>OY856411.1:1373383749-1374668749 GCA_963693085.1 Alisma plantago-aquatica | reverse complement strand
ATATATATATTTATTGCACAATATATAAGTACATATCAATACATCTATTGCATACATATATAACACACACATACATAATACATATATATATATATGTGTGTGTGTGTGTGTGTGTATTTACATATACACACATATATATACACTCAAATTAAGTTAGAGTCTTAAATAGTATAAAACGAGAAAGTACATGAAAAAAGTATAGAACGGGAAGAAAACATCAAACGCGAGTAATTCATGAATAATACAGGAATAAAACATAATATATTGTGACTATGCTCAAATTGGGAAATATTCGTCCGTTTGATACATCTATGGAAAAATTCACGTTTGAAACACAACTTTTTCAAAAAGTCGGGAGTATATTGTGATTATGGTGCTACGGATTTGATTGAGATATTCTGAAATCCAATATGTCAAATAACATCTAATAAGCTGCAATTTATAGGTGAGAGTTAATGTTACACTGGGAAATGGGAATGTATGTTGTTTTTCAATTACAAATGAATAGAGGTTTGAATAATTTGTGTTAGTTTTCTTTTATTTGCTTCATTGAATTTTATACTTTTCATTTAGTGGGTCTTTCTTGAAGCCGAATGTGAGACAAACAAGCATGATTCCCTGCTAAAAGGGAGCAAATTTTACCTCTTATATAACTTATAGAAGTAGGGTATTTGCCTAGGCTTTGGAAAGCGCGAAGCGAGAAGCGTGCAGATTGACACTCTTGAAGCGGGAAGCGGGTTTTAAAGCGGACTAAAGCGGGAGCTTTTTAAAAAAGCGGTCTGCATTGTTTTAAAAATGGTGACAGATTTACTTACCTCCATACTACTAACATAAAGTTATATTACTCAGCAATCAAGCATTCTAGATGATACTTCATTGCATCAGAATGCCTTTCATAGATTAAAGGATCCGAATTATAAAAGTAAATGGTTGCAAGCTAAAAAACACTCAAACATCAAACAAAACCCATAATCCTCGCTCCTAGAACGAGTAAAAACAAATCCTGTAAATATGCATTGAGTAGGTATGAATCATATTACCTTCAATTAATAATTAGTTTTAATTACCAATCTACAATATAAAGATTTCTTATAAAATTCACAAGAAATTAGAATACATGGGCACTAGGCACATAGGCAGTAAGTTACAACACAATGATAATCTTAACACCCGGAAGCGGTAATGGAGTGTGCCAGTGTGGTGAAGGCGTACTAGAATGAAGCGTGTTAGTCAATTACGTCAGTCAAAAACATTGATTATTAATCATAATAGAGAACTAGTACAAGACGTCGTTGTATATAAAATTAGAAGCGAGATGTTTAACTTAGAGAAGCGACCAGTTAAAATACTAACTTGTCGACCCAGAGAAAGCTTTGTAACCTCTGGTCTTGGTCCTTGCTTCCCCTTCGTTAGCCTTGACGTCTCAATAAGGGGTGAATGGGCGCTTGTCGGACTCCGAGGATGCAGTGTCTCCTCCTTTCAAGATACTTTCTGTTAACATATATTCCTATTTTATGTATTCTGTTATTTCCATATTATATGTGGACCTCTCTGTAAATGTTTCAGTTATATATATATGAGGGTGCACACATTGCGCAACCCTACGCTTCCCAGAATCACTGTCTCTGTCACATGGTATCAGAGCAGGGATCTGAAACCTAGCCGTCATCTACCCACCTCTCCCTCCCTTCTCTCTCTCTCCCCGGCGCCGCCGTCCCCCCCCCCCCCCCCCCCCGGCCGCCGTCCACCGCCCGGTAGCTGTTGCGCGGCAGCCGCTGCTGGGCCGCTAGGGAGGGGTTCGCGGCCCCCTTCTCCGTATCTGCCGGACGGTTTGGCTTCGTGAGGGAAATTTTCGCCTGATCCTGTCCGGTGGTTTGATTCAGACGTGACGTAAACCGATTCCTTTTTCGGTTTTTGCCTGCCTGCTCGTGTAGGCCTTTGCGCCGTCGGGTTTCCTGCTACGCCTCGACGTAGTCTGTATGTGAGGTGTCCTCCGTGCTAGTTTTGTGCCTGTTTCCGTCTGCCTGACGGTGTAGTCCGTCTCCTACCTGTGCCTGCTTGTTCGTGCCTGCCTACTACTGTGCCTACTGCTCTCATGGCGTCCTCGGGCGATGACTTCCGCCGTCAAGTTACAACTGTGAAGCTTGACGGGCGCAACTACCAGCATTGGGTATGCTCCATGGTGATTTATGCAAAATCCCAGGGAAAGTACTCACATCTGACCCGTGCCGGTCCGACACAACCTGCAGAGGACGCTGACTCTAAAGATGTGAAGGCGTATGACGACTGGGTTCGTAACGACTCGACCATGATGATATGGATTCTCAACAACAGCGTTGAGAAGATTAGCGTCACACTCCTTCACTTGCCTACGGCGAAACAGATGTGGGATCAGCTCGCCGGCACATACTCGCATAGCCAGAACCCCAAGAAGGTGTTTGACATCACCAAGCAACTGGGACGTCTACAATTCACGGGGACGGACATTGCAGATTACTTCTCTGACTTTACTGGATTGTTGGGGGAACTGGAGTCCTATCACCCCCTATCTACGGACCTGGCTACCATGCAGCGTCAGCGCCAGGAGCTGCAGTTAGTCCAGTTCCTTTGTGGACTGCCTGAGTCCTATGCTGGTGTTGTGGACCAGATCTTAGCCAGTGACCCTCTACCGTCACTGCAGAGTGCCTACAAGCGTCTGCCTTCGTCTTCACCGTCACTGGCTACTGATGTTGGGGAATCTACTGCACTTGCAGGTTACAACCACGTCTGGCCGTGGTCGCTCAACTGACAGCCGCCCTCCCCTAGGTGCAGGACGAGGTCGTGCTGCTTCTGGTCATGGGGCCCCTTCTGCTGCCCCTACTGCTACTGCGCGTCCTCAGCCAGGACAACGCGTCTGTACCTTCTGTGGCCGGTCCAACCATATTGAAGAAAAATGCTGGGAGAAATATGGTAAGCCGGCGTGGGCCAATGCAGCTGCTGACTCTACTCCTTTTGCATCGGAAGGAACGACTCAGCCTACTGACTCTGTCTCCTCGGGTGCGACTGCGGACTACATCCGTGCTGAGGTGGAGCGCTTGCTACTTGAGCGTGCTGGCTCATCGTCTACTGCTTCGACTAGTGGAGCTCATGCTGCCACTTATTCTGGTTATGACACTGCCTTCCTGAGTACCTCTTCTTCTACTCCTGGTAATACTAAATGGGTTATAGACTCCGGTGCTTCTTTGCATATTTTTGGAAATCGATCTTTCTTTAAAACATTATCTAAACCTGCTCGTCCTTCTTCTGTTATGCTTGCTGATGGTTCCAAGTCTGCGGCATCTGGAGTAGGGGATATTATTTCTGAGTTTCTGCTGAAATCTGCCTTATATGTACCTCGATTTCCTCTGAATCTATTATCTGTCAGCAAGATATTGAGAAGTCTACAGTGTAGCCTGACATTTATTCCTAGTTCATGTGTTTTTCAGGACCTTCGCACGAGGATGAAGATTGGTGGGGGGTATGAAGGTGCTGATGGACTATACTACCTTGATCATTTGCCGAAAGCAGAGAAAGCGGCTGTGGCCTCTTCACTATCTACATCTGTTTCTGCATTACAGTGGCACTACCGGCTGGGACATCCATCATCTGAAAAGCTTCGTCATTTAGTTTCTGATATTGGCACTTGTAGCTTTCAGTGCGAGTCATGTCAGCTAGGAAAGCAGACTAGAGCTGTTTATCCTAGACGAGTCATATTAGCAGTAAAAACATTTTTGATTTAGTGCATTCTGATGTATGGGGCCCTTGTCATGTGCCGAGTTTATCTGGTCACAAGTACTTTATTCTGTTTATTGATGATTTTTCTAGGACTACTTGGTTGTTTATGATGAAAAGTAGGTCCGAAGTTATGTCTACTATCAAATTCTTTTTTACTGAGGTGAAAACACAATATGGTGTGCCTATAAATTTTTTTCGTACTGACAATGCACTTGAGTTTGTTAAAAAAGATGTGGATGTTTTTTGCAAATCTGTTGGTATGTTACATCAAACTTCATGTGCTTATACACCTCAACAAAATGGTGTGGCTGAGCGTAAAAACAGACATGTGTTAGAAGTTGCCAAGACTATTATGATGCATACTCATGTTCCTCGCTCGTTTTGGCCTGAGGCTATCTTGACTGCTTGTTTTCTGATAAATAGAATGCCATCATCTATGATTGGAAACAAAATACCTATTCAAGTTCTTCAACCAGATATTCAGTTATTTACTGCGCCTCCTTGAATTTTTGGATGTACTTGCTTTGTAAGGTTGCTTGGACCAACTTCTGATAAACTTTCTCCTCGTGCTGAGAAGTGCATTTTTCTGGGGTATTCTCGCACCCAAAAGGGATACAGATGTTACAGCCCCACTGCGAGAAAATGGTTTACTAGCAGTGACGTTGTTGTATTTTTTGAGGATACACCTTACTATTCTACTCGAGGAGAAAGTTTACAGCCTGACCTTATTGCCTCTCCTCTGCCAGTTACTACTGATTGTGTGTCTGATATTACTGATACTATGACTACTGAGCATACTCCTCCTATTATTGTTTATCAACGCAGGAATAGAGCACCTCCTTCACAAGAACCCCACCAGGAAAACCAATCTTCACCTCCAGAAGGTTCTGCTACACCTGAGGTAACTTCTGACCTTGACATACCCATCGCTCTTAGAAAGGGTACTCGTTCCTGCACATCTCATGGTATTGCTCAGTTTGTTTCCACTGATCATCTGAATGTCCATTCTAGCAATTTTGTATATGTCTTATCTGCTGTGGCTATTCCAAAGAATGTTCAGGATGCCTTAAAGAGTACTGCTTGGACGTCTGCTATGAAAGAGGAAATGTTGGCTCTAGCTGAAAGAGATACTTGGGAGTTGGTGGATCCACCCCCTCAGTGTAAGCCTGTAGGCTGCAGAAGGGTATATGCTGTGAAATACCAACCTGATGGCACTGTTGAAAGGCTGAAGGCACGGTTAGTTGCTAAAGGCTACACACAAACCTATGGTATTGACTACTTCGAGACCTTCTCTCCTGTTGCTCGTCTTAACTCTGTCAGAATTCTTCTTTCTGTTGCTGTTAATCTTGACTGGCCACTGCTGCAGCTAGATGTGAAAAATGCCTTCTTGTATGGTGATTTACAAGAAGAGGTCTATATGGAGCAACCTCCTGGGTTTGTTGCTCAGGGGGAGTCTCACAAAGTTTGCAGGTTAAAAAAGTCTATTTATGGACTCAAGCAGAGTCCCCGTGCCTGGTTTGACAAATTGAGAAAAATTATGATTGCATTTGGGTTTCTGAGATCTCAGGTGGATCATTCTGTTTTCACCAAGAAGACTTCAGCTGGTATTATTATTCTGATTGTCTATGTTGATGACATTATTATATCTGGAAGTGATTCTCTTGGTATTCAGGCTACTAAAGCTCATCTAGGCAAGCACTTTGCTACCAAAGATTTGGGCAAGCTTCGGTATTTTCTGGGCATAGAGGTCTCTAGAAACTCTAATGCTCGTGTTGTCTCAGAGAAAATATGTCTTAGATATACTGCAGGAGACTGGTATGCTTGGAGCGAGACCTGCTGATACTCCTCTAGATCCCAATGTGAATTGGGATGATGATTCTTCTCCATTTTTTGCTGACAATAAAAAGTACAGGAGGCTGATTGGTAAGCTCATTTACTTGACTGTTACTAGAGCTGATATTTCTACCGCAGTGGGCCTTCTTAGCAGGTACCTTGATAAACCCAGACAGTGTCACTGGGATACACTATGTCATATTCTGAGATATTTGAAGAAGTCTCCTGGCAAGGGACTTCACTACAGAAAGAATGGACACTGTTCTCTTCATAGTTATCAAGGCGCCGCCTAGGCGCGCCTAGGCGCCCTAGGCGTTAAGCCAGGCGCCTCAAACTAGGCGCCCAGCCTATTAAATGCATTAAGTGGGCGTTTAGGCGTTTTAGGCCCAAATTATGCAATTTAAAGGCTAAACTAGCATGAATCGAGTCTAGATTTGGTCAAATTAGATCACCTTCAGTCATTGCATGGTTGATATAGGTCTGATTTAGAGTAAATCAGGTCAAATTTTGGCAAATTAGGTCTGGTCTGAGGAAAATCAGGTCTGATTTGGGGAAATGAGGATTGATTTGGGCCAAATTGGTATGTCCTCATAGCGTTGTTTGTTAAGTTTTTTCTACTTTTTCATATGTTTATTGTTCTTGCTTCTTTCTCTTTTCTTTTTTTATCCATTCTCCTGCATCTTATTCCTGAGTCCTGCTGCTATGTTTTTTCTGAGTTATTCATCCTATATTCCCTCCTACTACTATGCAAGCATGTGCATATTTTCTTTTTCAAATTTGTCCTATACATCCTGCTACGAAATCTACTACTACTATTTACATATCTAATTTTCTTTTTCTGATTTCTTCCTCCTAAATCTCCTCTCTTAGCCACTGTTGTTTGCATGTTTCCATTTATTTTCACTGACCTATTCCTTCCTCTATATTTTCTAATTCAGCACCTGCTACTGCTGTTTTTTATTTTGTTTTGTTGATTCTTCCTCTTTCAATCTCCTTTTACTGCCCTTGGTTTGTCTTATTCTGACTTCTTCCTACAGAACTTCTACCATTTGCATGCTCTTTTTATCCCATTTTCTCTCACCAATTCGTACTTGTCTTCCTCTTACTGTTGTTTCATTTTCTTCATGTTAATTCTGTTGTCCCTGATTCTCCTATAGTTATCAAATCAAATTAGACTTACAATAACATTTAATGAATAAATAATACATTATCACATATAGTATCATGTGTGTGAACATTTAAATATGTAACTGAAAAAAAAAGTAAAAACAAAAACGCCCAAAAAAGCCTAGGCGCCCGCCTAGGCGCCTAGGCGGGCTAGGCGCCCCTTAGATTAAACCCACCGCCTAGACGCCTTGACAACCATGGTTCTCTTGAAGGGTACTCTGATTCTGATTATGCAGGAAGCAAAGTTGACAAAAAATCTACTTCTGGGTATTGTACTTATGTTGGAGGCAATCTTGTTACCTGGAGGAGTAAAAAACAAAATGTTGTGGCCAGGTCCAGTGCTGAAGCTGAATACAGGGCCATGGCCCATACTGCTGTGAATTATTGTGGGTGCGCTCTCTGTTAAAAGAGTTTGGGATTGACTCTTCTTCTGCTATACCCATGCATTGTGACAATAAAGCTGCTATCTTCATTGCTAATAATCCTGTCTATCATGAGCGCACCAAACACATTGAAGTCGACTGTCATTTTATTCGGGAATCCATTCTTACTGGCAAGATCTGCACTCCTTTCACGCGTTCTGAAGACCAAGTTGCTGATATCTTCACCAAGCTACTGGCGAAGAAGCAATTCTGCACACTGATGGACAAGTTGGGCATGATTGATATCTATGCTCCAACTTGAGGGGGAGTGTTAACATATATTCCTGTTTTATGTATTCTGTTATTTATTTTGTTATTTCCATATTATATGTGGACCTCTCTGTAAATGTTTTAATTTTTATATATGAGGGTGCACACATTGTGCAACCCTACGCTTCCCAGAATCACTGTCTCTGTCACACTTTCCCTTCGGTCGCCAAGGATAGACTTGTTTAACTCCAAGCTATTGTCGTTGTTGGTGTGTTATGTGCAACTACTGCTGCTCCTTTCATGGACGGATGGGGGCGTCAAGGAATAGGGATGGATTCCCACTCCCAATCGGAAACCAAAAGGCCCGCAAAAACCATTTCCTAGCGGCATTATTGTCGCCGGCTTCTAACATCTACTATTGGGAAGTCGATGGGGTGTTGGGGTTTAAGGGCTATGCAATCAAGTAATAAATTGACAATAGATCCGCACTTTTCCAAAAAGCGGCTGAAGTGGGCCGCTAAAGCGTGCCCAAATAAGCAGGCTGAGGCGGAGATTTCTGCTAAAAGCGGCCGCTTCAGTGCAATCCGCCTCAACACCCGCCTAGGCCCAAAAAACAACGGCTTCCCCTTCCACAACGCTTAAGCGGGAAGCGGGCCACTTTTTTAATCACTTACATTTTCACTGTTTTTCTTCTTCTGATAATATATTTTTGCAAAAGGTTCCTGTTACTACGGTTTGATATAATATGAATTTGACAAAAGGTTTATTTAATACCTTCTAAATGGGGGACCTTGTAAAGCACCGAGTTTGTTTGTTGGTCTCCACTCTCCAGGACTTTTTTCAATAACCCAGAGAAAATAAATTAAGCTGAGGAATATTATAGGGTCTTTCCCAAAATCTGACCAAGCCCATAAAAATATAAAAAATGGACATCCGTGTATGCTGGGTTTATATGAAAGAGATTTTGAAATGATTCTCATCTAAGATACTCTACCTAAGAATGCCTTAAATAATTCTGTTGAATCCACATACTGTGATTTACAAATCTAGTGCTTATACGGGTTCTCTGCCCTTTTTGCCTCTCACCAAGATAGCTCAAACTTCTCCAAGACACCACATATTTATTCAGAAGAGAAGCCAGCTTTTTACTGTCATATTCCTTACATAAAACTACGAGTGAGAAACAAAACTGACTATAACCAAATTGGCTCTGAATTGTACTAAGAAACTGAGGAGATCAGTTTAAGCCACATTTATAAACAATTCTACAGCACTTTCCGATAAATAGCTATGATTTTTTTACTCATTTTGACTATACATCTGTTTTCGGATGTGATCCTTCTGTAGACGGGCATCCAACAATTGTATCTAAAACCCATTTGGAGGAAAAGTCTGTTTCCTTCAATGAATTGATCAAGCAGACCAAGCTGACTCTAAGGGTTTAACAAGGTTTATTTATCCACTAACTCATCCAAAATCAGGCTCCACATGCGGACAAATTGATTATAACTATTTGTTCTAGTTACTTCAAACAAGCTTATGCAATCCTGTCTTCATTATGTCTGAGGGGACTATTTCACCATAAGACTACATTTTATAAGGATATGTTATCTCTACATGATGGCATACAATGGATTGCAACATTGTTCTTGCACTCATACATTAGCTGATCAATAACACATGTGGAGACCCCTTTCCTACATGAGAAAAAGTTTAGAAAAAAGGTAGTTTGGGTAGATATTGAAACTGGACGAGTCACAAGAATTGAAGGTCTAATAGAAGTTTGAGCTAGAGTGGAGTTGGATTTTGCAGATTCTATATGGTAAAGAGTCACGACTAGTTCGAAGGCCAGATGACATGGAATGTGAAAAACAAAGCACATTATTTCCAATATGTGCATATAATTAGATCATTATGCATGAAAGTTTCATGGTGGAAAGGACTTGGGGCAGTTACATACGTCTGAAGGGAAATAAATCTCTGTAGAAGATAATAAAGCTTTTCTGTCTAAGTGGGCCTGTTTTACCTAACCTAAACATGTTTAGTCCCACATAGTGTAATTAGGGAGTTATGGTTCCCTAGTTCCTATATAAGCATGTATAATGTATCTTGTTTGTCATCAAATAATAAGAATCACTATTCTTTAAGTTGTATCAAACTAGGAAGTAACCCGAAGAAGACCCCTCCCTAGCCTACCTCTTTTCTATCTCCGCCCAATGCTGTCGTACTCCTTGTCCACTGACTTCTCCATGCTCCTCTACCAGTCTTTGCTTTTTCTCTACAACATATGTTACTCGTGTCCCCATGCTATTCCTTGGAAAACGTCCGACTTTATCCTCTTGGGCATCTCCATTTAGGATGTTCTTTGTCTTTTGATGATTGGAGGGACTCTTGGGGATTATTCCCAATGTTTTGGGTTCCCTTGCCTCATTCTCTTCCGCATGTTGTCACAAATCTATCACATGTGTGTTTTATTTATGTCTGCTTCCTACCCAATGATTTTCACATGAAATGTTAGTCACACAATGAGTATTGATGCTACTCAATGTGTGTTTGACTTTGACTATTGTTGTTGCCGTAACTCTACACGATGTATGAACCATCTAGGGATGGCAAGATGCGGTTGTTTGCATCCACTACCCAGTACCCATCGTCAACCACGGTTGATAATTTCTCGGTTATCCACACCATCCGTAAAATGGATGGAATGGATATGGAAATGGTTGACCATGGTATTACCAACAACCATCTGAATCGCTAGGGAAGCAATGGAAACATTGCATATCTCTGAATTAATAATGAATTGGCGTGAAGAAAAACTTTTAATTAATAATGTCATATGGCGCAATATATTCAAATGTAGATGTAGCTGCTGCTTCTCATCTTCAATCTAACACCATGATCCTTTCTCCGAAGAAAATTGGGGAACCAACCCTGCTTGCCTGAGGGACGGTAATTCCAGCCTGAATCTTCTGGTGTACTAGACATGGCAGCTTCGTGGCGGCGTGCATCTTGCAAGGAACAATGTGAAGGCGAGTCAACATGAGACCTCTAGGCTGTCACCGACGAGCATCCACAAGAGTACACGTCGTAGCTACTCGACTAGGATGTGGTCTCTATATATGTAGTAGAAGGCTAGGCTAATGGTTCCTTGATGTTGCCGGACTGCACAAAGAACATTGTAATCAGTAGAATTCCCTGCCGGAGGCAATCAACTAGACCTCTTCTGAGATTAGGCCGCCGCAAACCAGGCATCGATCAAGATGAAGGTAGGCCAGTGTGAACGTCAGGTTCTCTCTGCCAAGGCGTCCAGACTGGCTCCGAAGAGAATCAATTGGCACCAGGCCGCTAACAATGTGCATGCATAGGTGTGCGTGTCAGGAGCTTCTCTACCATGGCATACATGCTGCTGCCAACGAGAATCGCCGAAGCTGCGAGAATGTCTAATGTAGACTCTATGTAATAAAAGGCTAATTCCATCGATGTTGCATGAGATCTCGTTCTTCTATCATTTGACTTACAGTAGAAAGTTATACGGAGATCCAAAGTGGAACTAGGAAGCACGGATACGGGTACGGGTATGGGGATACGGCAATTTTTGAAAATATAGGATACGGGTACGGCATGGATACAACAATTTTTTAATATATATTTTCATATTTTTAAAAATAATCAATATATTTATTTTAAAAATAGATGAAGACAATCAGATTTCATTTACAAATCACAATATTTCTAAAGAAAATGGAAACCAATTCCATAATATCAAATAATGATATAAAAAGGGGTCTTTCATTCATATTAATGTGAGACAGGAGTTACAAAAAGACATTGTGATAATATCATATTCTAAACCTTTCACATTGCTTGTATCATGATAATGTGACACCAAACCATCTTCTCTCATGTATGGCTAGCTATCTTCACAAAAAGTTACAAGTAAGATAGCTATTTTCACAACATGCATTCTAACCACCAAAAACCCAAAAAGAAGCCATTCACTCTATCCACCAAAATACCCAAAAAGAGACTTATCATCTAAATGTGAAGTTTCATCAAACTTCAATGACTTCATTTTCATATCCCTCATCACCATCTAGAAACACAATAGCTTCAAAATCTGGCTCGTCAAGTGATAGTTGTGCTACTTCCAAGAGACCTCCACCATCAAGTGGGTCAAATGCATCACCACATACATCCCACATTTTTCTTTTCCCATGTGAATATGCTTTGGACTGCCTTGACAAGAGACGAAGATTGGTGTGTACAAACACCAAATCCTCACCCCTTTTTGGTGCAAGTTTGTTCCTCATGGAATATAAACGAATATGTGCTCCAATTTCTTTCGCAGCAAGATGAAGAAGGCTGCCCTAGCAACTTAGTAGCCAAATCTTGAAGATGTGGTGCACTACTTCCATGCACTGCCCACCAAAGTTGAGGCTCCATCAAAGCTCTATCAACAACAGAGTCATGCTCTCCAAATTCACCTACTAGAGTTGAGAATTTTGCAAACTCAACATTTACCAAGCGCCACTCTTCAGCATTAGGGAAGTATCTTTTAAGGCACCTATTTCTTTCATTCGAAATTTCAGTATCCTTGTGAGGAGCTTTTCTAGTAGGATCCTCATTAAGCCATTCAGAGCTATAATACCTAAAGAAAAAAGTCACATGTTTAAAGGATATTTTATGTGCAAATCAAATTTATCACAAATGAATGTATTGATTAATGTTTAGTTACCTCGGATTCATAGAATGTGCCATGCAATGAAGAGGAGTGTTGCTTTTGTTCCATCGGTCAACCAATATATTATGAACCACAACGTAAAAGCTAGATTCCTCATCAAATTGTTTCCTCTCATGCCTATATATGATTGCCTTCACCTTTTCAATCATTGAATCCCACATATCATACACCAAATGCAAGGTGGGTTTGTCAGTGTCAGCAACTCTTAACATCTCATACATGGGCTCAGTGAAATTAAGAATATAATCAATTTTGTCCCACCACAAATCATCCAATATCTTTTCTTTGACAGATTGGGCCTTTTGTACATCATCTTCTCTAAACAAAGCCCATTTTTCACTTACCACCATATTTGCTAGGCCAACTTTGATTTGCTTCATTTTTTTAAGCATCACAATAGTGGAAGCAAAGCGTGTCTCAGCAACAGTCAACAACTTCAAGTTCACAAATTCATTAAACATGGCAAGTCTCATGGAATGATTCATAATGAAATTGCGTATATCATTGGCTTCTGTAGCAACTTCTGTTATCCACTTGAATTCCTCATACACCAACCCATTTGCCTCAGAATTCTTCGCAGCACATATGTTTTTCAAAGCAAGATTGAGTGTGTGAACAACACAAGGTGTCCAAAAGATATGAGGATATACCTGCTCAACTACCAGCCCAGCTGCTCTACAAACTGGGGCATTATCAGTAATCACTTGCACTACATTGCTATCCCCAACCTCTTGAATGCATTGCTTGATTAAATTGGCAATGAAGAATTTGTCCTTATAGTCTCCCTCACAATTCACAGCTTTAAGAAACATAGGACCACCTTCAGAGACAACCATGAAGTTGATCAAAGGACGTCTTTGAGCATCAGTCCACCCATCACTCACAAGACTCAACCCTAACTCCTTCCATTTGGCTTTGGTGGGCTCCATCTGTCTTTTAACATTAGCCTTTTCCTGTTGCAATAAGGTAGTCCTCAACATATTGTATCCTGGAGGAATATAGCCTTCAATTGCAGTATTAGCAGCATATGTGAAGGCACTAGCATAATATGGATTCCTCACAAGATGAAAAGGCAAACCGGCTGAATAAAATAGCCTAGCAATCTCAGAATGCAAGTTCTCTCTCTTTCCAATATTAAATGCCTTCCCCAAAGGAGAGTCATCATCAGCCCTCCTTTTCTTTGCTGAGATAGATTGAGAGAGATCAAAACCATTCATCACTGAAGATGATGATCGCAAAGGAACCTTCTTAGGCACGAGATTTTTCAGCCTTTGTTTAGCCTCATGAACAGCCTTTTGCATTTCATTCAGGTGTTCCTTAGTGACTTTTGGGCAAACCTTGATCCCATTGCATGATATCCTAACCAAGTGAGCTTTTGCCCTAGTGTATGACCCCTTGTACTCATTGTTGCAATAGTTGCAATGAAATATGGTATTCCCACCTTTACAAGCTTTAGACACAATGGTTGTGTACTTCCACAAAGGTGTGTGATCATCAGATTCCGTTGAGAGACTCATATCCTAAATAAGAGATAAAGAATACATAAATGAGATAGACTCATAGAATAGAAAGATTGGTAATCAATCGGATACTCATATTGGATCACAAATATAATTCACAATGTTGGAGGTGATATGACTCACAACAAAAGAAACCCTAATAAAGTAAAATTAATACTACAAGACGTATTGATTTGAATTTTCCAAGGGAAGATTATAGTCTATAAATGTATAGGAAATACTGCTACTGTCCTACAAGTAAGAAACTACAAGAATTCTTTGAGTAGCTCTGTCATAATGGACAGTTTAACACCCTAACAGTAAAGAGCTAACAATGAACAACTTAGTAAATTCATAATTGATATCAGTCATCAACATTTAAGTATATTAGGAAGAGATCAAATAATAGAAGTAGCAATTGAATAGTTATGTATACGAAATGCATATCCAAGAATCAAAATTTAAGAAACGTTTTGAACTAAAATATGAAACAGCAGAGACATTTATAGATAAGTAGATATATAAACAACAAGACACGATTATAAAAGCAGAACAAGTAAGCAGAAAAAATAGAAAAAGCTAGGGAGGCTTACCTTCAAAGGGGAAGGACAAAGATAAAGCCCCAAAATAGAATTCCAAAAAGATGAAAGAGTATAGATGAATCCTTTTAGTGAAGATGAGGCAAAAAGGCTGTACGCTAACCACTAAGAGCCTTCTGGAGCAGATGAGGAACAAGCCGCAAAATATGATGTGAAGTGAAGCAAAGCCAAGCTTCAAATATATCAGACAAGGCGAAGGAGCCGTTTTACTGATTTGCACAGAGAATCAATAGACACAGGTCAATCCATTGAAATGAGGTCTCAGAAAAACGAAAAAAAGAGGAAGAAGATGGAAGTGAAATAGAGAGGATCATAGCAATAAGTAGAGAAGAGGATGACGTACCTGGAGGTGGAGAAGAAGAGCCCCTCCAGCCGGAGCAGTAGAATAGAGAAGAAGATGCCAGGGAGAAGCTTTTCTTCACACGCCGTGGAGATGCTAGCTCTGCAACGGCGACCTTGCTAGCTGCAGCGGTAGTAGCCCTTGTTAGCTGCAGCGGCGGTCCTTGTTAGCTGCAACGGCGGCACAAGGGGAAAAGGAACCCCCACTGGTTGTCGACAGGGGCCGGAGAAGCCAACAACAATCAACCCTAATAGGTGGAAGCGGGAGTGGGAGCTGTGCGAGTCGAGGGCTCAGGTTTCGGCTTCCAGTGAGCACGATCGGGAAGTCGGGGGGTTTGGGGGGGGGTCTGTGTATTTTTTGATCACGTGCTTGGGATAGTGGGTTATTAGGAAAAGGGTAAATGGGCCAGGCCGTACCAAAAACGTATCCAGGATGTATCCAGGCCGTATCTAGGCAAAAAAATAGCAAAAAAAAAAGGATACGGCTGGATAAGTATCGGATATGTATTTAGGTGAATCCAGCGAGTATTGGTATCCGATACGTATCGGATACGGGTACGACACCTGTTTTGGAGTATCCGTGCTTCCTAGAAGTGGAAAGGACTTGACTGGGCGACGTGGCTTAAATACCATCATCCACACCTAATATTCAAAGAAAATGGATATCGATCTGTGTCTCTCCACTACGCGCGGTTATCCTCTTAGAATGGATTGTATGTGCGGATATCAGATCGGTTCAGTTCGCAGCAGGTGATTTTGCCATCCCTGGAACCATCGCACAACATGCAATATGGACCTTGCTAGTTGTTGTTGACACAATGTCTCTTTATACATGGCGTGTTCTTTTATGTTTTCTTACATGCCATGGTAATATCCGTCATGGTGTGTAGTTGCCTACATGGCATGCACCTACTAGTACTACACATGTCACATGATCTCTTTACTATTGCCTCGTCTCCTCTGGTTGTGTATTCTTTCTCCTACTGCTTCTTTGATTTATTTCACTGAGGACCCTCTGCCATCGGATTACTACTGTTCATGTAGATGGCATTAGTTATCTCCAATGGCACCACATGAAGATCTACGACTTCTAAGGACAAGGCTATTTATTTGACTCATATGTCTCCCATCCTACCTACTACTGATGTTGAGCTAAGGTGAAGAATGATTATGCCATGGTTAAGAATGACTCTCTTATTATGGGCTAACAACATCGAACCCTGTATTGGTGCATCTCTACATTGTGCAAGACTGCCGAAGACGTGGCAACAACTTGCTCATGTCTATTCTTACAAGAACCCTAAGAAAGTCAATGACATCTACTGCATCTGGCCAGACAAAAACTTGCACTACACCTATTTCAAAAGCCTTTAATGATCTTGAGATGCTTCACCCTCTCAGATTTGATGTTTATGAGCTTAAAAAAGCAGCCTCAAGAGCTTCAACTTGTCTAATTTCTGATTATTCGCCCTGACAGTGTCTCTGGTGTTGTGGATCAGATTCTTGGGACCGATCCCCTTCATGGTGTAGAGTGTAGACAATGTTCCCAAATGCTTTTAACGTCTCTCCTCTAGCACTGCACCTATGAGTAATGACTGCTCTAATAGACTCTGTTGTTCTTCTTGTCATCTTTAGATGAGATTGTCGATGTGGTTGTGGCTGCTCCTTAAAGGGAGCTGGTTATGTTCGTGGTTCTACTTTTTGTCACTACAGCTTTTGTGGGAGGAAAATTACACTCTTAAGAACATTGTTGGGCCAAACATGGGACTCTGACTTGGGCCAATCAAGACACCACCGAAGAAAGCCCCGTGCTATCTATCCCTTAAACACCTAATGCTACTCTTCTTCTCCAAGAATTTGATCTTCTTCTTTAGGAAAGAGACTCTGCTTGAACTCCTGCTCCAACATCACCTGCAGACTGACTTTAGAAGGTAGTTTGTCCTTCCTCACGGCTACTTTATCACCGGGTAATGAGTGCTGTATTCTTGATTTTGCTGCATCTTCTCATGTCTGTGAATGCCTGACTAAATCCTCAAGTATCCCATCGGCATGCTTATTGATGGATCTTGAATGACGGTTGAAGGATTCTAGATAGCTCGTGCCTCCTTTTTAACTTAAGAATTTGGGCTTTTTATACCAAATCTTTTGCTTAAATTATTATGTGTTAGCAAACTAATACGACAAATACAACGTTCCCAAATTTCCTCCCCGATTCTTGCAATTGTAGGACCTTTGTACAAGGAGATTTATTGGTGGGGCTATGTGGGCCCGAATGATCTTTATTATCTCGATGACCAGGCAAAGACCCTTGTTGCCGGAGCATTGACTTCTCATTAACATCTTCGTTTGGGCCATGTTGCTGCTTCGAAATGAAGACTTTTGTTCTACATTTTTCTCATTGCGTATTTGAATGCAGCTCTTGTCGATTGGGCAAATAACCTTGAGCATCTTTTCATGGAAAACCTACATCGTAAAACCAGTATTGATCTAGTGCACCCTGATGTATGGGGGGGCCTTGCAAAATTCCTAGTGTCTTCCGGTGCCAGAATTGATCTCCTCTTCTTAATAACATATATATTACAAGTTTTATCTACCGGAAAAGAGTTTTTTGCTGAGGTCAAAATTCAACTCTCTGTAGCTATCGTTTTGCCTTTCAATTGATAATGCACTTGAGTTTATCCAACAAGATTTGAATGCATTATGCATGGAACTAAGTACCAATCACCAAACATCCTACCATACACACCTCAGAGCGTGGTTCTACGTCTTTTATTCTGTGGTGTAGGTGATGGTTTTGTTCTTGAATCCGCGTGTCATAAGCGGCAATGTAACTTGTTGGAATAGCTTTCTTCTTGTGCGAGGAAGGCGGGATTAATAGAAACACGTCCTAGCTCAATTTTACAAAAAAATACACACCTCAGCAAAATAGAGTTGCTGAAAGAAAAAAAATGCTTATTTTCTCAGTATTTCCAAAACTGTCACGCTTCACTCCTACGTTCCCAAGCTGCTCTGGCCTGAGGCATTGCTAACCGCTTGCTTCCTTGTCTATCACATGCCATCTTCTGCCATTCACAACCAGATACCATTCGTAGTTTTGCAACCATATTCAGACCTTTTTCTCTTACCTCTCCGGACCTCTGAATGACCTGCTTTGCTAAAGATCTATGCCCTGTTAATGTAAATTTCTCCCCACGTGCTACCAAATGTATCTTTATTGGGCATGCTAACACAAAAGGGTATCGGTGTTATGATTATGTTGGTTGTAAATGGCTTGTTACTTTGGATATGGTCTTCTTTTAAAAGACTCCTTTTTACTCACTAGATAGATATTCTCTCTTCTGGCCTTCTTATTGCACATGTGCCTTTGCCTATTTTTGAGCAGTTGAGAATAATCAAGGCAAACCTCTACAAGTGTACTATTAGAGGCGGTAACTTGTGCAACCGACCAACTCCCTCAGTCTTCTAGAAGGTCCACACCTTGAGAGTCAGCTTACATCTGTTCTTAAATCCATTTTCTCTGACTCAAATAAATCTATTGTTGAATGGAAAGGGTAGTCCTCATGTGCCTTATATGATATTGCCAGGCACTGCTCCCATACACATTTGAATAGTTTGCTCTCCCGCTTTGCTATTGTTGTCATGGATTGCAGTCATACATGGTTAGAGACAGTAGGGCATCTATGTAGCTTGCTTTTAGATACTGGGTCTCCACCCCTACCTTGGTGGTGGTGGTGGCTGCGGTGGCTTGCAGTTCCTTATTCACACAAATTTAAAAAATTGGTGGCAAAAGAGATTAGGAAATTGGGGGGGGGGGAGGCATTGTGAATGAACATCTTTAATTTTAATGATCCGGTCTATTTACCAATGAGAATTAGGGAATTGATGATCCTGGAGAGGAGAGGAACCCCATATATTCGTTCATACAAGAAGTAGCGGTTGATATGATGGCAGTTGGAAGTACATGATCTCACGGCTGGTGGTTTCTATAGGTGGGGGTATGCATCTTTATTTTTTGGTGGTTGCCTTGTGCTTGTCTTTTGTGTTAGCGTGGCTATTCATCTTTCTTTCTTTTTTAGTAGGTGGTGGTTTTGATGTTGAATTTGCGTGTTATAAGCGGCAATGTAACTTCTTTGGATAGCTTTTTGCCTGAGTGAGGAGTGAGGGATGAATAGAAGCACCTCCGGGGTTAACTTAAGGAAAGCACCTTAGCAAAACAGAGTTGCTAAAAGAAAAATGCTCACCGTCTCGGTGTTCCCAAAACTGTCATGCTTCTCTCCCATATTCCCAAGCAACTCTGGCTTGAGGCATTTGAAACCGCTTGCTTCCTTATCAATCACATGCCATCTTCTGCCATTCACAACGAGATACCATTCCTAGTTTTGCAACCAGCTTCTGGCCCTTTCCCCTTACCACCCCAGATCTTTGGATGTCCTGCTTTGTTAAAGATATGTGCCCTGTGCATGATAAATTCCCTCCGCGTGCTAGAAAATGTACGTTTATTGAGTAAACTAAAATGCAGAAGCGGTAAGTTGTTATCATTATGTTTTTTAAATGGCTTATTAGTTTGGATGTGGTCTTCTTTCAAAATACTCCTTTTTACTCATCAGATGGATACTTATTGCACCTGTGCCTTTCCCTATGTCTTTTCTGAGCAGCTTGAAAATAATTAAGGAATACCTCTACAGGTGTATCGAAAGAGATAATAACTTGTGCAACCCACCTACTGCTCACTCTTCCAGAAGGTCCACTCCTTGAAAGTCAGCTTACGTCTGGTCCTAATTCCATTTTCTTTGACTTGGATAAATCTACTGTGGACCAGAAAGGGCCGTGCTATTGTGCCTCATATGGTATTGCCATGTACTAGCTTCCATATGCATGTAAATAGTTCACTCTCCTGCTTAACTATTGCTCTCATAGACTGGAGCTGCACTTGTCAATGCCTCGCCTAGGATGCTTCAAAAAGTTATAATTTCTGTACATTTTTGATGTTATAATTTATGTTTATATAAACATGTCCCCCTCATAAACACATAAATTTTGTAGTTATAATTTGTTTATTTACATATATTTATGGTTAATCCCCTCATATACATGCATTTTATTGTATGAAAACATAACCCGTTACATTTATAATATTTTCTAATTAACATAAATGGTAAAAACAAGAAAAGAATTATTCCGAACAACATAAGGGATATATCCACAAGTAAATAGAAATTCAATGTCATAGCTCCATGTTTTGAGCAAGTATGACTATCCTTGATAACATGGTCACCAAATAGAAATGGAATTGAAGCAGCAAACAAGAAAAATCAGTAAATATGTATTCAGAGTATTGATTCCAACTAAAAATGATATTTGGAGTAGAGCATACATAATGATCTCTATTTTGGGCATTGATACAATTATATGTAACATTAAAACCCACAAAAATGTCCTAGGACCCACAAAAATAGCTGAAGGTGGCAATATATGCAAGGCACACTCCTTTGGGGCGCCTTAACAAGCATGGATGCAATTCCTAAGATTGCTTCTGAAGCATTATAATGCAATGCTTGTGCAAGGCCACGGAAGAAGAAATTGTAGCTCTATCTGACTAGTACACTTCTGATCAGGCTGAACCCCTAACTGATTTCAAGCTAGTCAGTGTCAAATACTGTAATGATGGCACTATTGATGACCTCAAGGCCAAACTTGTGGTGAAAAGGTATTCTTAGACATTGGTGTTGACTATTTTGAGATCTTCTCTCTAATTGCTAGGTTAAGGTCTATCCGGATCTTGATCTCTATTGCTATTAGCTTAGATTGGCCTCTTCTACATCTTGATGTTGAAATGCCTTTCTATACGGGGATCTGAACGAAATTGGTTTTATGGAGCAACTATCTGGCTTTCTTGCTCAGGGGGAGTGTTCTAACGTGTGTTGCTTGCGGAAATATATTTATGGTCTAAAAATATTAAAAATTGGCTTGAAAAACTGAGTCAAATTTTGCTCAAAATAGGCTTACTTCGATCTCACGCTGATCACATTGTATAAAAAAGGGCATCACAAGCATTTTTGTCTTGTGTATGTTAATGATATAATTTATTATGGAATTGTATACTAGCAACCAAGTAGTGCTGTGCAAATACTTTGTCACTAAAGATCTAGGGAAGTTGAGATACTTCCTTGGATTGAAGCTGTCCACACCTGTTATGCAGTCTGCCTATCCTACAAGATATAAACTTGATCTGCTTGATGAAATTGGTATGCTAGGTGTAAAGCCAATTGATACCCCACTAGATGCCGATGTTCCTTGGGATGATGACTTTTCACTAACTTTCCTTGACATTTAGAGGTATCATGGATATGTGGGGGAACTTATATACTTAACTATCACAAGTTGAGATATTACTGCTATCGTTGGTGTGGTTAGTCGATATCTTGACAAACCATGACACTGTCATTGGGATGTAGTGTCTCATATTCTGTGCTATCTGAAAAGCTATCCTTGTAAAGGGCTATGCTACTACAAACATGGAAATTGTGATGTTACTGATTTTTTTTTTATTTAGATTATGCTAGCAGTCAAGCTAGCTAGAAGTCAATTTTAGGATTCTGTACCTTTATTAGTAGAAACTTAGTCACATAGTGCCTCAGGAAGCAAGTGATTGCTCGATCTAGCTTGAAGTTGAATATCAAGCCATAGCTCAAAGTACATTTGAAATTATGTGGGTCAAGACATTCCTATATGAGCTTGGGGTATCTTTGTCCATGCTGTGCCAATGTATGTGACCCTAAATCTTCTTCAAGCCGAACATCAAACGTATAAAATGAATGCTTACTATTTTCCAATCAAGTGCAAGCTATCCGTTAGAGTAAATTAGTTATAGAATTATGTGACATTAATTATACAGGTTTAGGTTCATGAATTATGTGTTATATTATGCGGGTCCACGGTCGTGCCCATTAAAGTTTTTGAGTCCAAGCATGCATTAGACCCCTCTCCTTTGTATACTAGGGTTTTCTTACTATATATAGTTTGCACCCTAATTTTGTTTTCGACATGGTCTTAAAGAAAACACTACAAAAATCCTTGTGAGTCAATCAGAAGCAATTCGATTAAGACAAAATAGAGATACAACGAGTCCTATATATGGACTCGACTCAAGGTACAAATCGTACTTGTCAAGGTGTCTAGGCGGTGGGTTTAAGCCAAGGGGTTCCGGGCATTTTTTATTACTTTTTTCAGTTACATATTTAAATGTTTGTACACATCTATCTGTGATAATGTAATTGTTTTTCATTAAATGTTATTATAAGTCTAATTTTGAATTGAAAACTATAGGAGAATCAAGGGCAACAGAATTAACAGGAAGAAAAAGAAACAACCATAAGAGGAAGATAAGTAAGAATTGGAGAGAGAAAATGAGATAATAAGAAACATACAAATGGTAGGAGTTGAGAAACTAAGGACTGGTTCAGCGGTCTGTAGCAGATGTGTTGTCCGGTTAGAGGCGGGTTCAAATCCAGCAAATGGTAGGAGTTGTGCTGGAAGAAATCAGAATAAGACAAACTCAAGGGCAGTAAAAGGAGATTGAAAGAGGAAGAATTCAACAAAAAAAAATAAAAAACAGCAGTTGTAGGTACTGAAATAAAAATTATAGAGGAAGGAAGAATAGCTGAGTAAAAATAAGTGGAAACGTGCAAACAGAAGTAGTTGTAAGAGGAGATTTAGGAGGAAGAAATCAGAAAAAGAAAACAAATATATGAAAAGAGTAGTACTAGATTTGGGAGCTGGAGATATAGGCAAATCTGAAATAAGAAATATGCACATACTCACATAGTAGTAGGAGGGGATATAGGAGGAATAACTCACAAAAAAGCACAGCGGCAGTAGGATTTAGGAATAAAATGTAGGAGAAATGATAAAAAAAGAAAAAAAAGAAGCAAGGACAATAGACATATGAGGAAGTAGATTTTTTTTAACAAACAACATTATGAGAACTTACCAATTTGGCCCAAATGAGGCCTAATTTCCCTAAATAAGACCTGTTTCCCCCCAGATCAGACCCAATTTGCCAAAATTTGACCTGATTTGGCCTAAATCAGACCTATTTCAACCATAAAATGACTCAAGGTGATCTTATAGACTCGATTCATGCTAATTTAGCCTTTAAATGGCTTAATTTGGGGCTAAAAAGCCTTAGTCGCCCACTTAATGCAGTTAATAGGCTGGGTGCCTAGTTTGTGGCGCCTTGCTTAACGCCTATGGTGGGTGCACCTTGATAACTAAGGGTACGATGTATACACCGAGCATTATACGATAAATTAGACTGACACCATTAGACTTAAGTAGAAGAGGCCATTAGTCCTATTAAAACAAATTAAATATAATTTCTTGTTACACTAACCTTCCCCCTCAAACTGGAGAGCATACCTTGTGTATTTCCAGCTTGCTGCACATGTAGTTGAAGTGGAAGCGGTTAGGTGAACATGTCAACAGTTTGCTCTCCAGTCTTCACATATGGCATGACAATCTTCTTGGCACAAATTAGATCTCGTACAAAATGACAGCCAACCTTGATGTTATTGGTTCACTCATCAAACACGTGGTTGTTGGCAATATGAATTGCAACTTGATTATCACTAGTGTTTCAAAAAGCGGTCTGTGCGGCCGCATACAAGGTTTAGACCACCTACAGAACCGCATATTGGAAATCCCCCCCAAAAGCGGACCATGCCTCATAATCGGCTGCACAACCACATAAAAGACCGATTAATCCTCAATTTTTAGATAGACATATTTTCATTTCTTCTTTTTACATTTACATTCATCTATGTATGTTTAGATTTAGATCATAGTGCATGTTTGTGTTTATTTAAGTTGTTATGATTGCATATTTGTATGATTGCATCCATTATTCTTGCAATTGTACTATATAGATACACAATTGTACATATTAATTATGTAAAAATCGTGATTAATATACAATACAAAGATATAATAATAATAAAAATCCAAAAACACATATACTCCCGCATATGCTCCCGCATACCGCATATAATCTATTCGGTGACCTCTCTGAATGCAATTCACATACCGCTTTTTAAAACACTGATTATCACATTTGAGGATAACCAGAGAGGAAGCAGGAAGGTCAAGTTCTTGAAGAACATGTCACCCATAGAATCTCACAACAAGCATCGATCGTAGCCCGATATTCTGCTTTAGTGCTAAATGGGTAACTACCTCACTCCACCAACTGATGGGATGCTTTTCCAACAGAATACAATAGCCGGATGTGGAGATTGTGTCCTTGATATTTCCAACTCGTTCAACATCAACATTGCATGTTAGGAAAATGTCTAGAGAAGGGGGCTTATTATAGAGAAGACCACGTCTTGGTAGCGTAGAATCCGCTGTACTTGAATCCAGCGATAGACAATAGGCTGAGCCATTTGTTGACTAACCACATTGACTAAAAAGGCAATGGACATGTAATAATAAGATAAATAGCTTCCATACAATGCGCGGATATTGCTAAAGATCTTGGAAGGACTCCTCAGGAATGACTTTGGTGTGGTAGTCCATAGGAGAGGAAACATGCTTGGAATTGAGCATTTCAGAATCAACCAGGAAGTCCATGACTTACTTCTGCTGAGAGACAAATGCCAATTTTGGAGCGAAGAACTTCAATGCCCAAGAAGTAGCAGAGTTAAGCTAGGCCCTTTGTGTGAAAATGTGACTTGGGGGAATCTTTTAAAGCCGAGATAACCTGTAGTATCTCTGCCTGTAATAATATTATCATCAACATAGACAACGAGGATGATGATAGTGTTGTCTTGGAAAAGAAGAGACTGTGGTCACAGGAAAATCTGGAAAAGCCTAGAGTGGCAAGAAATTCACTTAGCTTGTTGAACCACAACCTAGGCGACTACTGGAGGCGGTACATGGATCGTTTGAGTCGGAAGATGCGGGAAATCCACTTAGTAATGAAACCCAAGGGTTACCACATATAGACTCCCTCTACCTGATCATGCAAAAAGCCATTTTTGATATTAAGCTGGAATAAGGGCCAGTTAATTTGAGTGGCTAGAGAGATAATAATCCAGCCCGAGGCAATAAGAGTTACCAACAATTTTTTTGTGAAGAATCCCACCCCAAATATTTGGATGAAGTGTTTGGCAGACAAATAGGCTTTAAAGTGTTCAATAAATCTCTCATAATTAAACTTGACATAGAAGATCCAACAACAACCCACAATGTTCTTGTTTGGAGGTGGTGGGATAAGATCCCATGTACCATACTCATACATAGTTGTCATTTCCTTAAGCATCACAACTTTCCAACAAGGTGTTGAAGAGCCTATTTGATAAAGTCTTAAGTGTTGGGCAATAGTTGTCCTTTCCTTAAGCATCACAACTTTCCAACAAGGTGTTGAAGAGCCTATTTGATAAAGTCTTAAGTGTTGGGCAATAGTTTTAGCATTATGAGAAAGCTTAGAAAGACAACATGTATGAGGTACATGATGACAGAGGGTGCAAGAACGTATACCTTTCTGAAGTGTTACAAGAAGTTTTGAATCCTCGAAGTTGGATGAGAGTGTCAGGTCCCAGAGCTGGGTGTCGGTGATAGGCTTTGGCAAACTTAGAGATTGTGGGTGTTTGAGGAATGATAGGATGCTATGGTGGATCGGTGGGAAGATACTCCACATGAATACATTCTATGGATTCTAAAAGATTTAACTCGTCAACCTTGTTTGGAGGTGAAGGAGAAAGTGAGGAAGGCATGACAAAGAAAATGTCAAATTCATGAAATCAAACGTTCACCGAGACATAAGTGCAATCGGTTGCTTGTACTATATCTCTTATAACCTTTTTGAAAGGTTTATTAGCTAAGGAAAACTGTCTTGTTAAGTGTGGATCGAGTTTGTCCACCTTCGAATCAAAGTTATGAACGATGGCAATGCAACCGAAGATCTGGAGAGGGAGATGAAAAATCTTGTCATCAAGAAATATAATAAAAAGTGATCGTGTTTTGTAGAATACATGATAGTTGTCAGTTGATAAGGTAGCAGACTGTGAGGACTACTTTAGACCACTAGGATTTGGGTATTTGAGCTTGGAAGATAGAACTAGTGTTTCAAAAAGCGTTTTTATGCGAGGCATATGCGACCACATATGCGGTGCGGCCCTCTTGCCAGAGCGGTATTCATACTTGTTAAGGCGGCAAAGCGATAAGGCGCCATGCTTGAACGACTTGTGCTTAGGCGCGCCTAGGCGTCGCTTAGCGGCTTTAAGAAAATTATATTTATGTACAATTTACCTATATTTATACATGTGCTATGATTTTTTTAACATCCCCCTTCATATATATGTTATATTTTACCTATATCATACATATGTTGTGATTTTTATAACATTTCCCCCTTCATATATATGCTATATTTCATATAGGTAAATCCATAAAAGTCTGGGTAATTCACTAATATACATTTTCTTTATTTATACTTGATGTCTATAGTGTGTTTCCCTATTGTATACCTACATTTTTATTGTTTGTGCATAAATATACATATTAAACACAACTAGACATGTATGTGTATTATCCAAAAAAAAAATATCCAAAAAAAAAAACATGTATGTGTACAGTTTCATTGCTGCATACATAGATATATACATATTTTAAAAGTTTATACTTGGATGCAATTATGCAAAGACGTATTCTGTGGTAATATGTGTATTACAGTACAAGTTCTACTACTACTCAAAACAAACCTTATATCAGTTTAAAATTGAATAAGGGATTTAGGATAACATTGATTAAGGATAGCAGTGCTTTACATAGTATCAGTAGATAATTTTCCTTACTTAGGGTAATTATCAGCTGACATACATATATGTTGCAGCTATGCGGTCATGGCTGCATATGCGGTCCTGTGTGGGGCATAAGCGGGGTATATGCAACTGCTTTTTTATTATAAGTTTTGCAGATTTTTTTAACTTAATTGGTTTCAATTTAATTCAAACTACTTATATACCCACACACCCACATGTACATATGTATATATGTATGTATATGTATGAATACCTTTTAATATCTATCTATATCCAGATATATTGTAGTAATACATCAATGGCATACTTACATATAATACACAAACATCATCATGTGTGATATTCTATTTTATGTATATACATTTTGATATATATGGACATGCATATATGATATATATCAGAATTCACATACACATTTCCAAATATATGCATATATTGTATATATATATATATATATATATATATATATATATATATATATATATATATATATATATATATATATATTTACATGTCAATATGTATATATCTACATATAATACACATACATATTTCATGTATGCTTTTTATGTGTACACATATATGAATAGTTAAATATATTATACATCTATATTTTTCTGGACACTTATAAATATACGTAATTTTGTGTACCACGAATGAAATCTATAATTACTATGCTTAATATATATTTTTATGCTATATATAATTAATTCATTAAAAAATATCCAACGCATATACTCCCGCAAATCACATATACTCTATAAGGTGACCTCTCCACACGACGCATAACACAGACCACCTTTTAAAACTATGATAAGAACTTGTGTAATGTCCGATATTCTTGCTCTCAAGTCTCAACGACCCCATTTTGTTGTGGGGTGTGAGTACAAGATCTTTGATGGACTGCCCCATTGACAGAGCACAACGACAACATGGGACCAGAAACATATTCTATAGCATTGTCGGTTCAGAAAATTAAAATAGATTTATTGAATCATGTAGAAATCATAATTTAAAAGGAATTAAAAATGCCAATAATTTCATTACATGATTTCAACATATATAGCCAATCAATTCTAAAGAAATCATCGACAAAAGTGACAGAGTAAAAAAATCCATAAAAACTAGTGGTCCCAAAAGAACCATATACGTTCACTGAACCAAAATCAAAAATAGCTTTCAACCATAAAAATGTTTTGCGTGGAAAGGAAATCCTACGGTGCTTCTCAAATTGACAAAATGACATGGAAGACTTTTTAGATTACATAGTGATGGTTCCAGGTGTTTGAGTTTCTCTAGAGAGGGGTGTTCATATTGCTGCCGAAGTTGAAGAAGGTGAACAAAAAAACATGGCCCGTTGTGAAGCAACATCGGCAAACAGTAAAAACCACTGGGCCAACGACTCTAGAACCCAAACGAATCATCTTCAATTTCGAGAATCGTATAAGACAAAGCCATAAGTACATAATGTTATATTACATTTTAAAAGCATCAACAAGTTTAGCAACATACATTAAATAAAAGGGAAAATAAGGGATAAAATGCATAGACTAAGTGTAAGTTTAGGTGAAAGATTCATGATATCACATTGTTTACGAGGAATTTGAAATATAGGATTCAAGCGTGGAAAGATGTCTCATGCCAGTCATGGGTTGTGTGTCCCGGAGTCAACAAACCAAGAATATTTGGAGGCTACCATTGAGGTCCCCTCGTTACCTTTGTTTTAGGCCAAATACACTAAAGCAGTTGCAACATGTTGCATTGTCATGGAGTTCCCGAACCCAGTCGGGTTCTGAGATACATGCATAAGCTGCTCATATTCTGTTAAACATGGCCTGCTCTACGTGCGTGCCTGTAGGGATGACCATGCTTTTGGTAGCACTTCTCCTCAAGATGACCCAGTTTGTTGAAAAAGTACACTTGGATCTAGAAGTGCGTCCGCATCCTCGGCCTTGAGCTGCGGTAACCATGGCTAGCTGTGAGTTTGGTAGAATGGTTGAGTTGTGTTGTGGGTAGACATTTGACCCAATGTAGACAACAATACGCATCCTCCCAAGGTAAGGAACTGATCTCCCGCCCAAATAACACATTGAAAAAGAGCAAAGGCTGATTGTAGACTATCGAGGGATTTTGTATTATTGAGGCATGCACACTCCTTGGTCTATTTATTAGAGGTGGGGGGCTGGAAGAAGTTGAGTTATTGTAATAAGGCGACTATGGTGTCATACTACTTGTCCAACTATTTGTCTCTTTGGTGTTAATCAAAGAGCTTGTCCCAAATCTCTATATGCGCATTGTGTTCTTTTCCTAAGTGAAGTGGCGACGAGCAACTTCCCACAAGGCTTTGGCGTTCTTGTGCAACACGTGTTTGGAGGCGATGGAGGGCTTCATTCTATTCCATAGCCAATTCTTGATTTGTCTCTTTCTCATGCCCACTCAGGGGTGTTCTTGGTAGACTTCTCTATGAACTTTAAGTTTTCTCTCTGGATTCAAGAATAGTGTAGATCAACAACAACAACCATCGTTGCCAGTAGATACAACTGCCGTCGCTGTTGGTCCCCAACAACAATAGCCATAGCCGCCTTAGAGCAGCCATAGCTGTCGCAGAGTAACCGCCGATCACCGACCAACAACAATATTGTTGCCACTAGCCGCAACAATCGACGCCACTGCCGCCGGCATCAGCAGTACATGCCGCCGCCTACAGAAGCATTAACCGCCACCGCCTCTGGTCCCTTGCAGCTATCCAGCCCATCACAACTTGCTGCCGCTCCTTATCCGCACAGCCGATTCCACCTCCGCTGTGTAGCTACTGCCTATATGTCGCTATCTCCCTTGGCCGTCATCCTTGCTGCTGCCGCCCAACAATCACACTTGCTGCAACGCCCTGACGTCCTCAACACCAGCCTTCGTTGCCTCTTATGGAGAAGGCTTCGCACTTGGCTTCACCTACAACATCTCTGAAGCTGTGCATGAGCCCGTTATCATCTCCTCTGTTAAGGCCAAGTCCTACAGTAGCCAAGCGACATAATCCAACTATCTACTGCTCTTCATCCCGCCGCTGCAGCCACTGTTGGCCCTCGCCACACCCATTATCTCTGCTCTTCAGCCTGTTGTCCGCAGACCATCATCAACAACAAATGTCAAACTCTACCATCACCCCCAATTGTTCTGTCTTTTCCCAGTTAATGACGTCCTCCGAAAATTCATCTTCAAAAATTCCTTTTTGGGTCGGGATTAGATCCATTTAATTTTTCTAATTGGATCTTACATTGACCCATTTAACATCTTCTCTCCAGTTATCAATTTCCATTCTCTACATACTATACATCTTAGTTTCATAGATTCCTCTCTTTTTCACAGATTTCTTTCCCACCCTTCCACCCATCATGTGTGTATCTCCTTTCTACGTGCGGGAGGGTCATATATCCTTTTCTCCACACCATATAATCACTCTCGTCGTAGTTGGTGTGCGGGGGGGGATAGAGAGGAAAGGAAGAGTATGAGAAGAGAGAGAGCGAGAATGAGAGTATGAGAGAGTATGAGGAGAAATGAGAAGATGATAAATATTCCAGGTTACTATCTTCATGGAGCTTCATAATATGTTCTTCACTTCTAAACAACATTGAAGGATCTCCATTGCAACGTTGACACCGAGCTTCTCGCGTTCGTACCACATTATGTACGTCAGCACAAGAATTTGCTATGCATATTTCAACCTCTTGTTCCTCAGGTGTTAATGGTGGTTCAATTGATCATTCTTGCTGCATCCTCAAGAGACAGATGGGTGCTTCTTCAGACTTTCAAAAGCTCAAAATTTTCTAGCATGCCAAGTCTACATGTGCAAGGTTGATTCATCCAGATTTATCTTCTCCGAGTTGCTGTCATCATGTCTTCTCAAGAGTTGCATATGTTGTTTCGACATCACCTTCCGCTGATCTACTTGGGCCTTTCCTTGATGGATGATCTCCTTTCCCGTCAAGCTCCTAAGGTTCATGCGCCAGAGTTATGGTACCTGCATCGTATCATCAGCACCTTGTCCAGTTCGTGTTCATGCCACGTTATGCATGTTTGTCAGACAATTTGAAGACTCTACTACTGCTACATCGACATTGTGTATCCGCGTTCGTGTCGTGTTAAGTACGTATTCTAGTGAAGATGGCGTAGTCGTGGTATTGATGATCTTTTGCTCCAAAGTGGCGAATTACTGTTGTAGTATTCAGGTTCCATGCATCAGATGTTCTTCATTCCAGATGCACTCCAAAAGACTTTCTTCAAAGCTTGAGGATCTCCAGCCTGCAGAACACAACTGAAAAGAGGCGTCGTCATCATATGATTTAGGGGGAGCATTGTTTATGGGGTAGTAACAAATTTTGTACGGGAGTGACATTTCTATCTTTCATTTATTATTTCTTTTATCGTTTAATCGAGTCCTGTAACTCCAAATTTGGACATGTGTTTTACCCATGCTCCAGCTTGAGGGGGAGTGTTAGAGAGTTATTAGCCCATTTAGTTAATAGGTTGATTAGTTAGTGGGCTTTTGTGTCTCAGCCAATTTAGTTTACTTGCATCTCTAGTCTCAGGGTTTATCCCTTGCTCCTATATAGGTATAGGACAGGGGTGTACATCTTTTATTATCAATTCAATATACAACAATTTTATTTCTCACAGGGAAGGTACATGGGGAGGTAGAAGTGATGAGAGCGATTCTGCTTTGGCTACAATGTTACAGTAAATTACCACAACCATGCTGCAATTAAAGACATGTCGTTATGTTGCCGTTGAGAGCACAGGAGAGGTGGTAGTGCTGGTTGGCTCCTTTGGAGGCTGTTGTGCATGTTTGCACCAGCTAAGGGGCAATGTTTGTGTCTCCCATGGGGGTCAGTTGCCTGCGACTCTCCTTCTGGAGGGCTGCGACGGCGGGGAGTGGCTGGTGTTAGGCTGCTGCCTTGCTTGGCGGTGAGCTGCTGCTTGCGGCTGTGGTGGTCACTCCGGTGTATCTGTTTTTCTGCGGCGGCTCCCTGGTATTGTGGCGATGTTGCTGCAGCTGCTGCCTGGTGTGACAACTGCCCTGCAACGCTGCTGCGGCTGCTGCCCGGTGCGCCCGACTGCTGTTGTTGCTTCTTCCTTGGCAGCGACGATTTCCTAGGGACTGATGTTGCTTCTTTGAAAACCTTGAGGATTTTAAAAGTTGCTTTGATACTATGCGATTCAAGCCGAATCATTTTGATTAAAATCAAATAGAGCTACAATGATTCCTATATATAGACTCGACTCAAGGTACAATGTCCATGTAGTGCATTAGAAGATAAACTAGACCGACTGTAATGAGCTTAAGTAGGAGAGGCCCGTAAGTACTATTAAAGCAAAATTAAATATAATTGATTATTACACAAACAATTTAAACATAAAGAAAAAGAAAAACCTAGAGTTCCATTAGTTGCGAGTTGTTGCCCTTGCCTTCTCAAGTCACCCGATGGTTCTCATGTTTTCATGTAAGCTCCCTCCTAGTATTGTCATAATCTGTGTGTTTCAGTCTTTTACTCTAGTCCCGACCATTGCCTTCTGAATTCTGATGCGCGGCAACGACTGGGGGGGGGGGGGGTTGTTAGCATGCATCTACCAACCCTGGGGCACTCTACAACTGCCCTATCTTCATCGCTTTTGCTTCCCCCTGACATCATTAACTTGTCCCCTTCAGATTTTGCGGGTCCCATTGAAGTTGCAACTGTTGTTGGGGTAGAGGTCCCTACTTGATATATCCCATCTTTAGGCAGCAAAACAATGACCTCACCCATGTCGTCTTGCCACTGCCAGTGCCACACCCTCGCATGCTTGTCGCACACCTTCCGTATAGTGGTAATTAAGGATCTCCTCACACTCTATGGTTCCATCGGGAGACACCCTGATCGTTCACATCTTGCTTTTGTCTTAGGGAATCCCTCTTTGCAGCCAACTTATGTGCGAATGATCATTGCGATCCCTTGTCAGTTCCTTAGGGAGCTTTCCTCTTCCTGGTGGGGTGTCCTTTTCCTGCCATTTGTGTTAATATGAATAGTTTGCTGCATATTCCATCATTGTTGAGCATCTTTTTCCTTAAAGCAGGTTTTCCTTCCCTCTTTTTTTTTCCTTCCTTTTGTGAAGGTCTAATAGAAGATTGAGTTGTAGAAATCTTATGGGAGAGAGCACCCAGCTAGTTGGAAAGAGTAAATGAATAGAAAGAGTAAATGAAAAGGAGTGTGGGAAAAGAGAACACATAGTTTCCTCTATCTGCAAATGGTTAGATCATGAAAGTTTCATGGTCGAAAGGACTCGGGCCAGTAACATATCTCTGAAATGAGTAGAAAGAGTAAATGAAATGGAATGTGGAAAAGAGAATACATAGTCTCTTCTATTTGCAAATGATTAGATCATTATGCATGAAAGTGTCACGGTGGAAAGGACTTAAGGCATTAACAAGAAGGAAAAAGAATCTTAATTGCAAATCTCATTTAGGCAGATTGTTTGCAACAGACAAACTAATAAGATCTGGATTAGGAGATGTGTATCCTTGAAGCATGTGGCATTTTATACTTTTAAGATTCATTTGGAGAACTTGTGGGACCTTAGCAAGGGGTGGCATGTTTTGGGACTGAACCTTCTTTTGCAAGAGGAATTTTAGAACTTATGGAAGAAAAGAAATGCTAAGACCTTTTCCAATCAAATGCAATTTATTTGAGAGCAGTTGTCATATGGGCCTGGGTTTGTGGTCTGTATAAAGTTGAGTTCAAGCATGTGTTATAAACACTTCTATAAATGGAAGTATCATTTTCTTACGGAATACATTGTTTGCACCCTAATTTTATTCTCTATGTGCTATTAGAGCAGGCGGGTCCAAAATTGAAATCCCAAAGAAAAAGAAAAACTAGAAATTCCATTGAATGCGAGTGGCAGTGCCCCTGCCTTCTCTGGTGCTCACTGGTTCTATTGTTCTAATGAGAGTTACCGCTTGGTACTGTCGTGTCCCTTCGTGTGTTCTCATCTCCTACTTTAATCCCGACCCATTTCCCCAAAAAGCAGCATAAAGTGCACAGGTAGAGAGGGTACCACATAGAATACATGCGGAATGTGGGAGTATGTGGGGGTATGTGCGGTTTTGGATTTTCTTTATAAATTATCTGTATTTTTTGACATCCACCTACATCAATGTAGTTTGTCTTCTTCTTGAGATGAATTGAAAGTTTGAAACCTATCTCGATTGGTATACATCATTTACATCCTAATAATGATTTCTAGACAAGCCATTCAGCAAGTAGCCATAATTACAAAAAGTTGGTAGCTGGGAAATACTAAAGATAAAGAAATTATGAGCATATGAGTCAGAGATTGGAACCTTAAAAATATTCTTGAAAAGAACCTACGTTGTAGATTAGCTCAAATCCACAACGTATTAGACACCCACCTATCTTAATTTATTTTGTATTCCTTGTTGAGGTGAATTGAAACCGTCTCTTATTAAAGTCATCAGATGGAGGTCTATGCTCTTCATGATTTTTTGAAAAATGTAGAAATTTCATTGGAATTTCAGATGGAGGTCTCTTATTTGATACTTATTTTGGACCATTAGTCATCAAAGTTTTCTGATATAGACAAAAAGTTTAAACCTTTGACATATACTCATCATCATCTAAGCCTCAATCCCAACCATGTTGTGGCCGGCTACATAGATCCTTCTTTTCCAATCAACTTTGTTATAGACTTATAGGTCATATTCTGATCAAAGATGTAAAGATTCAAAAACTCTTTTTATAAGCTGTTCCCAGGTTAATTTAGTCCTTCCTCTTCCTCCTTTCATTGTGCTTGACTCAATGGCATTGGTTTGAATAGGCACATTAGTCAGTATGCGTTGCACATGTTCTTTTATAAGCTCTTCCCAAGTTAATTTAGGCCTTTCTCTTGCTCTTTTCATTGTGCTTGACTCACACAACTTGTCCTCAATGCTCGCCACCCCCACTTTGTTTCTGATATAGTCATTTCTCAAGTGATATTTCCCTGTCTTCCCACAAATTCATCTCAACATACACATTTTAGCCACATTCATTTTGTTTGGAGTCTTGTCACCTTGTTTCTTCACCGCCCAACATTCACTCCAGTATAGTATGGTTGGCCGTATAGCTGTTCTATAAAACTTACTTTTAAATATGAGAGAAATCTTCCAATCACATGCAACTCCAGTTGCACTCCATTTCAGCCATCCGGCTGCGATCATGTGACAAATATCATCTTGACATCACCATCGATTTGAATAATAGAACTCAAGTAACGAAACTTGTCGCAACTTGGTACCTCTAGTCCATCCAACTTGGCTCCACCATCTATAATTCTAGACTGGCTGAAATTGCGATGTATGAACTCAGTTTTGCTTCTGCTGATATTAAATCCACATTGACTCCAATGCCTTCCTCCAAAGGTCAACTTTTTCATTCAATCTTTCTTTGGTTTCATCAATCAACACAATATCATCTAGAAAAAATATGGACCAAGGGATATCATCCCGAACTTGTTTTGTCAACTCATCCGTAACAAGAACAAATAAATATGGGCTTAATACCGTTCCTTGATGCACTCCAACTGCGATAGGAAAAGTTTGTCTCTCCTCCAAGAGTCCTTAACATTTGCTGTTGAGTTATCATACACATCATTAATCAAGTCAATATCTATTGGATTGACATCTTTTTTTCTCCAAAACCCTTCATACACCTATTTGGGTACTCGATCATAAGCCTTTTCCAAATCGAGAAAAACCATATGAAGATCTCTTTTGTTTTCTCTGTACCTCTGCACAAGTCTCCTTATTAGAAAAAGCGCATCTGTTAAATTTCCTTGGCATGAAGCCAAATTAATTATCTGTGATTTGCGTTATCAATCTAAGCCTTTGCTCAATAATCCTCTCCCGATGCTTCATAGTGTGAGTCATTGACTTGGTACCTCTATAGTTTGTGGATCTCTGAACATCTCTTTTGTTCTTGTAGATGAGATTATAATACTATTTCTCCACTCATCTGACATTTTCTTGGTCTTATTAACTATTTGACATATGCTAAGTACTAACCATCCAAATAAAAAATATTGTCACTGTGCAATGGACTGGGTGATTGATGGTACAATGTGATTATTTCCTATTAATCCTTGTTTTTTTTTGTTTTTCTGGTGCCATAATATGATATGTTATTGATTTGATTCACCTGGCAGATGGGTGACTTTCCAGAGAAGTTCCCCTTTGACATTAGAGATGAACCTGGAACTGCAAATATAGTCCTAACTCGGCATTATGAGGGGGAGAAGATTGAAATTTCTGCTTCTATGCCTGACCTTATTTCTGGTGAAGAGGGTGAGATTGCAGACGAGGACCAAGTCAATGATCCTACACAATTAAGTGTCCCATTGACAGTAAAGCTTTCGAAAGGTAGTGGACCCATCTTGGAGTTCCACTGCACAGTATTTCCTGATGAGATCTCTATAGACAGCATGTCAGTTAGGGAAGACAGTGATACCAAGAGACTAGTAGTCTTTGACAGAATGGGTTACTAGTAAGTTCCCATGATAAAGTGTTCAATGTTTTTATTTTTACTTTTCGTTTGTATTTTTGCAAGTTTCAATGGTTTGTATTTCTTGTGGCTGCAGTGAGCTGGATGAAAGGCTTCAGAAAGGTTTCAGAAAATACTTAGAAGCGAGAGGTTTACTTTCTGTCAATGTGGGCTTCTTGCATGAATACATGATTAACAAAGATAACAGGGAGTATTTGTTGTGGTTGAAAAAGCTGAAATTTTTTATTGAGCGGTAGATTTCACGAGTTCGTGGTAGATGGATTGTTTTCATCAAAGCTTGAAACAAAGGGTTCATACTTGTTCTGAAATGCATTGAGGAACCGGACCTTCTCCAAGCCTCCAGGGCTACCGGATGTTGTTTGAGAAGTTAAAACCCTTTTACCATTGATACTTGTCGGGTCATAATAGCTGCAACTGCTGTTCAAAACGTTTGCTGATTGATTTATCATGCTGGAAGGGTTGTATGGTGTTGCTGGTGGTTCTGTAATTAGCAGTGTATATTATTGGATTGATGAAAGAGCTTTGATGTAACACCTTAATTCATGTTGCTGCTTCAAGTAAGAGTTCTAATGTTATAGTGTTTTCTCCAATAGTGTTATAGAACGGATAAGAGTTCTAATGTACTGATGTATGTTTCTTTAGTGTGGAGTGGGAGATTGGCATGCATTATTTGCTGCAACTTAATTTTTGGCATGGCAGATAGCACACGAGCCACACTCACTGCTGAATTGGTTTGTCCTCGTGTCCTTATATTGATATTTACCTGGTTGCTCATAATCTGATTCTCATGGGCTAAGGCGCCAATGATAAAGCTAGTTTAAGGGTGGCGAATGATTGTTGCATTTATATTTTCCTGACCGGTTTCCAAATGGCTGATCCTGTGGGTTAAGCTGTTATACCTAATTTATATGATACATGGCCCAAATTGAATTTTGACTAAAAAGTGCTGGCTGAGTTGCTAGGCCCACTTTGTCCAGACTACCATCAACCTCAGGTTGTGAATCTGTAGTTTCGCTTAGTTGTTATAATAAACCAAGCTGTCATTAGGCCCATCTAGACACTTAGAGAGGCCCGTTGCTCGATCTTTCTAGTTATGTCGGTTACTTTTGCCGTTTCTAGTTGAGCTAGTCTGACAAGCCTATAGTTTGTCTCTCCCCTAATGCAGACTTCGATGAAGAATTGGTGATGCCCAAGACGTTTATATAGTTTATTTATCCAAACCCCTAAATTCCATCCATCCATACTCGAATATACCATTATGCGTAAATGGATTCCCTCACATAACCTGACTCCATTTATTCATAGGCAAACTCCATTCAGCCACCTATGGTTTATCCAAATCCCATTTCTCCTTCACATTACTCCATTTATTCAAAGGAACTCGACTCCATTTATTTAAACACATACTCCATTCAGCCAACTCTGGTTTCTCCAAATATCATTTGTCCATAAGACTGACATTTTTCTACCATCCAACCAAATGCTTATTCCTCAAAGCAGCTCTCGGAAAGGTATCAAATCATGTCATATGCTCAAATGGCAAAGAACATTTTGAATTAATTCCTTGTGATCTACTTAAGTATATATACCATTGCAATGGTTGAATACAGCCAACCCCTATATTATAAGAAAAAAAGGACTTATGTTCCCAAGTTATACTTGTGAACCATAATTCTAACAATTGGGTAAAATTACTTTTTAGGGGTATGAATATTCCATTAAGGCATGGAAGACCTATAACTAGGGTGTAATTGGATTGATCTAGATCTTTAGATATGCTACCGACTAGAGATATTCAACCAAATTTAGATGCCCCTTGGGCCTCCGTACCGTTTTTGCAGCCACCAAATGTGGCAGAATTGTCTTTCCAAAAGAAGTATCTGCTAAAAAAGAACGTGTTACGAGCATTGAAAAGATAGGGTAGACCACACTTTGGATTTAGGATATTGAAATGAGAGAGATGCAAAGATGTGTATGGGGTATTTATAATTTTGTCTGGAGAGTTAGGGGTTCATGATAGGGAAAACAAACTTTGCAAACCATGTCACTCGGAACTGGAATAGGAAACACATCTAGGAAGTGGTTCCTTGAGGCCCACGTATAGCTTCATTCTATGGGGAGAAGCCAACGGTAGAAATGAGAATTTCTACCACATGGAACAATGCAGGAACAAGGTGATCTTTTGAGGTTTTCCTAAGAAACAAACTTTTCCTTTTCCTTATCTGAGTTTTTGACAATCTAGAAGTTTCCAAATGAATCACGAGTTGGAAATTCTTTTTTGAGATTGTGCCTTGAGCAATAAAAGTTCAATTTTAAAACGATAAAGAGAGAGACGTGAAAACATGAGGGACAAGTCTTTATTTTTCTCTTTCTTGATTAGAGAAATGGACAATTAAGGTAGGATTGAGATGGGGATTCTGAATAAGATATGGAATTGGATCGAATATCTTTCCATTAAAATAATGGTGTTTTCATTTTAAAGAGATTTCATTTTAAAGAGAGATTAAAAGGCAATTGAATTTCCATCTAAGTTTGGAATTGGATATTTTGTTTATTTATAACTTAATTGTACAATTATTGAAAAAGGTTCATCAAAAGCTCAATCAAAGGACAAATTGCACTTAAGTCCAAAAAAAGGATGTCTTCTATCCATGAACACTCAGTCGATGGTGAATGAGTGGATTATATAGGTGGGAAAAGATGAAAATGTGGAAAGTTAGGATGGATTACATCATTATATAGACATTTTATTTGGTCGTGATCATTGATTGAGTGATCAAAATCAGTTGTCAACAAGGGGTTTCATGTAATTAGGCCCCTAGCCACATTTCAACCTTATAGGTCATTTTCCACATTTGTCATTAACTTTGAATTAAAATATCATTGCATAATTATGCACGTCACATTATATTGTTATGAAATAGTACACAAAATTTCATTGCAAAGGAATCACATTTGATTATGTTCTAACCTAAAGAACATATTTGTAAAAATAGGAAAATTTTGACAAAAAGATATTTGCATAATTAAAATCTTAAGTGTTATAATTAAGTACATGCATGTATCATTTTCATATAAATTGCTCTTTTCTTGGTCAAAATATCTATTTTAGATGAGCCTATATCAAAACACAGTTTGGTGAAATATCCTTGTCTTGGGCTATCTTCAGATCTTGAAAATTACTAATCATATTCTATTAACAAATTTGGACAATGTGAAGCTTGGTATTACTTTTTTCTCACACCAAAATTATCTTCCGTTCTTCCCACTTATGCCATGACACATATATCATCCTAGAAGATATTTTCTTTGTTGACTATTAATGCACATTGATCATCGTCAACATGTTTGTGATTTAAGAAACATACTTTAGTACGAGTCGAAGTTTCCGAGGATGAAAAATGAAAGGTGTGTATTTAATCTAACATTTACATTTTCATTGCCATACATCTTCTAGTTTCCATATTCACGGGCTTCACCATGGAATTCCATTAATATCATGTTTTACTAAATGAATTTTATGTTTTTACCTATAACTTCCCACTCATTAGGTTTTTTGTGTATGTATCTTTATATTTTGTTTAATGAGTAGGATATGAGAGGGGCCTCACTCATTACTCAAATAAATTAGAGTGAACATCCTCATGCCAAATGCACTATATTTTTTCACAAGGGATGAATGAACTACTATTCAACGAATCAAGTATTTTCCTATAACAACACAATATATCATTATAATAAAAGCATCTAAATATTATAATTTCATAAGTCCAACAAGGTTCAATACCCACATGGGTGGTTACACAAAGAAAACTATAAAATTAATTGTGATTGGTTTCAGAGGGAAACATGGTCAACTCAGTCCTATCTCCAAAGAAGTACAAGTATACACATGTCGGTCCTGAAAAACCACTAGAGGGGGGTGAATAGGGTTTTTATGAAGATTTAAAAATAATAATTCAAACAATCAACCACAAAAGATTAGACAAGGGGACACAGGGTTTAGAGTGGTTCCACCCTTAGCAAATACTAAGGGAGTCAGTCCAATATCCAATTATTTCCAATTGGGATTTTGAAAGCACCTATATTTTATTACCTCGCAAAGATGTTACATAAAATACAACTACCTTCCCAAATCCTTTGGACAACCTTCACCCCAAAGTTGTCTCACCAACTTTGAAGCAGCCTTCACTTGAAGTAACTTCAAGCTCCCCCTTGAAGTAGCCTTCCTCCTTGAAGTAGCTTCTCGTTGAGACCTTCTAGAAGTAGTCCAAAGTCCACCTTCTCCTCTGAGAAGACCCTTCTCCACCTGAGAAGATAGCACCCTCCGCAGCCTCCAACCCTAGGAGTAGCAAGGAGAGTACAAGTAATACAAAGGAACAAGAAGGGAAAATGGAAATTACAATTACCGTTGTAGCACAAGGCTTGATTTCCTATATCAAGCATTTTGATCTCCTAACCAATGTGTGTGAAAGTGTAAGTATGGTGGAAAGGAGATTCTATCCTATAGGATACAAGCTTGTAGCAATGGGAAAGATTAGAAAGTGTAGAAGTTACTCAATTGCTCACAAGAAAGGATTGCCAATTGCAAGTATGTATGCTAAAGTATTGCACAAGTGTGTTTTGGGTGTCCTAAGGCATGTCCTATTAATAAGAATGGCCTATGAATGCTTAAGGATGTTCTAGATACTTTCTAGGGGGTTCTAAGTGCTCAACTAGCCGTTAGGTATCCACTAATTACTTTAGCAACAACTAATTTATTAATTCTGAAAAGTGCAGACAGAGTTCTTCTCGGTCGAGAAGTTTGTCGACCGAGAGTCAGTCGGTCGAGAACTTCGTCGAACGAGGGACAGTCTGGAGCAAGTGTATATAACGTTCGATTCCAACTCCCAACTACCTTGTCTGCTAGTTCTAACAGATATAAAACCTTTTAGAAGGATTAACCCAGGAGACTCTCAGTCGAGAAGATGTTCGACCGAGTGTGTCTCGGTTGACAAATAGTTCGACTGAGAATGTCTCTATTTTGGTGGTTCTAGATGAATACTAAGTGTGTGTATGAGTGTGCAGTTGTGACACTATTATAGGGGATGACCTATCTAAGTGTTGTGAGTGGGTAGGGAAGATCTAAATGCTTGATTTACATGATATCTAAGTACTTGTACATTATATACTTGTACAAGTTTTTACATTTGATTACAATCATGAAATTAAAACATTGTGAGCACTTAGATCTTCCAAAGTTATGTCATCCACTTAATTCCTGTAATACTCAAGTAGCACGTTAGATCCACAAGAATGAAATGTTTGTCATTTTCAAAACAAAGAGATTTTGATGATGTCCATTTAGCCAACAATCTCCCCCTTTTTGAAGATGACAAATATTTCCAAAATATAAAATAAGGAAATATAGATCATATGAGTTTCATACCTGGACTTTACCTTTTGTAGCCATTCTCTTGTTTGCAAGTGTGTGCTGGCCGAGAGATTATGAAACTCATTTTATTTTATATTATTTCTCCCCCCTTGTCATTTCAAAAAGATAACCAAGATAATCATTAAGTATGACTTTTATTACTCCCCCTTAATTTGATAATTTGATACTCAAAGAAAACCACTTATGTCAAATTTAACCACAATTTATTTCTCAATCATTTGTAAAGGATGTTAAGCCTTGAAATGACATGAGATCCTTTTAGATTCATGGCATATGTGTTTTGATTTCTCATCCATTTTACAAGGGTGTTAAGCCCGGAAAATGATATGAGAATCTTTTAAGCTCATGAGTATATATAATAGTTTTCTCAACCATTTACAAGGGATGTTAAACCCTGAAATGATATGAGATTCTTTTAAGCTTATAGTAGAATCAATGAATGTATCTCTAACCAAATGCACTGGATGTTAAGCCTTAATTTGTTTAGAGAATTCCATTATATTCATAAATATTGTAGGCTCCAAGATTACTTTAAAGATACTAAGGTCATAACTAGTTTTAAATTTTCTTTAAGATGTTTACAAGGTTTTTTGTGAACTCCCCCTTAATCTTATAATCAAGATAATTTAAGGATTCTAAGGTCATAATAAGCATCAGATCATAATAAGTTAACCTTTTATGAGAGCTATGCACTAGAATCTTGTTTTCAATATACTAAGATTGAGTACAAGGAAATGATTTATAATTAAGCATTTTGTCAAGCTTATTTTAGGTCGACCTTGACTTCGACCTGGGCACCCCTCGGTCGAACTTTATTTCGATCGAGAGGCATTTTCTGTAGATTTATAGTTTAAACACTCTCATTGAGTTACACATTAATGTTAAAATATGTGAAACATAAAGTCTTTATGTAATATGATCAAATGTATATCAATTTGAAGCACTTTGAGTGATACCTATTTTGAAGAAGTTTTATCAATTGAAAACTTAATATAGGCATCACAATGAAGTCTTTGTTCTTGCTTTTCTTAGAGCAAGTTATATCCTAAGCAAATTTTCAGAATGTATGATCTTCATGAAATAAGGAATTTTGATATCCACAATGATTGTTGTTCTTATAAAAAGGCAATACAACATGTTCAATCATATCAAGAATGTAGCTTTCAATCATTTATAAGCAAGATTATTTGCATCAATAGAAATTTCCATAAGTCATGTTGCCACCATGATGCAAAATTATATCCTAAGAGCAATCCTATGTAGAATTTTAAGCAATATATGAATTTAGTACCTTGCTCTTGATTTGGTTATAATAGATTTTAAATGTAACATTGAAGTAGCTCTTTATTCTAGACAAGTCTCTTATTTTAAACTTATTTTTAGATTAACTCTTTAGAATCAGTCATCCTTGAGTATAAATTAAGAACAAGTTTTATATCTCATGGAACTCAAGTTCTTAAAATCAAGATTTTGCTTTTGATTACTTAGAACAAACAACTAGATAAGACACTAATATTCTTGTTCTAAGAAACAAACTATTTAGCTTGCCATAGTGTCATCTAGCAAAAATCATTCATTTATTACACGGGATGATACAAGTCATGCACATCATTATCTATCATGTCAAGATGCATTTGTGCCATAGAGTTTTACTGTTATGCAAAATGGCATTTTCAATGATAACATCATCTTTATATGTAATGAGCTGAATCACACCGATCATTTTGAAAACAATATCCATTCATGGTTTGTATATATAGATCAAAGATTATTTTAAGCAAACCAAGTAAAAGATGGAACACAATGATCATGATAAAACAATAATGGCATATCCATAACACAATGATCATGATAGAACAATAGAAGCATATCCATAATTTCATGAAAGATTATGATCATTTAAAAGCAAATTTCAAGACACATGGTTTTTATATAGATAGACCAAGGAATACTTAGGACAAACCATGTGGATTATGATAAAATAGTAATTTCCTTGATTAAACCAACATGGTTCATAATTTTCAGTTTTAAGCCAAACCATGTAGGTGAAGAACCAAGATAATCTCATGAGAAGCAAATCCATGATTTTCTTGATTAAACTTACTCAAATCATCAGTTTTAATATTCACAATGGGGAGAATCATATCTTTTAAGGAAGATTTATCAAAGCAATATCTTTTTCTTGATCAATCATGGTTCATGAATTTTTAAATTTAAGATAAGCCATGAACATGCTTAATCATTTCAGTAGCAATTTAGGACTTTATAATGTGTGCATTGATTTTAAGAGAGCATTTCCGGTTTCTATTTGCATATAGTTTTGATCATATAACTAGTAAATGTATAGCATGATAAAAATATCATATAGATCATGATGCAAATTATCAATATGTGATTTGAGATTTGTCTCCAAGATATATGACATATTTTTGCAATAGAGCATGTCGACTTGCAGTAAGAGTATAGATCAACATCATTTTTCTTTGCAAATAATGTTTTTGCAGCAATTTTAGTAGAATCAATCTTTTTCTCTTGTATATTTGATAGATACAATTTAATCATGAAAAGTATTAAGTATTGATGCTCATATATTCTTCCTTTTGATTAGGATCATTCAAATATTTAAAGCATAAGAATATGTAAAGTTCATTACATACTTAAGTTGATTGCAATTGAAGTGTCTTGTTTTTATTAAACAGTTATGTCAGAGTTTCACTCGGTCGGCAAAGTTCTCGACCAACATTGTCTCGGTCGACAATTTTCTCAACCGAGAATGTTAATGTTTCTCCAGAAAAATACAGATTTAAGGCAGAAATCCTATCGGTCGACCAATTTCTCGACCGACATTGTCTCGGTCGAAGATTTTGTCGACCGAGATTGTTTCTGTACTGTTTTCAGTAGTTATTTCCAAGTAAAACATAGATCACTTCCAATTCAATTATGCAATTTAAAACTCAGTTTAGTTGAGATAAAACATTTAAGTATCAAAGTAACATTTAAGTCAAATCTCAACTAATCATATTCAAATCTTTAGGAACCCAAACTAAAACAAGTTATTAAAGATGTGTCTCTGCAGGTTTATTTAAAAATGTGTATTTTCAAGTTAGAAATTTTACTTACTTGAATCAATTTGTTATCTCATTATGTTAAGTTGAGATAGACATAAAGATATACAATTTAGAGTCTTTGGTCATATCTCAACTTAATTTAATTCATTTAATTTGGGGGTTTTGGAACCCATACCAACTCAACATTCTTTTTCTTGTAAGGACATGAGAAAGAATAATGTCCAAGATGCAAACAATAATGGAAACATATAGAATCAATCTCATTTCTCTTTTTATGAGTTTGATCTAGATTGTTCTTGGGTACATATGTATACTTACCTTTAGGTACATACATATATTGAGTCTTTGGCACTTGTGTCCTTCCCCCACTAGGTTTTTGATAGGATTTTCCTTTAGGCTTGGAACCTAGTCCTCTCCTTCCAATTTGACCATGAGAATCATTTAAGATCTTATCAAGAACATCATTGTTTCTTAAGCTACTAACTTCTTGTTGAAACTTAGCAATCTCATCCATTCTCTTTTTGATATCTAACTTTGCTTGATATAGATTAGATAATAAAGAATCTCTTTCTTTCACAATAGTATCATAATCTAGATGAGTGCATAGGATAGGTTGAGTTTGAAAATCATTTAACTTTGCAAGCAGTCCAACCTTTTCTTGAGAAAGAATATCATAATTTGTTTCTAGAGTAAAAATCTTCTCATTACAATCACTTAGAGATGATTTCAAAGTATAATTTTCAGACACAATACTATCCTTTTCAAATCCAAGATCATTTAGTTTAGCATACAAATCTTCATTTTCATATGTGAGAGCAAGAAGTTTAGAATGTAACTCATCATTTGCTTTATTAGATTTCTTTAATTTCTTCTTGCACTCAATATACTTATCATGTGTCTCTTGAAGGCTAGTAATTAACTCTTCTTTAGATAAATAAAAAAGACTTACCTCTCCTTCTTCTTCTTCACTTGTTGTAGCAATAAGGCATTCTTTATGCACATCTTCCTTCTTTAACCTCCATGGACAGCTGGGTGTTGTGTGTCTTGTTCCTAAGCACCAACTACAGCTTGTTGAAGATTGGTCCAAGCTTCTCCTTTGCTTGCGGTTGTAGACACCACCACCCTCCATTCTTCAAGACTCGATTAGAGCTCCTTGAAGCCTGCTCTGATACCAATTGAAAAACCACTAGACGGGGGTGAATAGGGTTTTTACGAAGATTTAAAAATAATAATTCAAACAATAAACCACAAAAGATTAGATAAGGGGACACATGGTTTAGAGTGGTTCCACCCTTAGCAAATACTAAGGGGGTCAGTCCACTACCCAATTATTTCCAATTGGGATTTTGAAAGCACCTGTATTTTATTACCTCGCAAGGATGTTACATAAAATACAACTACCTTCCCAAACCCTTTGGACATCCTTCACCCCGAAGTCGTCTCACCAACTTTGAAGCAGCCTTCACTTGAAGTAACTTCAAGCTCCCCCTTGAAGTAGCCTTCCTCCTTGAAGTAGCTTCCCGTTGAGACCTTCTAGAAGTAGTCTAAAGTCCACCTTCTCCTCCAAGAAGACCCTTCTCCACCTGAGAAGATAGCACCCTCTCCAATCCGTAGCCTCCAACCCTAGGAGTAGTAAGGAGAGTACAAGTAATACAAAGGAACAAGAAGGGAAAATGGAAATTACAATTACCATTGTAGCACAAGGCTTGATTTCCTATATCAAGCGTTTTGATCTCCTAACCAATGTGTGTGAAAGTGTAAGTATGGTAGAAAGGAGATTCTAGCCTATAGGACACGAGCTTGTAGTAATGGGAAAGATTAGCAAGTGTAGAAGTTGCTCAATTGCTCACAAGAAAGGATTGCCAATTGCAAGTATGTATGCTCAAGTATTGCACAAGTATGTTTTGGGTGTCCTTGTTGGCTAAATTGGACATTATGTTAATCCCTTTTGTTTTGATAATGACAAACATTTCATTCTTGTGGTTTTAACGTGCTATTTGAGTATTTCAGGAACAAGCATATAAGGTGGTGGATAACAAAGACTTGGAAGAATAATTTGATAAAATCGCTTTATTTTCATGATTGTAATCAAATGTAAATGCTTGTACAAGTATATAATGTACAAGTAATTAGATATCATGTAAATCAAGAGTTTAGATCTTCCCTATCCACTCACAACACTTAGATATGCCATTCCCCAAGATAGTATCACAATTGCACATTGATACACACACTTAGTGAATGAATACATTGAGTCAGTAATATTCTTGGTCGACAAATTGTCGATCGAGAAAATATCGGTCGACAAAAACTTCGACCGAGAAACTCTCGGTCGACAAAATCTTCGATCGAGAATAGACCCTACTAGCCGTTAGATCCAGCAGACAAAGTGGTTGGGAGTTGGAAATGAACGTTGTAAACACTTGCTCCAGGAGGTCCCTCGGTCGACAAATCTTCGACCGAGAAGGACTCTCGGTCGACAAATCTTCGACCGAGAAAAGTCCTGTCTGCACTTTTTAGGGTCAATTAACTAGCCGTTGCAAATGCAATTATGGACACATAACGGCTAGTTAAGCACTAAGAACCCCCTAGAAAGTGTCTAGAACGTCCTTAAGCACTTGTAGGTCATTTCTATAAATAGGACATGCCTTAGGACACCTAAACTCACCTAAGCTACACTTGTGCTACAATTGAGATTGAATACTCATTGGCAATCTGTTTTGAGCAATAGAGCAATTCCAACATTGGCTATTCATTCCCATTGCTCCTATTTCGTGTCATATAGGCTAGCATCTCCTTTCCACAACACTTACACTTCTACACTCATTGGTTAGGAGATCAATACGCTTGATATAGGCAAATCAAGCCTTGTGCTTCAAAGGATAAGTTGTACTTTCTATTTTCCTTCTTGTTCTTTTTATTCTTTGTATTCTTCTTGCTACTCCTAGGGTTGGAGGCTGCGGATTGGAGAAGGTTCTTCTCGGAAGAGAAGGTGGACTTCAAGCTACTTCAATAAGGCTATTGCAACGGGAAGCTACTTCAAGAAGGCTATTGCAACGGGAAGCTACTTCAGGAGGAAGGCTGCTTCAAAGTTGGTGCAATTACTTCTAGGTGAAGGCTGCTTCAAGGTGGTGCAATTACTTCAAGGTGAAGGCTGCTTGAAGGGTTTAGGGAGAGAATTGTAATTTTATGTAAAGTCCTTGCGAGGTAATAAAATTAAATTCTTTCCAAATCCCGGTTGGGTAAGCAACCGGGTAGTGGACTGACTACCTTAGTATTTGCTAAGGTAGGAACCACTCTAAATCCTTGTCCCCTTATCCAATATTCTTGTGATTGGTTGTTGGAGTTAAATAATTGTTAAAATATTTAAAAACTCTATTCACCCCCATCTAGTGTTTTTCAATTGGTATCAGAGCAGGCTTCAAGGAACCCTAACAAGGTCTTGAAGAATGGGTGACGGGGTGCTCAACAACCTTAACCTTGAAGGGACATTTGTTGCTAGGCCTCCAATGTTTGATGGAACAAACTACACATATTGGAAGAGAAGGATGCAGTTCTACTTTCAAGGCATAAGTTGGGATCTATGGAGAATGGTGTCAACCCCTTATGAGCTACCTCAAATGGAATATGCATCTTGGGACACCAATACGGTAAAATCGGCTCAAATGAATGCAAAGGCTGTAAGTATTCTTTATTGTTCAATTTCAGTAGGAGAATTTAATAGAATATCAAACTGTGAAACAACCTATGAAATATGACATAGACTTTCTATAACTTATGAAGGGACAGTTCAAGTTAAGAATTCCAAAGTTAGTATGCTTAAACAAAAGTTTGAACATTTCCGTATGGATCCAAATGAATCTATTAGTGAAATGTATGCAAAATTCTCTTCTATTGTAAATGGTTTAAATGCCTTAGGTAAAGTTGTTCTTGAGGAAGATCAGGTATCAAAGATTCTTAGATCACTTCCTCCCAAATACAAGCCCAAAGTGATGGCCATTGAAGAAGCAAATGACCTCACCCGACTAAAGATGGAACAACTCATTGGCAACCTAGAAGCTCATGAGGCAACGTTAGAAGAGGAAGAAAGAAGAGAACGTGAACGTCAACAAGGCAAAAAGAAGGACATTGCATTCAAAGCATCAACCAAGGACACTCATGACACAAGTGAAGATGATAGTGAAGAAGAAACTCTCATTGTAAATGGTAAGCAATATAAAAGTTTTAAAACTAATAAAACTTCTAGTGTTTCTTCTTCCAGGTGCTTTGAATGTGGCAAAAAGGGACACATGAAAGGTGATTGTCCAAAACTCAAGAAAGGGAAGAAATCATCTCACAAAAAGAAAGAAAGAGCATATAAAGCTGCATGGGATGATTCAAGTGATGATAGTGATGATGGAAAAGAAGAAGTAGAATGCCTCATTGCTACAACAAATGAAGACGAAGAAGAGGTAAGTCTTTATGATCTACCAAAAAAAGATCTAATTGCTAGTCTTCAAGATACTCATGAGAAATATATTGAGTGCAAGAAGAAACTTAAGAAATCAAATAAAGTAAATGATGATTTAAATGTTAAACTTCTTGCTCTTGTATTCGAAAATGAAAATCTCAAAAAGGAAAATGAAGATTATGATCTTAAGTTAAAATCGGTAGAAGCTAATTGCAATCTTCTTTCCTTAGAAAAGTTAAACTTGCAAACTCAAGTGAATGATCTTCAGAAACAACCTGTTCTATGTTCACATTTAGATTATGATGAGGTTGTCAAAGAAAGAAACTCTCTAGTATCTGATTTAGATCAAGCAAAGAAAGATATAAACAAGAAGATGGATGATATTGCTAAGTTACAAAGAAATGTAAATGAGTTAAGAGGAAATGACATGCTTAAAAATATTCTGAAAATTTCCTCTAGTTATAATGGAAGAAAAGGATTAGGATATGATCCAAGGAGAAATAAAACCAAAAGAGTTAAAGCATCCAAGACTAAGATTATGTTTGTACCTAGGAACACAATTCCTAGAAAGAGAAATGAAGTTGACTCTATTAGTTGTCATTATTGCATGCGTCTTGGACATTATTCATTTTCATGCCTATATAAGAAAAAGAATGATGATTTAGCTTGGATTCCTAAAACTTAGTAGCTTAAAATTAACTAGTTGAGATTTGACCTAAACTGATTCTTGATATACAAATGTCATATCTCAACACAATCGAGCTCTAACTTGCATAATCTTATTTTGCTTGGAATAAATTAACAGTTCTGAAAATATTCCAGAAACTTTGTCGGTCGAGAATCTGTCGACCGAGTGAACCTCGGTCGAGAAATTGTCGACCGAGCATGTCACTGATTTCCAGTCTGCTGTAAAATTGCTGAATTCTTTTTGTAATTGATCAAATTGCTATCTATTTGTGATTAATGATTGTATATATTTTGGAAATCATCCCTGAAAACTTATATGAGATTAATTTGGTTTATTCTCTAAATGATTTAAGTCAAAATTGAAATTATGCTTAGCTTAATAAAAAGGAAATTTCTGTTTTATCATTATCCACATGATTTTTCCTAAAGTATTTTCTGGTCTACCCATATAGAAATCATGTGACTACAATCATGGAATTATCATTTTCATCATGATGATGCTGTGTTAGCACAAATAGATAATGATAATTGTATGCATGGATCCTTGATGATACATAGGCAAGCAAAATAATTCAATGATGATATGTCTCTTAGAAATGCTTACAACACATACGATAAAAATTTCTCAATTGGCATCTTTAAAAGACTTGAGATATTAATCGTGCTTTCATTTTTAAGAAGATGTTTTCATATTGAGTATCACTAAACATGCTTCAAAATTGATATCTAATCAAGAACTTCACATATGAGTATTTGCCTCTTGGTTAAAATAAAATTTGACCAAGGGGCGCTATGGTCGAAGTCAAGGTCGACCTAAAATAAGCTTGACAAAATGCTTATTTGTACATCATTTTAATGCATTTAATCTTAAGTATCTTGACTCAAAATGAGTTTATCATATTGAAAACATGGAGCTTTAATAAAAGGTCAAAATCAAATCTTAAAAATCATTTGTGACCTTAGAATCCTTAAATTGTCTTAATTATAAGATTAAGGGGGAGCTCACAAAAACAAATTTGATTATAAGATTAAGAAGTTTACAAAACTTTGAAGCTTGTTATGACCTTAGTATTCTTGAAAGTAATTTTTTTTATGAAAACAAGAAATCTACAAAATTCATGAATATGACATATATCTTGTTCTTAATGGAATTCTCTAAACAAATTTGGGCTTAACATCCCGTGTATTTGGTTAGAGATACATTATGACTAAATTCAACAATAAATGGCTTACATTTATATTAATCCCTTGACTTTAAATTGAATATCTCTTTAAGGGGGAGCATAGCATAAAATTAAGGGGGAGAAATACAAAGTAAACTTGGATATCTTTTTGAAATGACAAAGGGGGAGAAATAATATAAAATCAAATACATAAAATAAAATGAGTTTCATAATATCTCAGCCAGCATCCACTTGCAAAACACAAGAATGGCTACAAAAGGTAAACTTCAGGTATGAAACTCATATGATTTATATTTCCTTATTTTATATTTAGGAAATTTTTGTCATCTTCAAAAAGGGGGAGATTGTTGGCTAAATTGGACATTATGTTAATCCCTTTTGTTTTGATAATGACAAACATTTCATTCTTGTGATTTTAACGTGCTATTTGAGTATTTCAGAAACAAGCATATAAGGTGGTGGATAACAAAGACTTGGAAGAATAATTTGATAAAATCGCTTTATTTTCATGATTGTAATCAAATGTAAATGCTTGTACAAGTATATAATGTACAAGTAATTAGATATCATGTAAATCAAGCGTTTAGATCTTCCCTATCCACTCACAACACTTAGATAGGCCATTCCCCAAGATAGTATCACAATTGCACATTGATACACACACTTAGTGAATGAATACATTGAGTCAGTAATATTCTCGGTCGACAAATCGTCGATCGAGAAAATATCGGTCGACAAAAACTTCGACTGAGAAACTCTCGGTCGACAAAATCTTCGATCGAGAATAGACCCTACTAGCCATTAGATCCAGCATACAAAGTGGTTGGGAGTTGGAAATGAACGTTGTAAACACTTGCTCCAGGAGGTCCCTCGGTCGACAAATCTTCGACCGATAAAAGTCCTGTCTGCACTTTTCAGGGTCAATTAACTAGCCGTTGCAAATGCAATTAGTGGACACATAACGACTAGTTAAGCACTAAGAACCCCCTAGAAAGTGTCTAGAACGTCCTTAAGCACTTGTAGGTCATTTCTATAAATAGGACATGCCTTAGGACACCTAAACTCACCTAAGCTACACTTGTGCTACAATTGAGATTGAATACTCATTGGCAATCTGTTTTGAGCAATAGAGCAATTCCAACATTGGCTATTCATTCCCATTGCTCCTATTTCGTGTCCTATAGGCTAGCATCTCCTTTCCACAACACTTACACTTCTACACTCATTGGTTAGGAGATCAATACGCTTGATATAGGCAAATCAAGCCTTGTGCTTCAAAGGATAAGTTGTACTTTCTATTTTCCTTCTTGTTCTTTTTATTCTTTGTATTCTTCTTGCTACTCCTAGGGTTGGAGGCTGCGGATTGGAGAAGGTTCTTCTCGGAAGAGAAGGTGGACTTCAAGCTACTTCAAGAAGGCTATTGCAACGGGAAGCTACTTCAAGAAGGCTATTGCAACGGGAAGCTACTTCAGGAGGAAGGCTGCTTCAAAGTTGGTGCAATTACTTCTAGGTGAAGGCTGCTTCAAGGTGGTGCAATTACTTCAAGGTGAAGGCTGCTTGAAGGGTTTAGGGAGAGAATTGTAATTTTATGTAAAGTCCTTGCGAGGTAATAAAATTAAATTCTTTCCAAATCCCGATTGGGTAAGCAACCGGGTAGTGGACTGACTACCTTAGTATTTGCTAAGGTAGGAACCACTCTAAATCCTTGTCCCCTTGTCCAATATTCTTGTGATTGGTTGTTGGAGTTAAATAATTGTTAAAATATTTAAAAACTCTATTCACCCCCCCTCTAGTGTTTTTCAGTCCTAAGGCCTGTCCTATTTATAGGAATGGCCTATGAACACTTAAGGACATTCTAGATACTTTCTAGGGGGTTCTGAGTGCTCAACTAGCCGTTAGGTATCCACTTATTGCTTTAGCAACAACTAGTTTATTAATTTTGAAAAGTGCAGACAGAGTTCTTCTCAGTTGATAAGTTTGTCGACTGAGAGTCAGTCGGTCGAGGACTTCGTCGACCGAGGGACGGTCTGGAGCAAGTGTATATAACGTTCGATTCCAACTCCCAACCACCTTGTCTGCTAGGTCTAACAGCTATAGAACCTTTTAGAAGGATTAACCCGGGAGACTCTCGGTCGAGAAGATGTTCGACCGAGTGTGTCTCGGTAGACAAATAGTTCGTCTGAGAATGTCTCTATTTTGGTGGTTCTAGATGAATACTAAGTGTGTGTATGAGTGTGCAGTTGTGACACTATTATAGGGGATGACCTATCTACGTGTTGTGAGCGGCTAAGGAAGATCTAAACGCTTGATTTACATGATATCTAAGTACTTGTACATTATATACTTGTACAAGTTCTTACATTTGATTACAATCATGAAATTAAAACATTGTGAGCATTTAGATCTTCCAAAGTTGTGTCATCTACTTAATTCCTGCAATACTCAAGTAGCACGTTAGATCCACAAGAATGAAATGTTTGTCATTTTCAAAATAAATGGATTTTGATGATGTCCATTTAGCCAACAGGTCCTGGATCAAAAGTATTAGATTTGGAAACTATTCTTGATCACCTAAGTTGTTGGAAGGAAAATCCCGCAAACACAGAGAAATAAAAAAATGTTAGCAAAGATGGGTATGTGCATGTGAATTCGTTAAATTGGGCAATGTTAGTATAATAGTAAATATGAAAGCAAATAAATAAGAAGGCTCCCATCAATAACAAGGTTGCAATAAGATAACCTTGACTAATTTAAAAGGTTAAGATTCCAAACTATAAAATTAAGAACAACTGATGGCTTTGATACACATTGATAAAAAAGAGATCATAATATCTAAAATATTCTAAAATGTATACTTTCCATTTCATGAACGTAAAGTGTGCCACAAGAGAGTACACTTTATAATTAGGACACACTACTAAAATAATAGGTTGTAGTCAACAAGCAACAATTTGATTGCAATACTAGTGTAAATATTAGAGAAATTATAGACAAGCACATAAGGCTAAGCATGATACAAAAAGTAGCATAACCATATGTATATAACTATAATATGCTGAGAACATAAATCAATTATGGAGCAGATAACCTTCATTTCAAACCAACAAATAAGAAAAACAACTATAAAACTCTAGCATTATTGCATCAAATCATGCATTTTTTGAGGAAAATTCAAGTTCAGTCATAATATGAACCAAATCATAGTTTCCATCATAAAATGGAGCAGTTTGTTTCCATCACAAAAGTGGATCCATTAGGATTTCCATTATGAAAATGGATCAATCGGGGTTTCCACTATAAAAGTGTAATGATTTTGGTTTCCATAGACTAAATGGGTCACATGCAAAGTGAATAAATATAAATGATATAAAAGAAAAGAGGTTCAAGTTGCACATTCCAACAATCTAATAATGGTATATGGTCATTTAAAAGGCATCGGGCCAAATTGTGCTAAATATATATGAAAAGGAATATTCAAAGTCAATACCCATCAAGTGAGTCAAAGAGAGATACTATAAAACAACCGTTCAATAATATTTTAATAAGACCATTGCACCATTGATCTCAGCCAAACCCTTGATCTAAATATCACTCCACCTAATAATTTCATTTAACTATTAATAGGGGTCGATTATATGCATTAAACAAACCCTAGATTACCACCTTTCATATTTAGATAATTAATGCTACAAATCCTACAACGACCATTAGATAATATTATCACTAATCCAGATGTACTTACTTTATTTTGACTTACCATCCATTTTTTTATCAATTTTCTAAGTTCACACTTATTAGTTGTTTTTTTAATTAGGTTACCTAGGAAAACTTGGGCATGCTATGTGGAAATCCATAATCCCTATGGACCAAAGGGAAAAATGTGGAAAGTTGGAAATGCCCTTATGTTGCATGAATATAATCAATAATGGCAAGGGTAAGTCGGTAAAAGAACATGGACACGATCATAACATTGGATGTCATAAAGGGGAAATCAAATTCAATTCTTGCATCAATATCTGTTTGACAAGCCTACCATTGGATTTTCCTATCCCTTTTGATTCTGTGGGCGTACAACAAAGGTTGTGAGGTGATATGAAGCCATAGAACCACTTCTCACCATGTCTACTAAAGAAAAAGGAAGAAGAAGGATTTGAGTACATTACTAAGGAGCAACCCAACCAAAATGAACACACTGGTTGACTCCATATAACCAGAACAAATCCAACATAGAAATTAATGATAAGGAAACATGGTCTAATGATCCTAGTTTTGTCATGGTCCATGACCAAATTGTAGAAACAATGGAAAATAGGGAATAAAAATAAACCTATGTATGAGCCAAATCAATATACAAATTTTTTTTAGGGTTCACTATTAGAAAGTTTGGCAATTTCTAGGCTTTGTGAAAGTCAAAATTTGCCCTTCAAGTTGAAGGTATCCTTGACAGTGAACATGGTTTGATAAGTGTGCTTGAGGGAAATTAAAGCAAAGTGAACCATGGGAAGAGGATCATGAAAGGTCTACGTTCATTTTTAGGGTGCTAGATTTATAGGAGGAGACTGGGTCAATGGTTGTGATCAATGATGATATGAGAAAAATTGAAACAAGAGGTTGGGTCTGCTCGAGACATACACCAAATGAAGCCCAAAACAAATATGGATCATCAAAAGAAAAAATATTTGATGAAAGTCATAGAGAATAAATCTTGACATAAGGAGAGTGAGAGATAGAGAGAGTGATTGAGAGAGAGAGAGGTTCTTGGAGGAAACCCAGTTACTGATGTAGTGGGGGAAGGGAGGAAATTGGGCCAGGAAGATGGAGGGTGATTGTCTGATAAATGTGAGAGAAACAAATGGATCTCAAAATCACGTGGGACCGTTGAATCAAAGGTCCAAAATGGGAAAATTCGGTAACTACAAGTAACACATAAGTACCACATATTTTATGGAAAATAATGAATTATAGAGATGAATCTGAATTTAGTAGGGCTAGCTAACAAGGTCCAAAATGAATGAAATATGAAACCTATCGAATGAAGAAGTGTCAATTCCAATTTTGACATTAGTATAAACTTTTGAGATAATTCATTATGGCACATTGTCTGTTAAAATATTATTATTACCATATTTACAATCCTAATTAATATATATCACTAGTATTTTTAGATTTGGTGTGATTTAGAGCTGTCATGTCATGAAAAAAGTTATTAATAAATATTTACCACTATTAATATTATTTTGCTTGAGGTTCCCTTTCTAATCACTACATGTTATTACGTCCAATGGAGCACAAACTAGTTCTTTATTAGTATACATTATTTTCTCTTAATCCTTTTAACTTATTTTCCACCTCTGTTACTAATTTGGATATGTTGGATCACTTTTAAGGAATTATCACCCTTACTATTTGGATAGTAAATATAAAAGTAGACCGTGGCACATTATCATATTAATATGCATCCACTAAGACATGGGGCCGCATAACATGTCATATTTCATTATATGAGTCTCCAAAGTATATTTTATACTTTAGTAGTGTATATATAGAGTTAGGTGTGTTAGGTGGTATCATTATGCAAGTAGTAATTTATTATGCAAGTTTTTCATTATCATTTATCCATCAATTTTATTCTTCCAATCACAACTTAACCAAACCCTTATTATCATCCCTTTAGATCCAAGGGTGTAGTATTGTAACATGGAACCTATACTCCTCTTTATACAAATTCCCATTTTCTCTCTAGTAACATGTGGATGTCAAAGGCCATCTAGATTCATCATCTACTTATGCCAGGTCATATCTTACACCTTGTTTGTGGATTCTCTTGTGAACTAAGTCCAAAAGCATCAAATTCATGACTTAGGGTTCATAAGCTTATGTCGCAGATCAGTTATTACTGTAATCCTAGCCCCACTTCATGGGTAGTTAGTGTTAATTAGGGGATTAGAGTGCCCATCTCTGAGTGGTCCAAAAATCTCACTCACATCATATGCAAAAAGAAATAACATTCCAGTTTATTCAAACTGAACCATAATGTTTATACATCTGGGCCCGTAGGCAACATGAATAAGAAATCAATAACAAGATGAGAAGACTACAAACTAAATACTACATATCATTTACATAATATCCCACGTGATAATCCAATGTGGTGTGGCATTCTTTATTTCAACAGATAATGGATGAAACAAACCTTAGTAGGTACAACTCTTTAATTTCTTACATGGCCTAAATCACTAAAATCATGACACAATCAATTTGATGCATCCGTAAACTATTAAAAATAGTAAACATTCTAATAATAGAACAATATACCCAACATGAATTATATTCAAATAAATAACAAGTGGTTCAAAACTAGTTTGTTCCATAAGATTTTACTGTGAGTTTTCCCATAATGTTGATATCACAAAGTATATGTATGAATCAATCACCCTAACAATATGGGGGTGGTCACTTGGATCTATCTGTCCATTCAAAGGAGAAGGTAATCATTTTGTAAAATCTCCACTGCTCCAATATGAGGAGGTCACTTGTACGCAATATCAACATCATTATTCAGGCAACATAATGGGCAATATGAAATGTTTCATATTTCTTTGCAAGATATAATATAGAAATCCAAAAGACTATTAAGTAGAGAATGTGGTAGCTTAGACAAATACATTGCCAATTATATTTTCAAGAGTACATACAAGTATCATCCATACCACTGTCTATTCAAGGAGGAAATATAAAATGTACCTCTTTGGATTGTTTTTAGAGTGAGAGATCCAAAGTAGATATATCAATATATCAGATCAGATACCAGGTCAACAAAATATGGATCAAGGGTCAGACCATGATATCTAAAGATCATTTTTATTATACACGGTTAGAGTTTTTAATTCCTACTTAGACCTTACATTTGATCAATTTTCTAGAAACTATTAAATATTTAAGGTTTCAACATTAATTTCAGTATCAAGTATTTTTGAAAGATGAATGATCTACCTAGATACTTTCAAAATGCAAGATAACCCTAAGCATTATCATCAATGTTCATGTCATTATCAAAGTCCTAGATCATTATCTTTCTAGATCATCATAAGGTAATTAAAGTTTAATGTAGTCATGAAGACTTATTTGTCACATGTATCCGAGTTCTCTAAATAGATAAGGGTTTGAAATAATTATGAAACCCTATCGTCAAATCTTACTAAAATAGGTCATGTTATCTATGCATATTATCCTATAGGATTCACTGAGCATGATGATACATTTTTTAGAATTCTTGGGTACATGAGCCATTTATTAGCTATTATTCAAGAATTGACCAATACAAAAAATAGCCAGGTAAAAGATGATTCATTTTAAAAGAAAAACAAGATCCATCCAAGCTTTACGGATCAAGAAGAGATCTGACTTTGTGGATCCCCCTCACTCTAACCCATGATCCTAAATCTAGATACAATGGCTGCAAGAAGGATCAAGAGGGAGAAAATAACCATGCCATTGAAATAAACAACATAACAATACAAGGGTGAGAATGAGATTCAACATGACAAATGCTCAATCAAATTCATCCTGCACCATGGCTGTATCCATGTAAATAAGAGGAAAGATATAAGAAGCATGAGTGTAAGAGGGAGCATTGCGGATCAACCTCGGCACATGGTTGGCTTTGTGGCGGTATTGTGAAGTCGACGAGCCATTGGTGGATAAAACAAAAAATAAAGTAGTAGAAGGTGATGTATTGACTAGAAGGCGTAAAAGAGAGAAAGGGATTTGAGATATACCACATAAAGAAGGGATCTAGGGTTTTGGTGGTTTTAGGGGCCTTCTTGAAGTCCCTCCGTAGCTTTAGGTCCTCTTGGCAACACTGAGTGGTGCTCATAAGACTCAGTGCAAATGGCACAGGGGGAGACGCCATGCTAGTGGAGCTACGTAAGCCTCAGATGGGCCTTGTAAGGGTGGGAGAAGCTCCACATTATCCGTTGATGGTGCTGGTGAGGTTAATTTGGGAAAGGGAGTCAGTGGCAACATCAAGGTGCTTTGGTTTTGGCTAGCAAAGGTGGAGTTGGGTGGAGATGTAAGGCACTGATGGAGAGCATTAAGGGATCAATAAGGTTAAAGGAAGGGTCACAGAGATACTAGAGTGTTAAATAGGTGTCCCACTATGTAGGGTTGCGTTGTGCAAGGGCGTGAATATGTCCATCTCATGGGCAGATTGAGCATCTTCACGACAACAAACAGTACAAAATTTGTTTGTGTTTGTTAGATAGAGGATAAAAAACCCGATCCAAACAAATAGTTTTGATGCGATAGAGAAAAGAGGAGTGGGAGACTCAAAGTTTCAATATTGTGTGTGTCTTCCTCCCACAATAGATGGGTGGGGAAGATAACTCCCCTGGGTTGCGTCCTCCCTGGATTAGGTTCCATATTCATTTAGTTGGGTTTGGGTATTTTATAGGTAAATAGGGGTGTTTTAGGGTATTTTCTTACTATGTTGTATCCTTTAAAAGCAAGATTCATGAAATGAAATATTGGCAATTTCTCCATATCGGTTCATCTATATACATAACAAGTTTGAGGTCTTTATAATGTAGATAGGCCACTTAATTAATTGTGTTGAGTAACATGTTTAATTTAGCTATGTTTGATGTCACTAGGTACATGATATTTAAATTGGACTTTATATTATCAAATTGAGTGTCATGATTGATCTAGTACTCACGACATAATGAAGTGAGGTCAATATTAAAAATAATTGAGGGCAAGACAATAATTGAACAAGATTAATGAAAACTCACTTCATTACAGGTTAGGAAGTCATGTTTCGATATTATTTTTTTCATTACTTGCAACTCTCTTTTAAAGAACACTATTGTTATTTATTTATCCTTCCCACCAAAAACACACCTTAACCTAGGGTTACATTCATTTAGCTTAGCTACATAAATTAACCATAGATTAGAAGGACATATACCCCATACACAATGACTTGGCCTTTACTCATGTGTAACTTAGCAAATGCATCAAAAAAATTATCTACATATTTTTCTCTTATAAATGGTGTTAGATGCTTGTGCCGTCTTAGTATTCTGATAGATATGTGCAATGGTTATAATCTCTATCAAATAATTTCAATTCAGCTGCATAGATCAACCATCATTCAACAAGACCTACACCCCATACATAACGTGCTTGGACATGACTCATTGTATCTTATCTGATGCATCGACAATCTTATTTGCATCTTTTTCTCCTATAAATGACTCCACTTGCTTGTTCCATTTATGCACTATGTTAGATATGTGAAATAGTGTTCATACCAATTAAATGACTTCAACATATTCATAGTTTTATCTCTTAATTTTTAACATAATATTTGTTCCATTAATTTGTTTAATAAGAATTATCTTTATTGACTCACTAAGTGTGAAATTGATGACCCATAGGTGAAATAAGATTGAAATTGATGGAAGAGTGCAAGAGTAGGAGCAACTTAAAATCACCCCAAGGAGGAACTTCTGGTATGCTTCATAACTTTACCTCTTTTTGTACTATATCATGATCTATCTAAATAGTTGTTCCAATTTCTTGAATAATCTATCCACATGTGAGTAGCTCTCATGTCACTCAAACTACATGTTAAAGAAGGCTAACATATTTATAGTTGGAATGGATTTTTGGTTGAATGTGCTTTTGTTTGTGTTCTTACATCTTATGCTCATTTTTTGGAAGTGGCAATTTTCACAGGTTGGCCCAGTTTTACATATATCACATTCTTTTGTGATTTGTCATGTTATGTAGAATGATGTTGATTGTGTGGTTGGGTTATTGTTTTAAAGTGATTTGATTTCTTGTAGGTTCACTGGGGTGTAGATCTACTTTATTATGTTGCTTGAGCTTGTTTGGCTGTTTGTAGGTACAATGTGGATTTCTAGAATGGTTATAGGGTGCTCCTATTTGCATGTTTTATTTGAATGTATATTATGGGTCCAGATGGTTTGCAAAACTACATGTTTGAAGAAAAAAAGCAACATATTGTCATAACAAATTGAAAATGGTTGCTCCATAATATGAAATGGAATCAATTGACTAATACCAATGCAAGATGATTAATAACATTGTAATTGTTAAAACCTATAGAGTTTCTAATTATTGTGTTAATGTCATGTTAAGAGAGAATCACGATAGATCTTTTAAATGTGGTTGTTTTCCCTAATTTCAAAAGACATCTTTAAATGGTGAGTAAATAACTAACACATTTTACTTCAACATCGGTTCATAACCAATGTTGTAAGGCCTATAAGGCCACTAACTTACCCTATATCTATATTAGTGCATATCATAATAATCCTTAGGCTCTTTAAGTTCATCAATCAAGGACTCAACAACTAAGGTCATTCTATTTTTCTATTTTTTGTATTTTTTGAAGTATACTCAACTATTTGAATGATTCATATTTTGAGTAAAATAAAATAGATATTGATTCATCTTCATCACTGAAGATTGAACTCGCTCATTTTCACCATTCTTTAAATACAATGCGTCGGAAAACTTATTTCTTGTTTCAACCTAATCTGAAAGTAGGATCCCAAGTTTCATCACAAGCCAACTTTTGTTTTTAGAGTTATTCTTCTTCTTAACGATCTTTTTATCAATCATCCTTCCAATGTTCCTTTCGAAAATAGATATAACACCTATTAGAGGAAATTCTAGAATTCTTATTTGAATATGATTTAATTCGTTTCTTACCTTTGGAATCTTTTGTCCTCACTAATTGAATCCCACTAGATCAAGAGGATGGAACCCTTGAAAATTCCTTGATTTGAGTAGAATGCTCTTTTTCTTATCATTTCTGACTTCCTTGTTGGATCAAAGGGCTCTAGAAGGGGGTGAATGGAGCTAAAAATACTCACACAAAACTTTTTAGACCTTCAAGTTACTCCAAGAGGTAAAATTGCAAATGTGTAATTTGAGTGCAACTTAGCATATATAGCAAGGATGAGAGAGATTGAATCAAGCACAAAAACAAGCTATGTAGAGTGGTTCCAATCCCCAAGCTAGGAGAAAGTCAATCCACTACCTAGAGAGGTCAAGCTCTAGGATTTTGCAACCAATGTATACTTATATTCCATTATAATACATACAAGAAGACCTTCCTTTTCCAGGTCAAGGATACCCAACCTTCCTTTTTAAGGAACAAAAGGAGCCAATAAACCAACCAAGGTCTTACCTATCCTTGAGAGACAAATCTTCAAGCTCTACTAGTGCTTACCCACTCTTGCAAGCAGCTGAACACCTTCGCCAAGGAGCTCCCCTTCTTACAATAAGTCTTCCACCTAGAATGAATTACCTATCCGCCTCAAAAATCTTCTGCCTTGACCTTCTCCTTCATCTTGGAGAAGCTTTGCACCTTCTCCATCACTTGGAGAATCTTTTCACCAACCTTGCTTGAATAAAGGGGTTGGGAAAGGGAAGCTTTGAGAGATTTACAACACTATAATGGAGTAGCTCTCTCACACATAGCCTAACTAACTCATACAGATGTTTGTATTTGTAAACAAGAGAGAGAAAGGGGCTCTAGTGGATCGAATGCACTCAACTATGTTGGATGTAGGTCTCTAGAGGGGGGTGAATAGAGCTTCAAAACTTAAACAAGAATAATTAGACCTTCAAATTATATCAATCGAAACCAAATGCTGAAAGTGCATTTAAGGTCATATCTAAACAAGCATAGCAAGGATGAGAGAGATTGAAACAAACACTAGGTAAAGGTGTTTAGAGTGGTTCCAATCTCCAAACTAGGAGACTGTCAGTCCACTACCTAGAGAGATCAACCTCTAGAACTTTGCAACCCATGTATACTTATATTCCATTATAAGACATATAAGAAGACCACCTTACATCCAAGGGCTTACCTATCCAAGAGATAATCTTCTACCTCGCAACAAGTCTTACCCATTCTTGCAAGCAGCTTGATTCCTTCTCCTAGGACATCTCCTTGAAACAAGTATTCAGTCTTGAGGATTTACCCACCAAGCTCCTTGGATCTTCTACCTTGTCCTTCTCCTTCACTTGGATAAGATCTTCACACCTTCTTCATCCTTCAAGAAGAACAACAACTCCTCCTTCACTCGGAGAAGGTCACTTCAACCTTTTCTCTTTGAGAAAGGGGATTGGGAAGTGGAAAGATGGAGAGCTTTACAAGGTAACAATGGGGTAACTCTCTTAAAATATGCCTAACTCACTCATAATTACTAAATTCTTTTTAAATGAGAGAGGGAAAGGGGCTCAAAGTGATTTTAGCACACTCAAATATAACAAGGACCAAGGATAGCATGAATGATCAACCTTGGAATGAACTCCAAGAGGTCCTATTATAGCTGGGGGTGTTCCTTTGAGTGTGGGATCACTGAAGAATGAAAAAATAGCCATTTTATAACATGTTGGATCTGTTTTCATTTCTAACAACTCTCCAATGGTTGGAATCATTTTTTCTGCATTTTTCGTACTATACATTCAGTCGAGTTTCAATAAAGATAACTTGACCAATCCACTATCCGACAAAGCCAATTTTCAAACTATCAGTCGAGTTTGTCCTGGGGTAATTCGATCGATCATACAAAATCAACTTGGTTAGAAAGTTGGTTGGTCGATTCTGTGAGTGTACAACTCGACTGATGCAGCCATTTCCAAAAATCCATAACAAATCGGTCAAGATTCAAAGTCGACTGATTAAGTTGCTGTGACAAATTTTCCAAAATGATTTTTAAGTGATCAAACAATGGAATTAATTGTCCCTAATTTTTTCTCATCTTAGTTACAAGTCATATCATCAATACAAGTGATTAAAAATATATTCTAAGGTGGTTTGGAGTGTTTCCACAAAAGTACATTTGCATTGCTTTTGACTTGAACTTGGGCAAGCTAGGGCTTGGTGAATTTGATCCTTTTCATGTACCTAACACCTGAAATCAATCTTAAGTAAACACATTAGATCAATATGAATGTAATGGTTAATTCATTATCAAAATATGGATAATGTATAACTCTCAAGTCAACATTCTCCCCCTTTTTGACAATGACAAACCATTCCTCAACATATTGAAAAGGATATGCGAAGTTATACCTTATCCTTGTGATGCAAGGGGATTCATAATTTTAACAATGTGAATTTCTTCCCCTCAATCCATGCTCACTCTTACCTGCATAGTTAGTCTTTCTACACAAAGCTATATAACATGTATACTACATGGTCCTTTAGCAAGTCACATGATAAAACATATGTTTAGACAAGAAAAGGATCACATAGGTAGTAAAAACAATATGGTTGATCTTCAAAACATCAAACTTATCTCCCCCTTTTGGCATTATCAATTAGGAAGGGGTAGAAGAGCATTAAAATAGGTATTCTCTAAGTACAACCAAAAACATCCAACCTCAAGATAAAACATGCAACCACACAACACGCATCAAATAGAGACGAGAGAGAAACAAGCAACTAGCGTCATAATCAAAATATGGAAAGCATACCAATAACTCACATGATAGAACATACATAGAGTTATGATACATATGGTTAAGATTACAACACATAAGCATGTTCTCAAAGCAACTACAAGCCAAAATGATGAAAACAACATGATGATAGAAATAGTACAACTTAGGTAATATGCCTAGATGTTTTAAGTACAAAATAGTCTAGAAAGATATATATGATCAACATCAAAAGACTAAAAACTGAAACATATGAACATCTATGGAATCTATGTCCACATCATCGTCATCATCAACTTTAGACTTCAAAGTTATCATCTCCATCTGAAGGTACAACAGAGGCAACAACTTCACCTTCATCACCAAAGGCACCAACAAAGAATGATCATCAGAACCATCCTCATATGCCTCCTCGTCATTAGCATCAACTTCCTCATCAATCTGGTTGGGCATCTCCTCATCGATAGAAGGACTGAAACCGCGATCGAGCCACATGGCATTCTGATCATCCCAAGTCATGCCAAGATCATAGAGCTCCTTGGCCCGAGGGAAAGTGGAAGCAGAAGTGCCAAGTCCTGCAAGAAGGGTAGCCATGGGGCTAGTAGGTGGAGGCAACACTCCAGGGGTAGGGGCAGAGGCAGGTCCACCGACATCAGAGGGTGTAGTAGCGGAAGCAGCAAGTGGAGGGGCTGGGTAGAAGTGATTATATGCATAAGAAACATAATTACCACCTGGGTAGGGCTGATAGGTAGGGTAAGAATAGGCACATGATAGGTTCATGATTGACATGATCTAGCAAAGATCTTGATGTAGGTTCTCCTGAACCTGTAGGTTGTACGACTGCCGATGCACCATGTAACCCATGAGGGCTTCATTGGATACATGAAATGAGGCATGTGCAGGTTGGGAGGGTGGTGGAGGTGGAGGTGCTTGGATGGAGGTAGAGGCTCCAGGTGTGGTAGAAGAAGATGTAGGCAAGTAGGTTTGTAATGAAAATCATGTAAAAGAGACTTATCAGTTGCAAAGGTGAAGAGACCACAACTCAAGGCTGGGTAGGGAGGGTGGGTGCCTCAAGTATTCTTTCCAGAGTCAAAGCAGGTCATGTGGTAGAGAATGTATCTATACCACTTGACTCCTATGTTCTTCAAAAGACAAAACATAATTACTATGATATTTTCTACAATTTCAGTTTAATTCTTCTTGGTGTGAATATTGCAGTTGACTACCAATGTAAGTATGCAATGTTTGAGACCCAAGGAAGAGGACGGGATGGTGGATTTCTTCCTATAGGGTGTCTGAGGCTTCTTCAAGAACTTATGGATGTCAGAGAGAGTAATATCATATTGCTTCTAGAAGGCCTCAGGGTCAAGAAGGTCAAAATACTCAGGATAGTCTTTCCTCCATGTGTCGGTTACCTTAGTACCATTGAAAAACATATTAAAAGTATCTTATGAGATTGTGAATTTCTTATCGGCAATTATGGAAGTGATAATCACTTGAGTATTAAGAGGGGGTACAAGAGTGTCATAATTCCACGACAAATTTGTGTAAAATTCATGAACCACCTTAGTGCTTGTGATGAAATTGTGAAAGCACTAACGTTCGACACTCAGGGATGCAAGGTGATGGTCATAAAGCAACTTGACAATATCATCTATAACCTCTTGTTTAGGCGAATGAGGCTCAAATAAGGCACGGAAAGGGAAATGATTCCTAGGAAGGATCTCCTTGTACCTATTTAGAGTTTCGTTGGAAACAAAAAAAGTGTCATTAAGGGGAATGAGGCAAGAGTTGGAGGAAGATGATGGTGCTCCAGAAGGTGCGACCCTCTTTCTTCTATTGGAAGCCATGGAGGCGAAATGGAGAAGATTGAGTGACCAAACACAAGAGAAACACCACCAAGGGTCGTATAACCACCTAGGGTAGATAGGAAAGAGAGCTAGGTAGGTTAAACTAAGGCTGGCTAGGGCTAGGAGAGGGAAGGTCGAGGCCAGGGTTGAGAGCTGGAGGAGGACCAGTCAACTTTTCTCTAGTTGAGAGGGAGAATAGTCAACCAAAACCTACTTAAGATTTGGTCCAGCCCGGCCATCAATCGAGTTCTGTGAGAAAGAAACACGATCGAATGGCTTTTTACAAAATCCCTCGGCCACCAATCGGCTGAGTTGGCAACTCGACAGACAGAAGTTCTATCCCAACTTTAGAAATTCTAGTTTCTAGTTATTTGAGTGCTAATTAAATTTATTTTTCTGGTCCATTTTGCATTTTTACATGCTTAGGCACATATCACTCATCATTGGGTACTATTGAGCGATAAAAGCATCGTTTGCGAGAAGTACCCAAATCAAGCGAAAAACAAGGCATACGAACATGAAATTTTTAGCACTTTTAGCAAGCAAGGGTTATTAAGACATGAGCAAAGCATATAAGATAGATGACAACTAGATACATGGAAAATCAATGTCATCCAAAGTAGTTATGAGCGGTTTAGATCTAATAAAATTAAATTACTCTCTAGACAGAGGTTTAGTAAAAATGTCCTCCAACTGGTTTTTTGTGTCCACGTGAGTAATATAAATATCCTTTTCAGCAATGTGATCAAGAAGAAGATGATGAAGAACCTCTATATGCTCGGCTCTACTATTGAATATTGGATTGTAAGATAAATTAATTACACTAGTATTGTCACAAAAGATAGGAGAAGCATAAAAATAAATATTAAAATCTTGAAGAATTTGCTTCATCCATATAACCTGGGCACAACAACTCCCCGATGCAATGTATTCAACCTCGGTATTTGATAGAGACACTGTGCTCTGTTTCTTAAAAAACCAAGACATCAAGCATGGTCCTAGGAGGAAGCAAGTGCCACTTGTGCACTATCTATTAATCAAACATCATGTGTTATCAACATCACTATAAGCAGTAAGAGTAAAGTCCCTTGACTTAGGATACCATAGTCCAAAATTTTGGGTCTTGGCTTAAAATCCTCTTAACAGCTATAAGATGTGATTTCTTGGGATTTGATTGAAAGAAAGCACATAAGACCACTAAACATTATGTCAGGTCTAGAGGCAGTTAACTAAAGTAAACTTTCAATCATAATTCTATAGAGCTTCTCATCCACTTTCTCACCTTCTTCATCTTTATTAAGTTTGGCAGTGTTTGACATAGGGGTGTCCATCGGCACGGTGTTCTCCATCTCAAAGAGCTTGAGTAGCTCACTTGTGTACTTGCCTTGGTTGATGAAGTTTCCATCTTTAGTTTTCTTGATTTGAAAGCCGAGGAAGAAAGTAAGCTCACCCATCATGCTCATATTGAACTCACTCTGCATAGGATCATTAAAATCTTTGCAAAGATCAAGATTAGTTCCGCCAAAAATGATATCATCAACATAAATTTTAATGATAATAAAATTGTTAGAAGTGTGTTTGAGAAACAAGATAGAATCTACTTTTCCCATGATATAACCATGATCTAACAAAAAGTTCTTTTGTTTCTCATATCAAGATCGAGGTGCTTGTTTGAGACCATAGAGAGCTTTTTGCAATAGATAAACATGGTTAGGCAAGCTATAATGTTCAAAGCTCGAAGGTTATGCAACATAGACTTCCTCCTCAATTGTACTATTTGAAAACACACTTTTAACATCCATTTGATATATAATAAAATTCTTGTAACTAGCAAAAGAAAGCAACATTGTAATGGACTCAAGTATAGCTACATGTGCATATGTTTCATCAAAATCTATACCTTCCTGTTGATTGTAGCCTTGAGCCACTAACCTTACTTTGTTTCTTACCACCTTTCCGCTTTCATGTAGCTTGTTGTGGTAGACCCATTTAGTGCCTTTCTATCACATGGTCTTGGCACAAGAGTCTACACTTTGTTCTTCTCAAATTGCTCCAGTTCTTCCTGCATGGCCAGAATCCATTCATCATCCTCGAGAGATTATTTGACATTCTTCAGCTTGAGTTATGAGATGAAGGCGATGTTGTCTTGTTCTTTATTGAAGACAGCCTGCGTCTTCACTCTTTCAAAGGTGTCACCTATGATGATCTCTTTAGGATGATTCTTTGCAAAGAAGGGAGTTGGATCCTTTTTTTCTTCATCTATCTCTTCTTTTTGAGAGACTACCTGTTTTCCTTTTTGGGCGATGTTGAGTTTTTTAAGATGGGAATTACTTCATCTATAACATCATCATTAACAATATCCTTGGAAAAGAGGGGTTAGTCTCAATAAATTTAACATTAATAGATTCTTCTACTTTAGATGGATCAACATTATACACTCTATAAGCCTTGCTAGTAGTGCTATATCCAAGAAAGAAAACCTTGTACGATTTCAGATCAAACTTGTCAAGAGAATTTCTTGTGTTCAAAATAAAACTAGGACACCTGAAAATGTGAAAATAGTAGATAGAGGGGTTCCTACCACACCATAGCTCATAGGGGGTTTTATTAAAAGAGGGATGTGTGAAAACCCAATTTTGCACAAAACATGAGGTACTAATGGCTTCAACCCATAACTTATTTGGAGTGCCATAATCTAAAAGCATGGTTCTAGCCATTTCTCTTCCTCTCTAAAATCTCATTTTGTTGAGGTGTTCAAGGTGAAGAAAAGTTATGTACATATCTAGATTCTTCACAAAAATGTTCAAAATATCATTTTCAAATTCTTCCCCATGATCACTATAGATGGAAACAATGCGGCAAGAAGCTTCATTTTCAACTCATTTGTAAAATATAGAGAAAACATCAAGAGTATCACTCTTAGAAATGGGAAAGAAGGTCTAAGTATATTGAGAGAAATCATTGACAATAACAAGATGATACTTAGAACCACGAAGCAATTGAGTTCTCATAGGTCCAAATAGATCAATATGGAGAAGTTCAAGAACTCTCTTGGTGCTAAGGACTCCTTTGGATTTGAAGGAGGACTTGGTTTGCTTTCCTTGGGTACAAGGTTGGCATTCATCAACCTTTTCAAAATCAAATTTGGGAAGTACCTTGACTAAGTATTTTTCTCAACTTCTTCAATTGATGCATATTTATGTGACCTAGATGACGATGCCAAAGAGAATATCATTTGAATTGACTACAAGACATCTAACAACAATAGACTTAATAGAGTCAAGAACAATTACATAAAAATTACCATTCCTAGTTCCCTTATATATGAAATTGTAAGTGAAGTAATGTAGGAGCAAGAATTTAAAAGAAGTAAATAGAACAAGGTAACCATTATCACATAATTGACTAACACTTATTAAATTATAATGTAGGCCATCCACAAAGAGAACATTCTTGATATGCAAGGATTCACCTACATCACCCTTACCTTTTACCTTACCTTTCTTGTTGTTACCGGAAGTAACCGATCCTCCTTTCTTCTTTGTGAAATTTTTGAAATGACTTATATCACCTGTCATGTGCTTTGTGCAACAACTATCAACAATCCATTTTCTTTTTTCCTGCAAGAAAGGAGAATGTCAGTTCCCAACTCAAACTTTGGGATCCAGAGTTAGTTTGGGAACCCATTTCATCTTTGAGTTGGTCCCCTTAGGCTTGTATGGACAATAAGTAGATCAATGATCGTCACTTTTGCAATGAGAGCAAATCAAAGGGTTCTTAGAGCCAGAAGACTCTCCAATGAAAAGAGGAGTTTCCTTACTCTTTTTCTTACCTTTGAACTTACAATTGCCCTTAGGAGCTCCCCCTACAAATACCAAACCATTAGTACCACTTTGGTTGGTAGAGTGATCATGGATTTCATTTAGGGAGTTCTTTTCTTTGAGGAATTTCTACAAAGAGGCTCTAAGTCTATGATTGTCATCAGTGAGAGATATAACAATGAAAGACAAACTATAAAGATCATCTCTAGCACGAACAAGGTCAGACTCTAAACAAAGGGATTTAGTCAAATAAGAATCCTTTTCAAAAGAGATGAAAGCAACATCATTACTAGGCAAACAGGTCTAGAAGATATATCATTAACTTGACCAAGTAACCTAGCATTTTCAGATTTAAGTAATTGAATTTCTTTGAGATAAACATCTCTCTCATATCTATGAGCATCACTAATAAGCTTAAGTTCTACATTTTCAGCTTTAAGTAACTCAAGCTCATTAAGGCACTTTTGGTTACCTTCCTTAAGAGATGCAACATTCTTATTATAGACACCATTCTCTACTTCAACTCCATTGTATTGGAGCTCAAGATCAATAAATTGGCCTTGTAAGGAGTCAAAGCTCTCAAGATGATTTTTCTCATTTTTCTCAAGAATATCAAGTTTAGCATACAAGTCACCAATGATTTTACCCAACCTCTTCTTTTTAGATTTACATTCAGAATAAGAAAAATGGGTAGTAATAAGCATGTCAATAAGAGTTTCTTTCGCTAACTCATGCAAACTTACCTCACTTACCTCACCAATATCTTCACTTGTGGAGGGCATGAGTGCAATGTGTCATTATCCATTTTCATCAGAGCTTGATCCACTAGAGGATGATTCTTCCCAAGCTGCATGAGTTACGTCTTTGTGCCTTCTCTCCTTTTTGTCCTTCCTCTTATATTTGCTATCTTTCTTTTACTCTTCCTCCTTCTTGGATATTCTCTTATGGTGTGACTTTCGAGACTTAAGACACTCACTCTTATAGTGTCCTTTTTTATCACACTTGTATCACCTTAGAGTAGATGAAGAAGATTGCTACCATTTGAAGTGCTTCCCCTTGGAGAAGTTGGCTTCATGCTCACTAGGGCCATTATCTTCACTAGAGGAGGAGGGATAGGTCTGGCAAGTAAGTTATTATTGAAGAATGAGAGCCTCCACTTGAGCTTTGAAGGAACTATCTTTTATCTTCCTTGATTCCTTTACTTCTTACTTTTTTTCCTCTTCTTTCTTGTCAAGCCTTGGCTCATGAGATTGTAGATTTCCAATAAGCTCCTCGGTTGGAAGATCACCAAGATTTCTTACTTCTCTATCCAAATTATGTCCCAAATCTTTGACTCCCATATCTTTGGAAGAGACCTTAGGATCTTTAAGTTGATTGCTTCTCTATCCAAATTATGTCCCAAAGCAGCTAGTCCGTTGATGATGATGTTGAGTCTTGAGTACATCTCAGAAACTCCTTCTTTCTTCCCCATCTTGAAGTTCTCTAAGAGGCTATTCAACATGTAGATCTTTGCCTCCTTCACGTGATTTGTGCCTTCATAAGTGATACACAACTTGTCCCATATGTAATAGATTGTATTCCATGAGGAGATGCGGCTGAACTCAGAAGGAGTGAGGGATGCATAGATGATGTTAATTACTTTGGCATTGAGTTGTGCATTCTTTAGAACTGCTTCATCCCAAGTTGATACATGATACACATCGAACATCACACCAATTCACTAGAAAATTTATCCTAGAGTTTAATCCTTTTTTACTTTCCGGTTAAGGCTACTATAGAAGGGTCGATCTCACAGGACAACATTTTTAAGATTCCTTTTCTTTTAAACCGGATTGATTTTTGAAATTATTTCTTTTTGATATTTTTGAAAGATTGATAGAAAATAAAGTCTGATTTGAGGGGTTTGATTAAACTAATGCAAGAAAGTAAAATACAAGAAGAATAAAAGATTACACTAATCCCCAGAAAGGACTAGCGGCGTAGCTTGTTGCCCGCTTGTCTTCTATTTCAATGTAATCCGTACTTGTTAGTTGTTATTTATAAAATAAATTAGCAGAGGTACTATCAATAGCAGTGGACGCTAAGTCGTGTGAGAAGAATAAAAGATTACACTAATGCAAAAGAAGAAAAAGATTATTCTAAGACAAAAGAGAGTAAAAGAAGAAATTTGTTAGCACACAAGATTATCTAAACAAAAGTAAAGTGCTAACATTAAAAAAGTGAATTGAAAACAAATGTTTAAAAATGGTTTGAAATCAAGAAGGAAGGCATTGAGGCTTAAGGGTTTTACCACCTTAGCCCTTGTGAGAAAAAGATCGAGCGATACATGACAAACAAGATAGAAGCATGTATACAATTTATTCGTAAACAAAACACAAAAGAGGAACCCCACGTGAGCCCATTGGTCCTGGTTTTTACGTATCCATGTTCTTCATCCTAAAGAGGATTTTTCCATGACCGCATCCAAATCCTCATGAAATTAGTTTAGGCATTCTAAATCTCGATTTCCACGGTCACAACAACTGAGATTAACAAGCGATAAAAATGATTAATACATCATTTAAATTTGTAATTTCTAAACCGAAAACCATCCGTCTAAATAGTCGTGTAAAAGCTCACTCCGATTAACACATGGCTAAGGGGCTATTCCCCTCGCCCCGATAAGGAAACTACTCGCTACTCATGGCGAGGCTACTCATGGAGAGGACATGAGAAACAAGGAAAGAAAGCAAGAGAGCAATAGACCACAATTCTAGATCTTTGTAGAGTCCAAAGCGGTGACGATTAAATGACTCATTTGCTTTTCCTCCTGCTCCAAGAAGAAAAAGTGAGAAGGTAAACCAGGGAAAGAAAGATCCAGATGTAGAATAAAAGACCCAACTTTATTTCTCTTGAAAGTAAAATTACACTAGAAGAAAAATGACAAAATTTCTCTACTAATTGCATATAAAATTTGGGACCCCAAACTAAGACTCGATGATCTTTTTCTTGTGGAGTCCCCCCCTTCCTTTTCTAGGGGAAGAAGGGGTAGAAACCCTAAAAGGGGAGGAGAAGGAAGTGAAAGAGGCGGATAATGTATGTCTTGGTTAAGAATTTTCTTTTCCTCAATAGGCAATAGAGAAAATCATTGATTGCCTTCTTTTGACCCTTTAAATTTTGACCCTCTCTCTCTGTAGATTCCTGTTCTCGAAGTTTTGTGCGAATTTTGGATGGTAACAAGCTTTAAAGTGCGCTCGAAAATTCATTTATCCAGTAAAACTTTGAATTTCCTTTCCAACACATATTTGAACATTAAATTCTACCTTCAGATGTGAGAGTTATGCCTATTTTGATACAAGGTATATATTTAAGTCAAACACTGCAGGAAAACGAACAGACACGTTCACTAGTTGGTTGGACAGTCAAATAACTACCAAAGTCACCGAAAAATATATTTTTATTGTAGAAATTAAAATTATCTTTCCAAAATATATCTAGATTCCAAATTTGGAATTTGTATGTGAGAATTATGACTGTTTTAGTAAAAAGTACATCAAAATATGCAGAAAATCTGAAAGGTCTTCTGTCTTTATCTTTTCTTATCTTGATTTAAATGCTTCAATAATTGCTGAAAATTAAGAAAAATCTCATAAGAATTCAGAAAAGGAATGAAAGTGTAATTGATTTACAAACTAAACTAAAAGTACCAAAAATTCTTAATTAATTATCCTAAATGATGCAAAAATAAATGATGAATATGCATTCATCAAAATACCCCAGACTTGAATCTTTGCTTGCCCTCAAGCAAATTAAATAAAAAATAAAGTCTAATTTATACTCCCAATATGTCAACCTCACCTTTATAACATTACTATAGTACTCACCTCCAAATTTTGACCAAATGACCCAATATCCTAGAACCACATAACATAAAATTATATGTTCCCTATCAAGACCAAATATCAAATCTTACTTTTAAAATGAGAATTTGAAGAAAAATAGACTTTCTCTTACCGTTGCTTTGACACTCTCAATTTCTAAAATTTTTAGTTATTTTCAAAAGAACAGGAAGAAGGAGGGGGTGTGAACAAATAAGGAAGTAATAATAATAAAAAATTGATCCCTCCTCTATTCAACTCAAGATTTTGATTTTGTAGAATTGTGGCTACATTGGTCATAATTTTTTTTCTTATGCACTTTGGCATCTTTTTTTTGGTACACCCCTTTGTGGGGTATGAAATTTTATTTTTGGGAAGCGTGCCACCCCGGACTTGATTTTTGTCTGGTGGTGATTCTTTGCTTCTCTTTTTTAGAAGAAAATATAAAGGGACAAAAGAAATGTTCTTGTTCTTTTGCCATTTAATATTATTTATTTTTTAGAGAGTGATATTGCTCAAGTTACAGTATTTCTATAATTCACATCATACAAGTCTTATAACAAGATAATCTATTTGTCTAAAAATAAGGAAATATTATGCTTGGTTCTGATCAATTCCATATGACTTGCCAACTATTCCGAGGAGTGATGTCCTTAAGGGTCCTAGGTGACATAAAAGTTTTAGACATGGTAGTTTGTAATATATTTTGCAAAAAGTTTCACTAAATTCAAGGGGGTACAATGATAAATGAGTATTTAATGGCCAACTAGATATGACCTTTATAACTAAATAAAATAGAAAATGATGGCCAACTAGATAATGGTCTTTTTGTAAAAAAAAATGGCCAACTAGATAATGGTCATAAAAGAGGAAATTATAAAAGCAACTATATGCAAAACAAGTGAAAACAAGATGCAAAAAAAGAAAGATAAGGGGGGTGGAGTAGAAATATACCACCCACCTCCACCCCGGACTCAGATTTTTTCTCATCCCGAGCAAAACTTAAATGCTCGTCCCGAGCAAAACCCAAACCTGAGATGAAGGGAAGAAAATTGCTAGGTTCACCAGGAGGCTCTGGTAGCTCAAAAAATGCCCATCTGAAGGGAATGTCGACGATGGCTGAAGCTTTGAACAGAGGAGCTTCATGATACACCCAATGGATGTGTGGTCGTAGAATCTTAAAGGGGTGTTCTGAATGAGTTTCTTGTCACCTCGTAATTCTTCGAGTAGGATCCACAGATCTTCCTTCAGAGGCAAAAGCAGTGTTGGAGATGAATGTGGATAGGGGATATTGACGGGTGCCCGTTGGGTAACAAATGTAGTGTCAGATGTGGAAGATCGGGCAGATGATCTGGCTCGAGTATCTTTTTGTCGCTTGGATCTACATGTAGTGGAGAGGGTGCTAGTATTAGAAGAACTAGTTTGTTAGCCCAGTAAACAATCACATGGGGATGTATGTCTTCCTGGTGGATTATGCAACACTGTGCATCTGGATCCTTTGCCCCATAGATGGAAGCCAGTGGATTTGGTGTGGATGAATCAGAGATGGTATAATTGTCATCATAATGATCAAAAGTGATCAAGTCAGGTTGTTCCATCTCTACTGGGGAGTTCTCCATCTCTTCTTCATAAAAGATCCCATAAACATGGATGTCGATAGAGGTATCAGGATCCTTTACTATTCTAAAGGGGAGATCTTATTCCTTTATAAGACATGTGTCCAACTCAATGGACGTAGAAGGGATTGCCTCTCAATATAATAGTGGAATGTAAGGTTCTTGTGGTGGTGGAATCACCTCGCTAGGTTCAACCTGATGTGGAAAAAGAGGTGGTTGAGTGAGGGCATAGTAATCTTGATGAAGAAGCCTTTCAAAATAATCCATCAGTGCATCCTGGGGAGGTGATGGTAAAATGGTCACAATAGGCTCAACCAAGATGATTATTATAAACATACAAATCTGTGCCTACAATCAAGAAGGGTGGTGGAGCCTTAGGTTTTTGGGATGTTCTTTGAGCCCACCACTCTTTAACCTTTTTGTTAAAAGATTCTTGATTCATGAATTTATCCGCATAGGCCTCCATCCACTCATTTTCTGACTTATATGGATAGTCGGGGCCCCATATGCCTGCGATCCTAGCTAAACAAAGTTATTTATTTGCGACATCCTTAATTTCTTTAGAACACCTATCCATCTCCTGATCAAGGTTGTGTGGAATATCTAATACTTCACATTGTACTTCTTCTAAGGGTGATGGTTCATTATACAGAAAGAGTTCAAAAGAAGCAGATTGGTCATTAACAACAACTAGATTAACATCTACAATGGATGTGATTGGTGGACCTTCAGGTACTGGAGTTGGTTCTACTTGATTGAAGATGATATACTCATCGTCATCATCATTGATTATAACCATCCTTAGATTCTCTGGTTTCATATTAAAAAACGGCGGTGCGTAATCGGTGTTCGGTGAGCGTCGCATGAACAATTAATATCGAGTGCACAAAAAACCTACTGCTAGAATGGAAACTCAGCAGAAAGAGAAAACACTTCTGGAATATTACTCGGAAGACATTAAAATTTTAAAAAAAGTTTTTTTATTCAAAAAAGTTGTAGTGTTTGTAAAAAAAGATCCGTTGTCCCCAGCAACGTCACCAAAATTGATACGCATCAAAGAGCACACCAATTCACTAGAAAATTTATCCTAGAGTTTAATCCTTTTTTACTTTCTGGTTAAGGCTAGTACAGAAGGGTCGAGATCCCACATGACAATGTTTTTAAGATTCATTTTCTTTTAAACCTGGTTGATTTTTGAAATTATTTCTTTTTAATATTTTTGGAAGATTGACAGAAAATAAAGTCGAATTTGAGGGATTTGATTAAACTAATGCAAGAAAGTAAAATACAAGAAGAATAAAAGATTACACTAATGCAAAAGAAGAAAAAGATTATTCTAAGACAAAAGAGAGTAAAAGAAGAAATTTATTAGCACATAAGATTATCTAAATAAAAGTAAAGTGCTAACATTTTAAAAATGAATTGAAAACAAACGTTTAAGAACAGTTTGAAATAAAAAAGGAAGACGTCGAGGCTTAGAGGTTTCACCACCTTAGCCCTCGTGAGAAAAATATCGAGCGATGCACGACGAACAAGATAGAAGCATGTATGTGATTTATTCGTAAACAAAATGCAAAAGAGGAACTCCATGTGAACCCATTGGTCATGGTGTTCATGTATCCTTATTCTTCATCCTAAAGAGGATTTTTCCACACTCGTATCCAAATCCTCGTGAAATTAGTCTAGGTGTTCTAAATCCTGGTTCCCACGGTCGCATCCGCCGGGATTAACAAACGATAAAAATGATTAATTACGTCATTTAAATATGTGATTTCTAAATAAAAAATCATCCGTCTAAACAGTCATGTAAAAGCTCGATTCGATTACACATGGATAAGGGGATATTCCCCTCGTCTCGATAAGAAAACTACTCGCTACTCATGGCGAGGATGGGGGAAATAAGGAAAGAAAGCAAGAGAGTCATAGACCACAATTTTAGATCTTTATAGATTCCAAGGCGGTGACGATTAAACGACTCATTTGCTTTTCCTCCTACTCCAAGAAAAAAAGTGAGAAGGAAAACCAGAGAAAGAAAGATCCATATATAGAATAAAAGATCCAACTTTATTTCTCTTGAAAGTAAAATTACACTAGAAGCAAAATGACAGAATTTCTCTACTAATTGCATACAAAATTTGGGACCTCAAACTAAGACTCGATAATCTTTTTCTTGTGGAGTCCCCCCCTCCTTTTATATGGGAGGGAGGGGTGGAAACCCTGAAAGGGGAGGAGAAGGAAGTGGAAGAGGTGGATATTGTATGTCTTGGTCAAGAATTTTCTCTTCCTCAATAGGCAATAGAGAAAATCATTGATTTCCTTCTTTTGACCCTTCAAATTCTGACTCTCTCTCTATAGATTCCCGTTCCTGAAGTTTCATGTGAATTTCGGATGGTAACAAGCTTTAAAGTGCGCTCAAAAATTCATTTCCCATGTAGGACTTTGAATTTTATTTCCAACATAGATTTGAACATTAAATTACGCCTTCGTTTGTGAGAGTTATGCCTATTTTGGTGCAAGGTATATATTTAAGTCAGAAACTGTAGGAAAACAAATAGGCACATTCACCGGTTGGTTAGACAGTCAAATAACTACCAAAGTCACTGGAAAATATATTTTTCCTATAGAAATTGAAATTATCTTTCCAAAATATATCTAAATTCTAAATTTGAAATTTGTATGTGAGAATTATGACTGTTTTGGTGAAAAATGCATCAAAATCTGTGGGAAATATGAAAGGTCTCCTATCTTCATATTTTCTTATCTTAATTTAAATGCTTCAATAATTGTTGAAAATTAAGAAAAATCTCATACAAATTCAGAAATGGAATGAAAGTGCAATTGATTTGCAAATTAAACTAAAAGTATCAAAAATCTTAATTAATTATCCTAAATGATGCAAAATGAATGATGAATATGCATTCATCAATACGGCTCCCTCCGGCTCATTGTAGGGTGAAATCATAACTTTCCACATATCAAAGTTCATCCCTTGAATGTAAAATTGCATGTGCCACTTCTAATAGAGGAAGTTGGTACCATCAAAGTCTGGGGGCCGCATGGAGAAGCCTCCCTCTAGGTTGAGGGAACCAAGTAGATTCTCACCCATCTATTCATCTCGTAGGAGATTTGTTGGAGAAGATCCTTGCTCTGATACCACTTGTTGGATCTAGGGCTCTAGAGGGGGGTGAATAAAGCTTCAAAACTTGTACAAGAATAGTTATATCTTCAAATAAAATCAATTGAAACCAAATGCTAAAAGTAAATTTGAGGTCCTATCTAAACAAGCATAACAAGGACGAGAGAGATTGAAAAAAACACTTAGACAAGGTCTTTAGAGTGGTTCCAATATCCAAACTAGGAAACTATCAGTCCACTACCTAGAGAGGTCAACCTCAAGGACTTTACAACCCATGTATATTTATATTCCATTATAAGACATACAAGAAGACCACCTTACATCCAAGGGCTTACCTATCCAAGATCTAGTCTTCTACCTCGCAACATGTCTTACCCACTCTCGCAATCAGCTCAATTCCTTCTCCTAGGACATCTCCTCCTTGCAACAAGTCTTCAGCTTTGAGGATTTACCCACAAAGCTCCTTGGATATTCTTCCTTGTCCTTATCCTTCACTTGGATAAGATCTTCACACCTTCTTTAGCCTTGAAGAAGAACCACAACTCCTCCTTCACTCGGAGAAGATCACTTCAACCTTTGCTCTTTGAGAAAGAGGATTGGGAAGTAGAAAGATGGAGAACTTTACAAGGTAACAATGGGGTAGCTCTCTTACAACATACCTAACTCACTCATAATCATGAAATTCTTTGTAAATGAGAGAGAGAGAAAGGGGATCAAAGGGGTTTAGCACACTCAACTATAGCAAGAATCAAGGATAGCATGAATGAGCAACCTTGGAATGAACTCTAAGAGGTCCTATTTATAGTTGGGGGTGTTCCTTTGAGTGTGGGATCACTTTAGAACAAAACATAGCTGTTTTACAAATTGCAAAAGATCGAATTTCATTTCTAACAACTATCCAACGTTTGGAATCACTTTTTCTGCATATTCCATACAATGCATTCAGTCGAGTTTCCATAAAGGTAACTCGACCAATCCACTATCCGACAAAGCCAATTTTCAAACTATCGATCGAGTTTGTCCTCAAGTAACTCTACCGATCAGCCAAAATCAACCTCAGTCAGAAAGTTGGTCAGTCGAGTTCTGTAAGTGTACGACTCGACCGATGCAACCATTTCTAAAAATCCATCACAGATCGGTCGAGATTCAAACTTGACTGATTAAGTTGTCGTGACAAAATTTTCAAAATAATTTTTAAGTGATCAAATGATGGAATTAAGTGTCCCTGATTTTTTCTCATATTAGTTACTGTCATATCATTAATACAAATAATTAAAAAAATATTCTATGATGGTTTTGAGTGTTTTCCACAAAAGTTCATTTGCATTGCTTTTGAGTTGAACTTGGACAAGCTAGGGCTTGGTGAATTTGATCCTTTTCATGCACCTATGCCTGAAATCAATCTCAAGCAAACATATTAGATACATATGAATGGAATGGTTAAGTCATTATCAAAATATGGACAATGTATAACTCTTAAGTCAACAAACATTAGCTAGGAGCTTGAATATCATGAAAGAGCAAAGTCGGAATGAAGTCCAAGGGGTCCTATTTATATTTGGAGATTTTCACTAGTGTCTAGGAGCACTTAGGAACAATATCTAGTTGTTTGGGGTGTTTCAACAGATCTATTTTTGATCTTTGCAACACTCCAAAAATTAAAAATCACTTTTTTTTCACACTCTGTATAGTGTAATCGGTCGAGTTTCCATAAGGTTCCTATTAGTTTGGTGTAAGTCATAAATTCTGTGAAATTCATTTTTTGGGAATTATAGTTCAGTTTTTGGAACTTGAGTTCCATTCATTTCCATGTGATTGGTTTGTGGTAAATATAATTATAGAAATCATTAAAAATATTATTAATTTTACTGTGTAATAAAAATAAGTAAGGATGACAGCGATAAAAAAATCATATGTGAAAAAATCATAATATTCTTAAATAATAACCTCCACAAGTGGTTATGGTGTAGATGTTTCTCCTTTAAAAATATTTTATTATAGCACAATTTTAATTGTAATAAAAATATAATGGTTAAAGTCACATCACAATATTTTTATTTCAGTTTGTATGTACAAAGTATTGTAGTAACTTCTACATTTTATGTCCTTGTAAGTATAAGTTTTGGTTCATCATTGTTTAACACAATGTAGAATATTAATTTTGACATTATTTTTGTATGGAATTTTTATTATATTATTCGTGCATGGTTATAGTTAATTATCATTTTTCACATCACATTGCTTAAACATGAAGAATAGAAATATATTAGGTAAATGACATTGTTTCACATGGTGCGGTGTTATTTTTAATTATTTTTTATTTTTTATTTTGTGATGGCATTGTAATGGTGGTTATAGTGTAATATGTTTTACATAGTGTGATTATACTGTATGATATTCTGTCATATTATGTTATGATTTTAGCAACAAACTATATTCAAACTGTTAATATTTCTAGTCATAAATATTTTATATGTGTCATTTATGACGAATGAAGAATACAATTATATAAGAAATGTTGTTAGTTGTTCCGAAACTCGTTTTCCGTTCTTTTTAAGACGGAACTCATGAACTATGATTTATATGTATGTAACACACTGAAAGTCATGAAACTCAAGTTCCAACACCTACTTCAAACCAATCATGAAAAACTACTTAGGGAACTCCATTTCATAAGTTTTTCGGACCAGTTACGACGAACCAATCAGAGCTTAAAGGTAACTCAGTTGATAGCACTATGCACTAAAGCAAATTTGAAGCATCAATCAAGTTAATCCTAGATGAAATTCGGTCAATCACTTAAATTTATTTTGCCAGTGTAGGGTGTTGTTTGAGTTTGTCCTAAGATAAACTCAACTGAACATGGACATTCCCAAAATTCATCAAGGGTGTCGGTCAAGTTTATCAAGGATAAAACTTGATTGAACACACATTCTGTGATGAATTTTAGAAATAGTCATTAGAGTGATTAGACGTTTGAATTAAGCGCTCCTCTTTTTTTTCTCATCTCAGTTACAAGTCATAGCATCAATACAAATGATTACAAAAACTGTCCTAAGGGTTTTAAGGCATTTTCTAAGAAAGTGCATTTACATTGCTTTTGACTTGAACTAGATCAAGCTAGGGCTTGATTACATTTTATCCTTTCCATGTACCTAATACCTGAAATCAATCTCAAATAGACATATTAGATATATATGAATGGAATGGTTAAGTCATAATCAAAATATGGACAATGTATAACACTTAGGTCAATATTCTCCCCATTTTTGAAGATGAAAAATCAATCCCCAACATATTAAAAAGGATTTAGAATGTAAAACTTTTACCTTGTGAATTGTAAGGGATAAATGAATGAACAATAGAAATTGCTCCCCCTCAATTCATGCTTATATTAATTTATCCTTTATTTTGCATGTATGGTTAGTATATTCAGAAAGCATAATGATAGCATACATATATACTATTGAATCCTCTTGCAATCACATCATATTTTAGAAATAGACTAGAAAAGGATCACAAAGCAATAATTCAATATGACAGAGCTCACTTCTCCCCCTTTGTCATATCAAAAAGGTAGGGGGTAGAAGAGATAAGAAACATAGTTATTATCCACATGCACAAACTACACAAGCAACCACCAAACAAAGACAAAAATAGTGAGAACAAGCAATCTAGAGTCATAATCAAAATATGGAACCACATACCAAGAACTCATAAGATGTAACCAAACAAAGAGTTAAGGTACATAAGGTTGAGATTACAACACCAAAAATGTCCTCTCTATATGAAAACTACAATCCAGTAAAAAATGCCGAGATATGAAGATAGTATGCCTAAAATACCGTGCCAAAATGTTTAATACATAATAGTCTACAAAAAGATATGAAGAAGCACCCTATAGACAAAAGAACTAAACATCTAGGCTATCTATGTCAACTGGGTCATCGTCAACTTCATCATCCTTTGGATGGTAGTCCTCATCCCCATCTGAAGGTGCATCAGGTGCAGTAGGTGTGTAATCACCTTTGTCTCCATCATAAGAGAAATCATCACCATCTTCATCAACAACCTCATCACCATCACCATCACCATCACCATCACCATCACCATCACCAAAATCATCATCTGCTTCCTCATCAGCCATCTCAATATTCTCATCAATCACAAAGGAGTAAGGACCAGGCCATATGCGGTTCTGCTCTTCCCATGAGACTCCACACTCAAGTAGAGCCTTACCTTGCTTGTAATTGGGTATAGACACCCAATCATAGTTAGCAAGGAAAGTGGAAGTAGGACCAACATGAAGAGGCATAGGCTGAAGGGCAGCAAGTTAAAAGGAAATAGGGACATGTCCACCATCAGAGGCAGGGGGTAGAACGGAAGCAGTAGGTGGAGGGTCTATTTAGAACTACCTATATGCATAAGAAGCACAGTCAGCACCTAGGTAGGACTGGTAGTGTTGGTATATATGCCCAGAGAGCAAATCATATGATGACTATAATGGCATAACATGTAAATGATTTGATAAATAAATAAAGGTAAGCTTCCAATTTATTCTGTTTAGTTCAGTTATGAGATAATGATGTAACATTATAAATGGCTAGAGAATTATATTGCTCAATGACGTATGTCTTCAAGTACATGACTTAAGGAATGAGATAATACAAAGTTAAGAGATATATATATATATATTCTCATTATTTCCCTGATCAATAGTTATTGTAGAAGGTTTATAGACAACAATAACACATAAAATCAGAGTGTGAGTTGGTTGAAGACAGAGTCTCATTAGTCATGAAATGGTGATATAAAACCAAGCACAAAGATACATGTTAGAAAATAGTGTATCGGACAGACCCACCATGAGACTGACACATGGAATCCATTACCATGGTAGTCATAGTTAGCTCTCATAATGATGGTGGTGATTGTGGTTCTTAGACCTGAAGTCACTACACTCATCCCATGTTGTTAGGTACGCTTTGACATCATCAAACACAATCTTGAAACATGGGTTGAGTGACTGTGACGCATGGGGATAGACTGTGAGTGATCTAGATGGGATTTGTCCCTCCTACAGGAGTCTGATGTCCTAGGCCTCTTGATTATCTAGACTGAGAAATGCATGGCCATGCATATGTGAGTCAATATATGATATTGATCTTACATATATCTCATGCAGTCTTCTCTGGTTCAAGAAACAAGATTGGATGTTGAAGAGGATGACTACTCCATGCCTCAAGTTCAATCTGGACATCAATGACAAAGGAACTATACAAACACTATAACACCATACACATATTTTAGGTGGAAGTTGTTCTCCAATTTTCCATTTAGTTGGGTAGCATTGATGTGCGACTAGGCAACACTCATTGCTTGTGATGTCATAAGTTGTTATGATCATTCATTGCCAATGTAATATGGGAGCTATAGGGTCACACACATAGGTCTTGAACTAGAAGAGGAGTTTAATCTTTAATAATGATTGAATTAATTACTAAAATGTTTAGGTATTCAATTCACGTAATAGATCATCTGACTGCATTACCAAATGATTGACTCACTCAATGAGACGACTGTTTAGAGTGACAAACAATCGACTCAGGTGTTGAGCCAGCCGTTTGGAGTATCAAGCTGATTGGAACTAAAATGGTGAAGTTCTGCATGAAATAGATACCAATTGGTCAGCTCACTGGGTGAATCGATTGACTCGGGTAGAGCAAGACAACTGGTTCACCTAGTGAACCGATCGGCTCAGTTGGGACGGAGGAAGGTTCTAGTAATTTTTCACAATTCTTGAGAAATATTGATCGTTTTGATTGTTCATTTCTATTGATGCAAGGAATTAATGTTTAGCATTAATTGGAAATGAATTGTCAATTTCATGTGTGATTGGGAAACTACGAAAAGACCGTCTCGCTAGGCAGATGATCGTCTGGGCTGCCACACTACAATTTTGGTATTCGCAGGTTGTGAAAATTCAAGATATTCAGGTCCCTTCCACCACCGCACATACTGGGAACTCTGACCCAAATCCTCCAATAAATAGAGGGGTACTGGGGGCTTCTCAAAACACAACACAAACAATTGAGAATCAGTTGTTCTAGTAATTATTTTCCTCTCTAGTTGTGGTAACCAAGAGAGCCCAAGTAAGTCCTACCCGGCTAGGGAGGGATAGCAACATGGAGAGAACAAATGAGGATCATTGTTGTGGGTGAGAAAGTTGGTGACTAGTACGCCAATGGGAGGAACAACTCCTTCCTATCCATTCTACAAAGATGACAGGAGTTCTAGGAAGTTCGTGTGGACTTTCATAGAGATGTGGAGGCCGTTGTCTATTGCTAGGAGGACAACGTCAACCTGCAGTCTGTAGTGCAGACCAGGAGGCATAATAGTCAGACAAGTCCCAGTACAACTAGAAGACATCTGCACATCTACAACGACGAGGAGATATCGCTGGACTTGCTCCAGGATCAGGTATATCCTTGAAACCATCATTCTCATCTTATAGTTATTGCCGCAATTTGTTGGTTATGGGAATATGGTAGATATTTTTTTTTTTGTTTCCGATGCCTACTCTGTAGCCATATTTTCCTACACTGGCATTAGAGCCACGCCAATCTACTAAATTTTGGGATAATAAATATGATCATATTTTAGTTAATTATTGCATGCAATGTGAATAATTCTGTCCAATTAAATATCACAACTAATCCCAAACTAATATATATATATATATATATATATATATATATATATATATATATAATTTACACGTGTCATCCTAAAAGATATTTTGATGGTAGATGTGTAACATGGTTATTTCCAATAACCCCTATTATTTGTGCATGGTTGTGTGGTTGGTTAATCTTGTTTATCTTGATAGAGTCTCTATCTTATCTTGCCAATGTAAAGTTAATTATCTCCTACCTTTGCTCCCTTCAAATATAAATTGAGGTTTCCCTATAATCATGTAATAGTAGGATAGCTTACTTTCCTGTTATAAAAAATGCTTCGTTTGGTAAAGAGGTGGCAATTGCTTGGGCAGCGATGGACAACCATGGGCAGCGGGGCAACCTCTACCAATCGCGTTGCCAAATACACAGTTGCTCATTGCTCTTATTTTACATTGTATTTTTTGTCTGGAGCATTCAACAAACTCTACTGACTACTCATTTATCACCATGAGAAATTATTACAATGAGTCATCTGTGATGGGACACCGACGATAAGCGCAATCGTGTTGCCAAACACTGTAAAAGAAGAAGGACATTCTGACGACGCCAACTGATCGTCTTGGAGAGGAACTGACCGACTTGAGGATTGAGGAGGAATAGAAGGACGAGCTGAACCAATCGACTTGTGGACCCAACTGATCATCTAGAGGATCCAGTAGACGGTGGATAGAAGAACCAAACGACCGGTGAGATGACCAAACGACCGACCAAAAGGCAAGTCGATCGGTTCGAGGGTTAAGCCGATCAACCTGGAGCGGAAAGCATGGATCTTCATCAACAACATGTTTCTACATGTGATGTGGACCCCAAGGATGTGGTGATTCCTTGTGGCTCCAAAGAATTACATTAGGATGGCCATAACCATCACTTTCATTTATTGCATATTTTCATTGTGTGATATAACATGTATATGATACATACTATATATGTGGTGATTGCATAAAGTATATGTATTTATAAATACAAACTCCCTCAAATATAAAATATTAAGCCTTAGATGCTTTCCAATTGCAACACACATGAAAAGCTTGATCCACTAAGCTTTAGGTTACACCTTCATGAGGTGTGCCGTCTAACTTGTGGAAGTGTGATGGTAGATATGTAGATTCTGCCTTTGTGGGATGCATATCTATCATGTTGGTTATTGGGTCAGACTTAAACTGATGATTCTTAGAGCGTCTAAGCCCAGAAGAATGTAGATGATTATGGCAAGGAATTGTGTATATCATCTATCTAGAATTTCATATGATGCAATTGGAAAAAGTTGCCTAACTTGATATTTGACTGTGTTTTGCGGTGTTGGTCGGGCCATAGTTGAATTATCTTAGATCTGGCCCACTATAATATTGTATGCTGCAATATTCCAAATTGATATGTGAGGGCTATCAATTTGAAATAAAATAGTGAGAGCAATAATAATTAAACACATGATTAATATTGTCAATTTTTTTGAATCAAATCAAAAGTTTTGACAAAATGCAATTTTTTTCTTATAGAATCAAATGACGAACAAATCCGTTTTGAGATCGGTCCTTAAGAAGGACACAACTTGATGAGACAAATTTCCATGATTGTTTTGTACTTTGATAAGGGTTCTCAACGAAGAGTGCAAGCTCTACGTCCTTGACAAACCAGTGCCAAATATACTTGCTCTTGATGCGCCTAGGGAAAAGGTGGATGCTTACTGGAAGCATTCCAATGATGCCGTAGAGATAAAGGACCTTATTCTTAGCTGCATGAACTATGAGTTGCATGAGCAGTGTGAGTACATGGGTGTTCTTGAGATGGTAACATATCTTAAAAAAGTGATGCTTGTCCTTACAAAGTAAGAAAGGGATAATATCATAATGGTGTTACTTGATTCTAAGCTGACAGAGGGAACCTCAATAGAAGAACATGTGCTCAATATGATTAGACATGTGTATCATCTTGAATGTCTGGGATTCATCTTAATCCAAAAGTTGGCCACAAATATGATTCTAAAGACATTTCTAGAATCATATATCCACTTTATTGCGTGCTATCGCATGAATAATATGGCCAGACCGATGTTAGACTTGCTTACCATGTTGATTCATGCTGAAGCAAGATTGAAGAAGGACAAGTCCGTGATGATGATCAACGGACCTGAGTTTAAGGATCAAACCAAGGTCGAGAAGAGTTCTGAGTTAAGTCCTAATCCAAATCTTCAACACTCAAGATAAGGAGAAAGAAAAGTACAAGAGGAACTTATCCATTGTACTTGAAGGCATTTAGGAAGAAGAAAATGGGGTTGGTGATCTCCACTTCAGGTATATACATTATTGAGATAAATCTATCTACTTATTCATCATGGGTACTAGATACCGGATGTGGATCTCACATATGTGTAAATATACAGGATCTGAAAGAAAGTAGGCCTTTGGAAAAGGGTGAGGTGGAATTGCAAGTTGCTAATGGTGCAAGAGTAGCGGCCAACACAATTGGAACCTATAGTTTATCTCTGCTCACAGGGCTTGTAACAGAGTTAAAGAACTTCTATTGTGTACCTGCTATAAATAGAAACATCATTTCTATATCTTGTATGGACAAGGATGCATTTGAATTTCATAAAAAATGGCCATTGTTCTATTTTCAAAGATGGGATCTTTTATGACAGTGCCTCAATGTCTTATGGTCTTTAGTTGTTAGATATAAAGACAAATGTTTATAAAGTTGATACCAAAGACTAAAACTCAATAACTCAAACAAAACGTACCTTTGACATTGTCGTCTAGGGCACATAAATGAGAATGACATATCTAGACTCCATAAAGATGATTATCTAGACTCTTTTGATCTAGAATCAATAGATACATGTGAATCTTGTTTATTGAGCAAGATGGATAAGACCTCTTTCACTAATAACAATGAGAGGGCTAGTGATCTATTAGGACTCATACATACTGATGTGTGTGAACATTTTAGAACAACTACTAGAGGTGGGTATTAGTAATTCATTACCTTTACCGATGACTTTAGTAGGTATGGCTATGTTTATTTAATGAAACAAAAGTTAGAAACTCTTGACAGATTCAAGGAGTTTATGAAAGAAGCACATAACCAACTTGGTAAAAGTATTAAGACACTTCATATTGATTGAGGTGGAAAATACTTAAACCAAGAGTTTGAAAACCTTCTTAAAGCCCATAGGATCGTATCCCCGTGGATTCTACATAGAATACCACAACATAATGGTGTATCCAAAAGAAGGAATCACACATTTCTAGATATGGTGCAATCAATGATGAGTTTAGATGAGCTTCCTACTACCTTCTAGGGGTATGCTCTAGAAACCGCCGCGTATACACTAAACTGAGTACCTCTAAATCAGTTCAAAAGACACCATATGAGATATGCCATGGGAAATGTCCCAAAATGTCTTTTATGAGGATTTGGGGATGTAAAGCTTATGTCAAGAGAATGTTTTCTGATAATCTTGGTCCTAAATATGATAAATGTTTTTAGTTGGATATCAAAGACAAGAGGATATTAATTTTATTCCCAATCTGACAAAAAGGTGTTTGTTGCCAGGGATGTTGTATTCTTTGCGATGGATTTCATTTCAAATAAATTCATGGGAGGAAAGTGGAACTTGAAGAGGTTTGAGACCAACAAGAGAACATTGAACCGTTAGATGAACTAGAGGAACAAAGAGAATCACAAAGTGTTCTGGAGTCTCAAATTCCTCAAGTAACATAGGAACCTTATAGATCTAATAGGTAACACATTGAGCCTAAAATATTTTAGATATCTTGTGACTCAGGAAGGTAGTGAATTGGTCATAGATGATGAGACAATAACCTATCTAGATGCTATTAAAGGACTGAACTCTTAGAAATGGCTTGAGGCCATGAGATCTGAGATGGAATCCATGTATAATAACAAAGTATGGACTTTGGTGGATCCACCTGAAGGGGTAAAACCCATATGGTGCAAGTGGGTTTTCAAGAAGAAGATTGACATGGATAGAAAAGTTCAAACTTATAAGGGCAGATTGGTTGCAAAGAGTTTTAGACAAGTTCCAGGTGTTGACTATGACAAAACCTTTTCTCCAGTGGCCATGGTTAAATCCATCAGGATCATGCTTGCTATTGTAGCTTATCATGACTATGAGATTTGGAAGATGGATGTTAAACCACATTCCTTAATGAGAATCTTCTCGAGGATGTGTACATGATACAACTTGAGGGTTTTATAAATCCAAAGGATGCAAATAAAGTTTTTAAGCTACAAAGGTCGATTTATGGATTGATGCAAGCATCTCAAACCTATAATCTTTGTTTTGACAAGACAGTCAAAGAGTTTGGCTTTATTCAAAATGAAGATGAACCTTGTGTGCATAAGAAGGTTAGTTGGTGCATAATGACATGCCTCATATTATATGTAGATGACATATTATTGATGGGGAATGACATCCTTACATTACAAAAGGTAAAGACATGGCTAGGAAATACATTTTCTATGAAAGACATGGGATAATCATCCTACATCTTGGGGATAAAGATATATAGAGATAGATTCAAAAGTCTTCTTGGACTAAGTCAAAGAAAATACATTGACAAAGTGTTGAAGCAGTTCAGCATGCAGAACTCAAAGAGAGGAAACCTACCCACTACATGGAGTTCCTATCTCTAAGGGTCAAAGTCCCAATTTTTGTGAAGAAAGGGATTCCATATGCCCCAACAATAGGATGAATCATGTATGCAATGTTGTGTACCTGTCCAGACATTTCATATGCCTTGAGTATGGCGAGCAGATATCAGTCAGACCTAGGTGATGCTCACCGGAGAACCCTGAAGAACATCCTCAAGTACTTGAGAAGGACTAAGGATCAATTGTTGGTCTATAACGAAGAGGGAGAGTTGGTGGTAAGAGGTTACACCGATGCAAGCTTCTATACTAAAAAAGATGATTACAAATCACAACCAGGATACATGTTTTGCCTAAAAATGGAACTGTAAGCTAACAGAGTTCCAAGCAAGAGATAATTTCCGATTATACAATAGAGGCCGAGTATATTGTTGTATTGAATGCAACAAAGGAGACTATATGGATCAAAGAAGTTCATTACAAAACTTGGGGTAGTTCCAAGCATCAATGGTGCTATCAAGTTGTATTGTGTTAACAATGGAGCTATTGCACAAGCTAAGGAACCCAAATGGCATCAGTGCTCAAAGAATATATAAAAGAGGTTTCATCTCATACGAGAGATCATACAGCGAGGAGATGTAAATATTTGTAGAGTACCAACTGAGAACAATATTGTTGGCCCCTTGACAAAGGCACTTTCATAGCATAAACATGATGGACATGTTAGATCACTTGGAATACGATTCGTGGGTGATTAGCTCTAAGTGAAAGTGGGAGTTTATTGGTATGTATGCCCAGAGAGCCAATCATATAATGATTGTAATGGCATAACGTGTAAATGATTTGATTAATAAATAAAGGCAAGCTTTCAATTTATTCTATTTAGTTCAGTTATGAGATAATAATGTAACATTATAAATGTCAAGAGAATTATATTTCTCAATGACGTATGTCTTCAAGTACGTGACATGAAGAAATGAGATCATACAGATGTTAAGAGTACATATATAATCCTCATTATGTCCCTGATCAGTTGTTATTATGGAAGGTTGATAGACAACAATAACACATAAGATCAAAGTGTGAGTTGGTTGATGACAGAGTCTCATTAATCATGATATGGAAATATCAAACCAAGCACACATATACATGTTAAAGAACAGTGTATGAGACAGACTCACCATGAGACTGACACATGGAAGCCATTGCGATGGTAGTCATAGTCATCTCTCATAGTGATGATGATGATTGTGGTTCTTAGACATGAAGTCACTGTACTCATCACATGTCGTTTGGCACACTTTGACATCATCAAACACAATCCTAAAACATGGGTTGTCATGAAGGTGATGATTGAGTGATTGTGACACATGGGGATAGACTGTGAGTGATCTAGATGGGATTTCTTCCTCCTAGAAGAGTTTGATGACTTAGGCCTCTTGATTAACGAGACTGAGAAATGCATGGCCATGCGCATGTGAGTCAATATATAATATTGAGCTTACATATATCTCAGATAGTCTGCTCTGGTTAAAGAAACAAGATTGGATGTTGAAGAGGATGACTATTGCATGCCTCAAGTTCAATCTGGACATTACCGACAAAGGAACTTTACGAACACTATAACACCATATACATATTGTAGGTTGAAGTTGTTCTCCAACTTCCATTTACTTGGGTAGAACTAATGTAAGACTAGGCACCGCTCATTTCTTGTGATGTCATAAGTTATTATGAACATTGACTGCCAACGAAATATGGGACCTATAGGGTCACACACATAGGTATTTACCTAGAAGATGTGTTTAATTTTGAATTATGATTGAATTGATTACTAAAGTATTTAGGTATTCAATTCATGCAACATATCAGTTGACTGCACTGCCAAATGATCAACTCACTCAGTATTATGGTCGTTTAGAGTGCCAAATGATCAGCTCAAGTGTTGAGACGACCGTTTGAATTATCAAGCTGATTGAGACTGAATTGGTGAAGTTCTACACAAAATAGGCTCCGACCGATCGACTCATTTGGTGAACTGATCGACTCAGGCAGAGCGAGATGACCGATTCACCTAGTAAACCAATCATCTTAGTTGGGCCAAAGGAAGGTTCTAGTAATTTTCTTGAATTCTAGAAAAAGATTGATTGTTTCGATTGTTTAATTCTATTGATGCAAGGAATTAATGTTTAACATTAATTGGAAACAAATTGCCAATTTCATGTGCGATTGGGAAACTGCAAAATGACCGTCTCATAGAGTAAAACAATCATCTTTCTAGCCATATGATCGTCTGGTCTGCCAGACGACTGTTTAGGTGTTTGCAGGTTCTAAAAATTCAAGATTTTCCAGTCCCTTCCACTCCCGCACAGACTGGGAACCCTGACCCAAACACCTCCTATAAATGAATGGGTATTAGGGGCTTCCCAAAATACAACAAAAATGATTAAGAATCAGTTTCTCTAACAATTGTTGTCCTCTCTGGTTGTGGTAACCAAGAAATCCCAAGTAATTCCTACCTGACTAGGGAGGGGTAGCAACAGGAGAGAACAACTGAGAATCATTGTTGTGGGAGAGCAAGTTGGTGACTAGTATGACAATGGGAGAAACAACTCCTTACTATCCATTCTAAAAGGAAAACAAGAGTTCTAGGCAGTCTGTGTGGACTTCCATAGAGGCTTGGAGGTTGTTGTCTGCCGCTAGGAGGACAACGTCAACCTACAGTCTGTGGTGCAGACCAGGAGGCACAATAGTCAGACGAGCCCCAGTGTAACTAGAAGATGGTTTCACATCTAAAACAATGAGGAGATGTCACTGGACTTGCTCCATGACCAGATATATCCTCGAAACCATCCTTCCCATCTTATACTTATTGATGCGATCTAGTGGTTATGGGAATATAGTAGATAAATTTTTTTGTTTTTACTGATTACTCTATACCATATTTCCCTACAGGTAGGTGGGGGTAGGGATGGCCGCATGATAAGTTCATGTTATACATGATCTGAAAGAATTCATGGTGGATGTGGTCCTGAACCTGAAGGTTATATGCTTGCTGGTGTATCATATACCCCATAAGGGCTTTATTTCACACCGAAACTGAGGCACAGTCAGGTCTAGGAGGAGATGGAGGAGCCTGGGTGGATGTGGAAACATTAGGTGTGGTAGAGGAGGTAGGATGAAAATACTATTTGATAGTGGTCTCATTGATATAAGCACCTTTTATATTGGCTTTGTATCCAAGATCATGGAAAAAAAGATTTTTCAGAATGGTAAGCAAACAAACCACATATCAAGTTTGGAGGATAAGGGAGATGGGTACCACTGGTGTAATGACATGAGTCAAAGAAGGTCATATGGTGGATAATATAATGATCCCACTTGAATCTGACATCATTCAACAAACAATACATGATCATAACAATATTCTCTGCAATATCCATTTGATCTCGCTTGGGATGGATACTGCAATTGACTACTAATGCAATCGGACGGGTGTTAATGTCTAGGGAAGAGGTGGGCATGATGGATCTCTTCCTATTTGGGACATAAAGCTTCTTAAAAAAATTATGGATATCGAGAAAGGTAAGCATAGGGTTAAAGCTTTTGTAGAAAGCCTCGGGGTCAAGCAAGTCATGGTAGTTAGGATAGGAAGACATCCATGAACTAGGGAAGTTAGTACCATTGAAATAGGTATTCAAAGAATCCTCAGAGATTGTAATCTTGGTACCGAAAATCATGGAAGTCAAGATGACTTGGGTGTTAGGTGGTGGAACGAGGATGTTGTAGTTCCATGTCAGATTGGCACAAGATTTGTGGAAAACTTTTATGCTACACATGGAATTAGTGAAGCACAAGAGATCTACACACAAAGCAATAAGGTGATGTGCTTTGAAAACCTCAACAACCATTTGTATCACCTCGCTAGTTGCAAAATGAGGTTCAAATAAGGCATGGAAAGGAAAAGGAGTTCTAGGAAGAAGATCCTTGTACCTATTCACGGCTTAGGAGGAGATAAAAGAAGTGTCTTCGAAAGAGACGTGCCTAGGAGAAGTGGAGGAGTATGGAACTTTGACTGATCCGGTGTGTCTCCTACGGTTGGAAGCCATGGAGGTCGGATGGAGAGAAGAAGACCACCAACAAAGAGAAAAATGCAAGTAGCAGGCCACCTAACTACCTAGGTCAAGGTTTGGAGAGGCAAGGAGAGTTGATCCGGGGCTAAGGATGGTAGGAGAAAAGTGGGTTAGCCCTAGGGTTGGAGGAAGAGCGGGAATAGATGGCTATCGATCGACTTTCTCTAGTTGAGAGGGAGAAAAGTCATCCGGTGGTATATATATTTTCTACCCCATAGCATTGTCGGACGAGTTTAGGTTGTGGGAAACTCGACCGAACTTGTGTTTTAGTTCAGTCCTCAGCTTGTATTGGTCGAGTTTCTCCTAGAACAAACTCGGCCGAACAGTCAGTCTGTACAAAAGATAAGAAGTTCAATTCTAAGGAACAAGAGTGCTAAATTTATTTTTCTAGTCTATCATGTATTTTGAACATATTGAGACACATTTCACTCATCATTGGCTACTATATTGCGGTAAAACACGTGTTCACAAAAAATAGCCAAGACAAGCAAAACAAGGCATGAAAACAAGGCAAATATAGCACTTGCAAGCATAAGGTGAGCAATATAAAAGAAAGAATGTATAGGTGTATGAACAACTAGCTATAAGGTATATCAAAATCATCAAGATCATTTATAAGCAATTTTGGTCTAACAAAAGTAATTTTTTCTCTAGCTAGAGGTTTTTTGAAAATGTCCGCAAGTTGATTCTTCGTGTCCACGTCTGATATAATATCCTTTTTGCCAATATGGTCATGAAGGAAATGATGGAAGACCTCTATATGTTCAACTCTACTATGCAATATAGGGTTGTAAGAAAGATTGACTACACTAGTATTATCACAGTAGATAGGAGAAGCATTAAAATGAATGTTAAACTCTTGGAGCATTTGCTTCATCCATAAGACTTGGGCACAACAACTCCTAGCTACAAAGTATTAAGCCTTGATAGTTGAAAGGGCCATTGTGCTTTGTTTCTTAGAGAACCAAGAAACCAAGCATGCTCCTAGGAAGAAGAAAGTGTCACTTGTGCATTTTCTATCAATCAAACACCCTGCATAATCGACATCACTATAAGTAGTAAGAGTAAAGTTCCTTGACTTGGGATACCATAGTCTAAAATTTTGAATTTTGGCTACATACCTCAAAATCCTCTTAACCACTATAAGATGAGATTTCCTAGGACTTGACTAAAATATAGCACACAAGCCAACACTAAACATTATATCAGGTCTAGAGGCAGTTAAATAAATTAAGCTACCAATCATACCGCTATAGAGCTTCTCATCCACTTTCTCACCTTTTTCATCTCTGTCAAGTTTGGTGATGTTTGACATGGGGGTGTCCATCGGCTTGGTGTTCTCCATTCCAAAGCGCTTAAGAAATTCACTGGTATACTTGCCTTGGTTGATTTGAAATCTAAGGAAGAAAGTAAGCTCCACCATCAGGCTCATCTTGAACTCACTCTACATAAGAAAACTAAAGTATTTGCAAAGATCAAGACCAGTTCTACCAAAAGTGATATCATCAACATAAATTTGAATGATTAAGAAGTTGTTAGAATTGTATTTAAGATATAAAGTAGAATCAACTTTGCCCATGATATAGGCATTGTCTAACAAAAAGTTCTTTAATTTCTCATACCAAGCTCTAGGGGCTTGTTTGAGTCCATAAATAGCTTTTTACAACAAATAAACATACTTAGGAATTTTATCATGTTCAAAGTCGAAAGGTTGAGCCACATATACTTCCTCACCAATTATACCAAATAAAAACACACTTTTAACATCCATTTGATGAATTAAGAAATTCTTATAGCTAGCAAAATCAAGTGACATTCTAATAGATTCAAGTCTAGCAACAGGAGCATAAGTTTCATCAGAATCAATAACTTCCTGTTGATTATAGACTTGAGAAACTAACCTTTCTTTGTTCCTTACCACTTTGCCTCTTTCATATAGCATGTTGTGGTAGACCCACTTGGTGCCAATGATCTTTGTATCATTTGGTCTTAGCACTAAGGTCCACAGTTTGTTCTTTTCAAACTGTTCTAACTCTTCTTGCATAGCTAGGATCCATTCATCATCTTTAAGAGCTTCTTTCACATTCTTGGGCTCAAGTTGTGATATGAAGGCGCGGTCAGCTTATTCTTTGTTGAATGTAGCTCGCATCTTTACCCTTTCAAAAGGATTACCAATGATGAACTCTTTAGGATAATGTTTTGCAAATTGGGGAGTAGGATCCTTCTTTTCTTCTTCTTTCTCTTCTTCATCAACTACCACATGTTTTCCTTTATCAACAATGTTGAGCTCTTTCAAGTGAGGAATCACCTCATCTACAACATCATAATGCACAATATTCTTGGAAATAGAGAAGTTAGTTTCAACAAATTTAACATTGATAGGTTCTTCTACTTTAGACAATTCAATGTTAAATACTCTATAAGCTCTACTGGTAGTGTTATAACCAAGAAAGAAAGCCTTGTAAAATTTTGCATCAAACTTGTTGAGGGAATCCTTGGTCTTCAAAATAAAACAAGGTCAACTGAAAACATGAAAGTAATTGATGGAAGTCTTTCTACCACGCTATAGCTGATAGGGATTTTTCTTTAAATATGGATGAGTGAAAACCCAATTTTGCACAAAGCATGAAGTGATAACAACTTTGGCCAAGAACTTCTTTAGAGTATCATACTCTAGAAGCATGGTCCTAGTCATTTCCTATAGCAACATATTCTTTCTCTATACAATCCCATTTTGTTGTGGTGTACGAGGTGAATAATAGTTGTGTGCATACCTGGATTCCTCACAAAAATGTTCAAACAAGTCATTTTCAAATTCTCCCCCATGGTCACTGCGGATAGAGAGGATTTGGCAAGAAGCTTTGTTTTCAACTCGTTTGCAAATAGTCCAGAAAACATCGAGAGTATTAATTTTTTAAATGAGAAACAAAGTCCAAGTATAGCGAGAAAAGTCATCAACAATCACAAGGTAATACTTGCTACCACGAAGTGATTGACTTCTCATAGGTCCAAATAGATCAATATGAAGAAGTTCAAGAGCTCTTTTAGTACTAAGGACTCCTTTGGATTTAAAGGAAGATTTGGTTTGATTTCCTTGTATATAAGGTTAGCGAGACTCATCCTTCTCAAAGTCCAATTTAGGAAGTCCCTTTACCAAATCCTTTTTTCTCAACTTATTAATTTGATGCATATTTACATGACCAAGCCTACGGTGCCACAAAGATATATCATTCAAATTAATGACAAGGCATCTACCAAGAATAGGCTCAAGAGAATTGAGAACAATAACATAAAAGTTTTGATATTTAGTTCCCTTATATATAACATTATAGGAGAGGAAATCTAGAAGCAATCATTCAAGTGAGGTAAAAAGAACAAGATAACCATTATCACATAATTGGCTAACACTAATTAAATTGTGATGTAGGCCATCCACAAGAAGAACATTCTTGATGCATAGTGAATCACCTACATCACCCTCACCTATCACCTTACTTTTGTTGTTGTCACCAAAGGTCACCGACACTCCTTTCTTTTTAGTGAACTTGTTAAAGTGGTTGATTTCACCTACCATATGCTTTGAGCAACCACTATCAACAATCCATTTTCCTTTTACCTATAAGAAAGTAATATGTCAGTGCCTAACTCAAACCTTGTGATCCAGAGTAAGCTTGGCGACCCATTTCATCTTTAGATTGGTCTCCTTTTCTCTGTAAGGACAATAAGTAGAGTAATGGTCATCACTCTTTCAATGCACACAAACCATAGGGTTCTTAGAGTCGGATGACTCTCCATGGAAGATAGGAGGCCCCTTACTCTTTTTCTTATGCTTGCCCTTGATTTTAGGATCACCCTCATATCCCAAACCACTTTTACCACTATGTTTGGTAGAGTGACCGAGAACTTCATTGAGGGACTTTTTCGCTTTGAGGGAACTTTTGCAAGGAGGCTCTAAGCTTGTGGTTATCAGCACTAAGAGTAATTACAATAGAATATATACTAGCAAGATAATCTTGAGCATGAAATCGGCCTCTAAACAGAGGACTTCAGTAAGATAAGAATCTTTTTTCTAAAGAAATACTAACTACTTCATTACTTGAGAATAAATCTCTAGAAGAAAGATCATTAATTTAAGCAATCAATCTAGCATTTTCAGTTCTAAGCAAGATAAGCTCATCAAGATAGATCATATTTTCAACTTTAATAGAATCACAAGCATGTTTAAGATCATAATTTTTAATTCTATGTAAGACAATCTCATCAAAGCGGGCTTGGTTTTCCTCCTTAAGACTATTGATGCTCTTAAGGTAGATACCATTCTCTACTTCAACTCCATTGTATTGGATCTCCACTTCAAGAAACTACCCTTGCAAGGAATCAACACTATCAAGACAAATCTTCTCATTTTGCTCAAAAAATATCTATTTTAGCATACAATTCATCAATAATTGTCCCTAACCTCTTCTTCTTAGATTTGCATTAGGAATAAGAAGGGAGGGAAGCATTAAGCATATCAATGAGGATATTTTAGATAGTTCGTTTAAACTTACCTCACTTATCTCACCAATATCTTGAATAGTAGCGGCCATCAGAGCAAGATGACATCCTTCCTCATTAGAGATGGAATCACTAGCAGAGGACTCTTCCCATGTAGCATGGGTAGCATCTTTGCTTCTTGTTTCCTTCTTGTCCTTCTTCTTGTACTTGTCATACTTCTTGTAGTCCTCCCTTTTCGTAGAGCCGCTCTTGTGGTAGGACTTCTTTGCATTGGGATAATCATTCTTGTAGTGTCCCTTTTGACCACATTCATAGAACCTTGGAGTAGAGGAGGAGGATGGCTTTCCTTTGAAGTGCTTCCCCTTGGAGTAGTTAGCTTCATGCTCACTAGAGGCTTCATCTTCACTTGAAGGAGGAGGAGAAGACCGGCAAACAAGTTGTTGTTGGAAAACAAGTGCCTCCACTTGAACTTTGAATGCACTATCTTTAATCTTCTTTGATTCCTTATCTTCTTGATTCTCATATTCCTCTTTCTTGTCAAGCCTTGGCTCACGAACTTGAAGATTTCCAATGAGCTATTCAGTGATGATGTCACCAAGGATTCTAACTTCTTCAATAGAATTCACCTTGGATTCCCATCTCTTGGGGAGAGACCTTAGAATCTTGAAGTTGTTGGTCCCTCTATCCATGGGATGGACCAAGTAAGCAAGTCCATTAATGATGGTGTTGAGTCTTGAGTACATCTCGGCAACCCATGAGTCTTGAGTACATCTCGACAACCCTCTCATTCTTCCCCATCTTGAAGTTTTCAAGGAGATCCTTGAGCATGTAGATCTTAGACTCCTTGACTTGCTTGGTCCATTCATAGGGGATACAAAGCTTGTTCCATATCTCATGGGATGTATCCCAAGAAGAGATCCGGTTGAACTTGGTGGGGGTGAGAACTGCATATAGGATGCTTATGGACTTTGTATTCAGTTGTGCCTTCTTTAGAGTAGATTCATCCCAAGTGGCAATATCTTCGATCGACTCCGTGTAGGGAAGGATGACTACTTTCCACATATCGTAGCTTATCCCTTGAAAGTAGAAATGTGCCTGTCACTTCCAATAAAGGACGTTTGTTGCATTAAAGATTGGAGGCCTCATGGAGAATCCACCCTCCAAGTTTAGAGAACCTAAGAGGTTGTCTCCCATCTTCTCATCTCGCGGGAGATCTTGTCAGAGAAGAATGTGGCTCTGATACCACTTGTTGAATCAAAGGGCTCTAGAGGAGGGTAAATAGAGCTAAAAACACTCACACAAAACTTGTTAGACCTTCAAGTTACTCCAAGAGATAAGATTGCAAATGTGTAATTTGAGTGCAAATAAGCATAAAGCAAAACACAGGCCTAAAAGTGCTCTGGCGATCACACAGGCGATCTAGGGTTCACAAAGGGGGCGCTCTTGGGCTCAGGGGAGAGGGGCAGCGGCCTGCGAGCTCATCCCCATATCCCCCGAACCTCCCTCTGCCGCACACATATTTCCTCTTCCTCTTTGGGGTCGATGGCCACCCTTAGTCAAAGTTGTTACTATTGGGTGGCCTCAATGGCAAGGCAACTGGTCTAGAGCATGCAATGGGGAAGTTGGAGATCTCTTCTCCCCTGATGGCCGATTCTGGTTCACCCATGTGTGTCGTCGTTGGTCGTTGCCTCCGTCCAGGTCTGGTTGGGCGACAATGCCCTAAAGAGGTGATAGTTGCTCCTCCTAGTTCCACCCCTTTTCCTCCTTTGTCATCTCTGTTTTGGTGGTTGTGCTGGAGTGGTGCAGTCAGCTACCTGGTTTCTTATTCGGCTGAGCGCCTACTAGAATAAGGTCGGATCTCGGTCATGTGCCAGTCACTATCGCAATTTTTGAGAGATGTGGTCTTCCCTACCTTTTGTTGTTGTTGAGATAGATGTTTCCTCTCTTTCTTCCTAGCTCTCGGCTGATCAGGAGCTGCTGGTTGGCTGTCATTTAGTTGTTTGTGGAGGTTTAATGGCAGACATGCTGGCGATTTCTATAGAATCAAGGTTTTGGTCAACTGAGGTCCTTTGGGAACAATTTGTGATCATGGCTATTATCAAGATTGATGATGGCATCCACTAAAAAGCCGCTTGCAAGCTTATTAAAAGTATCCTGAGCAGAAGCACCTCCTATCTCTCCAGCCATATCTCTAAAATGTATCTCCCGATCAAAAACATTGTGTTGTTGTAGATTGCTAATGTAGATGTCGTTTGGCTTTTCTTAATCTATTTGCTCTTGTTTCCTTTAAAAAAAAGCATAAAGAAAGGATGAGAGAGATTCATACAAGCACAAGAATAAGCTATGTAGAGTGATTCCAATCCCCAAACTAGGGGAAAGTCAGTCCACTGCCTAGAGAGGTCAATCTCTAGGATTTTGCAACCAATGTATACTTATATTGCATTATAAGACATACAAGAAGACCTTCCTTTTCTGATCCAAGGATACCAAGCCTTCCTTTTTAAGAAACAAAAGGAGCCAATAAACCAACCAAGGTCTTACCTATCATTGAGAGACAAATCTTCAACCTCTACTAGGGCTTACCCTCTCTTACAAGCAGATGGACATCTTATCCAAGGAGCTCCCCTTCTTACAACGAGTCTTCCGCCTAGAAGGAATTACCTATCTGCCTCAAGGATCTTATGCCTTGACCTTCTCCTTCAACTTGGAGAAGCTTTACACCTTCTCCTTCACTCAGAGAAGCTTTTTACCAACCTCTATTGAAGAATGGGGTTGGGAAAGGGAAGCTTTGAGAGCTTTACAAGACTAGAATTGAGTAGCTTTCTCACACATAGCCTAACTCACTCATATGGACGTTTGGATTTGTAACTAAGAGAGATAAAGGGGCTCTCATGGACTGAGTGCACTAAACTATATATAGGATTTTGAATACCGTGAAGGAGCAAACTCAGAATGAAGTCCAAGTGGTCCTATTTATAGTTGGGTATGTCCACTAGTGTCTAGGAGAAATTAGGAATAATTTCTAGTCATTTGGGTTGTTGCAACAGATCTATTTTTTATCTTTACAACAATCCAATAGCTAGCATTAATTTTTTTCTTCACACTCCATATTGTGCAGTCGGTCAAGTTTGCATAAAAGGTAGCTCAAATGACATAACTATACGACAAAGCAAATTTGAAGCATCGTTTGAGTTTATCCTGGATGAAACTCGACCGGTCGCTTAAATCTATTTTGCCAGTGTAGGGTGTCAGTCAAGTTTGTCCTGAGATAAACTTGGTCAAAATTGGACATTCGCAAAATTCACCAAGGGTGTCAGTCGAGTTTATCAAGGATGCAACTCGATCGAACAAGCACTCTTTGATGAATTTCAGAAATAGTCACTAGAGTGATTAAACATTAGAATTTAGTGCTCCTAACTTTTTGTCATCTTAGTTACAAGTCATAGCATCAATACAAATGATTACATAAATTGTCCTAAGAGTTTTGGGGCATGGCATTTCCCAACAAAGTGCATTTGCATTGCTTTTGACTTGAACTAGATCAACTAGGGCTTGATTAAATTTTATCCTTTTCATTTACCTAATACCTAAAATCAATTTCAAATAGACATATTAGATACATATGAATGGAATGGTTAAGTCATCATCAAAATATGGACAATGTATAACACTTAGGTCAACATTTCTCTCTCTAGATCATGATCTTAAAACTCATATGTCTCTAAGTTCCATGGTAGTTCTTCAATATGCCAAGTAGAAAGATCCAATGATTCTTCTATAGCAGTAACTTGTTTTTCATATTTAGGGGCAGACAATGTTAAATCATATCATCTTTATCCTTTTTTCAATATACTTTCCCTAAGCGTAAAAGCCATTAAATAGTACAGTAAATATAAGTACATTTCAAAAATATATTCATACTGTTCAATACACAATTACTCAAATTTATGAGAAAATGGTTTATTTCACTATTTGTAACTTGTTTATTTCCTTAATAAGTAAGAGGTTTTTTTTTACAAATATCGTAAACAATATTAAATGAGGAAACTCTATCAAACTCAATACAAGAGAGGAAATGCCAAAGTATACTTACAACCTTAGCATTAAGTGTAGCTTGTTTTACTATATCTTCCAAGCTCCTCCACTGGAAGCTCACATTGACATATGATACAAATCAAAATATGCCTCTCAGAAGAAGAAGTACATAAACTACTTTCCATATGGGTGATTGGATCCACCAACGAGAGTTGTATGATAGACATATACTCCTTTAGATTGACCAAGCCAAGTATATTTTCCCCCATTGTTTTAGACGTGTGGGGGCTCCTTGTAGACATGATTTGATACCAACTAAAATCTTTAGAGAAGGTGATTACATGCAATTTCGAATTATGCAACTGTAAACACGGAGGAGGATGAAGGCAACTTGCTTATTTAGATATATGTTGAGGAAATAAGTTAAACAAAAAAATAATGAAAGAAACTACAAATTACACAAAATATATTGTAGCTTTTTAAGGTCATGTATTGTCCTTTTAGGGTTTCTTAACATGTAAATTTATTGCTCTTGTAGGCCAATACAAATATGTGCATAGATGTGTCTTTTGTGGATCAAGACCAAGCCTCCTTTTCAACTCAAGGAAAAGATTAATCTTCCTTACGATATATACCAGGATTTGTTTCAAGGATCCATCTCTAAGCATCCACCTCTTTTTTCTAGGATGTATAAGACCACCCTTGGAGAAGACCTCCTTTGCCTCCTTCCACCTCTAGATGAAACCTAGTCACAAGAAGTAGCTGTAGAGAAAAAGATCACAAGAAAGAAGAAGAAACATGGAAATTACAACTCTCTCTAAAATATTACAAGTATATCCTAGTGAAAAAGTGATGATGATCAAATCCACATATGTTACACAAGGCTTTGATGTGGTGGATAAGGGCCCCTTAAGCTGAACTAAGATTTGACTTGCTTAGCGGAAAATGGGAATATAAAATAAGAGTTATAAGATCAATTCAATGGCAAGTGATAGGATTTATGAGATGTGTTTTAGACTCTCTAAGGCTTCCCTAGTATATCCAACAATTAGAAATAGTTTAAATAGATGTTGAGAAGGATTCGGACGTGCTAAGTTCTCAACTAGTCATTGTATGATAGATAGTAGGGTTAAAATAACTAATTGTGCACTAATAGAAAAATCAACAGAGAGGTTCTTTGTTAAGTACAATTTGATTAGAACCCCACTCAAAAAATACATCCATCGAGAAGCATTTTTATTGGCAATTTGTTTGGTTAAAAATAAGTCCAGACCAAAATGTCCTAATTTAAGAAAATTAATCAAATGAATTTTTGAATAAACATACCTATCCTAAAAGGTGTTTACAAGTGTAAAAATAGGTTCAAGATCATTGGTGTTTTCATCACTTGTTAATGCATGATATAAATTAAGGCATACTAATATACATGTACCTGTCATTACAAATGTACAACATACATTATGAGGATTCAAACATCATAAACATGTATCAATTCAAAAACGTCTTCTTCAAATATTTTCAATTCTCCTTGATAACATAAAGTACTAAATGAACAAGTTAGCAACACAAACGGGAAATATTGCATCATTGGAATAGGATGTGGCCTCCATGTCTTTCCACTCTATAATGTTGAAATTGACCGAAAAAAATAGATAGATAGAAACATTTGATCTAACCTTATGGATGATGACCCAAAGTAATTACCAACATATATCATTATAATATGTGAGCAATGTTAATTAACCTTGAAGTTTTAAGAAGTCCCAAGGTTTTTCAAGTGGGGTCCAAAATATCCAAGGTCCAAGATATAGTTGCATCTTTTTACCTTCTTACTTGTCAAAGTGATGAAGAATTAAAATGGTTTGAGTGTGTTTGTTCACTATAGGGTTTAAGGACAATCATCAATGCTCTTACACCCATTTCTGTTACGTGACAGTTTTTGTTTGAACATGAATTAGACTAAGGGTCAAGTGGGCATCTCCAAAACCGCACTTCCTCTCAAACCCTCCTTTATCTTTAAACATCAACATATAACCCACATCCAACTTAATTTCCCTATCAATAGAGATTCCAAGTGTTGGTTAAAATTATACAAATTTTATAATATAATTACAAGTTAATGTTTATTACGTAACAATCTTCACTCATTTCATTATTCTAAACTAGCATTTAGCAACTAAACAAGTAGTCTATCGCAAATTAACTATCAACAATTTCTTTGGGTTTAGTTTTTCTGACTTGAGTTCAAATAACTAAAAAATTATAATGGAAAATATATAGTTATGATAGTAATTAGGGTTTCATGCACAATTAAGGAATATACACTCATAAAAAAGGAGTTGTATTTTCCACAGACAGAAAGAAATATCATGCATGTCATCTTAGATTGCCAAAGGGAAACACATGCTTGATGATGGGTGTAGCTCGTTCTTGAGGAGTTATGGGGCCTAACTAGATGTTTTCAATATAGTGGATTTTGGTGCTCATTTTGGTAAATCAATGATTTGTAGGTGAATCTCTTTTCACCTACATACATGACATGTTGGATTGCGTGACAGGATAGTGAAAGAGGGTGAAAATCAATGTTTACATGATATAAACTTTGTCCTAGACCATGTGATGGAAGTGAAACTTTGTTTTGAGTGAACTATTTTGTCTTATTGTTGTTTAGAGAAAGTGAAATAGTTGTCCTACTAGATTTTTTTTCAATCGAAAGTGTTACATTTGATTTCTCATTACTGACAAACTAGATCAGATTGAGTCATAAACCTCAAAATATTAATAAAACACAATATCAAAAAGCATATTTCATACAATCATGAATTGCCATTCTCTAAAAAGAAAATCTATATTCTTCATAAACTATTTCCACATTTATATCATTATAAAATTCTTTACATGAAATTCTAGAATGAAATAAAATTAATCCATATAATTTACATAGGTACCCTTCTTTTTGTTCAACACATATGCATGGTCACTACCAAAAAGAGAACTTTTACATGTACATGAAAACTATTGTTATTGTCAACATAATAAAGACTAATGGATTTACTTTTAGGTATTTTGCTTCTTCCCAAGAAAATATGTACATGTTACAGATTCAGTCTTTAAGATATGATTTTTCCTCACGCCCTCATATGGGTAGGGAAATCACAAAACATGTGTACAACAATAACAAACTAGATAGAATCATGGCATTGCATTATCTTCTATAAACAAATGATTTCATTATATGACAAAATCTGTCCATGAACAATTCAATCACATTATCAATACATCAGATGATAGTATAAGACTTTTACCACCAAAAAAATACAATCATTCTCTCATTGACTTGGTTCATTTATTCATCATCTTTTATTTTTACCTTCTTTCTATATTGTTTCTCAAATGTTAGTTTATGAACTCATCAAAAATAATCATCATCCAAAGTATCATATAAGATAGGTCGGTCTTATCTTTGCATTCATTCCCACATTTATATACTAGTGTCCTGTTCATTCTCTTGTTTTTTTGTAGTTTATCGACATCAAATGAATCCACATAATTGTATCAACCAAAAAGAAGGTATCCTGGACTTTCCTATTTTAACCTACTGTACTACTCAATGAGTTCAAAAACCCATGAAAACTAGCATTATGTTCCATACATGTTGACACATCTAGCTAGTCATGGGGGTGGAGGTTTACTTGCCAAAAAGTTGCAACTATGGTCCCACTGGTCATAGTTAGGAATCTTAACTATGATCCTTGTAGATGAAACCATGGATAATTAACCCTAATCTCAGCAACCATCTTCATATAACTTTGACCCCTATCACACTGGTTGTATCTAAGGAATCTTAACCCTAACTTCATTTTTCTTAACCAAGGAAAGCTATCAAAATCCTTGTAGAAAACACTTAAGATTCATTCTCCCCATCCCATGGTGGGATTGCAATATGAATGATCCAAGGTCTTTAGTGAGCCACTAACAAAACCCACCAAGAAAATCACTTTCATGATCAATATCAAGTAATACTTGTTACATATACATTGAAATTTATAGAAAATATACTAAATATAATTTATCATGATGTTTTCTTCGTATAAATGTTATATTTTGAAAAATCTCTTGTGTGTTGAGATAAAAAAAACCCACCATCATTGACTATATTATATGAGAATATCCATTAAAACTAAAGCCAAATACAATGGAATTTTCAAAACCTTACAATATGAACCTGTTCTAACTTCAATAATACTAAAGGTGTAAAATATTATTATGTATCTTTAGAATATAAATAATAGAATGGTGACCTACCTCTTATTAATCTTGATTAGATAATTTTCTAGAAAATTAAGGGAATCATTAAGTAAAACATGTAGTTTGATATGTATTAGTTGTTGTTATCCACTTGTATGATAACTACCTTAGTTTTAGAATAAGGATGTAATATATGGAAACTTGTTTCTGCTTAAGGATTGATAGGATTTGGGGCATTACACAAAGAGACATGACAAGATGGTAGTATGGGTAATAGTAGAAGAGATCCCATGTTAGGTGAAGGGGCACAAAGTTAGATGCTACCTTGTGGGGAAAGAAAGCAATTTTTGATGAGGATAGTAAAGGGTGGCATATGCAAAGAAGGGATTGTGGAGTTTTAAAAATTGCTAGTTGAGTTTCATGAGGGAGAGGGTCATGATCTATAGCAACCCATTATGGTAAGTACTTGGTTGTGTTCCACTTACTAATAATGATCGAACAAAATGGAGTATTGACAATAAGGTCGTTGATGAGTGGGAGTGCCACAATGATGGCATACAAAGATATATCAAGAGAAAAGTTTTTTGAAGTTTTTTTTCCACTTGGAGCTAAAATCCAGCTAGGCCAAGGATAGGAGAAGAGACAATACTTCTATTATTTTTAGATATCCTCAAAGGTCTTAAAGGCATTTACAATAAGTGAGGCATGGGCAGAGCATTTATTAACACTTTATCCTATCATCTATTTGAAATAGCGGTTTTTGATGATGGTGGCATAACAACTTGCTTTTTAAATGCTAGCTCATCATAAGGCTTCATGGTTGGAGCAGGGAAGCCTTTATCATAAGCCACTAATTGCACTCTCCATGAGGGCATGTTCAATCAAAGGAGGAGATGTCAATGCATTCATGATAATAGTTCATGCATACATGTAGATGTGTATGTTGACCTAAGAGTTATACATTATCCATATTTTTATGATGACTTAACCATTCCATCCATATGTATATATATGTCTATTTGTGATTGATTTCAGGTATTAGATACATGAAAAGGATCAATTCAATCAAGTTCTATCTTGATCAAGTTCAAGTCAAAAGCAATGCAAATGCACTTTTGTGAAAAACACACTAAATCACTTAGGACAATTTTGTAATCATTTGTATTGATGTTATGACTTATAACTAAAATGAGAAAAAAATCAGGAGCACTAAATTTGAACATTTGATCACTTTTATGACATTTTTCAAAATGCATCACATGTTGTTTGATCGACCAAGTTTACCTCTAAGAAACTCAGTCAATGCCTAGGATGGGTCTTGGAAATGTTAAGGTTCGACTGAGTTTACTCAGGAGAAACATGACCAACACCCTACACAACCAAACTGATTTTAAACCATTGGTCGAGTTTTATCTAAGATAAACTTGACTGACAACTCAAAATTAACTTGTCTCATAGTGCTATCAGTCGAGTTACCTTTATGGAAACTCGATTGACTGCACTGTACAAATATGTAGAAAAAGTAATTCTAGCCATTGGAGTGTTGCAAACATCAAAAATAGATCCATTGCAACACCCCAAACGACTAGATTTTGTTCCCAAGTGCTTCTAGTGTCTAGTGGACATCCCCAACTATAAATAGAAACCCTTGGACTTCATTCCAAGTTTGCTCCTTCATGCTATTCAAAGATATAGTTGAGTGCATTTTGTCCACAAGAGCCCCTTTCACTCTATTGCTTACAAATACAAGTGTCCATATGAGCCAGATAGGCTATGTGTGAGAGAGCTACTCCATTGTACTCTTGTAAAGCTCTCAAAGATTCCCTTTCCCAACCCCTTTCTCAAGAGCAAAGTTGGTGAAAAGATTCTCCAAGGTGAAGAGAAGGTGAAAAGCTTCTCCAACTTTAAGGAGAATGTGAAGGCTGAAGATCCATGAGAAGAGTGGGTAATTCCTTTAAGGTGGAAGACTTGTTGCAAGAAGGGGAGATCCTTGGTGAAGGATTCCATCTCCTTGCAAAAGTGAGTAATCCCTTGTAGAGGTTGAAGACTCTTGCTCCAAGGATAGGTAAGACCTTGTAAGGTTTATTGACTCCTTTTGGTCCTTAAAAAAGGTGAGGTATCCTTGCCATGCAAAAGGAAGGTATTATTGTATATCTTATAATGAAATATAAGTATGCAATGGTTGTAAAATCCTAGAGCTTGGCCTCTCTAGGTAGTGTATTGACTTTCTCCTAGTTTGGAGATTGGAACCACTCTACATAGCTTGCTCTTAATCTTATTCAATCTCTATCATCCTTGCTATGTATGTTTAGTTGCACTTCAAATTCCATATTTGCAATCATATATCTCAAAGTAATTTGAAGGTATAACGAATCTTGTACAAGTGTTTTTATCTCTATTCACCCCCCTCTAAAGCCCATTGATCCTACAACTGGTATCAGAGCCACGGTCTTCTCTGACAAGTTCTCCCTTGAGACTAGAAGATGGGGGACAACCACTTAGGTTCTCTCAACTTGGAGGATAGATTCTCCACGAGGCCTCCAATCTTTGACAACACAAACTTCCTTGATTGGAAGAGACAGATGCAGTTCTACTTGTAAGGAATGAGCTATGACATGTAGAAAGTAGTCATCCTTCTATACAAGGAGCCGTCTAGAGATATAGCCACTTGAGATGAAGCCTCGTTGAAGAAAGAACAGTTGAATGCAAAGGACATAAGCATAATTTATGCAACACTAACTCCTTCCAAGTTTAATTCGATCTCTTCTTGGGACACAACCCATGAGATATGGAACAAAATTTGCATCACCTATGAAGGGACCAAGAAAGTCAAGGAGTCCAAGATCTACATGCTCAAAGGTCTCTTTGAGAACTTCAAGATAGAAAAGGAGAGTGGCTGAGATGTACTCAAGAATCAACACCATCATCAATCGATTTACTTCTTTGGGTCATCCTATGGATCAAGGCACCATCAACTCCAAGATCCTTAGGTCTCTTCCCAAAAAATGGGAATCCAAGGTGACTTCTATTGAAGAAATAAGAAGCCTTGGTGACATTGCCACCAAAGAGATTATTGGAAACCTTCAAGCCTATGAGCCTAGACTTGACAAGCAAGAGGAAGATGTGAAGCAAGAAGAAAAAGAGTCAAAGAAGATCAAGGACAATGCATTCAAAGCTCAAGTGGAGGCCATTATTCTCCAACAACAACTAGCTTTCCGGACTACCCCTCCTTCCTCAAGTGAAGATGAAGCCCCTAGTGATCATGAAGCTAGCTACTTCAAGGGAAATTCCTCCTCCTCTACTTCAAGGTGCTATGAATGTGGTAAAAAAGGACACTACAAGAATGATTGCCCCAAGGCAAAGAAGTCATACTACAAGAGCAGCTCCAAGAAGAAAGTGGACTACAAGAAGGATAGAAAGCACAAGAAGGACAAGAAGGAAAGAAGAAGCAAAGATGCAGCCCATGCCGCATGGGAGGAGTCTTCTTCTAGTGATTCTAGCTCCAATGAGGGAGAATGCCACCTTGCTCTCATGACCTATACTAGTGAATACATAGGTGGGGTAAGTGAGGTAATCTTGAATGGGTTATCTAATTAATCTCTTATTTATATGCTTAATGCTTCCCACTCTTCTTATTCTGAATGCAAATCTAAGAAGAAGAGGTTAGAGAAAATTATTGAGGACTTGTATGCTGAAATTGAGTTTCTTAAGGAAAATGAAAAGGTTCATCTTCATAGTATTGATTCTTTGCAAGGCTAATTTCTTGATCTTGAGATCCAATACAATGGAGTTGAAGTATAGAATGGCGCCTATCTTAAGATCACAGAGAGACTCAAAGATGAAAACCAAAAGATCCTCAATGAACTTGTTTTGATTAGAACAGGAAATGATAAGCTTGTTACCAAATGTAATGATCTTAGACATGCTTGTGATGCTATAAAAATGAAAATAGGATCTTTATTGATGATATTATCATGCTTAGAACTAAAAATGCTAGATTGCTTGCTCAAGTTAATGATCTTTCTTCTAGACCTTTATTTCCAAGTACTAAAGTAGCTAGTCTTTCTTTAGAAAATGATTTGTATCATACTAAAGCCCTATGATTATAGGCCAACCTGCTTCATGCTCAAGATGATTTATCTAGTCTTTCTTCTACTGTCATTACTCTTAGTGATGATAACCACAAGCTTAAAGCTTCTTTGCAAAAGTTCCTCAAAGGGAAAAGATCCCTCAATGAAGTTCTAGATCACTCTACCAAACGTAATGGTAAAAATGGTTTGGGATATGAGGGAGCCCCTAAAGGCAAGGGCAAGGGTAAGAGAAAGAGAAAGGAACCTCCTATCTTCCATGGAGAGTCATCTGATTCTAAGAACCTTATGATTTGTGTGCATTGCGAGAGTGATGATCATTACTCTACTTATTGTCCTTACAGAGAGATGAGGGCCAACATAAAGATGAAATGGGTCCCCAAGATAACTCCAGATCCCAAGGTTTGAATTGGGCACCGACGTCTTCCTTTCTTGTAAGTAAAAGGAAAATGGATTGCTGATAGCGGTTTCTTAAAGCACATAACAGGTGAAATCAGCCACTTCAACAAGTTCACTGAAAAGAAAGGAGGATCGGTGACTTTTGGTGATAAAAACAAAGATAAAGTCATAGGTGAGGGTGATGTGGGAGATTCACTATGCATCGAGAATGTTTTTCTTGTGTATGGCCTACACCACAATTTAATTAGTGTTAGCCAATTATTGATAATGGTTATCTTGTTCTTTTTGCCTCACTTGAATGCTTGCTTCTAGATTCCCTCCCCTACAATGGTATATGTAAGGGAACTAAAAATGGAAATATTATGTTATTTTTCTTGATTCTCTTAAGACTATTCTTGGTAGATGCCTTGTTGTTGATAAGAGTGACATATCTTTGTGGCACCGTAGGCTTGATCGTATAAATATGCATCAGTTGAAGAAGTTGAGCAAAAGAGAATTGGTAAAGGGATTTCCTAAATTGGACTTTGAGAAGAATGATGAATGCCAACCTTGTACACAAGGAAAGCAAACCAAATCTTCCTTTAAATCTAAAGAAGTCCTTAGTACCAAGAGAGTTGTTGAACTTCTTCATATTGATATATTTGGACCTATGAGAACCAAATTTCTTCATGGTAGTAAGTATTGCCTCGTGATTGTCAATGAATTTTCTCATTATACTTATACTTCGACATTTTGTAAAAGCGTTGAAAGTGAAGCTTCTTGTCGGACCATCTCTATCCATAGTGACCATGGGGGAGAGTTTGAAAATGACATGTTTGAATGTTTTTGTGAGGAATCTGAGTATGCACATAACTTTTCTTCACCTCGAACACCTCAACAAATTGGGTTTGTGGAGAGAAAGAATGTCTTTACAGGAAATTGTTAGGACTATGCTTCTAGAGTATAACAGTCCAAAGAAGTTTTGGGTCAAAGTCTTAGTACCTCATGTTTTGTGTAAAATTGAATTTTTACTCATCCATCTTTATTCAAAAAAACCATATGAGTTATGGCGTGGTAGAAAGCCTTCCATTGATTACTTACATGTTTTCAGTTGTCCTTGTTTTGTTTTAAACACCAAAGATTCCCTTGACAAGTTTGATGTGAAACCTTACAATTTCCCTTGACAAGTTTGATGTGAAACCTTACAAGGCTTTCTTTCTTGACTATAGCACTACCAGTATAGCATATAGAGTTTTTAACATTGAATTGTCTAAAGTTGAAGAATCCATCAATGTTAAATTTGTTGAAATTAACCCCTCTATTTCAAAGAATATTGTGCATGATGATGTTGTAGATGAAGTCATTCCTAGATTGAAAGAGCTAAACATCGCCGACAAAGGAAAAGAGGAAGTAGTAGATGAAGAAGAAAAGAAAAGAAAAGAAAAGAAGGATCCAACTCCCTGGTTTGCCAAAGTCATCCGAAAGAGCTCATCATAAGCAATCCTTTTGAAAGGGTGAAGACGTGAGCTGCATTCAACAAAGAACAAGCTGACACTGCCTTCATCTCACAACTTGAGCCAAGAATGTAAAAGAAGCTCTTAGGGACGATGAATGGATCCTAGATATACAAGAGGAACTAGAGCAGTTTGAGAAGAACAAGGTGTGGACCTTAGTGCCAATACCAAATGATAGAAAGATCATTATCACTAAGTGGGTTTTCCCCCAACAAGCTATATCAAAGTGGGAAGTGGTAAGGAACAAAGCAAGGTTAGTAGCTCAAGGTTACAACCAACAGGAAGGTATTGATTTTGATGAAACTTATGCACTTGTTGCTAAACTTGAATCTATTAAAATATTGCTTGATTTTGCTAGTCCTAAGAATTTCTTGCTTTATCATATGGATGTTAAAAGTGTGTTTCTAAATGGTAGAATGGAGGAGGAAGTCTATGTAGCTCAACCTCCCAACTTTGAACATGATAAGTTGTCTAACCATATTTACTTGTTACAAAAAAATCTCTATAGACTCAAACAAGCCCCTAGAGTTTGGTATGATAAATTAAAGAACTTTTTTCTAGACGATGACTATGTCATGGGAAAAGTTGATTCTACTCTATTTCTTAAACACACTTCTAGCAACTTTTTGATCATTCAAATTTATGTTGATGATACTATCTTTAGAAAAATTGATATTGATCTTTGCAAGGAGTTTTAGTTCTCTTATGCAAAATGAGTTCAAGATGGGCATGATGGGGAGCTTACTTTCTTCCTCGACTTCCAAATCAAGCAAACCAAGGAAGGTAACTTCATCAACTAAGGCAAGTATACAAGTGAACTATTGAAGTGCTTTGGAATGGAGAACACAAAGTCGATGGATACCCCCATGTCAAACACCACCAAACTTGATAAAGATGAAGAAGGTGAGAAGGTAGATGAGAAGCTCTATAGAGGTATGATTGGTACCTTGTTATACTTAACCATCTCTGGACTTGATATTATGTTTAATGTTGACTTGTGTGCTAGATTTTAATCAGGCCCTAGGAAATCTCATCTTATAGCTGTTAAGAGGATTTTGAGGTATCTAGACAAAACCCAAAAATTTGGTCTATGGTATCCCAATTCAAGGGACTTTGCTCTTACTACTTATTGTGATGTTGATTATGCAGGGTGCTTGATTGATAGAAAGTGCACAAGTGGCACTTGCTTCCTCCTAGGACCGTGCTAAATTTCTTGGTTATCTAAGAAATAAGGCGCAGTGGCTCTTTCAACTACTGAGGTTAAATACATTGCAGTTGGGAGTTGGTGTGCTCAAGTCCTGGGATGAAGCAAATGCTCCAAGACTTTAATGTTCATTATGATGATTCTCCTATCTTTTGTGATAAAACTAGTGCAATCAATCTTTCTTATAATCTTATATTACATAGTAGTGTTAAACATATAGAGGTTCACCATCACTTTATTCATGATCATATTGCCAAAAAGGAAATCTATATCACACATGTGGACATGAAAAATTAACTTAAGGATGTTTTCACAAAACCTCTAGATAGAGAACAATTTACTTTTATTATATCAAAATTTCTTATCATTTCTCTTGATGATATTGATATGCCTTCTAGCTAGATGTTCTCACACCTATATGTTATTGCTCACTTTTTTCTTGTTTGGTGCTATGTATGCCTAGTTTTAATGCCTTTTTTGCTTTTTTGGATATTTTTCAAAAATGCATGTTTTACCACAAAATAGTAGCCAATGATGAGAGGAATGTATCTCAATATGTTCAAAATACATGAAAAGCTTGAAAAATAAATTTATATAGCACTCTAGTGGCCTAGAATTAAATTTCTTATTTTTTGGATAGACTTGCCTGTCAGTCAAGTTTGTTATGGGAGAAACTCGATCGAAAACAAGCCAAGGCCTGAACAAAACCACAGGGTCATTCGAGTTTCTCTAACCCAAAACTCGACCGACAACACTGTTGGGCGGAAAATATATATGCAATCGGTCGACTTTTATCCCTATCAACGAGAGAAAGTCGATCGATAGCCATTTCTTCTTGTTTGTCCTTAAACCCTAGGGCTACTCAAACCTCTCCTCTACCCTCTCTAGCAACAAATCACCAGTCCTAGCCCCTTCCTACATTGACTTTGCACCTTAGGCGGCTTGTAGCTTGTGCCATCTTCTTTGATTTGTGGTCATTCCATCTCCTTTGACCTCCACGGCCTAAAACTAGAGAAAACAGACTGGACCAGTTGGAGGATGAATTACTCCAAGGCACGTTCCCTTTGATGACACCTCGTTCATCTCCACTCAAGCTGTGAATAGCATCCTAGAAATCTTTTTCTCTTTTGTGCCTTTCGTGAATCACATAGTGGCTTGATGAAGGAAGTTGTTGCTATTTTCACAACTCACCACCTTAGTGCGTTTTGTGTAGAGCTATTGTGCTATACTAGTTCTCTTTCTAGAACAAAAGCAATCCATGAATTCTATGAAGACCTTACATGTAACTATATTGCCTTTGTGCCACCACCTAACACCCAAGTTATCTTGACCTCCATGATTGCGGGTACCAAGATTGCCATCTTTGAGGATTCCCTGAATTCCTATTTAAATGGTACTGACTTCGCAAATACATGGATGACCTCCTATCACAAGTATCTTGGCCTGTTTGACCCCAAGAAGTTCTACAAAAGTTTTGATCCCAATCTTACCCTACATGACATCTACAAGTTTTTGGAGAAACATGATGTTTCGTATAGTAAGAAATGCATCCTTCCTTCTTTCTACCTCGACATCAAGACTCACCTCATTACATTAGTAGTCAACTGTAATATCCACCCAAAGAAAACTCAAACGGATATTGCGGAGAACACTAATGTGTTAATGTACAGTCTCCTGAATAATGTCAATGTGAAATGAGCCTATTAAATTCTTCACCACATGACCTGTTTTGACTCTGGGGAGAACACCAGTGGAACCCACACCTTATCCCAACTTGATATGTGGTTTGTTTGCTCATCTTACTGAGAAATCCCTTTTCCATGACCTTGTTACAAATTCAAGTAGGAAAGGTGTTTGCATTAGTTAAACCACTATCAAGAAATCTTTCACCCCACCTCCTCTACCACACTCGGTGCTTCGACCTCCACCCAGGCTCCTCCACCTCCTCCTAGACTTGATCGTGCCTCTTTCTCAGTCCAATGAAACCTTGATGGACTATATGATACACCAACAAGCATACAACCTCCACGTTCAGGACCACATCCATCATGATTTAGTTCATATCATGTCAAATATAAACTTATCTTGCAGCCATCCCTATCCCACCTATGAACCCTGCCTAAGTGCTGACTATGCATACAGTCAGTTCTACCCTGACCACCACCATGTTGCTTCCACTGTACCCTCTACCTCTGATGGTGGACCCGCCCTTGCTGATCTCTGCCTCTTACCCTTCTAGTTGTCCCTGCTACCACTCTACTTGTTGGTTATGATGGGGTTTCTCAACCCACCTTTGAGAAAGCAAATGCCTTGCATATTTGTGGCATGTCTAGGGATGAGCAACATGCCAAGTGGCTTGCCACTCGCTCCTTTGGACCTCCTAAGGATGAGGAGATGGCAGATGAGGATGTTGAGGATGATTTTGATAATGACGGTGATGATAATGAGGATGATGATGAAGATGGTGATGATGGCTCTGATGATGGAGATGGTGATGAGGACACTCCTGTTGGCCCTGATGCACCTTCTGATGGTGATGAAGACTACCATCCCGAGGATGATGACGAGGTCGATGGCACATATGCCCTATATGTTTAGTTGTTAGTCTATAGAGTGTTTATCTAGATATCTTTTTGTAGACTTTTTATGCACTGAACATTTGGGCACTGAATCTGAGGATTACTATTTTCATATCTAATTGTTTTCTTTGTTGCTTTGTAGTTTTCTCATCTTGAGAGGACATATTTTCTAGTAATCTGCTTATATTTACCTTGACTTTATACTTGGTTATATCTCATGAGTTCTTGGTATGTGCTTCCGTATTTTGATTATGACTCTAGTATGTTTGTTCTCTCTGGTTTGTTGGTTGGTGCTTTCATATGGTGGTTGCTTGTGTCCTTTGTTCCTATGGATAAGACTTGTGTTTTTAGCTCTTCTACCCCCTACCTTTTTGAAATGGTAAAGGGGGACAGAGAAGTGAGAGCTCAAGTACTACAGGTACTACATGGGAGATATGAGCTCTAGTACATAGTGAATTGTCATTCTTTTCTAGTTAATTATCTGATATATTATGTGACTATGCTAAAGGACTCAATAGTATATATGTGTGCTATGGTTATGCTTTCTGGATAAACTAACCATATAGGTGAAGGAAAGGAGAAATTGAGGTCAGCATGAATTAAGGGGGAGAAAATTGCTATTGTTCATTCATGTATCCCCTTACAATTGACAACATAAAATTTTAATTTCTAACTACTTTTCAATATGTTGAGGAATGGTTTGTCAGATTCAAAAAGGGGGAGAATGTTGACCTAAGAGTTATACATTGTCCATATTTAGATGATGACTTAACCATTACATTCATATGTACCTAATATGTCTATTTGAGATTGATTTCAGGTATTACGTACATGAAAAGGATCAATTCAATCAAGCCCTAGCTTGATCAAGTTCAAGTCAAAAGCAATGGAAATGCACTTTTGTGAAAAACACCCTAAATCACTTAGGACAATTTTTTTAATCATTTGTGTTGATTCCATGACATGTAACTAAGATGAGAAAAAATCAAGAGCACTTAATTTGAACGTTTGATCACTTCTATGACATTTTTCAAAATGCAGCACTGGTTGTTTGATCGGCCGAGTTCCCCCCTAAGAAAATCAACTAACGCCTAGGATGGGTCTTGGAAATGTTCAGATTCGGATGAGTTTACCTCGGGATAAACTCAATCGACACCCTGTACTAGAAAATTGACTTTAATCCAACAATCGAGTTTCATCCAGGATAAACTCGACTAACAACTCAAAATTAGCTTGTTGCATAGTGTTATCGGTCGAGTTACCTTTATGGAAACTCGAATGATCATGTTATACGGAATGTGCAAAAAAAGTGATTCTAGTCGTTAGAGTGTTGCAAACATAAAAAATAGATTAGTTGCAACACCCCAAACGACTATGTTTCTTTCCCAAGTGCTTATAGTGGCTAGTGGACATCACCAACTATGAATAGGACCCCTTGGACTTCATTCCAAATTTTCTCCTTCATGTTATTCAAGCGCATAGCTATAGTTGAGTGCATTTTGTCCACTAGAGCACATTTCTCTCTCTTTCTTACAAATACAAATATCCATATGGGTGAGATAGTCTATGTGTGAGAGAGATACTCCATTGTACTCTTCTAAGCTCTCAAAGATTCCATTTATCAACCCCTTTCTCAAGAAAAAAGTTGGTGAAAAGCTTCTCCAAGGTGAAGGAGAATGTGAAAAGCTTCTCCAAGTTGAAGGAGAACGTGAAGGTTGAAGATCCTTGATAAGAGTGGGTAATTCCTTCAAGGCGGAAGACTTGTTACATGAAGGGGATCTCCTTGGTGAAAGTGTCCAACTCCTTGCAAAAGTGGGCAAGCCCTTGTAGAGGTTGAAGACTCTTGTTGCAAGTATAGGTAAGACCTTATAAGGTTTATTGGATCCTTTTGGTCCTTAAAAAGGAAGGCTATGTATCTTTCCCTGCAAAAGGAAGGTCTTATTGTATGTCTTATAATGGAATATAAGTATGCAATGGTTGTAAAATCCTAGAGCTTGACCTCTCTTAGTGGATTGACTTTCTCCTAGTTTGGAGATTGGAACCACTCTGCATAGCTTGTTCATGATCTTATTCAATCTCTCTCATCCTTGCTATGTATGTTTAGTTGCACTTCAAATTTCGTATTTGCAATCATATATCTTGAAGTAATTTGAAGGTCCAATTAATCTTGTGCAAGTGTTTTTAGCTATATTCACCCCCTCTAGAGCCCATTGATCCTACATTATATAGTTTAGCATATTTTTATATTTCCTCACCATATCACTTGGACCCCAAAGGTGTAGATGATTAGTCAAGGGTGATTAGGGTTTGGAAAATGCTATTGTTTGGCTAGTTCATTGTCAAGAGAAGGAGTCGACCAAAGGAGGAGATGGTTTTGTTATAGTGTATATGAGATGGATCTACAGAGTATTCAACATGTAGGGTTGAGAGAATGTCACTTCTTACCTACATATGTGATACCATCCCAACCCTACATGTTGCATTGAGGTTTTTCCCATATTTATTTCAAATGAGTGTCTCAATGGAAGATGGCTTGGTGTAATCAGACGTATCCTTGGAGTGCTAGTTGAGGTCTCTGATGGTAGTTGGCCATGAAACTCCAATAATATCTACTATTTGAATTTCAAATTGTAAATTCCAATTAGTCCTTCTTGAGAAAAGGATGCATCTCTCACATTATCGGTCCCAGTGGAGTACTTGGTATAATCAAAGTAGTTCTTGTCGAGGTTTTTTATGGTAATTCAGAGCTTCGTTGGTCTTTGACATGAAACTCCAATGATATCTACTAGTTGGAGTTCAAAACATTCATCCTTGAGTAAAGAAAGTATTTCTTACATAATACATTTTGGTAGACATGAGCGCTAGATGTAGATTATTTGGGATACCTATTCTCTAGAGAGGGGAGGTAGGAGGAGGAAGGGAGGAAGGATTGAACTTTATCAACTATCTTGGATCAAGGGTCACTAGGGACAGCCATTGCAGAAGATACTCTTTCCAAGTATATTCGACATGCGTCTTATCTTTTGATTTGTTCTCTGACTCAATACTCAACAACGCTCAATTTACATTTCCCATGTCCGTATTTGGTTTGCATGTAACATGTCTTTACTCGCCAAACCCTACATTATTCCTTATATAGCCATTTATTAAGTGACCTTTTGTCTTCTCACGGACTCATTTCAGCTGCAACATTTTGTTACACTTGAGGTCTCCAAAAGAACAAGGCCATGTACAAGTATTGGTGGAGGGAGGGGGTCACAGAGCGGCAAGTGCCCCCTTCAATTCTAAAAAAACTTCTAAATAGTAGTACTAAGTGCCCCTTAACTCTATAAATTTATTAAATAGTAGTAGTAAATGCCCCCTCAAGTATAGAATTCTTTTACAATACTAGTACTAAATGCCCCAATCGCAACTCCATAAAAAATTGTTCAATAGTGACTTTGACCAAAAATACTCTCTAAACAATTGACACGGAAAATGTAACTCCAAAAATCACTCCATTCAATATGCATTCACTTTATAAAATTAAATTATGTTGATTGGAATAATTGTGTATGTTAAGCATCCACAAAATCTACACGAGAAAGTGAATTAGATGAATGTCTCTATCTAACATAGTCTTCAAACAATTGACTCACTAAAGGTAATCCAAAAGTTATTGCATCAATACGTAATCTTAGAAAATTAACTTGTGTTGACTTGACTATGCATGGATATTTAGTTTTAAAAATATGTGTGTGAGGAAGTTCATTAGAAGCATACTTTCTCCATTATGCTTACATGAAAAATGCATAATATATTAAATTTGGGAATATGGCACGTTCTTAGAATGATTTTTAGTACATAGATTGAGTTCCGAATATGATTATGATTTAAATAAGGAAACATTTAAAGATTTTATTAGGAGTTAGATGTAAGTTAAACATATTGCAAAAGCAATCATTATCTTATAGTTGTATCAATACTAATCACACCAAAAATTACCTTTTCAATGAAAATATGAGTTTTAGAGTTTATCTCATGCCAATCACCATAACTTCTACATCATTGTAATCCTAAGCCAAATACATATGATGATGTTCACATCCTAATCTTGTGGCCATTGTTACTAGCGTCAAATGATCATTTGTATTTCAAACAATCATTATTGTTCCTTATAAGTTGGCAATTGATGAATGACAAGAACTATCAAGGTTTCGATCTATTCACAAAAATAGGTACATTCTTGTATATTCTTTTTAGTTGATTCAATTTTTAGTATTGGCATCACCATTATATAATTGATGTAGCACCTATTAAAAACTAAACTCATTTGTGTACCACTATCTATTTGTTTATTCTTATAAAATTTTGAGATATTAGTAAATAGAAACTCTCATGGTATTTAGTATGAAGTGCATATGATTTGTTACTCACTTAATCTGATTAGATCGATACAATCTTAAGACTATAAGATATGAAGAGATATTTTCATACATTATCCAAACAAGGGTCAACACCTAGCTCTTTATAAAATATTACTACTCCTGGTGTTGAACAACCATTAGTACATGTTAACATGAGTAGCAATGATGATGCTAGCTTACCATCTAAAAGGAGTAGATTCAACATGTAGGGTTGAGAGAATGTCACTTCTTACCTACAGAAGTGATACCATCCCGACCCTACATGTTGCATTATGGATTTTCCCATATTCATTTCAAATGAGTGTCTCGGTGGAAGATGGCTTGGTGTAATCAGATGTAGCCTTGGAGTGCTAGTTGAGGTCTATTATGGTACCTTGCCATGAAACTCCAATAATATCTACTATTGGGATTTCAAATTGTAAATTCCAATTAGTCCTTCTTGAGAAAAGGAGGCATATCTCACAATATTGGTCCCAATGGAGTGCTTGGTATAATCAAAGTAGTGCTTCTTGAGGTTTTTTATGGTAATTCATAGCTTCGTTGGTCTTTTTCATGACTCCAATGATATCTACTAGTTGGAGTTCAAAACATTCATCCTTGAGTAAAGAAAGTATTTCTTATAGAACACATTTCGGCAGACATGAGTGTTAGATGTAGATTGTTTGGGGTACCTATTCTCTAGAGAGGGGAGGGAGGAGGAGGAAGGGAGGAAGAGAGAATTGATTGAACTTTATCAACCATCTTGGATCAAGGGTCACTAGCGACAACCATTGAAAAAGATACTTTTTCCAAGTATATTAGACTTGTGTCTTATCCTTTGAGTTGGTCTTTGACTCAATACTCAATAACGCTCGATTTACATTGCCCATGTTCGTAGTTGGTTTGCATGTAACATCTCTTTACTCGCCAAACTCTACATTATTCCTTATATAGCCATTTCTTAAGTGATCGTCTTTGTCTTCTCGAGCACACCTTTCAGCCGCATCATATTTTTGCACTTGAGGTTTCCAAAAGAACAAGGCCATGTACAAGTATTGGTGGAGGGAGGGGGTCACATAGGGGTAAGTTCCTCCTCAACTCTACAAAAACTTCTAAATAGTAGTACTAAGTGTTGGTATGTATGTCCAGAGAGCCAATCATATGATGATTGCAATGGCATAACATGTAAATGATTTGATTAATTAAAAGGCAAGATTCTAATTTATTTTGTATATTTAGTTATGAGATAATGAATAACATAATATATGTCTACATGATGATATTACTCAATGACGTATGTCTTTGAGTACGTGACTTGGAAGAATGATATCATATGGATGTTAAGAGTATATACATTCTCATTATGTCCCTGAAAGGTTATTATTGTGGAAGGTTGATAGACAACAATAACACATAAGATCAGGGTGTGAGTTGGTTGATGATTAAATCCCATTAGTCATGATATGGAAATATCAAAATAAGCACACAGATACATGTTAGGGAATAGTGTATCAGACAGACCCACTGTGAGACTGACACATGGAAGCCATCTTCATGGAAGTCATAGTCAGGTCTCATAGTGACGGTGGTGGTTGTGGTTCTTAGACCTGAAATCACTGCACTCGTCACATGTCGTTGGGTGCACTTTGAAATCATCAAATGCAGTCATGAAACATGGGTTGTTATAACGGTGATGATTGGGTGACTTTGACATATGGGGACTGACTGTGAGTGATAGATATGGGATTTGTCCCTCCGATAGGAGTATGGTATCCAAGACTTCTTGATTAGCGAGGCTAAAAAAATTATGGCTATACGCATGTGAGTCAATATGTGATATTGAGCTTACATATATCTCATGCAATCCGCTCTGGTTCAAAGAACAAGATTGAATAATAATGAGGATGATTGCTCCATGCCTCTAGTTCAATCTGGATATTAGTGACAAAGAAACTATAAAAACATTGTAACACCATACACATATTGTAGGTTGAAGTTGCTCCCCAAATTTTCCATTCACTTGGGTAGCACTGATGTGTGACTAGGCACCGCTCATTGCTTGTGATATCATAAGCTAGTTATGGGCATTCACTACCAGCGTAATATGGGACCTATAGGGTCACACACATAGGAACTTATCTAGAAGAGGAGTTTGATCTTGAAAGATAATTGAATTGATAACTAAAGTGTTTAGGTATTTCAATTCACGCAACGGATCAACTGACTAGACTGCCAAACAATCAGTTCAAGTGTTGAGATTGTCGTTTGAAGTGTCGGGTTGGTTGTATTGTACATTGGTTGGAATTCTGTCTGACCCGATCGCTTGTGTGAAACAGCCATCTAGCCTGGTGCGAGATGCCCATCTCAGTTGCACCAAACAGTCATCTAGGATGGTGTGAGACGTCCGTCTTGTTTACACCAGACATCCGCTTCGGGGGTGCAATTCGATTGCATAAAGGATTGGTGTTGACATCAAGTTGAGTACTAATTGGAATTGAATTGCCGACATGTGCAGGATTGGAAGGTGCAAAACGACCTTCTTGTGTGTGTTATGACCGTCTCACTAGGCGAGACAATCGTTTCGACGCACGCAGGTTATGAAATTTCTAGAATTATTGTGAAAATTCAAGATCTTTTGGTCCTTCTCACTCTCACTTTAGTCTCGCATTGGTTGGGGACTGAGAACCCTGACTCTAATCCCTCCTATATATAAAAGGGTATCGGGGGCTTCCCAAAACACAACTACTACACAGACAATTGTTGTCCTCTCTGGTTGTGGTAATCACGAGAGCCCAGGTAAGTCCTACCCGACTAGGGAGGGATAGACACAGAAGAGAAACAACTGAGGATCATTGTCGTGGGATAGCATGTTGGTTACTTGTACACCAACGGGAAGGACAACTCCTTCCTATCCATTCCTACAGGACAACAGAAGTTCTAGTTAGTTCGTGTGGACTACTCTAGAGGCAGGAGCCCTTTGGCTGATGTTAGGAGGGCAACGTCAACTCGCAGTCTGTGATGAGATCTAAGGAGCAGTTACAGTAGTTGTCTAAAGTCTGTTGTCTGTGGAGGAGCAGTCAGACAAGTCTGAGTGAGACTAGGAGCTGCACAGACACCATCCAAGACAGAGTGAACATCTACATCGATGAGGATTTTCACTGGACTTGCTCTAGGACCAAGTATATCTTCGTGAAACCATCCTTCCTATTGTATAGTCATTGACACGATCTACTGGTTAATAGGAAATATGTCAATAAAATTTTATTTTCGTTGTCTATCTGATGTTGTATTTCCTTACACTAAGTGCCCCTTAACTCTATAAATTTATTAAATATTAGTAGTAAATCCCCCCACAAGTATAGAATTCTTTTACAACACTAGTACTAAATGCCCCTATCGCAACTCCATAAAAAAATGTTCAATAATAACTTTGACCAAAAATACTCTCTAAACAATTGACACGGAAAATGTAACTCCAAAAGTCACTCCATTGAATATGCATTCATTTCATAAAATTAACTATATTGACTAGAACAATTGTGGATGTTAAGCGTCCACAAAATCTACACGAGAAAGTGAATTAGATGAATTTTTTTCTTCAACATGGTCTTCAAACAATTGACTTACAAAAGGTAATCCAAAAGTTATTGCATCAATACATAATCTAAAAAATTAAATTGTGTTTCATTGACTACACGTAGCTATTTTGTTTTAAAAAGATGTGTGAGGAAGTTCATCAGAAGCATACTTTCTCCATAATGCTTACATGACAAAGTGCATAATATATTAAATTTGGGAATATGGCACATTCTTATAGTGATTTGTAGTAGATAGATTGAGTTCTGAATCTGATTATGATTTAAATAAGGAAATGCTTAAAGATTGTTTTTAGGAGTTAGATATATAGTTAAACATAATGCAAAAGCAATCATTATCTTGTAGTTGTGTCAATACTAATCACACCAAAAATTACCTTTTCAATGAAAATATGAGGTTTAGAGTTTATCTTATGCCAATCACCATAACCTCTACATCATTGAAATCCTAGGCCAAATACATACGATGATGTTCACATCCTAATCTTGTGGCCATTGTTACCAACGTCAAATGATCATTTATATTTCAACCAATCATTATTGTTCCTTATAAGTAGGCAATTGACGAATGACAAGCACTATCAAGGTTTTGATCAATTCACAAAAATTAGGTACATTCTTGTATATTCCTTTTAGTTGATTCAATTTTTAGTATTGCCATCACCATTATGTAATTGATGTAACACCTATTACAAACTAAACTCATTTGTTTACCACTATCTATTTGTTTATTCTTATAAAATTTTGGGATATTAGTAAATAGAGACTCTCATAGTATTTAGTATGAACTGTATATGATTTGTTACTCACTTAATCTGATTAGATCGATACAATCTTAGGATTATAAGATATGAAGCGATATTTGCATACATTATCCAAACAAGGGTCAGCATCTAACTCTTTATCAAATATTGCTACTCTTGATGTTGAACAACCATTAGTACTTGTTAACATGAGTAGCAATGATGATGCTAGCTTACCATCTAAAAGGAGTAGAATATAATTTATCTTGGAGGAGATTGAAACGAATCCCAGGGTACATCCTAAATGATGTGACTATCCAGTAAACAAAAGAGATGAAATCAGAAGATTTTATCTACAAAAGAGCAATTTCAACTATATACTCATGAGTTTCATCAAAATATGATTGGTAATAAATTGTGAAGATTTAATAAAGTATGATTTTTCAATTTTTCAACATGGACACAATATAGTATTTCTGAGGATGTTATTTATTGTTCATGTTTCATATGAAAAGCACAAGGTCCATAAAAATATGTATCAATTAATAAAATTAACATAGATACTACTAGTGACAACATCAAGAATGAAATTCTCTTAGTCATGAACATTATTAAATGCTATCAGATGAACAATAAGTGACACTAATGATTTAATGGTTGCCTATTCTGGAAAAGAAATATTTGACACCATTGAAAATATTGTTATAGTGGAATGAATCCATGGAATGAGAACTCAATCTAAATTATTAGGAAGGAAATTATATGTTTATTATGAACAAATTAATATATCCAAATATTGTAGTTTGAGTGTTTTAGATATTAGTTGACAACTACTAATGTCATTAGATCTTTTCCAAAAAAATTAATTACTGACTAATTTTTATTTGTAATCGTGCACCCATTGAGAACCAGCCGGCTCCGCCCCTGATGTCAACAGTGACGGAGCGACTTACCTAAGCTTAATTTGGGACCAATTCTAGCAGCGAAGGGAACTTGCATAGCCCAAGTAAAATGGCGATGGTGGGACATAGAAGGCCTACTAGAGAGCCCTGTTAACACCAGTATTTGTAACTGCAGCCAGTAATAAGATACATGATTGTCCAAACGTCAAAATCGCACAAAAAGGGTAATCGAAAAAGTGGGCGGGGTATAACAACTGTGTACCAAATTGTCTAGGCATGTCAAGCATTACATGTCTCGAGAGTGACCTGTTCTGTATTACTCCCAACTTTCACTTCGTCCCTAGCAGCCTAATTTAAATGAATGTTTGGCTCTACACACTTCAAAATTCACTTTGTCCCATGTATATTGCACACTATCCAAAACAGAGGATAGCCACTTTGAAAGGGTTAACGATCCATGAAGGCTGTGGCCTGATATGGTTACAAAAGTAAAAAAGTGTCTTCCATGTAATAGGTGAAGACACACACAAATCAATGATCAGCGTGCTTATATACATCATATATATTCATCCTACGTGGACGTGAGCCCGATCAAATACATAGTTATCTTCGGTTCGCCATGAGTCATAGTTATCTTCGGTTCGCCATGAGTTTAAACCAATAACAGTTGCTAGTGATCTTTTTTGGATATCAGCAACAGGCTCTGTACATAGCTGAGGGTAAAAAATCTAATCGGTTCTATTGCCATTTGATCTTTAAAAAAATGTACGCTCTGGTTCACCAGTCTGGTATTTTGTTGTCAGCACGGATATTCCACCCATCTGTTGTGTGTTGTCGTGATGCTTCAAGAGGTAATCACTTTGTAGGGCAAACAGACAAGGGCACAGATGAGGCTGCTAGAAGATGGAATGTCGGTTTGCTGAGTGCAAAACAGTCCAGAAAACATCCCATTTGACTTCTAGACCAAGCATGAATCGCAGTCAGCATATAGATAGTGAGACGAGATTAAATTTCCTGCTTCAGGTCTGAACCTAAGCTGCTTTCAAAGTCATTCTACGCTATCATTTGTAAGAGCTGTCTTGTTCTCGGACCAAATATTCCGCCATGGTCCGTCCCTGCTTCCCAGCCTGGAAAGGATATATGGTTAAATTTGTAGATACAGATAAGTTGAATCTTTAACTTCTGAGTAACCGATTTACCTCCACAGCCCCGCGGCCACCCGCAGGGTCATGAAGATAAATAGACCAGCCCAAACACCTGCGAGACCGAAAATGTGTGCCATGATCAATAAGATCAATGACGACAGCATCCCTGTCAACACCTAAATACCAAATACATATTTAGTCTTGTTCTAATTGTGCAAAAATTAGGGGAGGAAAATGGATAATGGAAGGAATGGAAATTGCACCATTGAGGATGCGGCGTAAGCGAAGTCTGATACTCCATAGTAAAGTCCGTCTATTACAAATGCAAGAGCATTTATGGGTTGAGACACAGAAACAAACTGAAAATACAAATACGTCAAGGATCATACCTACGTATAACATACAAGTATTGCTAATGGGAAATTTCTTACCAGAGTTCCAGATCTAGCGATTTCCAAAACAGAAGGATCCTCAGTGAATAGGCTACAGAGGGATCCATATTCCAGATATAAAATTGACGCCAGAGCAAGACCAGTTACAAAACCAATCTGATTAAGAGGTCAAATATGTAAATTTTAAGTTTCAATAGTATTAAGACACTGTGCAGGCACGATGTATTTCACTTTATCGGTAGTTTCCTTGAAGAAACTTATTACCGTTACCTGTATGACCCTGTATATGATTGCGCGAGCTTGTTGATAGTTCCCTTTGGCATATTCACTAGCAAGAAGAGCCTATTGACAGAAACCAAGAAAAGATATAATGGTCAATTGGAATGCATTTACAGATCAGATATGGATCCCATTCATGTCATTAGTAGGCCTAATTAGGAGGTTTCCATATTCTATTATAACTTTATGTTATGTAAAATTGCATGTTTACTAAGATAAATCAACAATTTTGATATTTTCACTGAATAAAGGTCTACTATTCAGAAAGTTTTACTACAAAACTAACACCATACTTGGTAAGCAAATGTTCAGAACCACGGATAGATCTAGGCATAATTCAATGCAGGCAGACATGTAACTAGAGTAACTTTCTCCTGTCAACTCATTATGAAGATATTCAAACTGATACATAAGCAATTACAAACAATAACTTGAGAACATAAATTCAGCCTGGCTCTGGTTTTAACATAAGCCATGTAAATAATCAAAATGTGCTTCAATCCTCTAGATAAAACCTGAATGTTTCTAACCAGATGTAGATCGTCAAGGTTGGTTCAGCTGAAGGGCCACCAATGAGGCCACCCAAGTTCAAACCCCCAGAAAAACATCCTTGATTTACCTCCCAGCCACACATCCCAGATTCCAGCAGTTATTACGGCAGCTACGGGATCACCGCCCCATTGTTGTAAAGAAAGGAATGGTTCTGGTATCTATATGAACATGACAAATTGCTGAGAACATATATCCTATAGATCAGATATGTATGTGGTTGGCTCCTATCCTTTCTAAAATGATTTCATAATCATTATTATCATCATTATCCAGTCCAAATCGTAACCATGTTGGGGGGTTGGCTATATGGATCCTTCTTTTCCATTCAACTCTATTTTCACTCATATTGCCATGTGTGTACTGAGTTCAGATTTCTCCTCTTCCCAAGTTATTTTAAGTCTATCTGTTACTCTTACTTTTCTCTAAATAAGAATACAGTGAACTGGTGTATGCACCGATCATTACACATGATTAGACCATCCAAGGCAGCTCTCTCTTCCTTTTCTCCACAATAATAGTCACTACCACTTCATATCCTATAAATTTCATTTCAAACACGATAAATCCTCATTTTTACACATTCACATAGCAATTCATTATTGTGGCATTCAACTTGCGCATACCTTGTTTCTTCAGTACATAATTGATACAGTACCATATAAAACGGTTGCTGGCATAGCTGTTCTATCAAATTTCCCTTTCAATCTTAGTAAATCTTGTAGTTGCATAATAGTCCAGTTGGAATTCTTCATTTCCACCATCTTGCACTAATTCAATGTGAGATGTGCACTTGTATTATCCCTACAAATTAATTATGACCCCAAATAACAAAACTTGTCACACTATGAACGCCTGCATATCCTACATTGATCCCCCACCGAGCTTCTAGATTCATTGAAATTTCAATGCATATACTCTGCTCTATTTCTAGTAATCTAAGAACTTTTGATTTCAAGGCATTTCTGACTAGCTCTCGTTTGTGATTAACTCAATCTTTAGTCTCTTCAATCAGCACAAATATCATCAATAGAAAGCATACACCAAAGATATTATCATGAACAAGACTTAAATGTCATAACTTGTCATCTCATTCATAACTGAAACAAAGAAACGTGGACTGCAAGCTGGTCATCGATGTACCTTAAATGTCATATTCCCCCCATAGAGTCCCAACACTGATAGATGAACTATCATTTGCTTTTTTATCTAATAAATGTATCGGATCCCAACCCCCCTTTTCGGTGACCAAAATCTTACCTCGGTACTCAGTCACAAACCTAACTTAAATAATAAGTGTTAGTATTGCTAGTTAAAATAAGATTTATAAAAAGATATTTCTTCTTTACGATACTTTTCCAAAAGCCCCCTTATCAGAAAAATAGCCTCCATAGTCAATGTATTAGGAATAAAAGTAGATTGGTTGTTTGATATGTGCTGTATTATCTCGATATGATTTCAGTAATCTTCTCCAGTAGCTTCGTAAATCGTAGCACAACTCATGAGCTTGATAATGACGTAGATTGTATAACTTTAAATACCTCCCGTATGAGTAACCGGGAACAACAACATTATTGTTACACTCATATCATTGAAGAAAATTGTTTATATCCAACAATCGTCAATATGCCAATAAGTATCCATATGACCCTTACACCTTACACATTTTCATCTTATGTAAAGAGTTCTAAAATACTAAAACACTGATTCCAATATCCTTGATGTGTAGATAATATAAATTTTCCTATGCCACATAAGTATGGCTTAACGTCAACTCCCACCCAGGGGCTACATGCAAGCGCTCATAGTGGGCCTGACAAATAGATGATTACAATCTTAGTGTCTTAATCATTGAGAGGGATGACATATGTACAATGGATTTGGGGTACGTCTTGGCCTTGGAGGCTTATCCCTTTCCTAAGAGAAATTGTAGAGGCAATTCTGGACCAATCATCCTAGTCTTTATGATCCCAAGACCAGTTAACTTAATGGCTCACGAGAATGAGCGACGGGTTGGAGACTTAGAGGTTGGGTTTTATACCATAAAACGTAGGCTTCTCATCATGAGGATCCGGGGAGTCATGGTGATGGACAGAAATGGTATTCCATAGATACAAACTGGAGAGATGCATAGAGAGGTACATAGCTAGCTCTTTTTTTGTTTAGGGGCTTCTCAGGGTTGTGGGTTGGGCCCCTTCTTTTCTGTTGGGGTGCTCTTACGTAGTTAGTTTTTCTTTGTGGCTGAATCAGGGTGTGTTGTCTTAGTTGACGAGGGCTTGGTGGACAGCCTATATGTGGTCGTGCGCTGGTGATTCTGAACTGCTAGCTGTAAGTTGTGGTGTAGTTTTGTGTCGATGGATTGGGCTTGCTAAGAGGAGGGAGGGATAAATAAAACACCTAACTTGCCCAAAAAAGTTTTTCCATGTATCCTTGATATCATCATTTTTTACTAACACGTTGCTATCTTCAATGTTAATGCATTGGAACCTGGCCCTAGTCTCTTCTCTTCTCTTTCTTTCTTTCTTTCTACAAGCCATTTTGTATCTACGATTTCCTCTTCTTGGTATTCCCATTCTTCCACATGTCTTTGAAAAATCTAGATCTAAACTCAATAACTACTTTCCTGGCTCCCTTCTCTGCTACCGTGTCTCTTCAAGGCATCACAGTGTCTCTACACTTCAGTGAGCTCTGATAGATCCCCTTTATGATTTACTCTTGTTTTGTAGTTTCTATTCCACCATAACATCTCTTTCTGGAGGCCCTTCATGTTTTTGACTCCCCTCAACTTCTTTATAGATTCTTGTAAATGCAAAAAATGTCATCCAACACGGTATTAACTTTAGAAACCCAAGCTCCACAAGCCTTCCTTTAAAAATATTGTCGTAACAATCACTTTTTTGTCTCCTATTAGGTCGGACCGCTTGGTTCTAACGATTTGGTTGCCCTTGCCCTATTGCAGTAGAAGGTGTGTGGCATGCGGTAGTAGGATGGTGACCACCACGGCCAGGGCTAAGACCACGTCCACGGCCAGAATTAGAATCAGTGGTGCGAACAGCAAAAGCAGGATGTTCCACAGCACATGGAACAAAATTTCGATCGAAATTGCGCAATTCCGCTCAAAATTTTGTTTTTTTTTTTGCAATCAGACATCGAAACCTACGATCGGACATGCAAAACACATAAATGCAGAGAATGGGACGTAATTTCGCAAAAATTTTGACCCTAGGTGCAAAATTTCGACAAAAATGGTGAAATTTCGCAACAAAAAGCGCAGTTTGGGCTGTAATTTCGTGAAATGGTACAGAACAACAAATTAAATTTCGAGAAATTTGTTCCTAAGGCTGATAATACTACATCGTGGGTATTTTCACAATTTTTTTTGAATCTCTTGCTTCTAAAGGTTATCTTTCTTAATTCTAAGGTATGTTTCCCCTATCCCTAGACCATTTATACATTACCTTCGCCAATTTCTACACTCTTATAGAAATATGGAGAAATACTCAGAAAAGAAAAAGTTCTTTCTTGGATCTATGTATAAATGTCCCATGTAACCTAGTTAAATGCCAACACTAGACTTATACAAGTTGTACTTGGTAAGTTTGGAACTTCTAATTGAAGCTTTTAACAGTCTAATTGTCTAGCAGACTTGACATTTTTGTTCATTTGTGTACTCACTCATCAAGACATGTATCTCACCTTGACCTCTAGACATATAAACGCATTATATAGTCTAGTGTGTTTATGTCTAAACATTGTGTTTGCAAAATTTCATAAGTTAATTCCTTCATTTTGCCATCAAAATTCTGTCGAAATTGTTCAACTTCCTTCACTTACAAATGTGGGAGACCCCCCCCCCACATATCCAATATGAAATATTATTGAATATTTGAGTAGATCTTGGCGTTTCGATTGTCCTGGTAAATTTTCATGATTTAATTCGCTTATTTGGTCGTCGAAATCATTAGGGCCGTAAAAATCGAAATTTCGGCTAAAATTTTGAAAAAAATTGTTTTTGGGCCATCATACACGATAGAGAAATCGAACATTTAATAATATGCCACCGTAGGGGTAGAAGCTACAGATGGTAAACGTTGAACACGTTTAAGGACATCCGAAAGAGTAGGCAGGGGGATCACTGGATAGTATCTGGTCAACGACCCTAGAGAAGGACGACGGTAGACCAGCAAGAAATTGGACAAGTTGCAGTTCATTGCGTTGTCTCTGAGCTTCCTTGATGTCAGATGACAAAGGCTGATAAATCTCATATTCGTTCCAGAGAGCAGAGCACTGGTTGTAGTAACCTTCAACAGGGGTGTCAGAGGAAAATTCCTTCTTAGCTAGGTTTTTGAATATCTCAAAGACTTTCTTAGGATTTTGTTGGTGGGAGTAAACATGAGACAATTGATCCCACATTGCCTTAGCATCATGAAGGCAGAGCAATGACTGGCTGATATGTGACTCGGTGCTATTGACTATCCAGGACATAACACCCGAGTCATCTTTACTCCATTGTGCATAAGCTTGCTTGGATTTTTCATCCGTCGTGGCATCAGGTGCAGGTAGAGGGTTAGTGGTGATATAAGAATAGCGGCCTTGAGCTTTGACATACAGGATGAAAGAAGTCGACCAGAGGTGATAATTGGAGCCATCAAGTTTCACTGTGGTGACACACCCAGAACATGGAGGCTCAGTAGATGCCATGGTGAACAGGGTTGGAGCAGTAGAAGAGCATAAGCAAGGTAGAACACAGATGTAGAAGCAGCAGCCAAAAACAGTCAGGATCAACATATCCAAAGAAACCCGCTATCGGGCAACATATGTTTGTAGTGGATCTGACGCATCATATTTGTAACGATCTGAAATCTAGGTATATTCTTAGTCTTATAGCCTTTTTCCTATGTTTTTCCTTTCCTTTCAATCCTTCTTGTCCTTGATGTTGAATTTGTGGAATTATTAATGGTTTGGAGCATGGAACACAACATCGTTGAAGTTTGGTGAAGTTTCGAAATTTGACCATAGGCGAAGTCGAATACCATATACTTCGACCTCGTCCAAACTTCGGGGCAAAGTTTCATGGATGTCGGCAAAGTTGACTTTTTTGTGTGTATTTTCATCTCAAATTCTCCGAAGTTGTCGAAGTTTCCTCGAAGTTGGCGAAGTTGGGGCGAAGTTAAGACCACCCGGAACCATAATCCCAACTAGTGCCCCAATGGCCATATAAGGCATAAATATCACTCCAACCCTCTTCATAACTTCTAATATCAACTCCTATGTTTTTTGTTGCCACTCATTCCTAGAGAGGGTGTTGTAACTACTATTTGATTGTATATTGAATATAATACATATGGTGAACTGTATCTATATATGTGTATTGCACAATTGACCATTTCAAGCAACACATTGTATTATTAACCTACATAGGGCTAGAGGGTCATAAATCGTGTTCTTTTTTTAAATTCACATATATAAGATAGAGGTATAACATAATTAGAAGTTTTCCATCAAAGTTTTCTAAAAATTCACATCATTTCTTCAAAAAATGGCATCGAAGTTTGTCGAAGTTTGCATCTAAACCTCCTCGAAACTTCCTCGAAGTTTCACAAACTTCCACTTCCACACCTGGCGAAGTCGACACGAAGTCGAAGTCCTGCACCATACTTTGGAGTATATTTGATCTATGTTTATGCCAATGTATGGGTTTATGCACAAATACCTCAGTGAATGCTTTAATCAGGGTCTAATGTGCAAATTGATCACTTAAGTGGGACAATAATAAAATAAATTCGTTCTAGAACATTCCTTAGCCTTTTGGAACAAGGAAGAGATAAAGAGATAAATAATAACTATCTAAACAAGATAAGTAATATTAAATTATTTAATATGAGAAATAGTGATAATAATGGATAATGGGCCAAAATTCATAAGAGGAAGACTAATTGATTAAAGATAACTTCATATTCATTTTCTTTGGGTTTGGTATGGCTTGGAGGCCAAATTTCATGGATTCTACACGTCCTATATAGACTAGGTGTCAAATTTCATTTAATTTAGAATTTGTTTGCACCCAAAATTGAGGAGAGAGAAAATGAGAAATTAATGAGATCACACTTTAGTCGAAATCACAGTCACATTAGATATATATGTCACGCGCATTATTTTTTCTGTCAACAGACGCGCGCGATCTAGACCGTTGGATCCGCGATCCAATAGCTGCATGTCGTCATCAACCTTGCGCCCGAACTGGTAACAGGCGTCGGCTTTCATGTGAATTCGAAATCGATTTTCTCCCTCCTCACGCAACGATTTTCTGAGATTTTTGGTTCTTTGGCTTCGGGAGAGGATTCTGCACAAGGCAAGCTATAATTCGAGCCCTGGTTTCCTTTCTTCACGAATCGCCTAATTGCTCTCGCCGAGCTTCTCGAAGCATCATGTTACAAAAGCCCTAGAACTCAACCATATAAACAGGGGATTGTACCCCCAGTTCCGCCGCCCCTTACTCAACCTTCCTCTCTCAATTTCCTTGCACATCTCCTCTACAACCATGCCTAGTCTAGTTCTTCTTCTCGGCCTGCGGCACCTCATGCGAGCAAGTGACTCCATCGGTCTTCGATTTCGTTTAGCGATGAGTTCGTGGCATCTTGTTCTTCGTTTCTATAGCTTCAAATCGTCGAATCATCGTGGGTTGCGGTTTCGCCCAAATCAATGCAAAACATCAACTGAGCTGCTCACAGCCATGTCGAGGGGGATGATTCCCCATGTTCGTTTCTCGGTTATGCCCCTCGCTCATCCTTCATTTTCAATTCTTTGTTGGGGGCAAATCTATCTTTCCGCCCTCGTTTCTTTTCCTTTGGTGCGAGTCTAGTTGTCGTTGACCACGCGACTTGGCCAAGCCTAATTGGGCCAAGTCAGCGGGTCGGCCCCGCTTCCTCTCCCTCCCTTACGAGTTCTTTTCTGCTTATGTGGATTTTTGGAATTTCCCGATTGGTCGATTTTATAAAAATCATATCTTTTACTCTGCTTGTCCAAAAATTAAGTAAAAATATGTTTTGGAATCGAAAAAATGTGATCTTTCTAATAAAAACAGTTTGAGAGACTGATTTCCATGTTTTCAATGGTTGATTTTTGAAGATCTAAATTTTTTTATAAAAAGCCCTAAAAATTGTAACAATTCATATAATCTCCAAATTTAGTAAATAAATGTTTTCTTAATCAGGAGAACACAAGGAATCGATTGGATTAGGTTTTGTGACTAAAATTTGAGGTTTTCCAAAAAGGTCTAAAATTAGGGTTTCTTTATACATTATGCTTTATAAAACTTAAACATTTGAATAACTTGTAATTAGGCAAAGGTGATCTTGGAATCAACTAAGTTGGTGAAAAGTGATTAACTAGGACTCTGATTGGAGTTATGTGCATCTTACCCTTTTAGTTGGGCACATTTGTTATCCAAACCCTAATTTCCCAATGAAGCATGGACTAAAACTTTGATTCATATTATTGCTCTTTTTGGTGTAATTATTTCATTATTTGTTTGGGTTTTGACCCACTGGCCATCTCTCTATTATTTGATGTTAAATCTTGCCTTGCCATATTATTTCTTTTAGCGTGATGATTTGTTTGACTTGTTAGCTAATGTAGTAGTACTTATGTACAACCACCCATAGTTTGAACATGTGTTATTTCGCTCAGGGGAATGTGTATATTCCCCCCACTTTTATATATATATTATGTAGGTGATTGGGAATGTGTTAATTCTCCCCTCACCTATTGGTTGGGGTCTAGTAGATGCCTCAACCCTACTTAGTTAATTTAGTCTAACTTAGTCATTCATGCAAAATTTCTTATTATCTGTTATGGAAAGATTCTTTGATATGTGCCTCATACTTTTGACTCTCCTTATTTCTTGGTTATTCTTACCCTTTATCATCCTTTGTTGATATTATCTTGGTCTTGTTCCTTATTTGACACATACCTTGTTTTCTCTTGTTGGGTGATACCAACCACCCAGACCTAGGACAAGGGAGTGGAATAAAATCAAGGAGGATCAGCCCAGGTTTAGGATAAGGAGTACATGGCTTTAAGCATGGACCTAACTCATGAAGATGTTGCTTGGAGACAAACTTGATATGGTTTAGATTTCCCTCTACTAGATCCTTATGATGTAATATCCATGTAAACACTGTATGGGAGATGATGATGTACTTTTGTAAAATTGATTATAGTCATGAACTTTTATTCCGTTGCTTTACTTTGCTCTTTTGTATACCATCATGTAAGATTTGAAAATTTTACACCTATTCCAGCATACCTTTTAAGTGTGTTTGGAATAGATGTCTTATTTTTCAAATTTTAGTAGGGAGTGGATCCCCTCTGGGTCCCACTCTTTACAAGATCGAAAAGAACCCACTATGGGGCAGAAAAGATAATAGAAGAACCTACGCTGCTATGGAGAGATTCAATCCTCCACCATGAGGCGTAGGCAGAAGCAATCAAAGATCTTGTAGACTCTCAACGTGCTATGTTGAAAAAAAACCGCATGGAGACGTAAGAAAAAACGGAGGTTGAGCAAAGGAGGTGGCTAGAAGTTAGGGATGGTGGTGGGTTGGTGAATGGTGGAAAGGAGGTGGAAGAGTGGTGGTAAATTTGGCGCCAGCAGCAAGGCTGCTTGGCACCGCAACAGCGGCGGGTGGGGGCTGGTGGCGGCGGAGAAGGGGGGGTTGCGGGTGTTGTTGGGGTGATGGAGGGAGAGAGGAGGGGTGGGTGGGCTGGACGGAGTGGGAGGAGAGACGGGGTGGCTGGGTGAAGAGGGAAGAGATGGCAGGGGGCAGCGGGAGGGGTCGGCGGGGGAGGGGTAGTGGGAGTGGGTTAGGGTTGGGGGAGGGGGCGGCTAGGGTATGCAAAGATTAGGGTGGGAATTTGCAAAGGAACCGAACCGCTCTTAATACCATATAGAATAATGAGAAGAATTGTATTCCATGAGTAAAAGAGTTTACAATACATTCTCTTTTATAGGACAAGAGAATAAAACAAGTAAAGGTGAGCAATATGGGATAAAACACGAGTAAAACACAGAAATAACATACTTTATATGAATTAAGCATAAGCTCTCTCACTGAAAGTCAATATTTCCACAACTGGATGAGAGGGCATTTCTGCACACTGCACATCAAAATCAAGTACTCACAACTCTTTTGTTCCTTATTAGTATATATATTTTACTGTGTTGTGTTGTTTCTTACTTAGTGTATTTTTGGCTTTTGTCTTTGTAGCCTCTTATACTTTTATCCCATATTGCCTAGCTCTACTCTATGTCTCACTCTCTTGTCTTATAAAAGAGAGGGTCATGTACTTGTTTTATTCACTCAATAAGAAATAACCTTTAGTGTTTTAGATGGTATCAGAGCCTCCCGATCATCCCTAAACCCCTCCCTCCTAAACCCTAACACCATGCCCACTTAACCCTAGCCGCCTACCCCCTTTCTTTTTTTTCCTTTTTCTTCTTTGTTGCTGTCGCCGCCCCCCCCCCCTTCCCCTGCTGCTGCTGCCGCTCACCTCCTCAACCCCTCCACCCCACCAGCCCTTCTCCCCGCTATGCCTTCTCCACCCCCGAAAACCACTGCCACCATCTACACCCCTACCACCAGCCCGCCGCCTCCTCCTGCCCCCCTTTCTACCGCCGTTGTCATCCATCTCTCCACCTGCCACCCTCTTCTCCACGGCCCACCACCACCTTCCTAACTCTCCGTCATCACCAGTTCACCACCTTCTTCATCCCTTATTCCTATCCCATCCCGTTGACCACCCCATCCACCCATCCTCTTCCGTTGGCCTCCGGACAGCTTCAGACACTTTCCAGCTCTGGCACGTTGAAGACGTAAACTCAGTTCTGCTTTCTGCCTGCCTACGCCTCATGGTGGAGTAATTCTTCCTCCATGTTGGCGTAGGTTCTTTTATATTCCTTGCTGCCCCTACGTGGGTTCCTGAGATCCAATGCTTGGATCTCCTATCTTCTACCTATAGATCTGCCCATGTATTGGGCTTCTGCTGTTGTCTGCCTCTGTTGACTGCTACGTCAACCTTCTGCTTGCTACTGCTGCTTGCGCCCTTGGTTCACGCTGTCTGCTTTCGTCCTGGCGACCTCAGACGTTCCCCGCAACTTGTGTGTCACCATTGTCAAACTGGATGGCTCCAACTATCACTTATGAGCAGCCTCCTTTGAACTCTACGTCAAGGCTCAAGGACGCTTCTCGTATCTGTTTACCAAAGGTCCCGCGACTCCTGCTCCAGATGCTGATGACAAGATGAAACAGGCCTATGATCTTTGGTCTAAAGAAGATTATGGAGTCATGACCTGGCTGGTCAATAGTGCAGAGCCCAAAATCAACCAATCTTTGCTCCGCCTGAAGACGGCCAAGGAAATGTGGGATCAGCTTTCCCACGTGTATTCTCACTAGCAGAATCCGAAGGTGTTCGAGATATTCAAAACCTTGGCCAAACTGGAGTACTCGGCTACTAATTCTGTGGAGGACTACTATAATCAATGCTCTGCGCTCTGGGATGAATTCGAGGTCTATCACCCCCTATCATCAGATATTACTGAGATACAGTGCCAGCGCAATGAGTTACAGTTAATCCAGTTTCTTGCTGGCATGTCGTCATCCTGTGCGGGGGTATTCGATCAAATCCTTTCTAGTGATCCTCTTCCTACCCTACGCGATGTTCTGAAGCGTGTGTAACACCTTCCCTCTATCTCTCAAGCACTTCCTGATACTTCTGACGGGACAGCCCTCGTTGTTAGGACTGGCGACTCCTTCTCAGCCTAGCTGCTTCTCACGCATCAGCCATGGTGTGAGTTTGACAATGGGGAAGAAGCCTTTGTGTGATTTCACCCTCTAGTTTTCCTTCTTTGCTTTTCTCGCAAGGGGTATAATAGTAATTTTTCCCGTGTTTTCTTTATTTTGGGGCGAGTAAATGGACTGCTGACCACGCGACTAGGCTGCCTATGATTTGGTCAAGTCAGTGGGTCAGTCTACTGGTCCAGGACGGGGGTCCTCCTCTACTACTGATGCTACTGAACAACGCTATTGTACCTTCTGCAAACGGACTAATCATAATGAAGACCGTTGTTAGATCAAACATGGGAAACCTGCGTGGGCAAATCAAGTCACATCTGAGCAGCCTGACAGTACTCCCTCCTCTTCTGCTCCACCATCTGCCGATTGGATCAGATCGGAATTTGAGAAACTGCTTCAAGCACGTTTAGCCTCATCTATGGAGACTTCCACTGATGGCAGTATTGCTCTCCTAACCCAGTCTGGTAAAAACACTTGGGTGGTCGACTCTAGTGCGATCTCCCACATTACTGGCAATCCTACCTTGTTTTCTACTTTGCATAAAACTATTGCTATTCCTCTGGTTACTCTAGCTGATGGTTCACAAACGCCTGTATCTGGTTTTGGCAATATCTGTACTTCTGGCCGCCTACCTCTGCGCTCTGCATTATATGTTCCTAAATTTCCAATTAATTTATTATCTGTCAGTCGGACTGTTAAGAACATGCGTTGTTCTGTAACATTTGACCCAGATGGTGTTATCTTTCAGGATATGCGTACGAGGACGAAGATTGGTTCGGGCCATGAGGGACCAGACGGCTTATACTACCTAGATGTACCGAGGACTGTTGCACTTCTGACTTCTTCTGTGACGGGCATCCAATGGCACTATCGGTTGGGACATCCGTCAGCGGCCAAATTGAAGCACATACTACCTGCTATTTTTTATTCTGTTTTTCATTGTGAAACTTGCCAGTTAGGCAAACAGACTAGGTCTACTTTTTCAAAAAAATTATGTATTGGCTCAGAACAACTTTTTGATATAGTGCATGCTGATATTTGGGGTCCATGTTCTATTCCCAGTAGCTCTGGTTTCCGATATTTTATGAGTTTTATTGATGATTTCTCTAGAACCACCTAGATATTCCTGTTGAAAGATCGGTCTAACATTTATGATACTATTACTACCTTTTTTTCTTAAATACGTACCCAGTTTAGTAAACCTATAAAAATATTTCGCACTGACAATGCCCTTGAATTCATGCAAGCCTCAGTTAGTTCTTTTTGTCACAAACTGGGTACTATTCACCAAACCTCATGCGCCTATACTCCGCAACAAAATGGAGTTGCCGAACGCAAAAATCGGCATCTTCGTGAAGTTGCTCGCACTCTTTTGTTTCACTACCATGTTCCCCACTGTTTTTGGCCAGAAGCTATTTCTACTGCATGTTATCTTATCAATCGCATGCCATCTTCTGTTCTTGACAATCAAGTTCCATATCAAATTCTATATCCTGATGCTCCGTTGTTTTTGTCCCCCCTCGGATTTTTGGAAGCACCTGCTTTGTTAAAAACCTGTGACCTGGGTTAACTAAACTTGATCGCCAAGCCATCAAGTGTGTCCTCTTAGGGTACTCTAGGACTCAAAAAGGGTACCGTTGCTATGACCCAGTTGGAAAGAAGTCGATGGTCTCAGCTGATGTCGTCTTCTTTGAACATATACCGTTTTATTCCTCTGTTGGTTCTTTACTACTGATTGATGCGTCTGATTCATCGGATACCACTCCTGTTGTTGCTCCTCCACTGAAGGTTTATCAAAGACGACCGAAGGCTCCAACTCCCTCCATGGCCCATCCAGATCCTTCATCCTCGATGGCAGATCCACCTCCATCCCAGGTATTTTCTGACTTAGATATACCTATTAGCTTACGAAAAGGTACTCGGACTTGTACACAACACCCCTGTGAAGCAATCTGCATCCCGGTCGATACTATCGACACTCAGTCAATAGTATCGAGACTGATTCAGGTTCGAGATAATGTTCTGTCGATACCATCGACACTCATGTCGATGGTATCGACACCGGCGCAGCGGCGGTTCTATTTTATTTATAAAATTTATTTTTTATTCCTTTTCTCTCTTTGTACCTCATGTACTTACCCTAATATATAAATACAAGTGTGTAGGCTCAAGCCCTACTCACGTTTGCTACATCTTGCAGCCGACATGTGATCGGTGTTCTTGTCTTCTTCCCTTCTTCATTTCTTCTTACATGGTATCAGAGCGGAGATCGATCTAGGGCTTCTCCTTCCTCTCTACGGTGGATCTCTCCCTCTCCGGCGGCCGGCTGCTTCCCACCCGTCAACTTGGTGTAATCCACCGGCTGTGTAGAACCACCGTCGGCTACTTTGGGTCTGCGGTAGATATCCAACTCTACCGTAGCCTCCATCACAAAGCGTTTGGGGATCTCCGGGTGATCCAACGATCATCTAAAAACACAACCGGAGGACTAGTTTCGTCTCAGCCATCATCCTAGTCACACCTCCTCCATGTGTGATTAGGAAGATCATTTGGAGGCTGTGAATGCGTCAGTAACGCATTTCTCCTTGTTTTTCTTCTGTGTGTGACGTGTATCTCTCCGTCACCACAATCTGTTTGACGTGTATCAATCCGTCACATATTTCGTTCTACAATGGAGGATATCAAGACACCTACGATCTACAACGAGGTGTCACCTATCGCCTCCATCAAGCTCGACGGGAAAAATTATCTTCTATGGATGAATGCCATCCAAACCGTCTTGGAGGCTCGTGACAGAGCGAGGCATGTTGACTCGGGTCCCAAGGCATCTACTGACGAAGGGTATGCTGAATGGAAGCGTCATGACAATCTTGTGAAGACTTGGCTGTGGAATAGTACGGAACCTGCAATCGCCGCAAGGTTCATGTTCTACTCTACGGCCAAGGAAATATGGGACACAGTGAAGCAACATTATTCTCAAGAGAAGAATGCTCTCCGTCAGTTTATGATCTATGATCATTTGTTTACTGAGAAACAGGGTGACCGATCTCTTGAGGAGTATTTTGGGGCGGTTCAGGCTCTTGCTCAAGAGCTAAGTTATTATCATCCTGTGGTCGTTGTTGAACAGATAAAGGACAGAGATGATCTTGTTACAGCCAAATTCTTATCTGGGCTCAACTCGGCTTGTAGCTCCGCTCGGAGCGTTATTCTGGCTACTGATAAACTACCTAGTCTTGTGGAGGCTTATTCAAGGATCCAGCAATCTCTATTTGAGTCTGCTTCCTTTGTTTCTGATATACCTTCTGGAGAATCTCATGTGTCTGTTGCTGCTGCGGTACGAGGAGGACGACCCGGTATGGGCAGAGGGCGTGGGACACGTCCTAAGTGTACCTTTTGTGACAGACCGGAACATACAGTGGAGAAGTGTTGGAAGAAACATGGAAGACCTGCTGCACCACCTGTGGGAGCAGCACATTGTGCCACCACCACAGGATCCTCATCCTCTACAATTGTGGGTACTACCTCTGGCACCGGCATCACTCTTACCCAAGAAGAATATGATCGGTTCATTCAGGCGACACAGCACATGTGTATGGGGTCATCATCTTCTTCATCGGCAAATCTGGCATCTACAGCTGGTAATCAGGCTACATCTCTCATAGCATCTGGCTCATCCTCATCTTGGGTGGTTGACTCTGGCGCCTCACAGCATATGACTGGTATGAGGAGATTGCTCCACACTATTGACTCATCTATTCCTCACCAATCTGTTACACTGGCAGATGGTTCAGTGAAAAGAGTGTTAGCTAGTGGATCTGTCTCCCTAACACCCAAGATTGATCTTAAATCCGTTCACTTTGTGCCTGAATTACCTTTTAATCTTCTTTCTATTGCCAAATTGATTGACACTCTAAAATGTTGGGTAATATTTGGACCTTCTTGTTTCATATTACAGGATCTCAAGAGTATGAAGACGATTGGTGGGGGGCCTAGGAAAGGTGATCTCTACCTTTTCAATGGTGACAGTCTACCTCGCCAAATGCCTTCTCCTGCTCCATCCATCCTGTTGAGTGGTTCCCCCTTACTATGGCATTGCAGATATGGACATCCTTCTTTGGAGAACCTGCGGAAGTTGGAACCAGAGTTGTCCCAATTATCTTCTTTAGAGTGTCAGTCATGTCAACTGGGAAAGCACCATAGGTTATCCTATCCCAGTCGAGTCAATAAGCGGGCTTCTTGTCCCTTTGAGTTAGTTCATAGTGATGTGTGGGGTCCTGTAAAAGACCAGAGTTATAATGGTTTTCGTTATTTTATCTCCTTTGTCGATGATTTCTCACGCATGACAAGGATCTATCTTCTTAAAAGTAGAGAGTCTGTGTTGTCTATTGTGAAACATTTTCATACTGAAATTAAAGTCCAGTTTGATTGCAATATAAAAATTCTCCAGTCTGATAATGCTTTGGAGTATGTTCAAAAGGCTATGTCTGATTTTTGCAGCTCGGTTGGTATGATTCATCGCACATCTTGTCCTCACACCCCTCAGCAAAATGGGGTGGCAGAGAGGAAGAATCGTCATCTTCTTGATATTGCTCGATCAATTATGTTTCAATCCAATGTGCCCAAGAAGTTTTGGTCTGAAGCTCTTTTAACTGCTTATTTCTTGATTAATAGGCAACCTTCTTCTGTTCTTCAAGGACAGATTCCGTTTTCTGTATTGCGTCCCATGGACTCCCCCTTTCCTATTCCTCTTAGAGTGTTTGGTTGCACTTCCTTTGTCCATAACTTTGACCCTAAGGTCGACAAACTGTCTCCTAGGTCCATTAAAACATTGTTCCTGGGTTACTCTAACACTAGCAAAGGATACAAGTGTTACTGTCCTAGTCTTCGCCGCATGTTTGTGTCTAGGGACGTCACCTTCCATGAGACCACTCCATATTTCTCCAATGCTATGAGCAAGGGGGAGCAGTTGAGAGAGGGAGAGCCACCAAAAATACAGAATGAGAGACTGGCACCATCGGTGCAGAGTGAGGGAGTGCCACCTATCATTCCGGATTTTACTTCTATTCCGGATGAACAAGCAGGAGATAGACCTCCCATTGAGCATTACACACATGTTTACCATAGGCGAGGTAGGCAAGATCCAGAAGAAGTAGCGACACCAGTCCCTGAGCCCTCATCATCGCCTTCTACTCAAGAGACTCCTACAGAGACATCAGACCTCGATCTTCCTATTGCTGTTCGGAAAGGTACTAGGTCCTGTACTATTAAACATCCTATTACAAATGTATGTTGCCTGTCTCATTTATCTAAGCAGGCCCGTGCATTCGCTATTGAGATTGATTATGTGCCTATACCAAGAAATCATTATGATGCTATGAAGAACAGTGGCTGGAAACAGGCTATGCAACTTGAGATGTCAGCTCTCTTAAATAATGGTACTTGGGATCTTGTTGATCTTTCTGCAGGAAAGAAAGTAGTGGGTTGTAGATGGGTTTTCACTATCAAACACTATCTGGATGGATCAGTTGAACGGTTGAAAGCCCGATTGGTCGCAAAGGGCTACACCCAAACCTATGGTGTTGACTTCTTTGAAACCTTTTCTCCTATTGCTCGCCTGAATTCTGTGCGGATCATTATTTCTCTTGCTACTACCTTTGATTGGCCATTGTTTCAGCTGGATGTAAAAAATGCTTTTCTCCATGGTGATCTACAGGAAGAGGTATATATGGAGCAACCTCTTGGGTTTGTTGCTCAGGGGGAGTGTCAGAAAGTATGCAAATTAAAGAAAGCTATATATGGGCTGAAACAGTCACCTAGAGCTTGGTTTGACAAGTTCAGTGAAGTTATTCTTCAGATGGGTTTTTCTCGCTCCATGACTGATCATTCCTTATTTTACTCCAGCTCTTCTTGTGGATCCATTATTCTTATTGTATATGTTGATGACATAGTAATTACTGGCAGTGACACCATGGGAATATCTCGTGTCAAAGAAGGTTTGCAAAAACACTTCCATACAAAGGATCTGGGAAAACTAAGATACTTTCTAGGCATTGAAGTGCTTAGATCTCATACAGGTGTCAATTTATCTCAGAGGAAATATGTGCTTGATTTACTACAGGAGACAGGCATGGCTGAATCTAAACCGGTATCTACACCAATGGATTATCACATCAAAGAGGTGGTTGATGATGCTGAGTATCAAGATCCAGGATATTACAGGAGAATAGTGGGCAAGTTAATATATCTAACAGTCACTCGACCTGATATTTCTTTTATTGTGGGCGTGGTCAGCCAACATATGCACTCTCCGCGACAGTCACACTGGACAACAGTCTGCAGAATTCTGAGGTATCTGAAAAGTGCTCCTGGTAAGGGTACCACATATTCTAGACCAAAGGCACCTCCATCTACTCTGTCTCTCACAAGATATTCAGATGTTGACTGGGCTGGTGATCATACTGATAGGAGATCCACATCAGGCTATTGTACCTTTCTAGGTGATCATCTTATCACATGGAAAAGTAAGAAGCAACATGTGGTTGCTAGATCTAGCACTGAGGCTGAATGCCGTGCTATGGCCCATGCATGCTGTGAACTAAAATGGGTCAAATATGTTCTATCTGAATTAAAAATTTCTCTTCTACCTTCTATGGAGCTCAAGTGTGACAATCAATCTGCTATGCACATTGCTAGGAATCCTATCTTTCATGAGCGTACAAAACACATAGAGGTTGATTGCCATTTTATTCATGATCAAATAAAAGATGGCACTATTGTGACACCATATGTCAGATCTGAGGATCAACTAGCAGATATCCTAACAAAGCCTTTGGGTTCAGCAATCTTTCAGAGACTCTGTGGCAAGTTGGGCATACACGATGTGTACTCTCCAGCTTGAGGGGGAGTGTGAAGCAATCTGCATCCCGGGTGATACTATCGACACTCTGTCGATAGTATTGAGATCAGTTCAGGTTCAAGTTGAAGCAATCGGCATCTCGGTCGATACTATCGACACACATGTCGATGGTATCGAGACTGATTCAGGTTCAAGATAATGTTCTGTCGATACCATCGACACTCATGTCGATGGTATCGACACCGGCGCAGCGGCGGCTCGGCAATCCAGCAACGGTTCTATTTTATTTATAAAATTTATTTTTTATTCCTTTTCTCTCTTTGTACCTCATGTACTTACCCTAATATATAAATACAAGTGTGAAGGCTCAAGCCCTACTCACGTTTGCTGCATCTTGCAGCCGACATGTGATCGGTGTTCCTGTCTTCTTCCCTTCTTCATTTCTTCTTACAACCCCATTGGGAATTTCTGTACCACTGATCACTTGGGGACTAATTTTGCAAATTTTACATCTGCCCTTTCTGCTGTATCTATTCCTAAGAATGCTTCTCAGGCTCTTAAGCATCCAGCTTGGCGTCAGGCCATGGAATCTGAAATGCAGGCCCTTACTGAACGCAACACTTGGCAGTTAGTTGATCCTCCAACTGGTTGTTCACTAGTTGGCTGTCGATGGGTCTTTATGATCAAATATCGGCCTGATGGGACTATTGAACGTCTCCAAGCTCGTCTTGTTGCCAAAGGCTATACCCAGACATATGGCGTGGCTTACTTTGAGACCTTCTCACCTGTTGCTCGTCTGAACTCAATTCTTATTTCTGTGGTTGTTAATTCTGACTAGCCTTCACTTCAGCTCGATGTCAAGAATGCTTTTCTATATGGTGATCTGTATGAGGAGGTATACATGGAACAACCTCCTGGTTTTGTGCTTCAGGGGGAGTCCTCAAAAGTTTGTCGTCTATGCAAAGCAATTTACGGACTGAAGCAAAGCCCCTGTGCCTGGTTTGATAAGCTAAGCTCTATTCTTCAAAATTTTCAGTTTCGTCGTTCTCAGTCTGATCATTCTGTATTTATCAAACACACTGTCTCTGGGTTTGTTATCTTGATTGTTTATGTTGATGACATCATATTATCTGGGAGTGACCTTGTAGGTATTCAGGCTACTAAACGCTACTTGGAAACTCATTTTGTCACTAAAGATTTAGGTACACTGCGATACTTTCTTGGGATTGAAGTGTCTCGGTCATCTTCTGGGTTGTGCTTATCTCAGCGCAAATATGTTTTGGATCTTCGATCTGAAACTGGTCTTCTTGGAGCCAAGCCTACCAGTACCCCGTTGGACCAGAACACTAATTGGGATGATGATACTTTTGCTTATCCTGATCATCATCAGTATCGTCACGTGGTCGGGAAGCTTATTTACCTTACTGTCACTCGAGCTGATATCACATCTGCAGTTGGACTGGTTAGCAGGTATCTCGATAAACCAAGACAATGTCACTGGGATGTTGTTTGCCATATTTTAAAATATCTAAAAAGTTCTCCTGGGAAAGGTCTTCTGTATAAGAAACATGGTCAATGTAACCTTGTCGGGTATATTCTGACTCTAACTATGCTGGGAGCAAAATAGATCGTCGATCTACTTTTGGTTACTGCACGTTTGTAGGTGGTAACTTCGTTACCTGGCGCAGCAAGAAACAAACAGTTGTTGCTCGTTCTAGTGCTGAAGCAGAATATCGAGCCATGGCTCATACTACCTGTAAACTCTTCTGGGTCCGTGGCCTTCTGAAAGATTTTGGTATCTCTCATTCCAATTCTATTCCTATTTACTGTGACAACAAGGCTGCTATCTTTATTGCGAGTAATCCTACATTTCATGAACGTACTAAGCACATCGAAGTTGACTGTCATTTTGTACGAGAAGCTGTCTTATCTGGTCAAATATCAACGCCTTATACACATACTTCCGATCAAGTTGTTGATATCTTCACCAAGATTCTTCTGAAGACTCGATTCACTGCTCTGATTGACAAGCTGGGCATGATTGATATCTATGCTCCAGCTTGAGGGGGAGTATTAGTATATATATTTTACTGTGTTGTGTTGTTTCTTACTTAGTGTATTATTGGCTTTTGTCTTTGTAGCCTCTTATACTTTTATCTCATATTGCCTAGCTCTACTCTATGTCTCACTCTCTTGTCTTATAAAAGAGAGGGTCATGTACTTGTTTTATTCACTCAATAAGCAATAACCTTTAGTATTTTAGATTCCTAATGATACAAGCCGTTGACCTGATCCTACTAAAACAGCCACATGCTCTAGAGCAGAGAATCCCACTCACAGGATGTGATTCATGTGAGTGAGAGTATACACTTGTAATGCCTTGAATGTCCGATTCCAATTGCAAAGACAAGATAAAAATGAGTGACTAACCTGACCAGCAAGAGCTAAGGCGTCATTGAGAAGAGATATTGCCAGCCATACTTGCAAGCAAATTTCATGACCAGCCATTGGGATAGGACCACTCCTTGCAGCCAGAGATGTGGAAAGTGTCATAGTTCCCACCACTGCAAGTGTACGGGCAATCAAAAGACCACCTGCAGACATGTAAAGCTTAAAGTCACATGAAAAAGGGAAAAATAAGCTGTTTCAATGGTGTGTTGCATCTTTATACCTAATGGCTTAATTTGAAGGAAGTTTTCCTATAGTGTTTGAAGATAGTCAAGGGACAGTTCAATTTAGGTTAATGGCTATAGGAATCACAATAAAATTTTTTTGTTGTTACTGCAGTAGCATGTAAGATATAATGTTCACATAAATCCATGAGATCCGCACCTGATTTCAAATATATAAGTAACTTTTTCCAGTCAATATTTGAAGGGACAAGTGATATTTCTTCGTTTAGCTTCCAAAGAAGGATAAAAGCAATCATATAGCTGAAAGAGGTTGTACAGTAAGTATTAGTACAAACAGTAAGTATTAGTACAAACAGTTAGGAGTACTAAAACAAGAGCCACATATTATCTTCCAGAAGCTAGAATAAAATGCAAAGCCATTTCACCAAAGAAATGGACCATACATACTCAGCGATAACAGTGGCCATTCCTGCACCTTCAACACCTAGGCCAAAGGTGAACATCAAAATTGGATCCAATATTGCATTTAGTAAGTTTCCAGCACCTGCCAAAGTGAACAACCGTTACACTATAAATTGCAGTAACCATGATATAATTCATAATCTAAATAACTTTCATCTTGCTCCATGATTCCGTGAGAATATGTTCACCTAATGCATAAAAGTAACAAGAATGGACTCTAGGTCCATCAGTAGAACACAAAGACATATTTTCTTGGGATACTTAAAGACGTACTTGAGGAATCGGCTGGAATATAGCAATTGGACATTGTAGTCAAAACTCGAGGAGGTATGCAAAATATGGTGAAAGTTTCAAGTACATAAATAATCAGGTTGAGTTGAGAAACAAACCTAGATAGTCTTATATTCTAGAGGCATTATAGGGGCAGGCAACTGTAAACCAAAACAATACCAAATCAAATTTTCAGCTTAGGTTTTAAAAATGTAACCAATATTAATGCTTTAAGAAATAAAAACAGAGTCGAATTTGTTTAATTTATGGAACGAATCTATTAGAATTTGTTATGTATCATGTTGCAATTACTGTTCACTACGTCTCTTCCTCATTGCCTTGAAGAACCCTGCCAATATAAAGGTGAGCCCGATCTCTTTCTAGTACATGAAATCTAGAAACACGAAATTCTCATGTTACATGGCATCAAAGTAAGAAGCCTAGGCAAGTGAGAGTACACCCAACCTGCCTCTCTCCTTCATGCATACACATGCACCTCTCTATCCTCTCCATTAGTTGTACACCAGTCACTCCAATGAAATCATAGATCACAAACCAGGACCCTGCACTTACAATTCAAGCAGGTCTAGTTGTGGGCCTTGACAACAACCAAGGTCGATCTCTCTAATCTCAATAACCACAATCAGCAATTTTGCGAATGTGGGTTGGCATCAAAGGTGTGATGCAAAATCATTTGTGAAACCAAATTCATTCATCTAATTCAACCTTCCGGACAGTAGCCCCCCCCCCCCCCGGGGCATGGGTTTATAAAGATAACTCACAGGAAGCCCTTATCAGCTTTATTCTGTTAATGAAGAAATAAACTATTAAATTGAGTACTTTCAAATAAGCCCCGATTTATTATAGATAACTCATAATATTAAAATTTTCCAAACAAATCCTCAAACTAAACTCTGATAAAATATAGCTATAAAGATACCTAACATTTAATAAAAAATGTAATTTAATCCAGAGGCGACAGACTATTACCAGGCTCTCCGGATGAGTATCTTGTCCTACATCAACTCCCCCCGGTTTGACAAAATAAGTTTTCAACGAGTGGGGGTACAGCTAAGTAGTCCATGCCATTTCAACGCAGGTGGCATATGTCAAATGATGAGGCTTAGATTAGTGGCTGATCCAACAAACTACTGGGGGGAGGGGGCTGAGACAATAAAAAAATTGTCATAACAAAGACTCGAACCAGCACCAATTGGAAGACGTATAGGAACATGTGCCAATCGAGCTACTTTTGTTTAACCTTTGAAATCAGTGTATATGTATCAGAATTAAGAAATACTGTACAATAATAGGGGCTAATTCAAAAATTTTGCCAGAGCACGGGTTCGAACCTGCGCCCTCAAGTGTAAAGAAAGCAGAGTGTACCAACCAGGCTATCCGTTCTGATTGTTTGAACTTTGACAGTGTATATATAAACAAATGTTTTGTTTTATACTCAATAAATGCATATTTGAAATATTTTTTGGGGTGGGGGGATATAGCGCCGGTAGCCCCCCCCCCCCCGGATCTGCCCCTGGCTTTGACCACCCAATGACTAAGGATGCTAGTATGTTCATGTAGTTGCCATGCAATGTGATGATCATACTGTCAAGGTTGTTCGAGTATGACATGTGCCACATCACAGACATGGTTATTAGAACCGAACCGAACCGGTCACTCTACCGGTTCGGTTCCCTCCCAAAGCCGAAAATGAAGTCTGATCGACATCAAACCGGTGAACCGGCGAACCGGTCCGGTTTTAGCCCAACCGGCCGGTTCTCTCACTTAGCACATAAATGTATAATTGGTGCTATTTTTCGTTAATTAATTTTGGATACTTTATACATGTTGGTATATGTATGTCCATGAATAGAATAATATTTGTTATTTGGTCTGTTTATCAAGTTATTGTGAGTAGTTGTGCTATTATTCATGTTTCAGAACTTTTGTAGGTATATTTTTCATGAGTATCAAAGACATTTATATATTTTTAAACTATCAGTGACGTCATGCTGACGTCACCAGTTGAACCGGTCAGACACCTGGTTGAACCAGTGAACCGAGAACCAAAGGCCTCACCGGTTCGTTGACCGGTTCGGTTCTGACAACCTTGATCACAGAGTATGGTGTCGATATAGGCTCCATGTTAGGAAAAAGTCACCCAACAACACCAAATCACCTAGTGGTGAACCCAAGACGCAAGCCAACTGAGAGGGTATGGGTGCAGGTAGGGTTATGGTTGTAACCCCGGAAAGTCCATATTCGCCGCTGATATAAGGTTGACAGAGGATACATGTGCCCTACACACTCGACCACAAACAAGCAGAGTTGTAGTGGCAGAGCCAAAAGGGGGCCAGCTGGGGCCATGCCCCCCCCAAAAAATGAAAAAATGTCTAATATACTTGTATTTACATATGCAGATGATATTATATATATTATGCAACGAATAACATACATAATAGTGATAGTAGCGTAGTGGTTAGCGCTGTGGTTTCTGGGCGGGAGGTCAAGGGTTCGAATCCCCTTACCCGCATTTGGTCTTTTCTCCTCAGCCACAGTAGATTGACATAAACGCTATGGGTACTGATAACATATACCAATTAAAACAAAATGTGTGGTTCAGTGGTGTCCTTTATGGTCATTGCGTGGGGGGTCGCTAGTTCGAATCTTTAGTTGCCTTTTTGGGGGGGTTTCCCAATTCTAATGGCTCAACATTGACCTTTAATGGCACTAACCATATATATCTCTCAAGCGCAAAACATATACAAAAACATGTGGTTCAATGACTTTTGTCATGAATGTTCAACGAGAGATTGCTAGATCCAATCTTTTTTTATCGTTATTTATTTTTCCCAAATCTAATTATTCAAACTAAACTTTTTTGTCATTGTTTTGCGTATGAGTATTATATATTAGGTTTTGATGGTAGAACACATCTGGCTTCAATTTTCGTACCTCAATTCAAACATTGTCTTTCTAGTGGGTTCATTGTGTATAGAAGCTACAATGAACTTTCTTCAAGTATATAACAATTTGTAACATGTCTAATATGCAAAATCATACCATTTTTTAGTCTTATTAATGAATTTGAGCACGACTAATTGAAAAATATATTTATGGTGAATATCTTTTATTTTTATGACTCATTATAATTCATTTGTCAATATCAATCATTGAACAATCATGTTGTTTTCGACCACTATCCAACACTAAAAAACTTCTTAATCATTTTTCATTACAATCATACAACACATAACAGGCCTTCTGATTTCAAGAATTCGGAGAACTCGTATAAATGAATTTCTTTATGTAACAAAATGTTTTTTTATTTGTCTATTTCTTTACATGCCTGAAAGCTAAAACAAGATAATTTTTAATTTTTATGTTTCTTCCATAAATAAGATATTTAGAAAACATTTAAAATTTTAGATTTAACAGTTTTAAATTCATATAATTGGAAAGATACATAGAAATTGTACTCTTCATACCAAATGCACTCTTATTTGTGGGATTTTTATATAATATTTTTGTGACTAGATTCAGCAGTCATAACTTTTTATCATATGTCTTGATCTACTAATATAAACAGTTGTTAGATCATACATTTTGAAATTACAATTTGACTTTGTTATGCCCTTGAACAAATAAAGCCCTATCATGTGTTTGGAGCACAAACTCGTGATGGATTTGGACATGTCTTTGAAGTAAATCCCCCCCTCCCTCAAGGATGAAATCCTGACTCCGCCCTTATTTGAAGCACAAACTCATGATGATCCTTGTTGTAGATTTGGATATGTCTTTAAAGTAAATTTGCCCCCCCAGGATGAAATCCTAGCTCCGCCCCTGCAGAGTTGTATGTGTCGTGAGCTTCATGGGACGTAGCTTGTCAACAAAGTGGTGCTACAAATAGAGTATTGAGGTGTCTAATCATCCTGCTCTAGGCTCACTGCATGGAACTGCATCCTCATACTCTACGTCATCCTTGTCAATGCGCATCCCAAACCTATGGGTTAATATATCTTATTTATATTCAGCTTTATTATATTTTGTAATTTCTATATACTGTTGGACCTCTATGTAATTTCTCCAAGTTCTCTTATTAATAAAAGGGAGAGGGCACATTGCTCCTCTCTACACGCTGCATTGTAGCACCCTATCTTTCTTGTTCACATGGTACCAGAGCAACAAGATCCAAGGGAAGTGTAGCCGACCCTAACCCTAACCAACAGGGCAAGCCGCCGCCAAGAAGCAACAGTCGCCAGAAGCAACAGCAGAACTGCCGTCGTCAGGCAGCGGCTGACCGGCAGCAGCAGGCGCCGCCGCCAGTAGCAACAAGCTTCCGAGCAGCAGTCGTGCCATCGGCAGCCCACCGCCAACGGAAGCCCGTCACCGCCGGCCAAGTAGTCGTCAGGCAACTTTCCACCGGGCTGGTTTTCACCGAGGGGCCAAACACGGTTGATTCTTGACCAAAAGGTGTGGACTCCTTCAACCTCTCCAACGGCCTTCTAAAAGTACAAATCAAGCAGCCTGTGTCTATTTAGAGAATTCCTAATCACATCTCCTCCATGTGTGATTAGGAAATACTCGCTTGGAGGCTTTTGATGCGTCAGAAACATATCATCTCATCTATATTTGGATGACGTGTATCTCTCCGTCACTCCCTTCCACAACGTGACGTGTATCTTTCCGTCACTCAATTTCTCTCTTGACGTATATCATCCCGTCATTCTAATTTCCGTTTAGATCATGGAGGACACCAAGGCATCTATCATCTACAACGAGATGTCACTTATCCCCTCCATAAAGCTGAACTGGAAGAATTATCTCATGTGGATGAATGTTGTCCATACAATGTTGGAATCCCGAGACAAGGCAAAACATATTGATTCTGATCCTCCTGCTTCTACTGACAAAGGTTATGCTGAATGGAAGCGTCATAATAGTCTGGTGAAGACATGGTTGTGGGGGAGCATGAAACCTAGAATTGTTGCTAGGTTCATGTTCTACACTACTGCCAAAGAGATATGGGATGCAGTAAAGAAACATTACTCACAAGAAAAGAATGCTCTTCGTCAGTTTATGATATATGACCATCTATTTGCAGAACGACAGGGAGACAAGCCTTTGGAAGAATATTTTGGAATAATCCAAGCTATTGCTCAAGAACTAAGTTTCTATCATCCAGTGACTATCACTGAACAAGTCAAAGACAAAGATGACTTGATTAAGTAAAATTCTTATCCGACCTGAGTTCTTCATGCAGTTCAGCCCGCAGTGTTATCCTAGCTTCTGACAAATTTCCCAGCTTAGAAGAAGCTTACTCAAGGATTTTACAATCAAATTTTGAACAGGTTGATCCTACAGCTGTCCCGTCTCATGGAGATTTTCATGCATCTGTAGCCGCTGCAGTTAGAGAGGTCATATAGGTACAGGTCGAGGACGTAGCACACGTCCTAAGTGCACTTTTGTGACAAACCTGGACACACAGTTGAGAAATGTTGGAAGAAGCATGGTCGACCTGCTGCACCACCTGTTGGGGCAGCAAACTATGTTGGCACTACTGAGTCTTCTGAGCCTCCTGCTTCGAGTTATGGATCTTCTGGAATCACACTCACCAAGGAGGAATATGATAGATTTATTCTGATTATCCAACATCTGAGTTAGGGATCATCTTCTTCTTCAGCAAACCTGACATCTATGGTTGGTAATCAGGCTACCTCTTTACTGGCTTCTGGTTCAACTTCTTCATGCGTGGTTGACTCTGGAGCGTCACAGCAGATGACTGGTATGAGACTGCTACATTCCATTGACTCACATATTCCTCACCAATCTGTGACAATAGCAGATGGTTCAGTGAGGAGAGTGTTAGTCAGTGAATATGTTTCTCTGACTCCTAGAATTGATATTAAATGTGTACATTATGTGCCTGCATTTCCATTTAATCTTCTTTCTGTTGAAAAATTGATTGATACTATGAAATGTACGGTGACATTTAGACCTTCTTGTTTTGTATTACAGGAACTCAAGAGTATGAGGATGATTGGTGGGGGCCTAGGAAAGGTGATATCTACCTCTTCCATGGTGAAAATATGCCTCGCCAAGTATCTGCTCCTGCTCCAGCTATCCTTTTGAGCGGTTCTTCCTTACTGTGGCACTACAAATATGGACATCCTTCGTTGGAGCGCTTGAGAAAGTTAGAACCTGAGTTATCCCAAGTGTCTTCATTAGAGTGTCAGTCTTGTCAATTGGGAAAACATCATAGAATGTATTATTCCAGTCGTGTCAATAAACGGGCTTCTTGCCCCTTTGAGTTAGTCTACAATGATGTTTGGGGTCATGTAAAAGACAACGGCTATAATGGTTTTCGCTATTTTATTTCCTTTGTGGATGATTTTTCTCGCATGACATGGATTTATTTGTTGAAGAGTCGAGAGTCTGTGCTATCCATTGTCAAGCATTTTCATCAAGAAATAAAAGTCCAATTTGATTACAATATTCAAATTCTTCAATCTGATAATGCTTTGGAATATATCAAAGTGCTATGGCTGATTTTTGTAGCTCTATTGGGATGATACATCGTACGTCCTGTCCTCACACCCCTCAACAAAATGGGGTAGCAGAGAGGAAAAATTGTCACCTTCTTGATATTGCCCGAACAATTATGTTTCAATCCAATGTTCCTAAGAGATTCTGGTATGATGCTTTACTTACTGCATGTTTCTTATTAACAGGAAGCCCTCTTATGTGCTACAAGGACATACTTCGTTCTCTGTCTTATGTCCCAAGGATCAGCCTTTTCTTGTTCCCCTCAGAGTGTTTGGTTGTACTTCCTTTGTCCACAATTTCGATCCTACGGTTGATAAATTATTCCCTAGGTCGATTAGGACTCTTTTTCTTGGGTACTGCAACACTAGCAAAGGGTACAAGTGTTATTGTCCCAGTCTCCGTCATATGTTTGTGTCTAGGGATGTAACTTTTCATAAATCCACTCCATGTTTTTCTAGTGTTCCTAGTAAGGGGGAGCAATTGTGTGAGAGTGAGAGAGTGCCACCATCAGACATCAGTGAGAGAGTGCCACCACCACGTCAGAGTGAGAGAGTGCCACCTATCATTCCTGACTATATTGTAGTTCAGGAAGAGCAACCAGCATATGGTACCTTAATTCAGCAATGTTCACATGTTTACAGCAGACGAGGCAGACAGGATCCAGAGGAGGTAGCGACTCCAGTCTCTGAGCCTTCCCCGTTTCCCTCTACTCAAGAGACTCTGAAGAACCATCGGACCTTGATGTTCCCATTGTTGTCCGCAAAGGTACTCGTTCTTGTATTGTTTGATATCCTATTGCAAGTGTGTGTTGTTTGTCAAAATTATCTAAGCAGGCCCGTTCATTCGCTCTTGGGATTGATTTTGTGGCCATTCCACGAAATCATCTTGATGCTATGAAGGATATTGGCTGGAAACAGGCAATGCGTATGGAATTGTCTGCTCTTCTACAAAACAACACCTGGGAACTTATTGACTTACCTCCAGATATAAATGTTGTGGGCTGCAGATGGGTATTCACAGTGAAACATAATCCAGATGGTTCAACTGAGAGGTTGAAGGCTAGACTGGTGGCAAAAGGTTACACTCAGACATATGGGGTAGATTTCTTTGAGACCATTTCACCTGTGGCTCGTCTGAATTCAGTGTGGATTCTTATTTCTCTGGCTACTAGTCTATTTCAGCTTGATGTCAAGACTGCTTCACTTTATGGTGATCTACAGGAAGAGATGTGCATGGAGCAACCTCCTGGTTTTGTTGCTCAAGGGGGTGTCAGAAGGTGTGTAGATTGAAGAAAGCCATCTATGGGTTGAAACAATCTCCTAGAGCTTGGTTTGATAAGTTCAGTGATGTTGTACTGAAGATGGGCTTTTCTCATTCTGTGACTGATCACTCCTTATTCTATTCTAGCTCTCCTGTTGGATTTATTATTATTGTTGTATACGTTGATGATATAGTCATCACCGGCAGTGATTCTATAGGCACATCATGTGTGAAAGAAGGATTGCAGGGGCATTTTCATACAAAGGATCTGGGGAAACTGAGGTATTTTCTGGGCATTGAAGTACTTAGATCTCATGTAGGTACTAATTTGTCTCAGAGGAAATACGTGTTGGATTTACTGCAGGAAGCAGGTATCAGTGAGTCCAAGCCGGTGTCTACTCCTATGGACTATCATGTGAAGGAGACGACTGATGATACTGATTATCCAGATCCGGGATATTACAGGAAAATTGTTGGTAAACTGATATATCTGACAGTTACTCGCCCTGACATTTCCTTTGTTGGAGTGGTGAGTCAGCATATAAGCTCACCATAGCAATAACATTGGACAACAGTTTGCCGTATTCTGAGATATCTGAAAGGTGCACCTGGTAAGGGGATCACCTATTACAGACCCAAGACCCCTGTGTCTACTCTTGTTCTTACTGGTTATGTGGATGCAGATTGGGCTGGTAATCTGAATGACAGGAGGTCTATTCTGGATATTGCAAGTTTCTAGGAAATCACCTTATCACCTGGAAAAGCAAAAAGCAGAATGTTGTGGCAAGATCTAGCATGGAGGCTGAGTATCGAGCAATGGCTCATGCCTGTTGCGAGTTGCAGTGTGTTCAATCTGTGCTTTCTAAATTTAAGATTCATGTGTTGTCTCCCATGGAACTAAGATGTGACAATCAAGTTGCAATCTATATTGCCAAGAACCCAGTCTTCCATGAACGCACTAAGCACATAGAGGTTGACTGCCACTTCATCAGAGATCAGATCAAGAATGGCATTGTTGTGACTCCGCACTCAAATATGAAGATCAACTTGCAGATGTTCTCACAAAGCCATTGAGTTCAGCAACATTTCAGAACTTTTGCAACAAGCTGGGCACACACGATGTGTACGCTCCAGCTTGAGGGGGAGTGTTAATATATCTTATTTATATTCAGCTTTATTATATTTTATAATTTCTATATACTGCTAGACCTCTATGTAATTTCTCCAAATTCTCTTATTAATAAAAGGAGAGGGCACATTGCTCCTCTCTACACGCTGCATTGCAGTACCCTATCTTTCTTGTTCACACTATGAACCCCGATCCAATTGGACTTAGGTTTTCAACCTGATCAATTAAGTTAATCCAAATATGTTTAACTGAAAAGGTGTATCTATTTGAATACTTCATATGTGCTATAAGGGACAAGGTCAGTGTTCAAGAAATCAACCTAATCGACTGATTAATCGGACGAATAAGCGGTTCGATAGGTGTACCGCTCCGAATATACCAAATCGGACCTATCATCGGTCGAGGACCAATTAATCAGGCAATAAGACGCATAATCGTCTGATTAATTGGCATTTTTTGAAAGCCTACAGCTGCAGTACTTTTTTATAGTAGTTTTTTTTAACCTATTGTTGGTCGTTCTAGTTACAACCCCTTCCCCCCCTTCGCATATTTGGACTTCCTGTTTTCTCGATGAGTACATAGTTTAATGCTCATTTAATTGCTTCTTATTGTTGATTTTCCCTTCTCAAATATCATCACTGTTTCCGATTACTTATTCTATGCAAATAGATGCCCCCTACTCCTCTAATTGCTCCTCCAATTCCCCCTTAAACTAGATATTAATCTAAGACTAGCCCTGTCTCTTATTATTGTCGTGTTTTCCTTCCCCTCCATTTCAAATACTATTGTTGCAATTTATATTAGCAATATATTTGTCATTTATTATAAGTTAGTAGTAATAAGAGGTATCAAGTTGATGTTCAGAGTTGCACAAACTACATAAGTATTATAGATAGACCAAGGCTTGTTTATTGAGTGAGTAAAACAATGTACAATGCGGTCTCTTATCTAACAGAGGGGAATAGAGACTAAAGCAGAGGTGAGCAATATGGGACAAAACTACAGAAGTAAACAACATAAGTGAGACACATGTTATGCACATGACACTCAACAAAACATAACAGAAAACAACATATCTCTATACTCCCCCTCAAGCTGGAGCGTAGATGTCGATCATGCACAGCTTGTCAACCAGAGTTAGAAAGTGAGCTTTGGGAAGTATCTTTGTGAAGATGTCTGCAACTTGCTTGTCAGTACTGAGATATGGAGTGCAAATTCTACCAGAGAAAACTGCTTCTCGAATAAAGTGACAGTCGACCTTGATATGTTTCGTCCTCTCGTGAAATGTGGGGTTGCTCGCAATAAAAATGGAAGCCTTATTGTCACAAAACATAGGAATAGGGCTAGAATAAGATATGTCAAACTCCTGAAGGAGACTCTGAACCCATAACAGTTCGCAAGCAGTATGAGCCATTGTTCGGTATTCCGCCTCTGCACTGGATCTGGTGACAACAGTTTGCTTTTTGCTTCGCCAGGTGACAAGGTTTCCACCCACAAAAGTACAATAGCCTGAAGTTGACTTCTGATCAGAACGCCTTCCTGCATAGTCTGAATCTGAGAACCCGGATAGGTTGCAGTGGCCATGCTTTTTATACATCAAGCCTTTTCCTGGAGAGCTTTTAAGATATCTCAGAATATGGCATACATCATCCCAATGACATTGTCGGGGTTTGTCAAGATATCGGCTGATGAATCTGACAGCAACAGTAAGATCAGCTCGTGTGACAGTCAAATAAATAAGCTTGCCTACCAGCCTCCTGAATTGGTGATGATCAGCATAGGGAGGAGAGTTTGCATCATCCCAGTCCATGTTTGGATCAAGTGGAGTGTTAGCCGGTTTGCAACCAAGCATGCCAGTTTCCTGCAACAGATCAAGTACATATTTCCTCTGAGAAAGACACAGTCCTGCAGATGATCTGGAGACTTCAATGTCTAGGAAATATCAAAGTTTTCCCAGATCTTTAGTGACAAAATGCTTCTCTAAGTAAGTTTTAGTTTCATGTATGCCCACTGTGTCACTGCCAGATAATATAATATCATCCACATAAACAATCAGAATCACAAGTCCGGCTGTTGTCTTGCGAATAAAGACTGAATGGTCAGAATGAGAACGACGAAAGCCAAAGGTGACTAAAATTTGACTGAGCTTGTCAAACCAGGCTCGTGGACTTTGCTTGAGACCATAGATAGCCTTGTTCAGCTTACCTACTTTGGAGGCAGACTCCCCCTAAGCAACAAACCCAGGTGGTTGCTCCATGTAGACTTCTTCCTATAGATCTCCGTAAAGAAATGCATTTTTCACATCAAGCTTAAAGAGAGACCTGTCTTTATTCACAGCAACAGAAAATAGAATGTGAACAGAGTTTAACCGTGCAACAGGAGAGAGTCTCAAAATAATCAACACCGTATGTCTGTGTATAGCCCTTAGCAACAAGATGGGCTTTGAGACGTTCAATAGTGCCATCCGGCTGATATTTAATAGTAAAGATCCAACGACAGCCCATTGTAGGGCAAGAAGAGGGGCGATCCACAAGCTCCCATGTCTTGCGGTCACATAGTGCCTGCATTTTCCGGTCCATTGCCTTCTTCCATGCTGGAATAGCAAGAGCTTCTGTAGCATTTTTCGGAATACTGACAGTAGATAGTGCAGAAGTAAAGAAGGCAAAGTTGTTATGCAGATTATCAGAGGTGCATAAATGACTGATAGGATGTTTAGTACAGGAGTGTACACCTTTCCTTAAGCTGATAGGAAGGTGCAGATTAGAGGTTACCTCAGTGTTTATTTGATAATCCGCAGACGCAGGAATTGGTTGAGGAGGGGCCATGGAAGGAGTGCTTGTCTTCGGCCGGCGTTTGTACACTTGCAGTGGACATTCTTCAGGCTGGTCGGATACAGATAGATTTTCGACAATGTCCGGCAGAGGTGTTTTTGCCAATACATCAGGAGTTAGGCTTGCTCCATCCTCAGAAAAGAAGGGCATATGCTCAAAGAAGACGACATCCGCACTGACAAGCCACTGTTTGAGTATCGGATCAAAACAGCGATAGCCTTTTTGAGTTCGTGAATAACCCAAAAAAATACACTTAGTAGACCGAGGGTCAAGTTTCGACATTCCTGGGCGCAGATTTTTAACAAAACAGGTACACCCAAAAATGCGAGGTGGTACAGGAAACAGAGCTACATCAGGAAACAAGATAGAGTATGGGATGCGATTTTGTAAAACAGAAGAGGGCATGCAGTTTATAAGAAAACATGTCGTAGTGACTGCCTCAGGCCAGAAACGGTGAGGGACTTTATAGTGGATAAGAAGAGTGCGAGCAACCTCTAAGAGATGGCGATTTTTGTGTTCAGCAACACCGTTTTGCTGAGGAGTATAGGGACAAGTGATTTGGTGTATGGTGCCATTATTAGAACAAAAAGAGGTGACAGACTTTTGCATAAACTCTAGGACATTGTCAATACGGAGAATTTTGATGTTTTTATTGAATTGGGTTTTTATTTCTGAGAAGAAAATACGGATATTGTCCAAAACAATACTCCGGTCTTTGAGCAGAAAAAGCCAGGTAGCACGGGAATAATCATCAATAAATGTCAAAATAATTAACACCATTTTGACTCGGGACACTAGACATGCGCTTGCTAGCACTCGTTTTCCCTTGAGTCCTAGATTGGCCACCGGTGGGACCAACACGCGCCCTTGAATTCGTTGGGAGCAACCCCAACTCTTCTTGAGCAATATCCGCCTATGGACCCCAGATGTCAGAGTGAACAATGTCAAACATATCTTCAGACCCAATATCATTCTTTGCGGGAAAAACAGACCTCGTTTGTTTACTCAAAACGCAGGTTTCACAAGAGAATTTATTTTCAACTAAAGCAGGAAATAAAAGCTTCATCTTTGCAGCAGACGGATGACCCAGCCGAACGTGCCACTGAAGTCCTGAGACAGATGTAGATAAGAGAGCTGACGCTGCAGGTGGTCCATCTAAGTAGTAAAGTCCATCTGGTCCTTCATGGCCCGAACCAATCCTCGTCTTCGTGCGAAGATCTTTCAAAACACAACCAGAGGGATCAAATTTAATAGAGCACTGAAGTTGTTTGACAGTTTTACTGGCAGATAGTAAATTAACAGGAAACTGAGGTATATATAAAACAGAGTGAAGATTCATCTTGCGAGATAACGGAATGGTGCCAATGCCATGGACAGGTGCTTTCGAGCCATTAGCAACGGTGACCGATGGAATATGTGAAGTTTTAGATAGGACAGAAAATAAGTGGAGGTCGCTTGTCATGTGAACAGACGCCCCAGAATCAATACACCACTTTTGGTTACCAGCAGACGGAGACGCCAGCATAGCAGATGAGCCTCCCGTCGATGTTGAGGGTAGTTGACTCATTCGCTCCTGGAAGAATTTCTCGAACTCAGAGCGAAGCCAGTCAGTGGATGGATGAGCAGCTGGTGGATCGGATGCGGCTTCTGTAGTAGCTTCAGTGGAGGCCTGGTTTGCCCAGGCTGGCTTGCCGTGCTTGATCCAGCACCTATCTTCAGTGTGATTGTCACGACCACACCAGTTGTAGTAGCGAGGTCCAATGGCTTGACCTCGTCCAAGAGCAGTAGAAGTGTCTCTTCCTCCAGAAGGTGGTGGACGTCCTCCACAGCCACATCCACAACCACGGCCACGTCCAGAATTAGTAGTACGAGCAACCAAGGCAGGATGCTCAATAGCTGGTGTAGAGGAAACAGATGGTAGTCGCTGGACCCGCTTTAGAACATCGCGAAGAGTCGGTAGCGGATCACTTGACAATATTTGGTCAACCACACCTGAAAAAGAAGCGGGAAGTGTAGCCAAGAACTGAACAAGTTGGAGTTCATTGCGCTACTTCTGAGCTTCTTTGATATCAGCAGTCGACAGGTGGTAAATCTCATACTCTTTCCAGAGAGCGGAGCACTGGTTGTAAAAATCTTCAATAGACGCATCTGAGGAGTACTCCTTTGTGGCTAGGTTTTTGAAAATTTCAAAACCCCCGTCGGATTTTGCTGATGTGAGTAGACATGGGACAGTTGGTCCCACATTGCTTTGGCATCATGAAGGCACAGGAGAGACTGACTAATGCGCGGCTCGGTGCTGTTAAGAAGCCAGGACATAACGCCTGAGTCGTCTTTAGACCATTGGGCATAAGCCTGTTTGGTCTTGTCGTCGGCAGTAGCATCAGAGGCGGGAGGTGGATCAGTAGTAAGATGAGAGTATCGGCCTTGAGCCTTCACATATAGAACAAAGGATGCCGACCACAGATGGTAGTTGGAACCATCGAGCTTGACCATGGTAACACAAAGAGATCTAGGAGGCTCCACAAATGCCATACTGGGCAGAGGCAAGTAATAGCAGGATGGTGACGTAGCAGCAGCAGGCAGCAAGTAAATAACCCACTATGGGCAGTAGCAGACTAAAAATAATGAACCCGCTATGGGGCAGTACCAGCAGCAGGGATTTGCCGCATCAGATCAGAAGGACCCGTATTCAAGCAGAGATAGATGAAAAGAACCTACGCCGTCATGAGGAAATCAATAATCCTTCATGAGGCACAGGCAAAAAAAGAACCAGAGACATAGGGGACTCTCAACGTGAGAGGTTTATGGCTGTCTGAAAGAGTAGATTGCCCGCTAGGAGAGGAAGGATGGGATTGGTGAAGAAGGAAGATGGAGGTGGAGGTGGAGAGGGAAGGGTGGAGGCAGTCGATGGGTGAGGGGAGGGAGATGTTACGGCGGTAGCAGGAGGGGGGCGGCCGGCGGGCGGTGGGTGGGGATAGGGGGCGGCGGTGGCTGGGAGAAGGTAGGGTGGTGGCGGCACTGGGGAGGAGGGAGGGTGGCGGCGGCGCTGGGGGGAAGGGGGTTGGCGGCGGCGGCGGCCGGGGGAGGGGGGGCACTTCAAGGCATGGGGGCAGAGTGGGAAGAAAAAACGGAGATCGGGCCTGCTCTTGATACCATATAGATAGACCAAGGCTTGTTTATTGAGTGAGTAAAACAGTGTACAATGCAGTGTCTTATATAACAGAGGGGAATAGAGACTAAAGTAGAGGTGAGCAATATGGGACTAAGCTACAGAAGTAAACAGCATAAGTGAGGTGCATGCTATGCACATGACACTCAACAAAACATAACAGAAAACAACATATCTCTATAAGTATCAAGTTGATGAGTCACACAATGAAGCTTCAGGAGAGGATTATTGAGCAGAGGCTAAGATCTATAACGCAAATATCAAACAACCATTTTGGTTTCATGCCTGGAAGATCAACAACAGATGTTATTTTTCTGATAAGGAGGCTTATAAGAAGTATAGAGAAAGCAAAAGAGATCTTCATATGGTGTTTATTGATATGGAAAAGGCTTATGATCGAGTACCCAGAGAAGTGTTGTGGATGGTTTTGAAGAAAAAGGGTGTGTCAATCCAATACATTGACTTGATCAAATACATGTATGATAGCTCTACGCAAGTGTGAAGACTCCTGGAGGAGAGACACCAACTTTTCCTATTACAGTTGGGGTACACCAAGGATCCACACAGCCCATATCTGTTCGTTCTTGTTATGGATGAGCTGACAAAGAATGTTCAAGATGATACTCCTTGGTGTATGTTATTTGCTGATGATATTGTTTCAATTGACAAAACTATAGATGGATTGAATGATGGATTGAATGATAAAGTTAAACGTTGGAAAAAAGGCATTGGAATCAAATGGATTGATGATTAGCAGGAGAAAAACTGATTATATGCATTGCAATTTCAGCCAATCTCGCAGTGTGAATGATGGAGCCAAATTGGACGGAGTAGATATACCAAAATGTGATAAATTTTGTTACTTGGGTTCTATTATTCAAATAGATGGGGATGTGTTCAAAATGACGTTTGTCACAGGATCACTGCAGGATGGTTGAAATGAAGGAGTGCAACTGGAGTATTATGTGATCGAAAGATCCCCCTCAGGTTAAAAAGTAAGTTTTATAGAACAGCTATATGGCCAGCCATGCTCTATGGAAGTGAATGTTAGGCGGTGAAGAAACAAGGTCTCAACAAGATGAACGTGGCTGAAATGTGTATTTTGAGATGAATGTGTGGGAAGACAAGAAAAGATCGCTTGAGAAATGACAATATCAGGACTAAAGTGGGGGTGGCGAGCATTGAGGACAAGTTGCGCGAGGGCCAACTCAGATGGTATGGACATGTGCAGCGCGGACCAACTAATGCGCTTATACAAAGCAATGCTATTGAGTCAAGCACAATAAATAGAAGAAGAGGAAGACCTAAATTGACATGGGATGAGCTTATAAAGAGAGATTTTGGATCTCTACATCTCAACCAGGATATGGCCCATGATAGAACTGAATGGAAACGAAGGATCCATGTAGCCGACCCGAACATAGTTGGGGTTAAGGCTTAGATGATGATGATTATAAGTTAGTAATAATAAGGCACTTAATTGTCTTTCCTATCAACATATATATGTTGTTATTTTTTGTTCAACCAATTATATGCATTGTGTTACTATGTGTTCTTTCATAAATTAGCATATATTGTTGACTTGCAGTCCTCTTGTTTTGTGTGTTTGGTTTTATGTGATTTTATACATTATATTCAATATATAAATTTATGTAAATATATTATTAATTTAAAAAAAAACTGATTTAAACTTATTATACTCCCGCATACCGTATATACTCTATTTGGTACCTCGTCCGCTGATACATCGATTACCACTTTTTAAAACAATGTATAGCACTTTTGACTCAAATCTAGGCTCGGACCAAAAACATTTCATTACTTTTTTATTTGACATGTTTCTAACCCCAATTACATAAATTTGTGATTTGTAAAATGCAAGTGAGATAAATATACTAGTTCAAAACTTTAACTAATTATTTTGTACTTTTCTCTATCTAATATATTACTTTACATTGAAAAATAAGTCATATGGCCGGTGGGGCGTAGCTCAGGCGGTGCGGCTCGCAAGGCCTCTGCGAGAGGTCACGGGTTCGACTCCTGGCTATGCCCCAGAAGTGAAATCGTCGCAGCGTCGGCCGGCCAACGATGCTACTATTTGGGTACCCGGTTATGCAGCTGGTCGGGCCCCCGGGTTTACCCTCCCAGGGGGGGTCACAAAGTGGCGCTTTCTGTGGGGGGGTTCCCGGTCATCAAAAAAAAAAAATAAGTCATATGTGGAAGATTCTGGAACTTTTATCTTGACCCGAACAGCAACAAAGGTTTCAACAGCAACCTAACCCAACCCGACCTATGACAGCCATGGCGTCACTTGTCACAATCATGACACAATTAGGACATTGGCTGGATCAATGTCCGCAACCCTTGCACGAGAAGCATTTCACCTTAGAAGGTACTCGTGCAGACTTTGATGAAGACGAGGGAGTTGCTGGTGTGAAGCGATGCCCATTGTCGATGTAGATGCAGCCCAGCGTCACCAAGGGGGCTCTCGAATAGGAGTCGGACGCCTTTACTCATGCTCTATCTATGTTGCGACATGTATAGCATCATCCATGTTTGAGAATGTGAGAGGTAGCTAAGGCGGTGGCAATCAGAGCAAAAAGACCACAATGGAACATCATAACCATAGTGGTGTCATCGCGGCAGACATCTGTCTCGCCCAAGTCATAGAATTTGCGAGCGTACTTGTTAGGCCCTGCTCCAAATTAGATAACTTGAGGGATAGTGACCCCTTGTAGTAGACAAGGATGAAAAGATTCCATATCCACCTTTATAGTGGTCCATCTGTCTACGTGATGGTCTCGCTTCCACCATGCAAGAGTAGTGCCTCACAACTTTGCCTCAACAAACAAAATTCGACGTTCCTTTTTCAATTGGTGTCAGCTGAAGAATGCCTCGGTGTTGTGCATCCAAGCATAGAACATATCAATGCCACTCGTGCCATGGAAGCTAGGAATGTCGATCTTGAGTGATCAATCAGGCCAAGGTTGTTTAGGGACATTGAATAGGCGTGGGCATCTGATAAGTTGCAAGTTTCAATCTTGTTGATTGTCCTATTGCAACACTCCATTTGTGTGGTCAAAGTGGCAACCATATCTTTGATCTCTGCAACCTATTGTGTCCAAGACCACAAAACGAGTGTCAAGCTCAATCATCTTGGCATGAAGTCTTCATCACACACCATGGTCCAAGTTAGTGAACTTTAGGAACAATCCATAATTTTGAAATCTAGGTTCATCTGCAGGTTGCACAACAATCAAAGTTAGATCCAAGAATCCCATAATGTTCCTAGCAACTCCCCAAGTCGTAAAAGATGCGCAATGGAGAATATTGCCCAAAAAATGAGATTTGGGTGCCCATATTCAAGTGTCATCATTGCTATAGTACATCACACATTTTGTGAACTACTATGGAGCCTCGTTGCTCCTATCTTAGGCCTTGGACAACCACCTCCTTACAAAGGGGTCTAGGGGACCTTGGTGCCCCTACTGGTACCAACTCCAGGTTGAGAAGCCGACTGGAATGATGTTGGGGCATGTGTTGTTGGCTTCTTTCCTCAGGCGTTGGATAGGGAGCCACTAAGGGTCATCACAATTAGGGGTACTGGGGAGCTGGGGATACCAACTCCAGCGGCGCCTTTAGCTAAATGTTAACGGGAGGGCGTGGTGCCCCTCTATATGGAGTGAAAATATAGTACCATCCAATTAGAAGGAAAGAAAAGAAGAAATAAAAAAGGAAGACAAGTAGGGTGATATGGGGTTAGAGAAGAAAGTAGAAAGATTAGAGAAATGAAAGTGATGGTGATGGGATATCATGGGGAAACCAGAACAAAGAAGATGATTGGGAGAGGGAACACGGTGCGTCAACATACTATTTACGAGGACGGTAATTTTTTTGATGGAGGAGATTAGTCCTACCTAGGGTTTGGGATTAATTAATGGTGGAGGATAGGTGGGTTGGGTTGCACATAGGGTTTTCGTTGTGTCCCAAGATTCCGAGATCTAAACCTTAGGTTTGAATCTCGGGCTCTATACCAACTAATGCAAGAGATGTTTGTGAAACAAAATTCATTAATCGAATTCTACCTGTCGAACAATACCCTAGGCATGGGTTTATATAAGAACTTGCAGGAGCCCTAACCGGCATACTCTGTCTAATGCCCCAACTAAATAAGAAATAATCTACTATTTAATTGAGAACTTCCGAAGAAGTCCCCCAATTAGTACATATAACTCATGAGTCCTAATATTGAAGTTGAATAATATAAAAAGAATTTGATTAGTTGCTAATGAGGTACAATCTCTCCTATATATAGGAGCCTAGGGATAAATGGATAATGGATCCTCACTTAAGTGCACTAATAAAAGACAGAATATAAACACAATGGGCCTAAGACCAATCAACTAAATAACCATTTATACTAACACTCCCCTTAAGCTGGAGAGTCAACATTGTGTAGTCCCAATATGACACCCACATATTGAAAAAAGAGTTGGAGGAAGTGGTTTGGTCAGGATGCCAGCAATCTGATCACATATCTGTATGTGAGGAGTCACAATCTTTCTAGCTTTTACTAGGTCTCGTACAATATGGCAATCCATCTCAATGCGCTTTGTATGCTCGTGAAAATACTAGATAATTGGCAATGTGGATTGCAGATCACAGTACAAACTAGTTTGAGTTTGAACAAGAATTTTAAACTCGGTCAGAATAGATTGCATCGATTGTATATTACAATACACGAGTCAGCCCGATATTTAGGTGTGACAATAGAGCGAGCAACCACAATTTTTTCTTGCTTCTCCAGGCCACATGGTGGTTGCCTATCATGATGTAGAAGTCAGATGTGGAACGACGGTCTTGAGCATCCCTTGCCCAATCTGCATCTGGATATCGAGAAATAGTAACAACTTGTGCATAGGATGGTTGTAGAATGGTTCTCTTCTTGGAGCACTCTTAAGGAAATGCAGGATATGTTGAATATTGCACTAGTGAGCTTTAGGTAGTGCACTCATATGTTGAATGGCTATGTCAATAGCATAGGTGATGATGTCTAGTCGAGTGATTGTTAGAACAATAAGTTTTCCAACTAGCGCAATCAATACATCTATGGATTAGGAAAGATCTCCCCCTTATTTAGAGCCTTTGTGTAATAAACTGATAATCCATCAGTGGAGAACGGTTTGGCATCTGCCATCCCAGTCTCATGAAGTAAGTCTAAGATATAACGTTGTTGAGACAAATTGATCTATGTGGTGGATCGAATGACCTCTATGTTGAGGAAGTAGAATTCCATATTCTTCACATGGAAATGAGCTTGTAGGGATCACTTCAAGCTGGAGATGTCGCTTGTGTCATCATCAGTAATCACAATGGCAGCCACATATACAACAAGGAGAATGTGTCCTTTTGAGGATCAAGAAAAGAATAGTGAGTGATATGTACTGGATATATGAAAACTCAACTTTTCAAGGACCGTGCTCAATTCATTATAACATGCTCACAAAGATTGCATAAGGTCGTACAAGGAACGTTCAAGATGACAGACCTTGTGTGAACACTCCCCCTCAGCAACAAAGTCGGAGGTTGTTGCGTATAGACTTCTTCCAAGAGACCACCATGCAAGAAAGCATTTTTGATATCAAGATGGAATAGCGTCCAATCAAGATGGGCTGCAAAGAGAACATGATGTGGATAGAAGCAATCCTTGTCACCGGAGAGGTCTCAGGATAGTCCACACCAAAAGTTAGAGAGAAACCTTTGGCAAGTAGTCGTACCTAGTAGTCAACAATGTTCTTGCCAGGTGGAGGATCAACTGGGATCCATGTGTCGTTCTTGCGTAAAGCATGCATCTCATCCATCATAGCAACTTTCCATCTAAGATGTCAGAGCATCTGCTAGATGTTTAGGAATAGAAGTGGTATCCAAGGTTGCAGCAAAAGCATAAGCAGAGGAGAGAGGTGAGCCAGGCAACATGGAGTCAGAAATAGGATGCTTGATGGTGCAATAACGTATACCCCTTTGTGAAGTACCAATAGTAAGCTGGATTGGACTACAATAGATGATGATGGAGGGACGGCTTCTTGGGGATCAACTTTTGTGCGCTAATGATAGACATGGGAAAAGAGTTGTGGTGGGGGTGGTGGTGGTAAAGGTGTAGGAAAGGTTTCTAGAAGCGAGACCATTTCATTTGGTGCCCACAATGGAAGATGACTATGAAGGGAAGATAGCTGATCCTCATGAAAAGTGACATTTTTCGAAATATAAATGCGACCATATGTTGAATCAGGCACTTGTACCCCTTTTGAGAGTAAGGATATCCTAGAAAAAACATTTTAATTGCTTAGAGGGAAAGTTTGTCCACTTTCGTATCAAAACTATGAATAAAGGCAACACAGCCGAAACCCGAGGAGATGGAGGAAAATGTTGTTTCTGCAGATAGAGAACTGAAAAAGGGTTTTCTTTTTTAGAATCAAGGGCAGTTGACGATTGTTCAAAGACTTACGGTGGTGGCTAAGTTCGACCAAAGATTCCTTGGAATATTGGTATGAATGGTGAGCGTGTAATATCAAGAAGATGACAATTTTTACGATCAGCAATAACCTTTTACTAAGGAGAATAAGCACAAGAGCGTTGATGAATCAATCCCAATTCACGACAAGAGGAAACTGCCAGTTGAGTGTACTCAAGGGCATGGTCCAGTGTGGAGAAGTTTAATAAAAGTGGAGAATTGAACCGAGATCATTTTATGGAACAAAAAAATAAGGGGGGAAATCTCATCACAAGTTTTAAGAATATATAACCAAGTCACATGTGAAAAGTCATCCACTAAGTTAAGAAAGTATTTGAAACCGTCACAATTCATTTTCCTAAATGGACCACAAACGTCACTATGTATGAAATCAAAAACTTTAGAAGATTGTTGTGTAGTACGGGCGGGAAACGCACGTGATGGTGTTTTCCCAACTGACATGCATCACAAAATGGGAGAACAAGAGGGAATAGAACAATCTAAAATTTTGAGTTTCTCTAACAAAGGATGGTTGAAGCAAAAATATAGCTAGAGTGGTGCGACTGCATCAAGGGCACTTGGTGGAGGCTGCAGAAGAAGCATGGACACTTCTCGGAGGTTGTCGTGTCCGTGTCTGACACATGTCCAACATGGACACGTCGTGGACACATGTGGACACATGGTGGAAACGGCTCAGATGTGTCCAAGTCCTTTAATTTTTTATCAAGAGTTGGACACATCTCGAACATGGCTTGGACCACTGGGACACAACCCATCACTAATGAAGAAGGTAAAACATCTTGTTGTACATAAACTTTGTCCTCACAACTCCCGATACATGTCTCCCCACCTTATCACATCACCACCTAGGTAACTACTCTTCCTCCACCTATAGACTCTGACCTCTCCTCTCTCTCCAATTGTTACGGACCTCTCCTCGTCCTTTTCTTCAGTCTCCTCTTCTTCCTCCACCTCCAATACTTATCTTATGTTTGTCTACCGTCACCACCACCAACAACAACAAAAACAACCTCCTCTTCCCAATTTTGAATGTAAATCAACGTTTCACTCTCTTCTACAAATAACAACATACCTCCTATTTTTTCTTTGTTGTTGTTGTCCACCACCATCACTATCTTTTTACTAGTCCAAACTGAGATGTGCAATATTTTACTGTAAGTTCATACTCTTAGTGTTTAACTCATTATTATTTGTGAATAAAATTTCTATTACTTTGTCTATTATCTGGTTTACAATGTAGGATGGTTTGATAGTATGCATTTGATGGCTTAATTTCATGATGTGTGCAATGTGTGTTTGAATGAACATATAAATTGAATATAATGTAATAATCTTTATGTTTGAATGGGCTTGTTCTTTTTTTGTTTATAGATGAAATAATATACATGTATATGTATTTTTTTTGTCGTGTTCGGTGTTGTGTCTGTGTCCTATATTTTTTAAAATTGTCGTGTCATGTGTGTGTGTTTGTGTCTGTATCTGTGTCTGTATCCATGCTTCGTAGGCAGAAGTAGTAGAGATCACTAAAGTGTGTTCCCCACCCAATCATCGTCAAATTTTGTCGATCTTGCAAGACAAAGCCAGAGGGCCAAAAAGTACAAAATAGAAGAGAGGATCAACGAATTTTGTCATAGGTATAAGATTGTAGGGAAAATTAGGAGCAAAATGAATAGAAGATAATTTTAAGGTAGGAGAAAGAGGAACAATGCCACATTTGATGACTTGTCTTACCAACCCATCTGACAGAGTGATAATGGAATGCAGAATAAGAGTCGGAGGAGGTAAGAAGATGTGACAAACCCGTCGTGTGTTGAGTAGCACCTGAGCCCACAATCTAATTGGAGTGCAGCAACCATGGAAGTCATTGGATTACCCCTATGGGTCACTGCTAAATGAGCCCATGGTGATACAATTGGTTGGTGCCAATGCGCCAATCAATGGTGACTGGAAATGGCATATGAAGAAGAGAGTCACCATATTGCTGCGATGCTTGAAGCAAACATTCATATTCCGCATTTATCAGTGAGACATAAAGGGAATGTCCTAAGTCTGGACGGAGAAGCCACTTGTAGTGTAATTGGACCCTAGACGATCGAAGGCAACGTGCACAGTCCCTTTGTCATATCCTCGACCGTTGTGAGCAAGATATTTGTGTGATGAATGTCAAACATCTTTAGTGTTGCCTAGCTTACCACGGTAGGTGCATTTTGGACGTAACCCCAATCTACAACCACAAGTTGCGGCAGCTAAGGCGGCTCGGGCATCAAAGGTGCCAGTGTGAGAGATACGGGCAAATTCCATCTCGGATTGGAACAGGCGAGCATATGCCTGATCCATGGTTGGAAGTGTGGTGTCGACAAGCAAGAGTTAACGAACCGTAACTTATTGGGGATGGAGTCCGTTTTGGGAGTTGCCGATGATGAGGGTGAACCTGTGTTTTGTAACGTCAACACATGTGGGTGAGAAAAAATTAAGACGGTTGGTGAGTTCTTTCATTAAGTCATAGTGCTTGGATAGCGAGCAGTCACCCTATTGTTCGAAGAAGATCATATCCATTGCATTGTAGAGGCGAAGACAGTTACCCTCCTCAGTGTAAAATTGTTTCGTCCCATATTTGCTTGGCATTGTGACGCTACATGTAATTGATGAAAATATCTTGCTCCATGCAAAATTAGAACCAGGAGAGGACCTGGTTGTTTTTTGGTTGTTTTTTATGACCCTGGTGACATCAAGTTATGTTGTAGAGACATCATTGATGCATTTGAGTTTGTCGCGCAGCTCCAGATTAGATTTGGGTTGCATTCATTCAAAGCAAGAAATTATCCCCATACAACTTTCTAGTAGAGGCATTAGGCATATGATTGTAGATGATTGTAGATGGAACCGAAGTCTTGTTGTCAACCATACTATAAAAACTACTACCGGATTGAAAGCATATTATAGAAGAAAAAAGGAGGGAAGCACTACCGGTATAGATGCATGGTAGGAGAAATAGAATGTAAAGGGCACTACCAGAATGTAAGGCACGGTAAGAGAGAAAATCACAAGAATGATACATTGTGATATGAAAACATGAGAGCCCCTCATTGAAAAAAAAGGGTTCATTTGAGTGGTTTAGGAGAACCACATTTAGAGGAATGAAATAAAAAGTGTGCCCCTCGCTTTTATAGGTGATTTATGAAACTAGCACAAGGTCTTTTTTATTACACACAAGAGCTAGATAGAGGAACAAAGGAGGTGGTAAACTTCAGTCCATAGGTTGTTGACCATGACTGGCATGGGTCGATGCTCCTGCTAGCCTCTTCGAGCATCGTGATGGCGGCCCTTGGGTACCTGTTGTGACTGCCCTTGTGGCAACCTACTACTGGCCCCTTAGGGGGCCGACGTTGGCTGCCATTTAAGGTAGCCTACTGCTAGCGGCTGGCCGCAATCGCTGCACCTTGTGGTGGCTTGTTGATGGTAACTGCCAGCAGTGGCACCCTATTGCATTCAGCCTCCTGGTTGGTTGCAACTCTAGGGGTTGTTGTTGTTGAAGAAGAGAGACAAGGTTTGATTACATTAGAGCAATTTCTCTGATTCTATGAATGACACAAAATGAATATGATTAGTTGGTGATGAGGTATATACTCCTATGTATGGGAGTCCAAGGATACATGGGTACACTTAAGTCGGTAAATGGATCCTCTCTTAAGTGCACTAATAAGAGACATAATATAAACACAACGGGCCTAAGCCCAATTAACTAAATAACCACTTATCTAACAAAGTAGTTGCAAATGAAACCCTCAGACTAGAACTCTAATAAAAAATTGATAAAAGACGACTAACATCAAAATAAAATGAGGTACTCTAATCAAGAGGTGATAATCCCTAGCCCAAAGATGAGTACCATGTCCTACATCAGGGGGTCTCTTTTTTCTAAAGGTGACAACTCTTCCTCGTGCAGTTGTTACTACTGCCAATTATTGTATATAATGCCATGAGTGTTTGTGATGTGAAACCACATTAGGCAAACTGGAGAAATCGGGGAAATAGAAATTGTGTCTCCGATCTTATTCAACTACCTGGGAGGTTGGGACACCGCCCAAAAACTAGTATTTATAATAAAAGATATGAAACTCTAAACCTAAGGCAATTGCTTAAACAGTAAAACAAAATAAATTAGAAAAACTATTTAGACTTGTAACTAATTGTAAATAAATTATATATGTAGAATGGTAAAAGGTTTGATTTTTGTGTGTAAAACAAAGATACAATGGACTTCTTTTATAGGACAAGAGAGTGAGTTAATAGACAGAGTTAGGCAATGTGGGATAAAAGAAAAGGAGGCTAATAGACAAGACAACTCTAAAGCCCATAACAAAAGAAATAACATAACATAACGCAATAAAGCACATATACTAATACTCCCCCTCAAGCTGGAGCATAGATATCAATCATGCCCAGCTTGTCAATCATGGTAGTGAATCTGGCCTTGGGAAGAAGTTTTGTCAAGATGTCTGCAACTTGATCAGAAGTATGGGTATACGAAGTAGAGATATTGCCAGATAAGACAGCCTCTTTGACGAAATGACAATCAACTCAATATGTTTAGTCCGCTCATGTAAAGTTGGATTGTTGGCAATAAAAATAGCAGTCATATTGTCATGATGCATAGGAATAAGATTTGGGTCAGAAATATCAAACTCCTTCACAAAACCACGGACCCATAACAGTTCACTAGTATGAGCCATAGCTCTATACTCAGCTTCACCACTAGAGCAGGTGACCACAGTTTGTTTCTTGCTACCCCAGGTAACAAGTTTACCTCCCACAGAGGTACAGTAACCAGAAGTAGATTTGCGGTCTATCCTACTGCCTGCATAATTTGAAGTAGAATACCCTACGATTTTACAGTGCCCATGATTTATGTAGAATAAGCCTTTTCCTAGGGAATTTCTCAGATATGTCAAAATGTGACATACAGCACATCCCAGTGACATTGTCGGGGTTTATCCAAATATCTACTGACTAGGCCTATTGCAGAAGTAATATCAACCCTTGTCACTATCAGATATGTAAGTTTACCAGCCAATCGGCAATATTGGTGGTTGTCTGGGTATGGGGGAGAAGTATCATCATCCCAGTTTGTATTAGGATCCAAAGGAGTAGTAGCGGGTTTTACTCCAAGCATTCCAGTTTCTGACAGAAGACCCAGAACATATTTCCTCTAAGATAAGCAAATGCCAGAGGAAGATCGAGAGACTTCGATAGCCAAAAAACATCTTCATTTCCCTAGACCTTTGGTGACAAAATGTTTTTCCAGGTATTCTTTAGTAGCATGGGTGTCTGCTTGATCACTCCCAGTATATCATCAACATAAACAATCAAAATAACAAGTCCAAATGAAGTTTTCTTAATGAACACTAAGTGATCAGAATGAGAGCGACGAAAACTGAATTTCTAAAGAATACTACTCAGTTTGTCAAACCAGGCACGGGGACTCTGTTTCGGTCCATAGATCGCTTTGTGCAACCTGCACACTTTGGAGTACTCCCCATGAGCAACAAATCCAGGTGCTTGCTCCATGGAAACCTCCTTATGCAAATCGCCATATAAAAAGCATTTTAACGTCTAATTGAAATAGAGACCAATCACAATTTATAGCAAATAGATATAAGAACACGAACAGAGTTCAGACGTGCAACAGGCGAGACCATTTCAAAGTAATTTACCCCATAAGACTTAATTTAATAAGCCCGTCAAAAATTTTAGAATTGACAATGCTCTTGAATTTATGCAACAATCTCTCAGCGTTTTTTTGTAAAAACCTTAGCACCATTCATCAAACATTTTGTCCAGTTGTCCTTATATCCTCAGTAGAATGGGATTGCCGAATGCAAGAATCGACATCTGCTATAAGTAGCTAGAACCCTTATGTTTCACTATCATGTCCCTGAATCTTTTTAGGTTCATGTTGTCTCCACCGCCTGTTTTCTAATCAATAGGAAGCCCTCATCTGTCTTGAACAGCCAAGTCCCCTATAATGTGTTATACCCCAGAGCCCCCTTTTCACTCTACCACCTAGAATTTTTAGCAGTACTTGTTTTGTACGGAATCTTCAGGCTAGTGTAAGCAAACTTGATCCCAGATCTACGAGGTGCATCTTCTTAGGGTACTCATAAACTCAGAACGGTACAGATGTTATGATCTTGCGGCTAAGAAATGGCATGTTAGTGCGAATGTTGTTTTCTTTGAGGATACACCGTATTTTTCTACTATGAGATTGACTCTCTCTATGGATCTGCTTGTTGAGACCCAGCTTCCTGTTATTGTTGAGCGGAATTCCTCAAACTCTGTTGTTCCGTCTACTGATGTTCCTCTCAAGGTTTACCAAAGAAGCCGCAAGACTCCAACTCCCTCTATGGCCCCTCCCTTAGCCAATCCCTCATCGTCGTAGGAAGATCATGACACCAATCAAGTATACTCTGATTACCTTACATCCTATCAGCAATATCTGCTCTAATGCTACTCTTGGTTCAAGTTTTGCACACTTTGTTGCTGCTTTTTCCACGATTTTTGTTCCTAAAACTGCGTCTAAGGCCCTGACACATCCTGCCTGGCGTCGTGCCATGGAAGTGGAGAAGGAGGCTCTACACGCAAAAAACTTGGGACTTAGTTGAAGCTCCTGCTCATGTTTCTCTAGTTGGCTGTCACTGGATCATTATTGTGAAGTATCAACCGGATGGCACGGTTGAACGCCTTAAAGCTTGTCTTGTTGCAAAAGGCTATACACAAACTTATAGAGTGAATTATTTTAACACATTCTCTCTTATAGCTCGACTTAATTCAGTACAAATTCTTAATTATGTTGATGTCAATAAAAGTTGGCCTCTGTTATAACTTGACGTCAAAAGTGCTCTCTTATATGGTGATCTGCATGAAGAAGTGTATATGGAGCAACCTCCCGGATTTGTTGCTCAGGGGAGTGTTCTAAAGTTTGTCGTCTTAAGAAAGCGATTTATAGACTCAAACAGAGCCCAAGAGCATGGTTTAGTTACTACGTCAAATTCTTGCTAAATTCGACTTTCGACTCGCATTCTGATCACTCTATTTTTATTAAAAAATTATTGTGAGACATGTTATTCTAATTGTTTGTGGATGATATCATCCTTTCTGGGAGTGATCATCAGGGTATCCAGGATACCAAGGAATATTTAAGAAAACACTTCATTACTAAAGATCTAGGAAAATTATGTTATGTTTTGGAAAGTGAAGTATCACGTTCTTCATCTAGAGTACGTCTATCTCAGTGCAAGTATGTACTTGATCTACTACATGAGATTGGCATGTTGTGTGCCAAGCCAGTCGGCACACCTTTGGATCCCAATACCAACCGGGATGATAATTTTTCTCCTTCTTACCCTGATAGCAAACAATATAAAAGAATTCTAGGCAAACTAATTTATCTGAGGTTACACAGGAAAATATCACTTCAGTTGTTGGACTTGCCAGTAGGTATCTTGATAAACCTTGACAATGTTATTGGCATGATGTGTGCCACGTCCTCAAATACCTAAAAAGCTCACCTGGAATGGGTCTTCTATATAGAAACAATGGCCATTGCAAGATTTCTGGTTTCTCTGACTCAGATTATGATGGCAGTAGGGTTGATTGTAAACCTACTTCAGGTAATTGCACCTTTGTAAGTAGCAACCTTGTCACTTGGAGAAGCAAAAAGCAAGTTGTTGAGGCTAGATCTAGTGTTGAAGTTGAGTATCGCACCATGGCACATACTACTTGTGAGTAGATGTGGGTTCAAGGATTATTAAAGGAATTCGGGGTCTGTGATTATGACCCCATTGCTATGTGTTGTGAGAATAAAACAGCTATCTTCATTGCAAGTAATCCCACATTCCATGACTGCACCAAACATGTTGAGGTAGATTGTGTCATCAGAGAGTCTATTTTATCCATGCGTATAGCTACTCCATACATCAACACTAAGGATCAACACGTTGATATCTTTACAAAATCATTGTCAAAGACGAGATTCCTTTCTATGGTGGACAAGTTGGGCATGCATGATATCCAAGCTCCAACTTGAGGGAGAGTGTTAATGTATTTACCTATTTGCTTATTTTGTGCTCTCTTTAGTAACTTGCCTTTTGTCCCATATTGCTGAATTCTGTGTTTTCTGGCTCCTATATATATAAGGAGGGTGTCTATGCTTGGATTTGTTATCTCAATAATCCAAACCTATGTTGTTCACAGGTATGTTTGATAGCATGACTTTGACGAATTGATTTCATAATGTATGCAATGTGTTTGAATGCACATTTGAAATTGAATATAGCGTGGATGAGATGATCTTTCCGTTTGTGCTTGTTCTTTTTTTTGCCTATACACAAAGTTTACACACAAAAATTGATAGTGTGGATGAGATGATCTTTCCGTTTGACTGTGCTTGTTCTTTTTTCTGCTTATACATAAATTTTACACACACACGGATATATATATATATATATACATACATACATATATATATATATACTGTCGGCGCCATTGAAAATTGTCGTGTCCCATATCATATTTGTGTCCATGTTCGTGCTTCCTAGATGAGGAGCAGCAGTGCTAACAGTCTTGATTGCTAGGAAGTATGGACACTTCCCCGGGGTAGCCGGGGCCGTCCTCGACACGTGTCGGACACGGACACGGCATGGACACGGTTGGACATGCGGTGGACACGGCTCAGAAGTGTCAACTTTTTTTTAAATCATGGACACGGCAAGGACACGCCTTGGACACGCCATGGACACGACTTGGACACGCCATGGACACGGCAGGCCCAAATCAAGTCCCTATATAAAAGAAATATGAATTACGTACTCTCTACCTCCTCTTGTTCCAACACCGTAACATTATGTCTCCTCCCCATCCTTCTCTTAATTGTTATTATATTTTTATCTATTATACATCATACTTATAGATATAAACATGGTACTAAACATCCTCGACATCTGACAATATATCCTCGATGTTACATATGTCTACGACTGTCGATGTTGAAACCTAGTAAACTTCTATGCCCCATTGGTTGCCTACTTGTTGACATGTGTCAATGACTTCAGCCTAGTTGGTGATGAAATCGACTCAGCTAGGTCAAAACCTCCCATCTTCTCAATGATCCTAGTAGTTATTATTGTTGCACACATAGTGAAGGCATAAAGAAACTTGTAGGAAACCCTTTTTGACATTGAGATGACCATTTCCTTGGTTTCTAACTAGAGAGTAAAAATAAGTTTATTCCTCTACTAGATTTCTACAAGTTTTGCAAAATTTGGTGTAAACCTAATACCATTTCACCTCTCTTACTTTTTCCCCTATTCACAAATTGAAGTAGTTGGAAATAAGCTCATGTTTTTTTAATTCTAGAATGTGATCCAATCGGGATGTCTGTAGATGCAAAACACCGCGCATATAGAACAGATTTAAGTTCTAAACGTTTCGTATAGAAGATAATAGGTGGAGTATATGTTTACCAAAAATTTGATGCTTTATGCCAAATTCCCTCACAATCTCACTATCTTTTAGCTTATTTTGTGTCAACCATCCCATCAAATAAGTGGAGGATTCATTAAATTGTGGAACATTAAAGTGTTAGTCCAAAACTTCCTCAAAGTTTCCTTATATTTTCCACAAACTTCCACTTCCATGCCTGTCGAAGTTGACACTAAGACGACGTCTTGTACATTTGCACATGACTGTGGTTTCTACAAATGTAAACATGTATGAATGGCTATATATAAACATATATTTACTTTCGAAGTTAGATTTGATGAAATCTATCAATTTTATCATGAAATCACTATTCTGAGCTCAATTTTCGTCAAAGATGTGTCGAAGTTTGGTTGTAAAAATCCTCGAAGTTTCCTCCATGTTTCCACAAACTTCCACATCCACACCTGTCAAAGTCGATTTGAAGTCGAAGTCCTGTTCCATGGATATAAATATAATTCAGCATTCTTATAAAGAATGTAACAGGAATTCGACATACAAATTCATTGTAATTCATCATTCTTCATTCATACTTGATTTCATATTGCAAATGTACTCAATATTAATTATTCTTCATCAATCATTTATATTTTCATAATGTAAACATACTAGTGGTTTCTTATAAGTCTACATTCATATTGTATGTGAATTCTAGGTTTTGATTTTGTATTTCACAAGTGTTATTTCTTTAAATCTCATGTTGTCAAAAACTTTACAGATTTAAATGCATGGATATTATATGTATTAACTCCATGTTATGTACATGTATATGTATATTTGTGTACATGTATATGTATATGCATATATGATATATATGTGTGTATATATGTATACTTATACACATTTATTTATGTATATGTATATGTATATGTATATGTATATGTATATGTATATGTGTGTATATATGTATATGTATATGTCGATGTATAGGTATAGGTACAGGTATGTCGTGTCCAATGCTGTGTCCGTGTCCTATATTTTTGAAAATCACCGTGTCCTGTGTCCTGTGTCCATGTCCATGCCGCATCTCGTGTCCGTGCTTCCTAGCTTGATTGTAACCTAAAATACCAAGACATCATGAAGCACTATAAGACTGCACAGTTCGGCACTGGACATGGAACATGCTACGGTAGAATAGCCTTGCTGATGATCAGAAATATAATTATACATATTGTAGAAACTGCACAAGGTTAAAAAATCATCATTTTGGATTTACCCATTTGCATGATACAACATTTGGATTGACTTTTATTTGATACTTAGAGATTCACTAGAAAATTCTTGTTCTAAAGCATATTTAGGAAAGAGGGTTGGTTTAAATCCGAATGTTTACTAACCTACAGCATAAAGAGGGGTCTTTGTGTCCTTAAATCCACGAAAGGTGCCTTGTGCAGCAAGGGCAAGTATTATTGCTGGAGCACCCAGTGCCCTCACACTTAAGAACTGCTCAGCAGGCACCCGCATTGGAGAATTCTGAAACAATGCAAATATAGAAGATTTATTACATAATTGTTAATTATGATAGCAATAAGAAATTCACATGAGGGTGCTTTATTTAACAAAAGAAAGGTAATAGATTCATATTATGTTTACGTTAACCATTGTATTATAGACATGGCACGAAAGAACATATAGTTAGAAACAATGTTACATGTCCTAGACTTTTTATTAGGCTTTCAGTCAAGCGCATGTGTTACAAAATCCTGATGTGTTCTAAGAATAATTATGTTATTTGATAGAACTTTTATATGTTTTTATTCAATTAAGTTGTAGACTTATTTCTCCAGAGATAAGTGCTATAAAGGATTTATGTTATAGTGCAGTTTCTAATTCAACTAGTTTGATACAGAGGATTTTCCCCATAAATCTTGTTTTCTTCAATTTATATATATATATATATATGTGTGTGTGTGTGTGTGTGTGTGTGTGTGTGTGTGTGTGTGTGTGTGAGGCCATTCAGCCTCTGCTACGGGTGTGGGAGAGAGGGAGAGAATGCCCTTTTATCCTATATATATATATATATATATATATATATATATATATATCAGGCCAATGATAATATCACTGGTTGAACATGGTTCATCCGCTTACACAGGCGATAGTAGCCTGACTAGTTCACTCAAATGCTCCAATCCTAGCAACCATGATTATATCAATGAAGAGGGGTTGTGAAAGGGGCAACGGCATCCTAATTGACATATTGAGCTAAATTTATCCTAGCAGACCATGTGCAATCAATAATATAAACTCAAATAACACTCTCCCTTGAGTGAAAGTGGTATAGGTCCATCTATTTTTTATTACATGTGATGCAGGCAAAATCTGGTATGGTTCATTATGTTAACGCTCTCCCTTCATTGGTCTAAAAGATTAGCTTTCTAACTTCCATTACCCTGTGAAAAAATGTCAACGCCTTATCTTTTATAAAGTTTGTATTTTGTTCTTCACTATGGAGAGAGTTTTCTTTGGCCTAGGCCCTTTAGAAGCCTCCCTTGAGTGAAAGTGGTTTGCTTCTCTTTCCTTCGTTATACTATTAAAAAGTGTCACCGTGCAGAGTGAGCTACAAAACATTTCGGAATTGTCGAATATTTATAATATTTTAAATTTTGGTATCTTTATACACTTTGTGTTGACTCAAGGTCTAAATTGACAAAAACCTTGTTTTGATGATGACTAAACCATTCCACTTATTTGTGTCTAATGCTTCTACTTGAGTGATTTCAGATTAGGTATAGACACACTCCAAATGCCCTAACTTGCGCATATCAAATTGGAGAAAACACAAGTCAAAGTCAATACATGTGCACGTTTTTTAAATATGATGTAAATCTATTAGAATCATGTTGTAAATCACTTGTAATGATTGTATGACTTGTAATTAAGCTTAGAAAAAATCAGGAGCACTTAGATTGAATATTTAAGCACTCAAAAGCCATTTTCTAAAATTCACATCAGGTTGTTCATCGGTCGAGTTGCAAACTCGACCGATCCTGATTGGATCTTGAAAATGACTTTTGATCGGTCAAGTTTTCATTTCACAGAACTCGACCGATCCCTCTGCAGACCAAAACTGATTTAAGTGAATCGGTCGAGTTACCCCATAACAAACTCGACCGATGGCTTAAATTGATCTTGTCGCATAGTGGGATCGGTCAAATTATCTTTATAGAAACTCGACCGATTACACTGTACGGAAAAGTGCAGAAAAGTATTTATAGCCGTTGTGGAGTTCCAACAATCGAAAATATAACCGTTGCACGCCACAAAATGGCTAGTTTTCGTTCTTAAGTGTTCCCAAAGGCTAAGAGGCATCCCTAGCTATAAATAGGACCCCTTAGGCTTCATTCCAAGGTTGAGCATTCATGCCAAGCACTATGAAGGTCCATATTCTATAGTTGAGTGATCCTACAGCCTCCTCTATCTCTAAGCTTAATCAGTTGCTACATCCATTAGAGTGAGTAGGATATTTGTAAGAGAGATCGTCCTACATGTATATCTTGTGACGCTCTCACTTCCACCACCTCCATATCTCTCATTTCAACCATGAAGATGAAGGTTCTCTCCCTTGGCTAAGAGAGGTGAAGAAGAACAAGGGAAGGAGTCCCTTGGTGAAGATCAAAGCTGAAGACTTAGAGCAAGAGTGAGTAAGACCTTGGCGAAGGTAGAATACTCCTTGCTCAAGTAGGTAAGACCTTGGTGAAAGCTTCTTCGGGTGAAGGTGAAGTCAAAGGCTGAAGATCCAAGAAGAGTGGGTAATTCATAGAAGGTTGAAGACTTGTGCAAGAGTGGGTAAGTCCTTGGAGAAGGCTGAAGACTCGTTGCAAAGTGGGTAAGTCCTTGGTAAGGTTGAAGACTCTTTGTATTGGATAGGTAAGTCCTTTGGTTGGTCATGTATTATAAGTCTTATGAATGAATATAAGAATGCAATGGTTAAGAAATCTTAGAGAATGACCTCTCTAGGTAGTGGACTAACATACTCCTAGTTTGGAGTGTGGAACCACTCTACATAGCTTGTCACTTAGTGTATGTTCAATCTCTCTCTACCTTGCTATGTATGTTTTAGTTGCACTCAAACTTTCTATTTAACAACCTTATCTTGTGATATATCTTGAAGGTCTAATGAATTTTGTTTAAGTGCATTCAGCTCTATTCACCCCCCTCTAGAACATCCAATCACTCATCTAGGATCCAAAAATTGGTATCAGAGCGGGTCTCTTCCAAGCATATTTCAACAAGTACGAGAAGATGGTTGACTACCAAGGTGGGAGATACTTCATTAACCTTCCAATCTTTGATGAGAGTAACTTTCTATATTGGAAAAGAAGGCTACAATTCTACATCCAAGGATCAAGTCTTGAGTTTTGGCAAATGGTAACCTATCCATACAAACTACCGGTGACAAAGATAGAAGAATAGGATGAAGCTATCATGAAGAAAACCACCTTGAATGCAAGAGCAATCAACATCTTCTATGCCACAATGACCTCCACCGAGTTCAATCAGATTTCTTCTTGTGAGACGGCCTATGAGGTATGGAGAAAGCTATACATCACTTATGAGGGGACTCAACAAGTGAAGGAAAGCAAAGTCTACATGCTCAATGGGCTGCTTGAGAACTTCAAGATGGGAAAGGAGGAGAAGATAGCCAACATGTACTCAAGGCTCAACACCATTGTGAATGGTCTTGTTGTTCTAGGACATCCTATGAGTAGAGGAGAGATCAACTCAAAGATCCTTAGAACTCTCCCCAAGAGATAGGAACCCAAAGTGACTTTCATTGAAGAAGGTCTCTTGATGATATCCCCATTGAAGAGCTCATTGGAAATCTACAAGCCCATGAAGTCACACTTGACAAGAGAGAAGAAGTTGAAAGACAAGAGGAGAAAGAGCTAAAGAGAATGAAGGAGGCTGAAATGAAGACTCAAATTGAAGCTATTATGAGACAAGCCTTTCCATCCTCTCATGTTGAAAAAGATGTTATGTACTCCAAGGGTAGATTCTACAAAGGCAAGAATTTCTCCTCCATCTGGTGCCTCAAGTGTGGAAAAAAAGGTCACTTCAAGATAGATTGTCTACAAGACAAGAAGACCCATCATCACAAGAAAAGAAAAGAGAAGTACAAGATGAAGGAGAATTGGCATTCAAGCTCAAGTGACTCCTCCAACTCAAGCTCAAGTGAAGATTCAAGTGGAGGATCTAGCTCAAGCTCTAGTGAAGGAGAATGTCATTTTGCTCTTATGGCTTCTACAAAACATGAAGACTCAAATAAGGTAAATCTAAACTCTTTAGATAAATAATATTTAATTGCTATCATTAATGCTACTCGTGCCTCTCTTAAGTCTTCTAAAAAGAAAAGGAAAAAGCTCGCTAGAATTGTTGATAATATGCATGTAGAATTAGATGATCTTGAACACGCTAATTCTTGCTTGCTTGATGAGAAAAATGCTTGTCTTAGCCAAGTAGACTCTCTTAAACTTGAAAATGCTAGTTTGCTTGATAAGATTAGATTTCTAGAAGCTCAACCTCTTATGCCTAGTTCTAATGAAGAGCATACTTTAATTGTGGATTCTCTCATGCATGATATTGATGTTCTTAAATCTGAAAATAAGGATAAAGATATTGTTTTGCAAGGATTAGAATCTGAAAATGGGGTTTATCTTTCTAAGATTGCTTTTCTTAAAACAGAAAATGTCTCATTGTTTGCTAAAATCAATGTGCTTGAATCTTATTCTAGTTCTACTAGTAGAGAGAATAATGTTGCTACTCTTCATATTGATAGAGATTGTTATTTAACTAAAGCTCTTTGCTTAGAAAATGATCTTTTGCATGCTAGAGATAATATCAATCATTTGTCTTCTACTATTACTTCTCTTATGCATGATAATCATAGTTTGAGATCTTCTTTGCAGAGATTCTTAGTTGGTAAAAAAACTTAATGATATTCTATACCATACTACTAAACAAATTGGTAGACATGGTTTAGGGTATGATAGTAGCCAAAGGAACAACAAAGGTAAAGGACCTCCAATATTCTATGAAGAATCATCTAGTTTCAAGGCTATGGGCTCATGCAACTATTGCAATAAAATTGGTCATTATTCTACTTGTTGCCCTTTTAGGAAAGCACCCAAGAGCACTAGGACTTGAGTTGCTAAGCTAATCCCTCTGAACCCAAAAACATGATTGGGGACCATTTCATCTTTCTTCTTGTAGGTAACTGCAAATGGATTGACTTGAGCCATTGAATTACAAATTGACTTCTCAATCCACATGAAAGAAGAAAGGTGAGATGTGTAGAGGGTGACAACAAGTGGAAAAGTAATGGTAAGAACAAAGGTAAAGGTTTTTTTGCTTATAACCAATCCTAACTTGTTTTTGTCAAGTTAGTGTGTACTATGCATATGGTTTTTGAGTCAAAAGTGGTATTTTGTGATTCTATTCACACTCTTGCTTAAAAACTGTTTCTAATGCTTTCATAGTGCATTACTAACTTGCTTACACATGTTTGGATATGGCATATATCTTCAGCATGTCTCTAAATATGTTTTTATTAAATATATGTGCTTTTTGACAACAGCTTTGTCGGTCGAGTTTGTCCTGTTTGAAACTCGACCGATAGGCACCAATGGGTGTTGCCAACAGCTGTCATCGGTCGAGTTGTCAATACACAGAACTCGACCGACAACATTGTGTACAGAATATACAGTTGGCTTTTTGGATGAGAATTTCCTTCTCAACTAGATTTTCTCAGCCAATAGCCTTATTCTTTGGCACTCTCATTTGGTACCTTTATATATGCATATTGTCATGACTTATATTGCCTATCTTGCTTACAACTCTATCTTTCTAATTGCTCTAAATTGGTATCTCTATATCTTGCAATTACTTGCTTTGAGTTGTTTTGCAAGTTTTGATGATGATCTCTTTGGATCTCTTGGTTGTGTCTAAAATTACTTCCGTTGTACTCTAACTTGCTACATATATATAGTTATATATCTTGTTTGGATACAACATTGAGGTTCTTAGTGGTAATCATCTTTGGTAATGATGCATATTTGCTAGTAAGTTATATCCTTTCCATGCTTCTAAAATTACATATCTACTATCTTTTTGTGCTTGCATAACATTGTGATGCAGGATACATAGAGCTACATTGTATGTAGAAATTGGAATATTTTTGGATTTCATACAGATCTTGCTCCAACTTCAGTTTTTGCCGCAAGACTAGTGTTTTTTATACAGAAACGGCCTTCTGAGCAAGGCTCATCGCTTCGCCATGAGCCCTTACGCTTTTTGGACAAGTTCCGTCATCTTGAGGGTCAAAATTGCGATTTATTGCTTTTATGAAGCACCTTTATCTTGCATTTTGAGTTGTTCAAGTGCATGCTTTAACTTGCTCTTCTTTCTATGCTTGGACAAGCCCCTGGCTGTTCTCTTCTACTCTCCTTTTATAACTTTTTTTATCTCTTTCTCTTAACAAGTGGTGTTTCTTATTTCTTCATACCCCCACTTTTTGAAATGACAAAGGGGGAGAAAGGTATGTCTTCTTTTGGCAAAAGAGGAAGAATGCATGTCTTACATGAAGAAGAGAAGCATGTTCATGTAAAGGGGAGAAGGTAAAGGGGAGAAGACATATATGTGTAGAACATATATGAGTAGGAGACATAGTATTCTATAAATGTTATGAAAGCTAACCATGCAGGAGAAATAGCACCAATTGAGGGGGAGTATGAGAACTCCACTAGCATCAATTGAGGGGAAGCATATGAACTCAATTCTATTGAAACTCCTAGGTTTCTCCAAAGGTTTGACTTTACTTAAATGCTTTCAATACATTTATGGAATGGTTTGTCATCTTCAAAAAGGAGGAGAATGTTGACTCAAGGTCTAAATTGACTAAACTCTTGTTTTGATGATGACTAAACCATTCCACTTATTTGTGTCTAATGCTTCTACTTGAGTGATTTCAGATTAGGTATAGACACACTCCAAATGACCTAACTTGCGCATATCAAATTGGAGAAAAGACAAGTCAAAGTCAATACAAGTGCACGTTTTTGGAATATGATGTAAATCCGTTAGAATCATGTTGTAAATCACTTGTAATGATTGTATGACTTGTAATTAGGCTTAGAAAAAATCAGGAGCACTTAGATCAAATATTTAAGCACTCAAAAACCATTTTCCAAAATTCATATCAGGTTGTTCATCGATCGAGTTACAAACTCGACGATCCTGATTGGATCTTGAAAATGACTTCTGATCGGTCGAGTTTTCATTTCACAGAACTCGACCGATCTCCCTGCAGACCAAAACTGATTTAAGTGAATTGGTCGAGTTACCCCAGAAAAAACTCGACCGATGGCTTAAATTGGTATTGTCGCATAGTGGGATCGGTCGAGTTACCTTTATAGAAACTCGACCGATTGCACTATACGGAAAAGTGCAGAAAAGTGTTTCTAGTCGTTGTGGAGTTGCAACAATCGAAAATATAACCGTTGCAAGCCACAAAACGGCTAGTTTTTGTTTTTAAGTGTTCTCAAAGGTTAAGAGGCATCCCCAGCTATAAATAGGACTCCTTGGGCTTCATTCCAAGGTTGAGCATTCAAGCCAAGCACTATGAAGGTCCCCATTCTATAGTTGAGTGATCCTACAGCCTCCTCTCTCTCTAAACTTAATCACTTGCTACATCCATTAAAGTGAGTAGGAGATTTGTAAAAGAACTCGTCCTACATGTATATCTTGTGAGGCTCTCACTTCCACCACCTCCCTATCTCTCATTTCAACCATGAAGATGAAGGTTCTCTCCCTTGGCTAAGAGAGGTGAAGAAGAACAAGGGAAGGAGTCACTTGGTGAAGATCAAGGCTGAAGACTTGGAGCAAGAGTGGTTAAGACCTTGGTGAAGGCAGAATACTCCTTGCTCAAGTGGGTAAGACCTTGGTGAAAGCTTTTCTGAGTGAAGGTGAAGTCAAAGGCTGAAGATCCAAGAAGAGTGGGTAATTCCTAGAAGGCTGAAGACTTGTATAAGAGTGGGTAAGTCCTTGGAGAAGGCTGAAGACTCGTTGCAAAGTGGGTAAGTCCTTGGTAAGGTTGAAGACTCTTTGTATTGGATAGGTAAGTCCTTTGGTTGGTCATGTATTGTAAGTCTTATGAATGAATTTAAGAGTGCAATGGTTAAGAAATCCTAGAGGATAACCTCTCTAGGTAGTGGACTGACATACTCCTAGTTTGGAATGTGGAACCACTCTACATAGCTTGTCACTTGGTGTATGTTCAATCTCTCTCTACCTTGCTATGTATGTTTTCGTTGCACTCAAACTTTCTATTTAGCAACCTTATCTTGTGATATATCTTGAAGGTCTAATGAATTTTATTTAAGTGCATTCAGCTCTATTTATCCCCCTTCTAGAGCATCCAATCACCCATCTAGGATCCAACACTCTGAACCTCGGTCTCAAGCTTCTTAAGTATCCTTCGTCAAAAACTGTCAGCTATTCTTGATAGTTGGTTGATTTTGTGAAACTTGAGGCTTCAACTTGATCCACTGCATGATCACATTCCTCTACTGTATCATGATGTCAAAGGCATAGATACTTGCCCTCTTGTTGCTTTTGGGTAGTTAATGCAGATATAATATCCTATGTGTCCTAAAGTACTATTGCTTGGAAACTCTCTAAGTGGTATTCCATTCTAGTATCGAGTCTGGTTTGAAGTATAGCAACACAATGTTCCCATAATAAAAATGCAGGACTCATTACAGGCTAGATCCTCACAGAGGAACATCAAATGCGTGATATGTGACCTCAACGAGTCAAGTCCGACTGAGAATCTTGGTTTTGATTAGTGATGCCCAAATGAGAACTCAACAAGTAGGTTATGACTTATGAGCTGGGAGGATGCCCCTATGAATTGGAATCTTCGGCAGCTATTTTCCATTGGCACTCAGCTCAGAAATTTAGCATCAACAACTCATTTGACTAGCATTTTATGGTTTTCCTAATCAAGCTACTTAAAATTTAGCTTTAACAGTGGGTTGATGATTGATGACCTATTGATGAAGTTCATGTTCAACTATACGCTATTCAGCTTTATTTTTTCCACCTCCTTATGAGTCCCAATTCACATATATTGCTTCGAAAACGTATGCTTAATAAAGGCTTTGGATTTATGATAGTTTTTAGCAATATTTGCTCACCAGTGGATGTTAAACCTATAAAAATTGCACTTCAAAAGAATTTCTGCATCCGTGATAGTAGGGGTGAGCATCAGTCCGAAACCAGACCGGACCGAAGACCGATTTAAGAAAAAATTTGGACCGTAGACCGGACCGTTTCGAGGTAGGACCGGACTGGGACCGGATTGTTTTGAGATAGGACCGGACCGTTTCGAGGTAGGACCGGACCGGACTGTTTGGACCGTAATCAGTCTTTTTTACATTTTTTACAACTTATTTAATTGTAGAAATTGATAATCTTAGTCACTTGTAACAATTATATAACACTAATAACAAAAATGTACACTACTAGTGCTTATATATGTACTTTATTTGTACTTGTTATATAATATACTTATAAATATACATGTATTTTATATAAAAATTAGTCTACGGTCCGGTCACAGTCGGACCAGTTTTGGACCGGACCGGACCGGACCGAAGACCGAATTTGCCAAAATATCCGGACCGTGGACCGGACCGAAGACCAAACTCACCAAAATTTTCGGACCGTGGACCGGACCGAACTCAAAATGGACCGGACTGGACCGAACTGACCGGTCCGGTCCGATTTTGCGGTCTGGATTATTTGCTCACCCCTACGTGATAGACACTTACTGGACACTATCACTTGGATACTCCTACATATATACTAGTCACTTTGAATCCATAATCACCCTTTTTTTCCTTTTGTGGATAGTTGGATATATGTCAGATATCTTTGCCATCCCTATTTTTCCTTCCTCTTGTGTTTTAAGCAAGCCAAGGAGGCGACCATGGCTCCTAGACAAGATCTAGTGTTGCTCTTGCAGATGAAGAATGTCCCCTCCCCTCCTGTTGTATTGTCTTCCTCCTTTTATGAGAGAGTCTCCACTGGCCTTGAAGCAAGGTAGAACTCGGAGGTACTGTGACATGCACTCTAAGAGAACACGCTATCCTGAAGTGAGTAACTGAATCCATTTTCATAAGTATTGTTTCTCCTTGAACAAGTTTTTTTGTCATCTCGGATTTCTCATCTTTTCCATCTTATTCCTCTTTGTTTGACTCCTTTTAGATCCGAAGATTTTTTTAACATTCTCTTCTGGCAGTTGATTCTAAATTTATTTCCCCCAAGTTCTGTATAGAATTCAGAAAATGCAAGTATCAGATATAACGTGTTGTAGCTAATACAACAGTAGATGGACAATCCAATTGCAATATTCTTAAAGCTTGTCATAGTTCTCTTTAACATTAAAAATAAATTCCACTAGCGTGAAGGTGGAATCATATGGACATGGTCTTGTTACTTGTTTTGAGAAAATTCAAAACTTCGTCAAAATTATTAATTATGAGGCTCAACAACGTGCAAAATGATTGAACTCTATGCCGGGAATTCGAGGAAATTTTGAACTTTTTTTATGGCATTTTGACCATTTTTATACACAACATGCCAATGTGTCAACCGAAAGGTTAAAGTTTTCATCATAAGAGACGACATGGGATTGATAAAGTGGTCTAGTAGCATGCATGTGCATAAGGCATGGACAGAACTTTTTTTTTCTATACCAAGTTTTTTTTGGTGAATTTTTCTATTCCAAGTAATAGATCATTAAACCTAACCTCACAGAGTCATCCTAAATATCAATATACAATACTAAAACAATATAGATGTAGGTCTAAGTTGAATCGACAAAAAAAATTGGGTGTTTCACTAAGATTTGAATATTTGTGTCATGCGTGGAAATCATGTTTCATGTATTACATGCATTCTACCTAGATCTACACCTAATTAGATCATCGATGACCAAAATGGATTCCTTCCCTATTTCCTATGTATTTTCAATAATTCGTTTATTTAAAATAGAGAGTTTCTTAATCATTATTGTAAAATCAACCATATTTTATGTGAAATAACACCTAAATTACCTAGATCTCGACTAATGGGCTCATCTATGAGAAAAATGGATTTTCTTCAACTTTTTCTTGTTTTTATATAATATAAAAAACTTTAAGAGTTTATATTAATAATATTTTCATTTCAACGATGTTTCATGAATGGTAAGTCTACTTTGACCTACCTAGACGGCTAGACTTATATCTAATCAGCTCAATTATGACCAAAACAGAATGCCCACTATTTTTTGTCACTTTCAGTATTGCAATTAATTTCTATTAATGATATTGATTTGCTGTGACAATCAGTTGCATACTACAACTTATTGAGTGTCAGGCTACAAGCAAAAGCACAACATAGATCATCATAGATATTGATTTGTATGGTTGTTTCATGAGTATTATTGGTTGTAGATGTGTTTGTGTATGAATAACATCATCCTGAAATTTCAAGTTGAGTTTCCATGTCTTTCATTAAGTTCCAAATTTTAAGAGGCTTATCTTTTTGTTAAATTTTCCACTGAAATTTTGGAATTTCCCCAAATTTCCGTCAAAATTTCAAGAATTTCTGTTTCCATGCACGTTAAAATGGACACTTTGAAGCCTCACCCTGGTGATGATATACGTATTAGATGCATATAGTATTTATCTGTTCTAGTGTCGTGTTTGTGTCTTGTATTTTAAAATTTTGGCATGCCACATTTCTGTATCCATGTAAATTTGTGTTTGCCCAAAAATGCATAATAAGCTTCCTAGGCTAAAACCCCATACGGATGCAACTAGTATTAGTTTTTCGGACCTTTGACTGGTCATTCTTGTGCTTTTCTTTTTGGTTTAAAGGATGGAACTAAACTTCAGCGAAGTTGGGGAAAATTTTGCCAAAACTTCAAACTTCAACCATGGGTGATGTTGAATCCCCAATACTCCGGCCTCATCCAAACTTGGGGGTGAAGTTTCATTATTTCACTATTGACGACGAAGTTGACTTTTTTGCGTGTATTTTCGTCCAAGGAACGAGGTGACCGATACTGACGTCGTTTCGAATAAATTAATTCATGAAATTTTACAGGTGTAATCTTTACACCTAAATGCATCATTTTATATTCTATATTGGGTGTGAGGGGTCCATTATGTGGGAAGTCAGAAATCTGTCTTGTTTTGTTGGGATTTCGATGAAGGATCTCAACGATGAAGGATCTCGATGACAAAATGTAGGAATTAAGATCAAATTTTTGCCAGCAAAATCCACAAACTCAAATCCACACAATTATGCAATAATATACAATTTACAACATATGAATAACATAATACAAATTATTTCTGAAATTATAAAATATGGTTTACTAATTAAAATGACAAGTGATATGTTACCAAATACTAATTTCATCTTATATAATATTAACACACACAATTACATAGGAAAAACAAAAATATGATTTTTTTTACTTCAGCATTTTAATAAATAAAAACGAAATATATAATGTTTTGACTATATTTTTGTTTATATATGTTCATGTTAGTCACTAATAGAACTTCTACTAAACCTAAATCTAATACCATAATTCATAGCACTTATTGTATTATTACTGTTAATTAGTGAAATTACATGGTAATGGAAATTATTAGTGTGCTAATAGGTAGATTTAGTGATAAATTAGTAGATCTATATAACATATACATAGATTTAGTGATAAATAGTATATCTTAAGTGTTTTGGAGTAGATCTAGGATTTGGGGGTATTGGTGAATTTTTTGGTGAGAATAAAGGAAATAGAGAGGGGAGGGATTGGAAGTAGTGGGAAATGCAAGAAATTAAGTAAACATACCTTGATTAGGGCTGATTTGAGCTCCAATCCCGAAAATTTCCCAAAATCTCCAAGTTTTTCCACTTCAAAAAGCAAAAACAGCACAAGACTCACAAATGATGGTGTATCGGGCGGTATACTGCCCTGTATCGGTGGGCAAGTGTTGCATTTTGGACCGGTACCCCCAATGCTTGGCGATATTGGAGGCAAGTCCACCGAAATATCAGTATTTGCGATCCTAACGGTAAGAGCGCCTATTTCTATAGCCGACCCTGTCGAAATCGATATTTTGGTCGAGATACCGACAATATCCCGTTCCTTGTTTTCATCCCAACATCTCCGAAATTGCCAATGTTTCCTCAAAGTTGGCAAAGTTGGACGGAGTTGGGGCAAAGTTGACACGGCCCATAATATTATTCCTAACTAGTGGCCTAAAGGGCATATCAAGCGTAAGTGTTGCCTACAACCATCTTCACAACTTCTAAACCAACTCCTATGTTTGTTGGTTGCCACTCTTTTCTAGAGAGGGTGTTCTAACTACTATTTGATTGTATATTGTATATAATACATATTGTGAACTGTATTTGTATGTGTATTGAACATTTGACCCTTACAAGCAAAACATTGCATTATACCCCATGTAGGGCTCGTAATGGAGAAAATTTGAACTAATTATCAATATCTAAACTATTTGAAAAAACTAATCAAAAAGAATTCTAAAAAACCTTACAAAGTCTATATATAGGCGTTTAAACCCGACTCACTATACAAGTAGCCAATGTGGGACTATACCACAGGCTTTACAAAACAAACCGGGAAAACATCAAATTACACATAAAACACATGGAAAGTAATAAAACATGATAAATACTACTCAAATGATTATTTCAAAGGCTACGATCGTCCTACATCAGCTAGAGCGACGTGAATCATATTTTTCTATTAAATTAACATATATAAGATAGAGGTAGAATGTAATTAGAATTTTTCAACCAAAGTTTCCTTCAAATTCACATCATATTTCAAAAACGGCATCGAAGTTTATCGAAGTTTGCGCCTAAACTTCTTCTAAACTTCCTCAAAATTTTCACAAACTTTCACTGCCACACTTGGCAAAGTCGACACAAAGTCAAAATCCTGCACTATGGTTTAGGGTGGAAGGATAAATATGCCACCTACTAATTATGGACGTCTGCATCTCCATCTTAAACCTCGAGCTATGGCTTGGATGTGGACAATGCCAGTATCAGGTACAGTGGCGTGCCCTTGAGACATTTTTTGTCATTTGATTGGTGGTAGGTGCTAAATGAGAAAACTAGGTCATGTCATTTTGTACTAACCTTCAGGGCTGTCAAAATTTGTCCGAACTCGAGAACTCGATTATGTCCTACCTGAGAACATTTGGGTCCAGGTTTCGATTGTGAAGTTATGGGTTGGTTTCTGGATTAAGATTACGTGTCTAAATCTAAACCAAATCGGGTCTGGGTTTAGAAATTGGACAAACCCGGGTTACAAATACTTAATTATGTACATATACTTATGGGATCTAGGCTGAAGTGATATATGTTTTACTTCCTTACGAGGCGGGTGGATCGTAAAGTATGCAAGGATTGTAAAGTGATTCTTGGCGAAGAACTCACCACCCAACATAGGTTGGTGGTTTTGGATATTAACATGAAGATCTATAAAGGCAAGCATGACAAAAACCAAGATAGCAGGATCAAGTGGTGGATTCTTAAAGGAGAAAAGAAATCGAATTTCCTCTATAAACTCATCAAGGGGGCACTTGGAACTTGGAGTCTGATGTTAACACTATGTGGCATAATATTGAGCTTCTGCATAATAAAATTGCCAAAGAGGTTTTGGGAGAGTCCAAAGGTTGTGGGCCTCCACAGAAAGAGACTTGGTGGTCGAATGATGAAGTACAAAAGGTTATTAAACTCAAAAGGGAGATCTATAGGAGTTTGCCCAAATCTCGAGATGATGCAACTTTTCAGAGATACAAGCAAGCAAAGAAAGAAGCTAAGAAAGTTGTTCAGGAAGCAAGGTCCAGATACTTTGATGATATTTATAAAAATTTGGACACGGGGAAAAAAGATATATATATATATATATATATATATATATATATAAAATGGCTCGTATAAGAGAAAGGAAAGGAAGAGACTTGAGTCAAGTAAAATGCATTAAGAATAAAGATGTTAGAGTGTTGGTGAAGGATGATGAACTCAAGAATCAATGGAGAAATTACTTGCACAAACTTTTCAATGAAGATATTGGATATAATGTAAGAGACTTGTGTGACATGAGTACGGGAGATATCATTTACACACGACGAGTTTCACTATTTGTGGTCAAGGATGCTTTGGAAAAGATGTGTAAATGTGGATGCCACAAAGCAACGTGCAATGCGGCTTGCCTGAGGGTTCATGACCCCTTATTCTTTTATTAATAGAAACGGAGAAATTACATAGAGGTCTAGCAATATATAAAAATTACAAATAATAGAATATAAAGAGATATATTAACACTCCCCCTCAAGCTGGAGCGTACACATCGTGTATGCCCAACTTGTTGCAAAAGTTCTGAAATGTTGTTGGACTCAATGGCTTTGTGAGGACATCTGCAAGTTGATCTTCAGATTTGACGTGCGGAGTCACAACAGTGCCATTCTTGATCTGATCTCTGATGAAGTGGCAGTCAACCTCTATATGCTTAGTGCGTTCATGGAAGACTGGATTCTTGGCAACGTAGATAGCAGCCTGATTGTCACATCTGAGCTCTATGGGAGACAAAACAGGAATCTTTAACTCAGAAAGCATAGATTGAACCCACTGCAACTCGCAACAGGCATGAACCATTGCTCGATACTCAGCCTCTGTGCTTGATCTAGCCACAACATTCTGCTTTTTGCTTTTCCAGGTGATAAGGTGATTTCCTAGAAACGTGCAATACCTAGAAGTAGACCTCCTATCATTCAGATTGCCAGCCCAGTCTGCATCTGCATAACCAGTAAGAACAAGAGTAGACACATGAGTCTTGGGTCTATAGTAGGTGATCCCCTTACCGGGTGCACCCTTCAGATATCTCAGAATACGGCAAACTGCCATCTAGTGTGACTGTTGTAGTGAGCTCATATGCTGACTCACCACTCCTATAGCAAAAGAAATGTCAGGGCAAGTAACTGTCAGATATATCGGTTTACCAACAATTTTCCTGTAGTATCCAGGATCTGGATAATCAGTATCATCAGTCATCTCCTTCACATGATAGTCCATAGGAGTAGACACCGACTTGGATTCACTCATGCCAGCTTCCTGCAGTAAATCCAGCACGTATTTCCTCTGAGACAAATTAGTACATGCATAAGATCTAAGTACTACAATGCCCAAAAAATACCTCAGTTTGCCTAGATCCTTTGTATGAAAGTGCCCCTGCAATCCTTCACATGTGATATGCATGTAGAATCACTGCCAGTGATAACTGTTAACTAATGTTTTATTTAAGCTCTTTATTTTTCTTTTGTTATTTTCCTATTCTATAAGGACCTCTCTGTAATTATTCTCTTTATAAATATACAGGGTACACACGTTGTGCACCCTAACCCTAACAGTCCACTCAAGATGGTATTAGAGCAGGTTCACTAGCCGCCCTCTTCCCCAGTCGCCGCCCCTTTCTTCTCTCTCTCTCTTTCTCCCTCCCACTGACGGCGCCCCCCCCCCCCGCCTGCCGTTGCCCCGGTCGGCTGCCGCTGCCGGTGGCCGTGCGTGTTACAACCCCAATTTTTGGGTTCTTTTGGTGAGAAATGTAATTTCTCCTACTTAAAGATATTAGAACAAATAGTGATATAATTAATTTGTTTTGAATAAATGGATTTCGTTTACAATAGCCTTGTTGGGTTTTTTTTGTGGGCTTTATTGGCTATTGGGCCCAATAACAAGGAAAAGACAGAAGAAACTCCATTATTAAATAAGTAAATAAGAAATGGAGAAAAGAAAGATGTAGAAACCTCTAGAAAGCAAAGGAATGTTATCCAAAGTTGGATTCCGTGCCTCTTGGGTTCTAAGGAGTCCAAAGTTGCAAAGATAATGCAACAAGAAAAGAAAAGATCAATTAAATATTTCTTTATTAAGAAAGAAATTGAAAACAATGATAAAATATAGGAAATAAGTGGAAAGAGGTATGATTGAGTTATCTTTGGTGGATTTTCGTATCCATAAGGTTTCTAATGTTAAAAGGAATTCCAATTAGGAAAATAAAAAGAGAGATAAAGAGAAATCCTCAAAAAGAGATATTTTAATAAAGAAATAAAAAGGATAATGAGAAATAATGGATATATATGCATCTAGAAGAATAATGAGTATCCACTAAAAAGGATTTCGAAATTTTAGAGTTTCTTGGGGTCCAAGGAGCCCCAATGGAGAAAAAGAAAGAGAAAATACCAATAATACAAAAAAGAGGATAATGTGGTGCATAATTAATGAATTTTGTGGCATTGTTAAAAAGGAGGTATTTTCTACTAAAAGAAAATATAATTTTGTGACAATGGATTAAAAGTCAAGCATAAAGAGAATAAGAGAGAGAATTTTCGAATTCCTAAATATCCAATGAACATGGGTTATTAAGAAGATAATTAGGAGAGAGAGGTTTGCTTCTTAATGAAGGAACTTGGGTTCCTATTGGGAAAAGAACTTATTAACTCGTGGATGAACACCTTAGGGCGTGGATACCCTCCCCTATATAAGGGGTAGAACCCCTGGTTCGAGTTCAAGAGAGATCCCACGCATATCTCTCTCTTCCCCATCTTCTTCTATTCGTTCAAACCCCAGTTGAGAAAAGTAAAGCTTTTCTAGAGCAACAATGGGTTGTGGAGGAGTGGCGTTGGAGGTTTGCCGCTCAAGCTTTTCTAGAGCAACAATGGGTTGTGGAGGAGTGGCGTTGGAGGTTTGCCGCTCCCGCAACATCATGGGGTGTTTGGGTGATCGTCCCCTCGTCCTAGCCGAACGCAGCAGCCACAGCTCGGCTACATATGACCGCCGCGAGTGGCAGACTGTCGAGCCCAGTCCACGCCACCTCGACCATGTATTTAGACCACCGCAGGTGCGACGGAGGGCGGCGGAAGAAATGGGATGGTCGTCGGTGCCCCTAGGGTCCAAGGAGGCAGAGGAGGAAGCTCCCTTGAGCTGCTGCCGCCAGCAGCGCGGGGTTGAAGAAGGCGGAGGCGTTGGACCGTTTTGCCCCTCCGCGGGCTGGAAGAAACAACCAACTTAAACGAGGGCAGAACCGTCAATTGGTTATATTTCCGAAACGGGCTGCGTTGCATGGAAAGGTTGACGTGGCAGCCTACCATTGGTCAAGTAAGTGAAATAATGCAAAAATCGTATCTTTTTATTGGTAGCTCGGATGGATGCGTATAAAATATGAATCTTGCTCAGAAAAACGAGAGGAATCCATTAAAATAGTTTTAGAAGCTAATTCCTCTTGCAATTCGAAAAGTAGTGGAAGTTATCAACTTTAATGCTTTAATGATTAAGAAACCCTAATTTGAGATGATTAATGTATTAAGAAGGGTTTTATGGATGATTAAAGTTGATATTAACCTGTTAATGATAAAAGACACATTAAGATCTAAAAGGATGAACTTTGCACGTAATTGGTTTAAGTTAGAGTTCCATGTACATGAATGAGCTTTAATGGGCCTTGAAACCCTAATGTTAGTCATTGTGACTCTTAATGGCTTTAATTATTCAAATTCATGAATTAAGCTGAGATATGATGGTTCTAAGCTATTTCGAGTATAAAAGTCCATAATTGTGGATAAATACCATTAATATGGTAATTAGGGTTTTCTAATGGATAAATGTGGAATTAGTGATAAATAGAGTTCATAAAAGATAAGTTGTTAATTTGAAAGGAACCAAAGATGATAATTGGGCCTAATGATCTTGTCATGAATTAAAAGGATAAAAATGGTAGTTTTAATGTAAAAGGGGCATAATAGACTTATTTGACATTTAATTGTGCCTTTAATCCGAAATTAGAGTTATTTGTTGTTAAAAGGTAACCTTAATATCTTTCGTGAAGAATCGATGAGATAATTAGGGTTTGTGAGCAGTGAAATAAAAAACGGCCAGGCGGGCCGCTTAAGCGCCCATGACCCCCAGCCGCTTAATTTTGCCATTAATCGCCCGCTTAATCATTTTGAACAAAATCGCCCGCTTTTTGCCCGCCTCACCCGCTTTTTCCCGCTTTTTGCCCGCTTTTTCCCCGCTTTTGTTTAAAAATCCTAATGTAAGCATCTAACATTAATTAATTACATAGCCAAGTAGTATTGAGTATAATATACAAAACTTGTATACATTAAATGTTCTATGATATAGCTAGTCCTAATTTAGAATGCATACTTTGTGTGAAAGCTGTAATAATTGGGTACTGCTGTAATGCATCTAAGTAAATATCCTATTGCTCTATTATACTAGTAATGCATGATTAGTTTTACCGATTTCCTTGCTGCTTTCAGTGATTAATGATTGGTACTGCTGGTTAGTATTACTTTAGTGATTACTTTAATTCAATAATTCATAGTTTGTTATATACAATTACTGATCTGCTTGCTGATTTTAGTGATTAGAGATGTTGATTAATAGTAAGTATTGATGAATACTTAGTTAATTACTGATTTGCTGATTAGATATGTATAGAAGTTCCTTATAAATATATTTTTTATATACACATACATGTAATTTTATATAAAAATATATACAATTTAGACACCCGCTTTTTCAAAAATCGCCCGCTTAATCGCCCGCCTACCGCTTAATCGGTTACAGGGTGTCGTCCGCACGCCTCCCGCTTCCCGCTTTCTAATACATTGTTTGTGAGTAATTGTATAAAATTAGGGTTTAAAAGAGTAAAAATGAAGTAAAACCCTAATTGCAATGGAAACCCTAAAAGTGGACTAGAAACCCTAGGAAGCGAGCTAGGTTTAATAGATCTTGATGGCATGATCAATGATAGGAGATTGTGTGCATATTTCAGGATCTCTTTGTGTGCTTGCTTGCCTATTGGATTTCTTGCATTGATTGGATTAATTCTGTCTCAAATCAGCCTAACAGGTATGTGGTTACGCTTATGAATATCTCGAATTAGTTTTCCGAGGATTTCTGGAGTTTTCATCGGTGGCTTGAATTAAACTGTTGGATGAATTTAATTCATGCAAACTATAATGTGGATATGACTATCACCTAAGATATGTGCCTACTAGCTCAGATCCTAGTCCCCTTTGTAGCTTGATAGATTGACCTAGTACATGGCTACCTATGGGGTAGGTCCATCAGGTCATTGGATGACTTAGTACATGGCTACCAATGGGGTAGGTCCATCAAGTCACCTTGAGTCAGGGATTGGGCTACCTTTGGGTAGGGTCATGCGACTCCATAACCCTAAGTATTGGCTACCTGTGAGGTAGGGCCATGGGGGTAAGGATCTACCATGTGAGAGAGGTAGTATCCAAGCCCGCTGCAGGGACAGCACAGAAATAGGGGATAGGTAAGGATTGAGTAGTATTACTTAAGACGTAATCTTGGCTGTTAAATGATATTTGGCTGATTACATTATTATCATAGTTGCACGATTATTGTTTCCCCCACATACCAGCATATTCAATTATGCTGACCGACGTTTTGTTTGTCGGCGTTTTAGGTACAAGTGAAAGGGACAAACAGTAAAGTGGCATATGTGGAATTAAATAAGATTTAAAGTACAAAGGAGGATTAGTTAGAATAGACTCCAGATGTGGATATAAGTAGATATCAAAGTTTTTGAAAAATGTATGAAAAGTTTAATTTTATTACAGCCTTTCAGTTTAGTTTGGTAGAATTTGATAATTATTATCGATTATTTGTCGAACATTTGATCCGGAAAATTGGGATAACGGCTCTAACCTCTTGGTCTCCCTTAATTGGGGGTTACTAGGAGGCGGGGTCGTTACAGTGCGCCTCTACTGCACCTCCTGGTGATTCTCCGTGTGCGGCGCTGGCCTGTTAGTGCAATCCGACTGTTTGTCGTTCATCTCCGGCTGTTCAATTGAGGGTCTTCGGAGATCCTCCCTTTCTGTCTGGCCGTGTCGCCCTTGAGTCGTTGGGTTCTCTGTTGCGCCTCGGTGTAGTCTACATGTAGGCTGGTCCTTCCAGTTTTTTCTCTCTGCCTGTTGCTGCCTAGCCGGAGGTTCTAAGCGGTTCTAACCTTTGTTGTTGTTCTTTGCTGCTTATGGACCTGACTCCATCATGGCTTCCTCCCATGAAGACTTCCGTCGTCAGGTGACCACTTTGAAGCTCGACGGACAAAACTACCAACATTGGGTTTGCTCCATGGAGATCTTTGCCAAGTCACAGGGCAAGCATTCCCATATGACTGATGATCCGCCTCCTGCTCCGCCGACTACTGTCGAGTCCAAGGACCAAAAGAACTATGAGGACTGGGTCAAGGATGACTCGACTGTGATGACGTGGATTCTAAACTGTAGCAAAACTCGCATCAGCGTCACTCCATCTCCCGACTGCCAAGGAGATGCGGGACCAACTTGCCAGCACCTTTTCTCATAGCAAAAATCCTAAAAAGGTGTTTGATCTGAACAAACAGCTGTCCCGTCTGCACTTTACTGGACCTGATATTGCTGACTACTTCTCCACCTTTAAGGGTGTCTGGGCTGAGCTCGAGAATTTGCATCCCTTGTCCACTAACTTGGCCACGATGCAACGACAAAGACAGGAACTCCAAGTTGTCCAGTTCCTCTGCGGCCTTCCTGACTCATATGCTGGGGTGGTTGACCAGATCCTCGCCAGCGATCTGTTACCTACAATGGAGAGTGCCTTTCAGCGTCTCCAACGCCTGTCGGCTTCCTCATCAGATGTACCTTCTGACACAGCTGACCCTACTGCTCTTGTTGCTATGTCTGGCCGTGGTCGTGGTAGGGGTCGTGGTCGCCCTCCGAACAATCGTTCTACTGCTTCTGGACGGGGACGTGGATCATTTGGTCATGGTTCCCTTGGTCGTGGCTCGTCTGCTGATGCTTCTGGAGGTGCCGCTGCTCAGCGATACTGTGACTTCTGTGGCCGCACCAACCATACTGAAGACAAGTGTTGGAAGAAGCATGGCACACCTGCGTGGGCCAATGTTGCGTCTGATAGTACTTCTCAGACGGCCATTGTTGCTCCCTCGACTGAGTCCACTGCTGAGTTCATCCGCTCCGAAGTGGAACGTCTTCTACTTGAGAGGACTGGATCTTCCTCTTCATCTGCTGCTACATCTGGAGCTCATTCGGCCACTTACTTTGGTTGTGATTCTGCATTCTTGAGTGCTCCTTCTAGTGCTGGTAATACCAAATGGGTGATTGACTCTGGAGCCTCATCTCATATTTCTGGCAACCGTTCTCTGTTTTATAAACTGACTAAACCATGTTCGAAATCTATTGTTATGCTTGCTGATGGTTCTAAATATGTTGTATCTGGAATTGGCGATATCTTTGCACAAGTCCTTCTGCAATCTGCTTTATATGTGCCAAATTTTCCACTGAATCTATTATCTGTCAGTAAAATTGCCTGCAATCTTAACTGCAGTCTGACATTTGCACCGGGTACTTGTGTTTTTCAGGACCTTCGCACGAGGATGAAGATTGGTGGGGGGCATGAAGGACCTGATGGACTCTACTACTTGGATGAGTTGAAACAAATTAGCACTACAGCTCTAGCTTCAGCTCTTTCATCTTCTATTTCTGCATTACAGAGTCAGGCCTAGACACAAGCCATGTCAAAGGAGATGGCTGCTCTCACTGACAGGGGTACCTGGGATCTAGTTGATCCTCCTCCTGATTGCAAACTTGTTGGATGTCGTTGGGTCTACACTGTTAAGTATCATGCTGATGGAACAGTTGAACGCCTGAAGGCTCGCCTTGTGGCGAAAGGGTACACTCAGACCTATGGTTTTGATTATTTTGAAACTTTTTCTCATATTGCCAGGCTGAATTCTGTGCGGGTTCTGCTTTCTGTGGAAATTAATCTGGATTGGCCTCTTATCCAACTGGACGTCAAAAATGTTTTTCTTTATGGTGATCTTCAGGAGGAGGTATATATGGAGCAACCACCTGGGTTTGTTGCTCAGGGGGAGTCACACAAAGTTTGCCGCCTCAAGAAGTCTATTTATGGACTCAAACAGAGTCCGCGTGCCTGGTTTGACAAACTGAGCAAGATTTTGTCTACTTATGGTTTTATCAGATCTCATGTTGATCATTCTGTTTTTATTACGTCCGCTGGTAATGTAGTTTTTATTGTGTACGTTGACGACATTATTCTATCTGGCAGTGATCTCTCTGAAATTAATGCTACTAAAACCTATTTATGCAAACATTTTGTCACTAAAGATTTGGGCAAATTGAGATAATTTTTGGGGATTGAAGTTTCCAGGACTGCTAATGCTCTTGTTCTATCACAAAGCATGTATGTTCTTGATCTTCTACAGGAGACTGGCATGCTTGGAGCTCGGCCTACTGATACACCTCTAGATCCTAATGTGAATTGGGATGATGATGAATCTCCTTTGTATCCTGACAGTAATAGATACAGAAGACTGGTGGGCAAACTTATCTATTTGACTGTCACTAGAGTTGATATTTCGACTGTTGTTGGTCTTATTAGCAGGTATCTTGACAAGCCTAAACAGTGTCATTGGGAAACACTGTGTCATATCCGGAGATATTTGAAGAAATCTCCTGATAAAGGCCTGTTTTATAGAAAACATGGTCATTGCTCTCTTGAAGGCTATTCTGATTCTGACTATGTTGGTAGCAAGATAGACAGAAAATCTACTTCTGGTTATTGCACCTTTGTTGGTGGTAATCCGGTTACTTGGCGGAGCAAAAAGCAAAATGTGGTTGCCAGATCTAGTGCTGAGGCTGAGTACCGCGCTATGGCTCATACTGCTTGTGAGCTTTTGTGGGTGCAATCTCTTCTAAAAGAACTTGATGTGGGATCTTCTGCTCCTATTCCTATGCACTTTGATAATAAAGCATCTATTTTTATTACAAATAATCCTATTTTTCGTGAGCGGACCAAGCACATTGAAGTTGACTGCCACTTCATCAGAGAATCTATTCTGACTGGACGTATCTGCACTCCTTTTACTCACTCAGAATACCAGGTTGTTGATATCTCCACAAATTTGCTGGCCAATAAACATTTCTTCTCTCTTGTAGACAAGTTGGGCATGATTGATATCTATGCTCCAACTTGAGGGGGAGTGTTAACTAATGTTTTATTTAAGCTCTTTATTTTTCTTTTGTTATTTTTCTATTCTACAAGGACCTCTCTATAATTGTTCTCTTTATAAATATACGGGGTACACACGTTGTGTACCCTAACCCTTACAGTCCACTCAAGAATAACTATATCATCAACATATACAGCAATAATGATGGATCCAACAGAAGAGCTAGAGTAAAATAAGGAGTGATCAGTCACAGAACGAGAGAAGCCCATCTTTAGTACAACATCACTAAACTTATCAAACCAAGCTCTAGGAGATTGTTTCAATCCACAGATGGCTTTCTTCAATTTACATACTTTCTAACACTCCCCCTGAGCAACAAAACCAGGAGGTAGCTCCATGTACACCTCTTCCTATAGATCACCATGGAGAAAGACATTCTTGACATCAAGCTGAAATAGAGGCCAGTCAAAGGTTGTAGCCAGAGAAATAAGAATTTGCACTGAATTCAGACGAGCCACTAGTGAAAAGGCCTCAAAGAAATCAACTCCATATGTCTGAGTGTAACCCTTTTCCACCAGTTTAGTCTTCAACCTCTCAACTGAACCATCTGGATTATGTTTTACTGTGAATACCCATCTGCATCCCACAACATTTTTATCTGAAGGTAAGTCAATAAGTTCTCATGTGTTGTTTTGTAGAAGAGCGGACATTTCCATATGCATTGCATGTTTCCAGCCAATATCTTTCATAGCATCAAGATGATTTCTTGGAACGACCACAGAATCAATCCCAAGAGCAAATGATCGGGCCTGCTTAGATAATTTCGACAAACAACACACATTTGCAATAAGATGTCGAATAGTACAGGAACGAGTACCTTTGTGAACAGCAATGGGAACATCAAGGTCAGATGATTCTTCAGAAATCTCTTGAGTAGAGGAAGATGGGGAAGGCTCAAAGACTGAAGTCGCTACCTCCTCTGGATCATGTATGCCGTGTCTGTTGTAAACATGTGAATATTGTTGAATTAATGTATCACCTACTGGTTGCTCTTCCTGAATTACAGTATAGTCAAGAATGATAGGTGGCACTCTCTCACTGATGTCTGATGGTGGCACTCTCTCACTTTCACACAATTGCTCCCCCTTACTGGGAACACTAGAGAAATATGGTGTGGATTCATGGAAAGTACATTCCTAGACACAAATATACGACGGAGACTGGGACAATAGCACTTGTATCCTTCGCTAGTGTTGGAGTACCCAAGAAAAGGAGTCCTAATAGACCTAAGGGATAACTTATCAGCCTTAGGATCAAAATTGTGGACAAAAGACGTACAACCAAACACTCTGAGAGGAACAAGGAAAGGTTAATCCTTAGGACGTAAGACAGAGAACGGAGTACGTCCTTGAAGCACAGAAGAGGGTTGCTTGTTGATAAGGAAACATGCAGTAACTAGTAAGTAAAGCATCAGACCAGAACCTCTTAAGAACATTGGATTGAAACATAATTGTCTTGGTAATATCAAGAAGGTGACGATTTTTCCTCTCAACTACCCCATTTTGTTGAGGGGTGTGAAGACAAGACATACGGTGAATCATCCCAACGGAGTTACAAAACCAGCCATAGCACTTTGAAAATATTCCAAGGCAATATCAGATTGAAGAATTTTAATATTGCAATCAAATTGAACTTTTATTTCTTGATGAAAATGCTTGATAATGGATAACACAGACTCTCGACTTTTCAACAAATAAATCCATGTCATGCGAGAAAAATCATCCACAAATGAAATAAAATAGTGAAAACCATTATAGCTATTGATCTTTAGAGGACCCCAAACATCATTGTGGACTAACTCAAAGGGACAAGAAGCCCGTTTATTGACACGACTGGATAAGACATTCTATGATGTTTTCCCAATTGACAGGACTGACACTCTAACGAAGACACTTGGGATAACTCAGGTTCTAACTTTCTCAAGCTCTCCAACGAAGGATGTCCATATCTGTAGTGTCACAGTAAGGGAGAACCACTCAAAAGGATAGCTGGAGTAGGAACAGATACTTGGCGAGGCAGACTGCCACTATGGAAGAGGTAGAGATCACCTTTCCTACGCCCTCCATTGATCGTCCTCATACTCTTGAGATCCTGTAATACAAAGCAAGAAAGCCCAAATGTCACTGTACAGTTCACAGTATCAATTAATTTTGCAACAGAGAGAAGATTAAAAGGAAATGCAGGCACATGGTGAACAGATTTAAGATCAATTTTAGGAGTTAGAGAAACAGATCCACTTGCTAACACTCTCATCACTGAACCATCTATTATGGTCACATATTTGTGAGGAATATGTGAGTCAATGGAATGAAGTAGTCTCCTCAAACCAGTCATATGTTGTGACGCTCCAGCATCAACCACCCATGAAGAAGTAGAACCACGTAGCCTGATTACCAGTGGTAGATGCCAGATTTGCTGAGGAAGAAGATCCCACACTTAGATGTTGTGTAGCCAGAATAAATCTATCATATTCTTCCTTTGTGAGTGTGATGCCAGAAGAACCAGAACTTGATGCAGAAGGCTCAAAAGACTCAGCAGTACTAGCATAGTTTGTTGGCCCTACAGGTAGTGCAGCAGGTCTACCATGCTTCTTCCAGCATTTCTCGATAATGTGCTCGGTTTGTCACAGAAGGTCAACTTAGGACGTGCTCCACGTCATCGGCCCATACCTGTACGGCCTCCTCTAACTGCAGCGGCTACAGATGCATGAGAATCTCCAGAAGGCGAGATTGTGGTAGGATCAACTGGTTTAAATTTTGATTGTTAAATCCTTGAGTACGCTTCTTCCAGGTCGGGAAGTTTGTTAGAGGCGAGGATGACACTGCGGGCTGAACTACATGAAGAACTCAGGCCAGATAGGAATTTTGCAGTAATCAAGTCATCTCTGTCTTTGACTTGTTCTTGGATTAGATGATAGAAGCTCAGTTCTTGAGCAATACCTTGGATCACTCCAGAACATTCTTCTAAAGGCTTGTCTCCCTGTCATTCTGCAAAGAGGCGATCATATATAATAAACTGACGAAGAACATTCTTTTCTTGAGAGTAATGCTTCTTTACTGCATCTCATATGTCTTTAGCATTAGTATAGAGCATGATCCTAGCAGCAATACCAGGTTCCATGCTCCCCCATAGCCATGTCTTCACCAGACTATTATGACGCTTCCATTCAGCAGAGCCCTTGTTAGTAGAAGCAGGAGGATCAGAATCAACATGCCTTGCCTTATCTCGGGATTCTAACACTGTATGGACAGCATTCATCCACAAGAGATAATTCTTCCCATTCAGCTTGATGGAGGGGATAGGTGACATCTTATTGTAGATGGTAGATGCCTTGGTGTCCTCCATGATTCAACGAAGAGATAGGGTAACGGAGAGATACGTGTCACAGAAAGGGTTGAGGGTGAAGGAGAGATACACGTCACCGGAAGGATTGAGTGACGGGGAGATACACGTCACGTCAAAAAATTAGATGCGTGTCTGACGCATCCACAGCCCCCAAACGAAAATTCCCTAATCACACATGGAGATATGATTAGGAATTTTCTACGTACGGACAAACCCTCTGGTATGAAATTTAATACGCCACTGCCTTCGGAATCGACCGGAGGAAGGAGCTGCTGGCGGCTGGTGCGCTTACCCTGGGTCGGTGACTGTTGCTGCCGCTCCTAGCCGACAGCGGGGGCTGCTTGCTGCCCGAGAGGGCAGCGGCGCCGGCCTGCTGGCCTGTGTGAACGACGGCGGCGTGGAGGAGGAGAAGAGGAGAGAAGGGTAGGCGGCGTCTTGGAGGAACCCTAGGAGCAGCCTTGCTCTGATACCATGTAAATGTGGATGCCACAAAGCAACGTGCAATGCGGCTTGTGTGAGGGTTCATGACCCCTCACTCTTTTATTAATAGAAACGGAGAAATTACATAGAGGTCCACCAATATATAGAAATTACAAATAATAGAATATAAAGAGATATATTAACAAGACGAAAATGAGAAAGACATGTGAACCAGACGGTATCCCCATTGATGTACGGAAGAGTACGGGAGATGGAGTTATGTGGTTAACAAATTTTATAAGATTATGAAGACTAAGAAGATGCCAGATAAGTGGAGAAATAGTACTATAGTCCACATCTACAAGAACAAAGGAGATGTTCAGTGTTGCACAAACTATTAAGGTACCAAGTTGATAAGTCACATTATGAAGCTTTCGAAAAGGATTATTGAGCATAGGCTAAGATCTATAAAGCAGGTATCAAACAACCAATTTGATTTCATGCCTGGAAGATCAATTACAAATGTTATTTTTCTGATAAGGACGCTTATAGAGAAGTATAGAGAAAGCAAAAAGATCTTCATATGATTTGTATTGATTTGGAAAAGGCTTATGATCGGGTGGTACCCAGGGAAGTATAGTGCATGGTTTTGAAGAGAAAGGAGGTGTCAATGCAATACATTGAATTGATTAAAAACATGTATGATAGCTCAAGTACAAGTGTGAAGACTCCTGGAGGAGAGACACCAACATTTCCTATCACAATTGGGGTACGTGTTTGTTCTTGTCATGGATGAGCTGACAAAGAATGTTCAGGATGATATTCCTTGGTGTATTTTATTTGTTGATGATATTGTGTTGATTGACGAAACCAAAAAGATGGATTGAATGACAAAGTTGAACTTTGGAGAAATGCATTGGAATCAAATGGATTGAAATTAGTAGGAAGAAAACGGAGTATATGCATTACAATTTCAGCCAATCTCGCAGTGTGAATGGTGGACCCAAGTTGGACGGAGTAGATATACCAAAATGTCATAAATTTTGTTACTTGAGTTCTATTATTCAAATAGATGGGGATGGCCAAGATGATGTTTGTCACATGATCACTGTAGGATGGTTGAAATGGAGGAGAGCAGCTGAAGTTTTATGTGATCGGAAGATCTCTCTCTCAGATTAAAAAGCAAGTTTTATAGAACAGCTATACGGCCAGCCATGCTCTATAAGAGCGAATGTTGGGCAGTGAATAAATAAGGTCTCAACAAGATGAATGTGGTTGAAATGTGTATGATAAGATGGATGTGTGCGAACTGGGAAGATAAGAAAAGATCGCTTGAGAAATGATTATATCAGGAATAAAGTGAGGGTGGCGAGCATTCAGGACAAGTTGCGCGAGGGTCGGCTCAGATGGCATGGACATGTGCAATGCAGACCGAGTAATGTGCCTATACGAATCAATGCTATTGAGTCAAGCACAATTAATAGAAGAGGAAGGCCTAAATTAACATGGGAAGAGCTTATAAAGAGAGATTTTGAATCCTTACGTCTCGATTAGATTATGACCCTTGATTGAGCTAAATGGAAACGAAGGATCCATGTAGCCGACCCCAACATGGTTGGGACAGAGGCTTAGTTGATGATGTTGTTGATGATAATATATGTGATGTTGCAGCATATTTTAGTTTTTAATGTGATATATGTGTTGTTTTTGTATGGTATTGTGATATTCTTGTTGTGTAAGAACTTATGTGTTAGGTAGCACTGATGATGCTTGTTAATATATCTCTTTATATTCTTTATTTGAAATTTCTATATATTGTTGGACCTCTATGTAATTTCTCCAAGTTTCTATTAATAAAAGGGTGAGGGCTCATGAACCCTCACACACGCTGCATTGCACGCAGCTTTACGGCATCTACGTTCACATGGTATCAGAGCGGTAAAGCTCCTAGGGTTCCTCTCCAGGCTACCCCCCCTCCTCTCCTCCACGTCGCCGCCGCCAGCAGCAGGTCGGCGTTGTCGCCACCCCAGGCAGTAGGCCATCGCCGCTGCCCAAGGCAGCAGCCGCCGTCGCCGCCCAAGGGCGGGCGCCGCAGTCACCGGCCCCGGGCAGGTGCAGCAGCCCCCTCTTTTTCTTCGGCCGATTCCAAAGGCCGTGGTTGCAGGGCCCTTTGGTTATCAAACGGCTTATTAAATCTCATACCAGAGGGTCCGTCGTTACATAGGAAATTCCTAATCACATCTCCTCCATGTGTGATTGGGGAATTTTTGTTTGGGGGTGTAGATGTGTCAGACAGGCATCTAATCATATGATGTGACGTGTATCTCCCTATCGCTCAATACTTCCTATGACGTGTATCTCTCTGTCACCCTATCTCTCCGTTGAATCATGGAGGACACCAAGGCATCTACCATCTACAACGAGATGTCACATATCCCCTCCATCAAGCTGAACGGGAAGAATTATCTCTTGTGGATGAATGTTGTCCATACAGTGTTAGAATCCCAAGACAAGGCAAGACATGTTGATTCTGATCCTCCTACTTCTACTGACAAAGGTTATGCTGAATGGAAGTGTCATAATAGTCTAGTGAAGACATGGCTATGGGGAAGCATGGAACCTGGTATTGCTGCTAGGTCCATGTTCTATACTACTACCAAAGACATATGGGATGCAGTAAAGAAGCATTACTCTCAAGAAAAGAATGTTCTTCGTCAGTTTATGATATATGATCACCTCTTTGCATAACGACAGGGAGACAAGCCTTTAAAAGAATAATTTAGAGTGATCCAAGGTATTGCTCAAGAACTGAGCTTCTATCGTCCAGTGACTGTCCAAGAACAAGTCAAAGACAGAAATGACTTGATTACAGCAAAGTTTTTATCAGGCCTGAATTCTTCGTGCAGTTCAGCCCGTAGTGTCATCCTCGCTTCTGACAAACTTTCCATCCTGGAAGAAGCCTACTCAAGGATTTTACAATCAAATTTTGAACCAGTTGATCCTACAACAATCTCGCCTTCTGGAGATTCCCATGCATATGTAGCCGTCGCAGTTAGAGGAGGTCGTACAGGTACGTGCCGAGGACGTGACACACGTCCTAAGTGCACCTTCTGTGACAAACCTGGACACACTGTTGAGAAATGTTAGAAGAATCATGGTAGACCTGCTGCACCACCTATGGGGGCAGCAAACTATGCTGGCACTGTTGAGTCTTCTGAGCCTTCTGCTTCGAGTTCTGGTTCTTCTGGCATCACACTCACCAAGGAGGAATATGATAGATTTATTCTGGCTACACAGCATCTGAGTGTGGGATCATCTTCCTCAACAAATCTGGCATCTACCATTGGTAATCAGGCTACCTCTTTACTGGCTTCTGGTTCAACTTCTTCATGGGTGGTTGACTCTAGAGCGTCACAGCATATGACTGGTATGAGGAGACTGCTTCATTCCATTGACTCACATATTCCTCACAAATCTGTGACCATAGCAGATGGTTCAGTGAGGAGAGTGTTAGCAAGTGGATATGTTTCTCTGACTCCTAAAATTGATCTTAGATCTGTTCACTATGTGCCTGCATTTCCATTTAATCTTCTCTCTGTTGCAAAATTAATTGATATTGTAAAATGTACAGTGACATTTGAACCTCCTTGCTTTGTATTATAGGATCTCAAGAATATGAGGACGATTGGTGGGGGGCCTAGGAAAGGTGATCTCTACCTCTTCCATGGTGAAAGTCTGTCTCGCCAAGTATCTGCTCCTGCTCCAGCTATCCTTTTGAGCGGTTCTCCCTTACTGTGGCACTACAGATACGGACATCCTTCGTTAGAGAGCTTGAGAAAGTTAGAACATGAGTTATCCCAAGTGTCTTCATTAGAGTGTCAGTCTTGTCAATTGGGACAAAATCATAGAATGTCTTATCCCAGTCGTGTCAATAAACGGGCTTCCTGTCCCTTTGAGTTAGTCCACAATGATGCTTGGGGTCCTGTAAAGACCAATAGATTCTTGCTATTTTATTTCCTTTGTGGATGATTTTTCTCACATGACATGGATTTATTTGTTGAAGAGTTGAGGGTCTGTGTTATCCATTGTCAAGCATTTTCATCAAGAAATAAAAGTTCAATTTGATTGCAATATTAAAATTCTTCAACCTGATAATGCCTTGGAATATGTTCAAAGTGCTATGGATGGTTTTTGTAGCACTGTTGGGATGATTCATCGTACGTTTTGTCCTCACACCCCTCAACAAAATGGGATAGCTGAAAGAAAAAATCGTCACCTTGATATTATCAGGACAATTATGTTTCAATCTAATGTTCCTAAGAGGTTTTGGTCTAATGCTTTACTTACTGCCTGTTTCCTTATCAACAGGCAACCCTCTTCGGTGCTTCAAGGACGTACTCCGTTCTCTATCTTACGTCCCAAGGATCAGCCTTTTCTTGTTCCTCTCAGAGTGTTTGGTTGTACTTCATTTGTCCACAATTTTGATCCTAAGGTTGATAAGCTATCCCCTAGATCTATTAGGACTCTGTTTCTTGGGTACTCCGACACTAGCAAAGGATACAAGTGTTATTGTCCAATTCTGTCGTATGTTTATGTCTAGGGATGTAACTTTCCATGAATCCACACCATATTTCTCTAGTGTTCCCAGTAAGGGGGAGCAATTGTGTGAAAGTGAGAGTGCCACCATCAGACATCAATGAGAGAGTGCCACCACCACACTAGAGTGAGAGAGTGCCACATATCATTCCTGACTATACTGTAGTTCAGGAAGAGCAGCCAGCAGATGATACATTAATTCAACAATATCCACATGTTTACAGCAGACGAGGCAGACAAGATCCAGAGGAGGTAGCGACTCCGATCTCTGAGCCTTCCTCATCTTCCTCTACTCAAGAGATTTCTAAAGAACCATCTGACCTTGATGTTCCCATTGTTGTTCACAAAGGTACTCGTTGCTGTACTATTCGAAACTCTATTGCAAATGTGTGTTGTTTGTCAAAATTATCTAAGTAGGCCCCATCATTTGCTCTTGGAATTGATTATGTGGTCATTCCAAGAAATCATCTTGAGGCTATGAAAGATATTGGCTGGAAACAGGCAATGCATATGGAAATGACTGCTCTTCTACAAAACAACACATGGGAACTTATTGACTTACCTCCAGGTAAAAATGTTGTGGGCTGCAGATGGGTATTCACAATAAAACATAATCCAGATGGTTCAGTTGAGAGGTTGAAGGCTAGACTGGTGGCGAAGGGTTACACTCAGACATATGGAGTTGATTTCTTTGAGACCTTTTCACCAGTGGCTCGTCTGGATTCAGTACGGATTCTTATTTCTCTGGCTACTACTTTTGAGTGGCCTCTATTTCAGTTTGATGTCAAGAATGCCTTTCTCCATGGTGATCTACAGGAAGAGGGGTACATGGAGCAACCTCCTGGTTTTGTTGCTCAGGGGGAGTGTCAAAAAATGTGTAGATTGAAGAAAGCCATCTATGAATTGAAACAATCTCCTAGAGCTTGGTTTGATAAGTTTAGGGATGTTGTACTAAAGATGGGCTTCTCTCGTTCTGTGACTGATCACTCCTTATTCTATTCTAGCTCTTCTGTTGGATCCATTATTATTGTTGTATATGCTGATGATATAGTTATCACCGGCGGTGATTCCACAGGCATATCACGTGTGAAAGAAGGATTGCAGGGGCATTTTCATACAAAGGATATGGGCAAACTGAGATATTTTTTGGGTAGATCTCATGCAGGTACTAATTAGTTTCAAAGGAAATACGTGATGGATTTACTGCAGGAAGTTGGCATGAGTGAATCCAAGCCGGTGTCTACTCCTATGGACTATCATGTGAAGGAGACGACTGATGATATGTGATGTAGGACAAGCATAGCATTTTTAGTAGTTTTATAATGTTTTATCAGTTTCCTTGCATTTTAGGGGTTATTTGATATTTTCCCAGTTGTCTTGTAAAGCATGTGGTTTAGTCCCACATTGGCTAGTTGTGTAGTGAGTCGGGTTTAAACGCCTATATATAGTCTTTGTAATGCTCTTTGCAAATCAGACTTGATGAATGAAATCTTTTGATGCATATTATTCCTTTTGATTAGTTATTTTAGATTAGTTTAGATCTAGATAATTAGTCTTAGATTTTATTCATTAGGATCTACATCAATATGATTATCCAGATCCAGGATATTACAGGAAAATTGTTGATAAACTGATATATCAGACAGTTACTCGCCCTGACATTTCCTTTACTGTAGGAGTGGTGAGTCAGCATAAGAGCTCACAACAACAGTCACATTGGATGGCAGTCTGTCGTATTCTGAGATATCTGAAAGGTGCAGCTGGTAAGGGGATCACTTATTATAGACCCAAGACTCATGTGTCTACTCTTGTTCTTACTGGTTATGCAGATTGGGATAGTAATCTGAATGACAAGTGGTCTACTTCTGGATATTGCACGTTTCTAGGAAATCACCTTATCACCTGGAAAAGCAAAAAAGCAGAATATTGTGGCTAGATCAAGCACGGAGGCTGAGTATCGAGCAATGGCTCATGCCTGTTGCGAGTTGCAGTGGGTTCAATCTGTGCTTACTGAGTTAAAGATTCATGTGTTGTCTCCCACAGAGCTCAGATGTGACAATCAAGCTGCAATCTACATTGCCAAGAATCCAATCTTCCATGAACGTACTAAGCATATAGAGGTTAACTGCCACTTGATCAGAGATCAGATCAAGAATGGCACTGTTGTGACTCCGCACGTCAAAATTGAAGATCAACTTGCAGATGTCCTCACAAAGTCATTGAGTCCAGCAACATTTCAAAACGTTTGCAACAAGCTGGGCATACACGATGTGTACGTTCCAGCTTGAGGGGGAGTGTTAATATATCTCTTTGTATTCTATTATTTGTAATTTCTATATATTGTTGGACCTCTATGTAATTTCTCTAAGTTTCTATTAATAAAAGGGTGAGGGCTCATGAACCCTCACACACGCTGCATTGCACACAGCTTTGCAGCATCTACATTCACAATGCCTTTTCTTATATAGATTTCGTTGTGTGGTATAAATGTTGTTTTGGTAGTCGTCCCAAGTGACTTAATAAGTGATAATTTAATTGATATATGAGTTGCTTAGATACGATATAGGTGATGTTGTAACATATTTTGGTGTGATATATATGTTGTTTTAATATGACAAATGTGATGTTGCAGTTGTGTTGAGATTTCCTTGTGTTTAAGTGATATTGATGTTTTACTGTTGGTATTATTTTTCTCTAATAAAAGCAAAGGAGATTAATATTATTATAGTGCAATATTGACACTTTTAGAGTTTTATTTATATATGATGAATTATTTGCAATTGTATAGGTGATTCTGTCAAAGAATTGATTTTTCTAAAAAAAATCATCTTCAAATCCGGGTCCGAGTTTTCTGGGTTTAGATTTCTCAATCCGGATTGAAAGGTCTGAATAAAATCTAGGTTCGGGTCCGGGTTTGACCATCATACAATCTGGGTTCACTTTTTTGACCCGAACCCGAGCCGGACCTAATTTTTTGACACCCTTACTAGCCTTAAGTCTTTCCTACAATAATTCAGCTCCCCTATAAATGTATTGCTCTTGGAATTTGATCTCTTCCAAACCTCAAGATTTCCACCTATTTAGCAAAGATCACAATCACAACTTGTAGCAATATTCTAGTCATGAAGTCTAATGATCTTTTGAGAAATATTTGCTTTAAGCTTATCTAATAGTCTAAGATGAAGAATAGATCGTCAACACTTGGATGATCCCTCATGTCTATCCAAGCGTCTTTCGCATGTATTGACATAAAAGGACTTCTACCTCCTTCAGGGCGGGAGATACAACTAAGAGTTCAATATCATGAATATTACATGAAGGATTCAAGTTTCATCCAAGTTGGGAGAAGATATTTCAATTTTATCGAGTCAGACAACTTCCCTCCCTAGGAATGTGCATCGTTCCGCATTCGTTCATACCTACAAGTTTATGAATGTGCATCGGACCTGACACCCGACGACAATAGGACTTTCTCCTATGATCAAAGTCAATACAAATGACCAAAGACCTTTTTTGTTTATATTCTTTGCTTTATGTTGTGTTTGTGGTGTTCAGGAATGTTTGTTTCTCATTGAAAACAATATGGGAGTCAATGTGGACACAAAAAAATTGAATGAGTAGATAAGCTGGAGTAAAAAGAGGATGCAACTTCAGCAGTGAGGAAGGTGTGGAAAATAAGATGGAAGCTCGAGTGAGATATTTCTTCTTGATAGACGGCGCACTCCTATCCTATGTATAGGAAAGAAAGCAAGTACAAGGGAAGCGAACTTAACCCTAATGGATCAAGACAATTAGGCCCACTAACATAATAAACTAGATAACAATAATTCTAACACTCCATGTAGTCGACCCCAACATAGTTGGGACTGAGGCTTAGATGATGATGATGATGAACAATAATTCTAACACTCACCCTCAAGCTGGAATATGAGTGAGATACATATTTAGCTTGGACTTAGAAGACTCAATTAGACGATATGACAAATCAAAAAATAAAAATATCACTCCTCATACAAGATATTCACTCCCTTTAAACATGACTCTCCAACAAACAAGTTGATGACACCACCTTTGAAGCTATGTTCTGCGGGCTGGAAATACTCGAGCTTTGGAGAAGGTCTTTTGAAGTGCATATTGGATGAAGAACATCACCATCAATTTGGAACAAAGGTTTAAACAACATGATACGCCATCTTCACTAGAAAGGAATGTGTGATTAGAATACGCGCAATCAACACATCCAACTATGTAGCGGTAAAGGTATCTTCAAACACAGATCTCATGGGGTGATGATGACTGCCAAACTGGATCCATCTAGAGTGTGACTCTTGACGGTTTGTGGTAATGAAAGACGTCATCAAGGAAAGCCCAAGTGGATCACTAGAAGAACCAACTTGGCAGATGCAGCTTCGAGAAGATATGAATAAAATAGCTCTGTAAAGATAGAATTTGGACGAATCAACAACCTTGCAGGTGTAGCATTTTAGGCTTGATATTGACGAGCTTCTGAAAAACAACTATCCATCTCATGATATGTAGTAGGATCGTCACATACTAACACCAAAGGAAATAAGAGGCTGGAACAAACGCAGCAAGCTCTGTCTTGACGTGTGTTAATGTTATAACTGAGATCCTTCAAATTGCATGAAAGTGATCGCCAACTAGAATAAGCAAAAGGCAGAAGGCCAACCAACGTACATATTGTAGCACGAACACAAAAAGTGCAATGTCATTGGCAAAGAGATATACCAATGATGTGTAAGCACGAAGAAGTATCGTGTCATTAGGAAAGATATGCATCAATGATGCACTAGAAGCACAATGCTTAGTGGGAATGAAGAAGCGCTACAAAGACATCGAAAGATGGATGTGTTCAATAATAAGAAGCTCCGTGGAGATCTGAATAGCTTGACTGATACATATCATCTCTCTCATACTTCCTCCTCATGTGATCTCTCTCCTCTATTTCCCCTCCCACACACCAATTACGAAGTGATGAGTAGTTGTCGAAAAGAGACAATACCATGCAGGTGGTAAGGGGGAATAAAATTGTTGAAGGTGAGGAAGAAGAAAAAATAGCATGGTGCGGCAGGTGCCCCCTTTTTTGTTGCTTTATAAACTAGCATTCGCTTTTTTATTTACTAATATACAGTAGATATAAACGATAATGCAAGTGAATGTGCTACATGGCACGATTAGACAGATCCAAATAGAAAAATAAATGGATCTTGGTGCAGGGACGAGCCCCAGCGGTATGGATTAGGTCACAAAATACATTTGTTTAGCAGTAGGCATATTGTGTATGAGGGTCGACGGGACAGAGACAACAATCCTTGAAGTTTTGGATCGGGGCATCAACAGCATGATCTACTTGTACATGAAGTCGGACGGGGGCAAGGGCGACAACCACCTCACGACCATCAGTACATGCTTGACTTACAGTCCCTGAAGGGATTCCTTCTCCAATTAGATGATCAAGAATGTGTGTCTTTCAGGAACAACGGCAATATTCAAATAAACATCGACATTCGAAGCTTGATCGGGTCTGAGAACTCCACAGTCAGGAACGTGCCATAGAGGTTGATGTTCCTAATGCTTAGGGTCAGGAGTGCCTTGAGTCTGCCAAGATCTAACTAACGAAGACCTAGTTGTACGAGATAGAAGAGTCCCAAAAAGAATTGAACCCATCATCTCCATTCTGGAGCAAGTTTCCATCTTGACCGGGGAGGAAAGAATAAGTTGTCCGCCGCATAAGCAATGAGCAACGGGGTATGTTATCCCTTCATCTTGACAAGACCGACGACAACACAACATAGTAGACTGTTTTCCTTTTTTGGTTAGCAATAAACAAAAAACAGTGCCTCACCGACATGGATCCACGGAAAGAGCAATTAGCGATTTGTGCAAATCAAAAGGATTATAGTACCAAGATGTTGCAACAAATATGGATAAGAGAACATGGATGTTTGTTATGGCAAATAGGAATCTCCATGAACAGATACGGAAGGATGACATTTGGATCTGAGAGACGGAAGAATATGGAACATGTTGGATCTTCGCGGACGGAAAACAGAGATCTTCATGGCAAATAGGTATCTTCGTGGCTAGAGAGACCAAAGCAAACTAGTCGAAGGTAGGAGTCAGAGAAAGTGAGATGACGTTAATATGTTGGATCTGGAAGATGATGAACAGTCAGATAACAGTGACGATGGCCGAGATGGAGAGCGCCAACGTGGGGAATAAAAAAACAGATTGGATTTTTATGAAAGAAGAAGAGAAGAGGCGACCGAGGAGGTAGGGATGATGATTGGCAAGCAGTCAAGCTAAGAGACGGTGGCCGCCCACAGGCAGTGGCTCTCTTTTTCTCCCTAGGGTTATGACCAATACCCATGTGGAAAAATAAGATAGGAGGCTAATGGGATATTTTCTTCTTAATAGACGGCGCAGTCCTCTCTTATATATAATAAAGGAGGTAGATACAAGGGAAGTGAACTTAACCCTAATGGGCCAAGACGATTAGGCTCATCTAACATAATAACCCAAATAACAATAATTCTAACAAAAGGCAAATGAGCATCAAAGTCTATAATGCAAATGGTAGTGTAGACAACATACCGCGACCACTCCCATGATGTCCACAAGAATCCCGGAGCCAAAATATAATGCTACAGCTTCTACAATGCCAATTCCAGCGGCCATAATCAAAGATGTTGATACTGTAGGAAGAAACTTTTTTCCTTCGGCAGCAGAGGTAACTGTAAACTCTTCTAGGAGTGGCTCTGAACATGAACCTTAATAAGAAAAACAGTAAGAAGCACAATCAAGAGTAACAGTAAGAAACTATGGTCAGCCAACAACACTGAAAGCAAAAGTGGTTTCTTTAATACTACCAAAATACCATTTGTATTATTGACAATTTGTTTGGACTGAGATCTGACATCCACATTTAGAGCTTGTTCTTCAGCGACAAATGAAGTTGTTATGTTGAGCAGTGGGACATTAAACAATTTGGATGCCAAATTGAAGACAGAAATGGATACCCCAACCGCTGCCAGCTCTACCGAACCTGCATAGAGTGACAAAAGAGAAACAAGATTTCAACGGATGAGTGATGCCCAAGTGACTTTGGCGAAGAAAACTGGATCTTATATTTGGGCATGTGAAAATCAAGGTAGACTTGAGATCACCACCCACTGCGTTTACATAAGTCAAATACAGTTATATTTGACACTACTTATGGAAGACAAGCCGTTAACTACGACCAATAGAATATTAAATTTGTTTTTTGAAATAGCATCACATGCGGAGAAAAAAAAAACAGCACTTGAGTCTATCAGACCATTTTGTAGGGTCTATGAGACAATTATACGGCGTTAATATATCTTCACTGAACCCATAATAAGATTGTGCAGGGATTCGCAGCTAAAAAGGGAGTGACAGAAATATGTACAGAGAAGATTGCAAAGAGGTAAAATTGAAATGTCGGCATTAAATTTATATGGTCATTTCAATTCCATTTCTTTGGTTCGGTGTATATTGAAAACAAGGTATTAAAACGAACCACACCCTGTCACTGTATCGTGAAGTCAATGTAAAGCAACTCATATTTCAATTCTGAATTGTTTTTAATTAAAATCTAACTGTACAGATATTTGAACAGACAGGTCCTAAAAGTAAGTAAACGTTGGGTTCCAGATAAAGCTTCAAACTATGACCTGAGGGACTCATTGGGGTGGGAAAACAAATATAAACACTACATACATAATCTTGGCGCTTGATTATATACTCAACATACCTACATGACCAATGAAGGCAGTGTCCACTACGGAGGTAAGAGGGTCGGCTGCAAGGGCTAGCGCAGCCGGTAAGGCAATGGAAGCAATCTCCAACACAATTCCATCACTCTTCCAAACCTCCCTGCAAAGCCAAAAAGAGATACTTTCCGATTGAAACCACAGAGAAGAGATGCGAGCATTCAACAGTACACAAGATCCCCGCTGTAGAGTACCCAGTTTGGCGAAGGAGGCCACCAATCCTGCCAACTAACGAGGTCAACCGGTTGCTCCCTGAGGAGACTGGACTCTTATCTTTTGAGGGAATGCCAGAAGGAGGCCTTGGCTCTACAGTTTCTTCTCTCTTTTCAATTTCAGACCGTTGGCGTTCGGCAGACTTAAGGCGGCAAATGAGTGCCAAACGAGAGGGCGGGCGGCGCCGAGGAGGCGGGACGGAGCAGCGAACTGAGCTGCGGCGGCGGAGGCGGCGAGCAGGGGAGAGGCGGCAAGGGGAGCGAACAGGAGAGGGCAGCTGGACGATGAGCGCGGCTCCAACCTCCATGGGTTGGCAGCGCTCGAGTGGGGTTAAGATTTTTCAAGCGTGGAACGACTGTGTGGTGTATTTCGAGTAGGAAAAAATCAGAATCGTGGCGAACTGGCGCGCAGCGAGGAGACAAACCACTCTGGAGAGTGAGATACGCTGCCGGTATGCGTTCAGTAGTACAATGTACGTGTGTTCAGTGTGTACTTTAGTACTGTCCACCATTGACTTTTTTAATATCTATTTATTTCAGAAAATGGACTTACCTCCAAATTCATACTTGCTAAATAGGATGCACTAACACTGGTACATCACCCAGTATGTACTTTGTTCTATACATGATTTTTTATAAAGGAAGAAAATGTCATGGAGAACTTGAGGCTTCATAGTGTTTTGAAAAAAAATAAAGCACTCATATGTGACTTTCATATGTTAATGGTTTCTAAGACATATAAAGAATAGAATTATAATTGATTAGTATTAACTTGGATTAGGGGAGGGAGATATAATAATTTGAAATAATTATGACACTATTGTAAGGAAAGACTTCCAAAATGTTGAATTGTTTTATTTTAGGTCTAAGAAAATGAATAGAACATGCTATAAGAAGTTCAAATAGACTTACAAATATTTATGTTGCATCTCTACCTTCGATATTTTCGATATTTTCGTGTCAAAATTCTTGTAAGTTGGTTATGCTTTACAAACTATGTTAATGGTCTACAAATCATCTAAGAATTTGTTATACCTGATAACTCTTCTTCAATTATTTGTATGTTATATAACTTCTTCTATTTTGATCTAAAAGCTCTCTGTATATTGTGTTTTCCGGTCCAGATCCTTGTATGGCGGTCCATTTTTTTTACTTGTATTCCTATATAGTTATCATGCCTTCTGGGCTTCCATGTTTGGCCGTTGGTTTTTCATTATAAACTATGTTAATAGTTTGCATACTTGCTATAAGTTTTTCTATATCTGATAACTCTTCTTCGGTTATTTGTCTGTTAAATAACTTAAATTTTGATCTAAAAGCTTTCTATGTGGTGTTCTCCTGTCCAGATCCTTGTATGGCAAAAAGAAGTTGTCACTACTTTGTAAAAACCAAATCGAAAGCAAGCTGTTTGAACATTTACCACATATCTGGTCTCAAAATTATTTTGTTGGATGGGTCTAATGTGACTTTATTCATAGAGGTCTTTGAAACAAAAAAATGACACTAATGTCGACAATTTAGAAGGTTTTTTGCACCTGTAGTTAAATTTTATAACCACTCTAATAAAAAGTTACATTATCAGGTGAATCAAATTGTTCAATTAGAGCCATACCGAGCTCTGACACAACTTTGTTAAAAAAAAGAATTAAAAATTAGTTGAAAGAAATTGTATGAACAATAGTTTTCACCGTATATGCAAAAAAATCAATGGATTAGAATTATTCAAATAGTTGTTAGAAAAACATTACGTACCAGGTGAAGCTAAAAGTTCAAATAATGTCAGCACCAACTTTTTTCACCAATTTTGTAAAGAAGGAATTAGAAAATCAACATTAGTAATAGTTAACAGTCATCATTGTGTACTTCATGAATCAAACTATTCTAATAGTATGCAACACCAACATCTATGATCGCTCTTGTGGAAAAGAATTCAAAAGGTCCAACTACCCAAATAGTAGTTAAAACCGCTTTTGAATAAAGAAGCAAGTTGCTTGAATAATAATTGCACTTGCCACGTGATTATTTTCCACATTTATCTGATCTCAAAATTACCCTAGTGGGGTGATGTGATGTTATTTGGTAGAGGTTCCTCGTATAAAAAAGTATCATATTTTTTATAATTCTTAAGATCTTTTAGTATCTATAATCAAATATGTAACCACTCTGGTATAAAAGTACACATCAAATTGAGCATGATGTTCAAATAGCGTTGACTCCAGACATTATCACCACTTTTACAAAAAAAAATAGATGGATGAAACTGCATGAATAACGACTATCATTATTTTTCTAAAACAAATTAACATATTGAAGTTGTTCAAATTGCCATTAAAAGTAATTACGTACCAATTGAATCAAGTTGTCCAAATAGTACACAACACTAGCCTTTATCATTGATTTTGTTTAAAAAATAAAAAATAGCAGAAGTAAACTTCTCCAATACAAGTTGTCATCGCTTTTGTAAAAAAAAGCCGATATTGAAATATTGCTAACTTTTTATATGGAAAAATAGTGAAAGAACCACACAAATAGGAAGTTGGAAGAAAAACATCAACTAAAGGAAAATGTGTGACTTTTGTAATAAAAGAATCAGATTCAAATAGGCACTAGAAAAAGTTAGATAACAATAAAAAAATCGACAAAAGTAAACTTCTTAACTAACAAATGTCACAATTTTTGTAAAAAAAATCAACATGTTGAACTGTTGAAGTGCTTGAATATCATTTATTAAGAAAATAAAAATTTGAAATTCATAAATGGGGAGCTAAAACAAAAAATACAACACACATATCTAGATAGAGTGAGATAGAACTGTTGGATGTAGGGATCTAGAGGGGAGGTGAATAGAGCTTTAAAATTCTCACAAGAATAGTTAAACCTTTAAATTATATCAATTGAAACCTAACGCTAAAACTGAATTTGAAGTCATGTCTAAACAAGCATAGTAAAGATGAGAGACATTAAAAAAAACACTTGGACAAGGTGTTTAGAGTGGTTCCAATCTCAAAACAAGGAGATCGTCAATCCACTACCTAGAGAGGTCAATCTCTAGGACTTTGCAACCCATGTATAATTATATTCCATTATAAGACATACAAGAAGATCACCTTACATCCAAGGACTTACCTATCTAAGAGATAGTCTTCTACTTCACAAAAGGTCTTACCCACCCTTGCAAGTAGCTCTATTCCTTCTCCTAGGACATCTCCTCCTTGCAACAAGTCTTCATCATTGAGGATTTACCCACCAAGCTCCTTGGATCTTCCACCTTGCCTTTCTCCTGCACTTGGAGAAGATCTTCACACCTTCTTCAGCCTTGAAGAAGAACAGTAACTCCTCCTTCACTCAAAGAAGATCACTTCAGCCTTTGCTCTTTGAGAAAGGGGATTGGGAAGATGGAAAGATGGAGAGTTTTACAAGATAACAATGAGGTAGCTCTCTTACAACATGTCTAACTTACTCATAATCATGAAATACTTTGCAAATGAGCGAGAAAGGGGCTCAAAGGGTTGTAGCACATTCAACTATAGTAAGGACCAAGGATAGCATGAATGAGCAACCTTGGAATGAACTCTAAGAGGTCCTATTTATAGATGGGGGTGTTCCTTTGAGTGTGGGATAACTTAAGAATGAAAAAAAAATCATTTTACAACTTGCAATGGATCTATTTTCATTTCTAACAACTATCCAATGGTTGGAATCACTTTTTCTGCATTTTTTGTACAGTACATTCAGTTGAGTTTCAATAAAGGTAACTTGACCGATTCACTAATCGACAAAACAAAATTTTAAACTATCAGTCGACTTTTGTCCTGGGGTAACTCGACCGATCGGCTAAAATCAACTTTGGTCAGTAAGTTGATCGGTCGAGTTTTGTGAGTGTACAACTCGACTGATGCAACCATTTCCAAAAATCCATCACATATCAATCGAGATCCAAACTCGACCGATTAAAGTGTTGTGAAAAGATTTCCAAAATGTTTTTATAGTGATCAAATGACGGAATTAAGTGTCCCTGATTTTTCTCTCTTAGTTACAAGTCATATCATCAATACAAATGATTACAAATTATTCCAAGGTGATTTGGAGTGTTTTCTACAAAAGTGCATTTGCATTGCTTTTGACTTGACTTGGACAAGTTAGGGCTTGTGTAATTTGATCCTTTTCATGTACCTAATGCGTGAAATCAATCTTAAACAAACATATTAGATACATATGAATGGATCGGTTAAGTCATTATCAAAATATGGACAATGCATAACTCTCAAGTCAACATTCTCCCCTTTTTGACAATGACAACCCATATATCTTAGTCTTGTGAATTACAAGAGGATTTATGATGTGAACAATGTGAATTGCTCCCCCTCAATCTATGCTCACGCTTACCTGCATAGTTAGTCTTTCTACACAAAGCTATATAACATGTATACCGCATGGTCCTTTAGCAAGTCACACGATAAAACATATATTTAGACAAGAAGAGGATCGTATAGGCAATAAAAACAATATGGTTGAGCTTCAAAACATTGAACTTCTCTCCCCCTTTGGCATTATAAAAAAGTAAGGGGGTAGAAGAGCATAAAAATGGGTTTTCTCCAAGCATAACTAAAACATCCAACCACAAGATAAAACATGCAACCAATCAACACACATCAAATAGAGACAAAGAGAAACAAGCAACCAGTGTCATAATCAAAATATGGAAAGCATACCATTAACTCACATGATAGAACATACATAGAGTTATTATATAGAAGATCAAGATTACAACACAGGAGTATGTTCTCAAAGCAACTACAAGCTAAAATGATGAAAACAACATGATGATATAAAATAGTTTTTTTTATCGAAGCCAGGGGGACTTTTTATTCATCCCACCCCCCCTCGCGTGGGCAAAAACGCTGTCAAAAAAGATACATCTCCTGCTTATAAATGCAAGTGTATACCCAACCATATGCACCCCAGCATAAAAAAGGCATATCAGACCAAAAAAGAAACCAGCCTTTATCAAGAACAGAGACCTATCTTCTTTTACCAATATATGGCACCACTCGCCTATCCAGAATAAGATAACCCCTGATCTTCATGGGTAGAAGTGCATACTCAGTGCAAATGAAAGTATCACTCATTGTGCATCCCCATTTACCAAGCTCTCTGGGCGTCGAATTGATGAGCTTGTGAACATGTTGGCCCATGATGGCTTGCTCTTGAACAATCGAGTGAATGTCTCTAGTAAGAGAGGTTGCCCTCCATGGCTCAGGAGCATCATACCAGATAATGTTATGTGTGACAAGATCATCTATCTCCACAACAGAAATGTTAATATTTCTTTCATCAACAATCTTTAGAGCTACGACACATGCATCCAGATAAGCACAAGTATAGTCCTCCTCGACTAACCAGACTCTGAAGGCAAGTTTCATCCTGTAATCTGAGTCTCGGATGATCCCAGCGGCCCAACGTCTGTGCCTGCCATTTGGGTCCATGTCTCGCCCCACCGCGAGATTAAGCTTCATGTTTGTAATATCACGAAGCGTCCATCGCATTAAAAAGATACTCATCAAACTAGTTTGTGGTATCTTGATGCCATGAGTTTCCAATCTTCTGTAGAAATCAGACGATTCCACCTTTGTGAAGGATATGTTCTCGAGAAGATGATTAATCGAATAAATGATAAAATTACATTGAGAATGTAGGCTAGTGTTTCTATTTTCAAACCTGCGCGTGCATCTGTTGCACCATATGGACCATGCAATGAGACCACAAAGCTGACCATGTATCCAAGTCATAGCAGAGACGCGTTGATTTGCATAGCTGCACATGTCCATAAAATCAGCAATATTGGAAGGAGGGAGCCGATCAGAAATAGCAGTAAACTTCTGCCAGAAGAAAGATGATGTCTACCCTTCGAAGAACAGATGATGCATAGTCTCGAACGAAGGAGATTCACAGCATGAACATCTAGATGGTAACATGATATGACACATAACAATGTTGTCGTCAGTAGGTATGGCTTTGTGAACTATCTTCCAAAGAAGCATACATGCTTTAGGAAATTTAATCATCCACATACTATTGCGTTGACTATGTGGGGGAGGGGGGAGAGTGGCAGCATAAAGGATATTTTTCTTCACCGATTGCACAGAGAAATGTCCTCACGATGTGGGTGCCCATATCATCTTGTCTTCATGATTAGAAATAATCATTTTATTGTTTCTAATAATGGCCATACCCTCTTCATTAAAAATGTGACCAAGTGATACCCAGTCCCAACCAGAGTCAGGTAACCAGAAGTCAGAAAGCCAAAAATCCAGCCTTCTATCATTCTCATTAAGAGTGTAGTCCGCAAGAGATTCACCACACCATCTGTAATCCCAAATTGATATGTTTCCTCTTCCAACTATCTAATGACATGAGGAATTAAAGATGGTAAAAGACCTCCAGATCAGCTTCCATTGTGGAGATGCATAAGAACTTAATTTGAGATGTGGAGGATAGAAACTAGCTCGGTTGGAAAGAGATGAGAAGTATTTGTCTCTACAGAACAAGGCCCATGGAGACGACCCATTAGAAATCTCCCAACACGCCTTGTATGTGAATGCTCTGTCAATGATTCTTGTGGAGTCTAGCCCTAGACCTCCACAATTGATAGGAAAAGCGACCTTGTGCCATGAAACCCAAGTTTTTGTTTTTTGAGCATCTCTACCGGACCAAAGGAACTTGGACATGAGCCTATCGAGCCTATCACAAATACTAGCGGGGATGTTGATGGCCGCATCAGTGTACATCATTGTGGATGCAAGTGCATGCTTGATAAGAAGATGTCGCCCAACAAAGGATAATAGATTTGATTTCTAAGATGCAATCTTGGTGTTCATCTTCTCCAAAAGAAAATCAAAATGAATTAGCTTGGTACGTCTAGGGATGATGGGAACCCCAAGATAGGAGATGGGTCCTTCTTGCAACGCGATGTTGAGCGAGTTTGCAATACTAGTCGCAACATATATATCATTACCCCCAATCAGGCATGTAGATTTGCCTCTATTAACCACCTGCCCAAAAACTCTTTCATAGCTACTCATGATCTCGTTTATGCTCGCCACAGTGTTCGGATCATCATTACAAAAAATAATAACATCATCAGCGTATAAGAGGATGATAGGTGCCATGTCGTTTCCCCGAGTGTGAAATCTACAGATGTTGTTTCTATCAACAGCAGCCTCCATAGCTCTGGCAAGAAATTCTTCAAAAATAACAAAAAGATAGGGCGACATAGGGTTTTCTTGTTTGAGTCCCCTATGTAGTTGAAAGAAACCTTCAGTGACATCACCTAGAGTGATGGATGCCCACGATCCATAGTAAAAGCTGAGACATAAGCGAATGCTCTCAAGAAAAAACCCAAATTTCTCCATAATGTGATATAGCATTCCCCAATCAACTCTATCATAAGCTTTACTCATGTCGTATTTAATAATAGCATTAGGATAAGCACCCCCATGATAAAGATCATGACATATCTCTTTAGACAGCCTGATGTGGTTGATGATATCTCTCCCAGGAACATAAGCACATTGCGACGCAGACACCATCTTGTGCATGAGTGGCCTCAAACGATTGCTAAGGATTGATGCAAAAATTCTGATAATGACATTTTCAACCGCAATCGGCCTAAAGTCAGCAATTAAATTAGTAGGCTGAGGAACTTTGGGTATCAAAGCCAGGCGACAGGACATCAAACTTCTGTGACAAGGTTGAGATTTAAAGAAAACCTCTGCCAAGGTCAAAAAATCATGTTTGATGATGTCCCACGCAGCAGTGAAGAAACTGAGTGTAAATCCATCAGGACCAGGAGCAGCAAATTTGTTCATCCCTTTCATGGTGTTAATAATCTCTTCTTCCGAGGGCACCATAAGCACGGCCATGTTATCATCAGAAGAAATGTTGCGTTCAATGAGGTTAAGGAAAGGTTCTACATCTTCGTCATTAGCCGAAGCAGTAGCTGCGAACATGTTATGAAAGTGATCAACGGCTGCTCGGGCCATAATCTGATGATCATCACATGTGGAACCGTTAGGTAGAGCAATGTGAGATATGAGTCTTCTTCTTCTCTTGGCTTTAACCACAACATGATAGAATGAAGTGTTGTGCTCGCCATCATTCAACCACATGATATTCGATTTCTCCTTCCATAGTAACTCTTCTTGATGAAGTATATCTTGAAGCTCCTCCTCCGCCGATACTAGATTTTCTTCATTCACATTGGTAGGGTCCTCATCAAATTTCATTTGAAGGATGTGCACCGTGTCCTCAAGGTCAGCCTTTCTTTCAAAGATGTTGCCAAAAGTTTCTTTATTCCAGCTTTTAAGCGCCTGCCTAACAGATTTAAGCTTGCAAAAGAAGATAAAAGAAGGGTGACCAACAACATCAGTATGCCATACTTCCTGAATAACTTGCAAACACCCCGGATGCTCTAGCCAGATAGAGAGAAAGGAAAAAGATGGATGCCTTTTTTGCATGATGTTGTTGACCAAACTTGACAAGAATAGGGCAGTGATCGGATTCGCGGAAACGCGTGAGGTGGTGAGATATAGAATCCGGCAGATTGACCTTCCAATTGTCATTGATCATGACACGATCCAGGCGTCTCCATTTTGTGGGCGTTCTTCTTTGCTTGTCTACCTATGTGTACTTGCTGCCCTCGAAAGGTATTTCATAGATGTTTGCATCAGAGATGAAAGCATTAAACTCAAGCATTGCTTGAAACTCAGGATCAGCTGCTCCCCGATTCTCACTAAGGTTTCTTATAATGTTGAAATCACCAGCAATTTCCCATGGATAATCCCCAATACTCCGGCCAGTAATAAGTAGAGATTCCCAAAGAAGTCTTCTTTCATTATATGAGCAACTAGCATAAATGGCGGACACAAAGAAAGTATATCCAGATGCAAAAGAACAACGAACAGTAATATGTTGCTTGTGTTTACAGATAACGGTGGGATTCAGGGATGCATCAACATATACCCAGATGTTTCCATCTTCCCCATGATTGTCAGTTGCCCAATCTAGCTTCACCACATCCAACAGCTCCTTAGCTCTATCAGCATGAATAAAGGGTTCAAATAACACAACAAAGGCAGGTTTGTGCTTACGGCAGAGATTTCTAATGATCTTGCGAGTTTTGTTGTTAGCGACGCCTCTAATGTTCCAGAAAAGATGTGATTGTACAGACATGAAAACAATAAAGAGCAAACTTCGATACTCAAAGAACCTCTGTTCAATTAACGACTACCTCTCCTTCTTCTTTCTCCATCCTCATCATATCCATCTTCCCAGCAGTCAGAAGAATAGTATTCCTCACCTTCTAAATAAGGTGAGTTCCACTCATGATGCACTCGTCTTCTGTAATTAGATCGACTCGATGTGGCCCGTTGTGTGTCGAACTGGTTCCCAGATCTTCTAGTCAGCCTGCCCTCTCTCCTTGACACTGTGTCATCATATGAAGGGATGAAGTCTTCCAATCTGCGATGTTGTAGGACAGTTCTATTTCCATATTGATCAATGATTCTCCTATTAGGATGGATATCATCTTCCCTGAAAAAGGTGTGCTGCTCTTGTTCTTGTTGTACAATCTGACGGGGTGGTGATTGTGGTATAGGGATCTGTGTCGCAGTAGAAAATCTAGCTTCTCCATCAGCCTGCAGCTTGTCTTCAGGGATGCCAAGTTCCCGACCAAACTCTGATAAGCGAAAAGATTCCTCGTGATGATCTCTCTTGGCAATCATGTTGAACTTGATTGAAGCCCTGTTGTCACAGTGAGATAAAACTGCAAACTGAGGTATGTCCTCCTTGAAAGCTTCAACGAGGATAGGGATACCTGCCAAGTCGTCCTAACTAAGCTGCCATGCTGAGATATACTTGAGTTCACCAAATGGTTTGACAATCTCACGAATGGTAGTTTCATCTCTAAAGACGATCGGGAGCTCCGTAAGCCAGAACCAAAAGTTATCTTTGTGGGTGCCATCATCTCCAATATTCCTACGCTGAATCGCTAATCTGTGATGCTTGTAAATAACAACTCTTGTGTTGAACGTTGTATCTGCCTCTCTTTCGGAACTGAAAAAGATCACAGCCTTCCGATAAGCAAATCTGTATACATCCACTGTAGCTGGCCAGAAGGCTTTTAGGAATTCACATAACGGGGGCCAGGCAATGCCGTCTTGCCATGAAATCTTGATGGCACATTGAAGAGAACTAATCCTTTTTTTCCTGTCATCATCATCCGGGTTAATAGAAACAAACACTTTCTTGGGCATGTGCTGGGGACCTCCATGGGCTGGGATACCCACTGGAAGGCTAGGAAAGCTATTCCATGAGTTGATATTCAGCGGCACAGGCTGGTAACGGACATGAGGTGTATGGCAATGTCTGGCAATGTGATCGGGATGCTTACAAGAATAGCAAACTTTGGGTGCTTTACACTGCGACTGCCAATGCCCCTTCTGCATGCATCTGTAACACGTATCATGGGGGATCCCAAAGAGCGGTTGTATCTTGGTTTGATGAACTAAAGGTGTGTGATGTAGACCCTGTATCGTCATCGCATGACCAGCAAGAGGTTGCTACAAGGGCGGATTAAGGAGACCAGCTTGATTAGCGGACGGAGATGGTGGCAGAGGGGTCGTTGCATTTTCTTGGTGTTGCAACTCCACGGTGTTCACACCTTGTGACTGCTTGATCCTCAAAGGCGTAGGATGCACTTGTGTCGTGTGAGCTGCGTTCACCAGCAGAGGGGGGATGAGTTCATCATTGTATCAGGAGTCGGCGCCGGCGTGTTGATCATGGGTTGTGCTTCCTCGTTCGATGTCAACTACGTGGGTGATCTAAGAAGGTTTCTGATATCAGGAATCACAGAATCTGGTGGTGTGGATGTGGAAGCGAAGTTATTCTGACGCTCGACTACTGCTCTCTGTGCTTGCCGACTATTTACTCTCTACCACGTTACCCTCCGTAGGAGTGGTGAAGGCAGCATCTAGGGTTGTAAATGGGTACGGGTAGACCCGCGAACCCACAAATCCAGACCCTTTAAAAACCCGCCATGGGTCTAAATTTGTGTACCCGTGTACCCGTGGACCCGCACATATGCGGGTCTACTAATGGGTATGCTTGGACCCAGACCCGCGTACCCGCTATAGGTGAATAACTATGTAAATAATATGTTATTTATATCACATTTACTAGTCCAACTAATATAATACTTGAGATTATATCATACTATAATTATGATAAGGTTGAGACTAGTAAGATTAACTATGTGAGCAGTCCTAGTAAGATTAACTATTGATAATTATGCTATAGGTGAATAACTATGTAAATAATATGTAATCGATGAGTTGGAAGTCAATTGTTTTTATTTGATTCTAGGAAGATTAAACTAGCAGACTTGGTTTGTATTTGTTTGGTTCCACAGTGTTGTTTGTTGAGCAGAAGGCGTAGTATACTACTGGCATTATTCACCTAGTTGTAGCAAGCACCTAGGCCAAGTAAAACCAGTGAGATTTTGGGAGGGGACGGAGTAGAAGAAGGCAGATCGGACAAGCTGCACACATTGGAATTGGAACTGCGTCCAAAACTCGAGCAGTCTGTTTTCCCAGATTTGTATAGAGCAGGAGATCTCGCATGCAGTTTGTTTCCAAGGTGTTGGTTTGAACTAGGTCCAACCAAATGCAAATTGTTGGAATTCCCGTGACTTGCAAGTGGATGAGCTAGTTTACAGCCCAACCAAACGGGCCATAATATTCAAAACAGAAAGTATAACATTATTTAATATAATCATATCATATGATACATGATAGCAATTCTCATTTTATTATAAGTGATAGAACATATCTGTAAATTTTCTTAGCTAAACAATATGATGTTACATAGAGAACCGCTTACCCGCATACCTGCACCGCATAACCGCTATTATTACGGGTACGGGTACGGTGCAGGTCTAGATTTTTATAAAGCGGGTCTAGAACCGGAACTGGACCCGCAAAATTAATTAGGGTAAGGGTATGGGTATGGCTAGACCCGCACCGTACCCGCACCGTTTACACCCCTAGCAGCATCTTTACCCGGCGCACAGACCAACGAGGTTAGGGACGCCGGCGAGGACAGAAAGGATAGAGAGAGGATGGTATGGGTGGACACCGGTGGGCGGGGTGCCCAACCAGAGTGATGCTGGTGGCGGCCGCCGCTGTCGGCGGGTCAGATCTCCCTAGGGTTGCGATCTTTCACCTCCTGGAAACACGGCTTTCTCCCTAGGGTCAGATCTCCCTAACACATTTATATAATGCATTTGTCTCTATATTGCTCATGTGCATGATAGGAACTGCACGTCGAACTCTAAGAGTCGACAGGGAAAGAGCAGCATTTCTATTAGCTATGTGTCAGCGTCGTACTCTTTCTCCTTCACTCTCTCTTCTTGTGGGCAATAACGGCTAGGGTTCATATGAAGGTGTTGATGATATAAAATAGTACAACTCATATAATGTGCCCATATGTCTTAAGTACAAAATAGTATAGAAAGATATATATGATCATCATCTAAGGACTAAGAACTAAAACATCTAAACATCTATGGTGTCTATGTCCACTGCGTCATCATTGACATCATCATCACCAGCTTCAAGCTCACAGTCATCCTCTCCATCTAAAGGTGTAGCAGCATCACCTTCATCACCAGAGCCACTAGTAAATCCATCATCATTAGATGAACCATCCTCGCCATCATCATTAGATGCCTCTTCATCAACAACAACAACTTCCTCACTTGGTCAGACATGTCCTCATTGACATAAGGATCGAAATTCCGGGCCACATGGCATTCTGCTCAGCCCAAGACATACTAAGGTCATGCAGCTCATGGGATTGAAGGAAAGTGGGAGTAGAAGTGCCAAGTCCTACAAGCAGGGTAGCTATGGGGCCAACAGGGAGAGGTAGCACACCAGGGTTAGATCCACCAGTAGCATAAGGTGTGGTAGTGGAAGCAACAAATGGAGGGATTGGGTAGAATTGATTATATGCAAAAGAAGCATAATCACCACCTGGGTAGGGCTGGAAGGCAGGATAAGGATGGGCACATGATAGGTTCATAGAAGACATGATAGAACATAGATCCTGATGTAGATACTCCTAAACCTGTAGGTTGTACGTCTGTTGATGCATCATATATCCCACAAGGGTTTCATTAGATACATGGAACTAGGCACAGGAAGGTCGGGATGGTGGTGGAGGTGGAGGTGCCTGGGTGGAGGTAGAGGCTCCAGGTGTGGTGGAAGAGGATGTAGGCAAAAAGCTTTTCTTGATAGTAGCCTCACTGATACATACTCCTTTTCTAGAAGGTTTGTAATGAAGATCATGAAAAAGAGACTTCTCCATCGCAAAGTCAAAGAGACCACATATCAAAGCTGGGTAGGGAGGGTGGGTGCCACAGGTATTCTTCCCTGAGTTGAAGTATGTCATATGGTGGAGAATATAACTAGACCATTTGAATATGATGTTCTTCAATAGGCAAAACATAATCACGGTGGTATTCTCTGCAATTTCAGTTTGATTCTTTTTGGGGTGAATATTGCAGTTGACTACCAAAGCGAGAATGTTGGTTTTAACATCCAAGATAGAGGAAGGTAGGGTGGATTTCTTCCTGTAGGGAAACTGTGGCTTCTTTAAGAACTTATGTATGTCAAGGAGAGTGATAGCATATTTCTGTTAGAAAGCCTCAGGGTCAAGGAGGTCAAAATACTCAGGATAGTCTTTCCTCCATGTGTCAGTTTCCTCAGTACCATTGAAAACATATTTACGGTATCTTCTGAGATTGTGAATTTCTTGGCGGCAATCATGGAAGTAAGAATCACTTGAGTATTAAGCGGGGGTAAAAGGGTGTCATAATTCCATGACAGATTAGTGTAGAACCCATGAACTACCTTAGTGCTTGTCATGGGATTGTGGAAGCACCTGTGTTCGACACTTAGGGAAGCTAGATGATGATCATAAAGCAACTCGACTACATCATCTATGACTTTTTTCTTAGCGGGGTGAGGCTCAAACAAAGCATGGAAGGGAAAGGGGTTCCTAGGAAGGAGTTCCTTATTCCAATTTAGAGCTTTGGTTGAGACAAATAAGGTATCGTCATAGGGAATGAGGCGAGAGTTGGATGAGGATGAAGGAACTCCAAAAGAGGCGGTCCTCTTTCTTCTATTTGAAGCCATGGAGGCGAAATGGATAAGAATGGGAGCTCAAACTGGAGAAGATAACCACCTAAGGTCATCTAACCGCCTAGGGTTGATAGGCAAAGGAGCTAGGAAGGTCAAACAAGGGTTGGCTAGGGCTAGGAGAGGGAAGGTCGGGGCTACGGTTGAGAGCTTGAGAGAGATGGAGGAGGAATCAGTCGACTTTTCTCTAGTTGAGAGGGAGAATAGTCGGCTGAACCCTACTTAAGTTTTGTTCCAGCCTGACCATCGGTTGAGTTCAGTGAGATGGAAACTCAACCAAATGACTTTTTACAAAAGCTCTTGGCCACCAATCGGTTGAGCTGGCAACTTGATTGATAGAGGTTATGTCCCAAACTTAGAAATCTTAGATTCTAGCCATTTGAGCGCAATTAAATTTATTTTTCTAGTCCATTTTGCATTTTAAATATACTTAGGCACATATCAGTCATCATTGGGTACTATTTAGCGATAAAATAAGCATTTGTGAAAAATACCTAAACCAAGTGAAAGACAAGGCATAAGAACATGAAATTTAGCACATTAGCAAGCAAGGGTGATCAAGACATGAGCAAAGCATACAGGATAGATAGAAACTAACTAGAAGGCAAATCAGATTCATCCAAAGTAGTTATGAGCAGTTTAGATTGAATAAAATTAAATTGCTCTCTAACTAGAGGTTTAGTAAAAATGTCCACCAACTGATTTTCTATGTCCACATGCGTGATATAAATATCCTTTTTGGCAATGTGATCATGATGAAAATGATGACGAACCTCTATATGATTGGTTCTACTATGCAATATAGGATTGTAAGATAAATTGATTGTACTAGTATTATCACAAAGATAAGAGAAGCATCAAAACAAATGTTAAAGTTATAGAGCATTTGCGTCATCTATAGAACCTGGGCACAACAACTCCCGGGTGCAATGTATTCAGCCTCGATAGTTGATAATATCCATTATGCTCTATTTCTTGGAAAACCAAGACACCAAGCATGGTCCTAGGAGGAAGCAAGTGCCACTTGTGCGCTTTCTATCAATCAAACATCATGTGTAATAAACATCACTATAAGTGGTAAGAGTAAAGTCCCTTGACTTGGGATACCATAGTCCAAAATTTTGGGTTTTGGCTAAATACCTTAAAATCCTCTTAACAATTATAAGATATGATTTCTCAGGATTTGATTGAAAGCGATCACACAAGCTAACACTAAATATTATGTCATGTCTAGAAGAAGTTAAGTAAACTTCCAATCATACATCTATAGAGATTCTCATCCACTTTCTCACCTTCTTCATCTTTATCAAATTTGGTGGTGTTTGACATGGGAGTGTCCATCAGCTTGGTGTTCTCCATCTCGAAGCGCTTGAGTAACTCACTTGTGTAATTGCCTCGGTTGATGAAGTTCCCATCTTTAGTTTGATTGATTTGAAAGCCGAGGAAGAATTTAAGATCACCCATCATGCTCATCTCGAACTCACTCTATATAAGATCATTAAACTCCTTGCAAAGATCAAGATTAGTTCCGCTAAATATGATACCATCAACATAATTTTGAATGATAAGAAAATTGTTAGAAGTGTGTCTAAGAAACAAGGTAGAATCTATTTTGCCCATGATATACTTATGATCCAAAAAAAAGTTTCTTAATTTCTCACACCATGCTCGAGGTGCTTGTTTGAGGCCATAGAGATCTTTTTGCAATAAATAAACATGGTTAGGTAAACTATCATGTTCAAAGCCTAGAGGTTGTGCAACATACACTTCTTACTCAATTGTACCATTCAAAAATGCACTTTTAACATCCATTTGATATAGAAGGAAATTCTTATAACTAGCCAAATTAAGCAACATACGAATGGACTCACATCTAGCTACAGGTGCATATGTTTCACCAAAATCTATACCTTCCTATTGATTGTAGCCTTGAGCCACTAACCTTGCTTTGTTTCTTACCACCTTGCCACTTTCATCTAGCTTGTTGCGGTCGATCCACTTGGTGCCAATGATCTTTCCATCACATAGTCTTGGCACTAGAGTCCATACTTTGTTTTTCTTGAATTGCTCTAATTCTTCCTGCATGGATGGGATCCACTCATCGTCCCCAAGAACTTCTTTGACATTCTTTGGCTCGAGTTGTGAGATGAAGGTGCTATTGGCTTGTTCTTTGTTGTAGGTAGCCTACGTCTTCACTCTTTCAAAGGGGTCACCTAGGATTAGCTCTTTAGGATGATTCTTTGCAAACTGGGGGTTGGATTCTTCTTTTCTTCATCTATCTCTTCTTCTTGAGTGGCCACTCTTTTTCCTTTTGGGTGATATTGAGCTCTTTCAGGATAAGAATTAATTCTTCTGCAACATCATCTTTAGCAATATCCTTTCTTGTTGTCCCAAAAGTGATCGAACCTCCTTTCTTCTCTGTGAAACTGTTGAAATGGCTTATATCACCCGTCACGTCCTTTTTCCTGCAAGAAAGGAGAGTGTCAGTTCCCAACTCAAACTTTGGGATACGGTGTTAGCTTGGGGACCCATTTCATCTTTGAGTTGGTTCCCATAGGCTTGTAAGGACAATAAGTAGAACAATGATCATCACTTATGCAATGAGAGAAAATCATAGGGTTCTTAGAGCTAGAAGACTCTCTAATAAAAAGAGGAGTTTCCTTACTCATTTTCTTACCTTTGGCCTTACTCTTGCCCTTAGGAGCTCCCCCTACAAATCGCAAACCACTAGTACCACTTTGTTTGGCAAAATGGTCAATGATTTCATTTAGGGAGTTTTTCCCTTTGACAAATTTCTACAGAGACGCTCTAAGTATATGATTGTCATCAGTAACAAATATAATAGTACAAGACAAGCTAGCAAGATCATCTCTAGCATGAACAAGGTCGGCCTCTAGACAGAGGGCTTTAGTCAAATAAGAATCCTTTTCAAGAGTAATAGAAGCAATACATTACTAGGAAAAATAGGTCTAGAAGACAAATCATTAACTTGACTAAGTAACCTAGAATTTTTTAGATTTAAGCAAATGAATCTCTTTAAGATAAACATCCCTCTCATCTCTACCAGCATCACTAATAAGCTTAAGTTCAGCATTTTCAATTTTAAGTAACTCAAGCTTATTAAGGCACTTTTGGCTGTCTTCCTTAAGAGATGCAATATTCTTAAGATAGACACCATTCTCTACTCCAACTCCATTGTATTGGATCTCAAATTAATTGGCCTTGCAATGAATCAATGATCTCAGGATGAATTTTCTCATTTTTCTCAAGAGTATCAAGTTTAACATATAAGTCATCAATGATTTTACCCAACCTCTTCTTTTTAGATTTACATTTGGAATAAGAAGAGCGGGTAGTAACAAGCATGTCAATAATAGTTTTTTTGCTAACTCATGCAAACTTACCTCATTAACCTCACTTACCTCACCAATATCTTCACTTGTAGAGGCCATGAGTGCAAGGTGGCACTCTCCATCTTCATCGGAGCTTGATCCACTAGTGGATGATCCTTCCCAAGCTGCATGAGATGCATCTTTGTGCCTCCTCTCCTTCTTGTCCTTCCTCTTATATTTGCTATCTTTCTTGTTCTCTTCCTCCTTCTTGGAGTTGCTCTTGTGGTGTGACTTTCTAGCCTTAGGACATTCACTCTTGCAGTGCCTTTTTTACCACACTTGTAGCACCTTGGAGTAGATGAAGAAAATTGCTTTCCTTTGAAGTACTTTCCCTTCGAGTAGTTGGCTTAATGCTCACTGGGGACATCATCTTCACTACAGGAGGAGGGAGAGGTCCAGCAAGAAAGTTGTTGTTGAAGGATGAGAGCCTCCACTTGAGCTTTAAAGGCACTATCTTTGATCTTCCTTGATTCTTTTTCTTCTTGCTTTGCTTCCTCTTCTTTCTTGTCAAGTCTTGGCTCATGAGCTTGTAGATTGCCGATAAGATCCTCGGTTGGAAGATCACCAAGACTTCTTACTTCTTCAATGGAGGTCATCTTTGACTCCCATATCTTTAGAAGAAACCTCAAGATCTTTGAGTTGATTGCTCATCTATTCAAAGTGTGTCCCAAAGCAACTAGGTCGTTGATGATGATGTTAAGCCTTAAGTACATCTTGGTAACTCCTTCTTTCTTCCCCATATTGAAGTTATCTAGAAGGTTGTTCAACATGCAGATATTTGTCTCCTTCACTTGCTTTGTGCCTTCATAAGTGATGCACAACTTATCCCATATCTCATAGGTTGTATCCCATGAGGAGATGTGGTTGAACTCGGATGGAGTGAGGGTTGCATAGAGGATGCTAATTGCTTTGGCATTGAGATGTGCATTCTTTCGGGATGCTTCATCCCAAGTTGATACAACTCCAGTTGGCTCCTTGTAGGGTACAATCATCACTTTCCACATATCAAAGTTCATCCCTTGAATGTAGAATTGCATCCACCGCTTCTAATAGAGGAAGTTGGTGTTGTCGAAGACCGAGGGTGCATGGAGAAGCCTCCCTCTAGGTTTAGGGAACCAAGTAGGTCCTCACCCATCTTCTTGTCTCGTAGGAGATTTATTGGAGAATATCCTTGCTCTGATACCACTTGTTAGATCTAGGGCTCTAGAGGGGGTGAATAGAGCTTCAAAATTCTCACATGAATAGTTAGACTTTCAAATTATATCAATTGAAACCAAATTCTAAAACTAATTTTGAAGTCCTATCTAAACAAGCATAGCAAGGATGAGAGAGATGTTGATATGTATGCCTGAGATCCAATCATGGGATGATTGGTGGGATACATTAAGATTGATTTGATAAACATCAAAGGCAAGCTTCCAATTCTTTCTGGTTCAGTCATATGAGATAATGATAGAACAAATTGAATGTCTAGAGAATGACAGTACTCAATGACATATGCTTTCAGGTTGAGGACCTGAACGATGAGATCATATAGATGCTAAGAGTTTGTACATTCTTATTATGTCCCTAGTCAGATGTCATTATGGAAGGTAGATAGAAAACAATGACACATAAGACTAGATTGTGGTGTTGGTTGATGACAGAATCTCGTTAGTCATGATATGGAGATATCAAACCAAGCACATAGGTACTTATTAGAGAACGAGTGTACCTGACAGACCCACTGTGAGTTTGACAACCATGACATGGTAGTCACAACCAGTTCTCACAGTGATGGTAGTGAGTGTGATTCTTTGACCTGAAATCACTAGACTCAACACATGTCGTTGGGTACACTTTGACATCATCAAACACAGTCCTGAAACATGGGTTGTTATAAAGGTGATGATTGGGTGGCTTTGACACATGGGGCTTTTGAGGGGTGAGTGATAGATATGGGATTTGTCCCTCCTGAGGGAGTTTGATATCCATGGCCACTTGATGAGTAGGATTGAGATAGGCGTGCACGCATGTGTGAATCAGTATGTGATATTGATGTCATACATATCTCCTCCAATCTACTATGAGATCAAGAAAGTGAATGAACGTTGACAGGATGACTATTCCATGCCTCGAGTTCATTCAGGATATCAGTGACAAAGGAATTATACATTCACTGTAACACCATTCACGGATTGTAGGATTGAAAGTTGTTCTCCAACTTTCCTTTTCACTTGGATAACACTGATGTGTGACTAGGCACCACTCTTTTCTTGTGAAGTCATAAGTGTTATGGGCTTTCACTGCCAATGTGAAATGGACCTGTAGGGTCACACACATAGGATTTAACCTGGAAGAGGAGTTTATCCACAAATGATGTTTAGATTGATTACTAAAGGAGTTTGGTAGTTCAATTAAACACTGAATAAATTGATAGCTCAGTATCATAGTGTTCAAGGTGTTGGACCGATTGATTAGAGTATCAGATTGATTGAAACTGCAATTGACTGATTTTACACAGTCTGCACTCCCAACCGATCGGCTCATGTGATGAACCGATCGGCTCGGGTTGGTGAACCGATCGGCTCATGTGATGAACCGATCATCTTAGGACAGGCTAAATCAACTGGTTCAAGGGTTGAACCGATCATCTCAACTGGGCCAAATGAGCAAGTTGGGAAAGTCAGGTTGGTGAGAAATTTCCTTTCGTTTCACTTGTCCAATTTGATTGGAACAAGGATTGGTATTTGGATCAATTCAAAACAAAAGAGGAAAAGCCAATCGAGAACTGATCAGGACCACGAACCGATCGGCTCATGCCTGAACTGATCGGCTCAGGTGTCCCAACCGATCGATTCAGGTGTGAACCGATCGACTCAGATCCCCAACAGACTGTTTCATGCTTGAAACGATCAGTTCAGCTGGCGTAGTTGGTTGTTTTGTGGAAAATCTCGAACCCTTCTACCTGCTTTAATCCCGCATTACCCGGGGTAGAGAACCCAATCTCATGACCCTCCTATATATAGGGGTATTGGGAGATTCTCAAGAACAACAACTCAGAACACCAGTTGCTCTATAAAGTTGTCGTTCTCTCTGGTTGTGGTAACTGAGAGAGCCTGAGCAAGTGCTACCCGATAAGGGAGGCACAATAAGGGAAAGACAACTATAGAAAAGAGACTGGTGGCAGGAGAGTGTGTCAGGTGGCTAGTACGCCGACAGAAGGGTGCGACTCCTTTCGATTCCTTGTGGGACAAGGAGATCGGATTTCCAGGTGGTCTGTGTGGACTACTTCAGAGGCAGGAGACTTCTGCCGCTCGGAGGACAGCTGACAATCCTGTCAGTCCCGGTGAGACCAGGATCTGCACAGACACCGTCCAAGACCGGAGGTGAAGACCGCACAAGCCGTGAGGTAACATCGCCGAGCAAGCCTCGGGATAAGGTATGTCTCTACAAACCATCCTTCCTACTATATAGACGTTGACGCGATTCCTTCATTCTGGGTTTGGGAGAGAAAACTTTTGTTGCCACTGCCTTCTCTGTCTCCCCTAAAACCCAACAGTGGTATCAGAGCCACGTCAACTGCTCTATACTTTAGGATTATCGATGTGACCAGTTTTGATTTGTCACCTTTATTTATTGCATACGATGCGAATAAAATTGGCTTTATGCATGTCCAATCCTAAATCCACAAATCCCAACATACATATATGATATGTAATATGAATGCACTTGATACGTGTTGCCCTTAAACGAGTTTTGTGGTGGATGTATAGTGTGGTTATAGCCAATAAACCCTATGTATGTGTGCTTGGTTGAATGTGGTTGCTTGCATCTCGGTCTGCATACCGATTCCCTACCTCTTCTTCTTGATGTAACTCGAGATAACTAGAGATTTCTTTCCTACCTTTGTTCCCCCCGAATGTACCTCGGGGTTTCTCTATTTAAATGTAAATAGGATATACCTTTTTTATATTTCCTGTTATGTCAAAGAACGGAGGACAATCTGACGACAACTGAGACGATCGGTTCACTCCTTGAACTGATCGGTTGGCGATCCAGACAACCGGTTCGAGGAGCGAGATGAGCGGGTGGCAGCCATGAGGAGATGTACGACGACCAGGCGAACCGATTGGTTGGAGGAGCCAACCGATCGGTTGGTGGCACCCAAACGACCGGCCAGAGCGAGTAGGTCCTTCATGTGATGAGTTGATCAACTCGGACGGCTATATCACTTCATCATGAACATGTTGCATGTGATGTAGACCTAGATGACCGCAATTCCTCTTGGCTCGAGGAATCACATTAGGATGGCCATAATCATCGCTTTTATCGTTTCACATGTTTTCTGTGGTATATAGCATGTATATGATACATACTATGTATTGTGGTGATTGGATATGTATATGTACCTATAAAAACCAAATCCCTCATTAAATATTAAAGTTTTAGATGCCTTCCAAATGCAACACATGTGAAAAGCTTGATCGGCCAAGTGTGGGCATGCCCTAGTGTGGTGCACCGTCTATCTCGTGGAAGCGTGAAGGATGAATATGTGGGTCTGCCCTAGCAGGGTGCATATTCATCATGTTGGCTTTGGGTCGGACTTAACAAGGTGACCTAGATAGGATCTAGCACCTTGAGGCATGGAGGTGATCATGGCAAGGAGTTGCATATGACATCTTTCAAGAGTTGCATATGATGCAATTGGCAAAAGTTGCCTACCTGGAAGATCTAAGTTGTGGGTGACAGCCCTAGCTGGTCCATGATTCAGAGGATTTCAGGATCTTGACCCACTAGAAGATTGTACGCTGCAATCTTCCAAATTGATGGTGAGGGCTATCAATTTGAACAAAAATAGTGGGAGTGATAATTAATTAAAGTCCTAATTATATCGTCAACCTTTCAAATCAACCGAATAAGTCAAAATTGAGTTTTGGACTAAATTGCTTATATTTCCTTTTGTAGTACAAATGAAAACAAACAACAATCACTTTTCGTTGCGATCGGTCCTTGAAAAGGACAAGCTGAATGGGACTAACTTCCATGACTAGTTTAGGACATTGAGAATTGTTCTCACTCAAGAGCGAAAGCTCTATGTCCTAGATACTCCAGTTCCAGAGGAACCTGCTCCTACCGCACCAAAGGAAGAAAGGGATGCTTATAAGAAGCATTCTGAAGATGCCATTGATGCAAAGTGCTTGATGTTGTGCTCCATGAACCACGAGTTGCAGAGACAACATGATAACATGGGTGTCATTGAGATGATTCAACATCTCAAGAACATGTATGAAGATCAAGCACGACAAGAGAGATATGATGTCTCCAGGGCACTGTTCAAGTGTGTCATGACAGAAGGAGATCCAGTTGGTCCTCACATGCTCAAAATGATTGGGTATGTAGAGAACCTGACAAGACTGGGATTTCCCCTGAGCCAAGAGTTGGCTACTGATGTGATACTGCAATCGTTGCCAAAATCCTACAGTCAGTTTGTGATGAACTACAACATGAAAAACTTTGACAAACCGTTGACAGAGTTGTTGGGCATGTTGAGGACAGCCGAGGCACAAATGAAGAAGGACAAGCCTAAGTCTGTGATGATGATCAGCAACAACAAAGGCAAGTCCAAGCGCAAGGGCAAGGGCAAGGCTAAGAAAGGTTCTGATTCTAGCCACCAACCCAAGTCGTCTTCAACTCTCAAGGACAAGGGAGGCGTGACCAAGAGAGGCAATTGCCACCATTGTCAAAAGCCAGGACATTGGAAAAGGAATTGTCCTCTCTATCTAGAAGAACTAAAGAAGAAGGAGGCGACAAACGTCTCCACCTGAAGGTGTCATGAAATAAACTTGTAACACTTTTTGAGGTATATGATACCAAGATATAAAGTATAAAGCACCCAAAACATGGGGCAAGTGTTGCCGCCATAGATAGGAGTACTTTAATTTATTTTCAGCCTTGAAGGCATGTAATAGAGTTATGAACTGCTATTTCATATTTTCCAATTGTTACAATCCCAATTTTGCATATGTTTTTATAATTGAAATGGATTGATTTTATGAAGTTGGACTTAATTGAAAAGGTTGCATGCTTTGCTTCAAATAAGGGATTTCTTTGCAAATCTCCCTTTTGATAGGAATTTCATAGTTCTTATTATTTAATTGATTCTATAATGGATATAAAAGAGAGGAAAAGAAGAAAAGTCCAAGAAATGAAAAAAAATACATGATAATGGATATTAAGAAAAAGTATTTATGAGAAATACTTGGAAATATCTAGAAAATGGAATTAATGGCCACGATTGTTTGAATGTCATTTACATATGATTTTTAATAGAAAGATTAGTCAAAATAAAAGAAAGGGAAAAGTAATTTATTTGAATAAAGGAATAAATAAGGAAAAGGATAAAAGATAAGGAAAGAGGCCAAAGAAATATAGAGAAAATATGTTTAATCAACAAGATGTCTTGCCTTTCTCGTTTTTTTTAAAGGAATGTATCCTTGTAAAACAATTTTTAGGTGCAAACAAAAGAAAAACATTGATCGAGTGGGAACGAACCTTGCCAAATCAGACTCTTATGGAAAGTTGGGGATTCCAGTCTCAGAACAACGAGATTAACATAGGAAAAGTTTAATAGTCTTTACATATAAGGGAATATATAAAATGTAATTATTTTCCCTCCTAGATGTGTGACTTGCCGCTTTGAGAAGAGGGTCCTCCTCTTCCTTGTTTCTTATGCTTTAGTTTGCAAGGGTTGTGGAACCGCACCCTTCACCTATAAAAGATAGCATATCAGGATCGTATCACATTAACAATCTTTTTGCACATAGACCAAACCTTCCTAACAATCGGGAAGCGCAACCTTGTTTCCCAAGTTTTGTGAATGGCAGAAGCCAAAGCCCAGACCCCATGCACATGACCGAGACCTCTAATCCTTTCCCAATGAAACGAGCAGTAGTCTGGGTCGTTGCCTCCCTGGAAGGATAGGTCGGTGGGTCTTGAAGATCATGAGAAGACACAAGCCCTCTCCTTGTCCGAGTAGCCATCATTGTTGGCGACCAGGAGGATTCTAACCTCCGTGCACTTGACCGACGACCCCAACCGATGAGCTTGTGAGGGGACCTGAGCGATGGAGGTTGGCCAACAGCCATGGCTTCACGGAGGCTCTAGCCTGCTAGGCCACGCACTGGGTGGCGCCCCAGGTGCGGCGGAAGGCGGCGGGGCTAGGGCAAGGTGTGGCGGAAGCCATCGAGGCCCTGGTGGAGGAGAGCATGACCGTATCTTACTGCAAATCACGGCACTGCTAGGGTGCGAGAGGAGGAAGACGACCCTTTGGGTCGTTGGACAAGTTTGCCCCTCTGCAGGCTAAAGAATCGACCTTTAAGTCAAGGGCAAAGTCGACTTTTCGTTATGTTTCTTTTTTTTGGCTACGTGATGCATGGAGGGAACATGTGGAGCTTGCTGATTGGTTCAAATAGGTAATCCTTGCAAATTTTGTATCTCCTTAATAGTAGCTCGGATGAATATGCATAAAATATGAAAATTGCTCAAAAAAATGAGAGGAATCTAATAAGAATATATTTAGAAGCTAATTCCTCTTGCAATTCGAAAAGTAGTGTAAGTTATCAACTTTGATGAATTAAAGATTAAGAAACCCTATTTTGAGATGATTAATATATTTAGTAGGGTTTAATGGATGATTAAAGTTGGTATTAACCTATTAATGATAAAAAGGAACTTTAGGAACAAAAAGGATGAAATTTGCATGTAATTGGTTTTATTGGAGTTTCATGTGCATGAATATACTTTAATGGGCCTTGAAACCCTAATATCGATAAATGCGACCAATAATGGTTTTAATTATTCAAAATTGTGAATAAAGCTAAGATATAATGAATCTAAGCTATTTCAAGCATTAAAGTTCCTAATTTGTGGATAAATGCCCTAAATGTAGTAATTAGTGTTTTCTAATATATAAAAGGTAGAATTAATGACAAATAGAGTTCATATGTGAATTAGACCATAATGAACTATGAATTGATGATGAATGCGCATAATGATCTTGTCATGGATTAAAAGGATAAAAATAGTAGCTTTAATGTAAAAGAAGCTTAATGAAATTAATTGATGGTTAATGGTGCCTTTAAATATGAAAATAGGGTTATATGTTGTTAAGATAACCTTAATGTTGAAGAATAGATAAGATAATAAGGGTTTATGAGTAATGGTATAAAATTAGGGTTTAAAATAGTAAAAGATGAAGGGAAACCCTAATTACAATGGAAACCCTAAAAGTGAACTAGAAACCCTAGGAAGCGAGCTAGGTTTAATAGATCTTGATGACCTGAGTAATAAAAGGAAATTGTATGATTATTTTAGGATCTTGTTATGTGTGCTTGCTTGCTTGAATTTCTTACTTGCATGGATTATTCTGTCTCTAATCGGCCTGACAGGTATGTGGTTACGCTTATGAATAGTCTCTCTAGTTTCACGGCGATTCCCGAATGTTTTATCGATTGCTTGGAAATAACTGTTGGATGCCTATTTATTTCATGCAACTATAAAGTGACTATGATTATCACTATAAATGTGCATACATGACTGGCTCAGATCCTGGTCCACCTCTGTGGCTTTTCAAAGGCTAAAAAGGGGTAACCTAGAGCAAGGTATAGGTTATCGTGAGTTAGAAATTGGGCTACCCACGTGTAGTGCCATGAGACTCTTTAGCATGCCATGAGTTAAGGAGTGGGCTACCTACGGGTAGTGCCATGTGACTCAACCCTAGAAACTGGTTCACCTGTTAGGTGGGATCATGAGGGGTTTTATGGGGATCTACCATAAGGAAGGTAGCATCCAGGTCCAATGTAGGGACAACGCAGAGGCTAGGGTATGTAGGGATTGAGCAGTTATGCGAAAAATGTAAAGTTGTTTGTTTAAATCATAATTGACTGATTACATTGTTATCATAGTTGCATGATTATTGTTTCCCCCACATACCAGCTTTATGCTGACCGACGTTTTGTTTGTCGGTGTTTTAGGTACAAGCCAAAAGGACAAACAGTAAATCGTCATATTATGAAATACATGAATTAAAATACAAGGAGGATTAGTTAGAGTAGAATTCATATGTGGATAGAAGTTTAGAGATCTAAGTTTTCAAAAGGTATGCAAAGTTTTTATTTTTATCATATTTCAGTATAGTTGGTAGAATTTAATAATTGTTATTGATTATTTGTCGAACCTTTGATCCTGTTAATTTGGATAATGGCTCTGACCTTCTGGTCTTCCTTAATTGGGGGTTACCGGGAGGCGGGGTCGTTACATTTGGTATCAGAGTGTAGGTTCCTCATTTAATCTTTAATAATTATTAAATTTTACAAACTCCGTAGAACCCAAGGGAGTTATTAGAGGGTTCTCTGAAAGACAGAGGTGTCTAGAAAAGGATCACGCCTGGGGGCTGACAAGATTTTCCTCCTCACCGCTAGTTGAAATACGAGGACTCCCGGATCCGTGTGACTGCCTGGCCGAAGTCTCAAGATTTGACTCAAAATAAGATACCTTTAGGACTCTCTCATCTTGTTCATCCCTTCTCAACTCAAATGATGTTAAGGATTATAGGGATTAGGGTTTTCTCTCTTTTCCTCACCCTCTTGAGGTATGGGTAAGGTTGATAAGGTTTAAGAAATCCTCCACCAAATTAATGAAAAGCATGTAAATAAGATGTCATGGACATATGCTTAATAAGACTAAGCGCAAATTAAAGAATATATACATGCTTAGGTCGTATTACATAAGTTGTCATGCCCTCAGGAGAGACCTGAGGCTAGACCTTCTTGTCAGGAGGATAAGTTTAGTGAGTTAGTCTTGGAGGTAGAGATCTCCATTACAAGTAGAGACCTGGCACTTTCTCTGAGAATGATGTTAACCCTAACCCCAAGTGAAGGTTAGAGAGAGATGGCATGATGAGTTAGATGTCATGGTAGACCAAACATTTGGATAGACATGCCTTGGATGCCATATGAGCCATGAGAGGTTGGATAACCGAGTACCTTTGGCGACCCAACCTTAGGAAGGGTTGTGCATGTTAGAATGAAGGATAGCTCCTTCATTAATGAGGTTAGAGAAGAACCTATGGAAACCCCATGAGCTTATATGAGCATGGCATAGTAGGCACCCAGAATACGTCAGTAGTGCGGGCAGCAGGTTGAAACCCTAGCCAGGAGAGTATGATGGATAGCTTATGGGATAAGCATAAAGGGCTATGGATAATCTTGAGCAAACATGAGTTTGAGCATAGGCTTCAACCACGCAGAGGTATGCTTGTGAGCTTGATCCTTCATGGAGAAAGGACCTCTAGTAGTAAGACTGGATGTGGAGTTAGCTCTAGAGAGAGAAAGCAAGAAGGTTGGAAGCCTAGATACCAAGATATGAGGAACAGTGGGAAGTTGAGGATGATGCAACCTAAGTGGATGATAGTGGTTGCCTCGTAGGCTGATGATGTCTCAGTTGCCAAACCCTAGAGAGAGGATGAGTCGGATGGTACCTCTATACCTTTGGTATTGATGAGAGGAAGAGTTCCTTAGACCTAAAGAGGTTTAGTAGCAGGTCGTGAGGCCTTGTACCTTGTTGGTTGTCCTTGAGGAGGACTCCACTATGAAGTGTTGCTCGAGTAGAAGAATGACAAGAAGTGCATGCCATGCCTTGTACATGTTTGGATCGTAGTTAAGAGGTCGAGCAGACAATGGAAATCAGAGAAGTGAACCTAGGGTTCCTAGGCCTAAGAGGGGAAGTGGTGTACCTGATGCTCATGATGAGATTTGAGTTTCCATAGATGCGAGCACGGTACTTCTCATGGGTAGAGGAAAGGGAAAACCCCTTAAGTTTAAGGTATGGTTGATGAACCCCTCACAAATAAGTGGATGACATGGTAAGGTATGATCGTGATCCAGTGTCAAGGATGAGAACAAGTATGACCTAGCATGGTTTAATAGGTGGTCTGCTTGTGCCTTAGGAGCTTGCTAGGGTTAAGCATGCTCATGTGAATGTAAACCCGAGACATAAGGGTGTTTGTGACCTTTGTTATAAAGAGATGCAGTTTCCTCCCATCCTGGGAGAGGGACCCTTTTGTAGGGTGTATACCAGCTTTTTACGTTTTGAGGAAACCTAAAGGGGTCTCATAGGATCTTGAGAAGCAAGTGAAAGTACATGGTATGAGAATGAACCTATAAAACCCAATAGATAACCATCTCTAAGTGCATGTGGTTGCATTACCATGGAGGTAACCGGAATGGGGCCTGACCAAGGTTGGCAGGTTGCCATGACCCCTATGAAAGGATGAAAGTCAGCCCATGAATGTAGAGAGAGCGAGATGATGAAGTCTTGGGTAAGGTTCTAAGTTGAACATGTACTATGTTAGAATCCTAAGTCTATCCTAGGGTCAGGTAAGGATAAGGCCGATGGAAGTAGGAGTTGCCTAATTCCCTAGTTGCACATGATCATAGGGTCGGGAGGTAACAACTATCATTGTCTGAGGGCCATGGGTTAGGAGATTGATCACCTTCATGAACTCATGGGACCAAAAGAATGGATGAGTAGGGCACTCTCTGGATGGATAAGGGAAGAGGGATGACCCCAAAAGTACCGACACCCTATAGACCTAGAGGAGATGACCAAGGATTGTGTGTTGACCCAAGTAGGTTCGAGACCAGTTTCCATGGAAGTAACTTTGATATCAAGATGATTGGGATGTAGAGGCATAAGCTGCACGTTTCAACTTAGATTTATCGGTGTACTGGCGATGTGGGATGTACTATCTCTACTCTTGGAACAAGAAGAACTTTGTGTTTGGACGGCCGTCAAATGCTTATTTCCTCTAATTATGGGAGTGAGAGATAGGATAGTACGCATGCCATACTCCAAGGATAAAGATGATGTGAGTTGGAACGTTGCTATGAGGTATGAGGATAGAGATGATAACATACCCTTGTGTGGTGATTGATATGAGGATGGTTTACAGATATCAAGAGAAATAAGGTAGTCATTTTATGAGGATATTTTGAGCTATCAGTTATACAAGGTTGAGTTTGAAAGCCAAGAGAATAAGCTCAGAGTTGTCTTGGTGAAGATGGACTAGAGTTTGAGCTGAGATAATAAGTGAAGGTGTATGTTTTCAATATTACCTAACACCTAAGGATGGGAAGTGGTAATGGATGCTCTAGTTGAGACGCAGCTGCCTAGTTTAGCTAGGGGCTAGAAGAGGTTGCTAGGTTAGCCCTAAGATGGAATAAGAGATGAGTTTGGCTAACACTCAGGTGTAATGATATCAGTTGATCAAGTTAATGGTTGTTTGGTTAACCAACCTAGTCCTTGATGTAATAAAAGGATGATTGCAAAACCTCAGATGCACTTCTTTGGAAGAGAAGGTGAGGAAACCCTGATTTGAGTGGTTTAGGGTTTCTGAGGAATCGATCTTAAGGAATCATGACAATACATGAGATCATGATTTAAGATTACCATATACCATGGTACTACTAAGATAATAAGTGACAATAGTACTTTGGATGCTTGAGATGAAGTTGCATGGGGAATGTTTCCATGCAAGCCAGGAGGTGAAGGACGAACACCAGTAACCCAGTGTATCGATATAGAGGATAAAAGAGTCCCTGAGAGGGAATGGGAGTTCATCATTATGGATGTCATGGTAAGTCTCCCCTAGACCAAGGAAGGTCAAGATGCAATATGGGTTATGGTAGATCGCCTTACCTAGATGACATGAGGAAGAAAGAGTATTGTCAAGGGACAGATCCAGTTGAACTACATGTGAGAAAGAGATGGTTCAACTACACCATGATGCGAGTTCAAAAGTTCTTAAGTATGACCTAAAGGTTCACTTCCATAATGGGAGTAGGTACATGAAGAACTCGATGTTAGTATAGTTTATCACCCTAACTAATGGTTAGTACGATCCAGACTAGAGGGTCTGATGAGAGCATGTGAGCTCGTTTAGGGTGATACATAGAGCCAGTTCTTGTCCTTTGTAAGATGTGATGATAATCACCATAGTCAGTATCGGGTTGTAAAGAAGCTCTGTAAGGGAGGTTGTATCGGTCACCACTTCATTAAGATGATGTTGGCGAAGGGACCTCGTGAAGGTCAAGAAAGGACCACAGTGTGTGCATATGAAGTCACTTTGATCATGCAATGGCTGAAAGGAGCCCGGAAACAACATGAGTTGTAAGCTGATGCAAAGTAGACTGACATGCAGTTCACTGTAGGGGAATATGTGACATGAAAATCCGACCCCTCTAAGTTATAGATAAGAGAGCTGAGTCCCCAATGCATGTGTTCTTTTGACATGTTTTGGTAGAGAAGGTTGAGTTTGCCCTTACCCCTCAGGATAATGTGATGTGTGATGAATTCCATGTGTCCAATTTAGAGCACTATGTGAGGTATCCGGGCCATGTGCGGAGCAATGAACCTAGTGAGCCCCAGGGGAGGATGAAATGACCTGAGTCACCTGTGAGGTCTATAGATGCCAAGGTGAAAGAACTCAGAGAAAAAAATATGTGATGATAAAGGTTCTTTGGAAGCGCCATGGATAGGGCAAAGCCACATAGGGGCCAATGATGGACATGTAAAAGTCTTATCCTGAATTGTTTGTTTGCTTGTTGGAATTTTGAGGACAAAATTCTTATAAGAGGGGAAGGATGTTACAACCCCAATTTTGCATATGTTTTCATAATTGAAATGGATTGATTTTATGAATTTGGACTTAATTGAAAAGGTTGCATGCTTTGCTTCAAAGAAGGGATTTCTTTGCAAATCTCCCTTTGATAGAAATTTCATAGTTCCTATTATTTAATTGATCCAATAATGGATATAAAAGAGAAGAAAAGAAGAAAAGTCCAAGAAATGAAAAAAAAGATACATGATAATGGATATTAAGCAAAAGTATTAATGAGAAATACTTGGAAATATCTAGAAAATGGCATTAATGGCCACGATTGTTTGAATGTCATTTACATATGATTTTTAATAGAAAGATTAGTCAAAATAAAAGAAAGGGAAAAGTAATTTATTTGAATAAATGAATAAATAAGGAAAAGGATAAAAGACAAGGAAAGAGGCCAAAGAAATATAGAGGAAATATGTTTAATCAACAAGATGTCTTGCCTTTCTTGTTTTTTTAAAAAGGAAGGTATCCTTGTAAAACAAATTTTAGGTGCAAACAAAAGAAAAGCATTGATTGAGTGGGAACGAACCTTGCCAAATCAGACTCTTATGGAAAGCTGGGGATTCCCGTCTCAGAACAATGAGATTAACATAGGAAATGTTTAATAGTCTTTACATATAAGGGAATATAAAAAAAATAATGTAATTATTTTCCCTCCTAGATGTGTGACTTGCCGCTTTGAGAAGAGGGTCCTCCCCTTCCTTATTTCTTACGCCTCAGTTTGCAAGGGTTGTGGAACCACACCCTTCACCTATAAAAGCTAGCATATCAGGATTGTATCACATTAACGATCTTTTTGCACATAGACCAAACCTTCCTCACAACCGGGAAGCGCAACCTTGTTGCCTAAGTTCTGTGAACGGCGGAAGCCAAAGCCCAGACCCCAAGCACATGACCGAGACCTCTAATCCTTGCCCAATGAAACGAGTAGCAGTCTGGGTCGTTGCCTCCCTGGAAGGACAGGTTGGTGGGTCTTGAAGATCATGAGAAGACACAAGCCCTCTCCTTGTCCAAGTAGCCATCATCGTTGGCGATCAGGAGGATTCTAACCTCCGTGCACTCGACCGACGACCCCAACCGATGAGCTTGTGAGGGGACCTGAGCGATGGAGGTTGGCCAATAGCCATGGCTTCATAGAGGCTCTAGCCTGGTAGGCCACGCACTAGGAGGACCCCCAGGTGCGACGGAAGGTGGCGGGGCTAGGGCGAGGTGTGGCGGCAGCCATCGAGGCCCTGGTGGAGGAGAGCATGCCCGTATCTTGCTGCAAATCGTGGCACTGCTAGGGTGCGAGAGGAGGAAGACGACCCTTTGGGTCGTTGGACAAGTTTGCCCCTCCGCGGGCTAAAGAACCGACCTTTAAGTCAAGGGAAAAGTCGACTTTCCGTTATGTTTTTTTTTGTGGCTACGGGATGCATGGAAGGAACACATGGCGCTTGCTGATTGGTTCAAACAGGTAATCCTTGCAAAATTCGTATATCCTTAATAGTATCTCAGATGAATACACATAAAATATGAAAATTGCTCAGAAAAATGAGAGGAATCTAATAAGAATATATTTAGAAGCTAATTCCTCTTGCAATTGGAAAAGTAGTGTAAGTTATCAACTTTGATGAATTGAAGATTAAGAAACCCTATTTTGAGATGATTAATATATTTAATAGGGTTTAATGGATGATTAAAGTTGGTATTAACATGTTAATGATAAAAAGGAACTTTTGGAACAAAAAGGATGAAATTTGCACAGAATTGGTTTTATTGGAGTTTCATGTGCATGAATATACTTTAATGGGCCTTGAAACCCTAATATTGGTAAATGCGACTATTAATGGTTTTAATTATTCAAAATCATGAATAAAGCTAAGATATAATGACTCTAAGCTATTTCAAGCATTAAAGTTCCTAATTTGTGGATAAATGCCATTAATGTAGTAATTAGGGTTTTCTAATATATAAAAGGTAGAATTAATGACAAATAGAGTTCATATGTGAATTAGACCATAATGAACTATGAATTGATGATGAATGTGCATAATGATCTTGTGATGTATTAAAAGGATAAAAATAGTAGCTTTAATGTAAAAGAAGCTTAATGAAATTAATTGATGGTTAATGGTGCCTTTAAATCTGAAAATAGGGTTATATGTTGTTAAGATAACCTTAATGTTGAAGAATAGATAATATAATAAGGGTTTATGAGTAATGGTATAAAATTAGGGTTTAAAATAGTAAAAGATGAAGGGAAACCCTAGTTGCAATGGAAACCCTAAAAGTGAACTAGAAACCCTAGGAAGCGAGCTAGGTTTAATAGATCTTGATGACCTGAGTAATAAAAGGAAATTGTATGATTATTTCAGGATCTTGTTATGTGTGCTTGCTTGCTTGGATTTCTTACTTGCATGGATTATTCTGTCTCAAATCATCATGACAGGTATGTGGTTACGCTTATGAATAATCTCTCTAGTTTCATGGCGATTCCCGAACGTTTTATCAGTTGCTTGGAAATAACTGTTGGATGCCTATTTATTTCATGCAACTATAAAGTGACTATGATTATCACTATAAATGTGCATACATGACTGGCTCAGATCCTGGTCCACCTCTGCAGCTTTGCAAAGGCTAAAAGGGGTAACCTAGAGCAAGGTCTAGGTTATCGTGAGTTAGAAATTGGGCTACCCACATGTAGTGCCATGAGACTCTTTAGCATGCCATGAGTTAAGGAGTGGGCTACCTATGGGTAGTGCCACGTGACTCAACCCTAGAAACTGGTTCACCTGTTAGGTGGGATCATGAGGGGTTTAATGGGGATCTACCATAAGGAAGGTAGCATCCAAGTCCATTACAGGGACATCGTAGAGGCTACAGTATGTAGGGATTGAGCAGTTATGCGGAAAACATAAAGTTGTTTGTTTAAATCATAATTGATTGATTACATTGTTATCATAGTTAATGATTATTGTTTTCCGCACATACCAACTTTAAGCGTTTTGTTTGTCGGCGTTTTAGGTACAAGCCAAAAGGACATACAGTAAATCGTCATATTGTGAAATACATGAATTAAAATACAAGGAGGATTAGTTAGAGTAGAATTCATATGTGGATAGAAGTTTAGAGATCCAAGTTTTCAAAAGGCATGCAAAGTTTTTATTTTTACCATATTTCAGTATAGTTGGTAGAATTTAATAATTGTTATTGATTATTTGTCGAACCTTTGATCCTATTAATTTGGATAACGGCTCTGACCTTCTGGTCTCCCTTAATTGGGGGTTACCGGGGTCGTTACACCAATGGATAGAAACACATTATTTTTGCATATTGTATGACAATGATAGCAATTAATAAATTTGATGTTTCAATTTCAAAGATATGATCTTTATGGCAATGCCTTGTTTATCTTGTGGTACTTGGTATACATAAGATTAAATGATACCTAAAAGTTATTGATAACTCAAACAATCAAATTAGCATAAATCATGAGAAATTCATTTCTAGTTCCCATATGATGGATAAATCTAGACTCTTTTGGTTAGAGAACCAGTAAGAGACATGAATCTCTTAGACATGATTAATCAATCTTCACTAGTGGTAGTGGGAGAATGATTATCCTATTAGGTATAATGCATGTGATGTATTTACATACCTATTAGAGTTAATGCTAATACTTCAAATGGTGTTTATAGAAATACCAATATGAATATCTTGAAGTGTTCAAGAATATCATAGATGAAGTAAGAATTTGGTAAAGTGTTAATTCTTGATGAGATCAATGAATGAAATACTTGGACTAAATATTTGAGATCCTTATGAGTGATGTATCATAGTGAGCTCATGATTAAGGTATGGTGATGTCTAAATCAAAAGGAGTCATACTCTAAGGAGTTAGAAGATGATTATCAAATAACTAATTTCTTCTTAAATAAAGAATACCTCACACTATTAAAGGACATTAAGAATCACAAGGAGTTGTGAATTCTTATATCCTTGACGGATACACCTCGATTATCTATGTAATTAGTTGGTCATGTGATGAGTCAACTATCTAGATGAATATGAGGAACCAGATTTTGAGTTATGGTTTGTGACCATTACATCCTAAATGACTTCCATGTAAACCATAAGGTATGACCTTGATGGTAGCACCCATTGGGATAAAATCCATAAGTGCGAATGAGTCTTAAGCGTTAAGACACATGGATAACATTTTGAGAAGGATGATGCTTGTTGATTACAACTTAATGACTAAGAGATTTGGCATACAGATACTAAAACCACATTCCTATGAGGAATAAAACAAGGATGTGTACATGACACAACCTATAAGGTTTATGAATCCATTAATGCAAATGAAGTCCATAAGTTACAATGGACTAATCAATGTGATTTATTAAGTACAAGCAACTCAGAGTTGGATCTTTACTTTGATGATATAGTCAAAGGGTTTGACTGATATGTCAAAGATAAAGAAGGGATTTGTGATTTAGTGGGAGCGTATTTGCATTCCACATGTTGATGAGGAATGAGATGTTCTAGAATGGAAATCCAAAGTGGAAATTATCTATAAGGAAGATAGAAACGTTTCCTATGTGATAGGAATAGAGATCTATAGAGATAGTTCTTAACAACCTCTTGACCTGAAAAGAGAGAACATACATTGGCAATCTATACTGAAGGGTTCAGTGTACAAAGATTCAGTGGGAGAAAACTTGTCCATGTTACATGGAGTTAGTATCCCAAGGCCAAGTGTCCAATTCTTATGAAGAATGGGAACACTAAGAATAGATAAGGATATATCATGTATGTAATCATCCCATCATCTTGCATGTATGGACATGACAAGAATAAAATGCATTCATCATCTTGTATGTAGGACATGACAATATGATGTGCTCATCCCGATAACTCGTATGTGGGACATGACGAGTGGATGTATGTCATGTTCCAGTAAGGGTTACTGGAATACCATAAGAACTTGATAAGTACTTGAGAAGTACTAGTCCTATGGAAATAAGGAAGGGTTCACTGTAAAGAGTTACACTAATGCGAACTTCTGAAAAGGACAGAAAATTAATCGCAAAATATATATGGGATATATAAAAGTGAATGTTTGTTGATAAATGAAAATGTTCCAATAAAGCCGTTTTAAAAGGAAATGTTGAGTATCCGTGTGTTAGAGAACATCAATGGATACTATATGGATCTGGAAGTTCATGAGATGAACTTATAGATATTCCGATCTTTGATGACAAGTAAGGAGTACTTGGTCATGCAATGTGGATAAAGGTTAGCAAAGGAATACTAGATCACATATTACGACAACTCCATCTCATACGTGTGACGTACAACGAAGAGATGAGAGACATGCAATTAATACCGACTTTGGCAAGGTGTTGCCATAACTCACTGCGTAAGCACTAGAGCATAGTAACATGTGGGACATGTTTGAAGATCACTAATAATATGATTGAATGGTGATTGGCTCACAGTGCAAGTGGGAGTCTGTTGGTATGTATGCCCTGAGAGCCAATCATGGTCTGATTGGTGGGATACGTTAAGATTGATTTGATAAACATCAAAGGCAAGCTTCCAATTCTTTCTGGTTAAGTGATATGAGATAATGATAGAACTGATTGAATGTCTAGAGAATGACAATACTCAATGACGTATGCTTTCAGGTTGAGGACTTGAACGATGAGATCATACAGATGCTAAGAGTTTGTACATTCTTATTATGTCCCTAGTCAGATGTCATTGTGGAAGGTAGATAGACAACAATGACACACAAGACTAGATTGTGGTGTTGGTTGATGACATAATCTCATTAGTCATGATATGGAGATATCAAACCAAACACATAGGTACTTGTTAGAGAACAAGTGTACCAGACAGACCCACTGTGAGTTTGACACATGGAACCATGACATGGTAGTCACTGTCAGTTCTCACAGTGATGGTGGTGAGTGTGATTCTTTGACCTGAAATCACTACACTCAACACATGTCGTTGGGTACACTTTGACATCATCAAACGCAGTCCTGAAACATGGGTTGTTATAAAGGTGATGATTGGGTGACTCTGACACATGGAGCTTTTGAGGGGTGAGTGATAGATATGGGATTTGTCCCTCCTGAGGGAGTTTGATATCCATGGCCACTTGATGAGTAGGATTGAGATAGGCGTGCATGCATGTGTGAATCAGTATGTGATATTGATGTTATACATATCTCCTCCAATCTACTCTGAGATCAAGAAAGTGAATGAACATTGACAGGATGACTGTTCCATGCCTCGACTTCATTTGGGATATCAGTGACAAAGGAATTATACATTCACTGTAACACCATTCATGGATTGTAGGATTGAAAGTTGTTCTCAAACTTACTTTTTCACTTGGGTAGCACTGATGTGTGACTAGGCACCGCTCTTTGCTTGTGAAGTCATAAGTGTTATGGACTTTCACTGCCAACGTGAAATGGACCTGTAGGGTCACACACATAGGATTTAACCTGGAAGAGGATTTTATCCACAAACAATGTTTAGATTGATTACTAAAGGAGTTTGGTAGTTCAATTAAACACTCAATCAATTGATAACTCAGTATCATAGTGTTCAAGGTGTTGGACCGATTGATTAGAGTATCAGATTGATTGAAACTACAATTGACTGATTTTGCACAGTCTGCAATCCCAACCGATCGGCTCATGTGATGAACCGATCGGCTCAGGACAGGCTGACTTGACAGGTTCAAGGGTTGAAATGATTGGCTCAACTGGTCCAAACGAGCAAGTTGGGAAAGTCAGGTTGGTGAGAAATTTCCTTTCGTTTCACTTGTCCAATTTTATTGGAACAAGGATTGGTATTTGGATCAATTAGAAACAAAAGAGGAAAAGTCAATCAGGAACTAATCAGGACTAAAAACCGATCGGCTCATGCTTGAACCGGTCGATCGGCTCAGGTGTCCCAACCGACCGGCTCAGGTGTGAACCGATCGACTCAGATCCCCAACCGACTGTTTTATGCTTAAAACGATCGGTTCAGCAGGCGTAGTTGGTTGTTTTGTGGAAAATCTCAAACCCTTCTACTCCTGCTTTAATCCCGCATTGCCTGGGGTAGAGAACCCTATCCCATGACCCTCATATATATATATAGGGGTACTCAGAGTGTCTCAAGAACAACAACTCAGAATACCAGTTGCTCTATAAAGTTGTCGTTCTCTCTGGTTGTGATAATCGAGAGAGCCCGAGCAATTGCTTCCCGATAAGGGAGGCACAACAAGGGAAAGACAACTGCAGAAAAGTGACTGGTGGTAGGAGAGTGTTTCAGGTGGCTAGTACACCGACAGAAGGGTGTGACTCCTTCCGATTCCTTGTGGGACAAGGAGATCGGAGTTCCAGGTGGTCTGTGTGGACTACTTCAGAGGCAGGAGACTTCTGTCGCTCAGAGGACAGCTGACAATCTCGACAGTCCCAGTGAGACCAGGAGCTGCACATACATCGTCCAAGACCGAAGGTGAAGATCGTGCAAGCCGCGAGGTAACGTCGCCGAGCAAGCCTCAGGACAAGGTATGTCTCTACAAACCATCCTTCCTACTGTATAGACGTTGACGCGATTCCATCGTTCTGGGTTTGGGAGAGAAATTTTTTGTTTCCGCTGCCTTCTCTGTCTCCCCTAAAACCCAACAAGAGATTGAAGCAAACACTTAGACTAGGTGTTTAGAGTGGTTCCAATCTCCAAATTAGTATACCATCAATCCACTACCTAAAGAGGTCAACCTCTAGGGCATTACAACTCATGTATACTTATATTCCATTATAAGACATACAAGAAGACCACCTTACATATAAGGACTTACTTATTCAAGAGCTAGTTTTCTACCTCACAATAGGTCTTACCCACTCTTACAAGTAGCTCGATTCCTTCTCCTAGGACATCTCCTCCTTGCAATAAGTCTCCAACCTTGAGGATTTACCCACCAATTTCCTTGGATCTTCCACCTTACCCTTCTCCTTCATTTAGAGAAGATCTTCACACCTTCAACCTTGAATAAGAACAACAACTCCTCCTTCACTTGGAGAAGATCACTTCAGCCTTTGCTCTTTGAGAAAGGGGATTGGGAAGATGAAAAGATGAAGAGCTTTACAAGGTAATAATGAGGTAGCTCTCTTATAACATGCCTAACTCACTCATAATCATGAAATGCTTTGTAAATGAGAGAGAAATGGGCTCAAAGGGTTGTAGCACACTCAACTATAGCAAGGACCAAGGATAACATGAATGATCAACCTTGGAATGAACTCCAAGAGGTCCTATTTATATTTGGGGGTATTCCTTTGAGTGTGGGATCACTTAAAAATGAAAAATAGATGTTTTACAATTGCAATAGATATATTTTCGTTTCTAACAACTCTCTAACAGTTGGAATCACTTTTTCTATGTTTTACATATAATATATTTGGTCGAGTTTCAATAAAGGTAACTCGACCGATCCACTAACTAACAAAGCCAATTTTTAAACTATCGGTCAAGTTTGTCCTGGGGTAACTCGACCAATCAGCTAAAGTCAACCTTAGTCAGTAAGTTGGTCAGTTGAGTTTTGTGAGTGTACAACTCGACCGATGCAACCATTTCCAAAAATCCATCACAAATCGGTTGAGATCCAAACTCGATCGATTAAAGTGTTGTGACAAAATTTCCAAAATGATTTTAAAGTGATCAAATAATGGAATTAAGTGTCCCTGATTTTTTTTGATCTTAGTTACAAGTCATATCATCAATATAAATGATTACAAAATTATTCTAAGGTGATTTGGAGTGTCTTCCACAAAAGTGCATTTACATTGCTTTTGACTTGAACTTGACAAGCTACGACTTGTATAACTAGATCCTTTTTATGTACCTAATGCCTGAAATCAATCTTAAACAAACATATTAGATACATATAAATGGAATGGTTAAGTCATTATAAAAATATGGACAATGTATAACTCTCAAGTCAACAAGAACAACTTGAATTGAAATGGGCTAACTTCCTCCTTCATGTAAGCTAATAGACTGCTGGACTGATTAGAACACAAAAGTTATTGGAACACACAAATTTATTGGAACCATTTAGACATTGTAGAATTTTTATACCACGTGTACATGCGTTCAAATGACGGTGAGTTGACTTCTTCCAGTCTATAGTGTTCCATTACCAAAATAATCACAACTAAATCCAAAAATGATACTACATTGTCAGACAATATTTATATACAACTCATTAAGAGAAAGTAAGTCAATTAAACCCACTTGAATCCTTCCAGGCTATAAGTAATGTGGAAACAAAGGATTCAAGCTAGGTTGTGCAATAATATATATACAACCCACTAAGAGAGAAAAATCAAACATCCATCTAACTCTCTCCAACTTCTAAACACAAAGACATCCTAAACCAATTAAGACACAAAGTCATAAACAAGTTGTTGGATCCCTTTGAATTTTAAACTTTTTTTCATAGGGCTCATGATAAGTGTTACATTGTCATACACAAATAATTAATATCATACACAAGCCATTAAGAGAGAGCTGCCCCACTAGTGTCACTTATAGTCCTCCTATCCCTTCAATTTGTAAGGACACAAATAGATTGATTAGCATGCATACATGTTGATGGAACACACTGATTGACTAGACTATTGAGCATACAACCAAACTATACATAGATAGTATTTTTGTCATGATAGCTGAAATGAAATTTTTAACTCAGACTCGTTAGGATTGCCTTACTTGAAAATGCACACTAAGCATGTGTGCTACAATTGAATTCATCTGATGTGTGACTATCAAAATATACAAAATCATATTTTCTCATTTATTATATACGGCTTACTTGCATATCTTTGATTCTTTTCTTTAATGAGTACAACAAAAAACTAAAAAAGTTGAAGTCATATTTTCAAATATACTTTAATTGTTAAAGAATATAAAACCGTCCCATTTCATTTTGCACATCTTTTTAAACCCAAAATTGATCCAGATCAAAAAAGTTAAACTCGAAACCAATTTTCCTCTTAGGTTCATAGTTATTACTCACATGTGATTGAAATACATATCACTAAAAGATAATAGCTTGATTAACAATTAGTTGACTCTTCCCAACCTACTATGTGTTGTTATCAAAATTTTCTCTACCCCCCTTCTTTGTCATATATTTGTTGACAATTCAAAAAACATAACATAGAAACAAAAAAATCCAATCAAATCATAAGGATTAAGATGAGCATCGAGCTGACTATAGATTGAGACAATCAAAAGCCTAACTCAATTCTTCCTTCAGAATTAGTACTCAACTTAATTGATATACTATCCACTAAAAGAGAATAGGTCGATTAACATCCATCTAAATCTCTCTGATATGTAAAATGTCATTACTAAAATTACATGCACTCTTTGTCTCTCCTATGCAATTGTTCATTTCTAAGAGCACCAAAAAAAAGTGGCAAGAAAAGAAAATATGCAACATCAATCATATATGATAAATAACAAAGACACTAAATAGGTTGTCAAACATATTATCAACCTAAATTGACAAAATTTAAACTCAAATTTTATTTTTTGTCAGGATTATAATTAGTTATAGAGATCACCTTACATACAATCTACTAAAAGAGAACAACTTTGGTGTGACCTAAACTCATTAACTAGGGTTTAGGCCTGTCATAAAGGATTAGGATAACCATCCACTTTTAGTTACTAAACTGGGATCAACTTTAACTTTTTCTTTTCCCTTAACATATAGAACTAATGAACATCATATTAGCATAATATATAACATTTGATTTAAGCATAAACATCACAACTTTACAATTTGAGTTTAGATTTTACAACATAGTCAACTAAAGAAAATAAGTTCTGACTTTAGTATACATCATTACAACATATTACATAGCTACTCTCAATCCTCACTCTCACATTCACATGACCATAGGAAGGATAAAAGGCCATCTAATTAAACTAGCTAGTCTTCTCTAGATCTCAACTAAACTAATCTTGACAAAAGATTGCTTCTGACTCCTCCTACTGAGTAGGACTTGTTCCTAAAAATGATTCACTATAGTGTGTGAGCTACTAGCTCAGAGCATGAAAAGTCATTAAGAAACCATGATAATTAAGAAATGTAATGGTTATTGAGTTAAAATATGAAAGAGTATAAGCATGGAAGTTGTAATCTATAGACATTCAACATGGCAGGAGTTATGATAATAAATGAAACAAGTAAACAAATAAATCCATTCATTAAACCTAAACCCACATGAAGTGTACCACAACATGTGGAAGTATTATTGTAAGAACCCATTACACTAAACGAGATTACTCAAAACATAAAACACAATATATCACCAATTAACCACATACCCCCAAAATATGGGTAAATTAAAACCGATTTCAACATCAACACCCGCTCAGAAACATTTGCATAAGAGCCCAATATCTTTCTTGTATCCATACTATGATAAGAATTTGATACAAATTGTTCTATCGCCTTAGCCACAACATATATACACAGCAGAACAATATTTATATATGCCACACAAACAATCATTAACATGCTAACAAAATTCTGATTTGTTTGAAACACCATATACAAACTTTTCCTGCCCGAACCTGAGAGTACAGGGATGACTCTAGGACACACTAGACATATAATCAACTTTCTCAAAGATTCATTACTATATCTCCTATTTGCTGCCATAGGTTTGTTTTCATCACTTCTGATTACCTAAAAAGATGCGGCAAACCACAAGGGTGAGACCCATGTCCCAACAAGAGATATAACCTCCAACAATGCTTATTGATTACAATATTTTAAATAATTAATTAGATTTAAGCAGTTTAATCAGATATAACAAATAGGATTAACAACACTGATGATTAAAAAAATACATAAAGGAGTTGATAACAATGATCATCATTAAGCTGACTATCATCATTTGCTTTGTTAACTGTATAAGAGATTCAATAGCATATGCATAACTAGCATCGGCAAGTCTAGTAGCATATTATCTCTACTAACTTGAATAAGTCTAGCATCATAAGCATATCTAACAACATTAGCATGTCTAACAGTTTGAATAGATCAATATAATAAGCAGAACTAACAATATAAGCATGAGTATTTGCATAAGAATGATTAACAATATAGGCATTTCTAATTATAGAGGCACGACTAGCATGCTATACATAACTAACAACATGATATAGCTAGCATCATAATTATAACTAGCAGTAGCAATATAGATATCAACATAAGCATGGCTATTGTATGTACACATTTACAATCTTAAGCATATCCACAATATAAGTATATCTACTATCTCTTAATTGCACTAAGCATCATCTTTATGTAAAGAGAACAAACAAGGGTTATCATCCAATGTGAAGCGTTGTGTATAACCCTAAACGGATATGCTATATGACTGTATTACATCTTTTATTATGCACTAGGGAATTTGAATCGTACCATCCAAAGTCCAACCGACCCATGCGGAGGGCTATTCAACAGTATGCGCTCCGAGTTTCCCTTAGGAATACTCATTTCACCATCCAGCAAGTTCGAACACTGAAGATGGCTCTACGACATAGGGCACTACATGATTAGAGTTGCACTTGATTAGTTATGCCAATTGGGTGAATTAAGGATGCAATAAATAAGTGGACATACAAACCCTAATTCACTTCTAGCAAGCATATAAATATCACAACTTCAAAAGATATAAAATGTGTGAAACATAATTTCTCATCTTATCATCACATGGTACTATTCACTTGCCATTCATGAGACTACACTAGTCATCATACTATCACAAGATATAAATCCTTTTCACACTATCACATGGTATCAACCCTTATCGACACAATAGGATTACACCCTATTTAGGGCTCAACCATGCCCAAAGGTCATTAAGACCATCATACTATTCCCTGTAAGATCATCATTATATTTGCATGCCTTATAACAAGGCTCAACAACATCACTTACATACAATACACCGGATCAACACAATATTGCACTAATGAGCTAGGAGATATTCATAAACAATCATAGCAAGGTTATATTAACATAAAGAACATTCCTTTATTACATCAACATGCAAGGAATCTAGATATGATTAACCCTCGTCATATTCATAATGCACATGTTTAGCATAAGAAAGTATCAACCATGTGGCTATGATAACCACCAATTAACATATTAAGGTTCTGATCATATTAAAGAGGTTATTTCACCATCATTCCATCATATAAGAATGTTAAACATGAATACTCATCTTTATCTATTTTCATTGGAGTTAGGTTCAACAAGATAAATTATATTAATGTTACTAATTAGCACTTATACCCAAACCCTAACTCACGACATCCCCATTGGATCATGGATGCATAACGTGAAGCATCACCATCACATTCCATACTATTCTCAAGTATGAATCCAGACATAAATCAAGGTGTAACCACCAGGTTATATCATACTAAGGTTTCAACAACAATAAGAGAGTACTCCATGATTGTATTAATCATTCAAGGACTATTCACACCCAATTACCACCATTTCGTTATATTAAAGCTAGGTATAACAAGCTATACCTCATTAGGGTTACCCATTAATTCATTATGGTGATTATAAATCATAATCATACGAGGGTAAGGGTAAGACTACAAGTTTAAGGCATTGAACCATCAAATTCTCATCATTATAATCATAACATTACATTATATTCTTCACCCAAAACAATGAGAATGTTGAGGCATTAACTTCTAACCATTAAATGTTGAAAAGGTAAAGCCATTGGTTGTTTACATAAGTAAACATCTTGAACAAACCTCCTATGAAGTCATTGAGTTTTTCTCGAGAAAGATTCACCATCTAACCCTGGATATCCCTTGATAAACAACATGAAAAGTTCTATTGAGAGTAGGGTAAAACCCACAAGCGACTGTTTATTTAAAACAAGCCGTTAGTAAATGAGCTTCTTAAGTTAATCTCATAAAGGAAACCATTTACATAACTTTATTAGGACCAACATATTACATTTATGCACCATTCCAATTTATTGGATGAAGAAATGTTAGATCTTAACCATTAGGTCAAGTTCATATATTAAAACCATCAATTGGAGTATAGGTCCGACCATTGCATCAAATGACCTAAGAAACCATTGGTTTAAGACTTAATTGATGCTACAACTATATGCTTAACTCACCATAGGTTGTGGAGACCTGATCCACCATCAGTAGTGACCATTAAGTCACCATAGGTTTTTGGATCAACACTATATTCATTAATCATAATCAGATATCAAGCTAATGTCACCCTTGATTAATAGCATCATTAGGGTACTTAGTTGTTAATCACTAATCTTATAATTAGGCCAACACCTGACCTAAGGGGTGAATGTCAGTTGACACCCTTGATCACTACCATCAGTTGTCATGAAGACAACACCATTAGTTGTTGCAATGGTACCACCATTGAGTCATGTGTTTATAGAAGAAATCAGTTTTAAACCCTAAAATTGACCATTGGTTGATAGGTGTTTAGCATCATCGGTTGTCAAACCAACCTGATCCAATTCATATTATACCTTAGGAATAATGTACACATGATCACAGGTTCATATAGAACTGAAATCACAAAAGGGAACATTATAAAAATCAAAATCCAAGTCAAGCATAGCTTTTTAGTGCATGGATCATCATTTAAAAGTAAGAACATGAGCTAGCAAGCTTATTGTAACATCCTCAATCTCATAGCTAATGTAATCCTTTAATGTGGGGTTTTCTAAGTAAAGGCATGCCAAGGGACGTAATGACCATAACCATGGCTAGGTATGTAATTAAGTTCACAAAATGTGTAATACAAGCCATCCAATTAATCAATACACACATAATGACTTAAATGTGTATGATTATAGTCAGTTGTATATTAATATATATGAATTATTCCTATGAACAATAATGTGATAAATATATAATATGACGAGTCCACTTCATGGCTTGAGCCTTAGACCTAGCTTAGGTTTTCATATTATGAAACCAAAGAAATAGTGATCACATGTGTCATACATGAGTGTCAATTGAGAAATTATATTGATTCAAGATTTATTTTCATGATTTGGAATACAATCAAGCTCATGGACCCTTTGAAATTCTAAGGGATGGGCCATGTGCCCTAGAGCCCAATTCCAACCCTATTGGACCAATTAAGTTCTACAAATAGGTCCTTGGAGCACAAATTGAGAATTAAGTATTTCGTGATCATAATGAATGCTCAAGATATTTTTCATAGATGTAGAATTAAAATATAAGATTATCAGTAAAATTTTGAATGATTTTAAATTATCTAGAGACCTAGGTAATTAATTTAGTATTTATCCAATTTCACTTAAAAGGTACTTTTAGAGTGTCTATCTTATTAACCTTGACGTAGACTTTTGTCAAAGGAAAGGTAATGAAAATATAATGTTTGACACTAAACAGGCTCATGGTATAGAATATATAATTAATTATAAAAACTAGACTTTTATGCAAAACTAAATAAACAAATAATAATAGTGTTCAGACTTGCCGACTCCAGAACACACAGGTGAAATAGGACTCAAACGGAGTCCGAATGAAAGGGGGTTTTGATGGGTGAGATCTCGAATAGGAAGGCTATAAAAGACTATATTCTAACAAGCGCATGGCGTTACGAATCTGAAGTTAGGGTTTTGGCTTGATTTGAGAGAGATAAAGAATACATGAAGAAGAAAAGACGAAGAGGGAGCCATGGCGGCTGTGAAAGGGCAGGGGCAGGGAGTCTCTATTCTCATCCTACCAGTGCTCGGTGATGGCACCACCCAAACCATGGAGATTGGAAGAAGTTGATTGAGGTCTAGACACAAGTTGTGATGGCCTGAGCGCCGATATTAATGTCGTCGGAGGCAACCAAGTGGAGGCGACAGTGTTCGCAGGTAAAGCAGGGAAGGATTGGCCGGCGGCTTGGAGTTCTTCTGGCTTGGACCTCCAATCATGGCCTTTATCAAACCTTGTGGCACCACTCATCCAGGATGGCCAAGTCGTAGCCAATAAAGGCTCCACCTCGCATGGAGATCGCCCAGACACCAGCCGCACATGTCGAAGTGTTGCTGCTCTGTTTTAGGAATGAAACATGGCACCTTTTCCCCAGATCAGCGAGTTATGTAGAGATCAAGACGGGGCCAGGGAGTTGAACGCTCAAGAACAAATGGAGAAGGCCGAGATGTTGGGCATCCTCCGTCGGCGGTGGGACGAGCTGCTGTGATGCAGTTGCTCACCGGACTTGGTAGTCCCAGCGGCGCTCCTACAGGAAGGAGTCGGGGGTGCTTCTCGTGCACCCGAGTCAACAAGAAGCCAGACCCATCCGAGATCCGTGAACAAGGGAAAGGAAGGGGGGGGGGCGCCCACTAGTCTGAATCCACCGATCTCAAACCAACGGCTGAGATCATTTCAAGTTCAGGTATTTTTAAAAAATCATATCTTGAGCTTGGAAAGTCGGATTTTATCAAACAAGATACCTGTGGAAAGCTCATGATGAGTACTATCACATAAAAATACTTCCAGATTATGATTTTGATATTTGTTATTTATTAAAAATAGTGTATTCAAAACTATATGATTTTGATGTTTGGCCAATTAAAAATAGAAAACGAATTTAGAAATTCATACAAATTTTATGGAATGTATATTTTGATATGTTTAACATTTATTCAGACCCTGATCTTTCATATATGAAGTTTTATTGATGTTTTTGATATAAACCCTAATAAGGGTATTTTGGGTATTTCACCCATGATATGATTTTTTTTAGATGACCTAATATTTTATACATGATCTTACTACACTGTGTGATTACTCTTCTAGAGATTTGATGGATTTTCTTGTGTTATCATATTTGTATTAAGATTTGGACCTGAGTGACCATTATGTGAGGGTAATAGATGATTATCTTGACAATAAGTGGTATATGTATGGCTAATTATGTCTAATATTATTAGCATGCTGGTATTATACTTTGATTTCCTAACCAAGTCAGTAAGTTTTCTAATATGTGACTATGTTTGGTAAGTATTCTCATTATATGAAGTATATGTTCATATTAGTGCATAAGACGATTTATGTTGAGTATAAATATTATAGTAACTACATAATAAGAGTTTATTTTATTTCAACACCAATATTTTATGGTGATTTCAGATTAAAGTTATGTTTAGTCTAAATAAGAACCCTAAGTTGATATATATAATTAGGAGGATGGGGTTTTTAGATCTAGAAATAGAAAGAGGAAACATGTGCTTGGACTTATAAAACTTTGATTATATCCAGGTGATTAAGATTTGGAACAAGAAATCAAGACTAAGTTAAGGACATCATCATCACAAGAGGTAAGTGGTTCATGCCCATGAGTATTTACGTTTATCAAATCAAGTACATTTACATGCTTCTTAGATAAGATCTTCATGTCCTACATTCTGAGTTAAATATGTAAGAAATATTTTATGTGCTTATGATTGTAGAAATTCATATACTCAATACCTTTAGTAGTGATGTGTCATGGAATGATTTTAGATCATGAAGTTAAGTTCATAAGAAGGATAAGAAAATATAGTTCTACCATATCTCTTAAATATAGATGTAACCATGTATTGAGATTTCAAATAGGAACATGTCATCAATGTTTCTTATATATGTAGCGATCTAAGAAATTAAGAAGTAAAATAGATTCCTTAATAAGGCTGATGTTTAAAAGTTAAGTATTATGTGAGAATATGGGTGTTGCACATGGTAGACCATGGCCCAATTTCTAGGATAAATGTACTAGTGGCATTAAAGATATTGTAACATGAGTTTGTGATGATATTATCAAATTATGAGATATTAAGTCATGATTGAGTTGCACGATGAGAATCTATATGATTTCTACCTTAAGGTTTAAGATTTAAGTTCAGAAAAATGTATTGAGATCAGACTTAATGAGATTAAATTGAGTATGATTAAGATGCAAGTTAAGATTTTCTAAGGTTTCTATTCTATGGTTATGATTTATAAGACTTAAGTCCATTAAGATCAGATTTTGATGAGGTTTTAACAGAGAATGAGTTATCTTGCCAAGAATCAGAAATCATACTTTAGCTATACACATTACTTAATTTACTTTTGTATATTTAGTATTTATATACTCATTTCAGGTCTTGTCTCATAAGACATTAGATTCATGTATGGTATAATTGGTATAATGAAGTAATCTTACCAAAACAGAGTTTTAGAATAAAGTTTACCTAGATAAAGAGATACATGATTAAATCCAATAATGGATTCAGTTTAGAACTCAAGAATAAGAGATTTATATTCAGTCTTAGACTACTCACTGTGTGAGTAGCCAGATGTTGAATAAAGGTACATGATATGCGTTATAGACCCAATCTCAAATATGTTGTAATTTGAGATACATATCCAAATTCTATAATAGATTATGTTCATATTTTAAAGAGCAGAGATTCATATTCAGATTTCATATTCAAAATTCAGTACATGTTTAGTACTCAGTTTCAGATAAGTTCAGATTCAGTATTTAGTAAAGATAGACGTAAGATAATTAATTTGAAACATTCACATAATGCATTATATAATAAGTCCTCACCAGAGAGTCCCGGGACGATTCAGAGGGCGCGTTGCGCCAGACACTGCGGGTGTCACAGAGGGCATGTTATGCCAGCAGAGGGTGCGTTGCACCATAGAGGACACTTCGGTGTCAACAGAGGGTACGTTGTGCCAACAGAGGGTGCGTTGCACCATAGAGGACACTTCAGTGTCAACAGAGGGCACATTGTGCCAACAGAGGGTGCGTTGCACCATAGAGGACACTTCAGTGTCACAGAGGAGGACTTATTGTATAATGGTTGCCACAAATAGATAAAAATCGTAAGTAAAAGATACTTTAGATTAGAGCATGTATGTAATCTCATCCATGAGTGTGATGAGAGGAATTCAGATGAGATAAGTATGACCTAGACACTTTGGCGTAGGTCATGAGACCCATGATATAGGTCTCCAGAAAAGATAGAGTAGAAAGATAAGAGTTAAAGAAGTCGAGAGATATTATGTTTTCAGATTTTAATCAGCTTTTGCTATCAGTTTTATAATGTCCAATATTGTTTTTGTAACCTTGTTAGCTCTTCAGTAATGTACATTTTAGAATACTCATGCCACTTACTCTAATGACTGTTTTTCCCAATGCATGGCTGGGGACGCGATGTCCGCAGGGTTTGGAGCAGCGGAAGATTTAAAGAATAAGAAAAGGTGTAGCAGGTTTTCAAGCTTGCCTAGTGGGGTGCCATCTACCGAGACGATCCAGAGTTTATATATCTTCTTTTATGCATGGTCTTGTTATCACAGTATATTAGATGACTTGTTTCCTTTGTCAAAACTATGTATGAATCAATTTTTCTTAAATGCAAAGTGTTTCATTTGCTTTAATTGCAATGACTATCATGTTTGTGACACTCCCAGATGAAAAAAAATAATTTACTGCTTCCGCTCATGTGTTATGAAAATCTGGGTGTTACACTTATGGTAAGCAATAAACGTGGAGCAAGTTATAAAAATTGCCTATAATTGAAGATAAAATCCCAAACATAAGAAAACATGAGTAGTTAGGGTAGAAAATCCAAGCATAGGCTATGAACTCGTCCATCTAGCACCCTTCTTCATCAAATGAGCAAACCCTAAGCATAAGGAGCAAGAAAGGTAGGGTTTTAGAGATTTAGAGAAATTTCTACCATGAAACAGCAAGGTTCTGACCTGGAGAAAGGTAGGAGTAAGGATAACAAAGAAATAAATGGAGGAAATAAGGGGATTCTTACTCTTTTAGGTCAAGATCACTAGAAGGAAGCTTTTAAACCCTAAAAGAGAGCAAAACAAAACTCTAGGAGCTTCCACCAAGAAATTCGCCTTCTTCTTCTACCTTGGACACATCCTCCACACATAAATAGATAGGGAACGAGGTTCTTAGCAGGAGGGAAGTGGTGGAAAGCAAAACTTTTGTTTGGGAGCTCAAAAATAGATATATAAAGCTCTAGGATAAGGGAGAGAAGAAGCATGAGGTGTCTAAAAAGCTCTGCATGCATCCATGACCTTAAACTATTAAGGATATACAATAAACCACACAAGTAGCTCCCCCACCCCATAGATACCTGCTTATCTCTCCTTTGTCAATTTTCCAAGCCAATCAAATAAATCATTGGTTGATAACTCCTAACGGTAGCTCATCCAAAAGGGGTAAACCCTAAAATACCCTTGAGGAAAACACTTCCAAACCAAGGTTCAACTAGGCGCCCCATGGATCAACAAGATCAAGAATGATGAGAGAACATTCAAAGAACATAATGCAAGTGATAAATTGCAAAGAAAACCTCTCAATTGGGTAAATTGCAGAAAAGTCAAAATGTGCATACAATTGCATAACTTGCACAAACAGTGACCAAATTGGACCAAACTTGAAACTTAAGCTTGTCTTATGATTACAAAGCATATAACAAGGTTATATTATAGTTATAAGAATTAAATTATGATAATTAAGAAGGTTCAACCATTTAAGCAAGGTTAGGGGTCTTACAACCATAAACCCCTAACTGGGATTTCGCCCCCGAAATCCATGATAAACAAAGATGGATACTTCGCATGCACCTCATCCCCAATCTTCCACATGGTAACTTTCAACTCATTATGATGTCACATTATTCTCATAGAAGTCATATTATTCTCCCTCAACTTCTGCATGTGTAACCTTATTTCATCATAGGAACTGTTGTACCATATGTACATGTCTGGTAGTACCTTTCAACTTTGGGACTCGATTGTCATATTGAACTATTCTATCTATTGTATCACGCATCACTCAAAGGCCATACTTGCTGGATTTTACCAAACATAGAACATCGTGTATCTCTTATCATATGCAACTTTATAAGGTTTCATCTCTATGCCCCTTTAATGGTTGTTGTAATTAACAACTCAATCAACCATGTACGCATCTCCTAATTTTCAAGAACCATGAAGCATATATATATGTATATATATGTATATATATGTATATATATGTATATATATATATATATATATATATATATATATATAGAGAGAGAGAGAGAGAGAGAGAGAGAGATGATTCTCTAATAATCTCAATGGTGAACTAACCATCTATTTGATTGAAGAATCATACATTTGTCTATAACTGTTAACAAATATAACTTCCTGATTGATCTTGTTAGTAGAAAAATGACATTGTCTTCATCTTATCAGGATTCTCACAACACACTTAATAGAGATATCATAACTCTAAGAGGATACTTTAGTCAACCCCAACTCACACTTTCTAGACTTGTCACACATAAGTACAATTGCTTCATTATTCTTAAGGTTTAACAAAGATATTGACCATATTACTGACCATCTCTGGAATACTTTGAGATGTCATCATTCAAAGCTTACTACAACTTTAAGACATGACCTGAACACTCTATTCCTCCTATTCATAAATTCTATTGGTACACTGGTTAGTCTAAAGGACATAACCATAAACTCATCACGGTCATGTAACTCATGTCATCTACTCTAACTCTTATGTATTGATATTTGATCCTAGGTTTATCTTAAAGGAACACGGTTGCACATCTCTACTGATCAACAAACCATCTATCATTGATAGTGGCCTTGCCCAACTATAACCGAATCGTACACAACATTATAGAATCACTTTTGTTTTCCCATTTAAATAACATTTATAGGGTCATCATCAACTCTCTCTCTCTCTCTCTCTAAGGGAAAGGAATACTTGGAATGTTCATTTAATAGACATCTCCAAACTTCACATACTTCCATACTATTGATACATCTTGGATACTAGGATTCATTACCTTGGTATCCACCTCATGCACTATAAGGAACTCACATCCTTATCTCATCTACTTTTACCAACATAACAAATCTCAAGACATATAAGAGGAGTCTTCCTAATTATTGGAAGGCTCAAAAGCAAACTCATCACAAACTTTATGATCTTGAAATCATAGTCCATGCAACCTTATGCTATAATAAGCTATCCACCTTCATGTTTACAACGAATCCACACATACCAAGTGGAAATGATCCACTTGAAAGCTGTGCCCTAGAAAGGAAAGACACAAAGGGAAACACACTTCCCACGTCATAGCAGAATTGTTCAAGGGTCACTAGCAAAAAGGTAACCAATTCTATTTTCATTATGCAGGTTACGACTTCTTATGTATCATTTTACCTTTTTTTATTTTGGGTTCCTTTCCATTATCATAGGAATCATTATGATTAACATATCTCATTACTCCTTCCTTGATGACTATTTATCATACTTGGGTATGTTCTCTTATTTTATTATGTTTTTCAATCACTTATCAACATGTAAATCATTATATTCCACCTTTTGTTCATTAAACAAGGACCATCTCCCTTAATTTCTTTAACATGCCGTGCTGATTTTACATTAAAATTTTCTTATATACATAGGTTGGTCTGAGATTAACTCAGGTTCCACCTTATTCCTTTGTCAATGTTCCCATTTATCTTCTCATTTTATACTTATCATTGGAGTTCTTTCCATCTTATGTGGATTTCATACCTTGAATCACTTTATAAGCACAGACTTATCTGTCTTTTACTTTATTATCTTCTCAAATCACATCTTCAAGAACTCCTCTTTTGCTTATTTGTATTCAAATTTAGATTTCATGGTGTTGTGTCTTTATCTTATAGTTACCAAACATTCAAGTTTTGATAGTTAATGATGTAATTCTCATCTTCTCTTGAGATAATATTGAGTTATGTGCACCATGATTTCTAATTCATTATGCTCTTTAGATTGTTTCAAAATGACTACTTGATCAGAGTAATAAAAAAGATAACAATTTAAAAGTTCCATACTTACCTTTTCTTCAATAATTGAATACCTATCCAGGACATCCAAGTGCTGAGATTAGGTAGTATGCACTATATTTTCATGTCATGTTCCTTACTTAAACATCATCCTAGTCCTAAGTCCTAGTGTCCCTGTAGACTCAATGAACCTAAAGCTTTGATACCAATTTGTAAGACCCCGCTACACTAAATAAGATTACTGAAAACATAAAACACAAACGATCACCAATTAACCACATACCCCAAAAATATGGGTAAATTAAAACCGATTTCAACATCAACACCCGCTCAAAAACAATTGCATAAGAGCCCAATATCTTTCTTGTATCCATACTATGACAAGAATTTGAGACAAATTGTTCTATCACCTTAGCCACAAAATATATACACAGGAGAACAATATTTGTATATGCCACACACACAAGCATTAACATGCTAACAAAATTCCAATTTGTTTGAAACACCATATACAAACTTTTCCTGCCCGGACCTAAGAGTACATGGATGACTCTAGGAAACACTAGACATCTAATCAACTTTCTCAAAGATTTATTACAATAGCTCCAGACATCTAATCAACTTTCTCAACGATTCATTACTATAGCTCCTCTTTACCGCCACAGGTTTGTTTTCGTCACTTCTAATTACCTAAAAAGATGTGGTGAACCAAAAGGGTGAGACCCATATCCCAACAAGAGATATAACCTCCAACAACACTTATTGATTACAACATTTTAAATCATTAATTAGTTTTAAGAAGTTTAATCCGATATAAAAAATAGGCTCAACAACACTGATGATTAAAAAATACATAAAAGAGATAATACCAATTATCATCATTAAGTTGACTTTGCTTTCTTAACCATATAAGAGATTCAATAGCATATGCATAACTAGCATCATCAAGTCTAGTAGCATATTATCTCTATTAACATGAATAAGTCTAGCATCATAAGCATATATAACAACATTAGCATGTCTAACAGTTTGAACAGATCAATATCATAAGCAGAGCTAACAACATAAGCACGAGTATTTGCATAAGCATGATTAGCAATATATGCATTTCTAATTACAGAGGCATGGCTAGCATGCTAAACATAACTAAGAACATGATATATCTAGCATCATAATTATAATCAATAGTAGCAATATAGATATCAACATAAGCATGGCTATTGTATGTACACATTTACAATCTTAAGCATATCCACAATATAAGTATATCTACTATCTCTTAATTGCACTAATCATCATCTTTATGTAAAGAGAACAAACAAGAGTTATCATCCAATGTGAAGCGTCATGTATAACCCTAAACAGATATGCTATACGGACGCATTACATCTTTTATTATGCCCTGGAAATTTGAATCATACCATCCAAAGTCCATCTGACCCCTATGAAGGGCTATTCAGTTCTGTACAAGATCTAGGAGTGCTGCTATCCTATGATCTCTTCCCCTCAGCCAGTACGAGTAAAAGGCACAGACACTACAATGACATATAGTCAAGCTACTAACCACTAGTCCGCCCTTGGTACAGGTCACAACACTAGAAACCATGGTATACAAAACCCTCTAACCTGAGGTACAACTGTAGTTGTCCTCAATCACATCAAATGTCTGAGGCATGACCATAGCCATCCTCGTAACATGCATTGTGGATGACAAGGATATATCCTCAACTTGCCGCCCCCACATATTCAACAATATGCGCTCCGAGTTTCCCTTAGGAATACTCATTTCACCATCCAACAAGTTCTAACACTAAAGATGGCTCTACGGCACAGGGCACTACATGATTAGAGTTGCACTTGATTAGTTATGTCAATTGGGTGAATTAAGGCTACAACAAACAAGTGGACATACAAACCCTAATTCACTTCTAGCAAGCATATAAATATCACAACTTCAAAAGATATAAAATGTGTGAAACATAATTTCTCATCTTATCATCACATGGTACTATTCACTTGCCATTCATGAGACTACACTAGTCATCATACTATCACAAGATATAAATCCTTTTCACAATATCACAGGGTATCAACCCTTAGCAACACAAGAGGATTACACCTCATTCAGGGCTCAACCATCCCCAAAGGTCATTAAGACCATCATACTATTCCCTACAATATCATCATTATCTTTGCATGCCTTATAACAAGGCTCAACAACATCACTTTCATACAATTCACCAGATCAACACAATATTGCATTGATGAGCTAGGAGATATTCATAAACAATCATAGCAGGTTTATATTAAAATTAAGAACATTCCTTTATTACATCAACATGCAAGGAATCTAGATATGATTAACCCTCATCATATTCATAATGCACATGTTTAGCATAATAAAGTATCAACCATGTGACTATGATAACCACCAATTAACATATTAAGGTTACAGTCATATTAAGAAGGTTATTTCACCATCATTCCATCATATAAGAATGTTAAACATGGATACTCATCTTTATCTATTTGCATTAGAGTTAGGTTCAACAAGATAAATTATATTAATGTTACTAATCAACACTTATACCCAAACCCTAACTCATGACATCCCCATTGGATCATGGATGCATAAGGTGAAGCATCACCATCACATTCCATACTATTCTCAAGTATGAATCCACACATAAATCAAGGTGTAACCATTGGGTTATAGCATACTAAGGTTTCAACAACAATAAAAGAGTACTCTAGGATTGTATTAATCATTTAAGGACTATTCATACCCAATTACCATCATTTAGTTATATTAAAACTAGGTATAACAAGCTATACCTCATTAGGGTTACCCATTAATTCATTATGGTGATTATAAATCATAATCATACGAGGGTAAGGGTAAGACTACAAGTTTAAGGCATTGAACCATCAAATTCTCATCATCATAATCATAACATTACATTATATTCTTCACCCAAAACAATGAGAATGTTGAGGCATTAACTTCTAACCATTAAATGTTGAAAAGGTGAAGACATTGGTCGTTTACATAAGTAAACATCTTGAAAAAACCACTTATGAAGTCATTGAGTTGTTCTATAGAAAGAGTCACCATCTAACCCTAGACATCCCTTGATTAACAACATAAAAAGTTCCTTCGAGAGTAGGGTAAAACCCACAAGCGATTGTTTATTTAAAACAAGCCGTCAGTAAATGAGCTTCTTAAGTTGATCTAATAAAGGAAACCATCTAAATCACTTTATTAGATCCAACATATTACATTTAGGCATCATTCCAATTTATTGGATGAAGAAACATTAGATCTTGACCATTAGGTCAAGTTCATATATTTAAACCATAAATTGGAGTATAGGTCCGACCATTGCATCAAATGACCCAATAAACAAGTCACCATAGGTTTTTAGATCAGCACTATATGCATTAATCATCATCAGATATCAAGCTAATGTCACCCTTGATTAATAGCATCATTAGGGTACTTAGTTGTTAATCACTAAGCTTCTAATTAGGCCAACACTTGACCTAAGGGGTGAATGTCAGTTGACACCATTGGTCACCACCATCAGTTGTCATGAAGACAACACCATCGGTTGTTGCAATGGTACCACCATTGAGTCATGTGTTTATAGAAGAAATCAGCTTTAAACCCTAAAATTGACCATTGGTTGATAGGTGTTTAGCATCATCGGTTGTCAAACCAACCTAATACAAGTCATATTATACCTTAGGAATAACATACACATGATCACAGGTTCATCTAGAACTGAAATCAAAACAAAGAACATTATAAAAATTGAAATCCAAGTCAAGCATAGCTTTTTAGTGCATGGATCATCATTTAAAAGCAAGAACATGAGCTAGCAAGCTTATGGTAAGCAATAAACGTGGATCAAGTTATAAAACTTGCCTCTAATTAGAAGATAAAATCCCAAACAAAAGAAAACATGAGTAGGTAAGGTAGAAAATCCAAGCATAATCTGTGAACTCATCCATCTAGCACCCTTCTTCATCAAATGAGAAAACCGTAAGCATAAGGAGCAAGAAAAATAGGTTTTAGAACTTTAGAGAAATTTCTACCATGTAAAAGAAAGGTTCTAACCTGGAGAAAGGTAGGAGGAAGGATAAAAAAGAAATAAATGGAGAAAAGAAGGGGATTCTTACTCTTTTAGGTCAAGATCACTAGAAGGAAGCTTTTTAATCCCTAAATAGAGCAAAACAAAACCCTAGGAGCTTCCACCAAGAAATTCACCTTCTTCTTCTACCTTGGACATGTCCTCCATATCTAAACAGACAGGTAACGAGGTTCTTAGTAGGAGGGAAGTGGTGGAAAGCAAAACTTTCATTTGGGAGCTCAAAAATAGATATATAAAGCTCTAGGATAAGGGAGAGAAGAAGCATGAGGTGTCTAAAAAGCTCTCCATGCATCCATGGCCTTAAACTATTAAGGATATACAAGCAGACACACAAGCATCTCCCCCACTGTCCATAGAGATCTTCTTAGCTCTACTTTGTCGAATTTCCAAGCCAATCAAGTAAATCATTGGTTGATAGCTCCTAAAGGTAGCTCATCCATAAAGGTGTAAACCCTAAGATACCCTTGAGAAAAACACTTCCAAACCAAGGTCCGACTAGGCTCCCCATGGATCAAAAAGCTCAAGAATGATGAGAGAACATCCAAAGAATATAATGCAAGGGATAAATTGCAAAGAAAACCTCTCTATTGGATAAATTATAGAAAAGTTCAAAATGTGCATAAAATTGCATAACTTGCACAAACCGTGTCCAAATTGGACCAAACTTAAAACTTAAGCTTGTCTTATGATTAAAAAGCATAAGTTTATATTATAGTTATAAGAATTCAATTATGGTAATTAAGCATGTTCAACCATTTAAGCAAGGTTAAGGGTCTCATAATTATAGCAAGTTACGATCTTACTGTATAAGATTTAGAGTAGATCCAATCGACTAAACTTGCACCTCGACCTACAATAGGGCTTGTCACATCTGACCTTGACAACTAAACTACTAGTCAAATAAACTAGACTACTCCTTTAAACTTAGGCACTTAGGCGGAGATTCAAATCACTTGCCTAACTACATGCATCATTGGTTCCATAAGATATGACTTACTGAGCAACATTTGAACTAACAATACTATATTGGGTACCATATGAATCTCCAGTTAATGTTGGATACCCCACTAGTATAAGTAGTTCATCCTTACTGGACTCAGTCCCCCGTACATCTATGGTATGCTTCAACTACCTCATTCTAGACTCTTCCAATTGGTAAGTGTATTTCCTCCTTCATCGTGCAGACCTCCATGATGGATTCTACTATGTTCATGGCATCTAATTTTTAGTTTATTCTTTAGTTCCAATGGTAGATTTACTACTGCAATGCTCTTAACTTAACTCTACACTTAATGGCTCTATTTTCATCTCCAGAACACTAAACTTAATTTAAATGACTGGCATCCATAATTTCTACTTAAATTGCTAAATGAGGATTCTGAATAAAACTAGAATAAAGTACTCTTTAAACTTCCTAAGTATCTTACTAATTCTAGTCCATTGATTATATCACATATTCACAACAAGGTTTCGTTATTGTAGAAATTAGGACAAATCTAGGGTTTTGGTGCCTCTAATTCTACCATTTAGATCACCACAAACCATATCTATTTCATTATGGAGAAGAATGTATAAGCAAGACAACACAAATATTCCAAATAGTCATTCACTCAATTGAAATCACATGCTCAGTATCAATAAAATAAAGGCAATCATCTTCATACAATGCAATACTGTTGGGAAATAGCGTGACATAAGAGGCAGCGGAAACAAAAATTTTATTGCCATATTTCCCATAAACCAGCAGATCGCGTCAACAACTATATAATGGAAATGATGGTTTTAAAGATATACCTGGTCTTGGAGCAAGTACAGTGACATACTCCTCGTCATTGTAGATGCACAACTGTCATCTAGTTGCTCTTGGATGGTGTCTGTGCAACTCCTGATCTTCACCATGGGCAACAGACTAGAACAATGTCTACAACGGCTCTCGCCACAGACAGACGTTGTCCTCCAAACGATAGACAATGGCCTCCTACCTCTATAGTAGTCCACACAGATCACTGAGAACTCCACGTTGCACTACCAGATCCAAGGGGAAGGATTAAAAGATCTAGGAGGGGGTGAATAGAGCTTTTGGTACTTTAAAATTCAATTAAAAACTTAAGCAAAGGAGGAGGAGGAAACAAGGAAGACACTTCAGTTTAGAGTGGTTCCAACCTTTGAATCTTAGGTTGTCAGTACACTAGCCAATTATTTCCAATTGGTATTTTGAAAGTGATTTATTTTATTTACCTCATAAGGATGTTACAAAAAAATACAATCACCTTCCACTTGAAGTAGCCTTCACCTTGAAGTAGCCTCAACCTCCTTAAAGTAGCCTTCTTGAAGTAACCTCCAGCAACCTTAGAGTAGCCTTCACCACCTAGAAGTAGCTCCACTGCCTTGAGATATCCTTCACCTAGAAGTAGCTCCAACCTCATTTGAAGCAGCCTTCTTGAAGTAACGTCAAGCACAACTTGGAGCAACCTTCACCTCATTGAAGTAGCTCCACCACCTTGAGATAGCCTTCACCTAAAAGTAGCTCCAACCTCATGTTGAAGTAGCCTTCTTGAAGTTACCTCAAGCACACCTTGGAGCAGCCTTCACCTCCTTAAAGTAGCTCCAAGAAACCTCCTTTCGACATACTCCAATCCTAGGAGTAGGTAAGGAGAACAAAGTACAATACAAAAGAAATAGATTGGAAGAAAGAAATACTTAACCAATAAAGTACAATGCCTTGATTCCTATATCAAGCATTTAGACCTCCTATCCACTTAAGATGGACGTTTTTATGCGGTGTCTAGGAGATAGCATCTATAGGACAAAACTTAGGAGCACAAGGAAAAAGATATCAAGTGATTCTCAACTTTATTTCTCTCTAGAATGGATGCTCAAGTGTAACTTGTGTATTGTGTATACAAGTGATGATATGGGTGTCCTAAGGCATTCCTATTTATAGGAATGGTTTATAAGTGATTAGGAACATTGTAGGGAGTGTATAGAGTGTTCTTAGTGCTTAACTAGTCGTTAGGTAGAAAGTAGTTGGGTTACAACTGCTAAAATGTTTATTAAATGCGAAGTTTCCAGAACTTTTCTTGGTCAACAATATTGTCGATCGGATGACTCTCGATCCACAATATTGTCGATCAGATGTCTGTCTGGGTTCATCTGGCTCTAATGACTATATGTCTACTTCTCTCTTATTTAAACCTATTACAACAACTACATCTCAGTCGCCAATATTGTTGACCAAAATTGACTCGGAACTAAAGATTTGCAAAGTTATTTTTAGGTTGTCCGAGTCCTCGACCGAGTGATTCTTAGTCAACAATTTGTCGACCGAGAAGGAATTTTTGCAATGTATATGAGGTCCTATTGATGACTCTCATATGAAACATGTCAACCCTAAAGTCTTCATGTGAGTGTAAGATAGGGTTTTGGGTGGATAGGGAAGATCTAATGCTTGATTTACATGATATCTAAGTACTTGTACATTATATACTTGTACAAGTTTTTACATTGAGTAAAATCATGAAATATTAAACATTTAAGCACATTGATCTTCAAATGTCCACTTAGTTTGATCTCTCATCATTTTCTTGATCCCTAAAGTACTCAAGTAGCACATTAGATCCACAAGAATGAAATCTTTGTCATCATTAAAACAAAGGGTATGCTAATGTCCAATTTATCCAACAATCTCCTCCTTTTTGAAGATGACAAACATTCCTAAAAGATAAGTAAAATATTTAAAATGATTTTGAGTTTCATACATGTGATATACATGAGATGAATAGGTTATTTGATCTCATAAAATGTATTCTAATATACCTAAAGATATATGGAACATGATATGCATCTCTGAAGGCAATTTAGCACCAATTAATGTTAAGTCAAGATATCATGAAACTCATGAAAATATTTTAAATATTTTACTTTCTTTTTCTTTATTTTATTTCTCCCCCTTTATCATTTCAAAAAGATAATCATGTGTAAATCAACGAGACTCCCCCTTAATTGATTACTGCCCCTTAATTGTTTAATTCAAAAAGAATGTCAAATTTAGGCACAATTTTTAAAACCAATATTAATTTATCAACCATTTGCAAGGGATTTTAAGCCCTGAAATGATATGAGATTCCTTTAGGCTCATAGTGGGATCAATAAATATATCTTTAACCAAATATAAGGGATTTTAATCCCATATTTTTATAGCGAATGCAATTAAGAGCAAGATATAAAATATATGCACATTATATCCAATAGTTTTGTGAGTCAATTTTTATGATCTTTAAGAAACCTTGTTTCTTGCACTATTTTGATTTAGAAATTTCTATCATTCTAAGTATTTAACATGATGAGAAAACTATAGATTTAATATACCAATGTTGGTTGCAAGTGAATGATTTGATATACAAATAAGCATTTTTGTCAGGCTTATTTTCGGTCGACCATGACTTCGACTGGGGTGCCCCTCGGTCAAACTCCATTTCGACCGAGAGGCAGTTCTACAAGATTTCCAATTAACGTATCTTTATCTAGAATGAACCAAGATGTAACATTTTCTTCTATATTATCATAAGTGACCATTCAACTTCTTTTTGTATGCATATTCAATCTTGTTTCAAGTCATGAGTTTAAGCAACATAGATATCTTCTCTTATGATTCTATTTTGGAAGCAATTGTTACATCCATTGGAAGAGTGTGATGTCTTTATGAGTGGCTAGAGTCACATGACCTCAAGTCTTAGCCATTAACGCATAAGTCATATCAAAATCTATTTCTTCTCATTATATCCTAACTTTATTTCATGATGTCCATATAGTTCCAATGAATGCTTTGCCTTTAGGTCTAGGAATTGAATTTTAATCATTGTTCTTGGTAAGCTCATATAACAATTGTCCAATAATCAACACTTTTAGGATATGACCAAGCCTTGTTGTATATAGTCATCATTTATATAGACTTATAAATCCTAGACGTTTTGCTAGATGTTGAATATTCCAGGATAAAGTCTTTTTGTGACTTAGGATCAAATTTGTCTTTACCATCTTTTGCTAAAGATAGAATTCACATAGAGCCAAATAAATTTATGTGAATTAGTTCTAGTGAGTAAATTTTTAGTTTTGAAAAGAAATCTTACTTTTTCTTTCCTAGAATTGACAAATTTTAGACTTATCACAAAATTTAGGTAATAATCATATTCTAAGCAAGTTTCTTGTATGAACAATTTTTTATGCCATAAACAATTCATTGTTTGCAAATAGTGTCCATTGAGTTAAGAGTTTTACAATCATTTTTCCTATATCAACAACTTTGATATTTTCTTATGAATCATAACCATTGTCATAGTACTTATGATGTAGTTCTTTTCCAAATAGCACATTTAAAAATTTGTACCAACATCACCTATGCCAATAGTTTTACCTTTGAAACTTTCTCCAAATGTGACCGGTAATTTTACCTTTTCCCCAAGTATATATAAATATTCTTATTTCCGGTCATATGTTTTTTAGGGCAACTTCTATAGACCATCCAAACATGCAAATTATGAAATTTTTGGTCCCCATATAGTGGTACTTTTGGTTAGGATCATTCAAATATTTAGAACAACCTAATATGAAGAGTCCTTTACAGATTTGAGTTACCAAAATTAACTACAAGTGGACGATTTTATTTTCAATAAACGATTCTGATAGAACTATCTTCGGTCAAACTTTTCTTTGATTGGAAGAATTCTCGATCGATCTATTTGTCGACCAGGAAGATTTTCCAGCAAAAAATGATTTTGACAGAACTACCTTTGGTCAAACTTTTCTTCGATTGGAAGAGATCTCGGTCGAGCTTTTTGTCATTCAAGATAAAGTTTTGTGCATTTTCAATAAATTTAACATTTCTTATGCAAACAAATCATGCTATTATTTTGGATAACACAATTAACCAATCAAAACATACAATAGTATACAAGTTAAAGCTTATTTTAGTTGAGATAAAACATTAGAAATTTCAAAATGAAGTTTTAGTCAAATCTCAACAATATGTCCAACAATTTTAAGTTGGGGTTTTTTGGAACCCAAACCAAGTCAACATCTTTCTTTTTCTTGTATGTACAAGAGAATGAATAGTGCCCCATACGTTGACAATAGTGACATCTAATAAAATCAATTTCATTTCTCTTCTTAGCATTTTGGTCATGAGATAGATTGTCTTTAGGCACATACATGACCTTGGTCTTGGGTTTTGTGTTTTTCTAGTTCTAGGCATTTGATAGAATTTCTCTTTAGGTACATATCCTAGACCTCTTCTTCCAACTTGTCTAAAAGAGTTTTCTAAGATTTTATCAAGAATATCATTACTCTTTAGACTATCAACATGTTTTTGTAACTTAGCGATTTCATCAATTTTCTTTGCAATATATACTTTTTCTTGATCTAAACTTGAAATCAAAGAATCTATTTCTCTAAGAATGATATCATAATTTGAATGAGAGAATAGAACATGTTGAGTTTAATAATTGTTTATCTTAGCAAGCAATTTAATCTTTTCTTGAGAAAGAAGATTATTGTTGGTTTCTAGAGCAAGCAATTTGATATTGTAATCATTAATAGATAATTTCAAGGTGTCTTTTTCAGTCATAAGATTTTCATTTTTAGAAGTAAGATCATACAATTTAGCATGAAAATCATCATTAGTTTTTGTAAGCTTCCTCAATTTCCTTTTATAATCAATATATTTATCATATAGTTCTTCAAGACTAGTGACTAGCTCTTCTTTAGATAAATCAAGAAGGCTTACCTCATATTCTTCTTCATCGGTTGTTGCTACAAAACAACTTACTTTCTCTTCTTTAGCCATGAGACATTCTACTTCTTCTCCACTCTCACTACCGTCACTTGACTCATCCCAAGCTGCTTTGTAGTCTTTTTCTTTGTTCTTGAGAGAGGATTTATTTCCCTTATTAACTTTAGGACACTCATCCTTAGACGTCCCTTCTTGCCGCATTCAAAGCACCTAAGGGAAGAAGAGGAATAAACACTAGAATTTTTGTTAGATTTAAATCTTCTATATTGCTTACTATTTACAATGAGCATCCTCTTCACTATCTTTTTCACTTGTTTCATCACTTTCTTGAGTGATAACTTTAGTTGCCGCCTTAAACACAATGCCCTTCCTTTTCTCCTTTTTTTTCAACTACCAATCTTTGTTCTTCATCAAGTGTAACTTCATGAGTCTCTAGATTGCCAATAATTTGCTCCATCTTCAATGTGGCAAGGTCATTGGATTCTTCAATGACCATCACCTTTGACTTGTACTTTGGAGGCAAGGATCTTAAACTTGATCTTCCTCACTTGTGTACTTGCCCAAGGAATTCAAGTTGTTAACAATAAAAGAAAACCTTGCATATATTTTTCTAATAGACTCATTAGGTTGCATACAGAATTGTTCAAACTTTTGTTTAAGCATGTTAATCTTGGTATTTTTAACTTGAGTTGTACCTTCATGTGTAATTGAGATATTATGCCATATTTCATAAGCAGTTTCACATGAGGATATCCTATTAAAATCACTAACTAAAATAGGAAAATATAAAATGCTTACCACTTTTGCATTTGATTGAACTTGCTTTACCATTTCGAGATTCCATGTTGCAAACTCCGTTCTAGGAAGCTCACAGGGAAAGGACACCCTCCTCCAAAGGTCTAGGCTGATCCCTTAGAAGTAAAATTGCATATTCTTTTCCAATAAGTATAGTTGCTTCCATCACAAGGAGGTGGCCGACTCACGTAAGTTCCTTCAAGGTTGAGGTTGTGACGTACACTGTCCCCCATTCAATATCGGTTAAGGCTCCTTGAATACCTACTCTAATACCAATTGAAAGATCTAGAGGGGTTGTGAATAGAGCTTTTGGTACTTTGAAATTCAATTAAAAATGTAAATTAAAGAAGGAAGATGAAACAAGGAAGACACTTCAATTTAGAGTGGTTCCAACCTTTGAATCAAAGGTTGTAGGTCCACTACCCAATTGTTTCCAATTGGGATTTTGAAATTGATTTATTTTATTTACCTTGCAAGGATGTTACAAAAACATACAATCACCATCCACTCAAAGTAGCCTTCAGCTTGAAGTAGCCTCAACCTCCTTGAACTAGATTTCTTGAAGTAACCTCAAGCAACATTGGAGCATCCTTCACCACCTTGAAGTAGCTCCACTGCCTTAAGATAGCCTTCACCTAGAAGTATCTCCAACCTCCTTTGAAGCAACCTTCTTGATGTAACCTCAAGCACAATTTAGAGCAGCCTTTACCTCCTTGAAGTAGCTCCACCACCTTGAGATAGCCTTCACCTAGAAGTAGCTCCAACCTCCTTCGAAGAAGCCTTATTGAAGTAACCTCAAGCACAACTTGGAGCAACCTTCACCTCCTTGAAGTAGCTCCAAGCAACCTCCTTTCAACAACCTCCAACCCTAGGAGTAGTTAAGGAGAACAAAGTACAATACAAAAGAAATAGATTGGAAGAAATAAATACTTAACCAATGAAGTACAACACCTTGATTCCTATATCAAGCATTTAGACCTCCCATCCACTTAAGATAGACATTATTATGTGGTGACTAGGAGACAGTAGATATGGGACACAACTTTGGACCACAAGGAAGAAGATACCAAGTGATTCTTATTTTTGTTGCTATCTAAAATGGATGCTCAAGTGTAGTTTGTGTATTGTGTATGCAACTGATGATATGGGTGTCCTAAGACCTCTCCTATTTATAGGAATGGTTTAGAAGTGATTAGGGACATTGTAGGGAACGTCTAGAGTGTTCTTGGTGCTTAACTAGCTGTTAGGTAGAAAGTAGTTGGGTTGCAACGGCTAAAATGTTTATTAAATGTGAAGTTTCCAAAACTTTTCTAGAAAGTAGTTGGATTGCAACGACAAAATGTTTGTCAAATGCGAAGTTTCTAGAACTTTTTCTTGGTCAAAAATATTGTCGACCGGATGACTCTCGGTTCACACTATTGTTAACTGGATGACTGTCTGGGTTCAGCTGGATCTAATGGCTACATCTCTGTTTCTCTCTTGTTTAAACCTATTACAACAGTTATATCTCGGTCAACAATATTGTCAACTAAAATTGACTTGGAACTAAAGATTTACAAAGTTATTTTTTATTTGTCTGAGTCTTCTACCAAGTGATTCTTGGTCGACAATTTTATCAATCGAGAAGGACTTTTTGCAATGTATGTGAGGTCCTATTGATGACTCATATGAAACCTATCAACCATAAAGTCTTCATGTGAGTATAAGATAGGGTTTTGGGTGGATAGGAAAGATCTAACACTTGATTTACATGATATCTAAGTACTTGGACATTATATACTTGTACAAGTTTTTACATTGAGTACAATCATGAAAATATTAAGCATTTAAGCACATTAATCTTCAACTATCCACTTAGTATGATCTCCTCATTTTCTTGATCCATGAAATACTCAAGTAGCACGTTAGATCCACATGAATGAAATGTTTGTCATTATCAAAACAAAGGGTATGCTAATGTCCAATTTAGCCAACATTTTCCCCTTCTATCAACGTACTAGTTGCCAAAATGCTCTCCCACAACTGATCCTCAATTGTTCTCTCCCTTGTTGTCCCTCCCTTTAACGGGTAGGACATGCTTGGTCTCTCTATTGGTTACCACAACCAGAGAGGACAATAATTGTTAGAGCAACTGATTCTCAATTATATGTGTTGGGAAGCCCCCAGTTGCCCTTTATTTATAGTAGAGGTCAGCATCAGGGTTCACGATCAATGTGGGAGTAGAAGGATCCCAAATCATGAATGTTCTAGAACTTGCGCAACACGAAACGATCGTATCACATTTCCTAAATGATAGTTTGGTGAGTGAGACGGTCGTCTCACACTCCCAAATGGTCATTTGGTGAGTGAGACGGTCGTCTCGCACAATGAGATGGTCATTTCACATGTTTCTTGTTTGTAATTGAATTTGCAATTCATTTGTAATTAATGTCCCACATTAATCCTTGTACCAATATCATTGAACAAGGTCAAACGATCCTCTTTTCTCACGATTCGGGAAAACACCAGAACCTTCGGCTCGCCCGTCCGAGCTTATCAGTTCACTAAGTGAACCGATTGTCTCAGTGTCCTGAGCCGGTCATTTCACTAAGTGAAACAGTCATCTCACCAACATGAGCCGATCGGTTCACCTAGTGAGTCGATCAGTTGGTGTCCTGAGTCATGTAGAAATCAACCAACTCAATTTCCAATTAACGTGACACTCCAATCAGTCAATCTAACACTTAAACTTGATGATTCTGAGCCCATTCAATTGATCTATTATCTAATTGAATACCTAAACACCTTTAGCATTCAATCTAAACATCATTCATGAACATACTCCTTTAATCCAAGTGTATACTATGTGTGTGACCCTATAGGTCCAAAATTACATTGGAAGTGAATGTCCATAACAACTTATGACACCACAAGCAAAGAGAGGTGCCTAGTCACACACATTGCTACCTAAGTAATTCAGAAAGTTTGAGAACAACTTCAACCTACAATTTGTGAATAGTGTTATCATGATCATATAGTTCCTTTGTCTCTGGTATCCAGATTGAACTCGAGGCATGGAATAGTCATCCTATCAACGTTCAATCCATGTTCCTTGAATAAGAGAAGACTGTCAGAGATGCATGTGAGTTCACATATCAGATATTGAATCACATGGGTACGGTTGTACATTTCTTAGTCTCTCTTACCAAGAGGCCATGGACATCAATCTCCTGTAGGAGGGAAAAATCCCATCTACATTACTCACACTCAGTCCCCATGTATCAAATCTACCTAATCATCACCTTTATGCCAACTCCATATTTTTAGATTACGTTTGATGATGTCAAAGTATACCCAACGACATGTGATGAGTGTAGTGACTTCAGGTCTAAGAACCAAAATCACCACTATCACTATGAGAGATGATTCTTATTACCATTCCATGGTATCTGTGTATCACTCTCATGGTGGGTCTATCTGATACATTGTTCTCTAACATGTACATGTGTGCTTGACTTGATATCACATATCATGACTAATGAGACTCTATCATCAGTCAACACACACTCTAGTCTTATGTATTACTGTTGTCTATTTTGCTTCCACAGTAATATACGATTAGGGACATATCAAGATTGTATATACTCTTATCATACAGATGATCTCATCGTTCATGTCCTCAACCTAAAGACATATGTCATTAAGTAACATCATTCTTTAGACTACTATTTATGTGTCCTCATCTCATGACTAAGACAAACATAATAGACATAATTACCTTTATTATTATCAAATCAGGTATCTAATGCCACACTTCAATCATATGATTGACTCTCTGGGCATACATACCAACAGACTCCCACTTGCACTTAGAGCCAATCACCCGCGAATCATATTCCAAGTGATCTTAACATGTCCATCGTGTTTCTGCTGTGCAAGCACTTTAGCGACGTTTACTTCAAGTCAATATTTAGCAATTTTCATATCTCTTCACTATACGACATCTCGTATGAGATGGAAGTGTCGTAGTATGCTATATGAGATTCCTCACCTATCATATAGCTCCATTTCTATCATAGTATTTCTACTATGTCCTCAATGGTTGGAACCTCACACAAGTTCACCCATATGAACTTCTTGAACCATACAATATCCTCTGTTGTTCTCATAACACAGAGACACTCAACTTCTTTTGTAGATTTGAACAACTATCATTCGCTCAGAACCTTTTCTAGCTTACATTTCTTTTTAAGGTCAAACATAAATTTAGATCACAACCATTGATTTTTTAGTTTGGAAGCTTGCATCGATGTAACCTTTTACACCCAACTCTTCCTTATTGCCATAATTAAGGAACCAATCCTTTTAGTGCTTCACAAGCACCCAAGGATGTTCTTTATGGTAGTTCAGTGAATCTCACTAGCATTTGACATATACCCTCTCGTCATGTCCAATACATACAAGATTACTAGGTAGGTATATATATGTCCTCTCATCATGTCCAATACATATGAGATGATTGGATCTCCTCTCATCATGTCTAATACATACAAGATAACTAGATATCCTCTCGTCATGTCCAATACATACGAGATAACAAGATAAGTACATAACATTGAATTCATCATAGATCCAAATGTGAATGCATATGGCATCTATCCATGTGTTCCTATTCTTCACAAGAACTGGGCCACTAGGATCCTAAGAGACTAACTCCATGAAACTCAGATAGGTTCTCTCTCATTGAATCCTACATGTTGAACCCTTCAACAGTTGGACAATGCATGTCCTCTTACTTAGGTCAAGAAACTTTCCAGATCTATCTATATAGATCTCTATCCCTATCATATAGGATATCTTGCCTAAACCCTTCATATAGAGGACACTTTTCTTGCCATGTTTTAACATATGCAAGATTAAGGACATTATTCCCCATCATCATGTGGAATATAAATATGCTCCCACTAAATATTTTTTAATCACATATTTCATCTTCATTTCGACTCAAGTCAAACTCTTTGACTGTCTTGTCAAATAGAAGTTTCTAGCTCTAAGATGCTTGCTTCAATCCACATATTAACCTTTGTATATTATAGACTTTATTTGCATTAATGGATTTATAAAACCATTAGGCTGTGTTACATACACATCCTCATAATTATTCCAATTAAAGAATGTGGTTTTAACATCTATATGCCAAATCTCACAGTCTTAACAAACTACAACAACAAACATGGTCCATATGGATTTAACCATGGTAACTGGTGAAAGACTTCATCATGTTCAACACCTTGAACTTGTTTGAAACTATTTCCAACCAATATACCCTTCCATGCTGGTCTTCTTACAAAGACCCAAATGCACCCTATGGATTTTAACCCTTCAGGTGGATCCAACAAGGTCATACCTTATTGGCGTACACGGAGTCCATCCTGGATCTCATGGCCTCAAGCCATTTATCAGGTTCTGGTCCCTCAATAGTTTCTAGGTAGATTGTTGACTCATCTCTATGATCAACTCACTGCCTTCTTGAGTTATAAGATATCATCATCTTTCAAACTCAAGGTGTGTTCTACTAGAACTATGAGTTCTATGTGTTACATAAGGAACTTGAGATTCCACAACAACTTGTGATTCTCCTTGTTCCTATTGTACCTCTTTTAGGTTCAATGTTTTCTTGTTTGTCTCAAACATTTTGAGTTCTACTTTTACCCCCACTGATTCCTTTGGAACTAAATTCCTCTTTAGGAATAAAATCATCTTGGAAACAAACACCTTTGTTGTTAGGTTAGGATAAAAGTAGTATTTCAACAAAATAACATTTATGTGATTTTGGATAAAGCCTTTTCAAGAAACTATTTTTCTTATATAAGCTTTTAATCACTACAAAAGACAAATTGGGACACCTACCATGCCATATATCATATGGTGTCTTTTGAACCAATATAAGATGGTACATTGTTTAGTGTAAAGCATGTGCCAAAAGAAATTGGAATATTAGCTAGATTTTATTGATAATCACACCATTACTAATAGGGCGTGATCCCTTCTTTTTGATACACTCTCACAATACACTATCAATGTGTTTTGGGTGGATTTCATCATGATACACTATCATGATCTCCAGAAGGTCCTCAAACTCTTGGTTAAAAATATCTCAACATCGATCACATCCAAGTTTCTTAATACTTTTTATCAAGTTAGTTACATACTTCATTTTTAATCTCCTTGAACACTTCAAGAGATTTACACTTGTATTTCATTAAATACAAACTTCCATATCTACTGATAACATCAGAAAATATATATAATGAAGTGCTTGTAACTACCTTTAGCATTTCTAATAGGTATATATACATTATTATGTATAAGGCCTAATAGAATGGTTGCTCTCCCACTACATATGTGAAGATGGTTTTGTCATATTTCACAAAAAATAAGATATGCATGTCTCTATTGGTTCAATAACCAAAAGAGTCTAAATAACCATCATATATGGATTCTAGAAATGCACTTCTCACTTATGTGCTCTAGATGATGATGCTATAGGCATTCTTTGTTTGAGTCATCAAGTAATTTAGTACATGTGTCATACACATTTGTCTCTAAAACTATCCAATATAGTTTATAATACATAGGCCATATAAGATATTATCTTTAAATAAAACATCAATTTACTCTATGGAAATTGCATAATAATAATTCAATAATTCTATTATATACCCATGAATGATAGATTACAACTGTACGGGCAAAAACCCTTGATCCATACAGTTCTGGCTTACTTCTTCTCAGGTCATGAAGTAGATATCTCTATCTCCATCTTCAACCTGAGATCCTCTACAAAGGTGATCGTTCATTCCAATGTCCAGATGGCACTTTCTTTCCTTAATCTATTAAGTGAAAAGGACAAATTTCCTTTCCACTTACCCTTCTCCATATATTGAGTGTAGAAGAGTTGGACTTTAGCTTAGCCTTAGAACACTTCTTGGCCTTGCCTTTGCCCTAGGACTCACTTCAGTTGATCACTATCACAGATTTGTCCTTCTTCATATTTGCTTTGACATCAACATGCCAAGCATTTGATAAACTGACTATGCAATGCTTGAATAATCATATCGGTCAATTCTTGACCTAAGAGAAATCCCAGTCACTCCACATGCCCAATCATATTGAGCACACAAGGTTTTACTGGACCTCCCTTTGTCAGTTTGCACTCAAATAACACTTTAAAGACATTATACCTTGTTTGCTTTACATGATTCTGAAGATGTGTTAACATCTCGAGAATGCCCATGTTTTCATGTTGTTCATGCAACTCATACTTCATACAATAAAGAATTAGGTACTCAAATGGCTATGTCATCATTGGCATGCTTCCAGTAAGCGTCCATTTCTTCCTTAGGCACATTTGGAGCGGGTTCCTCTGGCACCACTCTTACAAGAACATACAGCTTTTGCTCATTAATGAGAACATTTCTCAAAGTCCTTAACCATTTGTGGAACTTTATCCCATTTTGTCCTTCTTAGGGACGGATCACAAATTGAACGTGTTTGTGTTTGACATTAGATTTTACAAAGAAATATTGATAATTTTCAAAATATTTTTTATTTGTTTGATTTGATAAGTTAATGATATTAATTAGGCCTTTAATTAATTATCATCCCCACTATTTTGTTCAAATTGATAACCCTCATGTATCAATTTAGAAGATTGCATCGTATAATCTTCTAGTGATCCAAGATCCAAAATAATTAAGTCAATAGCCAACCAACACTGGTGCTCATGACCAATTACTAAGGTAGGCAACATTTGCCAATTGCATCTCATACAATTCTTGGATAGATGGTGTGCACAACTCATTGCCACAATCCATATGTATGCTTCTAAGAAATTAATTCTATTAAGGTCACCTATTTAAGCCTGACCCAAAAGCCAACACAATAGAATATGCACCCTACTAGGGCAGACCCACATCTACAATCACACCTATGAGATAGACGACGCACCACACTTGGGCTTGTCAACACTTGGTCGATCAAACTTTTCATGTGTGTTGCGTATGGAAAGTATCTAAGACATAATATTGTATTGAAGGGTTTTTTTTATTTATAAATACATGTACTTTATCCAATCACCACATATATTGTACGTATCATATACATGCTATATCCCACAACAAAAACATGTAATAAACAAACAATGATGGTTATGGCCAACCTAATGTAATTCCTTGGAGTCACAAGGAATCACCACAACCTAGGTCTACATCTCATGCATAAACCTATTGTTGATGAAGATCTGTACTTGCCAATCTGGATTGATAGATTCAACCTTTAAACCGATCGTCTTGCCTCCTGGCCATGTTTGGTTGTCTCACTAGTCATCTGGTTCTTCTATCCACCATCTGTTGGCTCGTCCAACTGATTAAGTCCATCAGTTCAGCTCGTCCTTCTGGTCCTCCTCAGCCCTCCAGCCAGTTGACTCATCTTTGAGATGGTCAGTTGGCATTGTCAGAACGGCTTTCTTCTTTGTCATAATAGGAAAGTAAACTATCCTACTCATGATTATAGAGAAACCTTGAGTTACATTTGATGGGAGAAAGTAGACCTGTCAAATGGGTGGGTGGATTGGGTTTGGATTGGGTTGTTACAGGTGTGGGTCTGGCGAGTGCGGGTCAAAAAGATATACTTCTAAATGGATGGAAGAAAAGCACACCCAAACCCGACCCAGCGGGTTGCCCGCGGGTGACCATATAAAATCTGTCCAGTCAACAACAAATTGCTAGTTTCTTTTCTTAACACTAAAAATAACATTTCAAACAACTTGTAACTATTGTTTTTATGTCAAATATAGTGTAAAGGAATTAATCAACTACTATGTCTGATGTCAAACCATTCGATTAGGTGTCGATATATGTTTATGCAATTTAAAGAAATAATAACAACTAGATGTTGTATGTTGATGTAAACTAGAAAAAATGGTACACTTTTCAAAGATATATATATATATATATATATATATATATATATATATATATATATATATATATATATATATATAAACAACGCTTAATTTTTTCATGTAACATTAGACATTTCTAATATTACAAGTACTTGTTATTGCCTATTGCAAAAATAAAATAAAGAGAATACAATTGTTGTTGGTAAAAGTAAAGAATTAACTTGTATGAAACAAGTATCATATTTTAATATGTGTATGTGTATATTATGTCTATAAATATACTTCATTCAGTTAATTGGGTCACCCGTAAAACCCTCTAAATAAACGGGTGGGTATGGGTTTGGGTGATTTCCAGCGGGTGGCGAATTTTGCCACCCAAACCCAACTTAAACGGGTCAATCCATGGGCGCCCGCAGATTTTAACCCAGTTTGACAGGTCCAGGAGCAAGGGTAGGAAAGAATTAATTTTACATTGGGAAGATAAGATACATACACAGTATGTAGACGGAGATAAAATAGGATTAACCAACCATACAACTTTGTACAAATATAGGGGTTATTGGCCATAACCATGCTACACATCCACCATCAAAACTTGCTTTTAGGGTGACGTGTATAAATTGCATATACATATACCATATATATATGTTAGTTTGAGATTATCGTGGTATTTGATTGGATAAGATATTATTCACATCACATGCAATAATTAAATGATAAAACTAAAATATGATAATATCGATTATCCCAAAATATAGTAGATTGACGCTGCTCTGATACCACTTTTGGGAAATAGGGAGACAAAATATACAACGAAAGTAAAAAATTTATTTTCATATTCCCCATAAATAAGCAAATTGTGTCAACAACTATATAATGGAAAGGATGGTTTCAAGGATATGCCTGGTCTCGAGCAAGTCTAGCGACATACTCCTCGTCATTGTAGATGTGCAACTATCATCTAGTTTCTCTTGGATGGAGTTTGTGCAACTCCTGATCTTCACCACAGACGGTAGACTGGAACAACATCTGTAGCGGCTCTTGCCACGGATAGACGTTGTCATCCAAGCGAAAGACAACAGCCTCCCACCTCTAGAGTACTCCACACGGACCACTGAGAACTCTACGTTGTGCTACCTGCTAATGGCATACTAAAGGATGTACATTTGTTTATATATGATTCCATCTATAAATCTACCAGCAATATAGTTAATTGAAATGATAATTAGTTATGGTTTTAGTCATTCATACCAATCACTATCATATAGTTGTTATTTATCCTAGTTTTGCTACTTATGAGTGCTTTGATATTGGAGTAACACAATAGTAAACTTCAAAATAACAAAGTGAGCTCTTTTTAGTAAACCAAGTTATGATATAGAACAATAGTACACAATGAATTATATAAATTGATAAAATTAGATTGGATTACCAATACTAACCTCAATAGTGTATAACAAGTTTGATGATGGTTCATTTTATTTCTTTTTCTTATTAATTGATTGTGATATAAAAAGTTCTATTTCTATCATAAAAAATATTTGTTTTAAATATATTGTAATTGGAAGAGAAAAAGGACTCATTGGTTAAGTTAGTAATTAAATAAGAATAATAAGAGTAAGTCAAATATATGATTTTAGAATTTAATAAGAAATAGTGAATGTAATTTTTTACTACATATTTATGTTTCGAGGATGAAACCATTTAAGGAGGAGAGATTGTAACAATCCAAATGCAACTTATCCATCCAATTAGGATTTTCTTGGATGTTACATGATTAACTAGAACGAGTATTATTTAAGCTTGACAAACTTGTCCGACCATGAATTTAGACTAAAATATAGAAGTTTGATGTTTGGTTTTTAATAATTTACTGGAATATCCATTTGAGAAGGGATTTTTGCTCCATCTTTTATACTAGATTTAAAATAAGGAATTAAATTTTATAATTTTTGGATCCTATTTGACTGACCCAGAATACTTCATCGGCTGAGATCTTTATCAGGAACAATCACGACTGACAAGTTATGCCCATATAAAATTATCCAATGTAGGGCTTATTTACAATTGTTACAAGCACCCATATTAATATATATCATCAAACTAACACCCTACTAGCTCTCATGATCTATTATCCCTTTGTGATACATGAAATTCTTAAGAGAAGGAAAGTTAGGTTTTTGGAGGAGAAATAGGTGGATATGATGATCTAGGGTTCTATCTTCCTAGAGTTGACAAAATCAAGTAAGTTGTCCTTCTTTACATGTATTTTCTGGGTGCTTATTCTATCACATGTATATATTTTGTACCTACTCTGACTTGATTTAGAACAATATCAAATCACCCTATTTTGTCACTCTTTCTCTTTAATTCTCCATTCCTAAGATTTTGAGCCGGGAGAAAGAACAAAATGATGGAATGCTTAAAGTTTTATTTAGATTCAAGAATCTTGGTTCTTAGGCTATAAAATTCAGGTTAATACACCTGAGGTGAGTGTGTACTTCCATTTAATAGTAGGTTGCACCACATTGGATTGAACCAACTAAAATCTTCAATTCTTTCTATGTGTGGATATAAATCCTAATTTCGTCTTTCAGTTCTAACTTTTATAAGATGATTTGGAAATGTGTTATTTACGGATGTGATGAAATTTAGATGATGAAATCATAATATAAATGGATCCAAGTTGTAACAACCTCACTTTTTAGTGTTTCCCAATTAAGTAAGGACCTTAAATTCGAGAGCCATTACCTAAATTTCCAAGATTGATATTTAGCAAATAATAAATAATAGAAAATAGTTTCCATCATTTCACAAATATTGATTACATGATGTAGGATGACAATCCTCTAAGAAGTTACATGAACTTTACAAGAGAAACTATTACACATGAGAACAAACATCTAACTAATCCTCCTTTACTTAGCTTTAATGTCTTGAATTGATTTCATCTGATTCACCATGTCTTGTGATGTCTTCATATTTGGCGGTTACCTAAAATGCCGACAATCAAATGTGGTAAGCATATTTCTATGTGTGTGTGATGCAAGAAAAATATGTGCATGTAGGTGTAACAACATAAACAACCATATCATCAATTATTATTGAATAATCAAACATGCATTTTCTATTATAACTTCTCAACCCTTGTTTTCTCAATCTTTAGGGTATACCATATTACATGGTTCTATCCCTACAGTGGATGTGTACCGCCTTCCCTATATGAGTCTTGGTGCCATGTTGGCCTTCCCTTATGGGGCTTCACCTCCTTGTGACCTTCCCTATCTGGGGCCTGGTCATAGTCATCTCCACAATGACTTTCTTTCTATTTTTCTCTGGGTCACCACCCGACATTCAACCCTCCACAGATAGCATTTTGGGTTTCAAAAAGTTATGTTCACATAAGGTGATACACATAGGGCCTTATACTTTGAAATAAATAAATAAACAACCAAGCAGGTTAATGGCAACACATTCGGGAAACTTTCAAAAAACCTCAGAATTTGATAAGGGCAGTTATCCATAATTAACCATGCACATAATTTCCATGGAGAAACCATGCAACATGTACTTCAAGCATATATCCAAACATCCAATCATTCAACATAATCAACCAATATATATATATATATATGCATGTATGTATATCTTAAAGTGTCACCAATCATATTTAAGACATGCTAATCTAACATATGTCCTAAACTAGGCTTTAAGGTTGTCTCGGGTTTGGATAAGGAATAAGGGTAGTAAACCCTAATCCCATCACATCACGATTCATTAGGGTCATAAATCCTATTTAGATATTAGGTGAAACCCTAATTATCAAGTTAAGCATGTTATGTCACTAAGAGCAACTATAACAGATTAGGTAATTACAAATTATATGACAAAGTAGATTAGGTTCTAAACCTTAATTATCATGTTCACAACTCAGGACCTCAATCATGATCATTATTATTCAAACTTTATCAAATACCCAATTTCTCATCAGATTGAACCTATCATTGCATTATGAACAACTAGATTAAATTATATACATTACGATTATCACAAGTTATGATCTTTGATTGAAAAACCCTAATTGATCATATGTATGTGATTATTGACCTAGAAAACCTAATATACATCATTATCATCATCATTACCTTAGGATATCATTATATATAACATGAACTGAAAGCATTTAATGTATCCAACCTTTTAGTCATCAATTCTAGGGTCTTACATGTACCAATAATCCTATATATGTTCTAGGTGAATTTTTGTAACATGAACCATATTTAGGCACTAAAAGTATTTTATTCATATTCTACTCCTTTTGATAAATTTGTAAAATATCTTGACTATAATCAGATCTACCAATAATTACTTATGTTAATTGTAAGAAAAGTATATATGGGCCAATGGGATGTTTCCACTATAGTAAACTTACATGTTATTATTTATGTTGGTGGGAAATTGGGAAACAAGAAATGACCTATGTGCCCTTGCTTCTAAGGCATCTACTCTAAGGTCATTTGGGTCATTTAACTCTAATCCATCCCTTCCTCAGTAGGGGGTGTTCGACTCCTGCCTAGTGTGTCAGCTACCGTGTTGGCTCCTCCACCTCTAGCCTTTGCAAGGCCATCATAGGGTCTAGTAGTCTCCGTGCACCTTTTCCAGTGTTTGTAGGGTACAAGGTCGAGCTGGAGGTGGCTGGGACGGTAAGAAGTGGAATCCGAGATCTAGTCTGGATGTATAGAGTTTTATAGGTCCATGACCTTCCCATGTGTCATGGAGAGAAAGGAAGAGAATCTGAGTGTTCTTAGGGAGATTCAATTCCACCATGGTTTCTCAGACGTTGTGGCTTAGGATTGATTTCAAGGCTTGCTACAAACCATCCTTGTGTTTAGGAGGATAAAGGAGAACATGGGTGACTTCTAGGGGTTGGGTATTAATTGACCTTCCAAGGACCTTCTGCTCTATCCATGTATCATTAGGAATACTATCCAAGGTTAAAACTCAGAACGACACTTGCTGGTGTCATTCATTGTACCCAGGGTGTCAAGGACCAGGGTTCTCAATCGCATGGATGGGGTTCTGGGCTTGGCACAAGAGTAGTTGCATTGATAGGGAGCTCCACCATTTCTAATGCAAAAATACACATAGCCTTATATAGGTGAAGGGTGTAGGGTTTTGCGGCTCTGCGAACCATCTGTGGGTTGTGATGAGATTAAGGTTCTTGGTGTGTCTAGGTTTGAGGGAAAGGAAACCCCCCCTATAAAAGGCAACTTTTCTTTAGATAAAACTCCTAGAATTGTAAAGTAATTATATAATTCTCACTATAACTCATTTGCATACCATACTTTATGAAAACTATATTCATGCTATTATCTTCTGCTAGGAAAAGGATTATTCCTTAATTAATCCCTTATATATCTAGAACTTGATATCCAAGGTAACACTAAATAATTACCAAATAAATTATCTAGGCTACATGATGTCTTAGAACTTTCTAGATGTTCTCACAAAGTCCTATATTTGGTTTGTCTATTACATAAAGTTAACTGAGTAATTATCATGACCCTATTTTCTATCCTAGGGACCCATTTGTAAACCTTGATTATAGAAAACTTAAGTAATTCATATCATACTCTCATCTTTACTCCCACTGGCCCCCAATATCGTATATGTTCCTCATAATCCTATAATATCTCATTGAGCCAAATTTGGTGTGGAAAAGATGTTTCTAGATATCATTTTCTCACTCTTCAAACAATGGAACAATCATTTAATTATTACAAGTAGGTTCCTCATCCTTCACGATTTTCAGTAGGCTTCTAGGAGCATCCTTTTGCTATGGAAAACTCATTAATGCCCTTCCCAACTCATATCTGTTTTTGGTATTTATTTGGATAAATCTCATAGCTAGAATTTTCTCTTTAAGTATTTCTTTAAATTAATTGCCAACATCATATGGAAAGTCCTTTTTATTATCAAATTTTATAATTATGTTAGTTTCATCATTATGTTCAATTATTCCAAAAGTCAGACTGAGATATCCTTACTTTATGCCTCAAAACCTGTGTTGTAAGTCTTGGTTAGATAATTATTGTATTAATTATCTAAATTACAAATTATGTTATTAAAAACTTGTTCATTATACCATATTTCAATTATCTAACAACTCATAAAGTCATTATTATTCGTTTCTACATGAAATATCTTATTTCTTAAACTTGTTCCATAAGGACCTATTTGCAAAGAAAATAGTCTCATGGGTCTTTCTTGGGCCATGGGTTGAATCCATGCTGCAAAGATAACATTATTATTTTATCAATTACAATCAGGGAATTTTCTTATCAAATCAAGTCTTTTATTTATAGAATACAAATTATCAATTTGAGGATATTACATTCACCCCTCCTTAAAAGGAATTTTGTCCCCAAAACTGAAACCTGATAAGGTTAAGGCGAATGATAAAATACCTCAGATTCAACTCACATGGTTAGCAACCATTCTGTTATCTTTAATAATTTTTATTGATATGAACATTTTTCACATTTCCGAGGTTGGTACCCCAATCATTGCAAGATATTGTCACTTGGATTACATCAAAACTTGTGATTACATTTCACTTGATGATTACCTTTTTCATTTGCTTTCCAAACTAGTATTCATTTATTTACTTATAAGGGTGAAGTGACACCTATGAAACCTTATATTATGTCATTAAACTCAACTCAGAGTATCATTCTCGTATGCCAATTTTTTTAAGAATAACATGTGTCTAGCCAATTTCTCTTACTTATAATAAGATGAAACAAGCATTTAGGCTACAATCCAAATACAAAGTTCATCCTATTCTAAGAGAAGAGATGGTGTATTCACACATTATCTTCTAATTTAGAATTTTAGGTTAAATCATTCTCAACATGACTGCAAACCATAATTACTTTTAATTCCACATGTTTTCTTAAATTTCATGCACTCACATGAAAAGAAATTCTCTCATAATTCTTGAGTCTATGCACAATTTTCCTTTAAGATTTTATACAAACATGACTTCTTATATTACTTACACCTACCTCTCTTGTCTCATTGGCCTTAGTCATCCATAAAGTTCTCCAGGGGTATAGGTACCTTTAGAATTATCTCCTCTTGACCCCCAAGGGTCTTATGCACTTATGGAGTGCCTATCATATTGTCCCCTTGGGCCTCATAAAGTCATGAAGTTGGCCAATCTCTTGACCTTATGGGCCTTGGGAACACATAAATGGCTATCTCATGATCTCACAGTCTTATGCACTTATGGCATGATCACCTCCTAAACTCATCAGTCTTATGTACCTTTAATCATCCGTACTTGATCTTAGGGTTGACTTAGGGATAGACCTGTTAGGAAATCAAGAAGCAGACAAGGAAACAGAAATAAAAAATTATGCCTGAATCCCAAACCAAAAGATTGTGTCAACAAAAATGTATCTAGGAAAGAGGGTTTGCAAGGCATGTACTTGGTCCTAGAGCAATCTAGCGACAATCCTCGCAAAGTGGTGTAACTGAATCTGGGAGGCTGCTGGAGTGGCCTCCTTGAATGACACTACATGCAGTCATTGTCATCCTCCACACCTCTATGGTAGTCTACACGGACCACTGGGAACTCCTCGTTACACTTTACCAAAGCCAACGGGAAGGAGTTTGTCCCTTTAATGTCAACATGCTAGCCCTGACTTGTTCTTCCTTGTTGCATCTCCCTTTTATGGATAAGACTTGATTTGGGCTCTCATGTTGCCACAACTATGGGAGGACAACATTTGTTAGTATTAGTTATTTCTTTTGAAAGCCTTGGCTACCCCTCTATTTTTAAGAGGGTCAGGGTTTCTAGATCGCCTGAGAGTCGAAGGGATGTATTTTCACAAATTTCTAGCTATTGTGGATCACGATTCAGTCATCTCAACAGTTGAGTCGGTCGACTTGCACCCTAGTCATTGACTAGAACATCTAGTCAGTTGATTTGAATGCTTTCCTATTCACAAAAATATTGGCTTTCAATGTAACAATCAATGCCCAATATGATGTCAACATCAATCCATGATCCAGTCTTACTGATTGTCCAGTTAGTCAACTGAATGGACACTTGAATTGATCACTTGACACATGAATCTGTCGACTCAACACTTGAGTCAGTTGACTCACTTTGCCAGTCAGCCAATTTCAGTTAAACATTTACTAATTATGAGACATGAATCGGTCAACTCACATTTTGATTCAGCCAACTATCAACCAATGTTATTTAAATCTATTACCTGAACACATTAGTAATTAAGTCAAACCTTATTCATGAGTAAACTCCTGTTCTAGATGCATCCTATGCGTGTGACCCTATTAGGTCCCAAATTATGCTGGCAGTGAACGTCCATAACTAATTTATGACATCACAAGCAATGAGCGGCATCTAACAACACATCACTTCTATCCAAGTAATGGTAAAGTTGGAGAACAACTTTAACCTACAATCTGTGATCAATGTTACTGTGATTATATAGTTCATTTGTCTCTGATATCCAGAACAAACTCAAGGTATGGAATTGTCATCCTCTCAATATTCAATCCATGTTTCTTGAGCTAGAGCAGTCTGTTGAGATACATGTGAGCTCAATATCACATATCCACTCACATGAGCATGACCATGCATTTCTTAGTCTCACTTATCATGTGATAAGTATATTGAGTCCAATAGGAGGGACAAACCCCATCTACATCACTCACAGTCTATCCCCATGTGTCACAACGTACCCACACATCACTTTTATGGCAACCCTTATTTGAGGTCATGTTGGATGGTGTCAAAATACATCCAACAACATGTGATGAGTGTAGTGACTTCATGTCTAAGAACTACAATCACCATTATCACTTTGAGAGCTAATTCTGACTACCATTAAATGGTTCCATGTATCATCCTCAAGGTGGGTCTATCTGGCAGACCATTCTCTGACAAGTACCTATGTGCTGGACTTGATATCCCATATCATAAATAATGGTACTTTGTCATCAATAAACACATATTCTAGCCTTATGTATTACTATTGTCTATTTTTCTTCCACGATAATATCCGACTAGGGACGTAGTCAGAATGTATATAGTCTTATCATACATATGATCTCTTTATCCTAAACCTAAAGACATATATCATTGAACAACATCATTCTTTAGACATTTATTATGTTGTATCATTATATCATAACTAAAAAAAACAAAATAAATAGAATTTCCTTTATCCACATTACAACCATCACATGATTGTCTCTTTGGGCATACATACCAATGCTACCCTTCCCAAGGGTTTTATTGAGATGTCATAACTTTATTTGAGTTAAATATTTAATTGAGGTTTCTCTAATGATATTCAAGCACATTATTTTCTTTATAATTCTTTAATCCTAATTTCCTCAATCTCTTATGGTGCACATTACTCATCTATGTCCCTACATTGGGCTCATGGTGACCTTCCCTTCTAGGCTTGGTCCCATACTATTAGACACTTCCACAATGACTTTTCTTCATGTCCCTCGGAGATGGCATACTTGGGTTCAAAGAATTAAACTCATTATATGTGATTTCATGCTTCATATACTTAATCTTTCAAGATTTATGTGACATTGAAGTTTACTTCAATTCTTAAACTGCTTTGCAAACTCACCACTCTAGGGAAGGTCCTAACACAAGGAACAATAAAATTAATACTTGGTAGTAAAAAAGATAAAAAAAGCATACTTGAACAAAGTTGTATATTAACAAAAAAGCACATGTCTTTTAGTCATATTTTCCATTATATCATCCATGCATTTACTACCTAAGCATTGAATGTTTTAAGTCCTTATGATCTACTACCAAATAGCTGGACCTCTATCAAATGCTTTTGTACCAAATAGTTGAAGTACCTTACTTTCCATCACATTTCACGAGTTGAAGTGCTTAGATATAATGGAGGGATATATTAGGTTTTGTGTTAAAAAAATCAAGCATGATAGCATACAAGAACAATTACTTCATCTGATATCATGTGCCAAGTAATTTGTATACACATAATATAATCATACTATATAGTAGGCCAAGTAGGAGGTAAAGTGTACCTTGAAGAAGACAAATTTAATTACCATGTATTCCACATTCAATGGTTGTCATGAATATTATCTCATTTCCCTTTCTCATATTAGGTTATAAAATTACTAAATGTTCATCCTGAGATTAGCCAACTATTTCACATAATCATAATTCATGCATATGGCTAGCCAATTATAGATAGAGAACTATTAAACCATGTCTACGTCTTTGATCATGTCACATCCATATATCCCATCTCAAGGTTAGATCTGTTTCATATGTATATTATATTGTGGTTGTGCTAAACAAACTTATAGGAGTGGCTTGTCAAACATGTATCAAAAAGTCCAATTGAGGTTCCCCTAACCCATTTCTTAAGGGTGGTTCCATGCTTGATGTCCATGGACCCACTCAACTCTATGAGTATTATAAGAACTAGCTCTGTCTTCTCTATTTGGTATAGGGTTCTCAAGTTCACCTCATTAGCATCGAGCATCGACTTCACAAGATCTATCCACTCAAGCACAAACTGAATCCAACCGGAGTAGATAATTTTAGCTAGAGTGCTTTGCTTCTCTTCCTGAGTATCCTTGTTTAGAGGAGGATCCCAATTTTTTTTTCAACCAACTATTTATCCACCAAGGTTGTATGTGGCAAGGCATGTTGCAGACTAGGTATCTAGTTAGTAGACTTAGAATGATAGCTTTAATCTAAGTCTGACACTGTGAGCTCCTAGCTTACTGTGATGCTTTCACATGTCGTGGTATACTTCATGTGGTTTCACGATGTAGTAAGATGAATAATAGATTAATCAAGCATGTTCAATTATTTATTTACTCTATGTATTTATCTGGAGTAATCTGCCATTTATATGTTTCTAAATGACTATTCCTTGATGAGATTAATCAAGTATGTTTAGTTATTGATTTACTCTTTGTATTTATCTAGAGTAACTTCCATGTGTATGTTTCTAAATGACTAGTCCCTTTGTAGTACTTTATTGCTCTACTTTAAATTTAGTTTCTCAAGAATATATCTTTGGACTAGCTAAGTGCTTGAAATTGTTTCATAGATGTACTCATTCATTGGGAGAGTGCTCACCACTCTACTCTCAAAATTTTTGGGTACACTCGAAGCATATGGAAATTGTATATTACAAGTCCTACCACAGGTCAGATACCAGAGACGTTCAGAAAGTTGGTCCCTAGCACTCTAGGTCCTTATTTATAAGTACAAATAGTTGTATATGAATGATGTTGTAATAATGTTTCTTCATGACAATTTTTGCATTTTTAGTCAAGACAACAAGCATGTAAGATTAAAAGATATCATAGATAATTTATATTCTTTTATTTTTTTCAATCAAATCTAAGTATAAAAGTTTTTGCTTATACCAGTTGATTCAGGAGGTTGTGCTTCATATACGATCCAATTTTCAGAAAGAAAGAAGAAAAAAGAGTAGTGTTTAGGTTTGCTTGAACTTAGGTTATGCCCTAATTTCACGATCTATCGGTGATTATGGAATCCGGCTGTGACATATAAAATTGCAACTTCATTGACCTTCATATTATATTGGGGTATGGGGCCGAATATCATTGTTGAAATTGTAGCTGACAAATGTTGGTTAACTGTATGTTCTGACTTGTGGGAAGCCGGTCTGACCGATGGACCCAATGGTGGGGAATCATTATGACTTATGCACCTGATTTCTTGACATGTTGGCCAATTTTCTTATGTGGATATCAACCGATGTCCTCACACCAGCCTTAAAGGTTGGACCACTTCCTAGAATGACCATGAAAGTTGATGTTGACCTAAAAACACCCTGAGAAGATCCATAGTCATAACATGATTCTTAATTCATATAATCATAATTAATCTTCAAGTAACCATGTTCTCCATTCTCAATAATCTAAATAAATGATTTCCATAGTAATTCTCTTTGATTTTTATATGAATTCCTTCCCTCGAGTTTCATCACTCAGTCATGTTACATGTGAATCAATCACTTTAATATATAATCTTTGTATTCTATTTGCATGCATATTATTATCAATTCAAAAAATATATTAATTGCGGTTTTTGATTTGTATAAAAAGGTAAGATAATAAGATAATCATGTGAAGTAACTAGTGTTCATTTAATACTAAAAAGGTGATTACATGTTTTCTCAATTGTTTGAATATAACAAATGATAAACAATCAATAACACCAAAAAATGTCTAACTCAAAGGAACACTTAGTTTCCTTGGGTCCCTTTCTCTTTACTCCATATATAGTTAGTATTAGCCTCTCTAATGTCATATCAGGGTCAAGTTAGTAAAAACTATGTTATATAGGCACTAGTAAGAAAGTGTAAGTGTATATAAAGAAATATGAATTTTATTACACTACTGGTAAAATGCAACTACTTAAGTAGAGGGTGTGCATGGACATTTTTCAACGGTCTATAAGGAAACTTAGTTTCTCATGGATAGAACTAAAAGTCCCAAGATAAACATAACAATATTCAACATTGGAAAATATAAAATCAATAATAAAGTAGAACAAGAGGGAGTTTGAAGAGAAATTAGAATTTCTTAATGGATCTACATCCTTAGAGTTATCAAATTTACTGTGTACATGGCCACAATTCCCCCAAACACGACCATGATGAGGTAAATTAGTGATGATTCTAGATTAGAACACAATTGTGAGGACCATCCTTCTGATTAAACCTTAATAAAGCCATTATAGTAAACCCTTAGATAGAAATCATATTAAGACATCATATAAATAGAGATAAATAGCAGGGCCTATGTAAAATATGTGTATTTTTCAGTTTTGATTGAAACATTCAAATAAAAAGAAATTGACCCCCAAGATACATATTAGTGTAAATCGTATGCACGACATCATGTTAGATATGCTTGAGAGTCCCACCAAACATATCTTCTATTCTTGAATATAAATCCCACAGTTGCTATCCCGATCATATCAAGACAACAAAAAACTTAACGTATTACCATGGATGAATAAAAAGCATAACAAGACATCAAACTCACATGAGAAGACATGATTATGAATAAAATTATCTCGTATTTATTGATCATAGCATTTAGTTTACATTGAGATTTAGATAATAATTTATAGAATGATTCTCAATCTAAACTAGTCCAATACCTTATATGTACAATCACAACAAAGAAAATATAATACATCACTTGGCATCAACTACCCACCCAAACTTTTTAGGAAAGTGAGACTATATGACACCCTAGAAGGATTTATATTATACTTTGTTAAGAATTTATTATCTTGACCTTTAGGTTGCTTTCACTAAATATAGAGACATGTAGAATAACCACATGAGATTTGTATAGAGCCCCAATGTGTGGAAAACTCTCACTCTTTTTTGTTGTCGGTAAAACTCTTCTGATTTTTTTTGTTTTGAAAAAGGGGTTACAAAGCATGGAAAGAAAACTTTACATGATACTTAGATCAAAATTGAAAAAAGTATATACAAGAGCTCATGCCAACAAATAAAGAATCTAAAGAAAGAAAGTATCAGTAGAACAGGCTTCAAAACAACTTCCACTTCTGACCGAGGATATGAAGAGGTCAAGCATTAAGACCAAAGAGAGAAGATCACCAAACATAAACATATATTTGTACAAGGTCATCTATGCACCATATGCACCAAAAATAAGGCAAGCAACAAAAATGTTAGATGAGAAACAAGAAACCCAAAAAAGAGGCATCTTGAACCATCCAAGACAAGAGGAGAGCCTTCCTTAATAGATAAACAAAAAACTTTAGCTTGTAAGAGAATGTCAGAAAGAGGCACTCACATATCAACAACCAGGAAACTCTAGGATAACACAAAGATTGGGATATAGCTGAGGCCCAGAAATATTTGAGGATACTCTCCCATAGAATATTAGGATATCTGGACTTACACTCATGAATAATAAAATTCCTTTCAGATAAAATTTGATACAAAGCCAGGGAAAAAGGATATTTGTGCTACATCCTCCAACATTAGTAAGCTGAGACCAATCACGAGGTATAAAAGTCACAGAACAGAACTTAGATGTCTCATCTATTAACACAGTTGTGGAGGGGCAAGAAAACATAATATGGCTACAACTCTGATAACCATCTCTACAAAGAAAACATATCGAGACTGTAGGCAATCCCATTCTTTTAACATAATTTGAAGTAGGAAGCTTATCCAACTTTCATTTTGACAAGTGAAACAAACATTTCTTTGGGCCCCTGATACTCCATATCCAGTCAAAATCAGAGTCTTAGACTCCCCTAACTCTGATACAGACCAAAAATAATCTGAGGGACACTTTCTTATCTTCCTTGAGACAAATAATATCTTCATCATGAAATTTGATATTAGTGCTATTAAGGGCCTTAAGCAAGGATTCAAAGCATTCTTTTTTATGAATGATAGAATTCAGATTACAATTAACAAGAAAACCTATTCCAATCATCATACTCTTATCAACAAGATCTTCAAGGAAGTGACCATTGATCTAGGGATCAAGCCACAACTTAAACCCTTATCTACCTAAAAATCCGCTAAAGAAAGAAGATCAGGTTTGACCTTTAAAACTTTAGTGAAGAGACATGAATGACTAGATGAATCAGAGACACTCCAAAAAGTACTTTTCTTCTGATACTTTTAATTAACCCACTTTAGCCATAGTGAGTCTTTTTTCTTAGCAATATCCCAAGCATTAAGCATTAGGCACGCTTTAGCAACCTCCTTACAATATCCCAAGCATTAAGCATTAGGCACGCTTTAGCAGCCTCCTTACTCTTGCTGAGGCCAAGGCCTCTTTCCTTGGGGAGAGTAACCATTTACCATCTGACCAAGTGAAGGCCTACTCTCTTCAGAGGTGCCCCAAAGAAAGTCTCTACAAATCTTGTCAATAGTATCTAGAATCGAGCAAGGGATAGGAAAGTAATATGACCAATATACATGCATAGTTGAGAGGGTGGATTTAATGAGTTCAAACCTACCAACAAAGCGAGCAATTTTCTCTCTAGGACTCAAGCTTCCTCTTGACCTTATCAATAAGGATACAATAAAGAATTTTAGGAAGCTTACTAGAAAAGATAGGAAAAATAAATATTTCAATTCACCAACAATATTCATATAAAGGGCACTCAAAATTTCGAAAGTTTGAACATATTTTCTAAAATGAATTGAACTTTTTTCAAAATGAGTAAGGAGCCCCGACATTCTACCAAACTTATTTAGAATCTCTTTAAGGTAGGCAACATTTTTAGAGCTTGCCTTCATGAATATCACGAGATCATCTATAAAAATGAGGTGATATATAGAGCAATTTTTAGAAACCTTGATAGGAGCAAAACTATTATCAGCCACTGCTACCTTAAGTAACTCAGAGAGGCCCTGTATAACTATAAAAAAAAAGATAAGGAGCCGTGGGGTCTCCTTGACGGATGCCATTAGAAGGAAAAATAGGTTCAAAAGGTTTTCCATTGAACAAAATCTGATACGAAGTAGACTTGAAAATAGCTTTAATCTAGTTGATCCAAATGGTTGGGAAACACATCTTGTATAAGATAGAAAAAAGAAATCTCCAACTAATTGAATCGTAGGCTTTAGATATGTCATCCTGGATACACATATTCTGATTGGAAGAATTCCTAAAATTACCAAGATTCTCATTAGTTAAGAGCGTAACATATTTTATACTCCTATCTTTCACAAAAGCACACTGGTTTCGATCTATAATGGAGGAAAGGCCAGCTTGAAGCCTATTTGTAAGCACCTTTGAAATGAGTTTATAGAAGATATTGCACAAAGCAATAGGTCTCTACTTGCTAACCTTAATAGAATCTAGGACTCTAGGAATTAGAGTAATAAAAGTCTTGTTGGCCTCCTTTAAAATACTCTGTTGCATGAAGAATTATTGAAATGCAAGAAAAACATCATAACCTATAATATGCCATTAGTTTTTATAGAAGAAATCATTGAAACCATGGGGACCAGGAGCCTTGTCCACTTTCAAATTAGACATAATATCATCCACTTATTTCCTCATGATAAGAGAAATAAGATCATTCTTCTATTTATAAGTCAGAGTACCGCCCATCGAGTCACCTTGCCAGGACTCCCCAATCTTCCCAGAGTTATTAAAGGGATTTGAATAAAAATTGACAATAGAATCATGAATAATAGTAGGATTATAAGACAAGTTCCCATCAACATCAATACACCTGATGTGATTCGAGTGTCTACGGGTTCTCATGGAGGAGTAGAAAAATCTAGTGTTGGAAACCCCTTACTATAGCCACAGAATGTGAGACTTTTTCTTGAGAAAAATCTCCTCCTCAACAAAATGGGCATTTGAGATAATAAGAATATCTTTTTCCTTTTCTCTGAGATAATCATATAAGGAAGAATGGACAACTTTAGACTGAGCCCTTAGAGCTTCCTGCATAGCAATAAGAGCATTCTCGTGCACATCTCCAAAAGACTATTTGTTCCACTTCTTGATGACAACTTTTCATTTACTTAGATTTCCTATGTAGGTGAAAAGTGGCATAGTCCTCTACATCACATTTCAAAGTAGTTTCCACAATTAGATAAGAACTCCTTGTGATAAAACCAAGAATTAATAAATCTGAATGGTGCTTAAATAACTTTAGGATTATTAATCTTCAAAGAAAGCCTTCAATGATCACTGACAACGTTAGAAACCACTTCACCAAAATATTTAGGAGCAAACTTTAGGAAATCACCATTATGCATGATTTTATCAATCTTCATAGTAGTAAAATTCAGTCCATCCTGGTGATTGTCCCAGGTAAGTAACGGTGCACTCAAGTTCATTTTAAATAAGCCACAATCAAGAAGATAGTCATTAAAGTCCTCCATTGACTTTTTAGCTGGAGGTTGTCTTCCTATCTTCTCATTATCCTTAAAAACATAATTGAAATCACCCATTATGATCCAAGGTTCAAAACAAACAGTAAAAACTTCCTTAATGTTCTTCCAAAGAGATATTCTCTCCACATTACCATTGCGACCATAGACATCTGTTAACTAAAAAGAAACATTGTCCACCTCCACTCTAGAATGAATATGTTGATTGGACCAATTCATCTTCAAGACATTACAATTATTCCATAGAATAATGACTCTCCCCAAGACATGTGAGGTAGGATTTGAAACCTAGCTACACCCAGGGAAATGTTTGATCATGAAACTAGACATTTTCTTAGAATGACCTTTGTCTCATTCATATAATTATGTCACTTCTTGAATGCCAGAGATCCTCTTTATCACCACTAATTTTATTTGTAATGCCCTTAACATTCCAAGAAGAGATATGAAGGGGGGATCATTTTGTAACCTCTGTTGTTGAACTGACAGCCTCAATGTTCTTCTCTTCCATGATAATCTCCAGACCACCAAACCGATTCCCTTGCATAGGAGAGAACATGGAACTCGTAACTCTATGGAAAACCTCAACTCATAGCTTGATAGGAAAAATAGGAGGGGGTCTCTATTTATTAGTAACCTCTGAGAGGCCTTCCCCATCCAACAAACTAGAAGAGATGAAAGATTGTGTGAACACAGGTAAAGGGGAAGATGGCATATACCTCCTTGATTTATCTAGCTTCACCTTTTGCACTATGTCTACATTGTGTGCAACTACTAAAGTATTTACTTAGAAATTAGGGATAATTCCTCTTTGAACAAAATTATCAACTGATTTAATTCTCCACATTTGCTTCTCTTTCTGTTCAATAGGGGTCACAACTTTGCAGTAAAAAACCTCATGCCCAAAGAAACCACAAACATTACATTTTAAGGTCGCCATTCATATGAGAACCTAATGGAATGTTCATAACCTTCATCACTAGATAGAACCAGGTCTTAAGGGAAAGTCATTATAGAGTCCATCTTCACCTAAATTCTTGTAAATTCCATTCTCAAGTAAGAACATATAGCCTCATCGACACAAAGGGGGGTACCCCAAAAGGACCCTGTTCTCTCAAACATAAGTGACTCCTAGAGAATCAGTGGTAAATCATAGATACATACCCAAACTGGAACATCCTTTACATTTAGTTTACTTAGACTATCACCTTGAGACCATCTTTTTAGAAACATTGGCATGTTCTTCACGAACTAGGTCCCTGATAGAGCATACTCCATGTCTGATGATTCTGAAAAGTGGATAAGAAAAATACCATTCCCATTTTTCAGAAGTTCAATAAACCCATCAAGATTTTGTAGCCAATGAAGATAGTTTAAGAGCATGGGGAAATGAGGGTAGAAATCAATACCATAACTAACCAGACACTTGCTCCATAGAATTGCATTTTCTTGGGCCTCAGATCTAGGGTAAACCGGCTTCCCGTTCTTCTTGATGATTTGTTGCCTTTTGAGAGAAAATCTTCTCAATGAGAATTGATCTATTTCTAGAACCTGGGAGGCAGAATGATCTATTGAACTCTGAGCTTGCTCGTCGACATCATCTCACTTCTTTCTCCATATGAGCTTGTGAAACAGAGATGATGGTCAGCGGTGCTCAGTTACCAAGCTAGTCGCCCAAGGAATCACCTCTGCTTGCATCATTGGAAATGTGTGTTTTTTATAACAATCCTCATCTTTATTAAGAAGCACTTCCACCACATACAATCTTTGGTTCAAATGAAAAATACAATTCCATACAACCTACAACATTACTAAGGTCCATTTTTTCAAGTATGTGAGCATATGAATTTTCCTCTCTAGATATATGCTTAAAGGTATCAATAATCTACTCAAGTACTAATTGGCAAGACATTGAATCATTAAGAGGCAAGGTATTTGTGGAAAATAAGATGGAGGCCAATTAGTTGATCAATTAGATAAAACCTTGCTCCTATATGTAAGGGAGGGGAACACTCACATTTTGAACTAAAATTAATGGGCTAAATCTACTTAGGCCCATTTACATAATAAACTAATAACTCTAACACTTCCCCTCAAGATAAAGCATGAGTGAAAAACATCTCCAACTTGTCAATAAAGAAAAAAGATAACATTTACCCATACAACCCCCCCTCAAAATCTTGTAGTATAATAATTGAAACACTCTAAACACCCCCTTAAAGAAGATATCATATAATAGTTAGCAGATCAATCGTCTCCCCTTGACAAGGATAACATTAATACATAAACAATAACAAAAGAGTATAATCCCCTTGAAATTTTATAATCATAATCGGTTGACCAGTAGGAGCAATTGTGAATGACACCTAGAATTTTGGTGAGCATCCGATGTAACAGATGATGAGAAATATGTGTAGAAGCCATGAGTCATCAATGTCGTCTAAATTGTTCCGTATGAAAAGTACAAACACAATAATTATGCACAATAGTTGTGATGAAGATCACTACTATGTGAATATTAATGCTATAATAGGTGACAAACATGATCATGACACATTACAAAAATGATACGATTTACACGTGTAAAAAAACACAGATTTACATGCAAAAACTAGATAACACTAGACTAGTATTCTTTTAGCCTCCGTTTCTCCCCTTCACACCAACCAAAGTGAAAAAGAGATCAGTTGGGGTGGACAATGGTAAATGGGAATCCTTGAAAATTTGCATGTAGCACTACTGGGTGTCTTTGTTATCATGCCCATGTAGATCCACATGTGTTTTCAACAAAAAGAAATGGGCCGTGATCATTGGAAGTGTTACTAGTTATTAACATGCACACTAGACGAGAGAACAATTAATTTTCTTTCTTGAGATGAAATGTCATTTGATTGATTTAAGGAAAATTATTTATCCAACATCCCATCCATTAAAAGTTACACCCGTACCTCGGGAACATGCACATAATACAATTAGCACAGTGTTTCTCGATTTTAAAAGTTTTCGTATTGGGCTTGTGGCTGGAAAGAAATAGAGTAATAAGTACGAGTGAATGGAGAAAGTGTGGAATGGAAAAGAGAGGGAGATAGTTGACAGAGAGAGGGACTGTAAGACAAATAAGGAAAGGATAGAAAAAGGGTGTAATAAGTAGAATGAAGGGGAGTGGATAGACTGAGAAGATGCAATAAATAGAAAGAATGAAAAGTGGATGGAGAAAAGGGGTGTACTAAATATGAAGAGAAAAGTGGTGGACGAAGAGAGAGAGGAAAACATAATAATATGTACAAGTAGTTCTAGCATTGTGCATGTATAATGTAAGTATTGAAGTAGTTATTAGTGGGCATTACTTAATTTAAAAATATGCATTGTATTTGTAATACTTATTTATAAGTATTATTTTCTTTAGAAATGCTCACTATAGCACGTATAAATATATAATACATAAGTATCATTTAAAAGTAAGATTTAACTTATATAAAAAATGATGTAAAACATGTGTATGTATCCAATTTTTTTAATATTTATACTAGTACAATTTTTTTTTTGTATAATGCGCCGACGAAGCCAAGCACACTACCCTTCCAACTATCAGCGGACTTCAGGGCAACACCATCCACCGACGAGGACACATGCTGCTACTGTAGGAGACACCTATTGCCGCCTATTGAGACAACTTCTACAACCAAGACCCTAGCACTATCATCATCCTCCTAGGCACTACGGATGCTGTAGACCAGGCTTCTACGGTTGCAACGAAGTCTTCCCTATGCCTGACGATCAACTCCTTGCTTGATCGATGAAGTCCTGGTCACGTCTTCTCATCAACCCACCTCAACGCACCCCTTCCAGACTTTCGCTCCTAGTTCTAGATTGGGGGACCATGCCGAGGAGTGGGTTGGGTGTGGAGAGGAATAGTGGGTGAAGATTATCAGGTGAAGGCCACTCCACTTCCTGACGACAACGACCAAGAATTTTAATTGACGACATTGGATTCCTAGATTCTATTACTCCACAAAGAATATGGGTTCCCATGAATCCAAGATTTGCAGTCGGGGTTTATTATCACGGGGAAACCATTTTGGGAGATGACCTCATGAGGAGGTGGCTACCCAGATCTTCTACTGCACGATTGCACTTAACCAATCCTGCCTTGGGTTGCCTCAAAGGGTCAAGCACTCTCTTGTAAGACCCTTGACCTTTGTTTTGGGATAACCCTATTTGTTTGGCTTGATTAAGTGCTTATAACCTTTCTCTAATCCTTTGAGATGCTTTTAGATCTTGTGGAGAGATTAAGTCTCCAGTTTGAGCTTGTTTGGATGGTGTTTGTGATTTATGTGCTAGTTTTGGGTCAAATTGCAATTTTCCCATTTGTGGGGGTTATCTTTCCATTTGCTACCTCTAGAGTGTATCTTCTCTTTCTTGTCTTTATGAGAGAGAATGTGATGCTTTGGGGTGCCTTGGTTGAGCCTTGGATGAGTAGTGGCATCACTATAGGTGATTAGGGTTTCTAGGGTTTTGAGTGTTTTGACCTTGATATGTGCTTGGTTGTGTGTGTGTCGACCATGTGATCTATTTTGGGTGTGTCTCGATCGAGAAACCTACTTTGGCTTGGTTTTATGTCAACCATTATGGTCTTGGTGAGTCTAGGGTCAAGATAGTTTTTCCTCTAGTGGTGTGTCTCGACCTAGTTCCTTGGTGACCTTTTATCTCGACCATAATGCTTTGTTGCTCTTTGTTTCGATCTCCTTGGAGTGTCTCAACCGAAACCAAGGTGGTGGTGACCCAAGTGGTCAAGATCACACCTAGGCTGTATCACCATCTCATGCATGCAAGGTTTAAGTGGTTGCATATTGGTTTCTTGGGTGGACAAGTGTCCCTTTAGTGCCCTTAGGTGTTGACACATCACCCCTCACCCTGCCTCCCTCCTACTTTGCTATATAAACCCTTTTCTCTCCGCGCAAGTTAACTTTTCGACCCTCCTTCTTCGTCACCCTCTCTTTCTTGTTCTTGGAGCCTTGAGGAGCAAGAAGGACTGATTCCTTGGAGCCTTGGTGATCGGATCCCTTGCATGTGGTGACTATCTCTCATCTTCAACCTTGGTAAGTGCATGCCTTTCCTTTGTGTCGCTTCCTTGGATATTGTACCCAATCTTCTTCTCTTTTCTTGGCCTTAGAATATGGAATATCCATGGTGGTCGTTATTGAGAATAAGCTCCTCGTCACAAGGGTCATAGGCCATGTTTTGACAAGGTGGTACCCAAGTGAGAGGAAGTTACTTCTCTCTTTTCTCCCTTCTTCTTTGGTTTGGCCTAGGGTTATTTTATCCCCTTTTCTTGAGAAACCTTTGACTTTGGTATGTGGCCAAGAGTGGAGCTTTTGGTGGAACTTCCTCCCCCATGATGATCGTGTGCTTGGAGCTTGTGATCTTTGGATTTGATCTTGCTCAAAGCGGGTTATATAACTCTCTATCCTCTCTATTATTGCACTTTCCTTTGCTCATATGTTGTTGTTTCTCTCTCTAAATCATGACCCTAACATGATAGTAGATGATATCATGTTCTAGAACTTGAATAATGGTGAGAATCATTCTTGGTTTTCTTGGAACTCAAAACCCTAATTTTTAGTACCCGATTCCAGAGATGGATGTGTCATGGTGGTTTCCTCCCTATCTTTTGATCTTGCCTTTGATCACAAGCATGATGCTTGTGTACCTCGATGTATTATGAAGTTTGGGTTCTATTTTGGATGTGTTAAATGGGGTTTAACTCTCTTTCTTAAACCCTAAATTATATGTACACTAATCCTAAGTGATCTTGAGAGGATGATCTTGCATGCATTTTAAGATTTGAGTCTGTCATCATGTTTTAAGTTTCATCTATTACATTTTCCTTGAAGTTTTGGATAGTTTCTCACATGTGTTAGAGTTCATTTTTCTCTCTCTTAAGTGGTTTTGTTTGATGATCTTTGTGATTCTTGATCTAGGGTTTTGACGATCTTGAATCCACAAGTTTTGATCTTAGTGACATTTCGTTTCTTACTGTTTGACCTTTGTTCTGGTCGATACATACACCCATATTTTGTCTTTGGGTCGAGATGCTTTGTTTTGATGAGGTAGAGACACTTTGTGTTGCTTTGGTCAAGTAATATGTTCATGGTTTTGTCTCAGTCGTGACCATGGTGTCCTGTGTCTCAGTCGCGACCAGGGTGCGTTGTTTTGGTCATGATGCATGTTTCAGGTTGGTCGAGATGTGTGTTTGATTTTGGCCGAGATTCCTCCTTTGAAGTGGTCATAACGCCTAGGCCGAGATGCCCTATTTCTATTTTAGTGGCGATGCCATGTTGTTGGGTGGTCGCGACACCTAGTTCTTGTTCTTGTCGCGACCCCTTGTTGGTTGTTGTGTCTCAGTCGCTACGCCTTGTTGGCTGTTGTGTCTCGGTTGCGACCTTGGTGATGTGTATTGGTCGAGACCAAGTACTTGTTGGGTGATGGTCGAGACACCATGCATGAAGGTGGTTGAGACACCATGCATGAAGGTGGTCAAGACACCTTGCGTGAGGGTGGTCTAGACATGTATATGGTGGTTGGTCGCGATACACACATGTGATGGATGGTTGATACACATGCATGATGCATGGTTGCTATCTATATACAACATAGTGGGATCGGTACATGTATACATATGAATGATGTAATAGTTAGTGCTATTGAGATAATAATCTAATCATAAATGAGTAATGAGGCTTAACCTAGTATGATCCAAGAAAGTGGGAAGTGGTGCACCTAGGGTTTGGTGATTGCTTAGGCTACAAAACCCTAATCGACTATACAATAAGGAATCCTAACCTTAATGTTGGGTTATGTGATGTGTATGTTTCTCTCTCTTAAAGTGGTTATCATATTATGATGTTTTCTCTCTCCTTTTTATGAATCCCTAACCTTGCAAGTGATATGAATTCATATATCATATCCAGTATATGCTATGGTGACTATGATGTGACACAGGACGATGACCATGAGACTTTATGAGGCATGTTGAGACACATGTGATATAATAATGATGTGATTGGGTCTCGTGACCTGGAAGAGGCTTAATGCCTAGTGTGAGGCATCATCCTATAATATTGTGATTGAGGGATTGATATCCCACAATGATGTGACATTGGTGATGGCCTTGTATGGTTGTGTGACAGTGATGTTTACCTTATGAATGGCAGTGCTACTGTGCTATGCAATGAAGTGACAAGTTCACACCTTATACATTTTATATCTTCTGAACTTGTACTATGCTCTTATTCTTATAGAGTTCATTTTGACTTGGCACGTTGTAACTTGATTGATGCTAAAAGACACCTAATTGGAATAATTAATCAAGTGTAACCTAATCATGTAGTTTCCCTGGCCATAGATCCATCTTCAGTGTCAGTCCTTACTAGATGGTGAAATGGGTTCTCCCTTAGTGGAAGCTCAGAGTCGTATACTGTTGAGTATACACATTCATTGGATTGGCTATGAGCCCTACCTTGGCAGGAGTGTGACTGTGGGCCGTAGCTCAGTGATGTGACTCAGTATATACTTATGATGCTTTCATAGGATTGGTTGTAGGCCATACCCTAACAGGAGTGCAACTACGGGTCATAGCTTAGTTTAACTAGCCTTGTGCCTATATTCCAAGACAGGCTAGGCTATTTTGTTGTTAGACTTAATATGTCTCTACGATGTTTTCTCTTTTGTTGACCAAGAGGTGTTGGGGAGGTCGTGGATTTTGGATCTTCCATTGACCTTGTATGGCAATGATTTTGACTTAGTAGTGGCCAGTTGGAGCATGAGTGGTATACCTCATCTCCTCATGGCATAATAAAAGATGTAATACAACCATGTAGTGTATTTGCATAGGACAAATACAAATAACATTGGATGAGCCCTTGCCTTGCTTTTGTACAGTTTAGTTGATAATAGATATACATGTTCTTCATATTCCTTCTTAGAATGTTAATTGTTCTACTGCTCAATGATAACTGCTTAGTCACCTAATCTGTTTTATCTATTGGATACATATCATTTAGCTAAATCTGCTCAGTTAGTAATCATGTTATCTATCTCTCGCTAGGATGTTTAGTTTCACCTCGTGGGTTTCCACATCTTTTAGGTGGTCGTGCACGAAGAGATAGAGATTGTGCAGCTGAGGAAGAGCAGCAACAAGAGTAGCAGCTGATTAGGTTGGAGGTGCTGCTAGTCTTTTGGTGATAGAATCCTAGAGTCGTCCCTGTACACTCAGGTCCTTGGAGGTATTTTCGATGTGTTTTGTAGATATGTTATCGACACGAGGTTTTTGACTTGTGTGCCTTTTGTTATATAGTTATGGCTGATGTACATGTATATATATGGAACAAGTATCTTGTGTAATAGGTTGATGATAGGAATGTTGGATAACAATGATGTAAGCACCATGTGATATATGATATGTGATACATGTGTCCTATTAAGAACTTATATGTGAAAGTTTTTAGCTTGTGGTGCTCTTGTGAAATCGGTTTTAATTTCCTATCTTTTCTGGTAACCCACTTGTTTAGTTTTAATTCTACATTAGGTTTTGAGTAATCTCATTTGTGGCATTTTGGGGTATAACATCTCTGGTATTTTAAGACGTCCAAGGTTAGTAGTGTGATCTAGCAGTAATGTCTGATTTAGAAGAAGGAGAAATTCACAGTGAGGATTATTTGTCCAGGTGGGAACAAGAATCCAAGTGCACTGTAGATAATTTCATCAAATGTACCACTCAGAGACACTGTCACATGCCCAATAAAGGAGACTCAGTAGGGATATGGACAATGTACTATCTATTTTATAACTTTCATTGCTATCTGGATGGCAGAGAGGGAAGCAAAGGTTTCACATGTATGATTTCTCATCTCAAGAGAGAACATTTATCTAGTATAAAGCGTAGCAGTAGGCCAGGGGAAGCCATCCAGAATGACTATGATTTCTTTCTTTCTGTGGACGAGACTTTGAAGGTCCTTGGACAGTGGCTATGCAGGAAGTGCATGAAAATACAAGCCATGAGCCGTGCATGCCATCATGCTGACGTGTAGTTTGAGTCACTAATGAGACAAGAGAGATTGAAAGTCACATAGTAGGTATCTTAAAGCCTCTTCGAAAAGACCTTGAGATCTCTACTTCCATGGAGGGGTTGGTCCTGGATGGTGGGATTCTCGATCATGTTTTTAAATCCCCTATCACCATCGTGAAGAGCATTCCTCATGGTTTTCGTCTTGCTTTCTCTTAAGCCTTAAAGACAACTCTTCACAAAGTGATTGCTGAGTGAGGATCCATAACTGCTTGGGTGAGACTGTTGCTTCTTCCCCATTGTACTTTGCATGTGTTTCTCCCTAAGAATAGGTGAGATAGCAGGTCTGAAAATAGAAACGCTCCACAAGAACGTTATATTTTGGGCTCACTTGCTACATGGGGAGAAGTTCGACAATATGATGAACTCTCCTGGATATGAAGATACAGACCAAGAAGGTGGCAACTCTGTAGAGGAAGACAAAAAAGTGAACCACAACATCAGAAATTCCTTCACAAGGTTGCAGATGGTCACTTTATGACAGCTGTAAAAGTGTTGTCTTCATCAGGCGTGGCTCCTTACAATGAAGATACCATAAAAGCTTTGGAGGAAAAACACCCTTACAAGCCACCTCCTTCCATGCCATATTCTCTATTTTCTAAAGCTCTCCCAGTAGAGGAGGTGGACACTATTCTTAGATGTATCAAGTCCTTTCCAAAAGGGACTTCATGTGGCAGAGACGGCTTGAGGGCCCAATACATTTTTGATTCTATGTGTAGAGAGGGGTATGTTGTGGCCACTGACCTCTTACGTGCCATAACCTGGGTGGTTAACCTATGGTTGGGAGGAAGGAGTCCCTTGAGTTTGGCAGAGCTTATAGCTTCCGTACTGCTTACGCCTCTACTTAAGCTTGACAATGGGATACATCCCATCACAATTGGTACTATTTGGAGGCATCTAGTATCCAAATTTGCTATTACAGAAGTGAGTAAAGATATCACCATGTATCTCAATGACTTTCAATTTAGAGTAGGTGTATCTGGTAGAGCAGAGGCTATTATTGCATAGTGTTAACAAGGTGTTGAACGCGTGACATGATGATGGTTCTTTGTCCATGCTTATAGTGGACTTTTCCAATGCGTTCAATCTGGTGGATAGGTCGACATTACTCTATGAGGTGAGAGTGTGGCATCCATCTATTTCTTTGTGGGTGGAGTTCTTGTATGGCCAGGCACCAAGATTATACCTTGGGGACAAACATATTTGGTCAGCCACTAGGGTGCAACAATGGGACCCCTTGGGCCCACTTTTCCCCCCTTATGTTGCACCCACTTATCTATAAGATTAGAGATAACTGCACACTTCTTCTTCATGCATGATATCTTGACGACGAAACTGTCATTAGGGACACATAGGTAGTGGCCAAGGCTCTGGATATCATTCAACGGTTTGGACCATCTTTGGGTCTTCACTTAAATTTTCACAAAAGTGAGCTTTTCTGGCCTACATGTGATGGTAGAAAGTTTCAGAAGGAGTTGTTTCCGACAGACATTGGGAGGCCTTTACTAGGAGTGAAGTTACTTAGAAGAGTTGTTAGTAGAGACCAAAGTTTTATAAAATATTGTCTATAATGAATCTTCTACCTTAGATGGGTGATCTCCAAAGTGAGCTTCTTTTCTCCGTTCTTGTATGGGCATTGCCAAACTTTTGTTCGACTTGAGGACTTGTCAACCAATATACATGTAGGATGCAACATAATGGTTTTGATAGAGGCTTACGAGGATCTATTGAAGACATTGTAGTTTGCGGAGGCCCTTTTTGTGACTTCACTGGAGGGTGGCTTCATTGCCCATTCAACTTGGCAACTTGGGATTATATTTAGAAGTAGAGACTTCCGCATACACTTTTGTGGCATCTAGAGTCCACTCTTAGTCACTTCAGGACTATATCTTACATGGTAGTGGGATTCATGGTACAAACTATGACTTTGATTATGCCTTAGATCGTCTTCGAGTCACAATTCCTTTTTTCAGCCTTAGTTACTTTTCTAACAAGGAAACCATCCCTTAAAATGCCCAAAATGTCTTAGTGGATGCCTTTTTTAGCAAGATAACCGAGGACATGGAAGTTAAGTTTGACATGATAGTTAGGCAGAAGGCAGTTTTTGGAGGTTACAAGATGAACATACTCAATATCTTCTCCTTACTATCCTTATTGATGGCCTTGGTCTACATATGCCACCAGTGGAGTATCGCACTATCCTCAGATATCATCTTATGATTCTTTTATTTCCGGTTGATGAGATATGCCCAATTTATCATAAGGCATGTTTGGACACTTTTACGGAGCATGTGGTTCATTGTAGGGAGTTTCCAGGTTTTAAATACAGACATGATCTTGTTAGGGATGTTCTTTATGATGTACTCAGACATGTAGGTGTTGCTTCTAAGAAAGAGGCACCTGTAAACTTTTTGACAGACCCACAAGAGGGGAGATCGACACTTGGACCAGCTGATGTTTTGATTTTTAGTTGGGTCGGAGGTAAGCATGTGTGTGTAGATCTGATAGGAGTTTCTCCACTAGTTGGATTGAGGTGATGCCTTTACAGCAGGACAGACTACCCTTAAAGCTGCCTCAGCCAAAGTGGTCAAGCTTGAGAAAATGTGTATTGACAATCAACACGCCTTTATCCCCTTTGATTTTGATAGTTTTGGATTCTTAGCACCAGAGGTTGTTGAGCTTCTGGGTCCAAAAAGTGATGAATAGTAATGTTATGACTCCCAAGTGTATGGATGTAGTATTTCAAAGGATTGGTTTTGCAATCCAAAAAGGACTTGTGGCACAACTTGTTGCCCACTTATCTTCTACTTCAATGTAAATTTCCTCATTTACTTTGATATGAAAGTTTAAAACTGGCCAAGATCTGAATTGTGATCACTCTATCCTATCTGAAATTAGTTTAACATTAGTTTGACGTTGTTTGACTTTATTAATAACTGTCGTGATTAAAATCTAACAAGGTTATACTAGTACAATTTTAATTTAAAATATGTAATGTTCTTAATGATTTTATCACTAGTAATAAGTACTCGTATATTTTCAGCATCTCACTTGTCTGGAAATCCTTTAACTTTTGGGTCTATATTGAAAATTTCTCTATGTAGTACTAGATAATCATTTCGTATTTTGTGATCAAGATCTGAATATAAATTATGGCGGAGGAGATGTGCTCTATATCAGCACTCTTGATTTAATATTAGAAATGCAATGCCCACCGCAGCTATGACTCCCGATGCATCAAACAATGCATACTAACCTTTGCGCTCCACGCACACCGCTTCAGGCAATACGGTAAAGGCCAATAAGTCGCGATAAGGGTATCAATAATTGTGATCAGGGAGGAGGCCTAACCAGTAACCAGGGAGGGCGGCCGCTTGTAGTAGGAGATAGAAAAAAATAATAGGACGATGTCCATATGCCGCGAATAAAATGGCTAATCTAATCAAGGGTTTAGGGCAGGGCAAAAATAAGACTAAGCACAATAGTTATGTTAGTCAGCTGTCCTTCTTAGCAATAACGACCACAGTAAGAAGTATGAGATACCAACTGCATTGATTGAAAACTATTCTCGTCTTGCGAGAAGAAGATGACTGCACGAGGAGGCTGGATTTGTATTGATTTGTATATGTAGATGAAAAGAGGAGGGTTTCTGTTGTGAGGGAGAATATTCTAAAGAAAGAGAAACTAGCACTGAGGAAACATGCCAAAGAGTTTGCAAAGACCATTTCAAAAGTGGAGTTGGCGGCGGCCTGTGTGCCCTCCATCCATTGGCGGCAGAAGATCATCCCTTTCGTGTATGGAGGGGGTGCCTGAATAAATTTAAGGCCAAAAAATCAAAATGGCACGTTTGGCTATTTTGATTCCCAGAATAGTACGTTCTTGAACTTAATTATCAAAATGACACATTTTGGGAGCAATGCGTCCCACCTTGAGACACATTGCTCTCTCGCAGAGCAATGCGTCCTGACTGGGGACGCATTGACTCCACATAATGGCAATACGTCCCGGATCAGGACACATTACTCTGTGACAGAGCAATGCATCTCGAGGCGGGACACATTGGTCCCACCACAGAGAAATACGTCCTGTAACGGGACACATTGCCCTGCTGTGAGACCAATGCGTCCTGTCCCGAGACGTCGCAACGACTCTTTGGGGCAATGCGTCTCGGCTGAGGACGCATTGCTCACCAGACCATTGCAACATAGCCGTTGCGGGCCGCGGACGGTGCCACGTGGGGGCAATGCGTCCCCAACCGGGACACATTGCTTTCCTATATAAAGGAGTCGAGATGAGCCCCCCAAACCCACACCATTCATCATTTTCTTCAACTTCTCCTCTATTCCCATTGCTCTGGAGTTGCATGCTTGGATTTCTATTGCTTGGAGGTGATTTTGGGCAATCTTGGAGCTGATTTCGGGTGATCGTGGAGCTATATTCTTCTTATCTTCTTTCGTTGTCTGGCCGGGATTCTGCTTCTCTTCTTTCTCTTCTCGGATATTCTGATTGCAAGGGAGATCTCGCCATTTGAGGTATTTTTTCTACTATATTTTTAGATTCAAAAATTTGGACCTAAAATTCTTATACAATAATAAAAATAAAATAATTGTATTGCTACTATTTAATTCCACATTATTAAAATAATGTTATAGAAAAAGACACTTGAAGGTTAATTACCGTTCAAAAAATTATTGCTCCAAATTCCAAAATTATTGTTCTAAAATGTTAATGTTATAGAAAAATATTGTTCCAAATTTAATTTTAAATTCCAAAATTATTGTTCTAAAATGTTAATATTATAGAAAAATATTGTTCCAAATTTAATTTCAAATTCAAAATTATTGTTCTAAAATGTTAATGTTATAGAAAAATATTGTTCCAAATTTAATTTCAAATTTAAAATTATTGTTCTAACATCTTAACTACTCTCATTTATTTTCGCACACCAATTCTCTCATTCTCTTCTCATTCCACAATTCTATCATTTTCTTTCTCATTCTCTCATTCAACAAGGTTATTTGGTATTTTCTTCTTCAATCAAGAAAATTCTATTGAGTTTGGGAGTGAATCTTGATTAGCAATATTTCTTCTCTTCTAGCAATATTTCTTCTCTTCTTTCTTTTATTAAGCGAACATCTCTTCTCAACTAAGTAAGTTTTCTTTCTTTATTATTATTTTATATTGTGTACTCATAACAAAATAATTAGATCTATTGTCTAATGCAAAAAGTGATTAGTATTTTGAACTACATTTGTTAATTCACATAATTACCCATGTTAATGCAATTAATTGTTAAATTATTGAATGAATTTATAATGGGTTACATTTAACTAATTTAGGACTCTTATTTGTAAATTATTATTTGTTATTGTTTATAGATGACTCATCGAAGGACATGGACATTTCACATGTCCGTAGAGTGAATCCAAATAATAGCTACAAAGTGTCTACTGAAAAAAATGGCTCATCAAACTCTATTGGATGATGACTGGAATGACGTACCAGATTTGTTGTACAACAAGCTAGGCTTTATGATGACAAAAGAACAAGTAAAATTTCATTGGTAATTTTTAAAGTAAATATTTCACATGTATGAAGAACTTCTTGAGCTACCTGGGTGGTATTGAGATCACACGAAACAGAAAGCAATGCCAATCAATGTACAAGTTAAAAACCAGTTAGCTGTATCACATCCAGAGATACATCGAGTTATACATCAAATGTGGCCATTTTATGAACCTCTAGATGAGATATTGAATTAAATGAAGTAACTAATATATTGTAATATTTCTCTTTTAGTAGTTCATGTTGTAATTTTAATATTGTTTGGTAGTTCATATATTTGAATTAATTTCATCTTATCTAATGAATAATCTTATCTCAAGGAATTTGTTTTATGGTGAAGAAAAGTTATGAGAAAATATAATTTGTCCCACTCTCCCATAATATTGACAAACTTATATGTTGTACAATTATATTAAGATAAAATTACACGACATTGTGCACAATACATAGTGATTGTGTATCATCAATGAACTATCTTTGATAGTTTGGCGGAGGTGAAAACGAATACGAAAATAGGTCTGTAATGAAAATATCACTCGATGTGGTGCTGGATAACAACTGGGCATACTGGATCAAATAGTCTGGCTGGTTGTACTCTGCCTGGCTAGGCCCCTCCTGAGTGCTTGGTTGAGTGAATCCATGTTGAATGAATTGTTCACTGATCCTTGGTTGAGTGAATCCATGCTAGGTGAATTGTTCAGTGATCCCTGACTGAGTGAATCCATGCTGGGTGAACTGTTCACTGATTCCTGACTGAGTGAATCTTGGTTGGCTAATCTCTGACTGAGTGAAACCTGAACACATACATTAACTCTACATTATCTATGTGAACTCATAAATATTACCTGAATTTATAAATGGAAGATTAGTGTTACCTTGTGAAGTCCAAGGAGGATGACAAGTTGATGGTGCAACTGAAGTCGTTGGGGTGTCCATATGTGGGGATGAATGTGTAGTAAAACATTGTGCTTGTTGATGAGGAGGAAGTTGTTGAATATATGCCATATGTATATCCAAGATGCCATCACGTGCCCTTTCCCAGCTACCACATCTCTTTGCTGCAACAAGACCTCTCTAATTTGTAGTTGTGTTTGGATCTATTCAAATCAACAACTACATAATAAGTAAACATAGAATATAATAAAAGTTGGAAAGAACATGCATTACTTACATTTTCTCATTCAACATAACCTCTAGGATAATATTGTGATGGAGGTTCTTTGTATGCCCCATGGGAAGAAGGAATGACCCCACAAAATATAGCAAATAAGTAGCAGTATATCTATATCTTACTTGTTCATTGGCATGGTCTAAGTTAATAATTGAAAATGTTGATCGTAACCATCCCAAGGATACTTGTCCAGTTATCCTCCCACCTGGATGAGTACCTAAATAGTAATCACAAAGATCACTCCAAGATGCAAATTGACCATCATGTGTACCTATCAGATTGCGTCCTATGACGGCTCCACCATCTACTTGTAAACTCAAAAGAACTGCTACATCCCATTATGTAATTGTCATTTCACCAATTGGAAAATGAAATGTGTTTGTGGAAGGATTCCAACGGTGCACAAGTGAAGTTATCAAAGATGCATCTAGACGTATGGATGTAAGGGTAGTGACATGACCAAAACCAGCTAAACCAATATAATGTTTGTCTCTTTCATCTTGAACATGCCACATTTCCAAGTCTCTTATATGCTGAGAAGGTCGCAAAGGGAGCATCCTTCTTTGTGCCATGTCTACTAAATTTCAAAAGGCAACAAAGTATATTACACGTTAGTGAAAATAAAATATTTTATTGAGGAAAATGAATTATTACATTGAGGAAAACAAACTATTACATTGAGTGAAACACACTATTACACTGAGGAAAACAAACTTATCGTCAACAACAATTTGTGAGTATCATTATTATTTCTTTTACAAATTGTTATTATTTATCTTTATTATTTGTAATATATGTAATTGGTCTTTATTATTTGTACATACTTTGTTTGAACAGGTGGAATCATATGTGCGGATCTGAGCGGCTTTACGGCATGCCCCTACACAGATTAGAGATGACATCTATGACATCCAGGGGACTTACTTTGACAGTCTTCCCGACTATGCTCGCCCGTATGATCCCATACCTACTCACACCACAACCCCTGAGCCCACTCCTACTCCTACTCATACTCCTGTGCTTACTGCTCTTGAGCCCACTCCCATTTCTCAGTTCATGGAATGGGGACCGACATGGCCATACTTTTCAGGAGCTGGTTCATTTTCTTCATACATCACCCCACCTCCACCAGCATCCTACTATGGAGCAGGTTTTTCTTCTGTTCCATACACTCCACTCTCACCACCAGTTATTCATGACAGTCGACTACCATCTTATGTCACATACTCACTGACTCCATTTGATTTCTCAAGATGCACCCCACCTGATGCCCCACATCCTAGTATTCAGAGACCCCTCACCCCACCTCCAACTTTTCATTACTTCCCTGGTCCTCATCAGCCTACTGCTACACAGTTTTCCCCATTGAGGCATCTCCAGATGACTTCGGTACTCAGGAGCTAGATGTACAGAGAGGTGGGCGAGGACGCCGTGGGCGTGGAGGACGTGCTTAGTTTTTCATATATTATACTATGTTGTCTATATGCCTTTGTTTAGATATTTATTTGGCTTGTATGTGGATCTATCATATTATGATATCATATTGGTTTATTTTGGATCTATCATATTGTTCCGTTATGTATTATTTTCTCGTCAAGTTGGTTCATGTTTTAACCTTGTTTTTAATGATATCTCATTTTTTGGATTAATTTCTTCTTATATAATCAATTAGGAACCAACTAGTGTTGGTTGCAATACCACTTCTATAATCCATATGCATGTTCAGAGCTATTCAAATTAACAAATTTATAACAATTGACTACATTTTAGACATTCAAATACAAGTGAACGAATAGTAAATGTACAAATATAATCAATATTATTAATATACAAATCAATATGCATGAAAGAATAATAATGAATGTAATTTTTTTAAAAAAATTGTAATACGTCCTGTATGGGGACACACTGCTTTCCTGTGGGGACAATACGTCCCCATGTAGGACACATTGCTTTACTGTGGGGGCAATATGTCCCTGCCAGAGACGCATTGGCCCCACAGCAGGGTAATATGTCCCGCTGCAGGACACATTGCTCTGCGGTGGGACCAATGCGTCCCGCCTGGAGACGCGTTGCTCTGTCGCGGAGCAATACGCCCTGATCCGAGACACATTGGTCTTTGTGGGGCCAATGCGTCCCCCGCCTGGACGCATTGCTATGCGACAGAGCAATGTGTCTCAAGGCGGGACACATTGCTCCCAAAATGTGCTATTTTGGGAATTAAGTTCAAAAAAGTGTATTCTGGGATAAAGTGGCCAAACGTGCCATTTTGATTTTTTGGCCTAAATTTAAGAACTATGGTTTCTGTCTCACCTCTTAGAGTAGGACTAGTTTGGTTGCAAGCAGTAGCAACATATTACATGACTTTAAAATCAGAAAATGTAAAACATGATTTATAACTAATACTCGATCGTTTGGTTCAAGATAGCTTTAACTCAATTTCTTCCGGTGTTTATGTTTAAGGTAGTTTATTGTTGTGGTCGCGAATGGTGAGCTTATCCGTGAACCAGCCCACCTGATTACGTATCTAATAGCGACATTATCGGTTGCTATTGTGATATTTGGAAAAGGATGAAGTCTCTCTGCACTACGCAATGTGCAGATCACTTGCATGTAAAATACTCTTTTACAATGTACAACGTGGTGCAAATATATCGCAACAGCAAAACAAATCTGTTGCCAATAAACCCGGTATACAAGTACACGATATTATAACTAATTACACAAATCACGGCCTGTTAATTTTGACTACGTCTTTAGCAACATGTGGATCTGATATCTCGGTAGCTGATACGTGCGGACTCCGATTCTCTAATAGTATGTCCGTGAACTAGCCGACCTGATGGGCACCCCTGCCTCAACAACAACAGTATGGTGGGAAGCGACAGAAAAAACAAACTGCGAGCAAAATCGGCACAATACATTTTCCAGTTTTTATATGACTAGATATTTTCGTGCAGTTGTTTTTCCAGCTATATGTTCGAACCAATTAAAACCAAAGGTACGGAAATGAAACTAACTATGAGTTGAATCTGCACGAGTTTGAACACGGCCCAACCAAACGAGGCCGTAAGTAAGTCCGCGGTGTAGGGTGGGTATCTTACAGCTGGGAAGCTCTATTTGCGGAACTCAGCATCGTTGATGACTGGGTTCCCATGTACGAGCCGGAGGGGTGCCAAAGAAGAAGCAGCCCTCATCTTCTGCATGGTCAATGCCGTTATCTTACCATTTATGTATAGCGCAGAAACGGCGTGAGCTTTTTGTGATCAGCACGAACCAACGGAGTGATACAAATATAGAAAAGTAGAGAGAAAGGGTAGAGATCAACAAAACATGAGGCAGAAGGCTAGTCTTTTAATTGTTCGAGTCAAAGAAAGCATCTGGTAGGACGTAAACGGAGTGGGCCTGATCATATCCATATTTATATCCACTTAATTTAACAAGTCTGAAACCGATTCTAGACAAACATAATAAAAATTTAGACACTTACAAAACTCTAATATAAATTTACAAAACTCGCACCCGTAATAATACAAGGTATGCGGTGCGGGTATGCAGTTATGTCGTTGCATATAAAACATCATATCATATATGATATGTATGAAAAATTACGACTACGTTGTCTATATTTCGTACATCGAGATATTGCTATTATATAGAATATTAACCAGCACTAGTTACATTAAATCATAGGACACTTTGTAAATTAAAGATTAATTGAGTTAATGGTTTATATATTTGAACTCATCATAGTATTTTAATTATGTAACATATAATGTAATTGTTCTGGTTTAAAGTTTACATTGTTGCCCATGATTGTAACTAGAATAGTTAATTCTCAACTAGATGACTAGTCCCATAGGATATAATTCAAGTATTATATTAGTTAGACCGGTAAAATGTGATATATTTAACATAGTATCTAAGTAGTTATTTATGTACAACAGATACACGGGTCTAGCGGGTCTGGGTCCAAGCATATTCAATAGTTGACTTGTTCATATGTGAGGTATGCGGGTCCATAGATAAATGGGTATAAAAATTTAAACATGTGATGGGCTGTAAAGGGCCTAGATTTATAGATTCGCAGATGTACCCCTACACATTTACAACCCTAGCACTGAGAAGAGAGGAGAGGATGGTGGGGCTGGGGAAAGAATCCCAGTGTTAGGAAATGAATGGAACATTAACGTGAGGGTGGTAGACAAGGACCTGAGCATGCAGGCAGAACACCGGGGAAGAAGAGGTGGCTACCTGTCTCTCTTTTTCCTCCGTCTTAGACAGTTAGTGTTTCATATCTCTGCTCAGATAATTTGTGAAAAATAAGATGGAGTCTAAATGATTGATCTATTAAATAGAACCATGCTCCTATATATAGGAGAGGAGAACTGTTATGACCGCATCTGAGCTTAATTGGTAAACTAGGATTTACCTGAATGATTACATGCTTAATTAGATTGAACATCATTTAAATTTGATCAATGATGGTATCTTAATTGTGATATTCCAAACCTAAGAAGGAACACTAATCATGATTTTATTTTTAAAGATTACAGTTTCAGAAGTATAAATCCTAATCGTCAAAATTAGATTTTTGGTTGTATATAAATACAAATTTTGATAGGTATAACTGTATAGTAAATGATTTTTCATGTTTTCTATGTAATTTGGATTTACACTATATATATATTTATATATAATATGCATAACTGAATTATGCATGCGAGTGCAAAATATCAAAATATTTATGTGTTCTTTGAATGTGATTATTGGTCGAGATATACTTCGATCGACCATGTTGCAGACTACTATTCAGTAGTGAAGTGTTTGATTTTTAATTATTTATTAGTAGCTTCAAATGATCTAAATTTTTTACAGGACATATGAAATCATATTTCATATCTAAGGTGTTTTTTCACCTTAGGGTGAATGAGTATTTCCTTTAAATAATATATTTCATGAAATTAAATGCTCAATAAGCTCAAGTTCCCTTGTATGCGACTACACACCCTAAATCTGCCATTCAGTTAAGCCTATGAATGATGAAATAGAAATGGGTTGCTTTCCTATTGTGATGAATTTCAAATGATAAAATGATATTAGAAATGGATATAAATAGTCTAAAATTGAACTCCTAAAGTTATTGAAGAAGTGATGAGAGTACAAAAATCTAGGGTTTTCTGTTATGCCTAAAATTGCTATATAATTGAATAGAGAACTTTGCCTATTTGAATCTCCTTGTTTATGAATAATTATTTTTCTAAATGCATAATACTTATATGTCAGTTACTATCTTGGATTTCAAATGATGTTATCGATGTTTACTTGCTATCTCTATAAAGAGGGGGAAATCCTAGATGAATGGAAAGTTGGAAGTTTGCAAATAGACATCATGAAATTCAATTGATGTGATTCTTTTATTATTATAAGTATATTTATTAAAGGTTAATCATGATGCATGATATTTCATTGTGGCATGGAAACCCTCATTTAACTCAATTCTAGGGTTTCATATATATATATATATATATATATATAGTCAGGCTAGAATACACTCGAGTGTATAGATCACGCCGTACACCCCAATGATGTTTGCATATCTAGAGTATATTTTTACAAAATATAATCCATTGATCTTCATGGTTACAATAATAATAGGTCACATACAAAATTTGAACTCATTTGGATGAGTGTAAGTCACTCATCCAAGGACAAAAAAATTGACGCACAAAACTAATTTGAAATACATGATTTTTGCCTCCATTAGATGCAAGACCTATAAGTGTCCAAATGAGCTAAAATTGATTATATAATATGTTCTTATGATAATTAAGAAGATCAACGGTTTAGATTTTTCAAAAATTTATTGCATCTTCAAAAATGATTGAGGTGTACGGTGCCTCCAGTACACTCGAGTGTACACTAGCCTGACTCTCTCTCTCTATATATATATGTTTAGTTATATGTGAATTGTTGAAAGAAGTCTTTATTCAATGAAACCTTGTGACGCATTTTATACTTATGTGAGTCGATCATGTGATTTGTGAATGAGGCAACCGAAATCCTAAGGATAGGGCATTCAATGAATCAAGTATTTTCATATCAGTGTTTCTCAGTATGAGATGTGATGATGCTAAGTAGTTCAGTTTGCGTACATATTACATGTGATCTATGAAATAAATCATTTACAAAGCTAAACTAAGAAATGTTAATGTGATAATTGAACTGTGAATTTAAAGAGTGAGTTAGCATATAGATGCTCTGAATATTGTATAATCCTCACAAGATGAGGCTTGTGCTATGAAGAGGAAACATGCTTCCCAGTTGGAGGTTCCACACAGGTCGAGGTAAGTTGGAGCCCTCCAGTAGGGTGCGTGTGTAAGACTCCTGACCTGGGTTTTAGGATAACCCTATTTTCTTTTGCTTGATTAAGTGCTTAGACCCTTTCTCTAATCCTTTTAGATGCTTTTAGACCTTGTGGAGATCTTAAGTCTCCAGTTTGAGCTTGTTTGGATGATGTTTGTGCCTTGTGTGCTAGTTTTGGTGCAAATTGCAATTTACCCAAAGTTGGGGTGAATGAGCAATTTGTCACATCTAGAATGTTCTTTTTATTTCTTGACATCATCTAGATGAGAGAGAAATAAGGGACACCTTGTTTGAGTGGTGGCACCCTTAGTGGTGATTAGGGTTTTCTAGGGTTTGATGTGTCTCGACCTATGTGTATCTTGTGGGTTGTCTCAACCTAGGCCATGACCTAGGGTGAGTCTTGTGGGTGTCACAGTTGAGACACCCCTTCTAGGTGTTGTGGTTGCAACCAAGATGGTTTTTATTAGTCTTGGGTCGAGACAATTGCCCTTGTATAAAGTGTCTCGACCTCGGAAGTGTGTTGACCCTTTTGTCTCGACCTAGTGATGTTTTGGTGTGGTTGTCACGATCGTGTATGGTGTTCCTTGGTGGGCCACGACCGCAACCATGTTGGGTGACCCAAGTGGTCAAGACTCAATCGAGAGTGTATCACCATCTAATGCATGTGTGTGTTAAGTGGTTGCGTGTTGGTTTCTTGGGAGGACAAGTGTCCCTTGGTGCTTTAGGGTGTTGACACCTCATCTCTAACCCTATCTCTCTCCTCCTTTTCTATATAAACCCTCATTTATCCATTATAGTGACCCTTTTTGGCCATCTTCTTTCTCCCTTCTTATTTGGTCGTCCTTGGAGCCTTGAGGAGCAAGAAGATCTATTTTGGAGCTCTTGGTGACTGAACGTTCCTTGCATGTGGTACTTCTGATGATCCTTGATCATATTCTACCTTGGTAAGTGTTTACATTTCCTTCATGTCATTTATTTTGATCTCCTACCTTCTTATTCTTCTTCTTCTTCTCTTTTCTCATCCGTAGACCATGGATCCTGCATGGTGGTCATTCTTGAGGAGTGAACCCCTCATCACCAGGGTCATAGGCCATGTTTTGACAAGGTAGACCCAAGTGTGAGGAGGTTTCCTTATTTCTTTCTCCTCCTTCTTTTGGTTTATCCTAGAGCTTCTTACTCTCTTTTCTTGGTTTATCTTTGACCTTGGTGTTTTTATTTTCTTGGGGTGATCTTGTGGCCGAGAGTTGAGCCTTGGATAGAGCTTCATCATCCTTGGTGATCATGTGCTTGGAGCTTGTAATCCTTGGAGTGATATTCCATAAGGCGGGTTATATAACTCTTAACCTTCTCTACTAATGCACTTTTCCTATATGGATGTTGATGTTTTATCTCTATAAAATGCTCCCTTAACATGCTAGTGGATGATGCTAAGCCCTAGGACTTGTTTGATGTTAAAACCATGCTTGATTTGAAAGTAATCAGAAACCCTAGTTTTGACACCCTATTTTGTTGATTTTGGTGAAATGGTGGTTTTCTCCTATCTTTTGATCTTGATTTTGATCACTTGCATGATGGATGAGTGTCTTGATGTTCTATGAATTTTGGGTTCTATTTTGGTGTTGTCAAATGTGGATTCTCTCTCTTGTTTGAAGTATCTTTCATGGTGGTTTCATGATGCAAGTTTTAGGGTTTTGGTGACCAATTTGCATGAGGTTTTCTCCTCCATGTTGATGATGGATTTCTTGGGTATGATTTTCTATTTTGTCCATGGAGACCTTCTATTTTGATCATGGTTAATCCCTGGTTTCATTTTGTTCTCTTGCCTTGGTGGTAGCTTGACCTAAGTGGTTGTTATATCTTGTTTTGTCTTGGGTCGCGACACTTTGGTTTTGGATCAAGACAACTGACCTTGTGGAGGTCGCAACATCCTCCTCTTTGATGGTCGTGACACCTACACCTAGTGGATCAATGCACATCCTTGGTTCTGGTCGAGCTGTTTCCGTCTTTCTTGAGTTCATGACATGTTAGTCTTAATGGCCAAAACCCTAGTTTCATGTGTGGTCGAGACACCATGTAGCATGGTGGTCAATCCCCTTTATGTCGCGGGTGCGACACCTACTTGGATAGTGGGTCATGACACTACATATGTGCATGGTCATGAAAGTCCTATGTAGTGAATGGTTGACACATATACATAATCATATGATTGATACATAAGCATGAACACAAAGTAATGAACTATGTATGGTGTTGTTTGGCTGGATGCCTAATCAACCCTAATCATGATCCTTAACCTTAATGTGCTCTAATAATGTGGGAGGTGACACAATTAGAGTTTAGTGTTATAATCATGTTGTAAACCCTAATCAGCTAAGTATGGAACCCTAAAATTAACCTCAGGACAATTGATGTGTTGGGTTCTTAATTTCCCTTGGAATGGCTATGATGTTATGAGTTTATCTCTCTCTTGGTTATGAATCCTTAACCTTACATGTGATATGAGTTTGAATATCATATCTAGTGTATGCTATGGTAAATATGATGTCACACTGGTTGAATGAGCCTGGATGAGGCATGATGAGATACTTGTGATGCAGGATTGATGTAAAAGGGTCAATGACCTGACGGGTGCCTTGTGAATGATTTGAGGTGATAACCTTTAGAGGTGTGATTGAGGGATTGATATACCACAATGATGTGACTTTGGTGATAGTCTTATGTGATTGTGTGACAGTGATGATGGCCTTGTGAATGAAAATTCTATTGTCACGGAACCGGAATCCCAGTCCTATGAAACAAACGTATACCAAAGGTGACATGCGGAAGCGTAAAGCTTAGCACACATGAACAGATAACAAGATAAAGGCACCAACACAGTCTCAAAATTCAACAAGTATAAATTAAGCAACATCATCATATTACACAATTTGAATTACATATTCAAGCGTCACTTTGTACAAGTCTGCTCATGTATACTATATCTGGATCTTACAATAAGTACACCTAGCATAGCTCACCGAGCCCATCAACCTTCTAGCCATCTCTGAACCTAAAAACAACATACGAGAAATGGGTCAACACACGAGGTGTTGAGTATGGGGCAGAAAGATACATATATATATAAGCTTTGCATAATTTTGAAAAGATTTCAAGACTAAACGAACAAGAATAAACATGTTAATTGTTTAACAAATACAAAACCATATTTTATGTCATTTCACTCCATTATACCAACAATATCAAGCTTGTTTAAGTCCTTTGACCAACTTCCCGTCGGAAGGGTCCATAAGGGTGCTCAAGCTTAGCTAACCCTTTTATACGAGAGGGATCTCAAGGACGTAACCAAGAGTTAACCCTTAATCAATAATATTATAATGGAGTTCTATCTATATATGTGTTCAAGTTATAAAACCGACGAGGAAAACATCGAGTAAGACATAGCAATACTACATGGCAATATTTGAGAAATTATACAAACAAGCATACAATATATGTCTTTTCAAGCAAGAAAGCGGTAGTCATATAACTAGATAAGGCCCATACCTGATTCAGAGATTCCTAACTTATCCTTCATCATCTAGCCACATGCCAAACCTGATTAACAACAAGATTACATATATGCATTAGATTCTCATCATTAACCCTAATTATCTTCATTTTAGGGCTTTGTCCAAGTTGGGTTCCAAGTTGCTTATTGGTTCATTATATGATATTGTACTGATCTAGAGGTCATCATGATGGTGTGGTTCTAGTTTTATACCATTCTGAGGTTCCACGAATTACATATGACCATTTCAAGGTTCAAGTTCCTTAGGTATATTAAAGGGTCAAAGACTCATAATAGGGCAACCAAGATCAAGTATCGTCAAGGAAGAAGGGCCAAGCATAAGGGATGGTTTTAGATCAGCAACACTTGGTCTTAAGAAACATATAGCAAGATAAGGTGGTTTTCCATTAGCAACAAGATTAGCAATTTGGGGTAACGTTCATCGTTAAAGTCCAAACTAAGCACATATGTACAAAAGGGTCATTTATGAGCAATAGGGATAGTAGGACCTTCATTAGGGCTACAAAGACATTAGTGTTACTTATTTAAGGATCAGGGATATATTGAGTAGCCAAGATCTAAGTTTGCATCAAAATCATAAATCCACTATACTCCAAATGATCAAAGATAGCATTTTTGAAAAACAGGAGAATTAGGATCAAATCCAGGTCCATAAACCATTCCTAAGTTGTAAATCTTTTCGAGACAATCAAAATGGTATATATATTTACTCTATTTGGCCAAGGGAGTTGGGAGTTATCATATTTCAAAGAACTGATCTTGAAAAGGGGATCTATACCTTATTTTAGCTAGGATTTGGTCTGTTCATTGACTGGGCCTTGGCCGCCCATGGGTGCTGGGCCTATGGACTGGCTGGTACAAGCCCAAGCGATATGTGATCCCACTCAAAGGCTGTAGGGCTGTAGGGATTCCAGATCCAACGGCCAGTCGATCGCACGGGCTCACCCCCCTCATCACCCCCGTGACCTTTGTTCCTTCCGTCGGAACAGAGAAAGAACAGGGGCGACACTCCATCCTACAGGTGGCTGCTGCACCTGCGAAGGCCTATAAGGAATTGAGCACAAGGTGCGCCCGAGGGTCTAGAGCATGCCGGCCATGACCCAGCTGCTCGGCGGCCTCGTCCCTGCCCTTCATCAACTCCCAAGGCGGCCGAGATAGAAACCTACAGGTGGGTTCATCAACAACGGCAATTGGAGAGGCAGAGAAGAGAAGGAGCTTTGGCGGCCTACCTGAGCGTGAAGACAAGTGGCAAGCCGTGTGTTGTGGACGACTAGGGCCGACGACGCCCTGGATGTGCGAGTAGCGGCCGTTCATCGGCTGCGGAAGCACTCTATCCGTGAGCAGGATAAAGAACAAAGGAGGGAGAAGGAAAGTTGGCGGCACGATAAGGCTAGGGAAAATGGGAGAAGGGCAATCCAGGGAGGGGGTATATAAGGAGCAAACTAGGGTTTGCCGTCAGTTACCCAATCTGGGTGGAGGTGGGGAAACTCTCTCCCTGTCATTTGCTGGTTTCCTGAAGAGGAAGGGGAGTGGGAGCAAACGGATGTGCTTTCATTTCCACTCAAGGCCCAAAGTGCCCAAAAACACAGAATAGAATACAAGAAAAGGATGGGTAAAATCATATTTCTAACACCCATATCTTTTGATCTGACACTCTGATTGAGAAGACTTTTACGCCATTGGACTTGTTATTGGATCCTATATAACATAGTACATAGTGGAGAGTCATGTGATCATAGTGCAGAGGTTCAAAAATAGGTTCAAGGGGATGATGTATTAAACTATAATACTAAGCTCAAAGTGTTGATTGATGTCACACATTGCGAAATTGAGCATTGTAAATTGGATCATCACAACTATCCAATTATGAAGCTAATATCAAATTGAGTAAGAAATACTTGATAAGAGAGAATAGTACAATAGAGGAGAGAGAAAATTGAGGTTGTCACATCCTTCCCTCCTTACAAGGAATTTCGTCCTCGAAATTCACCCATGACCATGGTTAAAAGTCAAAGTAAAAAACCATTGAGCTCATGTATCCAATCATAGTTGTCAAGGCATTCCCCTAAAATGAGATGCACACTAGGCTATCATTATCAAGGGTGCACTCATATAGATCATATATGTGTTACTTCATGTTTTATCACATAATGACATCATTATGGCATTAGAGTTTTCCATCACCTAGTATCCATACCTTAGGATTTTTGGTTCATATCTTCATGCATGATTTTGCTTTCCCCAAAATTTCTACCAAATCTAATCATTTATATTCCTTTTTTTCATTTTGAATCTAAAATTAGACAGTTTATCATCATGTTTATTCAAGCTGAGATCTCTAGACATTATCATATCAAGTTCATGATTTCAAAGCTACATCTTTCATGTATATTATGATTTCATACTAGGTCTAGCGTATGAGCGGGCCTTATCATGCATATTCAAGTTTTTAAATGTAAGTGAGATATCATGCTTTACCTCAAGAAACAAAAATATTATCACTATCAAGCTTTCATAGTCATCTCACTTGTATCTCAAAGGAGCCCCAGAAGCTCATGCCACTCAATCTAAGACATATATATGTCATGGCAAAACATGCTACCCACAACTTTCAACCTTTAACAAAAATTTCTTCCCATCTTTTGAGAAACAAGGGTAACCACTATATTCCTTTATATACAACTATAACCCGAGTATGAGGCTCATCATGGATATCATACATCATGTACATCATCTTAGGGTCTTGGGGCATCTCCCTCACCTATATAGCAAGCATCAAATTTTCAATTGCCTCTTTCTCTAAGGTTAGATCACTAATAGGAAATCTAGGGTTCAACATTTTCAAGGAAACCACATGTTAGGTTACTCAACTCATATACTTAGAAGTATTCTAGCTAGGGACTCATCATCAAGTATTTCATCATTCCTATTTTTCAACATTTCAAATATTTTGGAGTTTAGGTCTCTAACCTTCTCCCGAGGTGGGTTGACTCATATCAAAAGGTCACCCTATTCATATGTCCCATGCTAGAGGTCCTCCTTTGTAAAGATATTGAGGCCCGTGTTGGTCTCAAACTATATGTCACATATCATATCTCAACACACACAAGACTAGGTACAAGCAAACATGCCAACCCACTATCTATATTTAGGACATCAGCCAAGTCATATGTATTAACAAGGTGCTAGGTCTAGCTAGGGTTGCATGGTCAAACTAATTCCATATCATCAACTACTTGTCCCTCCCAAGGGGTCTTATCAACATCAACATCATCCTTAATATCAACATCAACACCAACATCGAGATCGACATTAACATCATTATCATTATCTTAGGTTATCTATGATACAATCCTATCCTTTATCATGGCTCTAGTCAACTCTAGATACTACAACTATCATCTAAACTCTCTCATCTAGACTTGATGTTACATCTCTTTCTCCTAGGTTTCATGGAAACTCACTACCTTTCTGCGTGTGGTAACATTTTTCATATGTACATATAATAATACTTAAAATATGTTTTCTCCAACGTTTAAACAGGCGATGAAAACCACCATACTCCATCCAAATAAAACCAAAACCAAAACGAGTTACCACACTCATTAGGCAGTCTAGTATCATGACACCTAGAGAACTAGCAAGAACATGGTGCACACTTGTGTAGACATCCTAAGCACATGTCGCGAGTCATGTCTAGGGAGGTAACTTTCACAATTCTACACCTAGTTCTAGAACATCTAGGTTCTAACCTAGAGGCTAAGTCAACCTGATCCACAAAGGACATCTTATTAAGTTTCTAGGGTTGAGATGTAGGGTGAGTTTAGTTTGTGTTTCATGTGAGAAATGTTTGGTGTAGTTATTGTTCATGCTCTGATACCATCTGTCACGGAACCAGAATCCCAGTCCTATGAAACAAACGTATACCAAAGGCGACATGCGGAAGCATAAAGCTTAGAACACATGAACAGATAACAAGATAAAGGCACCAACATAGTCTCAACATTCAATAAGTATAAATTAAGCAACATCATTATATTACACGATTTGAATTACATGTTCAAGAGTCACTTTGTACAAGTCTGCTCATGTATACTATATCTGGATCTTACAACAAGTACACCTAGCATAGCTCACCGAGCCCATCAACCTTCTAGCCATCTCTGAACCTAAAAACAACATACGAGAAATGGGTCAACACACGAGGTGTTGAGTATGGGGCAGAAAGATACACATATATATAAGCTTTGCATAATTTTGAAAAGATTTCAAGACGAAACGAACAAGAATAAACATGTTAATTGTTTAACAAATACAAAACCATATTTTATGTCATTTCACTCCATTATACCAATAATATCAAGCATGTTTAAGGCCTTTGACCAACTTCCCGTCGGAAGGGTCCGTAAGGGTGCTCAAGCTTAGCTAACCCTTGTATACGAGAGGGACCTCAAGGACGTAACCAAGAGTTAACCCTTAATCAACAATATTATAATGGAGTTCTATCTATATATGTGTTCAAGTTATAAAACTGACGAGGCAAACATCAAGTAAGACATAGCAATACTACATGGAAATATTTGAGAAATTAGACAAACAAGCATACAATATATGTCTTTTCAAGCAAGAAAGCGGTAGTCATATAACTAGATAAGGCCCATACCTGATTCAGAGATTCCTAACTTATCCTTCATCATCTAGCCACATGCCAAACCTGATTAACAACACGATTACATATATGCATTAGATTCTCATCATTAACCCTAATTATCTTCATTTTAGGGCTTTGGCCAAGTTGGGTTCCAAGTTTCTTATTGGTTCATTATATGATATTGTACCGATCTAGAGGTCATCATGATGGTTTAGTTCTAGTTTTATATAATTCTGAGGTTCCATGAATTACATATGACCATTTCAAGGTTCAAGTTCCTTAAGTATATTAAAGGGTCAAAGACTCATAATAGGGCAACCAAGATCAAGTATCATCAAGGAAGAAGGGCCAAGCATAAGGGATGGTTTTAGATCAGCAACACTTGGTCATAAGAAACATATAGCAAGATAAGGTGGTTTTCCATTAGCAACAAGATTAGCAATTTGGGGTAACGTTCATCGTTAAAGTCCAAACTAAGCACATATGTACAAAAGGGTCATTTATGAGCAATAGGGATAGTAGGACCTTCATTAGGTCTACAAATACATTAGTGTTACTAATTTAAGGATCAGGGATATATTGAGTAGCCAAGATCTAAGTTTGCATCAAAATCATAAATGCACTATACTCCAAATGATCAAAGATAACATTTTTGAAAAACAGGAGAATTAGGATCAAATCCAGGTCCATAAACCATTCCTAAGTTGTAAATCTTTTCGAGACGATCAAAATGGTATATATATTTACTCTATTTGGCCAAGGGAGTTGGGAGTTATCATATTTCAAAGAATTGATCTTGAAAAGGGGATCTATACCTTATTTTAGCTAGGATTTGGTCTGTTCATTGACTGGGCCTTGGCCGCCCATGGGTGTTGGGCCTCTGGACTGGCTGGTACAAGCCCAAGTGATATGTGATCCCGCTCAAAGGCTACAGGGTTGGGCCTCATCCTTCTGGACCCGCGGATTCCAGATCCAACGGCCATTCAATCGCACGGGCTCGCCCCCCCCTCATCGTCCCCGCGACCTTTGTTCCTTCCATCGAAACAGAGCAAGAATAGGGGCGGCACTCCATCCTACAGGTGGCTGCTGCACCTGTGAAGGCCTACAAGGAATTGAGGACAAGGTGCGCCTGAGGGTCTAGAGCATGCCGGCCATGACCCAGCTGCTCGGCGGCCTTGTCCCTGCCCTTCATCAAATCCCAAGGCAGTCGAGATAGAAACCTCCAGGTGGGTTCATCAACAACGGTAACTGGGGAGGCAGAGAAGAGAAGGAGCTTTGGTGGCTGACCTGGGCGTGGAGACAAGTGGCAAGTTGTGTGTTCTGGATGACTAGGGCCGACGGCGCCCTGGATGTGCGAGTAGTGGCCGTTCATCGGCTGCGGAAGCACTCTGTTCGTGAGAAGGATAAAGAACAAAGGAGGGAGAAGGAAAGTTGGCGGCATGAGAAGGCTAGGGAAAACAGGAGAAGGGAAATCCAGGGAGGGGTATATAAGGAGCAAACTAGGGTTTGTCGTCCATTACCCAGTCTGGGTGGAGGCGGGGAAACTCTCTACCTGTCGTTCGCTGGTTTCCTGAAGAGGAAGGGGTGTGGGAGCAAACGGATGGGCTTTCATTTCCACTCAAGGCCCAAAGTGCCCAAAAACACAGAATAGAATACAAGAAAAGGATGGGTAAACTCATATTTCTAACACCCATATATTTTGATCTGACACTCTGATTGAGAAGACTTTTACGCCATTGGACTTGTTATTGGATCCTCTATAACATAGTATATAGTGGAGAGTCATGTGATCATAGTGCAGAGGTTCAAAAATGGGTTCAAGGGGATGATGTATTAAACTATAATACTAAGCTCAAAGTGTTGATTGACGTCACACATTGCGAAATTGAGCATTGTAAATTGGATCATCACAACTATCCAATTATGAAGCTAATATCAAATTGAGTAAGAAATACTTGATGAGAGAGAATAGTACAATATAGGAGAGAGAAAATTGAGGTTGTCACAGCTATAGTGCTATGTGATGATGTGACAAGTTCACACCTTATACATTTTATATCTTCTGAAGTTGTACTATACCCTGATTCTTGTAGAGTTTGTTATGGCTTCATACACTGTAACTTGATTGATTCTAAAAGATATCTAATTGTCTTAATTAATAAAGTGAAACCTAATCATGTAGGTGGTCTATGCTATAGATCCATTCCAATGTAAGTCTTAGTGCTGGATGGTGAAACAAGTTCTCCCTTAGTGGAAGCTCAGAGTCATATACTGTTGAGTATATGCATTCACATGATTGGGTGCAGGCCATACCCTGGCTGGAGTGCGGCTATGGGCCGTACCTCAGTGATGTGACTTAGTATATACTTTCACAGGATTGGCTGCGAGCCATAACCTGGCAGGAGTGCAATTGTGAGTCGTATCTCAATTTCACTAGCACTGTGCCTATATACCAAGGCAGGCTAGGCTATTTTGCAGATGACTGATATGTTATGTCACTATGGTGTTTCTCTCATGCTAACCGGGAGGTGTGGTGCGGTCATGGATTCTGACTCTTTGATAGACCCTATATGGAATTGATTTCGACTTAGCAGTGATTAGTTTGAGTATGAGTGGTATACCTCATCTTCTCAGGGCATAATAAAAGATGTAACACAACCGTGTAGTGTATTTGAATAGGGAAAAATGTGAAGAACATTAGTTGAAGCCTTGCCTTACTTTTGTATAATTTTAGTGATAGAAAATATGCATGTTCCTCATATTTCTTCTTAGAATATTAATTGTTCTACTTCTTAGTATTTATTGCCTAAATTGCTTAACTTACTTTATCTATCATATACATATTATTGAACTGAATCTACTTAACCTGCTAAGTATGCTTTATCTACTTATTTAACTATCCATGCTTAATAGATGTTGGCCGAGAGTTATATCTGTCACTGGGACGTTTGGTCTCACCCTGTGGGTTTCCACATCTTTTAGGTGGTCGCGCACAATGTGGTGGAGATCGTGCGGCTGAGGAGGAGGAGCAGGAAGAGTAGTAGATGATCAGGTTGGAAGTGTTTCTAGACTTTTGGTGTAGAGTCCTAGAGTTGTCCCAGTACACTCAGGTCTTGGGGGTGTTTTCAATGTGTTTTAGATATGTCATCGGCTCGAGGTTTTGGCATGTGTGCCCCTTTTGTTATATAGTTTAGTAGATATACATGTATATATATGTGGAACATGTCATCCATATAACAGGTTGATGACAGGTTTGTTTGAGAACTATGATGTAAGAACCTTTTGATATATGATATATTATGCAGGTGTCCTATTAAGGACTTATGTGTGAAGTATTTCAGCTTGTGGTGCTCTTGCAAAATCAATTTTAATTTCCTATGTTCTCTGGTAATCTGCTTACTTGATGTCAATTCCACATTTAGTTTTGGGTGATCTCGCTTGTTGTGGCGTGGGGCATCATAGTTCAGTTGGTATTAGAGATTTAGGTTTGCTGAGTCTATAGGGACCTAGGACTAGGGTTTGAGTCTGTTCTAGTGTCCTCCAGTCTATCTTATAGTGACTTCTTCTTGTGCATAAGAAGAGTTGAAAAGATGTCTAGAGAACACGAAGAACACATTACTGAGAGTGGTGTTGCAACACCAGATGGAGGTGCAAGGAGGCATGATGTTCATGGAGAGGGCGCCTGAGATGCCCCAATTAGACCATGTAGTGCTGGCTAATCCTGCTTTCCAATCCATGTTTGGATAGTTTATGGCCACCATTACAGATATGGAGGACAGAATGCCCATTCCACAAATAAGAGCATCAGTCCCCAATGTGGAATCTCTAGTCTCGAGGAAGACCTTTTAAGGTTTAAGGCTTGTTGGAGCTATGGAGTATGATGGTACAAGGGATCCAACAGATGCATATATATGGTTGACGGAGTTGTAGAAGGCCTTTAAGATCCTCAACATCATCGAGGGAGACAATGTGAGGCACACAGTGTACCTTTTGAAGGGGAATACTGGCCATTGGTGGGCAATAGAAGAGGAAAAGTGGATAGGTGTTTCTATCAGTATGGAGGAGTTCTAATGTGAGTTTTCCAACCTATACTTTCCTCAGACATACCTTAATGAGAAGATCAAGCAGTTTGAGAGGATCCGACAGGGATCCATGTCAATCAATGAGTATGAGGCAAGGTTTATGGAGTTGTTGAGGTTTTGTCCACACATGGATTCTATAGATCAGGAGAGAATCAGACATTTTAAGAAGGGATTGAGTGTGGAGTTGACAATGTTGACAACACCTTTAGAGAATAGAGAGCGTTTTGCCACATTTATGGATTCCGTTAGGAGGATAGAGAGATCCTTGATTGAGAAACATGAGAAAGGTGCCAAGAAGAGACCGAAACAATACTAAGAATAGTCGTCAGTTGGCTTTAAGGAGCCTAGGTTCTCATCACCCCCAACACAGTAGAAGTCTAGTGCACTGACACAATGGTCACCAAGTAAGGGAAGAAGCCACCATTTTCCGCATGTTGGAGCCCACGATACAACATCAGTGTTAGTGATGGGGCCGTCTAGGCCACAATATGAGACCATGACTTGCCATAAGTGTGGATGAGTAGGACATCTTAGGTGGAAGTGTCTAGTGAAAGGTGATGAGGTGACCCAACAATCGAGGTAGATCCAACATGGCTCGTAGAGATAATAGTTTAGTAGTGGTGGAGGATGAGGACAATCACATGCTGGTTCTTCTGGACAAGCGACAACACCATTTTACACCTTGAGTCAGTCAGAAGGGGAGGTCAACCCACGAGTAGAGACATGTCAGATTAAGTTATTTGGTTCTGATATGTCTGCATCTACCTTTATGTCTGTTTTGGTTGACCCTAGTAGGAGCTTGAGGATGAGATGTAGAGGTAGTACCCGTCTCCTTTCACTTTGGATTTCAGGGTAAAAATCCATGTTAGAGGTTTATGGCTTGTAAGACCCCTGACCTGGGTTTTGGGCTAACCCTATTTGCTTTGGCTTGATTAAGTGCTTAGACCCTTTCTGTAATCCTTTGAGATGCTTTTAGACCTTATGGAGAGCGTAAGTATGTAGTTTGATCTTGTTTGGATGATGTTTGTGCCTTGTGTTCTAGTTTTGGTGCAAATTGCAATTTACCCAAAGTAGGCAGTGAATGTGCAATTTGTCACATCAAGAATGTTCTTTCTCTTTCTTAACATCATCTAGAGAAAAGAGAAAGATGGGGGCATGTTGTTTGAGCCTTTTTTGAGTGGTGGCACCTTTAGTAGTGATTAGGGTTTTCTAGGGTTTGGTGTGTCTCGACCTATGTGTATCTTGTGGGTTGTCTTAACCTATTTCAAGTATTAGTCGGCCCCTATCACTCTAGGTCCTGGATAGAAGTGAGAGAGTTGTAAATGATGATGTGTAACTTTGATTCCTTAATAATAGAGAATGTATCTAGTTATCATGTCCTATATACTTGGAAGTATGAGAAATATAATGCATGTTTAGATATGTAGCTTTATTGTCAAAATAATATTAGAGTGATCATATTTTAGTTTCTCTTATAAAGTCATTTATGTGATTGAATGTGAAAATATATAGAGTTTTTTAATAAAAAAGGTTAAGGGTGATCCTTGTGTTATGTTTAATCCTCAACTTATACCCTAATCTCATGATTAGTGGTAACTATGGGATGTGGGTGTAACAACTTAGTATCAGAGCTTAGGTTGAGTCGTCAGGGACCATTATGATAGAAATTTAGAGTCATATGTGTGGCAGTTAGGAGGTGATGTGTTAATAGCTCTGGGAAGTCTGAGTATTTGGATACGTTGGCCTGGTATCTGAACACTTAAGTTGACCAATATCAAGCTACTCTGTCTATTCTTCTATGGATGACCTAGCTAGGTATGAAGAGGAAGGATGGGCTAGAGAGAAACCCTTGAAATATTAGGGTTAGAAGACCATAAATTAATGAAGGAATAAGAGCATAATGATAGAATGCCATAAAACCTTTATTTTGTATTGATTGTTTTGATTGGAGACCGATAGAAATGCTCTTATATATTTGATTTTAGATATCCACTTATTAGAAATATATGTGGTCCTTTGAGATTTTTTGCTCTATGAAGTTACTTCAGTTATTGTTTACATTCTTTCTATCATGTAGATTAGAAGTTATCTTTAAATGAGTTTCCTCTAAATTGATATTTTCTCCACATGTTTGAAATGAATAGGAGTTGGTTAATCCTAAGTAGTTCTTGGCTTCAGTACTGCAGGTTCCTCCCAGTCTGGCTGGCATGATGTGTTATTGGGATATAATGAATCCTATTTATTAATTCAATGAGAGAAATTAAATTATATAGAGGTAAAATCATAATGTAATAAAATGCACATACACTAAGATACTACGATATAAGGGAAATATTGGGATAACTAAGAATAAGTTAGAATCGATATCTATGATCCAACTTTGGAGTCTCAAATAAGAAACTCTAAATTGGGAATGAAGGAAGAGGGATTACATATGCAAGACATATATTAGTATGTAACATACAAAATGAGAAGAATGGATCGATAAAGAGAAGTAAACCATATAACTAATTGAAGCACTTTATTCAATGTGATATCAAGGAAATTTAAGAGAAAACTACATAGAAATCCAAGATAGAAAGGATCAATTATGATGAAGGGATTTCATAATCGAGTAAAATGAGTTTATGTACTCCAAAAGAAAGGGAAAAGAAAAGAAAAGACTTAGGTATCGATAAGTACATAGAAGTGAGGAGTCTTCAGGGAAATTAAAGTGAAGAGAACTATATGAACATTTAAATTATTAGACTAGGATAAGAAACTTAGATGAGACAAAGAGAAGTGTTGGAAATGATGAGTTTGATTAAGGAATGAGGGTCACATGATATAATTGAGAGCATGGAATGTGTACCTATATTATGAAATTTAATGCATTCATCTTTACTGTGTTTGGATTCTAAGTCTTTGTAGAATAACAACCTAGTTTGCATAAGATGTATTCAATAAGTTCCTAGCGATGAAATGGAACTAGTTCTCAAAAGAGGAACAAATGTGCAACTAAATAAATGAACAAGTCATATAAAGGCAAATTATATTTAGAATAGAAAAGCTTGATTATGGAATATAAAGAAGTAGCATATGGTAAGAGGATTATGGAATATAAAGAAGTATTTGAAACATGAAGGAGTAATATAGATGATAAAAGAGAGATATTGGGAGATGTGAGAAGATGCTAAGTAGTCTAATCTCCTTGACAATGAGTAATTGAACCTAGATATGATAAATGTGTTAAGTTAATACTTGAAGATTGGAATTCAAAATCTTATAACCACCTTCTCTTTTTTTATCCTCCCTAATGAGAGCAATGTGGGTATGAAGTGATAAGAGAAGGATTCTAAATGATACATAATTACCATGGATGATACATCTATTGAATATAATGATGGTATAATATAGAACAATGATGAAACTCCAATAGGATAAACTGGGAAAGTAATCTATCAGAAAGGTCAATAAGAGAAAGGAAATTTAAGTGATAAATAAAGGAAGACTTTAGTAAACTTCATGAGATCTAAAGTTTGAATTCTGAGTTAAGGGAATCATATAACATCACAACAACATCATGTTGTTGATATGGATCATACCCTAGAATATCTAGGGTTCTATTAGTTCAAGGGATGTCACTAGTGATTTGATCTTGAGTACTGACAGTAACAAAACAAGATCTCAAGATTAGCAATATGAAAAAGTAAACTAGCAATGATAGTAAATCAAGGTTTAAAGATAGAAAATGAGAAATATAGATAAACATGTTTGGTTATATGTGAATTGATGAAATAAGTCTTTATTCAGTGAAAGTTTATGACACATTATATATTTATGTGAGTCATGTGATTTGTGAATGAGGCAACTGAAACCCTAAGGTAGGGTGTTTAGTGAATCAAGCATTTTCATATCAGTGTTTCTCAGTAGGAGATGTGATGATGCTAAGCAGTTCAGTTTGTGTACATATTTAGGTGATCTATGAAATAAACTATTTACAAAGCTAAACTAAGATATGTTAATGTGATGATTGAACTATGAATTTAAAGAGTGAATTAGACATTTAGATGACCTGAATACATTAGAATCCTCATAGGATGAGGCTTGCATTGTGAGGAGGAAACATGCTTCCCTACTTGAGGTCTAACGTAGGTTGAGGTAAGCCAGAGCACACCAATAGGATGTGGGGGTCTAGGCCAATGACGATGGACTTATTAAATGATTGACATCCAACACCAAGTTAGGATGCTGGTGATACATGAGTTACGAGTTGTACTGATCAATGGTCAGTAGGTCCAGTGATGCACAATAAGCCTGAGGGCTTGACTCACTGCCTGAGTACCTAGGTTGAGAGGTGGAGTCTGAGATATATGACTGCTCTCATTAGTTGTTGAGAGCCATACGTAGCGACTGCCCACTGCAGACTACACATATGAGATTATAGGCTCAGGAACCCGGTCATGCTTCTAAGACTTGCATAGTGAGATCGTATCTTGATTTTATGCTTTCACATATCATAGTACAATTCATGTGGGTTCGAGGCATAATAACATGGATGAGAGGCTAATCAAGAGTGTGCATTTATTCATATATTCTTTGCGGCTATCTCCAATAACTTGTGATTTGTATGTTTCACAATTACTAGTTTCTTATGTGGTTACTCAAGTATGCTCAAATAATGATATAATCCTTTAATATATTTAGAGTATCCCGTGTCTGCAAATGATTAGCTCATGAGTAGCTCATTATTATTCTACCTTAAACTCAATTGATCAATAATATATCTTTGACTATTAAAGTGCTTTAAGTTATTTCTTTGAAGTACTCATTCATTGAGAGAGTAGGATCACCACTCTACTCGTAATCTTTTAGGGGAACCATGTGAATTTGAAGAATGTCAATGCCAAAGTAGATCTACCACAAGAGATATGTATCATAGTAGTCGAGTTTTAATGGGCCCCTATCACTCTAGGTCCTTGAGTAGAAGTGAGAGAGTTGTAAATGACGATGTATAACTTTGATTTCTTAATAATAAAGAATGTATTTGGTTATCATGTCCTATATACTTGGAAGTGTGAGAAATAGAATGCATGTTTAGATATGTATCTTTATTGTCAAAATTAGATTAGAGTGATCAAGTTTTAGTTTCCCTTTCAAAGTCATTTATGTGATTGAATGTGAGAAGATAAAAAGTTTTTAGTAAAAAAAGTTAAGGGTGATATTTGTGTTATGTTTAATCCTAAACGTATGCCCTAATATCATGATTAGTGGTAATTGTGGGATGTGGGTGTAACCAGAACACTTATATTTTGGACTGAAACCATAATGAATCAAGTATACTTAGACTACAAATTAATAACTCTAATAGTATGTTGTAACATGATATAATGTCATTTCATTCTTATGATAACAAACACACCATAAAAAATATCTTAAGTAAATAAAGAAAGAAATCACATTCAATCTTTGAATTTGTATCTACCCTCTAAGAAATCATGATTATTTATAAATTATAATATCCTAATCTATTGCAGTGCCTATTTATTTTCCCTGGATTAAGTTGTCTTATATCTATCAAAGTTATAACATAAGGATAATAATCCACTTAACCCAATGTATGAGTCCTACAGGTTTATTAGACCCGACCCAACCCCACCATATAAGGTACTATCATGAACCCTCACTAGATACCCAAACCAGGGACAAGGTTTAAAATCCTAGACATTTTTTTTGATAAAATAGTCCATGCATTAAGAAAAAAAATGTTTACAAACATAATGCATGTAGACATGGGATAGCAAGATGTTCCACCATGGTGGTTGGGGCATCATTAACATTAAGATCCATGCCATCTATCTCCTCACCAAGATCATCAATACCATTACCACAAAATTGGATAAGATCTGGAAAACTCTCATCCTTGAAAAATATTATATTGGATGTATATCTAGATATTGACCCCTCTAGATAGTGGTTGTACATATCCTAGTTTGGAGGTTAGAACCACTATAAATCTTAGCTTTCTTTGGTGTTTGCTCAATCTCTCTTCCTTGATTTTCATAATTTGCAATATCTTTTCAGAAAATATATTGTCTAATGGATTTTGTTTAAGTTGATTTAGCTCTATTTACCCCCACTCTAGACTCCATATATCCAACAATTGATATAAAAGCTTGGTCTTCTCCAACAAACTACTCCCACGAGTAAGAGAAGATAGGTAAAAATCTACTTGGTTATCTTAACATAGAGGATGGGTTCTCCATGTGTTCACCTATCTGTGATGGCAAAAACTTCCTCTCTTGGAAAAGGAGGATGCAATTATTTCAAGGTATGATCTTTGACATGTCAAAGGTGGTTGGTCTTCCCTACATCAAATTGAAAGGAGAAATGGCTACTTGGGATTATGCAAGCATGAAGAAGACACAACTCGATGCTAGAGGTATTAGCATCATCCACTATGTCCTTGCTCCAACTGAAATAAATCGGATGTCCTCTCAAGAAAAAGATGATAGGAGTTGGAACAAGCTTTGTGTCACCTATGAAGGTACAAAGAAAGTCAAATAAATCAAGGTATATATGCTCAATGGACTGTTTGAAGGCTTCAAGATGAGAAAGAAAGAAAGTGTGGCTGAAATTTACTCTAGGATAAAGACTCTTTTAAATGGCCTTGCTTCTTTGGGTCACATTGTGGAAAAAGGAAATATCAACTCAAACATTCTTAGATCTCTTCCCCATTGTTGGGAAAAAAGTGGCTGCCATAGAATAAACACAGAACATGTCCTCCATTCCTATAGAAGAAATCATAGGAAATATCCAAGCCTATGAAGTGAGACTTGATAAGAAAGAGGAAGAAGAAAAAAGAAGGGGAATATGCTAAGAGAAAGAAGGAGTTTGCATTCAAAGCCCAAGTTGAATCCATTGTACAACAACAAGTCATTATCCAATATCCTCCCACCTCAAGTGAATGGATCCATAGTGATCTTGAAGCTCACTACTCTAATGGAAAAGCATTTAAAGGGTAAACCCTCCTCCTCGTTTAGTCCTGGGTGCTATGAGTGTGGATAAACGGGGAACTACAAGAATGAATCCCCAAAAGCCAAGCAACATCACCACCAGAGCAACCATAGGAAGAAAGAGGACTTCTAGAAGGAGGATATATTCAAGAAGAAGGATACAAAAGAAAGAAAAGGCAAAGATGCATCCCATGCCACTTGGGAAGAGTATTCTTCAAGTGATTCAAGCTCAAATGAAGATGAATGCCACATGACCCTCATGGATAGCACAAGTGAGGAAGTGGTTGAGGTGAGGTAAATATCACTGAACTTTCTAAAGATGCTCTTATTGATATGATCCATGCTTCTTGTTCTTCTTATTAAAAATACAAGTCTAAAAATAAGAGATTAGGGAAAATTATTTGATGACTTGTATGCTAGAATATAAGATCATGAACAAGATGAAAATACTTTGAAAAGTAACATTGGTTCTTTACAAAAGCAATTTCTAGATCTTGAACTTCAATGTAATAGTGTAGAAGTTGAATATGGTGTTTATCTTAAGCAAATTGATGGTGTTAAAGATGAAAATAAAACTTATCTTGATTATCTTATTTTGCTTAGGATTGAAAATGTTATACTTCTTGCTAAAGTAAATGATCTAGAGTCTAGACTTTTTGGCCTACAAAAGAAGTGGCAAGTATTACTCTTGAGAGATATTCTTATCTTACTAGAGCCCTCTATTTAGAGGCTGATCTATTGCATGCTCAAGATGATCTTTCTAGTCTTTCTTCTAATGTTACTACTCTTAGTGATGACAATCACATGCTTAGAGCTTCTTTGCAAAAAATCCAAAAATGGAAGAAGTCCCTCGATGAAGTCCTAGAACACTGTAGTTGACAAGTGGGTAGTAGTGTTTGGGATATAAGGGAGGCCAAAAGGGCAAGGGAAAAGGTAAGAGTAAAGGACCTCCAATATACCATGGAGAATCTTTCAGATCTAAGGTAAATATGGTTTGTGATCATTGTAAATGTGATGCCATTATTTTACTTTTGTCCTTATAAGAATTAGGGGACCAACCAAACGTGAAATGCCCCCAATATAACCTTGGATCTCAAAGTTTGATTTGGGCACAAACTTTCCTTCCCTGGTAGGAAAAAGAAAAATGTATTGTTGATAGTGGTTGCTCCAAGCACATTATCGGTGATAAGAGACACTTCAACACCTTTATAAGGAGGAAAAAAGGTTCAATGACTTTTGGGGACAACAATAAAGGTAAAGTAGTAGGTGAGGATGATGTACATGATTCACTATGAATAAAAAATGTACTTCTTGTGGATGACCTACATCACTATTTAATTAGTATTAGCCAGTTTTTTGACAACGGTTATCTTTTTCTCTTTTCATCACTAGAATACGTCTTCTACATTCCCTCTCTTACAATGTAATATATAAGGGAACAAAAAATGGAAATTTTATACTACTATTCTTAACTCTTTCAAGCCTATTCTTAGAAAATGTCTTGTTGTGGATAAGTATGATATATATTTGTGGAAATGCCTTGTTCATGTAAATATGCATTGATGAAGAAGCTAAGCAAAATTGTTTTTGTCAAAAAGGACATCCTAAATTGGATTTTGAGAAAGATGAGGGGCATCAACCTTGCACATGAGGGAAGAAAACCAAATCCTCCTTTAAATGAAAAAGAGTCCTTAGCACCGAAAGCACTCTTGAGCTTCTTTACATTGATCTATTTGGACCTATGAGCACTAAAACACTTTGTGGAAGCAAGTATATCTTTGTGATTGTCGATGATTTTCCTCATTTTACTTGAACTTTCTTTTTGTTTGAAAAGATTGACACTCTTGATGTTTTATCTACTTTTTGCAAATGAATTGAAAACTAATCGTATTGCCAAAAAAATTCTAAACATAGTGACCATGGGGGAGAGTTTTAAAATGATTATTTGAAAGAGTTTGTGAAGAATATGGTTACATGCACAACTTTTCATCCCCATGTACACCTCAACAAAATGTTCTTGTAGATAGGAATAATAGGTCCTTTCAAGATATGTCTATGACAATGCTCTTGGAGTATGAAACTCCCAAGAAAATTATGGTTCAAAACCATTAGTAAGCTTGTTTTGTGCAACCTTTGCTTAAGAAAACCTTGTATGAGTTATGGCATGGTAGAAATCCTTCAATTGATTTCTTTCAAATTTTTGGTTGTCCATGCTTTGTTTTGAACACCAAAGATTCTCTCAACAAGTTTGATGTGAAATCATACAAGGATTTCTTTCTTGGCTATACCACCACTAGTAGAGCTTACAGAGTCTTTAGCTTTGAACTGTCTAAAGTAGAAGAATCTATCAATGTTGAATTTGTTGAGACTATCCCCTCAATTTAAAAGAATGCTATTTATGATGATGCTCTGGAAGAGGTGATTCCCATACTAAAATAAATAGACATCAACAAGAAAGGTAAAGAGGTGATTGACGTTGAATGTTCACGTGAAGATGGAAAGAAGTAACCACTCCCTGCTTTGCAACAGATCATCTAAAGGAGCTCGTTATAGGTAACCCTTTTGAAAGAGTGAATACGCACGATCCCTTTAATAAACAACAAGTAAAAAATTCCTTCATTTCACAACTTGAGCCAAAGAATGTCAAAGAATCTCTTGAGGATGATGAGTGGATTCTAGCGATGTAACAATAACTTGAGCAATTTGAAAAGAACAAGTTGTGGACTCTAGTGCCCAGAACAAAGGATAGAAAGATCATCGACATAAAGTAGGTCTATAGGACCAAGCTTGATGAAAGTGGAAAAGTGGTAAAATATAAGAAAATGTTAGTATATCAACGTTACAATCAATGGGAAGATATTGATTTTGATGAAACTTATGCTTCTATTTCTAGACTTGAATATATTGAAATGCAACTCACCTCTGATGGTCATAAACATTTCTTGCTTTATCAAATGGATGTTAAAAGTGAGTTTCTAAAGGGAGATCTAGAGGGGAAGTTTATGTGGCTCAACCTCCTGGGTTTGAACATGAAGAGCATACAAAACATACTTACCTATTACAAAAGCCCCTTTATGGACTCAAACAAGCCCCTAGAGCTTGGCATGAGAAATCAGGAACTTTTAATTGATAATTGTTATCCATGGGAAAGATTGTCTCTACTCTCTTCTTCAAACACACTTCTACCCATTTCTTAATAATTCATTTTTTTGTTGATGATGTTATCTCTGGCAGTAATAATCTTGATCTTTGTAAGGAGCTTAGTTCCCTCATGCAGAGTGCATTTGTAGTGAACATGATGGGGGATTGTAGTTTCTTCCTTGGGCACCAAATCAAGCAAACAAAAGATGGAAACTTCATCAACCAAATGCAGAGTGCATTTGTAGTTTTGCTCATGTTTTGGCCCTTAAACACCATATTGGTCATTAATATATATATTAATGTATTAAAGGGTGAATTAATAAGGAAAAACTTTTTAATTAAATCTTTGAGTGAAAATTCGAGATAGACAACATATATTAATGAAAAGAGTCATATCTCACCACAATATTCCATTTTCATGTTTTATTGGCACATTAGATGATAGAGAAAGAAAAAGAGGATTGTTTATCTCATTAAATAACTCAAACCATACTATTACTCATCTGTTGTTCCAAAAGGCCAGAGAAACTCTAAATTAATATAATCTACTAATTGTCTCTCATTAGTGGTCATTTTGAATTATTAGACTCTAATTAAAACACTAATTGAGGTATTAGTGCAGACACCCATATGTTGGCATCAATGTGAAACAAATATATTCCAAACCACTAAATATTACTAAATTTCAACATTGAGAACAAAAAGGATAGTAGGGAAAAGGCCAAAAAGGATATGAAGGAAATGGAAAGCTAGAAAATGGGTTAAATTAGAAATGAACCCAAGATTCAGTATGTTACAACACTCCACCCCTTAAAGAGGATTTCATCCCAAAAATCTCAACAAGAGGGAAGGGTGAGTACGTAACATCCCAACATTAAGAAATTAGGAGGTTACTTCTAATATATGGTACTTTACATGCTCTACTCATAAGTCAGGTTCTCTTGGATCACTAAGGGTTCCATTATTCATATTAACTTTTATCAAATATAACACAATTAACATTTTTGGCTTATTAGCATTATTTTCATTATTAAATTACATCATCCTTAATATACTATTAATTATGCCAGGTTATATTCACATTGTTGTCAAAAGAATTATATCTCAACATGCACAAATCATATGTATTTCTTATTTACTCATTAATAATTTCAAGCACAATTAGGCTTTACTCACTTATCTCAACATCTACTAACATATTAGATCACAATCCTTAATAACTTGGACTTATACTCCATTATCCTTATATTATCACCAAAGTGAACTATATCATTTTATTTTGCATGAAATAGATAATTTATCCAACTTGTTACTAAGTCTACAATTAACCCAAATGATGTCGCATTAATTACTTATCTCTACATCACACATTGTCACATCACCTTTCATACTCATATTAGTGTCATCATTAATCATTTTCTCCTTTTTACACTTCTGATTATAAATCATACCCATTTAACATCACATTAGGTATACATGCATATTTATACAGTTAATCATTATATGTATTTTAGTGAATAAGATGATACAGATTACATATAAATGAATTGATTCATATACCAAGCTATGATTAGGTGACTAAATTAGGTGTTATTAGAGAACAAGGTGATATGCATTACATACATTGATAACTTGATTAAATTATGATTAGGTGATTATATACCATTTATGTGTAGCAAAGTATGTTATCTAATTATGACACCTAATGTCACTAATGTATCATGAAAGTAATCATGGATATATATGTCAAAGGTTATATGATTACAACTTAGGGTTTAGATCAACATGATCATTATATGTCACTTATACATTCTCAACATGCATTAGTTCCAATTACTCATCATATCATTAGGGTGACATGGTCAACATTATGTGTGTATTCACAATTAGTGAGTTATTCATATTATTTACATTAAGCATTTGTTAGGGTTCAAGCATATGAACTATTCATTATATGACTTATTATATATTCATTAGTATATAAACAAATAGGTTAAGGTATAATTATAATGTGTTTGTTCAATTATAATCATATAAGCTCATTAATCTCTTATCCATGGAGTTAGGGTTTCCAAATTTAGAGTAGCTAGATTTCAGTGTGTTGTAGGACTCTATCCCCTTAAAAGGATTTCGTCCTCAAAATAAGCAATTCTAAAACCTATCAAGGTGTTACCACAACAACTACTACTACTCCACTCTTTAAAAGGGTTGACCTACCAAGTCTAACTAAATTAGAGGTAAAAGAATGAGTGTAATTAAACCATGTATAGGATCCAACACTTGATTGTTTTACTAATCACTATTACCAACCTCAAAGTCTAGCATAATGTTTCAACATGCAAAATCTAAGACTCCTATAAGGGACATAAGGTAATTTTTATTGGGTAACCAAGTCATATATTAGGTTACTAAGGATACTCAACATTGAGTTTATTTCGTAAAGGTATGATATTTCAAACAATCAATATCAGCTCAGTCCAGGCCGGTGTCATATGGATCCGAGAGTCCTCATAAATCAAGCTGGTGGCGCGGAGGAATATTTTTCCAACCGCCAGATCCTGGCCCTTTATAGACACCTTTGCTTTCAACTTTATGTCCTAGTAGTTACCTAACAGGATCATCAGCTAAGGGTTAATTAAAGAAAATTCTAATACATAATTTCTATGCTCCAAAATCAACCTTTCATCATAGGTGATTCTAAGGTAAACATTATAACTAAAGGGGAACTATACGAGGTAAGGGTTTCTAACTAGGGAGACAAGTTAAAATAGTCAAAATTCTGACTACCATGGGCTCTGATACCATGTTGTAAATAAGGCTAAATCATCCCTCTACTAATAATAATGGTATGCAAAAGACCAATGAATAGCAACAGAATAAAATACACTGACTATATTCAATTATATAAAGGGTACATCAAAATTTTCCCAATAAGGGTTTACATGATACAACATATGGATCTTAAGATAGAGGGAAACTAAACTACATCAATCTGTCTCCAAGAAACAACTTAAGGGATAGGTCTAAGATGAAAGGATGAACTCCTTATCCCTAATCTTAGGCTGGTCCATCATGCTCCTGCTGCGCACTCTGATCCTAAGCCTGGGTGGTTGGGATCACCCAATAAGAGGGGAAATAAAGTATGTGTCAATTAAAGGAATAAGGACAATTATAAACCAAAATATTGCATGATAAAGATTTACTATGCTAAGAGGTTCAAAAGTATGGGGCAAGTAAATAATTAAGAATTCTGCCAAGTCAAATAGTAATAAAGTTGCATGCATGAATGTTAACATGACTACAATAAACTAATATAGGGTTGAGGCACCTACCTAACCTCAACCAATATGTGAGGGAGAGTAACACATTCCCAAACACCTAAATATATATAAAAATGGGGACAGTAATCACATTCCCTTGGGCAAAATTACACATGCCCAACTGTTGGTGGTTGTACACATGTACACTATATTAGTTACTTAGTCATTTACATCATCATGCAAGAAGTATTTATATGGCATATTTAAGTAATTGAAAACTTTTCAAGTGGGTTCCAAGACCCTAGAATTATTGAAATCAATATACTAAACAAGAATGATTGAAACTAGTGTATAAGCTCATGCATCATTGGGAATTTAGGGTTGGATAAAAACATGCCCAACTTAGGGTTTATAATGCACATATCTTAATGTAGAGTCCTAATTATTTCCTTCACCAACTTGGTTGTATCCAAAACCTATTTAACCTAAATTACAATATATATGTCTGCATTAGGGTTTCATATATCATAAAGTGTAAGAAAACCCTAATTTTGGACCTTCTAGGAAAACCTTCGATTTAGGACTCAAAACATAGACCAATCGATCACTTGGATTCTACCGATTAAGAAAACCTATTTGATTTCTTAATTTGGAGTTAAAATGAATTAATTACAAATTTTAGGGCATTTTATATAAATCATTAGTGTTTCTAATAAACATCAGAACATGGCGGTAAAACATGACTTGAAAACCCTAAAATCAGATTCCTTGTGAAAAATGCTTTCCAATGACTATTTATATACATTTTTTGATAAATCATCCATTTATTATGAATTCCTAAAAAGTAGCCAATCAGAACTCAGGGAACCATATGCATGACATCATTTAAATCCAAGATAATTTCAATGTAAATAAATCACGAAATGACAAAAAGACTTTACAAGTGCGTGAAACATTAATTAGATGGGTAGGGGCAAAAGAGTCATCATATCATAAATCAAATTCAAGCATATGATAAATAAAGCACCAGTGAAGTACTAAACTGCCCTTGTAAAACAAATCATTCAACTAGCGTCGCGGGGACTCTGTGGTCAATTGATGACATGGTTTCTTCCACCCTACTCATGCCATGGTTGCGAGTAGAAGCTTGGAGACCCGAACTCCGACTAGGCGACACATCATCAGGCACAACACAAGCAATTGGATGATTCAAACATGATCTGTGAGGTCAGGAAAAGATGGAGGAACCATTGCCAAAGGGAGAGGACCTCAACATCCACAAAACATGCTGGAAAGGCCCAAGAATTAGGGGAGAGCAAACAACGATCAAAGCCACTTAAAACAAGGAGATAAGCCTCGACTAAGGTCTCGAATGCCTTCGTGGAGTCAAGGCAAGGTCAATGGTACAAGCTACATGACTGGATAGTCACTAGATGACCAAGGCCGTGGGTGCCAGTGAGGTCCAAAATCCCATTTATAGGATACAATGATAGTAGAAAAACTAGGGCAAACCAATGAGTCAAAAACAATTCATGGGAGTCGAGGGTGCTCACCGCGGTGGTAATCGGACTATGGTGGTCAGAGATGGAGTACTTGGCTGCCATTTCTAGAGACAAAGGAGGAGTAGGTCCTGGTGTTCAGGGGCACGTGAGAAGAAATTGATTGAGGAGGAGGATTTTCTTGAGTCTGGTGGTCATGTTGGACCCCTAATATACTAGTTTGGTGGAGGGGAGACCTCGAGCTGACTTTGAGGCGACATGGGAGGTTTTGGCCCATTTGGGCATTTCGTGGACAAAGTGAGAGAGAGGATGACTTAAAGCTCATTAGATTTAGAGAGTCCTTATGGATTGAATGACAAAGAAATCTTGCAAAGCCATCGTGAAATGAGAGAGAGAAGGATCGAGGAAGAAAACACATCAATGTGCGTTCTGTCTGCAATAACGTCTGATGAAAGTGACGATCTTAGAGCCGGTGGATCACCTATTATATCAGGCACGTCAAATCATAGCCCTCGGATCAGTGCATTGGATAAGAGTAACTCATGATGCTATTTAATAGACCGAACTATAGCCTTAATGCGACACATAAATGAAATAATAATCACACCATAGTCACACTATAGTATATTCTTGTTTAATTCATTTGGGGGTTCAAACCTTGACCAATTGATCCCAAATTTGGACCATAGGCTAATATTAATGTCTAGAATATTCCTATGCAATTAAATCTCGGTTTTGCTCATGTTTTAGCCCTTAATCACCACATTGGTCATTAATATATATATTAATGTATTAAAAGGGTGAATTAATAAGGAAATATTTTTAATTAAATATTTGAGTGAAAATTAGAGATAAACAACATATATTAATGAAAAGAGTCATATCTCACCACAATATTCCCTTTTCATGTTTTATTGGCACATTGTATGAGAGAGAAAGAAAAAGAGGATTGTTTCTCTCATTTACTAACTCAAATCATACTATTTCTCATCTGTTGTTCCAAAAGGCCATAGAAACTCTAAATTAATATAATATACTAATTGTCTCTCATTAGTGGTCATTTTGAATTATTAGACTAATTAAAACACTAATTGAGGTATTTGTGCATACATCCATATGTTGGCATCAATGTGAAACAAATATATTCCAAACCACTAAATATTACTCAATTTCAACATTGAGAACAAAAGGGATAGTAGGGAAAAGGCCAAAAAGGATACGAAGGAAATGGAAAGCTAGAAATGGGTTAAGTTGGAAATGAACCCAAGATTTAGTATGTTACAATACTCCACCCCTTAAAGAGGATTTCATCCCCAAAATATCAACAAAATGGAAGGGTGAGTACGTAACATACCAACATTAAGCAATTAGGTGGTTACTTCTAATCTATGGTACTTTACATGCTCTACTGATAGATCAAGTTCTCAGGGATCACTAAGGGTTCCATTGTTCATATTACCTTTTTTCAAATATAACACAATTAACATTTTTGGCTTATTAGCATTATTTTCATTATTAAATTACATCATCCTTAATATTCTATTAATTATGTCAGGTTATATTCACATTGTTGTCAAAAGAATTATATCTCAACATGCACAAATCAATGTATTTCTTATTTTTTAATTAAGAATTTTAAGAACAATTAGGGTTTACTCACTTATCTCAACATCTACTAACATATTAGATAACAATCCTTAATAACTTGGATTTATACTCCATTATCCTTGTATTATCACTAAAGTGAACTATATCATTTTATTTTGCATGAAATAGATAATTTATCCAATTTGTAACTAAGTCTACAATTAACCCAAATGATGTTGCATTAATTACTTATATCTACATCACACATTGTCACATCACCTTTCATACTCATATTAGTGGCATCATTAATCATTTTCTCCTATTTACACTTCTTATTATAAATCATACCCATTTAACATCACATTAGGTATACATGCATATTGATATAATTAATCATTATAATATTTGAGTCATTATATGTATTTTAGTGAATAATATGGAACATATTACATATAAATGAATTGATTCATATACCAAGCTATGATTAGGTGAATAATTAGGTGTTATTAGAGAACAAGGTGATATGCATTACATATATTGATAACTTGATTAAATTATGATTAGGTGATTATATACCATTTATGTGTATCAAAGTATATTATCTTATTATGACACCTAATGTCACTAATGTATAATGAAAGTAATCATGGATATATATGTCAAAGGTTATATGATTACATCTTAGGGTTTAGATCAACATGATCGTTATATGTCACTTATACATTCTCAACATGCATTAGTTTCATTTACTCATCATATCATTAGGGTGACATGGTCAACATTATGTGTGTATTCACAATTAGTGAGTTATTCAGATTATGTACATTAAGTATTTGTTAGGGTTAAAGCATATGAACTATTCATTAGATGACTTATTATATATTCATTAGTATATAAAAAAATAGGTTAAGATATAATTATAATGTGTTTGTTCAATTGTAATCATATAAGCTCACTAATCTCTTGTCTATGGAGTTAGGGTTTCCAAATTTAGAGTATCTAGATTTCGATGTGTTGTAGGACTCCATACCCTCAAAAGGATTTCGTCCTCAAAATTAGTAATTACAAAATCTATCAAGGTGTTACCACAACTACTACTACTACTCCACTCCTTAAAAGAGTTGACCTACCAAGTCAAACTAAACTAGAGGTAAAAGAGTGAGTCTAATTAAACCATGTATATGATCCAACACTTGATTTTTTTACTAATCACTATTACCAAACCTCAAAGGTGTACAAGCCTCATAAACTTGAAACCTGATAGAGAATGGTATACTGCAAAACTCCCAAATATATAAAACATGGGCCAAGAATCATACATCTTGCCATGGGTATGAGGTAACCTTTCCATCCCAAAAGAGAAGGAAATTAGACATCTGCTCGGTAGGAAATTACACATCTTCCATAAACAAAAACCAATGCAATTACGCTACTCTAGTGCTACTGAATCACATAGCATGTAAAATATAGAGGCAAGTAGAAAGTATAGTCAGATTAAACAATGTTTCCATCACACAATGGACAACACTTACATTCACATGCAAGTGGGAACATGATATCCTCATATCCACAAATAAACATCCACATCATAGTGGGAACATATCATCAAAACTCCAACATGCACCAAGGCACAAGATAAGAGTCAAGAGAATATCCAAGACCACAACAAGCAAGATAGTTCACATGAACCATGATATCAAGAGATAAGACATATTGTGTAGGCCAAATTCAAGAAAATGAAAAGATAGGTGAATTGCTCAATATACAGGAATAGGGGATACATCATACCTCAACTTCAAATTCCAAAGTCTAAAGTCATTTCTAGGTCCAAGCCAAGGCCTCCAAAGAACCTATTAAGCATATAGGAAGATTTTGTGTCAATTTCATATACATTATTCAAACCCTAAAAAATCACCTTTTTCAACATATGTGAATTAGGTTTCTAAAACCATGCCATATTTTAGTTTATGTTATTAGGAGTCCAAAACATATTTTATTATATTTTTCTGACTTAATAAGCATTGGTTATGAATTTTACAAGTTAATTCCTATTTAAATAGATTTATGAAAAACGCATGTTATTAATAATTGGATTTAGTTATCAAAACTTATACCATTAGTTAGATCTTATTTTTCTAATTCCATCAAGTATTTTTACATATTTTTCTGATCATTGAATAATTAGTTATTAATTTTTAAACCTCGACCAATCAGGAAATTACAAATAAGAAAAACGTTTGAAAAAGAGAAGAAAGAGAGGGAGAGAGCCACACGGACTGGGTCGGCCCACTCAGAGCCACACAAGTCAGCAAGCGACTCATCCAGCTCAGTGAAGGATCACGCAAAACAAAAGAGATAGAACACGTGAAACGATTAAATTGCCCCTCAAAGAAAAACAAAGCAAAAGAGGAAATCAGAGGGGTATCACCAACAAATCATAGTAGGCTTTGTTCCTCACTGAACGGCCTGAAGCCAGCAAGCAGGAGGTCAAATCCTTCGATCAAACCCGATCATAGAAGATTGTTTCAAGAAAACAACCGAATCATCGAGTTTATGAGATCAAGGCGAAGCCAACGACCTTGGTCAAGGCTCAAACATCAGCCGGAGAGCCAGAAGCCACCTTCTTCCATGTCCAGAAAGCTCAAAAGGAACCAGAGAGAACTGGTGGTGAAACAAGATGAATAAAATGAAGAACGCACTTGGTCAAAGCTGCACAAGCAAAAACGCGACCAAATGCAACGACCAGTTTAGTCCTTCAACATGCAAAATCTAAGACTCCTATAAGGGACATAAGGTAATTTTTATTGGGTAACCAAGTCATATATTAGGTTACTAAGGATACTCAACATTGAGGTTATTACCTAAAGGTATGATATTTTAGACAATCAGTATCAACTCAGTCCAGGTCGGTGTCATATGGATCCGGGAGTCCTCATAAACCATGCTAGTGTCACGGAGGAATATTTTTCCAGCCGCCAGATCTTGACCCTTTATAGACACCTTTTCTTTCAACTTTATGTACTAGTAGCTACCTAACAGGCTCATCACCTAAGGGTTAATTAAACATAATTTTACTACATAATTTCTATGCTCCTAAATCCACCTTTCATCATAGGTCAATTCTAAGGTGAACATTATAACTAAAGGGGATCTATATGAGGTAACAATTTCTAACTAGGGAGACAAGTTAAAATAGTAAAATTCTGACTACCATGGGCTCTGATACCATGTTGTAAAGAAGGCTAAATCACCTCTCTACTAATAATAATGGTATGCAAAAGACCAATGAATAGTAGCGGAATAAAATACAATGACTATATTGAATTATTTAAAGGGTACATCAAAATTTTCCCAATAAGGGTTTACATGATACAACATATGGATATTAAGATAGAGGGAAACTAAACTACATCAATCTGTCTCCAAGAAACAACTTAAGGGATAGGTCTAAGATGAAAGGATGAACTCCTTATCCCTAATCTTAGGCTGCTCCATCATGCTCCTGCTGCGCACTCTGATCCTAAACCTGGGTGGTTGGGATCACCTATCAAGAGGGGAAATAAAGTATGTGTCAATTAAAGGAATAAGGACAATTATAAACCAAAATATTGCATGATAAAGATTTACTATGCTAAGAGGTTCAAAAGTATGAGGCAAGTAAATAATTAAGAATTTTGCCAAGTCAAATAGTAATAAAGTTGCATGCATGAATGTTAACATGACTACAATAAACTAATATAGGGATGAGGCACCTACCTAACCTCAAGCAATAGGTGAGGGAGAGTAACACATTCCCAAACACCTAAATATATATAAAAATGTGGGAGAGTAATCACATTCCCCTGGGTGAAATAACACATGCCCAACTGTGGGTGGTTGTACACATGTACACTACATTATTTACTTAGTCATTTACATCATCATGTGAGAATATTTTTATGGCATATTTAAGTAATTGAAAACTTTGCAGGTGGGGTCCAAGACCCCAGAATTACTGTGGTGAATATACTAAACAAGAATGATTGAAACTAGTGTATAAGCCCATGCCTCATTGGGAGTTTAGGGTTGGATAAAAACATTCCCAACTTAGGGTTTATAATGCGCATACCTTAATGTAGAGTTCTAATTATTTCCTTCACCAACTTGGTTGTTTCCAAAACCTCTTTAACCTAAATTACAATATATATTTATGCATTAGGGTTTCATATATCATAATGGGTAAGAAAACCCTAATTTTGGACCTTCTAGGAAAACCTTCGATTTTGGACTCAAAACTTAGACCAATCAGTCACTTGAATTCTATCGATTAAGAAAACCTATTTGATTTCTTAATTTGGATTTAAAATGAATTAATTACAAAATTTAGGGCATTGTATATAAATAATTAGTGTTTCTAATAAACATCATAATAGGGTGGCAAAACATGACTTAAAAACCCTAAAATCAGATTTCTTATGAAAAATTCTTTCCAATGACTATTTATATGCATTTTTTATAAAACATCGATTTATTACGAATTCCTAAAGAAATAGCCATTGAGAATGTAGGGAGCCATATGCGTGACATGATTTAAATCAAAGATAATTTAGATGTAAATAAATTATGAAATGACAAAAGACTTTATAGGCGCATGACACATTAATCTGAGGGGCAGGGGCAAAAGAGTCATTAGAGCATAAATTGAATTCATGCATATGATAAATAAAGCACCAATGAAGTACTAAACTGCCCTTGTAAAACAAATCATTCAAGTAGCATTGCGGGGGCTCCATGGTCAATTGATGACATGGTTTCTTCCACCCTGCTCGTGCCATGGTCGCGAGCAGCAACTTGGAGACCTGAACTCCAGCTAGGCGACGCATCATCAGGCACAACACAAACAATTGGATGATTCAAACATGATATCTGAGGTCTGGAAACCTGGAGGAACCATTTCCAAAGGGCGAGGACCTCATCATTCGTAGAACACGCTAGAGAGACCCAATGAATAGGGTTGAGGAAACCGTAATCAAAGCCACTAAAAACAAGGAGTTAAGCCTCGATTAAGGTCTCGAACGCCTTCGTGGAGTCGAGGCGAGGTCAATGGTACAAGCTACATGACTGGAGAGTCACTGGATGACCAAGGCTATGGGTGTCGACGAGGTCCAAAATCTAATTTATAGGATATAACAACATGAGACTCAACATGAGACGAGGCCAAAACCTCCCTCACAGCCTTAAGGTCAGCTCAGGGTCTCCCCTCCAACAAACTAGTATATTAGGGGTCCAACGTGACCACCAGACTCAAGGAAATCCTCCTCCTTAGTCGATTACTTCTCATGTACCCCCGAACACCAGGACCTACTCCTCCTTCCTCTCTGGAGACGGCGGTCAAGTACGCCATCTCCGACCATCACAATCCGATTACCGCCGCGGTGAGCACCCATGACTCTCGTGAATTGTTTTCAACTCATTGGTTTACCCTAGTTTTTCTCATGTTGTTATATCCTATAAATTAGATTTTGGACCTCGTCGACACCCATAGCCTTGGTCATCCAGTGACTCTCCAGTCATGTAGCTTGTACCATTGACCTCGCCTCGACTCCACGAAGGCGTTCGAGACCTTAATCGAGGCTTAACTCCTTGTTTTTAGTGGCTTTGATCACGGTTTCCTCAACCCTATTCATTGGGTCTCTCTAGCGTGTTCTACGAATGATGAGGTCCTCGCCCTTTGGAAATGGTTCCTCCAGGTTTCCAGACCTCAGATATCATGTTTGAATCATCCAATTGTTTGTGTTGTGCCTGATGATGCGTCGCCTAGCCGGAGTTCAGGTCTCCAAGTTGCTGCTCGCGACCATGGCACGAGCAGGGTGGAAGAAACCATGTCATCAATTGACCATGGAGCCCCCGCAATGCTACTTGAATGATTTGTTTTACAAGGGCAGTTTAGTACTTCATTGGTGCTTTATTTATCATATGCATGAATTCAATTTATGCTCTAATGACTCTTTTGCCCCTGCAAAATCTTGAGGAGTCTTAGACAATCTTGAGGTGGTTTAGATTTCCCTCTACATGGATCCTTATGATGTAACTTTAACCTTTTGTGAATTGAACATAGTCATGTTTTAATTCCATTGCTACACTTTGGTTGTTTTGTATAACATTAATAAAGATTTAGAGATTTTACACCCACTCTGAGCATACCTTTGAAGTGTGTTTGGACTGGAGGTTCTATTGCTCAAATTTTTAGTAGAGAGGTAGTTTCACTTCTTTATAATAGTTGTAACATCTCAGGATTTGAGGCCTCACATATTAAAAGGAATGATTGGGCTACCCATATCACCAAGGTACACCTCCTTTTCTGGGAGCCCATCACTAAAGAACTCAATAGTTAAGTGTGCTCATCTTGGAGTAGTACTAGGATGGGTGACCAGTCGGGAGGTTGACCTCGTCTTACGCGTGATTGAGGAAAAAGCGCACAGTTAAGGCTAGTGGTTGTCTGTGGGGCCAATCGTTATTCCTGAAGCTCTATTAAAGCCTAGGGCAGTGGGCCCAGGCATTACAAATGGTATCAGAGCCATAACCCCTCCAGTAGGTGGGGTCCACATGGGCATGTGGCATGCCAGTATTGAGCCGTGCGGTCCAGGCATGTTGGAAAGGGCTGTCAATGGTTGATGTAGCCACCCTTGCACTGATATTTTATGATTGGGAGCTGGGCGTCCATGAGCCATTCCGGGTCTGTACTGAAATGGGGTGATAATTTGAGGCCATATAGTTGAGTCTTGACGAAGACATCAAGAGTCTAAGTGGGGGAGATTGTAATGTCTTAGGATTTGAGGCCCCTGATAAAATGATCTTAAAAGGAATGATTGGACTACCCATATCACCAAGGTGTACCTCCTTTTCTGAGATCCCATCAATAAAGAACTCCATAGTTAAGCGTTCTCAGCTTGGAGTAGTACTAGGGTGGGTGACTAGTTGGGAAGTCGACCCCAGCTTGCGCATGATTGAGGAAAAAGCATGTCGTTAAGGCTAGTGGTGATCTGTGGGGCCAGTCGTCATTCCTAAAACTCTACTAGAGCCTAGGGCAGTGGGCCCAGGTGTTGCAATATTCAATTATATAAAGGGTACATCAAAATTTTCCCAATAAGTGTTTACATGATACAACATATGGATCTAAAGATAGAGGGAAACTAAACTACATCAATCTGTCTCCAAGAAACAACTTAAGGGATAGGTCCAAGATGAAAGGATGAACTCCTTATCCCTAATCTTAGGCTGATCCGTCATGCTCCTGCTACGCACTCTGATCCTAAAACTGGGTGGTTGGGATCACCCAACAAGAGGAGAAATAAAGTATGTGTCAATTAAAGGAATACGGACAATTATAAACTAAAGTTTTGCATGATAAAGATTTACTTATTGACCTAGGAATTATACATTGTCCATATTTTGATAATGACTTAACCATTCCATTGATATGTATCTAATATGTTTGTTCAAGATTGATTTCAATCTTTAGGTACATGAAAAGGATCAAATTACACAAGCCCTAGCTTGTCCAAGTTCAAGTCAAATGCAATGCAAGTGTGCTAATAAAGAAATCACTTCAAATGACCTTAAAAGAATTTTATAATCACTTGTATTTATGATATGACTTGTAACTAAGATGAGAAAAATATGTGGGACACTTAATACCAAGTTTTAATCACTTTTTAGTCAAATTAGAAAATCAATCACAGGCTGTCGATCGGTCGAGTTACATTCTTGACCGATCCTATGGTTGATTTTTAAAGATGGCTGACTGGTCGAGTTGTGCATTCACAGAACTCGACCGACTGACTCACTGACTAAATTTGATTTTGGCTGATCGGTCTAGTTCCCCAGAACAAACTCGATCGACATTTGAAAATTGGGTTTGTCTTTTAGTCGATCGATCGAGTTACCTTTATTGAAACTCGATCGAATGGACTGTACATAAAACACAGAATAAGTGATTATAACTGTTGGTGACTTGTTTGAGGTGAAAATATACCCCCCCCTTCTAGAGCCCTTAAATCCAACATTACTATGCTAAGAGGTTCAAAATTATGAGGCAAGTAAATAATTAATAATTCTGCCAAGTCAAATTGTAATAAAGTTGCATGCATGAATGTTAACATGACTACAATAAACTAATATAGGGCTGAGGCACCTACCTAACCTCAACCAATAGGTGAGGTAGAGTAACACATTCCCAAACACCTAAATATATCTAAAAATGGGGAGAGTAATCACATTCCCCTGGGCAAAATAACACATGCCCAACTATGGGTGGTTGTACACATGTACACTACATTAGTTACTTAGTCATTTACATCATCATGCGAGAAGAATTTATATGGAAGATTTAAGTAAACTTTGCAAGTGGCGTCCAAGACCCTAGAATTATTGAGATGGATATACTAAACAAGAATTATTGAAACTAGTGTATAAGCTCATGCCTCATTTGGAACTTAGGGTTGGATAAAAACATGCCCAACTTAGGGTTTAGAATGCACATACCTTAATGTAGAGTCCTAATTATTTCCTTCACCATCTTGGTTGTATCCAAAACCTCTTTAACCTAAATTACAATATATATGTTTGAATTAGGGTTTCATATATCATAAAGTGTAAGAATACCCTAATTTTGGACCTTCTAGGAAAACCTTCAATTTAGGACTCAAAACTTAGACCAATCGATCACTTGGATTCTACCAATTAAGAAAACCTATTTGATTTATTAATTTGGAGTTAAAATGAATTAATTACATAATTTAGGGCATTTTATATAAATAATTAGTGTTTCTAATAAACATCAGAATAGGGTGGCAAAACATGGCTTGAAAACCCTAAAACTATATTCACTTTTGAAAAATGCTTTCCAATGACTATTCATACACATTTTTTTTGATAAAGCATTGATTTATTATGAATTCCCAAAGAAATAGCCAGTCAGAATTCAGGAAACCATATGTTTGACATCATTTAAATCCAAGATGATTTCGATGTAAATAAATTGTGAAATGACAAAAAGACTTTACAGGCACGTGACACATTAATCAGAGGGCCAAGTGCAAAAGTGTCATTATATCATAAACAGAATTCACACATATGATAAATAAAGCACCAGTGAAGTACTAAACTACCCTTATAAAAAATCATTCGATTAGGGTTACATGGGCTCCATGGTCAATTGATGACATGGTTTCTTCCACCCTACTCATGCCATGGTCGCGAGCAACAACTTGGAGACCTGGAGTACTCATGCCATGGTCGCGAGCAACAACTTGGAGACCTGGACTCCAGCTGGCTACACATCATCAAGCACAACACAGGAAATTGGATGATTCGAACATGATCTCCGAGGTCTGGCAAAGCTGGAGGAATCATTGCCAAAGGATGAGGACCTCAGCATCCACAAAACACGCTACAGAGGCCCAAGGAATAGGGGAGAGCAAACCACGATCAAAGCCATTGAAAACAAGGAGATAAGCCTCGACTAAGGTCTTGAACGCCTTCGTGGAGTCGAGGCGAGGTCAATGGTACAAGCTACGTGACTAGAGAGTCACTAGATGACTAAGGATGTGGGTGTCAATGAGGTCCAGAATCTAATTTACAAGATACAATGATAGGAGAAAAACTAGGGCAAACCAATGAGTCGAAAACAATTCACAAGAGTCGAGGGTGCTCACCGCGGTGGTAATCATACTGCGGTGGTTAGAGATGTGAGTACTCGACCGCCATCACAAGAGATGAAGTAGGAGTAGGTCCAAGTGTTTGGGGGCATGCGAGAAGAAATTGACTAAGGAGGAGGATTTCCTTGAGTCTGGTGGTCGCATTGGACCCCTAATATACTAGTTTGGTGGAGGGGGGACTTTGAACCAACCTTGTGGTGGCAAGGGAGGTTTTGGCCCATTTGGGCATGATGAATGCATATTCATCTCTTATTTTTTACTTCATTTAGAATAATTAATTAGTAATTTTTTGTTAATTTTAGCTTAATTCAGAAATAATAGCACTTTCATCTTATCGATATTCTCTTCCTGAATTCTTATGAGATTTCTCTTAATTTTCAGGAATTATCTAAGTATTTAAATCGAGATAATAAAAGATGAAGATATGAGGCTTTTCAAATATTCCCGCAGTGCCTGAGATACCCGTCACCAAAATAGCCATATCTTTTGCGTCTAAAGGTAGAATTTCAAGATCAAGCATGAACTGAAAAGAGAATTTTATTGGCTATAGAAAATGTATATTTTGCGGTGATTTTGGTATTTAATTGACTGTACAATTAACCAGTGAACGTAGCCTCACGTTTTCCCATAGAGTCTGATATATCTCTCACCAAAACAGCGATAACTTCCACATATAAATTTCAAATTTGGAATATGAATATATTTTAGAAAGATAATTATAATTGCTACAGGAAAAATATATTTTTAGACCTATTCTAAGAATTTTTATAAAGGATAAATACGTTATAAAGTCCAATTACGGAAATATGCAGAACATACTAGAGAGAGCAATCAATGATTGACAATCATTATTCTTTTAATTAAGTTCTTCCAATAGCCTCAAACTCTTTGTATTCTCTTAGGGATTCCTCCCCCCCTTCTCCTATAAAAGGAGAGACACTTTCTCCTCCTTGGAGGCATCTCTTTTTCATCACTTTTGTATTAGAATTCCCGGAACGACTTTAATCTTGTATTCTTCTGATTCAGCAATAAAGTAGTTTAATTCTTGAAGCATTGTTCATTCTTCAGATTATTCTTTGGTTTCCTTTTATTCTGCTATTAGATCTAGATCTCTACTCCCCCCTTTTCTTTAGTTCTGGATCAAGGAATTAAGAACCTAGCTATTTCATTGTCTCTATCATAAGGATTAATTTCCTATTCAAGCCTAGACTATGGCCAAGGTACTTTCTTCCTCAGTGTCCCCCTTCTCCTCAACCATGAGCGAGTAGTTCCTTATCGAGGCAAGGGGAATATCCCCTTAGCCATGGTTTGATTGAATCATCTTTAATCGACTTCTTTAGACGACGATTGGTTTATTAAATTGATGATCTAGCGAAGTAATTACTCGCTTAGATGTATATGTTAACTCGGATGGAAATGACCATGGAAATCCGGGTTTAGAAAGATTAAACCAATTCACATAGAGATTCTAAAGTGACCGTAGATTTATCTATTTTCAGATGACAAACTAGGAAACATGAGCACCGGGACCAATAGGCTCATGTGGAGTTCATCTTTTGTGGGTTTTTATGATTCACATGTCGTCACCTATTTGTCGATTAATCGTTGTTTCATTTTCTTGCCATGGCTAAGGTGGTGAAACCCCCTAAAGCCTCGATTCTCTCCCTTTGATTTCAATCACCGAATGCTTTTTTTGCTTTAATTTTAGTCTTTTTTTTCATAATTGCTTTTTTTCGCTAACCACAATCTTTGTTTACCTTTTGTAGGGAAAATAATATTTTGTTTAGTGCAAATTTAATTTCTGCAATTTTCTTTCTTAGTGTAACCAATCATCACCCAAACCGAATTTTACATTCTCGTTCCAAATATGAAAATACCAAAAAAAATAACAAGTTCTTCAAACAATTGGGTTAAGAAGAAACAATCTTAAAAAGTTGTCATTTGGGATTTGACCCTTTCTATACTAGCCTTAACCAGAAAGTAAAAAGGTTCAAACTCTAGGATTAACAATCTTAGTGATTGGTGTGTTAAGCGACACATATCAATTTGGCGCCGTTGCTGGGGACAACGGATTTATTTCTTTCGAACCTCAAATTTTTGAAAAACTTTTTTTAATGCCTTCCGAGTAACATTCCGAAAGTGCTAACTCCTCTTTCTGCCGAGTTTCCGTTCCGACAGTATATTTTTTTCTACAAATGCGCTAGTTTGTAAAAAATATATATAATTTAGCTAGTTTTGTAAATTTTAACCTTGTGTCATAACCCCTTAGCTTTTTTTTTGTAATTTATGGTATTGTACAAATCTTTAGTTCTTTTTTGAATTGTAAAAAATAACCCTTTTCAAATGGAGTGGTCACCAAATTATGGCTCACAAAACCGATCGAATGGTTATCACAACTATCCATCACCATATAGTCCTGATGTTTCTCTTGATTACGGTAGCACCTTATATAATCTTGAGTCTTCCTATCCTGGTAGGTATGATGAAAATCCTAACCCAAACTTTTTTGATAACCATTATCAGGAACCTTTCTATCCATATTCCAATGGGGGGTATGACCAACAACATTTTGGGGAATATAGATCTGATTTTGAAGCCCAAAAGCAACTAGACACACATCAACTCTTGATAGAGGCTTTGCTAGATGCCCAGTCAAACAGTCCAAATTGTCAAAATGTGTCTCATCATGTCATGGTGACACCTTGTAATGTCAAGTCTTCCAGTCAAGGTGGATGTAATGGAAATTTCAATCCAACATCTCCTGAAGACTATTATGAGGAGCAATGCCACAATCAATATGAGGGGTACTATGACCAAGATCCTTATGAGAGTATGGTGGGGGTAACCAACAAAATTTCGGGGGTTATGAACCTTATTATGAAAATGAATATACATCTGAACATGAGGAATGGATTAGAGCCTTGGAAAAAGTATCCAAAGTGCAACAAAAAATATTAGAAAATCGACAAACCCTGCTAGCTATCTTACTAGAGGCCCGATCACAGACTCCCCTTGTAGATCTCGAACAACCCAAGATGGTTCTTCTCGATGATGACAATGATGATCCACTTTTTGCATCATATATGTCGGATCCTGAAGAAATAGCACAAACCATGGAGCCATATTTCACGTGTGATGAGGATGTTGGTATCCCTACCTTTCCTTTAGAGACTCTACTACTTGAGTATGAAAAGTCACAACACAAGAGTCATTCTTATCTTGAATATCCAACAAATCCTCCCATCCTTGACATCATTTTGGATGTTATCCATGACCAATCCTCTTTGATTGAACCTATTCTAGATAAGGAATCACCAATACCCTTTTACGAAATAATTCCTCATATTTTATCACATCCAAATCTCATTCCACATACAGTTGATCTAGAAGGGGAGACGCCACCCTTAAAAGAGGTCCACATGCCCCCTTCCGTTGGCTGCAAGGCATATGTCCCCATTTTCATCCCTCATGAACCCGTGGGAACTCCTTGCATAGAGGAACTAGAGTTACATGCTATATCAACCATGAATCTCATCTATCCCAAGGTTGATTGCATGAATTTTGGCAGAGCAAAAATACTTATCATGCTGATTTGAATGTAGTTCTCTCTTTCATATCACCACTAATTCTCCTATATGCAGGTCAATATGACGGGGGGAAACCTGAGCCAGATCCTCCGCTGACCTTGCACATCTGGCATTGCATGTGTTACCAGTCGGGTACCCACCAACCTCCCCCAATCCACATCCATCTTCGACATTTCCTTCACTGCTAAAGGAAGATGTGTGGATCCTTTTGGAAGGAGTGCGCGGCAAAACACATCATGAAAGCCTCTTTAAGATTCCACAACCACTCATCCGTTGGGTGTACCATGAAGCTCCTTTGTTCAAAGTTACAACCATCATCAACATCCCCTTCAGCTGGACATTTTTTGAGCTACCAGGACCTCCTGGTGATCCCAGTGATTTTCTTTCCTCCATTCTAGATTTCAATTTTCTCGGGACGAGCAAAGTATTAAGTTTGGGGTGGGGATGGGTGGTACGTTTCCACCCCTTTTTCTTTCCCTTTTAGTATCTTTTCTTTGTTTTACATGTTGCATGTAGTTTTTTTTTCATAGTACAATTGGCCCATATCTAGTCGACCTTGATATGATCATTTGTCAAAATACTCCCCTTAATGATGTGACTGCCTTGCAATCAAAATTTTGAAACTTTCATGACTAGAAATCCTCCTGTCACTTAGGACCTCAAATAATAATCACTCTTTGGAAAAGATGACAAGCCATAGAGGACTGATAGGATTCAAGAGTGATGCTTTCTTATCATGTACAACTTGTATAAATTTTCTTGATTTTTTGCATGATTCAGTAATAGTTGAACCAATGCATGGTACTCTAAAAAAAGATGAAAAAGAAAAAAAAAGTTGCACAAGAACAACCTCTTCTACTCTTCTTCCACTATTTTCAAATCTTTCCATTCGTCAAAAAGAAAATAAAAAGCCAATAGTGCCTAAAACACTAAGTTTGGGGTGACACCCCTTCCCCCTCTTCTGCTTCTTCCATACCCACACAATTGGGTGTATCACCAAAAATCAAAGAAAAAAATGCGGTCAATGTAACTGCATGTCCACTAAATAAAAAGGTCTCGAGTCGAATAGAGGATACACTGTTCTTCTTCCATACCTCCTTCACTCCAATTTTCTACCCAGGGAACTACAAAAATGCCAACCATCCAAAATCAGCCCTGTTCTTGTGTAAAACTTTAAAAAAATTATGGAGTACCAAATGCAAAGGTGAAATGAAAATCTGCCTTATTGCAGGTCTTGAATAAATGTAAGTTTGTGAAGTAGGAAATATAAAAGTCACTTTTCATGAATTCAGGAAGTCAGGGTCGCTTGGCCGTATTTTGGTGGAAGGAATCAAGTGGTTGTTAGGAGAGTGAGGATGATAGGTTGAGAGTATGTCTTGGAAGTATTTCTTAATTTTGATGTTGCTCAGGATGAGCAAAGTTTAAGTTTGGGGTATTTTGATGAATGCATATTCATCTCTTATTTTTGCTTCATTTAGAATAATTAATTAGTACTTTTTTGTTAATTTTAGCTTAATTCAGAAATAAATAGCACTTTCATCTTCTCGATATTCTCTTCCTGAATTCTTATGAGATTTCTCTTAATTTTCAGGAATTATCTAAGTATTTAAATTGAGATAATAAAAGTTGAAGATATGAGGCTTTTCAAATATTTCCACAGTGCCTGAGATATCCGTCACCAAAATAGCCATATCTTTTGCGTCTAAATGCGGAATTTTAAGATCAAGCATGGGCTGAAATTTTTTTTATTGGCTACAGAAAATGCATATTTTGCGGCGATTTTGGCATTTAATTGACTGTACCATTAACCAGTGAACGTAGCCTCAGGTTTTCCCGCAGAGTCTGATATATCTCTCACCAAAACAGTCATAACTTCCACATATATATTCCAAATTTAGAATATAAATATGTTTTGGAAATAAAATTGCAAGTGTTATAGGAAAAATATATTTTTAGACCTCTTCTGAGCATTTTATAAAGGATAAATACATTCTAAAGTCTAATTACGGAAATCTGCAGTACATAATAGAGAGAGCAATCAAGGATTGACAATCATTATTCTTTTAATTAAGTTTTTCCAATAGCCTCAAACTCTTTGTATTCTCTTAGGGATTCCTCCCCTACTTCTCTTATAAAAGGAGGGGCACTTCCTCCTCCTTGGAGGCATCTCTTTTTCATCACTTTTGTACTGGAATTCCCAGAATGACTTTAATCTTGTATTCTTCTGATTCATCAATAAAGTAGTTTAATTCTTGAAGCATTGTTCATTCTTCAAATTATTCTTTGGTTTCCTTTTATTCTGCTATTAGATCTAGATCTCTACTCCCCCCTTTTCTTTAGTTATGGAGCAAGGAATTAAGAAGTTGACCATTTCATTGTCTCTAGCATAAGGATTAATTTCCTATTCAAGCCTAGACTATGACCAAGATACTTTCTTCCTCTGTCTCCCCCTTCTCCTCAACAATGAGTGAGTAGTTCCTTATCAAGGCAAGGGGAATAGCCCCTTAGCCATGGTTTGATCGAATCAGCTTTAATCGACTTCTTTAGACGGTGATTAGTTTATTTAATAGATGATCTAGCGAAGTAATTACTCGCTTAGATGTATATGTTAACTCGGATGGAAATGACCATGGAAATCCGGGTTTAGAATGATTAAACCAATTCACATAGAGATTCTGAAGTGACCGTGGATTTATCTCTTTTCAGATCACGAACTAGGAAACATGAGCACCAAGACCAATGGGCTCATGTAGAGTTCATCTTTTGTGGGTTTTTATGATTCACATGTCGTCACCTATTTGTCAATTAATCGTTGTTTTATTTTCTTGCCATGGCTAAGGTGGTGAAACCCCCTAAAGCCTCGATTCTCTCCCTTTGATTTCAATCACCGACTATTTTTGTTTGCTTTAATTTTTAGTCTTTTTTTTCATAATTGCTTTTTGCGCTAACAACAATCTTTGTTTACCTTTTACAGGGCAAATAATATTTTGTTTAGTGCAAGTTTAATTTCTGCAATTTTCTTTCTTAGTGTAACCAATCATCACCCAAATCGACTTTTACATTCTCGTTCCAAATATGAAAATACCAAAAATAAATAACAAGTTCTTCAAATAATTGGGTTAAGAAGAAACAATCTTAAAAATTTGTCCTTTGGGTTTTGACCCTTTCTATACTAGCCTTAACTGGAAAGTTAAAAGGTTTAAACTCTAGGATTAACAGTCTTAGTGATTGGTGTGTTAAGCGACGCATATCAGGGCATTTCACGTACAGTGTGAGAGAGAGGATGACTTAAGGCTCATGAGATTTGGGGAGTCCTCGTGGATTTAATGGCAAAGAAATCTTGCAAAACCATCGTGAAATGAGAGAGAGAGAAGGATTGAGGAAGAAAACACATGAATGTGCGTTCTGTCTGAAAAAATGTTAGATAAAGGTGATGATCTTAGAGCCGTTGGATCATGTATTAGATCAGGCATGTCAAATCGTAGCCCTCAGATCAGTGTTCTAAAGAAGAGTAATGTGTGATGTTATTTAATTGACCGAACTATAGCCTTAATGAAACACATAAATGAAATAATAATCACACCATAATAAGACTATAGTCAATTCTTGTGTAATTTATTTGGTGGTTCAAACCTTGACCAATTGACCCCAAATTTGGACCATAGGTTAATATTAGTGTCTAGAATATTCCTATGTAATTAAATCTCAGTTTTACTCATGTTTTGGCTCTTAACCACCATATTTTCCATTAATATAAATATATATATATATTAATGTATTAAAAGGGTGAACTAATAAGGAAAGATTTTTAATTAAATCTTTGAGTGAAAATTCGACATAGATAACATATATTAATGAAAAGAGTCATATCTCACCACAATATTCCCTTTTCATGTTTATTACCACATTGGAGGAGAGAGAAAGAAAAAGAGGATTATTTTGCTCCTTAACTAACTCAAAACCATACTATTTCTCATTTCTTGTTCCAAAAGGCCATAGAAACTCTAAATTAAAATAATATAATAATTGTCTCTCATTAGTGGTCATTTTGCATTAGTAGACTCTAATTAAAACACTAATTGATGTATTTGTGCATACACCCATATGTTGGCATCAATGTGAAACAAATATATTCCAAACCACTAAATATTACTCAATTTCAACATTGAGGACAAAAAGAATTGAAAATATAGGAAAATTTAGGGAAAAAGACAAAAAGGATATAAAGGAAATGGAAAGCTTGAAAATGGGTTAAATTGCAAATGAACCCAAGATTTAGTATGTTACAATCTCCAATGTTTTACTGACCTTTGTTCCTTACATAAGATCCCAATCATTTCTGAATACGCTATTAGACTTAGGTTGTTCAAATACTCTCACTTAGGGCAAGCCGCAGTTGGTATAATTCCATGGAGGGTGAAGAATGTGTCACCATCTGGGAGGCACTTCAAACCAAGTTTTTGGATAAATATTTCCCCCCTTCCCTCACCTACAAAATTAGGGGTCAGATTCTTCTCTTCTCTATGGTCCCGGGTGAAACTCTAGGAGAGGTTTGGGAAAGATTTAGGAAACTTCTTCGACAATGCCCTCACCATGAAATTTCCCAATCTCAACTAATTGAGATATTCTACCGTGGTGGTGGTGATGACATTGAAAAATTCCTTGATTCCTCATATGGAGGAAATTTCAAGTTCCAGAACTTAAGTAGTGCTTGGGAGGTAGTAAAACATGCATTTGAAACCCAAGCAAGATGAGGAACCAGTGGGGTCCTCAAGGTAGCTAAGACCAAGGTAAATCCTGATATCTAAACCATCGTTGAAGCCCTTAAGTTGATTTCTTTGAAATATGATCGCCTAGATTCTCCTTCAACGCCTATGAGAGTCAACCTCAACAAGTTAGAGCCACAAAATCTCTCTATGAGATTTGCCAAGGGTATGATCATACTACAATTTAATGTCAATATCTCTATAAAACTCATATTCAGCCATAAGTTGGTCAGTCAATGGGGGATCTCAACTCCATCCATAGTATCCCAGGTCAGGCCTACTACAATCCTAATCAAGCCAGAAACTATCCCAGATTCCAATATGGAAATACTTCAGGAGATGAAAACTCTTCTCAACTCCCTCCCCAGCAGAGACCATCATTCCCTCATCCCAACAATCGTCCACCACTAGGGTTTCCCATGCAACAATCAGAGGAACTTTGGCAATCAAGGAAATTATAAGGGAAATTTTCAAAACTGTGGTCCCTACAAGGGGCAACAATTTCAAAACCTTAATCAGCCACCACCTCAACCTCAAGAACAATAGACTACCCCCACACCTTCAGTAGCCCATGATAGGGTGTCCTCCTTGGAACAAATCATCCTTGCACAAGAAGTCCATCAGAAGGCAACTAATGATCAGTTAGCTTGCCTCATGGCCTAGCTAAAACCTCTAGCTGGCACATTTGTTGGACAGATTGAAAACAACCTAAAACACCCTGAACAACTTAAGGTTGTCTCCATTCATTGAGGCAAGACTCATACCCCTGTCCCTCATCTAGAGAAACCTACAGTTGTACCATTGGAATTTGAGGATGATGATACCATGATCATTGAAACTCCTCCTAAACCTGAACCTGTCGTTCCCACTCCTATCTTTCCACCAGTAGATATTGATGACCCAAAAATACCTATTTACAAACCAATGCCACCATACCAAGCCCACCTAAAGCAAACTAGGCTCGATACATGTTTCATGAAATTTAGGGATGCCATGAAAAAGTTGCATGTGGATATTCCTTTCTTAGATGATTTAGCTGATATAATTGCCTGGTCCAAGTACATGAAAACTTTATTGACTAGGAAGTATACAACCGAAGAGCATGAGATGGTAATGCTTGATAGAACCACTTAATATATCATTCAAAGCAAGATGCCTAAAAAGAAGAAGGATCCTAGTTCCTTTGGAATTAGGTGTTACCTAGGTGATAATGCTTGCAGGAAAGGCCTTGTAGATTTGGGTGATAGTAACTATATCATGCCCTATAGTCTTTACAGGAGGTTAGGATTTGTTGACATGCTTCCCACTTCCATGACCATCCATTTGGCTGATACATCCATGACAAAACCTATGGGTATCATTGAAGACATACATATAAGGGTTGGGAAAGATACTTATGTCCCATGTGACTTTGTCATCATGGACATAAAGGAAGATTTATGCTACTTTTATAATTTTTGTCCATCCTTTTTTGGTCACTTCCTGAGCCGTTATTGATGTCGATGCCAAAACTATCTTTTTGCATTTAGGAAAACAAACCCTCCAGTTTAGGATTTTTGAAAGTATGCAAGGACCCAACCTCTAAGAAGAGGTTTAACTCTTTGATTGCATTGAGAAGCTCCACCAGTTAAGACAAGAATGGGAGCTATTTGAAGATCCCCTTCAGAATGCCCTCATGGCCCCTATTGAATGTGTCTTTGATGATGAGCAATTGGAGCAATATAGAGTGCATCTAGACACCTTTGAGGAGGTCTATGATGAAGAATTTGAGGACCTTAAAATTATTTCCCTTGTGAATGAAAAACCTGAACCCCCTAAGGCACCCGAGATACAACCTCTCCCGGAAGGACTCAAATATGTTTTCCTTGATGAGCAACAATTTTATATTATTATCATTAACTGTGATCTTACCCATGAACAAGAATCTAAGCTCATGAATGATATTAGGAAGAGGAAAGCTGCCCAAGGATATAAAATGGCTGATTTGATAGGGATCAATCAAGCTATTTGCATGCATAAGATTCCCAAGGTAGAGGAATACAAGCCATCTTGAGACTCTCAAAGGAAATTAAATCCAAACATGAAAGAGGTTGTGTGCCTAGAGGTTATCAAACTATTGACTTCAGGAATCATCTACCCCATCTCTGACTCACCATGGGTAAGCCCTATTTAAGTTTCCCTAAGAAAGGAGGAACCAGTTTAGTGAAAAATGACAATGATGAAGTCATCCCAACCCGTATCGTTATAGGATGGAGATATGTATTGACTATAGAAAAATGAATAAGGCCACTAGGAAAGATCATTTCCCCCCTTCTCGTTCTGAATCAAGTACTAGAGTGCCTTGCCCATCAACAATATTTCTATTATCTTGATGGCTATTCAAGTTTTTATCAGACTCCCATCCATCTCGATGACCAGGAGAAAACAACCTTCATTTGCCCATTTTGTACTCATGCATTCAGGAGAATGCCTTTCGGGTTGTGCAACACCAACCACTTTTTAGCGGTGCATGTCTGTTGTCTTTGTGGATTGACTGAGACCGTAATGGAGGTATTTATGGACGATTTCTACATTTATGGAGAATACTTTGACTCTTGCATCAGACATTTATCTCTTATTTTGGAAAAGTGTGAGGAATCACAGTTGGTTTTGAATTGAGAAAAATGTCACTTCATGGTGATAGAAGGGATTGTCTTAGGACATAGGGTTAGCAACCATAACATAGAATTTGATAGAGCCAAGATAGAGATAATCCCCAAACTCCCACACCCTCCTTCTATCAAAGACATTCGTGCCTTCCTTGGGCATGTAGGGTTTTATTAACGATTCATTCGTGATTTTTCAAAAATCACCAAAACCCTAACCAACCTCCTTCAAAAATACACCCCTTTATTTTTGATAAAGCTTTCATGGCTATTTTTTATGTTTGAAAGATGCCCTCACTTCCACCCCTATCATTTGGGCCCCTGATCAGTCTTTGCCTTTTGAATTGATGTGCTATGCAAGTGATTTTATTGTTGGTGCTATTCTCGAACATCATGTTGATAAAAAGTATCGTGTGATTTACTATGAATCCAAAACTCTAGATGATGCTAGTGGAACTACACCACTACTAAAAAGGAAATGTTAGCCATAGTCTATGCCTTTGACAAGTTCTTCACATACTTGGTAAGGTCCAAAGTGATTCTCTATATGGACCATGCGGCCATTGGATATTTGATGACCAAAAAGGATGCCAAACCTCATCTTCTTCATTGGATCCTTTTACATCAAGCGTTTGACTTAGAAATCCTTGACAAGAAAGGTTGTAAGAAAGTAGTTACTGATCATCTTAGCCGCCTTGACTTCTTTGATGATGATGTCATCTCCATCAATGATTCTCTTCCTCATGACAGGTTGCTGAAATTGGAATCCCAATATCCTTGGTTCACAGATTATGTCAATTATCTAGCTACAAGTGTATTGCACCTTGAATATAAGGGACATTCTAAGGCTAAATTTTTACATGGTGTAAACAACTACTATTCAGATGACCCCTACCTTTTTAGGATATGATCTAATGGACTATATCGTAGGTGTGTCACTAAGGAAGAAGCTCATGACATTCTTGAGCAGTGCCATTCCGACCCACTAGAGGGCACATGATTTCTCAAAAAATCACTAGGAAAGTGTTGCAATCTGGTTTTTTCTATCCCACTCTATTAAAAAACTCCTATGAATTTGTTCGCACTTGTGATGATTGCCAAAGGACCGAAAACATATCTAAGAGAGACCAAATGCCCATGACTTCTTAGTAAGAGATTGAAATCTTTGACGTTTGGGGGGTAGATTATATGGGTCCATTCCCTTATTCTTGTGGGTACAAATATATCTTGATGGTTGTAGACTACGTTTCAAAATGGGTCAAAGCAATCCCACCAAAACCTGTAATTCCAAATAAGTGAAGAAACCTTTCAAAGACATCATTTTTCCTAGATTCGGAGTACCTCGTACTATGGTTTTATATGGAGGTTCCCATTTCTTAGAGAAAAGTTTTGAATCCTTACCAAAATAATATGGAGTCCATTACAAGGTCGCCTCCCCTTACCACCTCAAACTAGTGGTCAGGTTGAGGTTTCGAATAGGTAAATCAAATCCATCCTAGAGAAAATAGTCAACCGCACTAGGATCGATTGAGCTTTGAAACTTAATGATGCCTTGTGGCATACAAAATTACCTACAAAACCTCTAATAGGCACCACTCTTTTCAATTAATTTATGGTAAATCTTGCCATCAGCCCCTAGAATTGGAACATAAGGCTAATTGGGCCATCAAAACTCTAAATTTGGACTTATTTGTAGTAGACAAAAACTATTTTCTATGAATGATGGAGTTACATGAGCTCATGATGACATCCTATGAGAATTCTAGAATATATAAAGACAAAACCAAATTATGGCATGATGGTCACATTAGGAGGAAGGATATTCAAAAGGGTGACGAAGTCATTGTCTATAACTCTAGATTAAGGCCTTTTCCTGGAAAACTCAAATCTAGATTGTATGGACCATATCTTGTAAAACATGCCTATCTACATGACACTTTTATGTTTTGGGACAAGATGGTCGATGAGTTCAAGGTCAATGGATATAGGCTAAAATGGTACATTACCATTGAGGACTTTTTGACTTTGGCGGCACATCAACATTCATTGTTCGAAGACCTTGATTTCAAATACCATCCACCCCCTCCTATGAAACAACTCAATGATTCACCTTTGTCAAGCCTTCAACATAAAACTATGTGCTTTATAAGAGGCAACCGAATCTTTTTATTTTTATTTTTTTCTTTATAATTGTTTCAGCTAAACTTTTACTATTTCAATTTTAGAAAAAAAGAAGTGGTTGGGTAGCCAACCTGACAACTCATTTTGTTAAAAGCAAGGCATCCCTCTCAATGAACCACCCATCTGACAAAGATGAAATGGCCGAATGGGCCTTTAAGGTGGTCGTTCCTTTTTGGAAATCGTTTGAATTTTAAAATTCAAAACGCCACTCGAAAAATGCCAAAAGATCATTTAGGAGGCATGAAATGGTCATCTCCCATACACCAATTGGCTTATAAAATAAAGATGAATCAGGTGGGGGGTACTCACACATCTTCCTTGCTCACAAGCCTCTTCTTTCTCCCTGAGCCCTAGTTACCCTTATCGGAGACTCAGCGTGGCCAAGCTCCAGCCGAACGCTTGGCAATGCCAAGATACCATCCTGAAGACCCCGCTAGATGATCTTCAGTTCCCGCGAGATGACCGCCTCACTCCCAATCAAGTGCCACCAAGCTTCTACTCAGAGCCTGATGGCCATCACGCCCCCAATGGACGTTGTTACGCTGCCACAGAGCCACCAACATCAAACTAATATTGACCCTTACTACACGAGACAGTCACTCCACATCCTAGTTGACCGCCTCACCAGGCCAAATAGCCATCCCATTGACACCTCATTCCCTACTTCCCCACCATTATTCTTTGGAGAACCTTGTTTAATCTGACACCTCTCAGCTACTAGATGACCGACTCATACACGAGACCGCCAGCTCGGGACCCAGACCTGTCAATTATTACCTCCCCATATGCTTGATTGGTGCTTTCAAACGACCATTTCATTTCTCTAAAATGATCGTCTTGCCTACTCGAGTGCCCGTCTTGGCCTTCCTACAACCATCCACCATGTCTGAAGGTGGATCTCATTGTGGCTTCTTTTACTGCCTATGAAAGGGCAAGCATCCCACAAAAAAGACTATTTTTTGTGAACCACCTCACCACTCTACCTTGAGTGTCGGAATCTAGTTTTGGGAGTCTATTAATGAGTCTTCTCCTAAGATGGCTGAGGAGATGATCAACGACATTGATGAGGTAGAAAGGAAGTTCATCCAAGAGACCAAGGCAGGACAACCTCCATCTCAACATGATTTAGAATCCACCATACCGCACCCATCCTGGATAGCCCCTATTTCGAGGAGCTATGCTCAGTTTGTCAATGCCAACCATTTTGATAGATTCAAGCAGACAACCACACTTGGCGTCTCACTCCCTCACTAGGCCTGCATCGTTACCCTTGATGCCCTTGGCATCAGTGAAGCTGTTGAAAACATCCTATGCAGAATCATATTCTCCTTTTCCCCTGCTATGTCACTTGATTGTATAGTGACCTCACCTTGGAGTTTATCACCACTTACCGCATGTTCCATAATTCATGGGGCAATGCCAGTTGTAAGGCCCAAGTTTTTGGTGAATATTTGGAGATCTCTGCCAGGAAACTTACATCATGATACTTGATCGAGGGGATGACTAATGGCTCTCTCGTTGCATGGGAGCACTGCCACAATGTCTACCCTGACAATTACAATGTGAAGAAGTTTTGGGCAGATATTACCGACCTTCCATCCAAGTTGCCCCCTGGCCCTAAGGCATACATCATCCACAACCCAGTGGTTCACTACCTTCACCACATTTTAAAAAGCACCTTCTTCGATAGGGAAGGTACTCAGGGAACTGTTACTCTTTCTGAGCTCTACACTGTGTAGTGTCTATTGAATAATGATCCTTATAACTAGGGGAGTGCTATGCGCGATCATCTTAACTATCATACTACCCACAATACTTCTTCTCTTTTTGCATCAACCATATAGTCACCTACATAGTGTATTTTCTAGGCTACACTCGCATCTCTTTCCTGCTACATGAGCTTAAGAATCACCTGATCGACCTCCTGCACTTGAAGGGATGTAAGTGTTGGTAAGGTATAGCCATAAAGCCAATCATGTGATGATTGACATGGGACATGCCATAAAGGATTTGATTAGCACTCATAGAGGCAAGCTTCCAATTCATTTTGTTTCTTTCAGTTATGAGATAATGAGGAAACATTATGAATGTCTAGAGAATAATATTACTCAATGACGTATGTCCTTAAGTATTAGTCTTGGGGAAATGAGATCATACAGATGTTAAGAGTACATATACATATTCTCATTATGTCCCTACTCGGTTGTTATTGTGTAAGGTTGATAGACAACAATGACACATAAGATCAGAGTGTGAGTTGGTTGATGATAGAATCTCCATAGTCATGATATAGCAATATCAAACCAAGCACATAGATACATGTTAGAGAATAGTGTGTCAGACAGACCCACCTTGAGAGTGACACATGGAAACCATCATATGGTAAGTCATAGTCAACTCTCATAGTAAAGGTGGTGATTGTGATTCTTAGACCTAAAATCATTGCATTGTCACATGTCGTTGGGTGAACTTTGACATCATCAAACACAGTCCTAAAACATGGGTTGTTATAAAGGTGATGATTGAGTAACTTTGACACATGGGGATAGACTGTGAGTGATAGATACATAATTTGTCCCTCCTGGAGTATGATATCATGACCACTTGATAAGTGAGACTGAGAAACACATGTGCATGCACATGTGAATCAATATGTGATATTGAGGTCACATTATCTCAAATAGTCTTCTGTTGGTTAAAGGAACATGGATTGAACATTTAGAGGATGATGATTCCATGCCTTGGGTTCCTCTTGGATATCAGTGATAAAGGAATTATACAATCACTGCAACACCTTACATAGATTGTAGGTTGAAGTTGTTCTACAACTTTTGATTTACTTGGGTAGCATTGATGTGCGACTAGGTACCACTCCTTGCTTGTGATGTCATAAGCTAGTGATGGACATTCACTGCCAATGTGATATGGGACCTATAGGGTCACACACAAAGGAACTCATCTAGAAGAGGAGTTTATCTTGAATGATTAATTGATTGATTACGAAAGTGTTTAGGTATTCAATTCACACAACATATTAATTGATTGGCTGACTGAACTGCCAAATGACCATATCAAGTGTTAAGACAGCCATTTGGGCTTCCAGATGGGCATCTCAAGTGTTGATACAGCCGTTTGAGTTGTTAGCCTGATCAGAGTTCGAATTGGCTAAGTTCTTCCCTTGAATCGACCAGTTCAATGTGATTGAACCGACCGACTCATCTCAAACTCATTAGATGGTCATCTGGGAAAGTGAGACGGACTTATCACTTGTGTGATATGGCTTGGTTGGGATGAATGAACATTCTAGATGTTTCCCAAATAGTTTCGATTGCACAATACTTGGGGTGTAAGGAATTAATATGTGATATTAATTGGAATCAAAATTTCCAAATTCGTGTGCGATTGAAAACTACCAAATGGCCGTTTGGCTGTCTGAGATGACCATATCATGTGACTAGATGACCTCTTGGGTCACCAAATGACCATTTCGTGGTTCGTAGGTTGCAAAAATTCAAGATCTTACGATCCCTTCCACTCCCGCACATATCCTAAATAGAATGGGAACCCTAACCCTAACCCTAATCCCACCTATAAATAGAGGGGTATTGGGGGATTTCCAGAACACAACAACATCAATTGAGAATTAGTTACTCTGACAATTGTTGTCCTCTCTGGTTGTGGTAACCGAGAGAGCCCAAGAAAGTCCTACCCAACAAGGGAGGGATAGCTACGGGAGAGAACAACTGAGGATTGTTGTTGTGGGAGAGAAATTTGGTGACTAGTATGCCAATGGGAGGGACAACTCCTTCGTGTCTATTCTAGTTGAATGACATGAGTTCTAGTTGGTCCATGTGGACTACTCTAGAGGTAGGAGTCCTTTGGCTGCTTCTAGGATAGCAAAGTCAGCATGCAATCCATGGTGAGACCACATGAGTCGCTATAGAAGTTGTTTTGTTCATTGTTCATGGCGAAGACCAGGAGCGCACAGTCACCATCCAAGAGCAACTAGTAGACAATTGCACTAAAGCAAGTTGTTATCGCTAGACTTGCTCCAGGATCAGGTATACCTCGTTAAACCATCCTTCCTATTTCATAGTAGTTGACATGATTTTGCTGTTATGGGAATATGGATAGATAAAATTTTTGTTTCCACTGTTATACTTTGTGCCCATATTTCCCAACAGTGGTATCAGAGCCACACCAATTTACAATATTTTAGGATAATCAATATGATCAAATTTTTGGTTTAATTGTTTATTTATTGCATATGATGCTAACATTTAAACTGTCTCATATGTGTATCCGATCAAAGACCACATAATCCCAAACTATATATATATTATATATATATATATATATATATATACTATGAAATTTACACGCATCATCCTAAAAGTGGTTTTGATGATGGATGTGTAGCATGGTTATGGCCAATACCCAATTTCTGTGTGTGGTTGGATGGTTTGGTTTCTTTTGTTTATCTCGATCTACATACCAAGCCTCTACCTCCTTCTTCCCAATGTAAAGTTTATTCTTTCCTACCTTTGCTCCCCTCAAATATAAGTTGAGGTTTCTCTTTACAATGTAATAGTTTAATAGAAAAAGTATAGCTTCTTTTCTTGCAACGATGTTGAAGATGTTCATAGTCAAGTGAGATGACCAGTTCGTGAGATGAGCTGACCGTCTGGAGGACCAAGGAGGATAGAGTGATGGAACCAGATGACCACCTGGTGGACCCAACCAACCGTTTGGAAGGAGTCTAGACATCTATTGGATAGGAGGCCTGACGACCGTCCCAGAAGGTCCAAACGACTATCTAGAAGGTGTCCAGACATTGGTTGGGTAGGAGGACCAACTGACTGACCAAGAGGTGAGGCGATCAGTTCAAGGGTTGAATCGATCTACCCAGATTGGCAAGCACAGATCTACACTAGCAGTATGTTCATACATGTGATGTGATGATTGACCTAGGTGGTAGTAATTCCTTGTGGCTCTAAGGAATGACAAGTAGACATGGCCATAACCATCACTATTTGTTTTATATTGCATGTTTACATTGTGGGATATAGCATGTATATGATACATACACTACAACAAATATACCCATTAGTGGCATTCGACAAATGCCACTAAAAAATTATAAATTCCACTAAAAGTATTTAGTGGCATTTGTTGACATTTAAAAAAATTCCTCTAGTACCAATGCCACTAGAGAGATAGTGGCATAAATTATAAATGCCACTAAATATTGAATTTTAGTGGCTTTCAATATATGCCACATAAGTGCCACTATAACATCCATTGGCTTTTATACAAATGCCACTATAACATCAATTGGCTTTTCTACAAATGCCACTATTGTGTATTAATATGATGTATGAAATTGTTCTTGATGTACATAATGTCACAACAAATGCACTATACTGGCATAAGTGTATTGTCATGGCTTTTCATGATCTATTTTACAATTTATTACCTATAGTTTTGAATGAATACTACTTCCAGTTTGACGCACATTGACAGAAATATAGTTCTGAAGATCAATTAGTTTATATATAATCAAATGAAAATTACATGGGGAGGACATATTACCTTGCCCCTTTTCTTTCATATAACAGATCGACACGCTATCTTATACAAAATTTTGTTAAGTATGATATTAGTTTCTACATCCTTTGACCATCGTCCTTAACATAGTGGAAAAGCATACATGAGAATTTGATGTTCTCAAATTTGCATATTGTGGGTTTTTGTTTTGACGGTAAGAATGTGGTCTTGGTGGGAATCATTTTCACAAATCTTGGACCACCATTCTTCAAGAACTTAGGATCCTTATCGATCTCCTTACCAGAATATTTGTCAATCTTGGTGATAATCTTAGTGAACTTGACGTCAATGTGGGAGGTGTGGTGATAAAAGATGGCGTGTCCATCTCCAATATGTAAAATGGTTCAATTTGATCTTTGATCATCAAAGTTCCTCATAACCGACATCTACACAAAGATATCAACAGTTAATAAATTCTGAGTTCTACATAAAAATAGTTTGAGATGTATTGCAAGACTAATAAGTTTTCTAATTGGACAACATTCTATGAACTCTTATAGGAGGGCAGTCATGTTCTTCTTTGGATAAAGTCTAGACAAGGACAATATAATTATCTTATGTGGATGCATAAGAAAGAGTAATACCTACAACAGAAACCATGCCATTAAAGAAAATTGATGGAAGTAAACCTTTCTTTAATGTTGTTACTAGAGGAATTTCCTACTTCGATCTATATCGATGGAACTACCTTCAAAAAGAGTAATACCTATAAAAGAAACCATGCCATTAAAGAAAATGTTGTTACATTTTGAGCTCCACAAGATGTAGGAAGGTTACTGGTAGGAGAATCACTCTCAACATGATGGTTTAGAAATACACATGAGCTCTCCCCACCTATCTACCTACCAATTTTAGCAAAATCCAGATAAAGTTCAAGTGAAATTTGAAATACTGGATGGTTCTAATTTTATGTGCACATTTCTTCTTGACATTCAATAGAAAGTAATTAAAATCAAGCAAATACTAAACAAAACATACACAAGCCTAATACCAAGTAAAGTTTTAAGATAAAGAAGAACAGGCATGGAAAATAAACTTGGTAAGAGAAAATAAAGAGATTACTTGAATCTTTACATTTTGATCATATTCGAGGTGCCACAAGACTTGCATACAGTCACAAATGAAATAGAATGATAGGGTTAAGTAAAAGAAGTACATAATTGTATAACTAGTTACCCCTTCATATTGAGCCCATGGTGGTTTTGAAGTTTCCATTTCAAGAACACTGCATCCAAGGCTCCATATATGCCAACAAGATGATGGTAGTCATTCATATTTCTAATAAATTGATATTAGGTGAAAGACATATTCAAAATCAACTAAATAATCATTCATGCAATTATGTTAGAGAGTATATTCTTGCCTCTGGCTCCATCCTGTATGGACTTCCCTTGAAAAATAATGGAATTGATTGCCCATAATCTGGATAGTACAACGTTTGAAGTAAAACATTACATCCATGAAACCAGTAAGATTTGAGCTCAGAAATAAAAAAACATAATAATCCTTTTACAAAGTCTTTGTAGATATGAGGCTAAAAACAATATAAAACCTTAATTAATGATTTATATATGACTTTATCTATTATGGTTTGGACTTCAAAAATAATTGCAAGACCTTATATAGGTAGGGCTGGAAGAGGAGTTTTCATTGAGCAAGTCGTCACTATGGTGTAGAATAAGAGTTCATCACATGGTAGAATGGTAGCATGTCAACATGAGGTTGTCTTGTAATCCATTTTCCTCTTAAAAAGTCTGCACTTGGCCCTGATCTCATCTCAAATTCTTGAAACCATGTAGCCTTTATGCTATTCCAAATTATTTGTTTATCTCCTAGAACCATCTATAAACACAAATTTTTATCTCTTTTCAATTTTTAAAAACCTCTCTTGTTATCAGAGTGAACACTTTTATTTAATCAAACTACATACTTGAATTTTATTTTGTTTCATTAGTATAATCAAAGGTTGAAATAAGCATTTGAGTAGTATCAACCTCTAAATTAACATGAAAAACAACACATGAAGGAACATGGATGACTCTTAGGTTGCATAGAAGACATTGTCAATATGGTTGTTGTCTTGGAACTATTTTCATTCCATTTTCTATCTCTAGAACACCCAAAGTAATTGAATCTATATTCAACCTTCTTCCACCTTTTGTGGTGCACCGATGGAATCCCATCATCTTCACCCACCTTCTCCACCCTACAATAACATAGGCACTTTTGTTTCTCTATCAATCCATGGAGGTAGTGGCAAGAAATGCTTTTCTTTCTTCCAACTTGTCATAGTCATATCTCCATCCTCCATGTGACTCTCATCTCAACAACAAGGCTTTTTGATGCCAAACACAAGCCTATCTAGGGCTATTATGCAACAAATATTAAGGTTGTATATTTTCTCTACTAGCTACAATACGTACCGACTTTGAAGATCATAATAAGCATCATCCCTTTTTAGGTGTATTTTCTGGTCTTAAATACTATTGTTCTTCCAAATCATATAAAATTTGATGCATGATTCTATTTTCCCTTTTTTAATCTTCTACTCTTTAGGAAATAGTGATTTATGCCTTTAATGTATATGTCTTTAGAAACTTGCCAAATTATGTTCTTATCGTAGCTAAATGTCACTTCTGATAATATGGGTTTTATTGCTTTTTTACAATGTTTTACTTTGTCAAACTCTATATGGCGCTTTGTTAGGGTTCTTGCATTTTTCATTTAACTGAATGGCCTCCTTTTTTGCATACTCATAGAAAATATGGTATTGACATCAAATTGTCCCATGAATTGATTGGTGTCATATTCCATCAATTGATTATATTATGTTCCTTGCTGTCTCAAGTGCATGTAAGTGTTGATATATATATATATATATATATATATATACATATATATATATAGTTAGTTACTTAGTTAGTTAGTATCATGGTATTATGTGTTTTGAAATAAATAAAAGTATTAGTTGCATCATAAACTAGGTCTAACCTAACATGTGGCATAGTGGTGGTGCTAGATATTAGTTTCTACTTTCTAGAGATATGGGGTATCACATCGACCACCAACTCGATTGGCATTCAAAGTTCTTATAGATGCAAATATTCAGAAAACATCCAATTTACTTGATTTAAACTATTAATGTTAATATGATCTATTTCTTAGTGCAGGAAAACAAAGACAATAAAAAATGTTGAAGTGGTGACTACAAGGGGAGAAGTAGTGCATGAGATGGAAATATAGGAAGCAATATTAGAAAATATTGTTAGCCTAACCACAAATTATTTCTAGACTTAAGAATTTGTGTATAATGTTGAAGGATTATTATTTTAAAGTAATGTGAATGTCATGTCAGAATGCTTTATGTCAGAAGCAATGAAGTAGACTGACAATATATTATATAGGCTGAAATACTACTTGTTTATTTCATGCAATGTTTGTTATGTTATTTATATTAATATTTAGTTGAATGATAAACATATTTTAGAAAATTATATCAATAGACCCAATATTCTACGTACATATATTGTCAAGGTATCATCCATCATGTAAAACCTCATGTTAAGGCCACAAAATGTATTTTACAGTGTCTATACCCAAGGGATTCTACCAAATTTTTGCTAAGTATGGGCCCTTGTCTGTATATTATTTTTTTTGTAACCTATCCCCAACAACCAAGGACTTCCTCACACCAAAACTAGCAACCTATTTGTCCATATTACAATTAGGATGAGTTAAGGACTTACAAAAGATATAAGAGAATCATGAATCAATGAATAAAAATATGTGACATTGATAACCACCCTAATGAATTCATTGGATATTTCTATTTATGAATGGAGATCATTTTCCAAACCAGAACTAAACATGTGCATGTATAATTATAAATGAGACATATATACTTGAGGTCTCACAATATCAACAATACTTGCATCAACATTTCCCATCATGCTAAAGAAAAGGAACAAAGCAAGACATCATCACCAGGTTGATGTGGACACATAATACTTTTTTGATGATGTTGTTGGTTAAGAGATTACAAAATAGGGGTATAACAATAGATTGGGGGAAGGAGGAGTATGAGGAGTGAAAGGAGGAGTACAAGGAGTGAATAGGAATATGGGCAAGGGGAGGAGGGATTGAAAATCAATTAAAGGGAGACTGCATTTGTTATGTAAATCATTATCAATCTTACATCTTATAATCAATAAACATTTTTAAGGACATATATTTTAATGTTAAACATCAAATATCCTATAGATATTTTTCAACCAGCACAATCAATAGATCATCCTTTGTAACTTCTATTTAAGAAAATACTATTTTAACATCTAATAGAACATCAAGAAATATCTATAGATGGCGCTATGCAAAATAAATTTTCCTTCTTCATTAGCAAGATCTTTTTTTCCTGTGAACTTATGTTGGCAATTGACAAAGACCATGTTGTAAGTATGTTCGGATCAAATTTTAGAAAGTAGGGCAGGAATATGAAATTTAAGACCAACCTCTACATAATATATTCCATTATGAAACCAGGACTAACAATATCACTTCCGCACTAATATTTTGAAAACACTCTTTACACTACCACTACACCACTAGGTCTAATATCTATTTTCACCAACCCATGGTTTAATAAATTAATATTTCTAAACTAATTATAAATTCTAAAATATCTTAACCTGATGAATAATTCTTGTCTAAAGTTTATCAACCAATAGATAATGTAGAAATAAAAAAAACAAGTACAATATTGTTAATTAGAAAGAATGGTAGAATAGGTTCATGCAACAAACCTAGTTAAAAACTTGAATGAGACTCACCATTTTTTTATACTTTCTTCTTGGAGGGAGTATTTTTGGAGAAGCAAGAAACATGAGAAGAAGACACGACCACTTGCATACATTACACCACGTTAGTGTTAAGATTCTTGTTGTTTTGTAAGACACCAAGGATGACATACCTCAACCAATCTTGCTCAACACATCATTGCCAATGTATGGGATGGCATCAAGATCCCCATGGATGCCAGTTCACACAAGTGTTGTAATTTTTGCTGCGTATAAGCAATGTATATTTTTGATAAAACTATCCAAACTATAGGTATGTATTGAACTAAACAGAAGATAACATGTGAAAATACATAAAAACATCAAAGAAAATAATTATAAATTGTTCGAAAAATAGAAAAATAATGTTAGAAAAGAATATATTAATCAAATACAATTATGATGTTTTTCCCCACTGACATCAATGCTTCATTTAAAACACTCCTTTCACATTTTTGGTACCTATGTTGTATAAGAAAATGAGACTAATAAAAGTCCATCTGAGACATTATATTTTTATTCCCTCAAATTTAAAGTTTTGACATACTTGTTTGCACATTGAAACATTACTTTTGTAATTCTTGATTTCATATCTAGAATAATATATCTCAATCTGAAAATATTTCATATGGAACAGACGGTCTGCGTCAAATTTTTTGATATTAAAGAACAAGTAAGAAAGGCATTTAAATAAGATGATATGATGATGTTGCGTAGTAATATGGCATCCCTATAGTTGGTCGGACTATTTACGTATGTAGATCATGCTTTACCAAGTTTAAAATAACCTAAATTTTGATGCTTTTAAAAAAAATTGTTACCAAGGTGGATTCTTTACATATTTTACTAGTGAAATGGCAAAGCATCATATCACAAGAGGCACAACGACGGAGCTAGGAAGAAGATAGGTTGCATTGGCATTCTTTACATATAAAAGAAAGCAACATCATACCAAAGAATGTTGGTTATCCATCCCCACAAAGGACTATGTCATGCATGGTAATTGCATAACTACCAATAGAAGACTAGCATGAATATATTGTTGTACCTTACATTATGATGGCACTGGATAGTTGGCATCACAGGACAATCATCTTCAAAAAGCATAGGTCAATGTTCAAGACAATAATTAAAAAGCTGAAGTGTGAATGCATTCATCTTACCTGCATAGGAATCAGGAACTGACTAACATTTTGCAACCTTCAGGAAGACGTTGTCTTTAAGCCACAGTATAAGATCAGCCTGGCTAAAATCGTTGAGCTTTAGCAACACAAATCAACACTCGCATGCACCAGAGAAACTATCTAGGCCACCAGCGCAAACGGTTCTGTGAGATATAGTGAATAATCTTCCGATGAGCCAACACAATTTCATCATAGACAAATGATGACCGTATGAGAATTTTGTGATTAGGTCCACTTCATACGCTAAACAAAAGGTCGTTGAGGTCAGGATATTGGATCTAGAAGGTCAAAGGTGACCAATTGCATGTCCTATACTGACAAATGTGTGTCTTATGAATGAAGCAAAGTCTTCAACCTGGAGCTACATGACACATTATTTATGTTTGGCCATTAAACCTCATAAGGGGGTGAGAAAAATACCAGAATGTGTTCATCTCTGAAGAGACCTCCACCTACAGGCCTCTTGCACAAACGTGGATCAGTAAGCAATACAATCGATGCCAATTGGAACTGAAACCCAAGCAAATTGCTCAAAGGTAACCATGATTGATGTACTTCATCTTCGTTGAAACATAGGCAATAGGAAACATGAGTTATATGGTATAGGAGCTAAAATCAGTGCGGCCTGTGTAGTTCAGTCTTACCGGGATGACGAGGTGTAGGCCGTGCTAGAAGGAAGATGCATGTGCTACCAGTGTTGCCTTAGGCACATACTCCCATAAAAGCGGGTAGGAAGAATAAAAGGACTCGGTAGCTAATAGTTATACTCACATTTCTACTGCAACCTACTCAGCAATTGAATCCTAGCAAGTCTGATAGAAAACAAATTGGGATTATCAACCATGCTAGGTGTTCTTCCATTGTAGCCTTGCGGGCTTGACAAAATTATGCATATTGGATTCTTATGATTAAAATGATTAAGAAAATTGAAAAGGCAATGTGGTGATGAAACAAAGACCATGAGAAAATAGACTATGCCAAAAGGATGGAAATGAGTCAATATCCAATGGTGATTTGTATGGTAATAGTAGATGATTTTACATTCTGATACCCAACACTTGCAAGTTTTTATTTTAATAAAGATCTAAAAGATACATGGTAGTCACAAGCAAATCTAGCATCACTAAAAATAAATGGTATACTCTACTCTGCGTGAGAATAAAATGACTAAGATCAGCAACCAGAAGAAGGCACCACAATCGCTGATCCTCATGGCCCTACTGATGTACTGGACGACGAGTGCGGATTGCTTCACTAACTGCCTCTAGACCTTCTGCCTGAGATAGACACGCTCAAGGAAGACTGTTGCAGAAAATTTATGTGAATGTCAATGAATGCTTTTGAATGTTAAGCTTCTTATGTACTTAGATGTTTACTTTAGAATATTATATGAGAAACCATTCGGCTGCCATCTTGAAACGCTTGCACTACTCCGATGGAAAAAAAGGTTAATTTATAAAACACAAATTTAACTCATGAATAATCAGGATTTCAAAAGACAAAACTGAAACACGGTGTTAGTGATTACTTTCAACAAGTAGTCGCTTGGTGATAGATATATGTGTGAGACTATATCCCTGACTTAGCATACCACATATGGGGTACTCAGTGCCCAAAGTTTTGGCTTTATAGTAACACGTTTTTGACCGACCAAAAAAAACACCTCTTATTAACAGAGTGTTTGTATGTTATTCACCATAGTGCGAGTGTGATGGCACATCCTCTCCATCTACTGAGATCAAAGATAAAATGACGAACATAGTTTACCACAATCATCCCATCTTCTTGTTGTCTGGCTTCTTTTAACTGGCTTCATCCACCTAAACCCTCGAACAATCTGATCCATTTGACACAAACTTCATTGCCGGGAAGAAAGCACACTACCACAGGAACCACCTTTTCACAATTTGGGATATCTTTCAATTTGGATCAAGCAAGAATAACTGGCCAGACGAGGCTGGGATCAGGTTGGGTCGACATGCCAGAGGAGGAAGATGACTGGAGGACAAGGATGGGAGGGTGAATTAGAGAATGATAGAGGAAATGGAGGTAGGTGAGTTGAAGCGGACGATAGCCGCAACAAGTCTCACACACAATGAATATCCGCTGATGACCTGTGTTGTTGTGCAATCGCGTATGAAGAGTCGTGGTTTATAGAAACCTAACACGGTGTATACATTTCGTGGGTTTTTAGTGTATTTCAAGATGGCACCTAAATGGTTTCTCATTTAAATAATAGGTGCCAAAACTTTGTGTGAACATGGAAAAAAGAAGAAGAAATTGGGTTGGCATTTCAAAAGGCCACTATACACATTTATAAAAGCCAGTATTACTTTGTTCATTATGTATAACTCGTGCTAAGATACTTAGTGGCATTTGTTATTAAATTGCCTATAAAATTTGATTTATAGAGGCATTTTTTAAAAAATGCCAGTGTACAAAATGCCACTAATGAGTATTTTTGTTGTGATGATACTATATATGTGGTGATTGGATACAATATATGTATATATATATAAATCCCTCAACCAAACATATTAAGTCTAAGATGCTTTCCATTAGCAATACACATGAAAAACTTGTTTGACTAAGTGTAGGCTACACCTTCACATGGTGCGCCATGTACCTTGTTGAAGTGTGATGGTAATAATGTAGGTTTCACCTGCATGGGGTGCATTATTATCGTATTGGCTATTGGGTCAGGCTTAGCTGGTGATTCTCAGAGTGTTTGGGCTCAGAAGCATATAGATGATTATGGAAATGAGTTGTGCATATCATCTATCAAGAATTGCATATGATGCAATTGACAAAAGTTGCCTACCTTGGTAATTAACTGTGTTTTGCGGAGTTGGTCGGGCCATAGTTGAATTATCTTAGATCTTGGTCATTATAAAATTGTTTACTATAATTTTCCAAATTGATACTTGAGGGTTGTCAATTTGATCAAAATAATGAGAATAATAATGGTTTTAGACATAATTATTATCATCCAAAATTTTAATCAAATCAAATCAAATCAAAAATGAGTTTTTGAAAAAATTGAAAATTCTTTTATAGAATCAAATGACAATGAACAACAATCACTTTTCCCTGTGATCGGTCCTTGAGAAGGACAAAATAGCTGGGAACAACTTCCACGAATGTTTTAGGATGTTGAGAATCATTCTCACACAGGAGCGCAAGCTCTATGTCCTAGAGACACCAGAACAAGAGGAACCACCTCAAAATGCACCAAGGGCTGACAAGGATGCTTATAAGAAGCATAATGAAGACACCATGGATGTCAAGTGTCTGATGCTATGCTCCATGAACTATGAGTTGAAGAGGAAGCATGAGAATATGGGTGTGATTAATATGGTCACACATCTCAAGAAAATGTACCAAGATCAGGTAAGATAAGAGAGATATGATGTCTCCATTACACTGTTCAAATGTAGCATGGTGGAAGGAGATCCAGTAGGTCCTCATGTACTCAAGATCATCGGGTATGTGGAGAACCTAGCTAGATTGGGATTCCCTTTGGGTTAAGAGTTGGGCAGTAACGTGATTTTGTAGTCTCTGTCAAGTCATATAGTCAATTTGCAATGAACCACAACATGAACGACTTTGACAAAACATTGACAAAGTTGTTAGGCATGTTGAGAACAACTGAGACACAAATAAAGAAAGACAAGCCCAAGTTGGTGATGATGATTAGCAAGACAAAGGGGTAGCCTAATGGAAAAGGTAAAGCTAAGAAGGGTTCTAAAGTTAGCCAGAAGCCCAAGTCTTCAGATCTCAAAGTAAAGGGAGCTGTGAAGAAAGTAAGAGGCGATTGTCACCATTGTCACCAGCCTAGACATTAGAAAAGTAATTGCCCACTCTAGTTAGAAGAATTAAAGAAGAAGAAGGAAGTCACTGAGGCTTCCAATTTAGGTATAAACATTATAAGATAAATTTGACTACTTCTTCATTTTGGTATGTAATACCAAACAGAGATCTGGCATACTAATGTGCAGAATCTGACAAGAAGTAAAAGCCCTCATGGAGGACAAAAGATAGATAAGGTGGAGCAAGAGTTGCAGAAGCTTTGGTCTACATATAAATTTATCTTAGCCCAATGGGCATGTAATAGAGTTAATAGAACTGCTATTTCGTTATGCCAAGAGAATAGAAACATTTACTTTAAAGCATCTTGCAAGATAAGGATGATATATCAATAAAGTAAGAGAGATTAATATTTTCATTTCAAAATATATGATCTTACATGGCAATGCCCAAACATCTAAAGATCTTTGTACGAAAGACTTTGAGATGAATGTTTATAACTTTAATACCAAAGGATTATAATTGATAACTCAAGATTATCATTAGCAATCATAACATTGGATGTATATATAAGAAATGCATTCCTAGAATACATATTGGTGTTAATCTAGACTCCCTTGGTTATTAAACCTAAGGAAATATGCAATTCTTGCTTGTACATAACATGACATAACATCCTTCACTAGAAGTAGTGGAAGGATAAGTCTTCCACCATACTTCATACATATGATGCATGGCGGTCTAATGGAATGAATTCTATAGATAATTACTCATGATTTGTTTTATTTACTGGTAATATGATGATATCTACTCAGTAAAATAAAAACATAAATCTCTTGAAGTGTTCAAGGAGATTATAACTGAAGTATGAATTTGATGAAAGTATTAAGAAACTTTGATGAGATCAAATATTGAAATACTTTGCATCAATACCTTGAGAACCTTCAAGAAAAATTGTGATAATGTATCACAAGTCAAATCCATCTGAACATGATGATGTGCCAGAATGAAGAAATTATACCATGATGAGTCATGATCTGATTATCAATTAATCTAATCTTCTTATCCTCATAAATATATAAGTATCATTAAAATATGTACCATGTGAATGGTTTATGAAACATTATATATGATATGATTTGGGAATGTCCCAATATGTCTAAAGGATTAAAACCTACATTGAGAGAGTTATTTCTTGAAGAAGGTTTATCCATAAGCCATGACTGTTGAATATTACTATTAATGCCTATCCAGTAACAAAATGTTTCGTTGATAGGATAACTGAGTTCCAAAAGAATCAGTGGGAGTAAAAGTAGAATTCGAAATGATTGAGGTCAACAAAGATGTACAATGAGAACTAAGAGAATCGCAAGTAGTTGTGGAATCTCAAGTTCGTCATGTGACACAGAACAAAATGATTATAGAAGAATACATTTGAGATCGTAGGATTGTGAATCCAACAATTTAGATGGGTTGGTCATTACATGATGAGCCAACTAGTTAACTAGAAAATACCATAATCTGAGTAATGGCTCAAGGCCATTATGGGATCCATGTAAACTAACAAGGTAAGACCTTGATAGTACTACTTGAGCGCTAATACCTAAAAGGTGCAATCGGCTCTTGTGGCAAAGACCTACATGGATAATCTAAAAGGACAAATTGGTTGGATAAGATTTTCAAATCAGTTCAAGTTGTTGAACATGACAGAAATTCCTTTTACCCATTGTCGAGCTTGTTGTTGTAGACTAAGAGATTTGGCATATAAAGATTAAAACCAGATTCCTTAAAGGAATACATCAAAGGATGTGTGTGTGACACAACCTAAAAGGTTATATAACTTTAAGAATGCAAATAAAGTCTATAAACTACAAAGTTCAATCTGGGATTGAAACAAGCAACTCAGAGGAGGATCTTTTGATTTGACAAGATAGTCATAAATTTGATTTGAATCAAGATAAAAGATGAAATATGTGATTATAAAAGATTTAATGGGAGCATATATGAATATTCCACATGTGATGAGGAATAACATCTCAATATTGTGATATTGAGAGATGGCATGAAAACCCCTTCAGCAATGAAGGATAAAGTGAAACGTCTTGTGAGATAAGGATGAAGACCTATGAGATAGTTATTGAATGTTTCACAATGGAAGTTTGAGTACAAAAACAATATGTTGAAAGAGTTCAACAAGGATGGAATCAGTGAGAGAGAATCCATATTCATCTCTCATGAACCATGTGTTCCAATTCTCATAAAAAATGGAAATGCCACAGTTAAGATGCCACAGGATGTAGCAATGGATCTTTCATGATTCCTATTATCCCATATAATCTTGTATGTATTGGACATGACAAGATGATGGTAAATTCCAATAAGGGTTATTGGAATGTCATTAAAGATATCCATTAGTACTTGAGAAGTACCTAAGGATAGATTTCTAGTCAATAGAGACCACAATAAAGGAAGAGTTCGATGTAAAGGGTTACATCCATGCAAGCTTCCACAATGACAAAGTGATCGCAATAAAATATATTTGATTTAAAATGAGAAATATTGTTAGTTGGAAGGGTTCTGAACTAATAGCCATTGATTCTATTCTATAATAGATGTCGAGTATACTTGTGTTGTGAACACAGAGTGAAACTAAAGGTTCATATGATGAAATTATAGATGTTCCAACCATTGATGACTCAGTAGTGGTACTGTGACAATGATAGAGCTAATTAATGGAGGATACCATATTATGACAGTTCTGTCTCATACGAGAAATCATACATCGAAGAGAGAAGGAAACATGTAATATACCGACTAATAGCAAAGTGTTGCTAAACCTGCTGTATCGACACTAGCACAACAAAAGCATGATGGACTTGTTTAGATTACCAAGAATATGATTTATGGGTGATTGGATCTAAGTGCAAGTGGGACTCTATTAGTAAGGTATGCCCATAGAGCCAATTATGTGATGATTGACATGTCATATACCATAAAGGGTTTGATTAATATTCATAGAGGAAAGCTTCCAATTCATTCTATTTCATTCAGTTATGAGATAATGAGGAAACATTATGAATGTCTAGAGAATAATATTACTCAATGACGTATGTCTTCAAGTATTAGCCTTGGGGAAATGAGATCATAAGGATGTTAAGCATACATATACATATTCTCATTATGTCCCTGGTCGGTTGTTATTGTGGAAGGTTTATAGACAACAATGACACATAAGATTAGAGTGTGAGTTGGTTGATGACAGAATCTCATTAGTCATGATATGGCAATATCAAACCAAGCACATAGATATATGTCAGAGAACAGTGTATCAAATATACCCACCTTGAGAGTGACACATGGAAACCATCATATGGTAAGTCATAGTCATCTCTCATAGTGAAGGTGGTGATTGTGATTCTCAGACCTAAAATCACTACACTCATCACATGTCGTTGGGTATGCTTTGACATCATCAAATGTAGTCCTAAAACATGGGTTGTTATAAAGGTAATGTTTGGGTGACTTTGACACATGGGAATAGGCTACAAGTGATATACATGGGATTTGTCCCTCCTATTGGAGTATGATATGTTGGCTACTTGATAAGTGAGACTCAAAAATGCGTGCGCATGCACATGTAAATCAATATCTGATATTAAGGTCGCATTATCTCAAATAGTCTTCTCTTGGTTCAAGAAACATGGATTGATCATTGAGAGTATGATGATTCCATACCTCAAGTTCCTCCTAGATATCACTGATAAAGGAATTATACAATCACTGCAACACCTTACATAGATTGTAGGTTGAAGTTGTTCTCCAACTTTCCATTCACTTGGGTAGCGCTGAAGTGCGACTAGGCACCACTCCTTGCTTGTGATTTCATAAGCTAGTTATGGACATTCACTGCCAACGTGATAGGGGACCTATAGGGTCACACACAAAGGAACTCATCTAGAAGGGGAGTTTATCTTGAATGATAAAGTGATTGATTACTAAAGTGTTTAGGTATTCAATTCACACAACATATCAACTGATTGGCTGACTCAACTGCCAAATGACCATATGAAGTGTTAAGACAACCATTTGGGCTTCTAGATGGGCATCTCAAGTGTTGATATATCTGTTTGAGTTGTCAGGATGATCAGAGTTTCAATTAGCTAAGTTCTTCCCTTGAATCAACCAGTTCAATGTGATCGACTCATCTCAAACTCACCAGACGGCCATTTGGGTAAGTGAGATGGGTGTCTTGTTAGTGTGAGATGGCTCAGCTGGGCCGAACAAACATTCTGGATGTTTCTCAAATAGTTTTGATTGCACATTACTTGGGGTGTAAGGAATTAATATGTGATATTAATTGGAATCAAAATTGCCAAATTTATGAGCGATTGGAAAGCTGCCAAACAGCCATTTGGCAGTTCGAGATGATCGTCTCATGTGACCAGATGACTGTCTCAGTCACCAGATGAATGTTTCATGGTTTGCATGTTGTGGAAATTTAAGATATACTTATCCCTTCCACTCTCGCATAGATCCTGAACAGACTGGGAACCCTGGCCCTAACCCTGCCTATAAATAGAGGGGTATTGGGGGATTCCCATAAAACAACAACATCAACTGGGAATCATTTTCTCTAAAAATTGTTGTCCTCTCTGGTTGTAGTAACTGAGAGATCCCAAGCAAGTCCTACCCGACAAGGGAGGGATAGCTACAGGAGAGAACAATTGAGGATCGTTGTTTTGGGAGAGCAAGTTGGTGACTGGTATGCCAACAGGAGGGACAAATCCTTCTTGTCTGTCCTAGTTTAATGACACAAGTTCTATTCAGACCATGTGGAATACTCTAGAGGAAGGAGTCCTTTGTCTTTTAGGAGAGCAGAGTCAGCCTACAATCTGTGGCGAGACCACAGGAGTCGCTGCAGAAGCTGTTCTGTTCATAGTTCGTGGTGAAGTCCAAGAGCTGCACAGCCACCGTCCAAGAGAAATTAGTAGATAGTTGCACTGAAGTGAGTTGTTGTCACTGGACTTGCTCCAGGACCATGTATAACTCATTAAACCATCCTTCCTATTTCATAGTAGTTTATGCGATCTTGTTGTTATGGGAATACCGATAGATAAAATTTTTGTTTCCGCTACTATACTTTGTGCCCGTATTTCCCAACAATCAGTTCATCTGCCCCAGTGCCATTGGTGTCCATTATCTGCTATTCAAAGACACCCAATTCATCCTCGAACTTTCCCGACATGATAGGTTTGCAGCCGCCAACCTAGTTTTTGATTTGACTGATCTGTCGGCACATATTGCATGTTACCTTCTGGAGCATCCCGACCCAGAAGATGTCCCTGAGCCTATAGACCATAGGCAGAGTACCTCTTTAGATGTCCATGATGATGTGACTTCCCCCCCTCCTTGCCCTTATTGATGTCGGACTAGGAGTGCACATGCACTGAAAAAGGACCCGATGAGCCCTATGGGTTTTATGAGATCCATGATCAATTTGATGAGATCCAATGTGAGCACCAGTACCAGGGACACCAGCTTAATCATATGTACTTGATGCAGTGCTAATAGGAGTCTCAGCATGTGGATGCAGACCACTAAACTGCTAGTCATCCCTAGTATGAGGAGTATGGAGCTCATCAGGCTTACCCTAACCCCAACTCCTAATACTGGGAGAACTACTACTACAACCCCCATCTTCCTCTCATCCACTGGCACATTACCCACCGCCAGAGTGATCTTCTTCCCTCCATATCCAATTTAGGATTTCCTTGGGATGAGCAAAAATCTAAGTTTGGGGTGGAGGTGGGTGGTATATTTCTATTTCACCCCCTTATCTTTTCCCTTCTTGCATTATTTTTGCGTTTTTATTTGTTTTGCATGTAGTTTATTTGTTCATGGCCTTTATCTAATCGGTCATGCTTTTACTTTCCTTAGTTGCAAAATGGCCATTATCTAGTTGGCCATGTTGAATAGACGTCTATCATTGTACCCCTTTCTGAATTTAGTAAATCTTTTGCAAAAATTTTACAAATTGCGCACCGTGTCACCTAGGACCTCGAAATAGCATCACTCCTTGGAAAATTTGGCAATTCGTATGGAATCAATTAAAACCAAACATGATTTTTCCTTATTTTAAATTATGGATTAACTTGATATAATCTCATATAATGTGATTGATAAGAATATTCTATGTGATGTAATGACACTTTCAGGAAAAAAAAGTTGAATCTATAAGCACAAGGACACCTCCCCTTTATTTTCTTTCTCAAAAAAAAGAAAAAAAAGAACCACCTCCGGACAAAAATCAAGTCTGGGTAGCATGCTTCCCATATCAAAATTCCATACCACTCAAGGGGTGTATTAATTGAAGCTTTTCACGCACCAGGAGCCCATCTTATTCATGCCAGATGCTCATCTCAGGCGCCCTAGACGACCGTGTCGATCCAACTTAAAGATCAAGTCAGATTGAAAGGGCGTTACCACTCATACTAGGGTTTCAATCCTTAGTTGCGTGACAGGGCGCCAACCCGGTGTCTCATGCCCAAATAACCAGTTCAACCTTTTTCTTCATGACCAAGAAATATCCAAGTTAGTGCCACCACCCCTTGGATTAGGGTTTGATCTGCTTCCACTATGTCCATGCCACATCACACATGAGACGGGCATTTTGGCCAAACGAGATGGCTATTTTGCAGCTCGCAAATAGCAAAAGTCAGCAGTCGCCTCTCCCATTTGTTCTTCCCCCTCCAGGGTTTCTACCCCTCCTTCCCCTATAAAGGAGTGGGGACTCCACTATGAAATGTATCCTATATTTTGTACTTGCATCTTTTAATTAAGCTCTGTCATTTTCAATTCATAGTTGTGTAATCTTCATTCTGCAATAAAATTTTGTTCTTCGTCTCTGGATCTGGATCTTACCTTATTTCTCATTCTTCTTGTTCATTCTCTTGGTGTGGCGAATTAAGAGTGCAAACCATTTTATATTCACTAGCTTAGTCTCCTTGGAGATTCTATCTTTTTGGTTTGTGGCTTCCTACTTCCTTGTTTCTCCATCCCTTATCATGGCTAGTGAGTAGTTGTTTTATCGAGATGAGGGGAGTATCCCCTTAAACATGTGTTGATTAGATCAAGGTTTTATACAATTTTTTTATAGATAGTTTTTGGTTTAGAAATTGTCAATTTTAATTAAGTAGTTAATCATTTTTATTGTGGGTTAATCTCAGCAGATTGGACCATGGAAACCGAGATTTAGAATGACTAAACCAATTTGGATGTGACTGCATAAAAATCCCCATTAGGATGATGGACTAGGATACATGAATGTCAGGACCAATGGGTTCAAGTGGAGCTCGTCTCTTGTGTTTCATTTATGAATAATTCACATGACTTCTTCTATCTTGCTTGTCGTGTATTTCTTCGATCTTGTTTTCACTTTGGTTATGGCGGTGAAACCCCTAATCCTCAATGCTTTTCCCATCTAATTTGATTTGTTTTCCTTCCACCGCTTGTTTCCCATCACCACCTTTCATTCTGCAATTTAATTCTTGTTCTTAGATAATTCTCTTTTATTTTGTGCTAACAATCTTCCTTCTTTTCGTTCCTTAGCCTAATCCTTTCATTTCATTGCTTTTAGTGTAATATTTTATTTCATTTGCAATTTACATTATTATTTTCATGTAATTACCCCCAATCTCATAATTTACTTTCTTTTTCCTTTATTAAAAAATCCTCCAGAAAGAAATAAAGTTCAAAAATCAATTGGTTTTAAAGAAACGATCCTAAAAAGTTGTCATGTGGGATAAACCCTTATATACTAGCCTTAATTGGAAAGTAAAAAAAGGTTAAACTCTAGGATAATTTATCCTAGTGAATTGGTGTGATAAAGAATGCATATCAATATACTATACATGCTTATCATGATAGAATTGAGATCTACAATCCTTCCTATAACTATGCTCAGCTACCACCTCAACCTTCTTCAAATTATCTCCAATTTTATTTTCTCCAACTTCAAGACATTATTACTCACTTTAACTTTGATAGAGAAACCACTTTCTTAAAAGATTATTCACTTCATATGTTGGGGTTATGCAATTGGAATCACACCATTACCTATTATGGGAAAAAGAATATATGGGTGTGGATTTGGATGATGGATTTCTATGGACTTTCTGGTGTATTTTGAAATTTTAGGTATGACCATGTTGTACTTTATCTTCAATATTTAAGCATGATTGTATTATGAGCTAATTTTCAATATAAAGGAAATATCTTTTAAGGAGCAATGATTTTGTGTACTTTTGTCCTTGGTTTATACACATAATTTTTTTTATTCAAATTGAGATTCCAAACCATTTTAATTGCTTTTGTGTCATTGTTTGTATGACTTCACTTCGGATAATTTGTGTTTTGTTTTCTTCACTACCTTTTTGATAGGATTGGTTTTTATATTTATTACACATTATATATACATTGAAGAAATACTTGTTATATATTTCAAAGTGGTTTTATCACCTAGGACTAAATATATTCCACTTGATGTTAATGTAAATTGCTATGATTGCTTTTATTTATGGGGAGATCACATAAATGGGGGACCCGCTTCTTCACTCCACCCATTTTTTCTTTATGATTTTGATAAAAAAGTAGAATAAACTAGATCTAAAGAACATATTTTTACCATGATCTTTACTTAACTTTATTATATTTTAGTTATGGTTCTAAGAAATAACAACTATATTATGTACTCTTGATTAGTAGAGAAATTTATGATAAAAGTGATAATGCAAGTGTGTCATCCTTATATATGAAACTCCATCTCCTAACTCTATGGTTAACATCACTTACATTTTATTCATGCCCTCAATCATATTCTATGCACGTGGTATAACATAAGGACAAGTATGATCTTTATAATAAAATTGTGAATCCTTTGATAGCATTTTATTTTATTAAGGAAATACTTATCATCATAAAAAAATGGATATTCTTGGCCTAAGGACAACAATTGGATTTATTTTTATGAATTATTTATATCCTATTATTTTTATCTCTAACTGTGTTATTAAGAAATTTGGAAACAATGAGTTAAACAAAAAAATGAACTTATAGTACATGTGGATTAATTATTTACCCAAATTGATTTCCCAAAGAATTGTAAACCTTGTATTTCTTCACTTATTTATTTTAAAATTATAAATGTATCAATGATAATTTTCCTACAAGAAATTTTACTATTAGTTAGGACTCTAGGGATTTGTCAAAATTACTAATTAACTTCTAGTATTAGCATGTATAGAGATGATTAGGTGATGTTTAGTTAGTAGAATTTTTGGTCAAACTTTTAGTTTGACCAAGTTGGTGCAAACCAAAACTTTAGTTCATTATGGAGATATCTAAGGAGCAAATATGCTTCTGGGTGTATCTGGTCCAAACATCCAGCTTGACTAAGACTATAGTTTGAATGATGGGTAGTAAAAACAATCTAATTAAAATTACACAGCTATTGTGTTGCATCTAAATTGACATCTCTATTTCTAGACAACCTCTGGGACACAATTGATAGGTGGATGGGCCTGTATTTGTCCCTTGTGGGCCATGCTATGCTCACCAGGAATGTGTTGGCACCGAAGATATCCTTTTGGTGCACACAAATCGAGATGATGTCGTTCATCATTGACAAGATAAGGACAATATGTGGCTGCTTCCTCTGGGGGGTAAAGTTCATGCAGTGGCTTGGTCCACTGTTGCTAAGCCTTTTCAACATGGTGGGCTGAACCTCTCAGATCCGCATAGGTTGACGACGCATGCTCCTAGGAAGAGAATTGATGACTTCATCACCAAACCTTCTTCCACTTGGACCCACTGGTTAAAGTCTCGTTATGGCCCTATTCTTTCTTCTTCCCCTACTGGTTGTTCTAGAGTCTGGAAGGCAATGTCCAGTAACTGGAGTGTTGTGGAACACCGATATTTATTGGTTGTTGGTTGGGGTTCTAGGCTCACCAGTAAACCTTGGGTCGATGTGTTTTTTTGGCCCCCAGGTTCATTGGTTCCAGATTTTGTGGAACCACTTTCACCTCCCTAAGTGGAGTTGTTGTTTGTATAGGGGGCTTTTGAGGTGGTTGCCCACACTGGATAGAATGAAAGAGTGGGGCTTGGTGAACCAAACCCAATGTTTGTTGTGCAAAAGTGAGGAGGAATCACACCTACACCTTTTGTGGTCTTGCCCCTACTCTAAGTACATTTGGTGTAGGACCTCTCTAAAAATGGGTTGGGGCGGCTTACCCCTGGATAACTTGGATGGTAATATTCTTTGGATCCTAGAGAAAATGGCATCCAACCATGCTCTTAGATGCTTCACTGGTATTTGTTTATCTTCTATGATTTTCCTTATTTGGAAGGAAAGGAATTGTAGAGTACATACTGGTAGGGAGAGTTCTAATTGGATCTACCTTGGGTCCAAGTCCTTATGGATTAGTGTCGAATAATTAAACATCTCAGCGTTCCACCCGAATCTAGAAAATATGTTTCTATTTCTAATTTCTACTTATGTTTTGGCAAACGAGACATAAACTATTTTCAAAGAAGCCCAAACATACATTAACGCTTGTTGAAAACAAGTGTTTCTATATTTTGAAATCTAAAAAAGTGTATAAGTATCTTGTATTTGTTATAATATTTGGTCGTTGGTCTTTACAATGTAAGTACACCACATGTGAATGGAGTCTCATACTTGATGATATAGAAAATAAATGGATGATGAGAAGGAGAAGGGAGAGGAACATGTCAAAGTCATTTGGTTAATGAGGAAGGAAAATTCATTGATGGTGAAATCATGAAGAAATTCTGGCATTTCTCCTCTAAATTGATGAGAAATGAAGGGAAAAAATCATACCAAGTAATTCAGTTGCATTCAAGTGTTTGGCTCATTCTAAGTGATATTTTCCCACAACAATCAGGTTCCTTTGAGGTAAAATTTCCCAACCTTTAAGGAAAGAATTCCCATTCTTTAAAGTACAAATTAGCTATCACATATTTGGTTCAATCTCATTTGTCCATGCATCAATTTTTTTTGAAGGTCCATGTTGTGAATTCTTTCGTATAGTTGTCCCCTTGTGTTTTCTTTTCCTTGTTATCAATACTAGAAGAATACACATGCTAAGCACATTCTCTACGAATGATTTCAAATAATGAATTAGTACGGAACATTAAATGTTCATCTTTTCACATTTGCAATAATCATATCTTCACATACTTTTTATTCTTATCTATAATGACACATTAGAAAACACAATGTTAAAAACACATTTTCATAAATGTCCTTATCGTCTAAGAACTCATAACTGACTTAATTTCAATCTGGGCATCAACTTCTAAGTCTTTTCAAATATGGAGTCCTACCCAATTACCAAAATTTAAATAAAATTATTATTTTTGGATTCATAATTTGTACTAGATAGTTTAAATACAACCTGCTTAAAAGGAATAGCCCAATTAAAACCATACCAACTTCTTCCAACCTGCAGCACGTCATGCTCCCTTCTCAATCATGTTCTTGTTGACTTATAATGAGAATAATACAAAAAGAAATGATAAAATAAAATAACCAACATAAAATGCAATAAAGAAAATGGATTAAACAAACTGATGACTTCACCTTCAAATGATGAAGTAAAATCCAAAATTCAAATTTTCTCTATGTTCATAATTAGTACTCATGATAATTTACACTACAGCCTACTAAAAGGGAATAACTCAATTATTTTGAATGACTCCTTTCAACCTATAATTTGTCACCATCAAACTACCTCTATACCCATTATCAACCATGGACATGTTTATTGTTGAGAAACAATGCAATGAAAACAAGAAAAGTAAATAAACAACATAAAAGGGACTAAGTAGGGTGATGAACTGACTATTAATCTCGATTGACAAAAGTTGACTATTTTATTTCCCAACATGTTACAATTAGTACTCAGAGTAATTTACGTACAATTTGGAAAAGTGAATAGTTCAATTGATTGTCGAGACTGACTCCCTCCAACATGTGTCATTATCGATTACATGACTGTAAATGGGTTGGGTATTATCTATTTACCCATCACCCATGCCCTATGTAAGAAGTGGGATCCAAGAGGGGATCCACTCCCTACTCAATTGATGAATAAACATATCTAATCCAAACACACTAACATGTTGGAATAGTTGTGTTTTTTCATTCCTCAATATAATGGTATATAATAATATCCTTAGAAATAAATGTATTAATTATATACAAATTATATGATTATATAATAATTTCCCACTTGGTGTTTACATGGAAGAAACAACTTTTTCATTAAGTAGAGGGATATCCAAACTATCTCAAGTCTATCTCTCAGGAGTTATCTTTACAAAGCCACGTCATCATGTCAAGCCCTTCATGTCCTTCACTTAAGGTGTTGGAAAGCATAACCAGCATAAGAAGATAAAGTGGATGTTGTCAGCACAAAATGCCAGTATGAGCATATAAATATGAATTGAGAAACATTATGGGAAAAGGACAACAATTAAACTTAATCAAGGCTTCCCAGATCAAGAGAGGAAAGGAACATCCAAATGGATATCAAAGAGAACATTTTGAATTAATAAGAGAGTTTCTTGCCTTTTAACAATGCCACATAAATAATATCACAAAACATAAATAGTTGCATGGTGAGTAATAAGCAGACTAACATATACTAAAAAGCACAGTAAGGAACCATATATTCCATACCAAAGGGGCAGGGGGACTAAAACCTCACTTCCAAATAAATATCATATGTGGTAGGGGAATGCAACTTAGTGTCTTGTAGGAAACCAATGCCTATAAACATCATGAATCATAGGGGAATAAAACACAAATATGATGTCACTGCTTCTAGTTGTGACTAGTCAATCACACATGCAAATAGGGTAGATATAATTAGTTAAGATGAGATAAGGGATGTGAACATCTAACTTTCAAGTGGGGTCATAGTACCCATAATCAATGTTCAACCATATCAACAAGTAAGATGCATCATAAGATCATAAAAAGTCCATAACTTGAAAGTTAGGCTTTTATTTAGTTCAAATATTCCAGATAGGGTTTCCACATGGAATAGTTTGAAAAAGATACAACTTAGGATCCAATAAGTATATCCAAAAAAATAAGTAGATCAGAAGATCAACATCATCATTTGATCACTCATATAGGTCAACATCTCAAAGGAGAGAGAAGTTTATTAGGTAATATGTTCATAAAACCAAGAGAGAGAGAAATATAGGTGATTTCTTAATATGATTAATAGGGATGCAACATAACTCATATCTAATCTACCAAGATCCAAGCTAAACACTAGATTACACCGGGTTCCCAAGCCACCTATTAAACACATGTATGAAATTAGGATTATGTTTACAGTAATGGCATAAACTCCAATTTTTTTACTATTAATTAGGTTATCATAATCACAAAAATAATGTAGATTATATTTTCCCATATTCTTTAATATTTTTTTCTAATTTAAATATTACTAGTTATGAATTTTGGAAATTTAACCAATTAGGAAAGTCCTTAAAATTCACATATTATATACATTAAAACTGGGTTACAAAACTTATATCGTATTGTAGAGAAAACTCTCACAATTCCAAAATATTTTCTTTTACTTTTATGATCTATAGATATTTTATTATGAATTTTAAGATATTGACCAATCAAAAAATTTGAATAAGCCACATATATAGCATTATCCATTTTAAAAGCCAAACTAAGATGGCTCAATGAGGGTCTTCTAACTGGCCCACACCTACAACAAGGCAAGCGCACAACTTGGACCAAAGAATAGTGGAAACCTAGAAAAACTAGGGAAATAAAAAGATGATAATATCGCGAGGCAAAAAAGGTTAAACACCCAAAATAGGGACATATAGTACAACTACATCGTCATTGTTACTTCACCAAACAAGAAACACCATGATTTGGGGCTCTAGTCATGATCCAGTCTCTAATACCAGTGATCAACAATATGAACCAACACTCCCTTCACCATGATCGTGGTGCAATAGAGCAGGGGACCCCAAATAAAATAGTGTTGTGTGACTAGAGTTGATTGTGGTGGTCTATGTTGTATTGGACTGAGAAAGAATCAAGAAACCTAGGAAAATGGAATTCCCCACTAGGAAAAATTGTACATGATGAGACAAAAACCCTTGGTGATGTCAGCTATGGAAATATCAAGTCAAATGAGGGTAAAAAAGGCTGAAGCGCAAAACCAATTTGAGGATCAATGAAGAAGAACATATAATGGGGAGAATGAGAGATAACTTAATGTGTATGAAATTGAGGGAGTGTTAACCCTTAAGAGACCCTACTAAATCTTCTTGGGTGATCAGTAGGTTCCCCAGAGGGTCCAAATCCATGTGACGACATGGGGTTGATCTCACAAACCAAACGATTTGAGTGGCTAAGCTTAAGGGGAAACAAGACCAAGCCAAAACTAGGAAGTAGCCCATGTAAGCACGAAGGACGCGTTAGTATGGTTTTGTAGGGGTTTTAAGACAAGAATATGTGTGAAGAAAAAAAGAAAGTAGAAACAAGGGAATAACAAGGAGAAGAGGGATCTAGGAAAATGGCAGGGGTGTGAAGACCCTGTAACCCTAGGATACGTAGGGTTAGTGCATTTTGGATGATATAAGGAAAGTAAGGGAATGGAAAATGTAGGAGGAGGAAGGGAGAGGGAGAGATAGAAGAGGAAGTATTAGAGTAAAGTTGAAGAACCAATTGAAGTTGAAAAGGGAACCAGTTGGAGGAAGAATAAAAGAAACTAACAGTGTGTTGCAAATCTGACATCCATAAAGGAATCCAAGTTTTATAAGTAAGGAAAGGATGTGTGACCCACGAACATTAATAAAGCCAACATGGCATGATGAAGTCATGACATTTTAGGTAATTAGTTGAAATACATTAATATTTGATAGTTTATGGTTGTATTGATATGTTTTTTTTCTATAATTAGTTGAGGATTCATTTAATGCTCTAATAAGATTAAATTTGACACCTAGAATATTTAAAGCATTTAGAATCCAAATATAAACTTAGTTTTCACTTTTAGGAACATTTCATATGTCATCCAGTTTATTTGGGTCCTTTTAGCATTATTTTGTTAAATCTCTACCATTATCAAATTAAAGTGAGAGTTTTCAAGTAGACTAATTAATACATGATAAAATCCAAATTTTAGATTAGTTCCCACTTTTGGGGTAACCCATTATATCATTTAGTATTTCTTTGAGTTATCTTATAATCCCTTTCCTAGATGAAATTAAGGTATCTAGGATTATTTACTTAATGTTAAACTTGGCACACAAGTTAACCAAAACATGAGGATTTCAAATATGAGTTTAATTTCTTTTTTATAGACTATTTATAGGGTTATCTAGAGGATTAGAGTTATATGGGTTTTATTTCCATATTTATTCATTCAAGGAGTGGGCCCTGATAGGGAATCCACTATGTATTTAATTTCAGGAATAAACCCATCTAAACCAAACACACTAACAAGTACGATGCAATAGGCATATTTTATTTTCTCAATTGAATGGCATACAAAATCAAAGTATAGTATAGAAATAAATGACTATATTCAAATATAAAAAGTTACATAATAATCTCCCACTTGGGGATTACACGGAAGCAACAACTTCTATATCTAGATAGAGCATATTCGAAACTATCTCGAGTCTATCCCAAGAGTTAGCTTCACTAATCCAAGTCTAGGTTATCATGTAAGGTCCAACATGTCCTTTACCTAAGGAGTTGGAAGCATATCCCACAAGAGAAGACAAGATGGAAGTTGTAAAAAAAATGGAGGTATGAGCATATAAATAGGGATTGAACAAAGTAAGGGAAAAAGGACATCAACATATTTTGTCAAGGATTCCCAAATCAAGAGAGATAAAGAACATCCAAATGGAAATCAAAGTGAATATTAAACATAATAAATAAAATAATTTCTTGCCTTTGATAATCTCACAACAAAATATCACCATCATAAATAATTGTCAACATTGTGTGTTAAAACAATCAGACCAACTTTACTTAAGTAGGACTGAGATCCATAAAATCTCAAGCCTAAAAGTATTGGATGGAAAACACACACCATGGGTAGAATATGCACCCCCTTTAAATGCGTTTGAGATGGAATACACACGTCCAAATGTTATGGTGTCATAGAGGTAGCCACTACTATAAATAAGTTTAGTCTATTGTACATGCCAATGTATATGCAAAAATTAGCTTTACTCAAGATCAAGTAAAGGGATGAGATCATCCAACTGGTATCAAGTGGGGTTAGAGGACCCATAAATAAATATCCAACAATCATATCCACAAGTAAGGTGCATAATAAGATCATAAAAGTTCAACACCTAAAAGTTAGGGTTTCACATAGTTCAAGTACTCAAATTAGGGTTTCCAAATGGATTAATATGAGAAAGATACAAATTAGAATCTCATGAGTACATCCAACAAGTAATAAGTTAAAAAGATCAACATTAGTATACAATAACTCATACGAGACAAAATCTCAAAGTAAAGAGAAGTGTATAGAAATACATGTCCCAAAAGACCAAGAGAAAGAGAAATGTAGGTGATTTCTCAATTTGATGAATGAGAGATGCAACATACCTCAGATTAAGTATAGATAAATCCCTCCAAAATTCAAACCTAGGTCTTCAACAAAGATTCAACCAACCTATTATGCATACATGTAAAGTTAGGGTTAAGAATACATTTATACCATAAACCATAAAAGTCGCATTTTTACTATTACTAAATTAGGTTATCAAAACTGTACTATCATGTAGGTTATATTTTCTTGATTCTATATCTTATTTTATTTCATTTTTCTAATTTAGAAACTTTTAGATATCAATTTTAGAAATTCTGACCAATTATAGGATTCCTAAAATTTGCATATTTCTTATATTCAATAGGTTAGGAAACTAACACAACTAGATGAAGAAAAATTTCAACGATTACAAAATGTATTTTATCATAGATTTATGGCCATCCAGTAATAAGTTATGAATTATTTGGATAAATATATTTACATCAATTTTATGAATCAGCCTGACCCAAATGATAAGAATGACCCGCATGGGTTTTACAATCTTAATGTGTGATAGGTTTCCTTTTCATTCTTCACAAATCCAACAACCTACATGGAAAAAACCAAAAAAAGATGAGAATGTTGGATCAAGGGCTCTAGAGGGGGGTGAATAGAGCTTCACAAATCTCACAAGACGAATTAGACCACCAAATTATATTAAGTGCAAAAACTTAAACATACAACCAATTTTTTATCCTAACTATCATGCATAGTAAGTGTGAGAGACAAGGAAGAACATACACTTGGACAAAGTGGTTTAGAGTGGTTCCACACTTCAAACTAGAAGTGAGTCAGTCCACTACCTAGAGGTGGTTAGGCTCTAGGACTTTGCAATCTTGATGCTCTTATATTCATTTATAAGATTACAAGACAACAACCTCATTCATCCAAGGACGTAATACCTCAAGCAAGGATCTTCAACCTATCGAAGGAACTTACCCACTTGAACCATGGAGTCTTTAGCCTTCAACAAGGACTTACCCACTCCTTCTTTAAGTCTTTGGCCTTCAAGGAATTACCTATCCTTCTTGAACATCTGCCTTGCCTATCTCCTTTACTTGGAGATCTGGAACACCATGCTTTCTTCAACCTTGAAGAATAGCAACTCCTTCTCCTTCACTCGGAGAAGATCTTCAGTCTTTTCTTCAATAGGAAAGGGGGTAGGAAGATGGAGGTGGAGAGCTATACATGGATACAAGACGTATCTCTCTTACAACAGATCCTAACTCACTCATAATCATAGATTTGACTTGAAGGTAGAGTGAGAAAGGGGCTCAAATGTGTGCAACACTCTCAACTAATCAAGAACCAAACATATATGGAATGAGCAACCTTGGAATGAACTCCAAGTGGTTCTATTTATATCAGAGGGTGCCCCTTTGAGTTGGGGAACACTTAGGGTCGAATTATAGCTATTTTTACCCAAGGTAATGGATCTATTTTTGCCCAAACAAGTCACCAATGGTCACAATCACTTTTTCTACAATTTTTGTACAGTGCATTTGGTCGAGTTTCAATAAAGGTAACTCAACCGATTGGGTAAAAGACAAACCCAAATTTCAAACCATCGGTCGAGTTTGTCCTGAGGAAACTCGACCGACCAATGAAAGTTGTGTTTGGTCAGTAACCCCATCAGTCGAGTTCTATGAATGCACAACTTGATCGATGCACTCTTCAGGGAATTGATCCAGTGGATCGGTCGAGATTGTAACTCAACCGATTGACTGCCTGGGATCAATTTTCTAAAGTGCATAAAAAGTGATTAAAACTTGGTGCAAAGTCCCAATCAATTTTCTCATCTTAGTTACAAGCCATATCATCAATACAAGTGATTACAAAAATATTCTAAGGTCAATTACATGGATTTCCAAATTTACACACTTGTATAGCTTTTGACTTGAACTTGAGCAAATTGGGGCTTGAGTGTTTTGATCCTTTACATGTACCTAACACCTGAAATCAATCTTGAATACACATATTATATACATATGAAAGGAATGGTTAAGTCATTATCAAAATATGGTCAATGTATAACCTCTAGGTCAATAGAGAAGACTAAAATGTCCTCAAGCAACATAAAATAAAATGAAGGATGTCAAGGGAAAAATAGAATTCTTGTTGCTTCATCTTTCACCCTCATGATGCCTACAAACTAGAGGAACTCCCATTTTCCCTAGAATTCTTGGCATCAGGGCTGAGGTTGCAAGTAGAAGAGATCAATTACCTATGTGGTCAACCGTGAAGCATGGGAAGGGTAATCTCATTGAAAGAACTAGTAGACTCGACAATGAGCACACAAATCTTCTGATCCTTGAATCATGTCCAATGAAGTAAACCCCACAAAGCTTCCTGAGCTATTCTAGTCTCAACAATCCCATACAAAAGGCCATGAGATTAGTAAGATATCAACCAACTATTGTCGCTACTGCTATGGTCAGAAAGGGAAATCATTTGAGATTTTGAAAGAAAGATCATGATCAAACACCACTAGAAACGCTGACACTGTAAGATGTAGGAAAATATGTAGACATCAAAACTCATCAACGGTATATGGAATCCTAATGATCACAATGGGCATGGAAACCATAAACAAAGTGATGTGAAGAAAAGGAAAATCAAGGAAAGTACCTCCAATGCAAGAAACTACAATTTCATATGGATATGTAGCACCATGAGGACAAAAACTAGATTTTTGTGCAAGTTCCTAGAGTCTGTAGACCTTTGTCAAACCCTATACGTGAGCCATAGATAGGGGTAGTAACAAAGGTATGCTCAGATGCAAACAAGGAGAACAAGCATATATAAATGATTCATATCATCCCTTGATTGTGTTGGGACGTGTATTTGTAATTCTGAGGCTGAGATGGTGAGGAGATCTACTATAGCCAAAATCAGAGGAGAAACCAGCTCCCAAAAAGGGATGGGGCCAACAAACACTAGAATATCTAGGATTGAACAACATAAAACCTTATGAGGAAGGCATCAATGAAGATATTGTGGAAAAACATTGACATATGAGGGAGAAAGTAGAAAAAGAATCAAAGGAATAAGGGGTGTTGTTTGTCTGGTTTCCAAAAAATGACATAGGTAGGATATGTTACACACTTGTAAATAAGTACAATATCTATAATTAAGTTTTTGCTCCGGATAAGTAAGGAAGCCAAGAACAAAAATTACTTATCTTGGAACTTTGCAAAATCGATTAAATACATCAATTAATTAATGTGTTGTGGCTTTAAAAATGTGTTTTCTTTCCCTAACTAGTTATTGGATCATACAAGGTTCGAATAAATCTAAACTTGAAACCTAGGCTAAATACGACATGTATATTTTGATTTTTCCATCATTTCCCACTTTTGAAGTCATTCATTGTATCATTTAGCATTTTGGATTTAATCTTATATTTTCTTTTCTTAATAAAATTAAGCCATCTATGATTACTCATTTAATCACTTCTTTGCACCCAAGCTAATTGGGATCCCAGAAACACGATTTTAAGGTTAGATCTAACTTTTGTTATTTCATTGTATGAGTTCTCTTATGATCATGGATTAACTCAATTACCTTAATATTTAAATATTTATCAACATTTATATTCAACAATTATTATTTAGAATCATGCTATCCTCATCTTGTTATGAAAAGGGATATGATGTCTTGTAATGCACAAAGTTCCATATTTTACTCATTTATCCCCTTAAGTTTATTAATTTAGCATTAAATGATATGGTGGCGCACTAGTTATCTCCACTTATATTAATCATCTAATTAGTATTAAACTATATATATAAGTCACATTATTATCTAGATGAATCAATCATTTATATTTATTCATATTAGATTACAAATTATGCACATGTAAGTCATTATATGTGTATTAGTGAACACATGTTATGTATTGATGAACCCATTCACATATCATGCCCTGATTAAGTAATTAGGTCCAATCTATGTGTATTAATATATGCTATATGATTATGGCACCTAGTGTCACTAATGTATCATGAATGTCACAAGGATGTGTTGGTATGTAAGCCCAAAGAGCCAATCATGTGATGATTATAACGTGGCATGATGTAATTGAATTTGATAAAAATTAAAGGTAATTCCATTTCTTTTGTTTTATTCAGTTATGAGATAATAATGTAACATGATAAATTTCTAAAGAATGATGCTACTCAATGACATCTTTTTTTAGGTTGAGGACCTGAACAATGAGATCATATTTATTATAAGAGTTCATCAATTCTTGTTATGTCCCTATTAGAATATTACTATGGAAGAAAAATGGAGAATAGTAGTATAGACGACTAAAGTGTGTGTTGGTTGATGACAAAATCTCATCAGTCATGATATGTGATATCAAACAAAACACATTGGTAATTTTGTTAGAGAATAGTGTACTGGACATACCCACCTTGAGAGTGATACATGGAGACCATGGAATGGTAGTCAGAATCAACTTTCATAGTGCTAGTGGTGATTATGGTTCTTAGACCTAAAGTCACTGCACTCATCACATGTCATTCAATGTATTTTGACACAATCCAACGTGATCATGAATAAAGGTTTGCATAACGGTGGTGTTCGGGTCCATTGTGACACATGGGGATGACTGTGAGTGATGTAGATGGGATTCATTCATCCTACCAAAGATGATACCCTGGCCACTTGATAAGTGAGACTAAGAAATGCATGGCCATGCTCATGTGAGTCAATATGTGATATTGATCTCACATGTATCCCAAAAGTCTTCTCTAGTTCAAGAAACATGGATTGGATATTGAAGAGGTGATGATTCCATGCCTCAACTTCAATATGGATATTAGAAACAAAGGAACTATACAATCACAGTATCATTGATCACAGGTTGTAGGTTGAAGTTTTTCTCCAACTTTTCACTTACTTGGGTAGTAATGATGTGTTGCTAGATGCTGCTCATTGCTTGTAATGTCATAAATTGGTTATGGACATTCACTGGCAAGATAATTTGGGACCTATAGAATCACACACATAGGATGCACCTGGAAAAGGAGTCTACCCATGAATATGGTTTTAACTTGATTACTAAAGTATTTAGGTATTCAATTCAAACAACATTAGTTATACATTGGCTGGAGTGGAATTTGAACCGCCCAGTTTAGAATATGAATCGCCCCGTTCAGAAGTGAACTGACCAGTTTAAAATATGAGTCAACCGTTTCACATATGAAATGACCGGTTGAGCGATCAGTATGACTGGATCAAGGATTGATGTTGACGTCATGTTGTGCATGAATCATCACATTAAAAGGCAATATGTTTGCAAATAGGAAATAATGTGAACCAACTAATTCAAGTATTGAATCAACCATTTCACATGTGAACCAACTAGTTCAGTAGTGAACTGATCGGTTCGTGGCTCACAACTTCCAGAAAATTCATGAAGTTTCATCTCTTCAACTCCTAGTTGATCTAGAAACCCTGACTCCAGCCCTCCTATAAATAGAAGGGGAGTCAAGGCTTTTGAAAGACACAACAATAGGCTCTGACATCTACTGTCCTCTCATAGTTTTGGTAACATAAGAGACTAATCAGTTCTTACCCGTAAAAGGGAGAGACAACAAGGGAGAGAAACCAATGCTAGCGTGTTGACATCGAAGGGACAACTCCTTCTCATTGGTTTTGGTAGCACAACGTGGAGCTCCAGGTGGTGTGCGTGGACTATGTAGAGGTTTGGAGTCCATTGGTTCCACACTAGGAGGATAACAACCATGTTGTCTGTGGTGCTGCAGCAGGATGTCGTCGTTGCCAATTGTTTGTGTGCATCTTGCAAACAGTTCACATCATCGAGCAAGAGTAGTCATTGGACTTGCTCTAGGATAAGGTATACCTCTTGCCACTCTCTTTCCTAGATACATTGTTGTTCACATGATCTTCTAGTAAAGGAATATAGACAACAAAATTATTTCCTCTGCCTTCTCTGCCATCCCTATTCCCCAATAGTGGTATTAAAGCCACTTCAAATTTATGGTGTATCGAGGATCTAAAACAATGTGATTGGATTAATGTTATTGTATATGGTGTGAATATTAAAATGATTAATGTCCATATCTGATTAAATACCAAATACGATTGCAATATATATGATATATATGCAATCTATACACGTCGTGCTAAAAGCATTTTGATGGAGGATGTATGCGTGGCTATGGCGAAAACCCTTGTGGACATGTTTTCATGGTTGTATGGTTTTCTTTCTTATTGTTACTCCGTTTGAAAACCGAGCCTCTCCCCTCCTTTCTAAATGTAAATTAATGTCCTTCATATATTCCTCTCGAATGTAACTCGAGGTTTTTCCTTTTATAATGTAATATGGAATAGGATACTTTTGATTTCTATTTTGGAAAGAGAAGATGTTTTACATAAGTCAAGTTGATAAACTGGAGGATCGAGGAGGCCAACAGACATCAGGAGACAACTAATCCATTGGAGGCCCAATCGAGCAACTAGAGGAGTCTAGCCAACCGCTTAATCCAGGAGGCCAATCGATCATCCTCTAGGGTTCAGATGACCGACAGGGCTAGTACAAGTTTTCCAGTATAGGTTTCTACATGAGGTGTATGACTTTAGGTGGTAGTAGTTCTTTGTGGTTCCAAATAATTACATTGGTATGGTCATAACCATCACTCATATGTTTTACAATTGCATGTTGTGTTTGTGTATGTAGCATGTATATGATACATATTATAAGTATGTGGTGACTAAATGTGTATATGCATTTATATATAATCTCTCAATAACTATTAAGTCTAAGATGCTTTGCATAAGTGACACACATGAAAAGCTTGATCTACCAAGTGTAGATTATGCCAATGCATGGTGCACCATCTATCTCATAGAAGTGTGATGATAGATATATAGGTTCTACCAAAGCATGGTGCATATTCTAATATGTTGGATTTTGGGTTAGGCTTAACTAGGTGGCCTTAATGAGATTAAGTTCCTAGAAGCATAAAAATGGATTGTGATAAGGAGTTGTGCTCACCATCTATGAAATATTTGCACGAGATGTAATTGGCAAAATTTGTCTACCTAAAAAGTCAAGTTGTGGGCGATCAGCCAAAGTTGACTTATGATTTGATGAATTATGGATATAGGCTCACTAAAATATTGTACACTGCAATCTTCCAAATTGGCAATGAGGACTATCAATTTGAACAAGATAGTGGGAGCAATAATTAATTAAAGGCCTAACTAATATCCTCAATACTATCAAATCAAATCAAAAGTGTTTTGACAAAGTGCAAATTTTACTCTTGTAGATATAAATGGAAAACACATAATCATTGCAATTAATCCTTGAGAAGGACAATCTAAATGGGATAAACTTCCATGATTGGTTCATGACTTTGAGAAGCATTCTATGTGTCCCTAAAACACCAGTTCCAGAGGAACCTGCTCTGTATGCACCTAAGGCTAAAGTGGATTCTTACTTGAAGCATGCCAATGATGTTGTAGACATCAAAAACCTTATGTTGGGCTATATGAACTATGTGTTGCATAAACAACACGAAAAGTAAGAAAGGTATAATGTCTCCAAGGTGTTGTTTGAGTGCAAACTGGCATAGGGAGATCCAACAGAGCTCCATGTGCTCAATATGATTGGGCATATGGAGCATCTAGAGAGACGTGACATTCCTTTAGGTCAAGAGTTGGCCATGGATATGATTCTACAATCATTGCCTGAATCATATAGTCAATTTATCAAGTGATATCACTTGAGTAACTTGGCTAAACTATTGTTTGAGTTGCTTGGCATGTTGATAAATGTTGAAGCACAAATGATGAAGGACAAACTCATGATGATGATTAGCTTAATGAAGTCCAAGGACAAAGGGAAGGCCAAGAAGATTTTTGAGGCTAAGCCAAAGTCTAAGTCTTCTGCATTTAAGATAAGGAGAAGGATAGGTGCAAAAGGAATCTATCCTTTTCACTCAAAAGGAATAAGGAAGATGAAGCAAGGGATAGAGATCTCTACTTCTGGTGTGTACACAATTGAGATTATCTTTTCTACTTCTTCATCTTGGCTACTAGATACTCGATGTGGATCACACATTTTCTCAAATGTGAAGGATCTGAAAAGAAGTAGACCTTTGAAGAAAGGTGAGGTTGAATTGCATGTTGCTAATGTAGCAAGAGTTTTTGCAGGTACAGTTGGAACCTAAGAGTTATCTATGTTGAGTGGGCTTATAGTAGAGTTGGAGAACTACTATTATGTACCTTCCCTTAATAGGAACATCATATTTGTATCTTTCTTGGACAAGAATGGATTTGAATTTCTCATAAATAATGGTCAATGTTCTATTAGTAACGATGGGATGTTTTATGGCAGTGCCTCAACGTGCTATGGTCTATACTTGATAAATCTAGAGACAAGCGTATATAACATAAATATGAAAAGGCTAAAACTCAATAACTCAAACCAAACATACCTTTGGCATTGTAGTCTAGGGCAAATAAATGAGAAATGCATCTCCTGAATCCATAAAGATGGTTATCTAACTCTTTTGATTTTGAATCAATAGAGAGATGTGATTCTCATTTATTAGGCAATATGATAAAGATTCCCTTCGCTAGTACAAGTGAGAGGGCAAGTGATCTATTAGGAACCATACATACTAATGTGTGTGGCCCTTTTAGAACAAATGCTAGAGGTTGTTATCAGGACTTCATTACCGTTACTGATGACTTCATTAGGTATGGTTGTGTTTACTTGATGAAACATTAGTCAGAAACCCATGAAAAATTCAACGATTTCATGAATGAAATAAAGAATCAACTTGGTAAAAGTATTAAGGAACTTCATTCTATTTGAGGTGGAGAATACTTAAGTCAATATTTTAGGACCTTCTGAGAGAATATGGTATCGTATCACAATGGACTCCACCTAGAACACCAAAGCAAAATGGTGTATCTAAAAGAAGTAATTGCACATTACTAGATATGGTGCAAAAAATGATGAGTTTAGTTGATCTTCTGACTTCCTTTCAGGGTTATGCTCTTAAAATGGCAGCGTTTACACTTAACCGTGTAACATATAAATTGGTTCAAAAAACACCATACGAGATATGGACTGGGAAGAAACCCAAAATGTCTTTTATGAGGATTTTGGGGTGTGAAGCTTATGTAAGGAAAATGTTTCCAGAATGGCTTGGCCCTAGATCAGATATATTTTATTTTTTTGTATCCTGAAGAAACCAAGGGATACTACTTGTATTACCCATCTGACAACAAGATGTTTGTTGCCAGGGATGTTGCATTCCTAGGAAAGGAATTTATTTCCAAAGGAATTAGTGTGAGGAAAGTAGAACTCAAAGACGTTTGAGACCAACAAGAAAATGTTGAACCTATATAGGTACAGGAGGAACAAGGAGACTCACAAACTATTGTGGAATCTCAAGTTCCTCGTGTAACACAAGAACCTTGTAGATCTAGTAGGACACACCTTGAGCCTGAAAGATTTGGTTATCTTGTGACTCGAGAAGGCGGTGAGTTGTCATATATGATGAGACAACGACCTACCTAGAGGTTACTGACAGATCAAAGTCTGAGAAATGGCTTGAGGCCATGAGATTCAAGATGGACTCAATGTACCCAACAAGGTATGGACATTGGTGGATACACCTGAAGGGGTAAAACCCATAGGGTGCAAGTGGGTCTTCAAGAAGAAGACTGACATGGATGCTAATGTACAAACCTATAAGGGCTGATTGGTTGCAAGAGGTTTCAAACAAGTTCAAGGTGTTGTCTATGATGAAACATTTTCATCAGTTGCCATGGTTAAGTCTGTCAAGATCATGCTTGCCGTTGTAGCTTATTATGATTATGATATTTGGCATATGGATGTTAAAAATGCTTTCCTTAACGGGAATCTTCTTAAGGATGTGTACATGACACAACTAGGGTTTTATAAATCCAAAGGAAGCTAATAAAGTTTGTAAGATACAAAGATCAATCTATGGATTGAAGCAAGCATCTCGGAGCTGAAATCTTCATTTTGATAAAACAATAAAAGAGTTTGGCTATAGTCAAAATGAATATGAACCCTATGTGTACAAGAAGGTTAGTGGGAGCATAATTGTATTCCTCATATTGTATGTAAATGACATGCTATTGATGGGGAATGACATTCCCACTTTATAGATGGTAAATAACTGGTTGGGAAGTATCTTCTCTATGAAGGATTTAGGCAAAGAATCTTATATCTTAGGAATCAAGATCTATACATATAGATATAGAAGGCTTCTTGGCCTAAGACAGAGTACATACACTGACAAAGTGTTGAAGAGGTTCAACATGCATGACTTAAAAATAGGGAATTTGCCCATGTCTCATGGAATTAGCCTCTCTAAAGTCCAATTTCCCAATTCTTGTGAAGAAGGGGAACACATGAGTCAGATTCCATATGCATATGCATTTGGATCTGTCATGTATGCAATGTTATGCACTCATCTTGATGTCTCGTATGCCTTGAGAATGACAAGAAGATATCAGTCAGATCCCAGTGAGAATCACTATATTGCCATAAAGAACATTCTTAAGTACTTGAGAAGGACTAAGGATCATTTTCTTCTTTATGGTAATGAGGAAGAGTTGGATGTAAGGGGTTACACTAGCACAATCTTCCAAACTGACAAAGATGATTATTAATCGCAATCAAGATTTGTATTTTGCCTCAACAATGGAGCTATGAGCTGGAAGAGTTCTAAGCAAGAGACATCTACTAATTCTACGACATAGGATGAGTATATTACTTCATCCAATGCAACAAAGGAAGTTACCTAGATGAAGAAGTTCATTAGTGAACTTGGGGTGGTTTCAAGCATTAGTGATGCAATAGAGTTATATTATGACAACAATGGAGCTATTGCACAAGCTAAGGAACCTAGATCGCATAAACATTCCAAGCACATACTACGATAGTTCCATCTCATACGAAAGATCATATAATGAGGAGATGTGAAGATTCATAGAATACCGATAGAAGGCAATGTTGCTGACTCACTAACGAAAGCACTTTCACAGTAGAAGCATGATGGACATGTTATATCACTTGTAATGAGATTCATCAATGATTGACTCTAAGTGCAAGTGGGAGTCTATAGGTATGTATGCCAAGATAGCCAATCATGTGATGATTGTAATGTGGAATAATGCAATTGAATTTAATAATAATAAAAGGCAATTTTGTCTATTCTATTTTATTCAGTTATCAGATAATGATGTAACATAATAAGTTTCTAAAGAATGTTTTTACGGGATGACATATGTTTTCAGGTTGAGGACCTGAACAATGAGATCATATGCATGCTAAAATTACATACATTCTTGTTATGTTCCTTGTTGGATATTACTATGGATGGAAAATGGACAACAGTAATACACAAGACTAAAGTGTGTGTTGGTTGTTGACATAATCTCATCAGTCATGATATGTGATATCAAACCAAACACATAGGTACTTGTTAGAGAACAGTGTACCAGACAGACCCACCTTGAGAGTGATACATGGAGACCACAAAATGGTAGTCAGAATCAACTCTCATAGTGATAATGGCGATTGTTATTCTTAGACCTGAAGTCAGTGCACTCATTACATGTCATTAAATGTGTTTTGACACAATCCAACATGACCATGAATAAGGATTTCCATAAAGATGGTGCTTGGGTACATTGTGACACATGGAGATGATTGTGAGTGATGTACTTGGTATTTGTCCCTCCTACCGGAGATGATACCCTGACCACTTGATGAGTGAGATTGGGAAATGCATGGCCATGCTCATGTGAGTCAATATGTGATATTGAGTTCACATGTATCTCAAAAATCTGTTCTAGTTCAAGAAATAGGGATTGAATATTGAAGAAGGTGATGATTCCATGCCTCGAGTTCAATCCAAATATCATAGACAAAGGAACTATGCGATCATAGTAACACGGATCATAGATTGTAGGTTGAAGTTTTTCTCCAACTTTCCAATTACTTGGGTAGCAATGATGAGTTTCTAGATACCGGTCATTGCTTGTGATGTCATAAATTGGTTATGGACATTCACTGCCAACATAACTTGGGACCTATAGGGTCACACGCACAAGATGCACCTGGGAAAGTAGTTTACTTATGAATATGGTTTAACTTGATTACTAAAGTGTTTAGGTATCCAATTTAAATAACATTGGTTATACATTGGCTAGACTATAATTTAAATTACCCAGCTCAGAAGTGAACCGACCGGTTCAAAATATGAATCAATCATTTCACATATGAAATGATTAATTGAGCAATCTATATTACTGGATCAAGGATTTATGCTGACATCATGTTTTGCATTAATCATCACATTAAAGCTAATATGTTTCAAATAGAAAATAATGTCAATTGAATGATTCAAGTGTTGAATTGACCCTTTCACATGTGAACTGATTGGTTCAATAGTGAACTAAACAATTTAGTAGTGAATAGACCAGTTTGTGGTTCCCCATCTTACAAAAAATTCATGAAATTTTATCTCTTTGACTCCCAGTTGATCTAGAAACCCTGACCCTGGCCTTCTATCAATAGAGGGGCAGTCAAGGATTTTGAAAGACACAACAATAAGCACTGATAATTGTTGTCCTCTTACAATTGTGGTAACGTGAGAGCCCAAGCAAGTCTTACTCATAAAAGGGAGAGACAATAAAGGAGAGAAGTTAATGCTAGCACGTTGACATCAAAGGGACAAATCCTTCCTGGTTGCTTTCATGTGGACTATGTCAAGGTGTTGAGGTCATTGCCGCCACACTAGGATGATAACAACAATCGTCATTTGTGGTGCTACACTAAGAGGTTGTCGTCACTAGTTATCCATGTGCATCTTGGGAACAATGCACACCGAGTAAGAGTAGTTGTTAGACTTGCTCCAAGATCAAGTTTACCTCTTAACACCCACTTTCCTAGAGACATTGTTGTTGACACGATCTAATGGTAAAGTGATAGGGTCAAATTTTTTGTTTCCATTCCCTTCTCTGTCGTCCCAATCCCCAATAGGATGCACATGTTAGGGTTAGATAATTACAACTTAGGGTTTAGGTCAACGTGATAACTAAACTTCACATACTCCTCATCAATAGATGTATTCTCCAAGGTTAGGTTTCATGTATTCATTTCATCATCATGTGAGGATTAATAGATCTAGGGTATGATTAAGATTAGATATGACCTTAGTTAGGGTTTATGCATGAGTTACATCATTACATGTGTATATGATGTTCATTAGGGTACAAAGTAGTGCTTTAGGGTTTATATGTGTCCTTGTTCGACCAAATCTAAGGATGTAGGCATGAAAGCATATTATCCCACTGACTAGGATTACTAAAGTCAAGATGCTAGGTTTCAATATGTTAAAATTCACCAAATAAATATGTATAATGGTAATACATTGATATTAGATTCTTTTTAAGATTATCTTATCATGACTAATGCACCCATACCCATTATTCAAATCAAGTTTTCCATTTAAATATTTTGTGGTATCATCTTTCTAATTAATAACATACCCACTCTCCATTATTACATGTATCCTTTTTCTACTCATTGGGATGTTTTCCCATTATTATTATGGATTCAGTATTTTATCCATATATAATTTCAAATGCTTTTTTATTATTCCTATTTAAGTCTTGAAGTGTATAACTTCTACCATGTTTAGGATTTATTCCTCAACTAGTCCCAAGGGAACCAAAAACTTAAGATTATGTTTTTGAAGTCTAAGAGGTTATATTTTTAGTGTGTCACAACTTATATGGTAGGATAAGGGTAAATAGAGTTTTTGCTAACGACCCATTTGATCTTTACTCTCTTTACCTGAACCTATAGAGGGCAGTAAAAAGAGAGAAGCTTTACCTTACATGCTTCACCCATTTATCCATCAGTATAATATCGAGTTTATAATTTGATATTCTAATGCATTCATTAATGGCAATTAAAACCCCAACTAACCTCACAAAACTTTCTTAATTTGTACTACTACTGAATTCCTAAAACTTGACGAAAAAGCCAGTAGCATGTCAAACTTTTTATAAACATATATTAGAAAAGAATTCCTCAATAACAAATTATACAATATTATACCTTTTGATTTGTGAGAGAACCACCCACGCACGAGCGCCACATTTGTGACCCCCACAGGCGGCATAAACTCTCAGGGGCCTTCCCAGCCTGTAAGGCGTACCCTGATAGGTAGCATCATTGGCCAGCCGACGCTACGGGCAATTCACTTCTGGGGAATGCTGGGAGTCAATCCCGTGCCCCCTCGCAAGGGGCTTGCGAGCTGCACCACCTGAGCTATTCCCCACCGGCTTACAATGTTATACCTTGTTTGAGAAAAAATATGTTGTACATTAATATTTTGATTGTACATCACTAAAATATAATTTATTATTATCTAAAATTTGTATTGATAATGCATTGTATTTTATGTAGGGAATATCTTATGAAATTATCAATGAAAGTATTGTAGATCTGTTATGATGTTTATTTACCTACTTTACCCATTAACCTACCCATTTACCAAATGGGTAAATGGGTGCATGTAAGGGTAGGGTAAAGGCATTCAAGGAAGGGTAAATGGGTGCAGGTAAGGGTAGGGTAAAGGCATATAGGGAAGAGGCAACTTCCCTACATGTACCTGCAACGTTGACACCTGTAAGGGTAAGGGTATGCCTTTACCCTACCCATTTACAACCCTACAAAATTACATCTTCTATTCTTCTTTGACATGTGCATGTTCAATACTTAAAATGTAACAAAAAAGCAACAAGATAGCAAATAATAGACATGTAATATATTATGACCAACAACAAAAGGACTAAGAATTAATGAACTAACAATCAATTCCAAACTAATTTGTTGCCAGGTTAATAATTAGTGTTCACAATAATTACTTACATCATGTTGGAAGAGAATGACCCGATTAATTGACAGTCGACACTCTCTAATTTGTAGTGTGTTATTTCCAAAAGTACCTCTACTCTTCTTGTTTGCCATGTGCTTGTTGACAGATAATATATAACAAGTACTCATGATAGTTTACATACAACTCTCTAAAAAGGAACAACTCAATTAATTGTTAGATGACTCCCTACAACGTGCAACATCATTGCATTACCAAAATTACCTCTACTCTCCTTCTTTGGCATGTACCTTTTGATGACTAATGTATAAGTAATACTCACAATTTTTACATACCACTAAAAAGGAACCACTTGATTAACTACTAGAAGACTCCCCTGAATGTTGTAATGTCTCTGTCTAATACCTATAATGTGGCACATAGATGGCAAACATACTTCTGGAGCTGATTTTGGACTAATGGACTCTCGTATAGACTATTGGAGCATGTATATAGGCCGGTGAAGCACATATATAGAGCATGCAAACAAGTGCCTAAAGCAGATGGAGATATTGCTACTATGAGCTAGCACACATATCACTTAAGTAGAAACACAGTTGGAGGATGAGCTATCACATAGTCTCTTGGAACTCCCTCTTATATAGGTCATAATATATAAGATAGACCCAATTACTATATACAAACTTCACTTATTGATTTTTTTCAAACTAACCTTACTCATAGATTAAACTTTCATAGTCCATGCCTTGCATGAGTTTTAAGAATATTATATTATTTTTATAATCATAACATGGTGTTTCATCACCTTGTGTAGCTAAGGTTGTTGTACCCTACCCAAAAAATCCAAATGATCATGAAAAAAAAACAAGAAAAGCAATAAGAAAATGATAAGTTGATGAAGCTTGGAGTCGCCACCCAATATTATATGTTAGGCAAGGAAAAAAATTAAGTTGGTGTTTAAATCAGCAACACTACACCTAAGGGTGGATAAGAAAGGTATGTATTAACTTAGAGATCACATCCAGCAATCTTGTTATGAGTGTGGAAGGTGTTAGCACCCCCATCTTGCCCAATAATGGTATTGCAACCTTTTTAATCATCTTGGAAAAAAATAGTGGTAATTGAGGTTGTTGTTAATGAAAATGGTGGAAAACACAATAAAAAGGTGATTTTTATGTTGACAAAGCTTTGAGGGTGAAGACGGTCATGAATTTCCCATCATAGTCCTAAAGATCCTAGTTTTTAGGTGTGTTCTGGTCCTAATTTCCTTAGGACCTCCCACATCGGAGATCCATAATTGGCGATTAGGACCAATGCATATGAAGAGAGAGAGGCGATAGAGATTGATTTAGTAGAGCAAGATAAGATTTTTTAGAAAGGGAGTGCAAATATAAATAGTTATGTACAGATAAAAGAAACCATTAATTAGTAAATGGATATACTAGATAAAGAACCACTTATGGTTGCATAGCCTACTAACATTAGCAAGGCAGTTGGTGTAAGAGGAAGGATCCCCTGATCACATGCAGAACTAAAAGAGGGAGATAGTCATTTCTTTGGCTTTAGGAGAGATGAGAGGGGCCTCGAATACATTGTGTGAGAGGATGTATTTATAGGTGGATTTTAGGTTTATGGGTATCCAATTGGAAGAGTTTGGAAGAGGCAGTGATTGCTCTGATGTGTCACGAGGCATGGCCTATGGATTGAGGCAATCTTCTACATTTCATCGTCAGATTGCTCTGATCCACCCGATGGCCCGGGCTAGATAAAGTTTACCTTTTAAATTTATAGATATTTCAAGATTGTTCTAGAGAAAATCATGGAAAAGGCAGATTTTGGATAAAAGTCAATGGAATAATGAAGGAGAGAGAAAGGGCATTAATTTAGGATTATCCTTCATTATTATCCAAAAGATCAGGGTTGTTATAAAAATCCAAAAGATATGTATTTTTGTGTGGATAAAGGCAATTAAATTATCTGCGGGGGAAGGAAACATTTAATTCAATATAATTCAACATGGTTATTTATGACAAGAGGCTTATAAGAAAATTTCATGTAAGTCCAAATAATATATTTTTGTTGCCTGAAGCCTTGAATTGGTAAAGTGGGTGAAATTGAATTGATTAATAGGAGAAAATGTGAAAAAATATGGAAATATGAAAAGGGATAAATGTGGAAGATGGGATGAAATCTATAATTATCTAGAGAATTAACATTTAAGCATGAATTTCTATTGAGAGTGAAGAAATGGGATTTCAACAGTTTGCCCTTCTCAAGGCAATGTTTGAGATAAAAGTGAGAACTGCATGCTTAAGCCATGTCTGACCCCCATGTTTGGTCATAAAAGGCCAAAAAGGTTGGACTCATCAAAGATGTTCTAACAAACCTTATGGAGGCTTTAAAATATAGGTTATGCCTTTTCCTTCTAAGATGAATTAGTGAGGAAAAGATTGGTCATAAATGATTACTTGAAAGCAAGGGCAGTCTATCACTGAGGTAGTTTACTATGTCTGACCATCCATTCATTCCCCTAGAGTTCTAATGAGCCTTAAGAGGTATAGCAACTGCAAAAGTGACTCTCATCATTGCTTTATTTCATAAACTAGTGTATATCTAATTATCTCCTCATACCTTAATAAGAAAAAGGTAGATGTGAAAAAGCAGATGCGATTTGTGGTTTGCCAGAGATATTAAGATTAGGAGTTTGTAAACATTGAGAATTGTGGCAATTACTTGAATGTGAAAAGATCTTGAAAAGTAATTTTTTTCATTTTTTTCATTTTTTTTTGTAAATGGAGAAGTTACCAAATTAGGGATAGGACTAATGACACTAAAAGGTAAACTTGGTGAGTTTTCTTATGTGAAAATAGGGCTTTGATTGCTCAAGATTGAACGTTTGGGCATTAGAAAAATTCCCAGATAAGGTGATTTTATAGATGGTGATTGTGTTGGTTAATTGTATGCTCCCTAGAGCACGTGTGATATTTGTAGGATAAAGTTCATAGGAAGGGGGCTAAAAGAGTTGATAACTAGTATCAGATGATCTTCCACTGTTAAGCTACCCTCCACAATGTGTTCCTCTACAGGTCCATCATCTGTCACCTAAATTGTCGACGAACGATTATCCTCAACTCTCTAGTTATAACTTGATTTGATTCACCTTCTTTTGAACTACATAACCAATGAGAAAGGTATCATCATAAATGGAAATGATAGCATATGTGATCACCTGAAAGTTCCTACCAGATGTATGAATTGGAAATCTTGATATGTTTAGGATATGACTGGTGTAGTATGAGTCATGATCTTGGATCTTGAATGATTTAGGAGTATGAGAGAATGACTGGTTTCGTAGGACCCAGAAAAAAAATTCATAAATATGAACATGGGATTGGTTCAGTTTTAGGCCATGATATGGGACCTTATATTGATTTGGATATGAAGGCATAATTAGTTCAGTTTTAGGTCATGAGCTAGGACCATAAATGGGGTATTAGAAAGACTCTAATATTAGAGTGTTTCCATAGTTTTGAAAGTTCTCAAGATAGGTAAAGTTGGGCAGTAGATAAATTTCTAAATTTCAAGTTGCCTTAATGACCAATGATTATATCTACCAGTTGTCTAATGCTTAGATCATCAGGTAGATGTTTGAAGAGTTCTAGGTTGCTTGTTAGGATCTTCAAAATCATTACCTTTGTAGTTATCATTCTTCAAACATGATCAATATTGATAAGATTAGGAACTAGACAAATAACCCAGGTTAAGGTGCCTTTCATAACCAATGATTGTAGTGGGTTAATCATTTGTTCCTCCAAGCATTCACAATTCCTTGTAGGATAAAGTTTACAGGAAGAGTGTTAAGGATAAGATTGGACATCAGATGATTATCCAACATTAAGGGGGGCCTCCATGAGATGTTCCTCTACTGGTATATAATTTGTCCCCTTAAGTGTCAAAAAATGATTACCCCCCACTCTCTAGTTATCATTTGATTCGATCATCCTTCCTCTGTACATATCTACTAAGAATGACTTGTTCTTGAAGTGATATTGAGTCAGATTAGATTTGAATATATAAGGCTCTCATTGAAGTCTTAAAAGAATGATCAATAGATATGTTCATGGAATAATATGATCATTTTGAAGCTCCTACCAGATGTTGGAGTCAATAGAGTATTATCATGTCATTTGAAAAGTTCTAGATTGCTCGTTAGGACATTTGAAATCATAGTCATTGCTAATAAAGATCTACAAGAGTGCTCAAGATGGATATGTTGGGTATCAGACAAGTTTCTGAATTTAAGATGACCTTCATGGCCAGTGAGTGTATAGATCATTTGTTTAATCCTTAGAGAATCTTTCTATATTGATAAGATTGATAGGATTGAGTTCTAGACATATTTCTAGATTTAAGGTGGCCTTCATTACCAATGACTGTATTGATCAATTTTTGATTCCTTAAAGATTTCCTTGTTTATCAAAAGTTCTCAAGATAGAAAAGGTTGGATATAGACAAGTTTTCCAGATTTAAGGTGGCATTTATGACCAGTGATAATATCTGGCAATTTCCAACTCCCTTGAGCATCTCTTGAATAAAATATTAATCGACATGATAAGAGCAAGTTTTCCTACTAAACCTAGGGCTTTGATCAAGGTTCTTATCTATTGATAGGGATTTTGCAAGGAGTGACCGCTCAAAATGTAGACCTTTATCGAGTTTGCCAACCTAAATGTAGGTCTTGTTTTCGAGGAGACACCTACTCAATATAGGGCCTAAATATGGATGCCAATTTAGGATAGGACTCGGTTCATGAAGAATGTCTATTCAAGATAGGACACAAGAAATTTATTAGAGTTGGTAGAGGTATGTCTATTCAAAATATGGCTTTAGCATATATGCCTAGATGATCATAGGGCTTTTTTCCAAATACCAACCTGAAAGTAGGGTTTTTTCAAGAGGGATTCCTATTCATGATAGAAATTAAATGCAAGGACCTACCTGAGTATAAGTCTTAAATTGGAGGGAATGTCTTTTTGGAATAGGGATTGGACAAAGATGCTTACTGGATGTAGGGATTAGATTGTTGGAAATCCCCATTCCAGATAGGGTTTGTAGAGATGCCAACTTGAATGTAGGGATTGAATTGGAGGGAATGCCTACTCGAGATAGGTCTTGGGTAGATGCCTACCTAAACGTAGGGCTTAAACTAGAGGGAGTGCCTACTTAGTATAGGGCTTGGGGAGATGGTGACCTAAATATAGGGCTTAAATTGGACGGAATGTCTACCCAATATAGAGCTTGGGGAGATGCCTACATGAATGTAGTGCCTTTAAAGGGATTTCTATCATGTTATAAGGATTTTTTTAGAGTGCCTATGTAGGGCTTTAACAAAGGGAGTTGCCTACCTAGGATAGGGCTTTCAAAGGAGGAGATGCCTATTCATGATAGTGCTCAAAAGCATGGATGTGTTAGGGTCAAATCGGATTGTGAACTTTGAATTTGAGTAGTATGGACTATAATTCACAGTTCAGGATTTAGATGATAGTTAGGCCTTCGGGGCGATCAATAGATTACTTTGAGTTCATACCTGGTGTTGGGCTTAGATTGTGTAGAACCCTACCTGAACTTAGGTCTTTAAGAAATGAAATGCCTATTTTGGATAGGACTTGGGAGTAGGGGTGCCTACTGATAATAGGGCTTAAGTGTTGGTGCCTAGATAAGTGTAGACATTTGTTATTAGAAAGGAAGGTGCCTATTCAAACTAGGACGTGTAGTCTAGTTTAAGGTCTTAATCCAGGACCCAAAAAATGTTTGAAAATGTGATCTTGGGTTTTATTTAGTTTTAGGTCATTATCGAGGATCGTAAAAGGTTTTTGAATTGTAAAGCACTTGGTTTGTCTACTTTTAGTTCATAGTCTAGGACCCAAAAGGATTGGAAGATACATGATTGGTCTAGTTCTAGGTCATGGTCCATGACCCAAATGAGATTGGAAATGACCACATGCAGAAGTGGTCATGGTTAAGTATGCCTAGAAGAATATATGACTTTGACATCAACACAACATCTCAAGCAAGTGTGCGTCCACCCATCACATGGTTGATGACTTTGGATCATGCTTTATCTGTGAAGTCTGATGTAGGTTGTATTAATATTTAAAGTCATCATCTTCAACTATTATGAAGAGAAGGAATATCATCAAAAAAAGATGATGCTATCGATCTAGAATTAAGGCCCAACATATAATTCGGTCTACTTTAGTGATGTGGACTTGATGCTACATTTCTGACAGGTCTCTAGTGGGCCTATGCAAACAATTATGTGTATTGCTTGGAAGGTAGAGGCTTGAAGATTCTCTATGTTTGTCATCAGTAGATTTTGTATCAAACTATCTCTAATGTGAGAGGAGTGTTTTAAAATGACATGAGTTCATTGTAGTTGGGTTATCCGTTTACACGATGTTTGGATCAGATGTCCTTTGTTGATTCAATATCTATTATGAGGAGAGCATGTCATGAAAGGTCATGCTAATTGATAAGAGGTAACCCTTATTCATGGGTTATAGGTCTGTCTAAGAAAGATGATAAGGTTTTAACATCTTGGGAGATGATGTGCCTTGCCCGGCCTTTCTCTAAAGAGTATGTAAGCATTTCTAGAGATAGATTTGAGTCAAACTTTGTCATTGTACTGAATAATTCATCCTATCCTTGCATCCTGCAATTGTCTGTCAACAATACCTTGACGAACTATGTTGGTGGAAATATGTCATGATTGTTGAAGGAGACCTTCTTAAAGTTGAAATGATCTGTGATGCTAATGTAGAGTGAGCCACTATCTTTCCCTTTTTTATGTCCTTATCGGGGCAATGGGTTATCATGATTTGAATTGTGGTGGTAGCATTTTGCTCATTATTTTGTTCCTAAAATTTTGAATTCCTTTTTGACAGTATTGTGGCCGTGTTAGCTGGTAAGGAGTTATTTTTTAGGGAGATTTTCAATTCAATTTTTATTTAACATGCCATGGTTGGTGGATACTATCTTGCTATTTTCCATGGAAGATGTTTGTATTTGATCCTTGGAGGTTTTTTTTGTTTGTTTCTTTTGGGCTTGGGTCACTAGCCAACGTTTAGGTTTTTTGGATTGAGACCCCTTTAGGAAGTTAGTGGTAACCCTTCTTAATCAAGAGGCCTATCATGAGATGCAAGGGGTGATCATTTATCATTGTAGATCATTTGATGGTAAATGATGACTACCTACTCACCCTACTTTCCACTTTTCAATATTAGAGTTTAAGGTGAATTGAGACCCCAAGCATGTTTAGGCTTGTCCAAAGTCTTCTATGAATTGGCCAGCTTTTCCCTTGAGATGATAATAGCCATATGTGTCACCAGAGGAAGGTTCATTTAGGGTGGATTTGATGCTCCACTGACTCTTGATTTTATGCCTGTATGACTCAAGTTGTGCAATGTAGTGAGTATTTGAGAAAAAATTCCCTACCCAGTTGGGTTAAGGCGACATGTGTCTGAGGCACCCCTATGGGCTCTTGTAACATACTTGAATCAAGGTTTATGACTTAGTCATACCTTATTCTAGGCCCCTTATGATTATGGTAATATCTAGAACTATTTCCCTAAATTAATATATATCATGATTATTTGAATTCAAACATTATATAGTTGAAAATCATTTAACATGGTATTTTAGAATGACATAGCCAAACTAAGTTTATAATATAATTACATAAATGTATGCACCAAATAATATGTTTGACTCCAATTTTACTCTCATGAAATTTTATAGCATTATAAGATAAATGAATTCATTTAATAGGATATAGTGTGACACCATTGACTAATTAGGAGGATTAAATACATTTAATGAATGATTAATATACAATTAATGAAGTCTAGTATCAAACATTTTCAAAATATGAAATTGATTCCAAAGTTGAGTTCTGCACACCTTCATTATCCTATCCATGAATTTTTGTGTCAAACCAACTTGATTTGATAATTAATTTAAGTGATTTATAATCCTAGATATAATTTGCATAAATGTATCCAATAATTACATTGGGTTCCATCACCCATCCATGTAATGTGGCACCTTCCCCATCCCTTTCATGTGATCCATGCCTCCGTCTCGTCCAGATCGCAAATAGGCCATATACCAGTTCTTCGCCTTTGCCTCCCCTTATTCTTCTCCCCCAATTTCTCACCTCCTCTCTACTACCCCTCTTCCTTTCTTCTTTTCCTTTCTCTTCCAGTATCACATAGAACCCTAGCGCCCCATCTTCACCTAGCCCTTAACGGAAACACAATGCAGGCAGAGCCCAGAATCACCAGGAAGTGCCACCTCCTTCTATCCTTATCCGCCTCTCCCTCCTTTCCTTGACCTAAATGCAACCCACCTCTTATCCTCTAATTCCAATCACTGCCACCTACCTTCATGAGGATCCAGTGTTGTCTCCATGACCAACAACACCCTCATGCCCAATTAACAAATTCATTGTAAACCTACAACATAGGAGCCACCGATGTCTTATCCTCTTATTTTTCTACACATCGTCAAAGGATCTATCAAGGATCAAGAAACCTCCTCTCTTATCCACATGGTCCACCACACGACTCCATAGAGATGACTCTGCCACATAACTATCATGATCTTATTTCCCCTTCCACAAGACATGCTAATCTTCTACCATCTTTCTACCCAGGTTGTAGCCATGCCACCACAACCTCAACCATCACACAACCTCTACAACTCACCGCCTCCTACACCCCCAGTCCATCACAGTCACGGACCACCATTGGCACCCCTTTGCCTGCTATTGTTTAGATTCAATGGTTGTGTTGTCTCTGCTCAAAATGAGGTAATTCCATCATGTTCCTTCTCCCCCCAACTCCTCATGATGTACATCATGGACTGCAACCATGCACTCGATCACCAAGGTTGGTAGACAATAGTGGTATAGTAGGTTTGTAGACTGCTATGTCCATGATTGAAACCAATGGATGTTGGCTCAAACAAGAACCTCACCCAACAATGATGTCACTTTCACTGAAATTTAATCTATGTCCAACTCTTTATCCCTCATTACCCTAAACCAACCATCCTTCTCTCCTCCTTCCTTGCTCTGAACCCAATCAATAAACCATCTTACCACCCTAGCCACAACCAAAATCCACAATGGAGATTAGTAGGACCAAGTGTCATCTTTGGGAGCATGAATGTTTCTTCCAACATGTAGCTCAAAAAGTAAAGATTATGCAACTCCATACAAAGGGCCTTCACCCTAGATCTACCTATTGAGCATCGATTCTAAAAGAAGGTTCGTCCTCATCTTCCTGTACTCCAATTTTTGAATTCAAATGATAAGTTGATCAAAACCTCAGTGAATGGTATAAACTTGAAAATAGTGACTTGACTAACTGAGTATACTCCTTCACTGTTATATGTATGTATATATATACTTATCATGATTATGATGTATAGTAACACATGATACATGCATATATATAAACATGCCTTGTTCCTTATAATGATATTTTTATAAGTTTAGTTAGTAGTGATATGTTGCATAAAATATTTATAATGAAAAGGATGTTCCACATACAAGACTCATTCATATTGGTAGAACAAAACCTAGGTAAAATTTATGTACTAAAGAGTTTCTACATGTATGTAATATGCTATAAAGAATAGTGTTCTTAATTGTATACCAATGATATTTTGTATCATACTTAGAATCATTTAAATTCTAAACCTATTCATAATAATGAAACAGTTCGTTGCATCAATGTAACCTAGGTTTTAATCATATCAATAATATCTATTAGTTTACTTATAGAAGCTACACATGGATATGTGATTTCATGACCCAAATACCTCTAAATACTCATATAACACCATGATGAGCTCTAAACCCTAAATACCCATATAAGTCTACATATATGATTGCAAGTAGATAACACAATGAGTATACACCCTAATATGCTTGCTAAATTTGACGATGAATGTATACTTGTAGATAGAGAATAAAAATTTAGAATAAAATGGGATAATAGATATTTCTACCAACACATATATGTAATCTAGAGATACTAAAACTTATGTATCTAAAGATAGATATTAGAACTAAAACATATTTCTAATGGATCATATATCTACTTATTAAGATTTAAAACCATAATATGTCATATGATTATTGGAACTAAGATAAAAACAACATGAAAATTTGATCAAGGGATGTATCACAGGTTCACCTTAGTTTGACTAACATACTCAATGAGCTACTAGGATGAAAACTTGACTTCGTGGACCAAGTATATTGATTGGGTTGACTATTAGATATAATGATCACATATGTACATCCACTATTTTATTTTAGGCATTATTTACTTAATACTAATTCATTTAATGAGGAATCTCTTGAAAATCAACTCTACTTGAAACTCAATTGTTGGACATTCATATTCCTTATTTGGATTCATATAAATTCATATGGTTCTTGAATCATTCTTTTATAATGTGTCTTTGGACCCCTCCTACTGTGATTGCCTTTTTATATGGAATCGAATAAAATTCTAGTCTTGCTTCTCTATTTATGCATGCTACATGTTTGACTAAAATATATAGAATAGTGGTACTTATGTACAGCCATACTTACAAGGGTGTGTGTGTTTCCACCCTTATTTCTTTTAAGCCATGATCCTATATTATTATGGAACCTATTTTAGGTATATTTAGTCTACATTGATATGCATGCAAAAATGTTATTGTTTCAAATTGAAATTGTGGTTTACTGTTATGGCAAGACACTTTTGTTCTCATACTTGTTATCTCAATTTTAAAATGCCTCATTTCTATTGTTATAATTCTCTTGAACTTACCTAATTTCAAATAGCCCCTTCTTGTGGGAACATCTCTTATTTCACTTTTAACCCAATATAATGCCTTAAGTGTTTATTATGTGTACATACTTAGCTTTTGTTGACTTCTATATTGTTTCCTATGTTTTGGGTGATGTTCCCTTCCACCCAGATTTAGGTATATAAGAAGACAAGGACTCGACAAGATCACCTACATGAAATGGACTTAGGGATAGCTTGGAATGGATGGGTTGTCCTATGCACTCGGTCGTACATGTTATTAAACGTATGCATTTTGCTTTATTATACCACCTTTTATAGTGAGGAACATTGTAAATGAATCATCATGAAACTTTATAATTGTTTATTTCTACTTCTTGCTCTTGTATTGTACCATTAGAGTGGATCTCCAATCGGGTCCTACTCCTTACAAAATGGCATCAAAGTGTAAGAATTTTGTGACTTTACTATTTCAAGTTATACTATATAGTTTCTTAGTTGGGAAATTAATTAAACACACATAGGTTATATATATATATACACATATATATATATATCCCTTAGTCGTGGGATACCAGCTAGGGTTTCAATCCCTAACTAAGTTGGTCAGTTATACTCCCCAAACTACTGATGTATTTGAGACTCAAACTTGACCCTAATCATCCCTACCCTCCTTATGGAGGGAGATTTGTCACCACATAGGAGTTGACTCTTGTAGTGTTTGAGTACTATCTCCAAATTTTTAGGAACTTAGATTGAGCATTGTGATGAATAGAATGACTTGAACATACACAGACATGCTTAAACCTAGTACTCACCTTTAACCCTTTCCTTTGTTTTTTATCTAGCATGACTCACAAATGTCCACTTTGGGTAGTAAGCATGCATGAATGACAATGAAAAAGTCATGAGGCGGTTTTAGAGTTGAGAGATAATTGCCTTGGTATTAAGTGATAATATGAATCGACTAAGTTATGGTTTTGCCACACAAAATGAGATTACTCAAAACTTAATCACGATCAACCACTAATCGGCAGATTACCAAAAATCACGGGAATTAAAACCAATTTGCAGCTAGCACCATGAGCTAAGATTTATTACTCTTGAGTCAACACTTTCATTTCATAACATATATTCTTGGAGCTATATCATTGTTTTCCAATCAACCTGTTACATAAGATACCAGTTCCACATGTATGTACATACCACCAAAGGCGCACAAGCCAAAAACCACGTATTGATCATCATCTCTACAAAACACATCGAGACACCCCCAAGGACCTGAGTGTATAGGGATGACACATAGGACTCTATTACTAGACACAATCCATATACCATGATCCACCGGATGTATTTCCTCTTCATATTATATCCTCAACTATCCAATCTTTAGTTTGGCATGCACGTTCACCTAAAAGATATTTAACCGACATGGTGAGACAAAAGTCCCAATAAGAGATATAACTCTCTACCAACTCTATTATTATCACAGATAACTAAGAAGAAAGGAATATTATTAACTGAAGAGTAGGTTTAGCAAATTCTCTTAAGTAAGGCAACTATCACTCGTTTAAGCAGTTTAGGCATCTACACTACATAATAGATTATCTTTACGCTTGAAAAGGAATACAGAGAACATGTATAACTTTTATAAACTAAATAGTATAATAGCAAGACAAGGCTTCAACCAATTTTCTTGTATTTGTCCCTAAGCAAATATACTACACGGTTGGTTACATATTTTATTATGCCCTGAGGATTTGAGTCGTACCACCCAAATCCAACTGACCATTGTGAATTCAAAATCAGTGCCATTCAAGATCTAGGAGTGTCGATATCCTAAGATCTCTCCTCTACCCGATCAATATGGGACAAAAAGGTAGTGGCATATCAATCAAGATACCACTACAGTGACATATAGTCAAGCTACTAGCAACTAGTCTGCCCTTGATATAGGTCATGGCACTAGACTACAGGGCATGCAAGCAAAATTATGCCACTGCGGTACAATCGTAGTTGTCCTCCAATCCCATTCCACATATATTGAGACACGACCACATCCATATTAGAATGTGTGGTATTCAACCCAAAACCAATTGGCAATGGGTGAAGGGACCACACACCTTATAAGCCCAGGACCTATCCCAGAGCTCAGCGGTGTGGGACAATCCTAACATCCCCCCTCAAGTGCAGTCACTTTTGTGTGCTTTCACTTGTTATTTTTTAGGTAGGGTGTGGTCCTCACACTTGTCTCATGGGGTTCGCTCTGATACCATATTAGAATGTGTGATATTCAACCCAAAACCAATTGGAAATGGGTGAAGGGACCACACACCTTATAAGCCCAGGACCTATCCCAGAGCTCAGTGGTGTGGGACAATCCTAACAATCCGTTCTCAAAAAGAGGGCTAGGCATGACCGCAGTCATCCTCCCTAACAATTGAGGTTAGGGTGATGAGCACCCCACATATTCAACAATATGTGCTCTGAGTTTCCCTTAGGAATACTCGTTTCACCGTCTAGTAAGTTTTGACACTGAAAATGGCTCTTTGGCACAGGGCACTACATGATTAGGGTTTCACTTGATTAGTTATCTCCAATTGGGTGAATTAAGGCTGCATCAAACAGTGGACAAACATACCCTAATTCATCTCTAATAAACATTGCTATATAACAACTTCAGAAGATATAAAACGTATGAGACATAATTTCTCATCTCAATATCACATGGCACTATTAACCTGTGAATTAAAAGACTATATTTGTCATAACATCATCATCACATGATATTATGCATTGCGATTCAAGAGACTATCACCATCAGCACATTATCATGAGATATCAATCTCTCATTTCAATACCTGAGGATATCATTTAAACTAGGCACTGGGCCTCTGCCAGGTCATAAGACCCATCACACCATTCTTGTGATTTATTGTTATCTTATCATGCCTTATTGAGCATATAGGAATTACTCATGCCAAGCATCACTTGTGCCACGTCACATATACACCATAGCAATCATTAGCTACGACATCCATACCACTTACAAGGTTAACATTATACAAATAGAGGGATAATATGTCTCAATACATCAAATATTTTTAGGTAACGCACGCCATGCATTATAGTCCCCTCAATTAAGGTTTGGTTTCATGCTTAACCACATAGGGTTCCCAAGTATCATTTATTTTCCAATCTTCTAATTTCACTACATCCCACAAGTTTGGAGTGTATAAGGCTATGAACTTTTATGATAACAAAGTCTACACATTCACATATTCATACTTCTCGTGTTCCCTTATCAAGGCTCACAGCCATCACTTAGTATTATTTAATCATCTTCATATCACTCACAAGCTATAACATTCCATTAATCTATAAGATTAAAGTTATGTGAATAAAAGATAGAGAGAGAATGGTCTCATGCTTTTAACTATGCATACTTCAACAAAAGTAACCTACCCTGGGATTAGGGTCAGTGTTCTTCATACATAACCTGATTAGAGTTTTTACTTCATGATTATTATCACTAAACCCCAAATACACCATTTCCCACTTTCTGGGAAGTGATCTAGGGTTAAACAACATTACTAGGTATCACCATTACATACATGTATATGTGTATTATCTCATTAGGTTATACATGTGTTACAACAATGCATTATGTAACCATGTTGACTATGCACCAACATAACGTTTCATCATTATGTGACCCATATGTTATTACCCTTCACAAGTTATCAATCACATTATCATACTAAGGAAATTCAAACCTTAGATTACATCACTAGAGGGTTTTACTTCAAAATTATGCACAAGGCACTTATTAGATCATCAAACTTGTTCATATGATTTCTACACAAAAGCTAACACCCCTTGATTCCAACAAAGCTCATCACCACTATCATGTACTCACATAGTTGTCTCATTAACCTCTCTCACAAGTTATGATCATGTAGAAATGAATATAGAAGACACTTGTCATGGATTACAATCTTTCACTAAGGTGAGCACATAAGTCTTACCATCTTATGATTAGGATTATCGTATGGTTACTTTACCACTAAACCATACTTCTATAACCTCCCACCTTATTGGAGAGTTTTAGAGATAAGAATCATAATTAAGAAATGACCATTCATAGTCATGACATCTTGGATAGATCATCACACTATGTATTGACTATATCACTATTCAAGAGTATAGGTGTGACAGACCTTCATCACACATGTGCTAACTAATCAATTGCATGGTATCTTGTTCTATCACCTAGCCTAAGATATTGGTTTCATCTTATCCATGGGTGTTGGTTTAACCTTACTTGAAAGTGTGTCAGTTTCTCACTCAACAAGATAATATCTCAACTTAGCCTCACCCTGATGTGTCAACCACTTACTCCACAAAGTGTGCCGGCCTCTCACATATAGAAGGGACCTCAGTTTAGTACCTACATGGTGTGTCAGCTTAACCTTATCAAAGTGTGTTGACTACCCATAAATGTAGTGTGAAGGATTATCATTCTCAAGGTGTGTTGGGCTAGGCATCAAAAAGGTATATCAATTTGCCATCTCTTGGGTATGTTGACTTAGTACTTGAACTAAGATGATGGGTTAGTTCATAATATAGGGTACCAATTTAAGCACTTCATATTAGCATGTCGGGTTAGCCTCATCAAAGCATATCGGTTTGACACTTCCATGTGTGTTGACTTATCACATGATGTGTCGACTACTCACACGTAAGGTATGAAGGGTTAACCTCCCCAAGGTGTGTCGGTTCAAGTACCAATTAAGCATGTTAGTTTAAGCACCATATTGCATCTCAGCTTAACCCCTCTAGAGAATGTCAGGTTTGAACTAGCTTGGAGTGTTGTCTAGATCAAAGTGTGTCAGTTTTGATTGTCCAAAGTAATGATGGCTTAAACACTAAACATAGCATATTAGTTTGGCACCACAAGGCATGTCGACTACTCACAACCTAGTGTGTGTGTTGACTTGTCATATTCAACCTTAGGATATTGGCCACTAGTTCAACTATTATCATGGAAGGAAAGTATAAGATATGGATAGAAAACTAAATGAGGTTCCTTCACAAATCGGTTCTCAAGACCATCATTAACTACTAGCATATATGAGATAAATGATTTAGATATGAGAATTAATATAAGCACATGAAAGAGTGAAAATAATAAAGAATGCTAAGAGTTATATAACCTGCCTCAAGAAGGCCTCCATCAAGGGTTCAAGCTCCATGATTAAAGCTCCAAAGCACATATTTTCTCAAAGTCAAAGATGATCCGTCAAGAGTCCCAAACTCGACCTCAACATTATCTCCAAGAAAGAAGAAGATGCCAAGGTTATGATAGTTCAAGGAGGAAAGAAAGAAAGAGAGAACCACGACCTAATCAAACTTCATTTAAGGTATGATTCATGGTTGAGAGGGGAAGAAGAAGACAAAGAAGAGAGCTCAAAGAAATCGTCACCAAGAAACAAAACTCACTAAGATGAAAGCTAAATAATGAATCACCATGAGCAAGGAACTCGACCTCCAAAGCTCCATGGGGACTTATTCTAGCTCCTCAAGCTCCCAATATTATCCACCAAGAAGATAAGAACAATATATAATGGATGAAAGGGTTCACTTGTGTGAAGGGGGAGGGGGTTATATACTTGAGGGATAAGAGAGATCAAAAGAAAGGTGTCATCACCTTAGGAGTCTAGGTGACACTTTTCCACATACAAAGGCCACGTGCACATATACTAAATCAACATGCAAGACATGGTTATATACTCTAGGTAGAGTATCAGCCTCTTGGCCTCCTACTAAGGGCATCACTTCTCCAAACCAAAATATTATGCTACATCAAACTGATACACTACATTCCAAGGTTAAAACACACATTGTCCATAGATCATTGTTACTATGATGATGCCACTTCTTGCCCGAGATCCAAACTAGGTGCCTACCTCTTTCTCTATCTTCTAGATGATGTAAAACAAGAGAATGAACACACTAGAGATGGTAAATTGCATGTCAACCCTTTACTTTGGGTAAATTGCAATTTACACCAAAACTAGCACACAAAGCACAAGCATCATCCACACAGGCTCAACTTGAAACCTAAGCTCTCCACAAGGTGCCCCATAGAATCATCCTATCTTTCATGATTATAAATCATTATGGTCACATTCAACATGTGACATATTGCAAGATAACCCCTCATCTTGGGTAAATTGCACTTTGGTCCAAAACAACCAAACATTGCTCAAACATTATCCAAATAGAACTAAACTTGAAACATAGGCATGTCACATATTAGTAAAACACCTCAAAGGATCATATTGAAGTTATAAACAACTTATTCAAGAAAAACAAATAGGGTTATCCCAAAACCCAGGTTAGGGTCCTTACAAGTCATAAACCCCTAACAAGGATTTTGCCCCCGAAATCCCAGGCAAAAGGAGATGGATATTACTCATTCATCACACCTTAAGACTTTCACATAGCTCATTGATGTGAGGGTGAGTTCATAATACTTGACCAAAACAAGGTTATTTTATTCAAGGTTAACATAGAATCAGTCACATAGGCCACATACTCAACTATCCTTTCCAAAACTGGTGTAGAGTCAACTCTTTGTCAGGTAACACTCTCTTAGTCATAGAAACACTAGATGTACCTTGTATAACTCAGGTGTCAACTCTCACTGATGTGTCACCTTCTCAACTTACAACATCATATGATAAGATTCTCAAACCTAGAAGTTTACCATACCTTTCTCAAACTGCAACATGTCTCTTCCAAAGAAAGACTAGAGATACATTATGTCACCCACTTGGGACTACAAGACCTACCATGCTTTCACCGCGCTACTCTGATATGATGACTCAATACTAATCTCACTTATGACTTGTACCAACTGGCCTGCTATTATGTACACCCCCAGCTGTACATTCTCTTGTCATAGAAAGATGTCATAGGTCCAAGGGAAAATCACTTCGGAGGTAAAACAAGATATTATATGTATATGTCACCTCAACAGATCTAGGTAGGGATTGGAAGCCTTGTTTATCTATCAATAGTCAATCCACAATCCTCCTGGATCCTTTCTTACGTTCAATCCTGATAGGAGTACTCCAAGGGATTGTAATCATCATGATACACTTTTCCCAACCAGATCTTGCACCTATCTCTTCAACTTATGCATCCTTTATGACGTCATCTTATGCGGGGCATAAACCCCTAACATGTGATATCCATACCTTAGGTTGAGAACTTGTAACTAGATTGATCCCAAAGTCAACCTTTCTAGGTAGTCAAGCACTTAATCATCTTATCAGAAAACAATCCCTCACTCTTGTATAAAACTAGCACTTCTCAGATACTAGGATTTCTCACTGTGGTATCCTTCATATGTGCCAAGAACACATCACATCCTCATAATATATTCACTCTGCTGCTACTGCCAAACCCAAACATATCAGAAGAATCTTTCCAACATCTTATAAGGTTTGTAAAACATCATCATTCACTGATGTCACCATCTTGGAACTAAAGTCCAAGACCAACTGATACTTATCAGAGTATCCATCTTAAGATCACTTCTAAATCATGCACATCAAGTGACATAAGACACACTTGATTGCCACATCCTTGAAAGGAAAGAACACAAGGGAACATACTTCTCTTATTACCACATCATCACTCAAGGATTTCTTATCAAGAAAAAGGAATTACCAACTTCCTTTGGTTATTATATGAGTTTTCAACTATTCATGTGTCATTCAATATGGTTTCATCTTGGTTTCCTTGCCATTGGCATAGGAATTGTATATATGATTACATGTCATTACTCATTCTTTATCTATTGTTTATCATGTTCATGAAAATTTCCTGGCTTCACCATATTTTTCTTCTTTGCCTCATGAAAAAGATCATTATTCTTTACATATTCTTTATTGAGCAAGGATCATATCCCTTATTCTCTATCACATATCATGAGGATTATACTTTATACTTTCTTATACTCATAGGTTGGTCTGAGATTAACCCAGGTTCCATCTTATTTATTCATTATTCATTCTCATTTGTCTTCTCACTTCATTCTTGTTTTAGGAATTCTCTTCATCTTATGTGGATTTTACACCTTGACTTACTTTATTAGCACATATTCAGTTGTCTGTTTCTTCATACATTTCTTCAAATTATAGATTCAATAACGTCTCTTATCATATTCACACTTAGATTTAGGTTTTATGGAGTTGTATCTTTCTCTTTTAATAACCAAACATTCAAGTTTTAGTAAGTTATGGTGCAGCTATTATCTCTTTTTATAGTATGATGGAGGTATTAGTATCATGAAATCTAATTTTTTATGCTCTTTAGACTATCCAAAATGACTACTTGATCATATTAATCAAAGAGAAATTAGTCTAAGAGTTCCATACTTACCTTTTCTTCATTATTTGAATACCTGGCCAGGGCACCCAAGTACTAAGATTAGGCAGTATGCACCATATTTTATATCATGTTCTTATCTTAGACACCAACCTATTACTATTCCTAGTGTCCCTATAGACTCATCAAACCTATAACTCTGATACCAACCAAATATGACATCCTTTGCCACACAAAGCAAGATTACTCAAAACTTAATCACGATCAACCACTGATCAGCAGATTACCGAAAATCACAGGAAATTAAAACCAATTTGCAGCTAGAACCATGAGTAGAGGTTTATTACTCTTGAGTCAACACTTGCATTTCATAACATATATTCTAGGAGCTATATCATTGTTTTCCAATCAACCTATTACATAAGATAACAGTTCCACATGTATGTACATACCACCAAAGGCACACAAGCCAAAAACCATGTATCGATCATCATGTGTACAAAACACATCGAGAACACCCCCAAAGACCTGAGGGTACAGGGACGACACGTAGGACTCTATTACTAGACACTATCCATATACCATGATCCACCAGGTGTAGTTCATCTTCATATTATATCCTCAGAAATCTGATCTTTAGTTTGCATGCACATCCACCTAAAAGATATTTAACCAATGGGGTGAGACAAAAGTCCAGCGAGAGATATAACTCTCTACCAAATCTATTATTATCACAGATAACTAAGTAGAAAGGAATATTATTATCAGATGAGTAAGTTTAGCAAATTCTCTTAAGCAAGGCAATTATCACTTGATTAAGCAATTTAGGCATCTACACTATACAGTAGAGTATCTTTATGCTTGAAAGGGAATACAAAGAACATGTATAACTTTTATAAACATAACAGTATAACAACAAGGCAAGGCTCCAACCAATGTTCTTGTATTTGTCCCTAAGCAAATATACTACACAGCCAGTTTCATATTTTATTATGCCCTGAGGATTTTAGTCATACCAACCAAATCCAGCTGACCACTGCGAAGTCAAAATTGGTGCCATACAAGATTTTAGAGTGTCGGTATCCTAAGATCTCTCCTCTACCCGGTCAGTACGGGCCAAAAAGGTAGTGACATAACAATCAAGCTACCACTACATCGACATATAGTCAAGCTGTTAAGAACTAGTCCACCCTTGGTACAGGTCACGTCACTAGACTCCTGGGCATGCAAGCAAAACCCTACCACTGAGGTACAATCGTAGTTGTCCTCCAATCACATTCTACATATAGTGAGATACGACCACAACCATTCTCAAAAAGAGGGTTAGGAATGACTGTAGTCATCCTCCCTAATAATTGGGATCAAGGTGACAAGCATCCCGGATATTCAACAATATGCACTCTGAGTTTCCCTTCGAAATACTTGTTTCACCATCCAGTAAATTTTGACACTAAAAATGGCTCTATGGCATAGGGCACTACATGATTAGGGTTTCACTTGATTAGTTATCTCCAATTGGGTGAATTAAGGCTGCATCAAACAAGTGGATAAACAGACCACTGATTCATCTCTAACAAATATTTCTATATAACAACTTTTGAAGATACAAAACATATGAGACTTAATTTCTCATCTCAATATCACATGGCACTATTTACCTATCAATAGAAAGACTATATCTGTCATAACATCATCATCACATGGTACTATGCATTGCCATTCAAGAAACTATCACCATCATCACATTATCATGGGATATCAATCCCTCATTTCAATACCAAAGGATATCACTTCAACTAGGCACTAGGCCTCTGCTAGGTCATAAGACCCATCACATAATTCTTGTGATTTATTGTTATCTCATCATGCCTTATTAAGCATATAGGCATTACTCATGCCAAGCATCACTTGTGCCACGTCACATATACACCATAGCAATCATTAGCTATGACATCCATTTAACCTGCAAGATTAACATTATACAAATAGAGGGAGAATATGTCTTAATACATTTAATACTTTTAGGTAAAGCACACCAAGAATCATATATCCCCTCAATTAAGGTTAGGTTTCAGGCTTAAGTACATAGGGTTCCCAAGCATCATTTATTTTCTAATCTTCTAATTTCACTACCTCCCACAAGTTGGGAGTGTATAAGGCTATGCACTATTTATAACCGAGTCTACACATTCACAAATTCATACTTCCCATGTTCCCTTATCAAGGCTCACAGCCATCACTTAGTAGCAGTTAATCATCTTCATAGCACTCACAAGCTATGACATTCCATTAATTTGTAAGATTAAAGATATGTGAATAAAAGATAGAGAGAGAACAGTCTTGTGCTTTTAACTATGCATACTTCAATAAAAGTAACCTTCCCTAGGATTAGGGTTAGTGTTCTTCACACATAACCTGATTAGAGTTTTTACTTCATGATTATTATCACTAAATCCTAAATACACCATTTCCCACTTTCTTGGAATTGATCTAGGATTGAACAACATTACTAGGTATCACCATTACATACATGTATATGTGTATTATCTCATTAGGTTATGCAGATGTTACAACAATGCATTATGTAAACACATTGACTATGCACCAACATAATGTTTCATCATTATGTGACCCATATGTTATTACCCTTCACAAGTTATCAACCACATTATCATACTAAGGAAAGTCAAACCTTAGATTACATAACTAGAGGGTTTTACTTCAAATTATACACAAGGAACTTATTAGATCATCAAGCTTGTTCATATGATTTCTACACAAAAATTAACACCCCTTGATTCCAACAACACTCATCACCACTATCATGTACTCACATAGTTGTCTCATTAACCTCTCTCACAAGTTATGATCATGTAGAAAGGAATATAGAAGACACTTGTCATGGATTACAATCTTTCACTAAGGTGAGCACATAAGACTTACCATCTTATGATTAGGATTATCGTATGGTTACTTTACCACTAAACCCTACATATATAACCTCCCACCTCATTGGATAGTTTTAGAGCTAAGCATCATAATTAAGGAATGACCATTCATAGCCACGACATCTTAGATAGATCATCACACAATGTATTGACTATATCACTATTCAAGAGTATAGGTGTGATGGCCCTTCATCACACATGTGCTAACTAATCAATTACATTATATTGTGTTCTATTACCTAGCCTAAGATGTCGGTTTAATCTTCTCCATGGGTGTCGGTTTAACCTTACTTGAAAGTGTGTCGGCTTCTCATTCAAAAAAATAGTATCTCGGCTTAGCCTCACCCCGATGTGTAAACCACTTACTCCACAAAGTGTGTCAGCATGTCACCTACAGGATGGTACCTTGGTTTAGTACCTACATGGTGTGTCGGCTTGACCTTATCAAAGTGTGTCAACTACGCATAAACATAGTGTGAAGGATTGGCATTCTCAAGGTGTATCGGGCTAGGCATCATCAAGGTATATCAGCTTGCCATCTCTTGAGCATGTCGACTTAGTACTTGATCTAAGATGGTGGGTTAGTTCATAATATAGGGTAACAGTTTAAGCACTTCATATCATCATGTCAGGTTAGCCTCATCAAAACATATTGGTTTGACACTTCCATGCATTTGGACTTATCACATGATGTGTCAACTACTCACAAGTAAGGTATGAAGGGTTAACCTCCCCAAGGTGTGTCGGTTCGAGTGCCAATTAAGCATGTCGATTTAAGCACCACATTGCATCTCGTTTTAAACCCTCTAGAGCATGTCTGGTTTGAACTATCTTGGAGTGTTGTCTAGATCAAAGTGTGTCAATTTTGATTGTCCAAAGTAATGATGGCTTAAACATTAAACATATCATGTCAGTTTGGCACCACAAGGCATGTCGACTAATTACAACCTAGTGTGTGTGTCGACTTGTCATCTTCAACCTTAGGATATTGGCCATTAGTTCAACTATTATCATGGCAGGAAAGTATAACATATGTGCAACAAATGAAATGTGGTTCCTTCATCAAATCGGTTCTCAAGACCACCATTAACTACTAGCATATATGAGATAAATGATTTAGAGATGAGAATCAATATAAGCACATGAAAGAGTGAAAATAATAAAGAAGGCTAAGAGTTATATAACCCACCTAAAGAAGGTCTCCATCAAGGGTTCAAGCTCCATGATTAAAGTTCCAAAGCGCACATATTCTCAAAGTTGAAGATGATCCATCAAGAGTCCCAAACTCTACCTCAACATTATCTCCAAGAAAGAAGAAGATGCCAAGGTTATGATAGCTCAAGGAGGAAAGAAGGAAAGAGAGAACCACGACCTAATCAACCTTCATTCAAGGTATGATCCTTGTCTGAGAGGGTAAGAAGAAGATAAAGAAAAGATCTCAAAGAAATTGTCACCAAGAAACATAACTCACCAAGATGGAAGTTAAACAAAGAATCACCATGAGCAAGGAACTTGACCTCCAAAGCTCCACGGGGACTTCTTCTAGACCCTTAAGCTCCCAATCTCATCCACAAAGAAGAGAAGAACAAGAATGGATGAAAGGGTTCATTTGTGTGAAGGGGGAGGGGTTATATACTTGAGGGATAAGAGAGATCAAAAGAAAGGTGTCATCACCTTAGGAGTCTAGGTGACACTTGTCCACGTACAAAGGCCACGTGCACTTATACTGTTGGTACCCACTCTTTTGATCAGCATAAATACCAACCATTAGATATAATCCCAAAATCTAAACCCAGATTATGGAATGAAACAATGAATTCTCGACACATGTGATTAAATAATATATGAAAAACACAGATAAATTTTTCCTTTTCCTTTCTTCACAAATTCATAAATTAATGTCCATCAAGGACATCACATTCAGATATCACAAATATTATTCAACTCCATTAAAACCAGAATCAAATCTTATTCTCATATGCAGTTCAGTTTACATTAGATACATGTACATTGATGAACAAACATAGTCTACAACCCATCCCAGGAAAGAGAGAGTACAGGGACATTCTAATCTATCTAGATTATGATATTTATATCTTCTTTGTCATGACCTCTTCAGTGGAGAGCATTATACCTAAAATCATTTGAAACAACCTCATGAGACTCATATAAAGCCCCAATGAGTGGATACCTCCCACTCAAGCTAGGTACATGCATCAACATCAGATTAAGTATAATAAACTCAACAGAAACATGTAGATATTGAAAAGTCTAGTAGGTAGTTCTATCATGAGTCAAATCTATCTTGCAATAGTAATCTAATCTAATAGATAAGGTAATCACTTAAACCAATTATAACTTTGAAAAATCTTTTAGAGCTTGTCTATGAACAAATCAGCAGATAATTCTAGTTCAGATTAAGAATCTTACTGCATGAGTAATAAGACAAGTTCTAAACATTTTGAATCAATACATAACAATAACATTATCTTTGTGACACTCCACCAGCCAGACCAGGAACACATCCTATAGTCCTGAAGCTGAAGTACACATAATACATATCTATCAAACAATACTATCAAATAGCAAGCAATCCAACTCATATTCAGAATGGATATAAATCCCATCATTTTAACTTCACATGACAAATCATAATATGAAAATGTCCATAGCAGCATGATTAATTTCCATAGAAAGAAGCATAATCAACAATGACAAATCATTAAGTAGCAGTACAAGGAATGTAACAACCATTCAAATCATGTTCTACACGGCTTATCATCTTTTATTCATTTGCCCTGAAACTACTTGGCTTGTACCTCACCAAGTAGAGGTCGCCATGCCTGATTCTCATGTCAACGACTCACCGTCACTATCTTAGGGTTTAGCCGGCCACCCTAAGATATCAACAACAGACCCTGACCACCTCAGGGTTGCCTAAAGAGGCTCACGTCCTCATCTCGGGTACACGAGATAGGAACCAGCAAAGTAGTATATCACATATCACAATATTTCACATATTTTTCATTTCACATTTCACATATTTCATTTCATCATAGTCTATTCCATCTGGACATAGACTTTCACTGCAAGGATTTAGGGCCAGAGCCACTCCATATGACTCACTCCTAAATCCTGGTGGTCTAACCTTAAAGGTCTCGATCCACACTCCGGAAATCCTTCTCATAATTCATCGATTACTACAAGGAGATCCGTTTTGTTTCCCCGGTGTGGTCCTCGAGGGAAACTCACAGTGTTCAGGGCGCCTAACTAGATGTTCCGTCATTTCACTTATTATTAATCTCTTTTACTCATCTTAAAAAATTTCAAAACATCATATATCATATCTGTGTATTCTCACGTAATTAGAATAACATGAAACATATTAAGTTTATCAATAAGGACAATGATCAAAGCAAGACTCACAATGAATCTATAGGTTGCAACACATATGATTATTTATATCTTCTACATCATCTCATAACAATCATCAATAGTGGGCTTTCTTCCATAGACATAATCTTATTGTCCAGCATTTACCCCATCAGGGTTTTATCATCATCAGTGGGCTTTCAACCCTAGACATGATCTCATTATGCAATATTTACCCTTATCAGGGTTTCTCAATATGTAAGGAGTGCATATTAAATTCAATTTCAGCATATTCCTTATCAGTTCATTGTATATCACAGTTCTTAACAAATATTAGCAGAGGCATTAGAACTAGAAACAGTAAAAGCATATAGACATCATGTATCATTCATCATATTCAGAATAGATTTATCATACAACATATGCTTGTTCCATCCAATCTCAATAGATGTAAATAAATTTCATGCATATACATGCATAACAAACTTAGTTAACTTCTTCTTTTATTTCACATTCTTCATACGGGTTACTAATCAACACATGTTGATTATCATTTGAATTCCATCAAAATAGTTCATTCTCATAGTATAAGTATTCTATCAAACAATCATAATACAAGAACACATTCTTGTAAATCAATTCAAATATTTGAGTTTCATCTTTTAGTTGAATTCAACTACGATTATGTACATCTCTTAATCCCCCATTTGAGATTGTAATTCACTAGCATCATAAAACTCATCATTTTAGGGTAAGAGTTGCATTTTTAGAATCATCTACCAATTCCTGTCTTTTTCCATCATTTTATACTCAGTAATCTCAACTTCTTTCATTTCATGTTCATTACATCATTTGGACCAATCTTTCTTGATTCACTTTACATACAATGCTTCTCTTCTACATAACATTTATCAAAGTACAATTCTTAGTATATTTCATTTAATTTGGGTTAATCCACATGTAATTAAAATAAAATATAAAATACTTCATCTTACTATCTTCATTAGTTTCATCTTTATCTTGCAATCACCATTAAGTACATCTTGTTCATATTATCTCTTATATTCAGATAAGTGTACCTTTTCATTGACTACTAATGTCATTCCCATAATCAACAATGATCATTATTTGTTATACTAAAACAAATGCATTAGGCTTAGATGATATTAGTAAGACTCATCATATTCAATTGAAGTATTAATACTTTCAACTTCAACATTTGATCACATTTACAACATCATATACAAGTTCTAGCTTTATTACTCATAACATTCTTAATAATAAACTTTTAGGGTTTTCAAGAAGTCATTCCTTAGTTCAACATATCATAAGAATCATATCATATGTAATCCAATCATGACTCAAGGGTTCATTAGGTTTATTCACAAACATGGAAACTCTAGTTTCCATTATCACAGATTTCATTCATCAATTATAACTATACTTTGATTAATTGACTCATTTGATTCACTTCCTCAAAACAAATCCTAATCAGGATATGTGGTCACCTCATACTGATCCTTACACATATATTATATTCAATTCCATTAACATTCAACAACACACTTGTACAATACAATCTAGTACAATTCAAATATGATTTTATACATGTTAATTCAATTCCAAGCATATTGACCATTGGGCTAATTTTTAGGAAAAATTTACATGAAATAGCATAGGCATCTACCCATAAGATTACCCATGGATACTCAATCAATATATCAGGAACTAATCAAGTTCCAATCAATGAGAAATAATCAAAATCAGTAGAATTGGATCCCCCAATATCTTTCCCAAATCAAATCCAATCACATATACATATACAAACAAGGTTTTTGATTATTTCCATCAGATAGAATTAGGCTTTCAACATGAATACAAAGCTTAAGAGGGATAAAAACACTCACCTCAGGTGCCAAGCATCTTAAATTCGTAGGTCAACCTCTGAATTTTTGGAAACCCAATCAAACTCTCGCAAAAGAATCCAATTCTTTCTCCTCTCAACTCAGAAACCCTAGAAATGGAGATTAGAACAGAAAGAGTGAGAAAAGGGTGAGATTTTATGTGATTTCAAATCAAATCAGGGGAGGGACGGAATCTTGACATGTGAGAGAAGATTCACCATGAAATGCTATGCAAAGAAGCTAAACTTACTTGATTTCATCATATCTTGGATAGAGAAACCCTAGGTCAACATCTCCACCACTTTCTCTTCTCAAAACCCTAGCTCTCCTCTCTCTCAAGAATTTCATTTCTTTGATAGGAAGGACGAGTTATGAGAGCTCATTGTGTGTTAGGTTAGTGATATAGATGAATTGAGGTGCTTAGAACATTTGCAAACAAGCCCCTCAATGTATTTTTATTTTGCTCAGACTGGTTGGTCGGCTGAGTTATAAACTCGACCGAAACCACACATTTCAGAACTCAAACCTCATCCAAATATTATGAAACTTTAACCCAATGTCTAAAATTGAATTTTTAGGAAACAGTAAAAAATTTATAGAATTTGGAGTTACGAATAAATAATTAAAAATCAAATACTACACAACTATATTGCAGTCAGCAGCATGGTCGGTCGAGTTTGTCCTTCACAGAACTCGACTGACACCCCTCTCTATAGAGATCAAAAGTCATCCAAAAATTACTAAAATTTAAAAGTTTTTCTATAATGGAGTTTAACAACTATATTTAAAATTTTATATCAATTGGACATACCAATAAAAATATAAAATTCAATTTCCACACTGCTATATCAATCTACAAATATGATCGATCGAGTTTGAAACTCGACTGACACATAGGTCATAGAATTCTTCAAAAATTCTTATATTTTTCAGGAGTGTTCAAATTTTATATATACAAATCATATCCAAATTTTAATTAAATCAGAGTTACACATAAAATACTAAAAATCATTTAGTCAGACACTATACTTATCAAATTATGTTTTCATATGTCATCAAAACCCTAATTTGGGCCGATTAGGGTTTCCAAATTTTTTACCCTAATTATGTGGATCAAAGTATGATTAAACTTCACATTATATTTAACACATCAAAACTAACTACCATCATTAATCAAGCTTTAAACCATGATCAACTTAGTTAAGCATACAATCATCCAAGTAAACCCTAATTAGATGACTAATTTGAAAGCGAGTCATTACATATACTAACTCAAAATGCAAGACATGGCTATATAATATAGGTAGAGCATCGGCCTCTTGGTCTCCTACCAAGGGAACCACTTCTCCAAACCAATATACTACACTACACCAAACTGATACACTACATTCCAAGGTCAAAATACACATTGTCCATAGATCATTATTACTATGATGATGCCACTTCTTGCCTGAGATCCAAACTAGGAGCCCACCTCTTTCTATATCTTCTAGATGATGTCAAATAAGATAAGGAGCACTCTGGAGATGGTAAATTACATGTTTGCCCTTTACTTTGGGTAAATTGCAATTTACACCAAAACTAGCACACAAAGCACAAGCATCATCCACACAGGCTCAACTTGAAACTTAAGCTCTCCACAAGGTGCCCCATAGCATCATCCTCTCTATCATGATGTTAAAGCATTATGGTCACGTTCAACATGTGACATATTGCAAGATAACCCCTCGTCTTGGGTAAATTGCACTTTGGTCCAAAACAACCAAACATTGCTCAATCATATCCAAACAGAACCAAACTTAATACATAGGTGTGTCACATGTTAGTAAAACACCTCAAAGGATTATATTGAAGTTCTAAACAACTTATTTAAGCAAAACAAATAGGGTTGTACCAAAACCCAGGTCAAGGTCCTTACACCTTATTTCCAACATGGAGTATCTCAGCATAAATATACCCAAGTCCATCCATTTAAGGATTGGATACCTTTCTCATGATGTTCTTACAACTCCTAAGTGATTATTGTTTTATGGAAGCTATTAGTTTAGTAGAATGTTTTTAGGAGTTGACCTCTCTCATCTACATGGTGTGATTAGATTATCTAGTGAATGAGGAGATGGGTAATTTGACTATATAGTGAACCTTGTCTTGTGATGACACCAGGGTTGCAAACCAACAAGAGAAACTCTAAATCTCTTCTATAACATTGGATAATCGTATGACTCCCTTAGGTCTCCATTTGAGGTAATGAAATTATGATTAAGAGTGACATGGGAAATGGTGGATGGCATTCTTATTAAGTTTGATGGAATTTGACCGTGTGTGATGAGAAACCCTTCTCCCTCCTATGCATATATTTTAGAGATACAACCTTATGCCCTTTTAGGTGTTTGAAGAATTAGTCCCACTTAGTGAACATAAGTGATGTTAGAATAAAGTATATGTATGACATAAGGAAAGTGGTTGACTTGGTTCTCAAAATGATTTTGGTGCCATTTTTTGTTTCAATGCAAATATTTCATCGCCAAACTTATTTTCCTTACTAAATTATATGTCCATAAGAAAGCTTTTAGATTTTACCAATGTTTTTTCAAACCAAGTCACCGCCCCAGCAAAGTTTGAGTTATAAAGAAAGCCTTTAGTGAAGAAACACTTGGCTGGAATGATCAACCTCATACCCTAGGCCTAAGTGTTGAGTAAACATTATGAATATGAAGTTTAGATATAGATAATCTAGTGGATATACCCTTGTTTCCCCTCTAGATGGTTACACAGGGTATATATTGATCCTTTTATGGAGTGGAGAGTTGTACATTGCAATATATAGGAGTTAACTTTGTTTAAGGACTATTCGAAGTAAATAGTGATTGTAGAAAGTAATACATGAGTAAAATCTAGTATTAAGGCCATACATATATAGATACCACCTAACCAAGTTAGATGGACAAGCCATGCAAAAGTTCCCACCATTAACAATACTTACATAATTACAATAAGTTTAAAACTTATCTTCCCTTATCATAAATGGTGAACACAAATAAGGTAGGTTCTAAGAGAAAAAAGTCATGATAAGTTGAAGATGAAATCATCTTAATAATGAATGCAACACTAGATATAGTGTAACTTATCTAGCTCAACATCTTATATGAGAAGACTAATGATGACAACATGTAGGTAATACTATAGTCCCACCTGGAGTATGGACTATAATAGAAACATGGAGTCGTATAGTACTATCCATTTTAGTAAGTGAATTAGAAACACTTAGATTTTTTTAGAAGTATGACTTAGTCTACCTGGTTAGTCATGAATGGATTTCAGGGGTGAAATCCTCTTTAAGAGGTGGAGTGTTGTAACATACTTCAATTTAGGTTTATGACTTGTATGTACCTTATTCTAGGCCCCTTATGATTATGGTAATATCTGGAACTTTTTCCCTAAATTAATACATATCATGATAATTTAAATTCAAATAACATTATATAGTTGAAAATCCTTTAAAATGGGATATTAGGGAGACATAGTCAAACTGAGCTAATAATAGAATTAGATAAATGTATACACCAAATAATATGTTTGACTCCAATTTTGCCCTCATGAATTTGTTAGGATTATAAGATAAAAGAATTCATTTAATAGGATATAGTATGAATTTATTGACTAATTATAAGGATTAAAAACATTTAATGAATGATTAATATACAATTAATGAAGTCTAATATCAAAAATTTTCAAACTATGAAACAGATGCCAAAGCTGAGTTCCCCGCACCTACGTTAGCCTATCCATCAATTTTTGTGTCAATCCAACTTGATTTGATCTTAAGTGATTAATAATATGAGATCTAATTTGCATAAGTATATCCAATAATTACATTGGGTTCCATCATCCATCCATGTAATGTGGCACCTTCCCCATCCCTTTGACACGATCCATGCCTCCCTCTTGTGTGGATCGCAACTGAGCTACATACCAGTTCTCATCTTCACCTTCACCCAACCCTTGATGGCAAAGTAGCACCAGGCAGAGCCCATAATCACCAGGCAACACTACCACCTTCTCTCCTTCTCCTCTTCTCCCTCCTTTACTTGACCTAGAAGCAACCCACCTCTTATCCTCTAATTCCAGTCGCTGCCACTACCTTCACAACCTCCATGAGTATAATGCCCTCAAGCCCGATCTGTAGCTTCATCGTAAACATGTAACACAGGATCCACAAATTTCTTTTCCTTTTATGTATCTACACCATCATCAACCCCGCTTCCTACAACTACCTTGGATGGCATAGGATCTGGTGAGGATCGAGAGTACTCCTCTCTTCTCCACTTGGTCCACCACCCGCCTACACAGAAATGACACTACTGCATAACTATCTTGACCTTATTTCCCCTTCCACTCCACCCGTTGATCCGCTGCCATCTTTCCACCCAGGTCGTAGCCATACCAACACAACTTTGACCATCACTCAACCTATGCAACTCACCGCCACCTACACCTCTGATCCATCACAGTCATAGACCGCCATTGGTGCCCCTCTGTCTGCTCCTGTTTGAATCTAATGTACACAAACTGAGGTATTACCATCATGTTCCTTCTCCTCCAGCTCCTCATGTTGTACATCATGGACCGCGACTGTGGCCTCCATCACCAAGCTTGGCAGTCAGTAGTGGTATAGTAGGTCCGCAGACTGCTATGTCCATGATTGAAACTGACTGATGTCAGCTCAAACAAGCACCTCTCCTAACAGGGATGTTGCTGCCATTGAAATTTGATATCCATCCAACTCCTTGTCCCTCATCACCCTAAACCAATCATCCTTCTCTCCTCCTTCCTTGCTCTGAACCTAATCAGTAAACCCTCTTGCAACCCTGGCCACAACCAACTTCTAGAATGGAGATCCATAGGATCAAGTGTCATCTTGGGGAGCATGAATGTTTCTTCCAACCTATAGCTCAGAAAGCAAGGATGAAGCAACTCCATATGTAGGACCTTCACCCTAGGTCTACCTATTGAAGATTGATTCTAAAAGAAGGTATGTCCTCATCTTTCTGTATTCCAATTTTTGAATTCAAATGATAAGTAGATCAGAACCTCAGTGAATGGATATAAACTTGAAAAACATTGACCTGACTAACTGAGTATACTCCTTTATTGTTATATATATATATATATATATATATATATATATATATATATATATATATATATATATATATATATATATATATATATATATATATATATATATATATATATACATACATACATATATAGGACAAAAATCTAGTGAGAAACATATCTTGGTGAGAGCATGAGAGGAATTTGAATAACTCTTCACATGGACCAATTTTTCATAATCTAACCATATAGATTACAAACATAACTTAATATTTACCTTCCTATAAAATTTTATCACCATCCAATTTGTATATCATTCACAACAACAAAATACTTTTTGATGCTCTATAATGAATTTCAGGCTGACCGTTGGATGCAAAAAGTGTATATTGTACATATGGACATGTGAATAATGTCTAATTGCAATGATTTTTTGTGAGAAGGTAAATGAATTGATGCTTTTCCCATATATATGGTTAGATTTTAAAAAATAGTTACAAATTTTTAGTTATTCAAATGCCTCTCGTGCTCTCACCATAGGATGTTTCTCACTGGATCACTACCATATATATATATATATATATATATATATATATATATATATATATATATATATATATATATATATATATATATATATATAGTTACATATATATATATATACTTACATATATATATACACTTACATATATACATATATATATATACACTTACATGATTAGGATGTATAGTAACATGTGATACATGCATATACATATAAACATGTCTTGTTCCTTATAATGATATTTTTATAAATTTAGCTAGTAGTGATATGTTACATAAGATATTTATAATGAAAAGGATGTTACACATACAAGACTCATTCATATTGGTAGAAAAAAAACCTAGGTAACATTTATGTACTAAAGAGCTTATACGTGTATGTAATATGCTAGAGAACATAGTATCCTTAATTGTATAGTAATGATATTTTATATAGTACTTAGAATCATTTAAATTCTAAACATGGTGATAATAATGAAATAGTTTGTTATATCAATGAAACCTAGGTGTTAATCATATTAATAATATATATTAGTTTATTTATAGAATCTACACAGGAATGTGTGATTTCATGACCCAAATACCTCTAGATACCCGTATAACGCCATGATGAGGTCTAAAACCCTAGATACCCTTACAATTTATATATATGATTGTAAGTAGATAATACAATGAGTATACACCCTAATATGCATGCTAAATTTGAGGTTATGAATGAAATTGAATGTATACTTCTAGAGAGAGTAAAATTTAAGAATGAAATGGGAGAATACATATTTCTACCAACACATATATGTAATCTAGAGATATTAAAAAAATATGTATCTAAAGACAAATATTAGAAATCAAACAGATATCTAATGGATCATATATCCACCTATTAAGATTTACAACCCTGATATGTCATATGGTTATTGAAACTAAGATAAAAACAATCTAGAGTAGGGATGTATACACAGGTTCACCTTAGTTTGACTAACATACTTGATGTGTTACTAGGATGAAAACTTGACTTCGTGGGCCAAGTATATTGATTGGGTTGACCATTAACTATTATGATAAGGTATGTACATCCTCTATTTTATTTTGGGAATTATTTGACTTAAACCTGATTCATTTAATGAGGCATCTCTTGAATATCAACTCTAGTTGAAATTCAATTGTTGTACATTCATATTCCTAGTTTGGATCTATATATATTCATAGTGTTGTTGAATCATTCTTTTATAATGGGTCTTTAGACCCCTCCTTCTTTGATTATCTTTTTATGTAGAATGGACTAAAATGATACGCTTTCTTATATATTTATGCATGCTACATGTTTGACTAGAATATCTAAAATAGTTGTACTTATGTACAACCATACTTATAAAGGGTGTGTGTTTCCACCCGTATTTCTTTTAGGTGATAGTTATGGTCCAATTTTAGGTATATTTAATCTACATTGTGATGGATGCAAAAATGTTATTATTTTATATTAGAATTGTGGTTTACTATAATGGCAAGACACTTTTATTCTCATACTTGTTATCTAAATTTTAATATGCTTCATTTCTTTTGTTATAATTCTCTTAAACTTACTTAATTGCAAGCCCTTCTAGTGTGAGCATCTCTTATTTCACTTTTAACCCCATGTAATGCCTAAAGTTTATATTATATGTACATAGTCAGCTTTTGCTGACCTCTATATTTTTTCCTATGTGTTGGGTGATGTTCCCTTCCAATAAAATTTAGGTACATAAGAAGATAATGACTCAAGAAGATCACCTACATGAAATGGACTTAGGGATAGCTTGGAAAGGATGGGCTTCCTCTACACTCAGTCCTATATGCTATTAAATGTATGCATGTCACTTTATTATACCACTTTTTATAGTGGGGAACATTTGTAATTGAATCATCATGTAACTTTGTAATAATTTTGTTTTCACTCAAAGTTGGCCTTAATTGTGATGAGTGGTCTGGGAAAGGGTGTGGCAAACCCGACAACCTCAACGACGATGGATGGAGCCTCTCATGATGTGTCAGGTGCGGCTGAAAGAGCAGATGGAATTTGAGAATCATCACTGATAGAACATGTTCCCATTAAGTAGGGTTCCAAGATTAAATTGGTTCAACTGACCCAACTACAAAGTCCTGGGCGGATCTGGTTTCTTAAAAAATCAATCAATCTCTGGGAAAGCTCACTAAAATGGAGGTTGATCTAGTGGAAGGGAAGATGATTTACAGGGTAGCACATAGCAGAGAGAAACTTAAAAAAATGGAGCTTGATGGTGGCAGGCTATGTTGTCGGACTGAATTCACATTGGCAGGTTTTGGTCTGCCACTTCACTCAAATCTGGGATGTAAATGGTTCAATCAATGTTAGGTCACGCGGGAAGGGTTTCTTCATCGTAATGTTCTCTAATGAAGATGACTTGAATACTGCGATTGAAGGAGGCCCCTGGTTTGTCACTGGGAAGCCCTTGATAATCAAGGAATGGGAGCGGGGTGATCCCTTAGAGAAGCTCAAGTTGTCAGAGATCCCAGTCTGGTTGAAGATCCATGGTTTACCCTTAGAACTATGGGATGAGGAGATGTTCAACCGGATTGGGTCGGTAGTTGGAAAGCCTTTACAGACTGACAAATTCACTGCAGAATTTAGTAGAATGGAATATGCCAAAATGTAGGTGTTCATTCTGGTGGATTTCAATTTTCCTAAGAAGTTGGATATCCAAAGTGACGATGGACATGTTGATACTATTTCCTTTGATTACGAATGGGAACCTGACATATGCAAGGCGTGCTGTAATTTTGGTCATGAAACTGTTCTTTGTGATTTACCTTTGGGGGTAGACGTGACTGTTGGCCTAAAGCCTAAAGGTAAAATGACATGGGTGCCTAAAGGGTCAGTGATTTAGAAGATTGGTGAAGAACCTGAAGTATTTTGTGATGCGGTTGAAGATGTTAGTGTTGACTCAATGGTTGTTGAAATGCCTAAGAGAAGATCTATTCCTATTATTGGCCAGGATGATCGGTCTGAGGTCATGAATGCTCCGCAAATCACTCCAGTTCCCTCACCTACTTGGGAAGTATAGAAGAATAAGTCTAAGTCCCCTCCTCGTGTGAGCTCTAAGCCTCCTTCTACTCTAAAGAACATTAAGTTAACCCCAAATAAGTTTTTTCTATTAGCAAACTTGAGTGAAGGTTCAGCTATCCCAAAAATTGTTGAGTTTATTCCCAATGGATAATCCATTTTCTATCGTTGCTTGGAATGTGAGGGGTATACATAAGAAAATGCCTCACATCCAAAAGGAGGTTTGGAGTAATAAGGCAGTTATGTATATTATCCTTGAGTCCAGAGTTAGTAAGGGGGATGTTAAATCTGTTGTTGATTCTCTGTGGTCAGGGGCAAAGTTCATCTCAAATTCTGACTTTTACTCCTATACTAGGATTATTCTATTGTGGAAGTATGATGCTATTGTGGTTAACAATTTTTTTGATAATGAGTTGATTATTCACTGTGATATTTCTATTGGTAATTTCCATTTCCTACTTTCTGTGGTATATGGACCTAATGGTGATTCAGATAGATGTCTCTTATAGAATTCCTTGAACATGATTAGTGAAACCTCTTTTCCTTGGTGTGATCTGGAGGACTTCAATGCAGTCAGATTCAATTATGAGAATATAGGCAAATAACCACCATCTTCTAGTATTAGGATGGACTTTAATGACTCTCTAGTTGTCATGGGACTTATGGAAATTCCATCTAAAGGTAATTTTATACCTAGGATAGCAGAAGCAGGAAAGGAGTTAGTACCTTTTCTAAAATCAATAGATGCTTCTCCAATGTTGCTTTTATGTCCTTATTCCCTTTGTTATGGGGTGAGATTGTCCCAGTGTTGGTTAGTGACCATTGCCTGCAAATTCTACACCTTAATGCTTGTAGAAAGAGACGTGCTCCTTTTAGATTCATCAATTCCTAGGTGAGTCAGCCAAGGTTCATGGATGTGGTTAAAAAATCTTGGTCCACTCTGTGTCCTAACAGTGCTCCCATGTTGAAGCTGCACAAAAAATTAAACTCTTTCACATATGATCTTTTGAAATGGAACAAAGAGTCTGTTGCAAACTTTTCTTCTATAGTCGGGGAATTAGAAGCCAAAGTGTTGTTCCTTCAAAAAGAAGTGGACTTACAACTTGATAATCTGTCTCTTCAATTGGAACTTATTGAAGCGAGAAAGGAAGCTAATAGAGTGATTACTACAGAGGAGGATTTTATTAGACAAAAATCGAGAGAGCTTTGGTTGAAGGAAGGGAATATGAATACTTCTTTTTTCTATGCTTCGCTTAAATCCAGGAGTATCCACAACAACATTCATGTGTTACATGTTGATACTAAAGTTTTAAAGGATCCATAAGAGATTGTTGGTCATATTGTTGATTACTATTCTGATGTTTCTAATGCCACTTCTTCTGATCAATTTTAATGGAATGAAGAATGGAGTATTCCATTTATCTCTAATGCACAGTTTGAAGATCTTAGGAAGCTAGTGACTTAGGAAGAGATTGAAAAAGTTGTCAATGGTTTTAATGTGGATAAAGCGCCAGGCCCTGATGGTATGAATGCCTTTTTTTTAATTCATGTTGGCAAGTTAGTGGAGAGGATGTTATCAAAGTTGTCCTAGACTTTTTTGCATCCGGGAAACTTTTAGGTGAATGTAACAGGTCTTTTAAAACTCTCATTCCTAAAGTCCCTGGTTCCACCTATTTAAAGGATTTCCGTCCCATTTCTCTTTGCCACGTGATGTTTAAGATCATTACCAAAATTATGGCTAACTATCTAAGTGATATTTTGCCAAACCTTATTGATAAGAACCAAGTGGCATTCATCAAAGGTAGAACTATTGGCGAGGCCATTCTTCTAGCTAATGATTTGTTGAGTTCCTTCCCTACTTCAGGCTCTAATAATCTTTGTGTTAAAGTGGATTTGGCAAAGGCATATGACTCTGTCTGAAGAGATTATATTTGTAACATACTGAATCATGGACATTTTGTCTTTTGACCCTCTTTCCCATCTTTTCCTTTCATTTCTAACCTTCTTGGCCTTTCTGTTTAATTTGTGGATATTATGGTGGTTTAGTGGGCTTTTGTTCACCTTTTATGCCAATAAAGGGGTTTAATGCACAAATACCTCAGTATAAACTTAAGTAATGGGCTTGAAGTGCAAATGTCCACTTAAGTAATAAAAATAATAATGGAATTCGTGCTAGAATTTTCTAGGACTTTTTAGAATATGAAAAAGAAAATAAATTCCAAAATATACATAAAGGAGATGATAAATATTATAATTTGATGAAATGAGATAATGTGAAATATATTATTTCAAAAATCACAAATAGGAAACCCACGAGATAATTTGATACCCAATATTCGTTCCTTGAACTAAAAGTTACTTAAGGGAAAAGTATAACCCAATTTGTAAATAATATATATAAGTCTTTATTAAGAGAAAATAGGAAATAAACAAAGTAAGAGAAATAAAATATCTAATGTCCTCAAATTGGAAAACTAATTCCAAATTCGTAATTGAAATATGAAACTAAGCTATTAGGCAAATTTTCAACTAATTTCGATGATATTTGGATAATGAGTAAAAGTAGGAGAGAGAAAGTGTGTAGAACCTTTTATATATTAAATAAATGAACAAATAATCTCAACATGTGAAATTAATGACAAATTCATATCCAAGGCACTTAGGGTGACTTGCGGGTGAAGTTTCACCAAATTTAGGGAATCTTATCACCATTAATGAAGGAGGAAAGAGAAAATAAGTTTTGAATTATTTAACCCATTAAGAGTTCCCAAAAGGCAAAACTAATTCCATATTCATATTTTGCACCTCAAAATCAGTTAAGATGTCAATTTTTATTAAATTTGGAATTTTTTTGAGCCCTCAAAAGAAGAGATAGAAAAAGATCAATAATTGAATATGTCACTTTATCCTAATTTGATTTGAATAAGGTTCTCAGTTGATTACTTGTCACGCAAGTATTTTTTTTCCTTATAAGGTGCATGTTCTTCTCAGCTGTTCGATTCTACATCCAACGGCCAGGGCCTTGTCCCCTACCTCTAACTCCCTCATTTCCCAAGCAAACTGGGAATCAGTTATGGCGAGTTTCTTTCGCTGATTTCTCCCTCAACTCCCCATCTTTTACTCCGATTTCTTTTCTCTCGTGTTCCTCGCACCTTCTCACACCCATTGACCCCACGTTTTCAAGGGTTTTATTGCCTCTATAAGGGTTGGGGACCGGCCGCTTTGCTACCATGTTTGTCCCATGTTTTCCCACTCGTTCCACTTTCCTCATGGTTGTGAGTCATCAGACCACATGTGATATGTTCCCTGACCTCCGCTAAGGTTGTGGGGTGGGTTTGCTCAGTTCCGTTCATCCTCGACTAGTCGAGAGCATGCTTTCCCAGTTATGCTTGTTTTCGCTGACCTCTTGGAGTTCACCACCACGTAGAGAGTCTCTTCGGGCCTTGCCAAGTTTTGGGGTCCCCTCTATGACGCTAGGGACGGCTTTAGAGAAGGTCAATTTGACATGTCCTGGTGAGTAAGGTAGTTCCCCATTTTTTATGTTTATTCCTATTTGTACCTTGGCGAAAAGCCAAAGTGAGGTTCTTTGCACCTCAGTTTCAGTTGTTTGGGACTCTTGAGTCTGATTTTGCTCCATGATTGCAATGGTGCTCTGCCCTAGTGTTTTGGTTGATGGATTCGTGAGTTCTGGTTCTCAAACATTGGCTAGTTTCTCTATTGTCACAATTGGTTCATCATATAGGAAAGATTGAAGATGATCCCTCATGTTTTCCCTAAATTACTCCCTCGTTTCTCCTTTCTTTAGTTTTCTCGCCAAGGGGAAGCTTAGTAATTTGGCCCTCATTCTTCTTTGTTTTGGGGTGAGTCAACCACACCTTTGACCCATGACTTAGCCTCACCTGATTGGGCCAAGTCATCTGGGCATGAGCCTCTCTCTCCCTCTCTTTCTTGCTTATTTGGATGAAACAAATTTTCTGATTGATCGAAGATGTAAAATTCATATCTTTTTACTCCCTTGTCCAAAAAATTTGAAAAATATGTTCTGAACTCAAAAAAATGCGATCCTTCCAATAAAAATAATTTCAAGGCTTGTTTTTGAGTTTTGTCGAAGGTGCTTTTCTAGAAAATGAATTAATTAGTTAAAAATCACTAAAATACACTTTAATCTTCATAATTCCAAAATATGCAAATTTATATGTTATTTTCATCAGAAAAACCTAACTAAGATAGTAGTGATAATTTCAAGGTCTAAATCGATGGTTTGTAGAAAAGTTGGTAACTTTGGGGTTTTAAGTCTAAATGAATATAGTTCTAATACATGGATATGGTAATGATGTTAGGACAAGTGGACCCTGATCTCATATATGCATTTGAAAAGTGGTTTCTAGGACTCTAAGGAAGAGGTATGTGTATCTAACACATTAGTTGTGAAATTTTATGCCTTATTCTATTCTTTCCTAATGAGGCTTTATTGAATCTAATTCCCTTTTCTTGAAACCCTAATTACGTGTGCCTCAAATCAGATTATTGTTTCATATTGTTTGGGTCTTAAACCCCACTGCCATTCTTATTAAATATTTGATTACTCTTGCCATGACTACTTTTCTAGCATGTATATTTATGTTCTATTTAATTTAAAGTAGCGGTACTTATGTACAACCACCCACAGAGGGCATGTATTTAATCGCCCTGGGGAATGTTTTTATTCTCCCCATATTATTATAGGTGACTGGGAATATGTTATTCTCCCCTCACCTATAGGTTAGAGGTCCGCTAGGTGCCTCAACCCTACTTAGTTAGGTAGACATAATTATCTTACATGCAAATCCTTTTTAATATAATTGTTAATGGCAAGTTTCTTTTGAGTATAGTCTCATTCTCTTGTTATCTTCATCTTATGATGAACCCTAGCATGTTTTTATTTGCTCTACTTATCTTGTTATCCTAGACTAGTTTTGTGACACATACTTTCTGTTTCCTTTCCCTTTTGTTGGGTGCCTTCCCAACCACCTAGGTGCTGAGCAAGATGATGCGTTAGACAAGGAGAACTTAGCTTTTGGCTTGGACCTAGCTCTTGGAGGTTTTTCTTTGGAGACAAGATTGTGGTAGTTAGACTTCCCTCTATCTAGATCATGTTTGTGTATCCTGATGTAAACCCCTAAAGGGAGAATGATGTATTCTTGTATAATCTTTAATGAAATTGAATATAGTCAAAAAAATTATTCCGCTACTTCACTATTGGTCTTTTGTATACCATATAAATAAATATTTGAAAATTTTACACCCTTTTGAACATACCTTTTGAGTATGTTGGGAATGGAGGTTTGACCTTTCAAATTTTTAGTAAAGGGGTGATTTCACTCTTTTACAACATGGTATCAGAGCCCATGGTAGTCAGAATCTAACTATTTCAGTTTTGTCTCCCTAGTTAGAATCCTTGCCTTACATAGTTCTTTTAAGTAACATGTTTTACCTAGAATTGATTTAGGACCCTATAGTTCCACATTAGAATCTTGATGAATAAAACCCTAAAATACTCATAACTAAAACATGCATAAATTGATGTTGTTTAGGTTTGCCTTTAGGAAACTATTAGGGCATGCAGTTGAAGCAAAGGTGTCAGGAAAGGATCAGGTTCTGGGGGCTGGAAATATTTTCCTCCGTGCCACTTGCTTGGTTTATGAGGACTCCCAGATCCATATGATACTGGCCTGGCCTGAGATAATATGGATTGTCTGAAATAGTTTGCTTTTAGGCAATAGTAACCTTAGACTTCTATGTTCTATATCTTTGGGAACCCTAAGTTTTAGGTGTATGATGACTTGTTTAAGGATGGATACCAAGATAGTTTCCTTATGTCCCTTAGGACCACATGCTTGGATAGTTTATCCCTAGAACCTAAACTTTGAAGTTTGGGGTTAAGTGAGCTATCAAAGTGCGCAGTGGAAGTGTGATGGTGTTATAGACTCATCCTTTAACCCTAGTGTAGTTTGGCTTGACAGGTCGAACCGTTTAAGGGGTGGAATATAGCTAGTTTGATGATGTTGGGTGATTAGATTTTGAGGACGAAATCCTCTTAGGGGGATGGAACCATGTGACATCTTGAAATCTATGTACTCTATCTTTAGTCACCCTAACTCCCTGAATAGGAGGTTAGTATGCTTGGATCCTTGGTCTTAACCAAACATGTAATAGTGGTAACCCTAACAAGCTTGTTCATATATTAATGAACATATAATGATCATTTGAGGAATATTTTATATGTTCAAACCCTAATGAATATCCAATGCACATAATATGGGTCACTCACATATTATGAATACACATGATGCTAATAATGCCATGAACCAATAAACCTTAATTATATGATGAGAAAGAAAGTGTAACCTAATCTTGGCATGCTATAATGAAATATAATGATCAAGTTGATCCTAAACCCTAATTTGTAATCATATAACCTTAACATATACATCCTTAATGATATTCATGTTAAATTAGTGGCATTAGGTGTCATAATCAGATAACATATCTTGATGCACATAAATGATATATATTCACCTAATCATAGATAACTCAAGTCATAAATATGAAATGCATATCACCTTGTTACCTAGTACACACCTAATTAATCACCTAATCATGAATTGGTATGTGAATCAATTCATTAATATGTAATATGTCCAACCTGGTATGACATCAATTTGGATAAGAAGTAACTGGATTCACATAAATGTGCATATATATGATAAAATGAATAATGATGAAAATAATGTGAATAAGAAAGGTAATGTGACAATGTTTAATATGCATACAAGTAATCAATGTGACATAATTTGGATTAATGGTAGACTTAATAGAAAATTGAATAAAATGTCCTATCACATGCAAGATAATTTGTTATAATTAATATAATGATAATATGAGGATAATGAAGTGTAAATCCAAATTATTAATGATCAAATATATTGAAATAATTGAGTAACCTCTAGTTGTGCATAATAATGAAATATAATTCTTTTTGGCAACCAAGTGAATATGACATGATATAATTAAAAGAATAATAATGATAATGTGATATCCTAATAAATATAATGCTAATGACCTAAAAATGTTAATAATGTTAAATCTCATAAAAATAATGTTAATAGTGGAACCCTAGGTGATCCTTGAGAACCTGACCTATGAGAAGATGCTTGTGAAGTTTCTAAACTCTCAGGTCAAGTAGTTGAAGTATCAGTTTTGGTGGGAAGAATAACCTGAAGTTTTGTGATGAGATGTTGCACCTTCACCTTCCCTCCTTGCTTGTGATTTAGGGGACAAAATCCTTTTTAAGGGGTGGAGTGCTATAACATATTGAATCCTAAACATTTTGTCTTTTGACCCTCTTTCCCATCTTTTCCTTTCATTTCTAGCCTTCTTGGCCTTTCAGTTTAATTTGTGGATATTATGATGGTTTAGTGGACATTTGTTCACCTTTTATGCCAATAAAGGGGTTTAATGCACAAATACCTTAGTAGAAACCTAAGTAATGGGCTTGAAGTGCAAATGTCCACTTAAGTAATAAAAATAATAATGGAATTCGTGCTACAACTTTCTAGGACTTTTTAGAAAATGAAAAAGAAAAGAAATCCCAAAATATACGTAAAGGAGATGATAAATGTTATAATTGGATAAAAGGAGATAATGTGAAATATATTATTTCAAAAATCACAAATAGGAAACCCACGAGATAATTTGATACTCAATATTCGCTCCTTGAACTAAAAGTTACTTAAGGGCCAACTATCACCCAATTTGGAAAGTATATATAAGTCTTTATTAAGGGAAAATAGGAAATAAGCCAAGAAAGAGAAATAAAATATCTAATGTCCTCAAATTGGAAAACTAATTCCAAATTCATAATTGAAATATGAAAATAAGCTATTGGGAAATTTTTAACTAATTTGGATGATATTTGGATAATGAGTAAAAGAAGGAGAGAAAAGTGTGTAGAACCTTCTATATATTAAATAAATGAACAAATAATCTTAACATATGAAATTAGTGACAAATTCATTTCCAAGGCACTTAGGGTTACTTGTGGGTGAAGTTTCACCAAATTTAGGGAATCTTATCATCATTAATGAAGGAGGAAATAGAAAATGATTTTTGAATTATTTGACCCATTAAGAGTTCCCAAAAGACAAAACTAATTCCATATTCAGATTCTACACCTCAAAATCAGTCAGGGTGTTAATTTTTATTAATTTGGAATGTGTTTGAGCCCTCAAAAGAAGAGAGAGAGAAAATATAAATAATTGAATATATCACTTTATCCTAATTCGATTTGAATAAGGTTCTTAGTTGATTACTTGTCATGCGAGTATTTTTTCCTTATAAGGTGTGTGTTCTTCTCAGCCATTCGATTCTACATCCAACAATCAGGGCCTTGTCCCCTACCTCTAATTCCCTCATTTCCCAAGTGAACTGGGAACCAGTTCTGGCGAGTTTCTTTCTCTGATTTCTCCCTCAACTCCCCAACTTTTCCTTTAATTTCTTTTCTCTCATGTTCCTTGCACCTTCTCACACACATTGATCCCATGTTTTCTAGGGTTTTACTGCCTATATAAGGATTGGGGACCAGCTACTTTGCTACCTTGTTTGTCCCCTGTTTTCCTTCACGTTCCATTCTCCTCATTGATTTGAGCCATCGGACCACATGGGATATGTTCCCTGACCTCTGCCAAGGTCTCAGGGTGGATTTGCTCAGTTCCGTTTGACCTCGGCTGGTCAGGAGCATGCTTTCCCAGTTCCGCCTGCTGCCGCTAACCTCTTAGAGTTTGTTGCCGCACAAAGAGTCTCTTCTGGCCTTGCCAAGTTTTGGGGTCCCCTTTATGATGCTAGGACAGATTCAGAGAAGGTCAGTTTAACCTATCCTGGTGATTAACGTAGTTCCCCCTTTTTGGTGCTTCTTCCTATTTGTACCTTGGCAGCAAGCCAAAGTGAGGTTCTTTCCACCTCAGTTTTAGTTGTTTGGGACTCTTGAGTCCGATTTTGCTCTGTGATTGTGATGGTGCTCTGCCCTGATGTTTTGGTTGATGGATTGACGAGTTCTGGTTCTCAAACATTGGTTGGTTTCTCTATTGTCATGGTTGGTTCATCATACAGGAAAGGTTGAAAATGATCCCCTACGTTTTCCCTAAATTACCCCCTCATTTCTCCTTTCTTTAGTTTTCTCGCCAAGGGGCAGTTTGGTAATTTGGCCCTCATTCTTATTTGTTTTGGGGTGAGTCAACTGCACCTTTGAACCACAACTTGGCCTCACCAGATTGGGCCAAGTCATCTGGGCCCGACCCTCTCTCTCCCTATCTTTCTCGCTTATTTGGATTAAACAAATTTTCTGATTTGTCAAAAATGTAAAATTCATATTTTTTACTCCCTTGTCCAAAAATAAAAATAAAAATATGTTCTAAACTCAAAAAAATGTGATCCTTCAATAAAAATAATTTCAAGGCTTGGTTTTGAGATTTTTCGAAGGTGATTTTCTAGAAAATGAATTCATTAGTTAAAAATCACTAAAAATACATTTTAATCTTCATAACTCCAAAGTATGCAAAATTATATGTTATTTTGATCAGAAAAACCTAACTAAAATAGTAGTGATGATTTCAAGGTCTAAATCAATGGTTTGTAGAAAAGTTGGTAACTTTGGGGTTTTAAGTCCTTAATGAATGAATATAGTTTGAATACATGGATATGGTAATGATGTTAGGACAAGTGGACCCTGATCTCATATATGCATTTGAAAAGTGGTTTCTAGGACTCTAAGGAAGAGGTATGTGCATCTAACACCTTAGTTGGGAAATTTTATGCCTTATCATATTCTTTCCTAATGAGGCTTAACTGAATCTAATTCCCTTTTCTTGAAACCCGAATTACTTGTGCCTCAAATCTGATTATTGTTTTATATTGTTTGGGTCTTATACCCCACTGCCATGCTTATTGAATATTTTGATTACTCTTGCCATGACTACTTTTCTAGAATGTAGATTTTTGTTCAATTTAATTTAAAGTAGAGGTACTTATGTACAACCACCCACAGAGGGCATGTATTTAATCGCCTGGGGGAATGTTTTTATTTTCCCCATGTTATTGTAGGTGAATGGGAATGTCTTATTCTACCCTCACCTATAGGTTAGAGGTTTGGTAGGTGCCTCAACCCTACTTAGTTAGGTAGACATAATTATCTTACATGCAAATCCTTTTTAATATAATTGTTAATGGCAAGTTTCTTTTGAGTATAGCCTCATTCTCTTGTAATCTTCATCTCATGATGAGCCCTAGCCTATTTTTATTTTCTCTACTTATCTTATTATCCTAGACTAGTTTTGTGACACATACTTTCTGTTTCATTTCCCTTTTGCTGGGTACCTTCCCAACCACCCAGGTGATGAGAAAGATGATGGATTAGACAAGGAGAACATAGATTTTGGCTTGGACCTAGCTCTTGGAGTTTTTTCTTTGTAGACAAGCCTATTTTTATTTTCTCTACGTATCTTGTTATCCTAGACTAGTTTTGTGACACATACTTTTTGTTTCCTTTCCCTTTTGTTGGGTGCCTTCCCAACCACCCAGGTGCTAAGCAAGATGATGGACTAGACAAGGAGAACTTAGATTTTGTCTTGGACTTAGCTCTTAGAGGTTTTGCTTTTGAGACAAGATTGCAGTAGTTAGACTTTACTCTATATATATCATGTTTGTGTATCCTGATGTAAACCCCTAAAGGAAGAATGATGTATTCTTGTATAATCTTTTATGAAATTGAATATAGTCTGAAATTTTATTATGCTGCTTCACTATTGGTCTTTTGTATACCATATAAATAAAGATTTGAAAATTTTACACCCTTTTCAACATACCTTTTGAGTATGTTGGGAATGGAGGTTTGATCTTTCAAATTTTTAGTAAAGGGGTGATTTCATTCTATTACAATATTCTATTTTTGATGGATAGAATGGGATTTCTCTCCTGTTGGTTGAACTAGGTTTCGACTTGTTTTGATAATACTTCTTTCCAAGTGCTTATTAATGGCTCTCCTTCTCCTATGTTTTGTTCTAGTAATGGAGTTAGACAAGGGGATCCTTTGGCCCCCTATCTTTTTGTGTTTGCTATGCATGGATATATTCCATCTTCAACTCTTATGTTAAGGATGCTCGTCTTGCTTCTCTGAAATCCTCCAAAAATTTTGGGATCTCGCACATCATCTTTGTTGATGATCTACTTGTCTTCACGAAAGACAGTGCTAAGAATGCATGTGCTATTGTTGATATTCTTTTGAAGTTTGCAAAATTATCGGGCCTTAAGCTAAAGAATACTAAAAGTCAAGTCTTCTATAGAAAAGGTGTAACAATTCACGATGAACTTAGTGCTATTCTAAAAACTGCTCCTTCTAATTTACCTGTCCATTACCTAGGCCTTCCCTTATTTACGGGGAGTTTTACTAAAGCTCTGTGTACTCCTATTTTGGATAAGATGAGGAAGAACTTGGATTGATGGAAGAGTAAAATGTTATTTCTTTCTGGAAGAGTTTATCTTGTCATTTCAACCTTATCATCCTATCATATGTTTTGGTATGCAGCTTTTCAGTTACCCAAAGGTGTCATCCTTGATATTGAAAAAGTTATGAGGGATTTTATTTGGAATGATACAGAGGGTCAAAGACACATTCATACAATCGCATGGGATTCTATTTACAAGCCTAAGCAAGAAGGTGGTCTTGGTATCCAGTTGGTGGAGGACTGGTCTAAAGCAGGTATGATTAAAAATATTTGGGATGTTGCTAGTCACAAAGAATCCCTCTGGGTCAAATGGGTTCATGAGAAATACATTCAACAAGACTTTCTGTGGATATGGAGAGTAAGCCTAATACTTTTTGGTTATGGAAAAGGCTAATTAAAAATAGAGACTTCTTGAAGTATCATGTTGAATTTTGTCTAGGCAGTGGTGACTCTTTTCTCTTATGGAGAGACCCTTGGCTCCCACATAATAAAGCTCATGTTGAGATTTGTAATCACCAATTGATTCTAAGATTTGGGAAAGGCACTTGTTTTAAGGCCAATTCCTATTTGATTGAAGATGAGTGGAATTTTCGTGATATTAGGGGGAGTCTTCCTATTGTAAAACATTCTTAAGCAGCTTCCTAAAACTTCTAATGTTCATGATCACATAAAGTTTTTAAGGGAGTACTTCCTTCAGTTTGAAGGATGGTTGGGCAGTTGGTTAGGAGGAAAGACCCTCAGGTTGTTTGCTCTTATTGGGTTTGTAAGAATGATGTTCCTAGGTGTTGGTCATGTTTCTTATGGAAGTGCTTTCTCCACAAGCTACCTATTGTTGACTATCTGAAAAAGATTGGCTTTGTGTTAGCTTCCAGATGCTGCCTTTGTAAGAAAAGTGAGGAGGACCAGGGTCATATGTTATTCTCATGTACCTTAAGCTATGAAATCTGGAGTGAGTTCAGTTATGTATATGGTTCTTATTCGGTTGAATAAAACAATATATGGGCTTTCTCTGGTGAAATGAAACTTGTTGCTATAGTTATTATCTACCATTTATGGCAGGACAAAAACTATAGGATTTTCGGTAGTCATGAAAGAAGTGTCGAGGTGATCTAGAGTAGGTGCTTTACTAATGCAAGAAGCATATGATCATAGCCTTAGCTTACCTATGAGGCGGATTCTATACAGTTCCTTTTATTTTTTTCTTTGTTTTCCTTTTCTGCCGACTTGGCAATTTTGTTCTTACTTGTAAATATTTTTTTCCAAAGCAATGAGAAAAGGTAACACGCTGTTGACATCAAAAAAAAAATCGCTACTTATTATTACATGGCTCTTGTACTGTACCATTATAGTGGAACCCCTATCAGGTCCCAATCCTTATAGATCTATTATCGGTACTTCTCTGTGTTTCCAATTTGTCACAAGCAAGTATCCACATTGTCGGGTGTCCTTGGAATTAGTTTTTAGTATTGGATCAATTGCATTTAAGTCCATGAGCATTGATGCTTAGAACCATAGGATGGGAGTTTTAGACACCACTGGTTCTGGATGTCCTGCTTGATAAGAAATTCACCACAAGCATATGTCTAATTTTGGGTGACCTTTGGGCTTCACAATTGATGTATGTTTTGTTAATTTGTTGAAATTGTGGACATTGATGCTTAGAGCCTTAGGAAGACAATATGAACTGTGGATTAATGGGAGTTTCCTAGTGAAGGTTCCACATGTGTGGTCCCTGGGCTAGATCATCATGAAAAATTGTGAGACATGGACATTGCCACAAGGAATCCTAATCTCCTTATCATCCAGTCCATTTGTCTTTTTCGGGCCCCATGAGTAGGGTTGTTGTCATATTTAAATATTAAAGTTCATGTAGGGAATGGCCCCTAAATTTGTTTTAAGGATGTAGTGACTTTGTGGCTATATTCTAACTTGCCTCTAGGGTTCTTAGCTTAAGAAGACCTAAAGAAGGCAAATTGTTTTTTTTAATGTGGTTTCTTCCTGCAATTGTAGCTTTAGATGATTTCATTGATTGAAGGACTTTTATGGATGAGATTAGGTTTGCCAACCATTGGGGCCTCAATATAATGGTTGCACTCCTCCCGTCCTAGGTGTCGTGGTTCTACTTTGACCCTTCCGCTTTAGGGTGCATAGGGGGATGCATCTGGGCACTTAACTAGACTAATTGGATTTTTGAATTTTGATGAATTTTTTCATGTTGACTTTGAGTTTTTTATCATTCTGAAAGTTTTAATTTTTTTATTTATTCATTGATCATGATTTTATAAAAGAAAAAATAGTTAGATAGATCCTTCATGATGCCTTGATGCTTTGGGGCTTATGACAGTTGTGTGTCTCCGCGATCTCTGGAAGAGCTTTGGCTTGTGTGGGTGCTCAATTAACTTTACAAATGCATCTGTTATTGTGTTGCTACTGTGCTCTAGATCAAGTAGGGATTCAATCAATTTTGTGGCTACACCTAGCTCTTCAACAATAGGTTCTAGAGTAACTTATTTAAGGGTGTTCACTTGGAGAAAACCTATGTTGATTAGGTATTGAATGTCGTGCTTGAGGGCTATACGTGAATCTATCTTGTGCTCCTTGTTGTGATGGAAATCATAGTTGTTGGAATTGTAGCTTTTTGGTAGGAGATTACGAGGCTCCTTTATGGCTGGAAGTTTCACAAGATGATTGACCAATGGGATAATACTATTGAGGGAGGACCTAAGCGTGTGAACCTTCTATTTAGTTTCTACATTAGTATATCCTCTTTGAAAATGGTGGGAACAACAGTCACTTATGAAAATGTATATATTTTTGTCATGCTTTAGCAAAAAAGCTTCGTGATCTTTTAGTGCTGACATATGAAGGTGTCAATTTCTTCTATATTAACCCCTAAATATCCCAATTTTTGCATGATTTCTATCATATTGTGATTAATAGCATGTCGGGTCTCTGAATGGATTGTGGCTACCAGTTTGTGACCAAGTCGTATGGTCCTGGAATTAAAGGATAGTTCCAAGGTGGTAGTTGAAGGTACACTGTGGGATTGACTGTATAAGACTTATTCTTATGCACTGGAATTGTAGTCTTTTATCCTTTATAGCTTTTAGATTTTTGCCTTAATAAATAATGACTTATAATTGTTCTCTATGTTCTTCTGTTTGATCATCTACTTAGCTATTTTTTGGAGTGATTGTGTGTGTCATAGATGTCTTCTACTATAAATGCTCAGATGTAGCACTTTTTTGTTGGTATACCCTAGGCAAGAGTCATAAAAAATGGTGTAATTGTTCACCTTGTAGACTGTATTACAATGATAGTTATGCATGACCTACAAAGGGGAATCCTTGTGTTTGTGGCTTTGGCTGAACCATGTTAGCTTTGATTGTCTACTTGTTGTTGGACTTGAGCAACTTTTTGACTTATGGTTCATCAACCCATCATGACTGTCAGATGGTAACTATGTCAATTTACGACTTCAGTTCATCATGAGAGTCTTTAATCAGTGTCTTCATCACCTCCCCAGTGTTGAACTATTTGTTGGTGCTTGTCATCTCAAGAATCTCTTTTCACATTTGTTAGTAAGCTTTTGCTACCTAATACTTTGGTGATGTCCTCCTTTGTGCTGAAGGTGGAATGATTGGTTTTTAGGATCAGGAGACCTGTGGGGAATCTTCCCCTTGTGTAGTAAGGAATATAAAAGGGAAGAAATATGGTCGTGAAGAAACTACCCCTTGTGTTAGGCAAGAGGATCCGACATATGACATTCATATTTTTGTATCCCCAACATTCTCAGTAGGACTCAATAGAAATTGTCCCTTGCATGGAAGAGGGTTTCAAAAATCATGACAGTCAAAGGTAAAATGTCCCTTGCACGGATAAGGGGACAAAGATCACGTCAAAATATGAGATTTCACCCTTTGTGAGGAAAGGGATTTTTCATGTATCAACACAGATTGTTAGATCCAATGGTGTGAGGAGATGAACTTGCTCCTAGATTGAGTGATATGGAAGGATCTTTCCATTCTCATCTAGAGATATGTCCAGTAGCATCGTGATTAAGCATGTAGATTGTGGTCATTGATTGTATATGGTAAGTTAGGATAGTCTCCATGGGCAGGGTGGCTCACTTGGGGTTAGAGATTGTGGTTGGGGATTGATGTGTGAGGTTTATCTCTTCTCAGGAGAAATTATAAGAGAAACGCTAACCAGGAAAGGGGATATATAGGGACAAGGTGACCCACTTAGGGCCAGAGACTGGCTGGATATGGGTGTGTGAGATTCCACTCTCCTTAGGGGATTTTTTATGAGAAAAATACTCACAAGGATAAGGGGTATCTAGGGATAAGGTGGCCCACTCAGGGTTGGAGTTTGTGGTTGGATACAAGTAGGTTAGATTCTTATCTCCTTGGTAGAGATCTTATGAGAGAAATACTCACAAGGTAAAGGGGATATTCAAAGACAAGGTAACCCACTCAAGGTTAGTGACTGTGTGAGATTTGTCTCTCCTCAAGGTAGATCTTATGAGAGAAATGCTCACAAGGTAAAGGGGTATCTAGGGATAAGGTGACCCACTTAGGGCCAGAGGTTGTGGCTGGATATGGGTGTGTGAGATTCCTCTATCCTCATGGGAGATCTTATGAGTGAAATTCTCAAAAGGTAAAGGAGTATCCAGAAATAAGGTGACCCACCCAGGGCCAAAAACTATAGTTGGATATGAGTGTGTGAGATTCCTCTCTCCTCATGGGAGATTTTATGGGAGAAACACTCACAAAGAAAGGAGTATGTTGGCTAGGTGATGGCCCAATTTTAGGTCATAGTTCAGGTCCTTATAAATATGAGTGTGAAATCCAGGGTAAGGGCCCTATTCCAAGTCATGATCTAAGACCGCATAGATGTGAGCGTGAAAGTAGGGTGATGGCCCAATTTTAAGTCATAGTCTGGGAGCATTAGAAGATGTGAAAGAAAAGGTGTACTGATGGCCCAGTTTTAGGTCATGGTCCAGGATCATGGCTAGTGTAGGAAAAGATGGATGGACTATGTGCTACTGGGTGACATTTTAATCAATCTGAAAAATCCTTTGGACCAAGAGTTGGCATGCTCGGGGCAGGAGTCAATATTTTTGTCAAGATTTGGCAATTATATCCAAGATTTGAAGATGGAGTAGCCTTTTAGTGTAATTGCAAAGTTTTATTTATAAAGGATAAAAATGAGTTAGAGGCCCTTCAAGGAAGTATGTTCTTGTAAATGTGGGAATGAGTAGCTCCATGTTAGAGCAATCGATCCAAAGCTAGATGTGATTTTATCTTGAATAGCTTATTAGTAAAATGGGGCAGCCTTTCAGTGCAAGGCTAGGTATGGAAATTTAATCACTAGAAGGTTAAGGTATCCTAAAAATCTTACCAAAAAGTATGTCTCATTGGCTCATGCGGGAACAAAGATGAAAATTGAACAACATTCAGAGCACTTGAATAGCATTCTGCGAGCCTTTCGATAGATAACATTTTTATATATGAGTGGTGGCTCATGAGAAGAGACCACAATCGGGCAGCCTTTCGACATGGATCAAATCAAAAGATTTTCTGAGATTGGAAAGACTTCTCCTTACTTTTGATTGACTTTTGGAAAATCCAACTTTTCTAATAGACGTTTCAACTTTGTTCAATTTTGAAAGATGGTTCAACTTTGTTGAGTTTTCTTGAAAAGATTTAAAATCGTTATTTTTTCTAAAAGATTGTTCTTTAGAATGTATTTTCCTTTAAGATTTTTTTTGGAACAATTTGTTCTCTTTTTCTAAAAAGATCTTTCCTTTTTGTTTTGATTTTTTCCCTTTTTCTGTTCTGAAAATATTTTTGTTTTGGAAAAAAAATTGGAAGCACATTTTGCTTTTCAAAAATACTTTTTGTTTTTTGAAAAGAATTTTCTTTTGGAAATATTTTTTCTTTAAAAATGTTAGTTTTCAAAAAGACATTTTTGTGTTTTCAAAATATTTTTAAGAGTTTTATTTATGTTTTTGAAAAGGCATTTCTTTTGGAAAGATTTTTTAAAGATATTTCCTTCTTTCTTTTTGTCTTAAAAGTAATATTCTTGTTTTTTGTTTTAGAAATATTGTTGGTTTTTCTAGAAAGTCATACTATTCTTTGAAAGAAAGAAAAATCTATTTTTTTAAAGATTGTTTAAAATGAAGATTGTTGAATGATAGATCATTTGAGATTTTGGATAATCATTGAAAGATTTTCAAGTTTAAAAAGAGCATGGATCAAATATTGTTGACGATTGAGATCATTAGATATTGTTATTTTGATAAGATTGTTGATATGAGATTATTATTTTAATAACACTATTTTATACATGAAGATTTAGCAAATGGTTAACCATCAGTGTGTGACGATTACAATCTTTAAGCATAAACCTTTCAACAATCTTAGAATTAGCAAATCATGTAACAATCTTGAAAATTGTATACATGCAACCACAAGATGCAAATGTAGAAGATGAAGACCCTCTTTTAGCCCATGAATTTAGATGTGGTTTTACGTCTTCATTAAGTATGATCTGCTTAGGAGGATTTGTCCTAATCTTCTCTATGGTGTAATGATGCTCATTGTGGGGATAACTGGGATTCTTCAGATATTAGTATTGGTCCCTATGCATCTCATAACTACAACATCTATAACTAGTCGTGAGTTCTAGGAGAGGGGGTGTCCTCAAGGTCATTGGATGTCTAACATAATGTTGCGCCAGTACCTTTATTAAACACTTGCATGCCACTTTTAGAGATCCAACATGAGTGTTGGCACCAGTTCCATGATGCATGGGTTTGCAGGTGTGCACTATGCAGGTGTAAGATTATAATATCTTCTGATACAATCCTAAAATAATAAAGCATAAAAGAAAATGATAGGCACATAATAAAATAATCATACAATTATCAAGAAACAGAAGATCTCACTCATCATAAAGACTTCTCTTATCATTTTCTCTCTTTCCTTATTATAGTTTTTTTTTAAGATAAAAAGGGAAATAGGGAAAGAAAAAGGGGAGGGAAACATAGGCTAACCCTAAAATGGAAGCAGAGGCCAACCCAAGAAGGGAAGTAGAGGCTAACCCTAAAAATGGCGATTGATAGAAAACATGGCAATTGTCTTACTGCCAAAAATCGAAGCAGTGCAAAAACTAAAATAGTTTTCTCCACTTGTGGAATAGATGATTTTGTTGACTTTATTAAGTTTAAAAACCAAAGGCAACGATAAAGAAAAAAAATTTCTTTTTGTTGACGGAATAGATGTTTGCCGTTTTTTGTAGGGTATTTTTTTGAAATTCTTTTTTATCCATAGATTGCTTTGATTCATGTTAATTTTTTTGGGAAAAGTCTAGATTTCATAAGAAACATAAATAACAAAATAGAAACAAGCAGAAAAGTAGAAGCATCAATCAGTCGATAAAATATGAGATAAAAAAGACACAAATCAGATGGTCTGACTACTCCCTAGTGGAGTCACCATACTATTGTACCCAAATCAAAAAATCTAATGGATTCTATAACAGCGGAAACAACAACAAACTAGTAAGAAAATGATTAATCGATAAAGTTCGGTGTGTCCACCCGATTTTGTACATAATATAAGGAAAAAATTAAGTTGGCATTTAAATTAGTGAGAAAATATAAAAAACCTGATTTTGACTCCACCAAATGACAGATAAGAAAGGTATGCATTAATTCATAGATCGAATATGAAAATTTTGTTATGAGTGGAAAAGGTGTCGGTACCCTCATATTGCTTGGTAGGGGTATTGCAACCTTTTTAGTCATCTCTAGTAAAAATAGCAATGTTTGAGGTTGTTGTTAATGAAAATTGCGGGAAAAGAGATTTAAAAAAAGGGTTTTTTATGTTAGCGGACCTTTGGGGATGGAGACGGTCATGACTTCTCCATCATATCCCTAAAGATCATAGTTTTTAGGTGTGTTCTGGTTCTAATCACCTCAAGCCTCCCATAGTAGAGATCCATCTTTGGTGGCTAGGACTGATGCATAGGAAGAGAGACAAATGTGAGAGAGATTGATTCAGTAGAGCAAGATCATATTTTTGAGAAAGAGTGTGCAAATATGAATAATTTTGAACAGATCGGAGAAAGTAATAGTTATTGATTTGGATATAATAGATAAATCAACAATTATTGTTGGGCAACCTACAGACATTAGCTAAGGAGTTGCTGTCAGAGGAAGGGTCCTCTAATCACATGCAAAAAATAAAAGAGGAGAAAGTCATTTCTATGGCTTCAGGATAGATAAGAGGGGACTCGAATATGTTGGGTGTGGGGGTCTATTTACTAGGTGGAGTGTAGGGTTTGTGGTTTTTAATAAAAGTATCTTTATACATTTTATTGCATATGTTATATCATTACTCAGGAGCGTTTTTTTTTATTATTCTCTAGTTTTATCATTATTTGTCTTTGTCTAGATTTTCTCTCATGGATTAGAATTTTTATTAGATTTACTCAATTATTGTGAGATAACATCTCAATTACATCAATTCACTCTAAAGATCAAACACTCTCAAAAATACACTAGGAAGATGTTTGCACAACTTCTCGCAATTCCTGAATATATATATATATATATATATATATATATATATATATATATATATATATATATTCTTTTATATATATACATATATATATCCCGCACTAAAATATTCCAATTGTTTGCTTCCCAATAGCTGGATTTAATGTTTAAATATGATTTGGAAAGTGAATATTATGATCTATTGGAATAATGTATTTTTGGGTAGCTTGGCCAATCGATCAACTGACTTTTCAACTGGTCAGATCACATATATATTCTCCTGCAATGTGTGACATATTCCACACCAACATCACCATATCTTTTGCATAACAATATGGAATTTAATGTTCATATATACATAATATAGGGAAAATATATTTGGGGTGGCTTGGTTAGATGTTAGATTGGCTTTCCAGATAGTCGACTGGATGGAAATCCAGTCGAATCACCTATAGAGAAATTCTAAAGAAAAGATAGTCAAAAAAGTTGAATGGTCAAAATATTCAAGGAAGACAATTCAATTAATTTCTCTATTTGGGTCAAATAATTAATTTTTTAATAGATTATTACCTTGACCGAGAACAAAGGAAAGTTGGTCAACGGAATATATTTTGGTGTGGAGAAAAGAATATAATTAAAGACCTTTGACCAAGCACAAAGCTATCAAGGTGGTCAAATCAAATGTTGGGCATCATTTACTATAAATACAAGAAAGCCTCCACTCTTCAAGACCATTTTTTACACTTAACTTTCATCCATATTAGAGACGTCCTGGGGTATGCAGAGCAAGGATGAGAGAAAAGGAGTCGGCATCATCCTCACAGAGATTTCTTTATTATTGTATCTTAGTAACATGACTCTTTCTATCCTTATCCTTACTTCTATATTTGTTTCTAATATGTCTGAGTAGTTTCTCTATTGGGGCATGGGGTAGCCCCATATCCCCTTTTACTCTAATTGTGTTTAAATCCAATATTTTAATGATTAGATGTTTTCCACCTGATCGTGCACTCATTCTCTGGTTATATGGATTATATTCTTTGTGGGGTTACAAGATCATCAAATCCCAATAAGAGTGAATCCATAATCTCTTCATGAGATCTCTTGATGAAGTTTATGATTTTTTTACTAAGTTTATCTTGTTTGATATAATTTATGTTGAAAAGATCATCTAATCCATGATTTTGAACACCGGATTGGAAATCACAAACTCTTGAGAAGATCACCCAATAGAACTTGTTGGACGGTTGAATGAGGATCCTCAAATGTCGAGTTCTCAGATTTGAGAGAAGTCCAACCTTTATGAGATTTGTACTCTGTAAGGACACAAATCCATATGGTCCTAATACAATCATTAAAATTAAAGAGTTGAATCATTTGAAGTAAGAACGGGGTGTATGATGGCAATCCCCTAGGAATCCCAATATCTATTAACATTTGAATTAAAACCCAATTTAAGTAGTTTTACTTATACAATTTCCATTTTCTTTACTTTAATTTGCTCTCTATAAAACTAGATCTTAAATATCTTTCCTTGCAAATGGTTTGAATTAAACTCTTAAAGATGTTGTCCCATGAGATCAATACCTTTTTATAGTAAAATCAGCTTACTTGTTTACTAGTGAGTTGATAGCCATTAAAAGGTTAAACTCTGGGGATAATTTGTCCATTAAATTTGTCATTTTGATGGTGCACATCAAATTTTGGTGTTGTGTCCAGAGACAACAGAGTTTTTTCAAACACTTATTTCTCTGAATAATTAGGATTTCTTCTTTTTAGTTTTTTTGTCTACTTTTTAATTTGTTTTTATAATGTCTACTTTCATTTTATAATTTCTAACTTGCTTCCATAATTTATTTTAGTCAAGATTTTTTCCTTCAATTTATGTTTTCTTATCTTTAAAAATCATTTATTTAGAATTTTTCTCTCGAGCCTGATAGTTCCATTTTCTATTTTCCAGGCATTTATTTTAAATGGAGTGGTTGGCACCATAGAATATATGTTATGAGAGATGTGGCTCCTACTATCATGATATATGAGAATGCCCCAAGATGTCTCTCAACAAAGTAAAAATGTGATGGCTCTTCCTCGTGCATAATATTAGACCACCCAAAGAGAGATATGAAGCAGTTTGCAGCTACTAAAACTTTAAATGCTAAATAGTATCACACCTTATAAGTGAGGAAGAAGCCAACTATTAGATAGAACATGCCCTCACTGTATGGAGAGAGGTCATAATGACTGAGGTGAGATCATACGCAGTCACTGAAAGGGAGACCTAAGAAACTTGATGCCATAGAGATGATGGTAGCTAGAAAGAAGGCACAACTCTCTTAGCCAATTATGTACCTTGTGGGGCAATCAGAGAGCACCCCCAAGAAGATGGGGCATGCAAGGATGATTTCAATTGACGATGATGAGGGAAATTGATGACGATGAGGATACCATCCTCATGTCATCTATGTCAGATCCTACAAAAATGTCTTTAGAATCTGAAGCTCTACTGACCACCCTTGTTATAGACATTGATCTAGGCATTATCAATAACCAACCAACTTTGCTTGAGCCTTTCTGAATCTTGTATTATGAATCTTTTTGTAGAAAGGGTTTCTCATCAGGAGCTCTATATTCCACCTCAACCACCCTTTCTTCTATTTGATTGAACTAGATGAAGAGCTTCCACCTCCAGAAGAAGTTTACATGCCTCCATTAGATTTTGGTGTAGTTCCTTTTGAGCCCATTGAGTTGGGCACATGCTTCATGAAGGAATCAGATCTACATTTTTGCATTGTTAAGGACCCTCATGCCTCCATTAACCTTAACATTGATGGGATGATTGACAAGGAGGACACACATCCACATACAAAGTCTTACCAGGCAGCTAAGATAGTTCCTCCCATGTTATAACAATGTCTACTACATGCAATCTAGGTGATAAGGAGAAACCCGAGTTGGATCCTCCACCTGACCCACCATGTTCGGAACTACACAAATTGGATTTACCTCATACCACCTCCTCCCTTGAAAAAGGTGATCCACCATAAGTCTCATGGAAGGTTTAACCATGAAGACAACCGATGAGTACAATCATGTCCCCAATCAACATACATGGACAACACTTCCTCCACTGATGAAGGAAGATCTATGGATTTTATTGGAGGGACTATGAGGATAAAAAGAAACACCATTTTGATCAACCAGAAAGCCTCTTTGAGCTTCCACGGCCATCCAATCACTAGGTGCACCATGAAGCTCCACTATTCAAGACTCCAACCCTCATCAATATCCCCTTAAGTTGGATTTGAGTTACTAGGGCCACCTAGTAATCACTTTGAAATTCTTTCTTTCCTTCCGAATTTTTGTTTTGATTTAGATGAGAAAAACTTTAAGTTTGGGTTGGAGGTAGTTGGTATGTACCTATTCAACCCACTCTATCTTCCAATTTTAGGACTTTTCATTATGTTATGTAGTTTAAATTACATTTTTTAAAAAGAATTCCTTTCTTTTTATGTTTTGGCCTTTATCTAGTCGACCAGTTATGTATGTTAATCAAGAAACCCTTTGAATAAGTAAACGTTCTTACAACATTTTCATAAACTGTCCTTTCTAGAAATCATTTGTCCCCCTATGACCTTTAATAGAACTACTCTTCAAAAAATGTGCCAATCCATAATGGATAGATAGGAATCAAACATGATGTTTTCCTAATTTAAAATTTATAAATATCTTGTAAATTTTTTTGAACTTGTCGCAAGTTACAAAGAGAATTGAACAGATGCCATGATACTCCCAGTGCATTGCATTCTAAACACAAGCTGCACAATTCCAACCTCTTCTACATTTCTTCTACCACCTTTTTACCACTCCATTAGCAAAAAGATAATCAAAAGTCAAAAAAACATGTCAAACTCTATGTTTGGGAGGGCACATCCATCCCCTCTACTACTTATTCCATACCCCTTGTAACTTTCATAGGGGTGTACCTCCAAGAATAGATGCCCAACCGCACACAAAAATGTAATCAGTGGTGCAATAAAGAAAAAATAAAAATAGCTTGAGTTGAATATAGGTGAGGTCATCTTATTCCATATCTCCTTTCATTCCACTTTTATACCAATGGGAATCTGCATAGTCCCAAACTATCAAATCCATGAACCATGTTCATGTTCAGAGTACCAAAGGCAGAAGAGATATGAAATATACTTTTTTTGCAGATCTTGAATAATGTTGAGTAGGGAATTTGATAATTGTGTTACATGATTCTAAGAAATCATGGTCGCTTGGCCATGAAAGTGGTAAGGATTCAAGTAGTGATATGCAAGAGAGGAGGACTAGAAGGGAGTATTTTTTGTACTATTTATTATTCAATATTGACGAGCTACGTTCAAGTTTGGGGTATTTGATAAATGCATATTTGTCTATTATATTGCATCTTTTATATCATTACCTATGAGCACTTTGTTGGTTTTTCCCTAATTTTACAATGAATTGTCTTAATTTAGCTTTCTCATTAATTAGAGATTTTACAAGATGTGCTCAGTTATCATATGAAAACATCTCAATTATATCCATCCACTCTAAAGATCAAGAACTCTAAAAATACTCCAGGAATATTTGTGCACAACTTCTAAAAATTCTTGATATATATAAATATATATAAGTATATATATATATATTCCACATTAAAATGGTCATATCTATTACATCCCAATGTGGAATTTAATGTTTAAATATATGTTGAAAAGGGAATTTAATGGTCTTCATGAAAAATATATTTTAGGTAGCTTTGCCAGTAGGTCGACTAGATTTCTAGGTGGTCAACTGGCCTACAATAGACATATATAGCAAAGAGAGTCAAAGAAGTTGTATGGTAAAAATATTAAAGGAAGTCCATTTAATAAATTTCTCTATTTGGAACAAGTAGTTAATGTTGTAAAAACTACTCCACTGACTGGGCACAAAGGAAAGTTGGTCAATGTCATATATTTTTTTATGGAGGAAAGATTGTAATTAAAGACATTTTACCAAGCACAAACCAAGGTGGTCAAACAAAATTTTGGACACATTTACTATGAATATAAGACAACCTCCATTTTTCTAGACCATCTTTTACACTTGATTCTCAGCCATCTTAAATGAGTATGGGGGAAAAGGATTCGTCGTCATCCTCACCAAGATTTCATTATTGTTGCATCTTGGCAACATGACTCTTTTTATTCCTACCCTTACTTATGTATTTGTTTCTATTATGTCTGAGTAGTTTCTCTATTGGGGCATTGGGGAGTAGTCTCACGACCCATTTTTTACTCTAGTTGTATATAACTCCAATATTTTAATGATTGGATGTTTTCCACCTGATTGTGCACTTGCTCTTTGGTTAGATAGATTATATTCTTTGTGTTGTAATGAGATCACCTGATCCCAATAAGAATGAACCAATAATCTTTTGATGAGATCCGTTGATGGAGTTTATGATCTTTTTACCCAGTTTATCTTATTTGTTATAACTTATGGTGAGAAGATCACCTGATCCATGAGTTTGAAGACTGATTTGGAAATCACAAACTCTTGACGACATCACTTGATAGAAGGACACAAATCATGTGGGATTTGCTCTATAAGGACACAAATTCACATGATCATGGTTTAATCATTAAAACTAAGGAGTTGAAAGAAGAAAAAAATAGAATTTTTCTATGGTGGTAATCCTCCGGACACCCAGTATCTCTTAACATTTGAATTAAAACCCAATTTAACTAGTTTATATCTGCAATTTTCATTCACTTCAGTTTAAATCACTCTAAAAAATTGGATCTTAATATTGTTCCTTGCAAATGGTTCACATTTAAACTCTAAAAAATGTTGTCATATGGATTGATACCTTTCTGTACTAAAATTAGCTTGCTTATTTACTAGTGAGTTGATAGTCATTAAAAGGTTAAACTCTGGAGAGAATTTCTCTAGAGAATTTGTTGTGTCCATAATTTGCATCAGTTTCCAACTGGAAGATTCCAGAAGATATGACAGAAGCACTGCAAGGCATGGCCCATGGATCGAGGCAATCCTCCATGTATCATCGACAGATTCCTCTGATCCGTCCAGTGGCCAGGGGTGGATAAAATTTATTATATTGATTAATACATATTTCAAAAAAAGAAGAAATTGGTTTTCAAATAAAATTCAAAATAATAATGAAGGAGAGAGAAAATACATTAATTCAGGATTATCCTTCATTATTACCCAAAAGATATGTATTTTTGTGTGGATAAAGATAATTGAATTATCTCTAAGGGAAAAAAGAATATATAATTCAAAATCATTCAACTAGGTAGTTTATGAAAAAGGCTTAAAAAGTCAGTAATAATGAGCAAATTGTACTTAAATCTGGATAATATTTTTTATTTGCAGGAAACCCCAAACTGGGTAAAAGCAGGTGAAAATGGATGGATCAAATAGGCAAAAAACATGAGAAAATATGAAAAAGGATATAATGTGATAAATGGTAGGAACTCCGTCATTAGCTAGTTTTCTAGTGAGTGGGCAAAAATGAGGTGTCAATAATTGCATTTGTTACGTGGTGAATCATAGAGAAGGGAATGATGGAGAAATAAAAAATGTTGTTTGTTTGCCATGGTGATAGGAAAGGGGAAACATTCCATGATGAATACATGGTGAAACTTGGTATCTTTTTGTCACCCGTGGATAAGCATGGTGAATCAGGGGAAAATAGTTACTTTTTAGACTCCACTACTTACTTAGATACATACACAAAAAATCTAATAAATAGGATTAATACTTGTGTAGGGTGTTTTTACATAGAATTCCCCCCTCCTTTCCTATACCCATGTAACAAACAACATTTTTTAAGTTTTTCCCCATATCTATCCCTTTTGCCATGAACATGTTATCAAACAACACATTTTAAATAATTTTCTCTTCCTTATCACCATCTATTCTTTCACCATGTGCCAAAAAAACCCTAAAGAAAAGAGAGATAAATAAGAGTTAAGAGCCAATTACATTGTGGGTAATTTGAGTTGGAAAAATAGATATGTTGAAACTTCTTCTAGTTAATATCATACCACACACATACATGTTTTAAGGAATAAGAAGATCACTAAAATAGAAGTAGAGGATGAAATTAAGAAACAAGTTCATAATGCCACAATGATGCATATGTTTCTCAGTGTCAAGTCAAAGTGATCGCGTCGTTCTCCTCCTACAACCTTGGTTACGCCACCACGCTCCCAATTCTAGCAACCATAAAAGACAACACAAGTGTGAAATTTGACATGATTCAACTCCCACTTATTGTTGGGCATGTGTGCTTTCGCCCAAGTGAATATATTCTTGCTAAAGCCTATTAGGGAAAAAGTATGATGTCGTGACCAAATATATAAATATCCCAATAGCTATAAATCATATCATTACAACCAATGGTCAAGGTCCAAAAGGCAAACTGAGCAGATGCCAATTGCCAAGAAAAGATGACCGCCAAGGCAGAAAAGAAAAAGTCGATGCCTTGGCGATGGGGAATAAAACAAAGGAAGAAGAAAAAAAAACAAAAGGAAGAAGAAAGGAAGTTGGGTAGGAGTTCCAAAGCATCTAGGTATTCTTCTTTGGGCCATCTACCACTATGCACTTTGTGGAAGGGCACCTTTCTGAGGAAATTCTAGGGTGGTAGAATTGTAGGGATCTCTCCCTATGTTAGTATCTTCTTATTTCTTCTTCTTGGCTATTTTATCTCGATTTTGGGTCAAAATGCAAGAATAAAAATTATATCTTTGTTGCTTATAGTGGATTTTCTCGTGGTTGGCCTTGTGGTTTTTCCCTCACACATTGTTAGGGTTTTCCACATAAAAATCTGGTATTTTTCTTTCTTCTATCTGCTTGTGAATATTAACATGGGTTTTCACATTCATCGGTAACGCTTCTGCATCTTCTTTTTTTCATTGTATATAGTTGCATAGAATACATGCATACATTTTTCATCAACAAACCTATCAAGTGGTATCAGAGCCCAGGTTGGGAAGATCTAGATCTAGATGGACAATGATGATGATGCAAGATGGTAAAGTTGATGAGCACAAATTGGCAGATTTGGAAACCCAAGATGGACAATATTCTATATTGTAAGGACTTGTATGATCAGATAGAGGGACAAAGCTAGGAAATTTATCTGATGATGATTGGAAGAAACTAAATAGGAAGACAATTAAAACAATGCAAAAGTGGCTCGACATTTTTGTGTTCCATCACGTATCAGAGGAGAATGATGCCAAAGATCTGTGGGAAAATCTCAAGAAGTTGTATGAGCAGAAGACTATCACAAATAAATCTTTCTTGATTAGGAAGTTCGTGAACCTAAAGTATTAGGATGGTACAACCATTTTCAAGTACATGAGTGAATCCCAAAGCCTTATAAATCAACTGGGATCTACGAAGATGGTTCTTGATGATGAATTTCAAGCTCTACTTCTTCTGGGATCATTACCTGACAGTTGGGAGACACTCATTATGACGGTCAAAAATTTCACATAAGAAGTTATGTTGACACTTGATTAGGTGAAGAGCAGTCTATTGAACAAAGAGACTCAATGAAGAGCCTCAAGAGACAAGGTATCAAAGGTGCTCTTCACAGAGAGTAAGGGCACTAGAGTGAGATATTGTAGTAGATATTAGAGCATGTAGTGAGTCCTAGGATTATGAGAAGTATTGTGTTAGATCCAAGTTAGAGAGTACATGGGGTTTCCATTATAGGAAGCCATGTCATTTCAAGAAGGGTTGTATGGTTTGGAAAAGAAAACACGGGTCTGAAGTCAAAGACAAGAAGGATGATGACAAGAATACTGCAGTGACAATTTCATATGAAAGGGATGATGATGACTATGTGGTCTTGATAGTCTAGGAGTAGTATTTGTATGATGAGGATATTGATTCTGAGTGGGTGGTGATACTGGAACCTCTTATCATGTTTCACCTAGTAAGAAGTTCTTCACTTCATACCAGAAGGGACACTTCACAAGGGTAAATATGTGAAACTCTAGCTTCTCTAGAATTATCAAGATTGGAGACATTTTTGTTCTGACAAATGTCATTTTCATGCTCACACTCAAGGATGTTTGTCACATTCCAAATATGTGGCTCAGATTGAAATCAGGTTCTTTCTTTGATAGAGAAGGTTGTCATATGGATTTTGGTTGTGGCAAATGTAAAATCACAAAGGGGCTTTGGTCATTGTACAAGGTAAATTGTGTCACACATTGTACAAGACCAAACTTAAAATGCTCAATGGTAGTGATATACATGTAGTTGACGATCACCATGCACATCTATGGCATAGGCGGCTAGGGCATATGAGTGAGAAAGGCTTGCAGCTGCTATCAAAACAAGGGTTGATTTCTTTTGGAAAGGACACCAATCTCGACTCATGTGATTCATGTCATATGGGAAAACATCAGTGAGTTTCTTTCAATACAAGATCAAAGGTGAATCCAAATTTTCTATAGTTAGTTCACTAGGATGTCTGTGGTCCATTTAAGGTGGATTCACTGGGTTGCAATAGGTATTTTGTCACCTTCATTGATGGTACATCTAGGAAGGTGTGGGTGTACTTGCTGAAGACCAAGGGTCAAGTCTTATAATGTTTTTAGGCATTTCATGCCATAGTGGAGTGGGAGACAGAGAAAAATTTGAAGTGTCTTTGCACAAATAATGGAGGAGAGTACACCTCCAGGGAGTTCCAATATTATTGCACGCAACATGGGATATGACATGAAAGGATAGAACCCGACACACCACAACGCAATGGTACAAATGAGAGGATGAACCATATCAAAGTGGAGAAAATCATATGCATGTTGAGTATTGTACAGTTGCCAAAGACATTATGGGGCAAGGCAGTGACAACTGCTTACTATTTTTTAATTGACCTTCGTCAGTTCCTTTGGGGTTTGATATACCTAAGAAGGTATGGACATGAAAGGATGCTCCATATGCTCATTTGTAAGTATTTGGGAGTAAAGCTTATGCACATTATTCCAAAGGAAAAGATGCAAAAGCTAGATGATTAAGTGGTGCCATGTATCTTTTTTTGTTATGGAGATCAACAGTTTGCCTATAGGTTATGGGATCCTATGAAAAAGACCATGAGAAGACAAAAAATTGTGACTTTCTATGAGAGTCATATAGTAACACAACTTGAGAGTGATGATGCATAGGCTATAGGATCAGGTGATAGTTCTCTCAATGATGAGTATGAGAATGCTTCAACTTCTTCACAGGTGCAGTCATCATATGATGAAGAAGAGCAATATTATCACCCTGGGCAACAGAGTGATAGCACATTGAGTTTTTCAATTCCGGATACACAAATGAGTGATTAAGACTTATAGTCAGAGACATCTGGGCAGGGGAGTAAGATCATCACCAGGTAGAGTCCTCAGGGTAGTAGTTGAGGAGGATTGGTAGAGTTCATCAACCTTCATCCAAATATCTGGCATCTCAATATATTTTCCTTACTAATCATAGTGAGCCAGAGACTTTTCAGGAGACACAAACTCATAGAGATAGAGCACACTGGCATCAAGAAGTGCCGGAGGAAATGTCTTCTTTACAGAAGAATGATACCTATGAGCTTGTGGTGCTTTCCAAGGATTGAAGAGCACTTAAGAACAAGTGGGGCTACATGATGAAGAGAGATGACAGTAGCAAGGATATCAAATACAAAGCTAGACTATTTGTCAAGGGCTTTGGTCAAAGACCAAGGGTGAAATTTGATGAGATATTTTCTCCTCTTATGAAAATGAGTTCTACTACATTGGTTCTAGGCTTGGTTTCTACCCTACATCTGAAGCTTGAGTAGATGGATGTGAAGACAATGTTTCTTCATGGAGACCTAGCTGAGGAGATCTACATGGAGTAGATAGAAGGTTTCCAAGTCAAGGGGGAAGAGCAGTTAGTCTGTAGATTGAAGAAAAGTTTGTATGCTTTGAAATAAGCTCCTAGGAAGTGGTATAAGATATTTGATTCTTTTATGTATGGTCACGAGTACTAGAAGACAAGTGCATATCCATGTGTCTACATCATGAGGTTTCCTAATGGAAAGTTCATTATTATGCTACTCTATGTGGATTACATGTTGACAGTGTGACAAGATATTTTTTTGAATTAGAAAAATGAAGACAGAGCTTTCCAAAGACTTTGAGATGAAGGATTTGGGAGCAACACATCATATTTTAGGGATGTTGATCACACATGACAGGAAGCAGCACAGGTTGTGCTTATCATAGGAGAGCTATGTTGAATGGATTTTAGAGAAGTTCAAATGAGCAAGTCCAAATTTGTGAGTATCCCACTATATGGTCATTTCAATCTAAGCAAGAAGTCATGCCCATCTACTGATGAGGAGAAGTAGGAGATGGCTAAGATTACCCATTCTTCTCCTATGGGAACTTTGATGAACGCAATGGTGTGTACTCATCCTGATTATTACTCATGTGGTTGGTGTTGTGAGCAGGTTTCACTCAAACCTTGAGAAAGATCAATGGGATGTAGTCAAGTGGATTTTAAAATACTTACGAGGCACTAGTATCACATGTTTGATGTTTGGTGGTTCTAAACAAGTTCTGAAAGGTTTCATTGATACTGACATGGCATGTGACATTGATCATGGGAGGTCTACCTCTTGGTATGTTTCACTATTGTAGGGGGAGCTATATCTTTACAATCTAAGTTGCAAAAGTGTGTTGCACTTTCTACGAAAGAGGTAGAGTACATTGCAACAACAAAACTAGAAAAAGAAATATTCTAGATTGTGAAATTTCTGGGGGAGTTGGGCATGAATCATGTTGATCTGACTATTTTCTATGATAGTCAGAGTGCTATTGACTTAAGTAAGAGCACAATGCATCATGCACAGACAAAGCACATTGATGTGAGATATCATTGGCTTCAAGATGTGATTGATAAGAAGTTGTTGACTCTAAAGAAGATCAATACTAAGAAAGAATGCTTCTAACATGATGACTAAGATGTTGACATGACATAAACTAGAGCTCTGTAAAGATATCGGTGGCTTACATTCCTAGTGATCATTCTATGATGACATTCTCCTCCTTGGGCTGGAGGGGGGGATTTTTGGGTCTGTGTGCTTTCCTACCCATGTGGGCCTATTCTTTCCAAAAAGATGATGTCATGACTAGGGATATAAATAGCACATCAACCATGAATCATATCAACGCAACCAGCAACCAAGATCCAAAAAGGCAAACCTAGCAACCGCCAATTGCTAAGAAAAGGAGGCCGCCAAGGCAGAAAAGAAAAAGCTAGTTCCTTGGCAACTGGGAAGAAATCAAAGGAAGAAGGAACAAAAAAGAAAAGGAAGTGGGGCAAGAGTGCTAAGACATTCAGGTGTTCTTCTTCGGGCCATCTACCATTGTGCACTCTATGGAGGGGCATCTTCTTGGGAAATTATGGGGTTGTAGAATTACAGAGATATCTCCCTACGGTGATATCTTCTCATTTTTCCTTCTTGGCTATATTATCTTTGGTTGGGTCAAAACCTAAGAAGAAAAATTGTATGTTTGCTGCTTATAGTGGATTTTCCTGTGGTTGACCTTGTGGTTTTCTCTTACACATCATTACGGTTTTCCACATAAAAATCTAGTCTTTTAATTTCATCTATCTACTTGTAGTTGTCATATTAAGTTTACATGCTCATCAGTAATGCTTTCACATCTATTTTTTTCATTGCATCGTGGTTGCATAGCATACATGCACATATTCCCCATCAACAAATATATCACTTTTTAGGATACATAAGCTTAATTAAAATTTTAAGAAACAAAAAAATTGCATAGAACCATTCTGACAACATTTTAGAAAGTAATAAACACTAAAAATTAACGTTTCACGTATGCCAATCTCCCACAGAACTGCCTTCACTGAAGCATCGACAACAAACTCGGCTAACAACCCTTTCTAGATTGTGAAACATATAGATCTAAAGAAATATAGTTAGAAACTACATTCAATCATGATCTTTTATATTACCTCATTAGAATATAATAATTTAAAAAATACATCCAAACCCTTTTGTACTCACGCGTGGACATTTTTATTAAAATTAAATAATAATTTGTAGCTAAAATAGAATAAAAACTACACATGATAATGTTGGATCAATGGGCTCTAAAAGTGGGGGGGTGAATAGAGATAAAACATATTAAACAAGGTTAGACCTTCAAATTACTTTAAAAAGATAAGGTTGTACATATGAAATTTGTGTGCAACTAAATATACATATTAAGGACAAGAGAGATTGAATGAGATCAAGGACAAGCTATGTATAGTGGTTCCAAACTCCAAACTAGGAGAGTGTGAATCCACTACTTAGAGAGGTCAACATCTAGGATTTTACAACCATTACATACTTATATTCCATTATAAGACATACAATAAGACCTTCCTTTTCCAGGGCAAGGATACCTAGACTTCCTTTTTAAGGAACAAAAGGATCCAATAAACCTTACAAGCTCTTACCTATCCTTTGATCTAGAGTATTTAACCTCCACAAGGGCTTACCAACTTTTGTAACGAGTTGGACACCTTTTCCAAGGAGCTCCCCTCTTGCAACAAGTCTTCCGCCTTGAAGGAATTACCTACTCTCCTCAAGGATCTTTGTCCTTCACCTTCTCCTTCACCAAGGAGAAGCTTTCACCAACTTTTCTCTTCGGAGAGGGATTGGGAAAGTGAAGATTTGAGAGCTTCACAATGAGTACAGTGGAGTAGCTCTCTCACACATACCCTATCTCACTCATAATGACATTTTGATTTGTAAGCAAGAGAGAGAAAGGGGCTCTTAGTAAACAAATCCACTATATAGCTAGGAGCGTAAGAAGAAAACTTGGGATGAAGACCAAGGGTCCCTATTTATAGTTGGGGATGTCCACTAGCCAGTAGAATCACTTGGGGATGAATTATAGTTGTTTCAGGGTGTTGCAACGAATATATTTTTTATATTTGCAACCATCCAACAGCTAGAAACACTTTTTCTGCACACTCTATACAGTGTAGTCAGTCAAGTTCCAATAAAGCAAACTTGACAGATAGCATTATGTGAAAAAGAAAATTTGATGTGTCGGTCGAGTTTATCCTGGATGAAACTCTGCCAACAACTTAAATTTGTTTTTATTGTGTAGGGGTGTTGATTGAGGTTGTCCTGGGAAACTCTCGGTCGATCCTGGCAATTTCCAAAATCCATCAAGGGTGTCGATCAAGTTTATCAAGAATGTAAATTGGCCAAAAAAACTCCCTGTAATGAATTTTGCAAATTTTCATTTGAGTGCTCAAATATTTGTCTTAATTGCTCCTAATTTTTTCTCATCTTAATTACAAGTCATAGCATCAATACAAATGTTTACAAAAATTGTCCTAAGTGTTTTAGCGCATATTCCACGAAAGTGCATTTGCATTGACTTTGGCTTGTATTTGGTCAAGATAGAGCTTGATTGAATTGAGCCTTTTCATGCACCTAATGCCTGAAATCAATCTCAAATAGAATTATTATATACATAAGAATGGCATGATTGAGTCATCATCAAAATATTGACAATGTATAAATGCTAGGTCAACATTGCCCCCCTTTTGAAGATGAAAAATCATTCCTCAACATATTGGAAAGGACTTGGAACATAAAATTATACATTGTGAATTGTAAGGGAATACATGAATGAACAATAGCAATTTCTCCCCCTCAATTCATGCTTACCTTCGCATGTATGGTTAGATTATCCAAAAAGCATAACCATAGCACATATATACTATTGAGCCCTCTGACATAGTCACATGATATTTCAAAGAATTAAATAGAAAAGGATCACAATTCAATATGTAATAAGCTCACATCTCCTTGTTTGTCATATCAAAAAGGGAGGCGTTAGAAGAGCTAAATCACAAGTCTTATCCAAGGCACAAAAGACACAAGCAACCAACATATTCAAGCATGGTAGTCTTCATCATCATCAGAGGGTGCATCAGGGGCAGCAGGTGTAGCCTCACCACCATCTCCATCATCATCGAAGAATCATCACCATCCTCATCCTCATCACTATCATCCTCAGCATCCTCATTTACCATCTCTTCAACCTCAGGAGGTCCAAAGGAGCGAGTAGCAGGCCACTTGGCATGTTGTTCTGCCCAAGACATACCACATGCATGCAATATATTTGCTTGCTCAAAGCTGGGTGTAGAAACCCCATCAAAACCAGCAAGCAGTGTGGAGGCAGAAGAGAAAGTACTTGAGAGGCAATAGGGGTAGGTCCACCATCATAGGTAGGGGTACAATAGAAGTTGTAGGCTGGTAGGCCGGGTGGAACTGATGGTATGCATAAGAGGCATAGTCAGCATCTAGGTAGGGCTGGTATGTGGGATATGGATGGGAGCAGGAAAAGTTCATGTTTGACATTTTCTGAATTAGATCTTGATATAGGTGCTCTTGGGCCTATAGGTTGTATGCCTATTGGTGCATCATGTAGCCTATGAGGGTTTCACTTGACACCGAAAAGGAGGCATGGTTAGATATAGGAGAAGGTTGAGTAGAGGTTAGAGCTCTAGGGTTGAGGAGGTGGGCTGAAAGACTTTCTTGACTATGGTGTCACTGATATAAACTACTTTTTGACTGACTTTTTAGCCAAGGTCTTTGAAAAGAGATTGACCGTTGTGATGTCAAAAGACACCACATATTAGGTTAGGGTAGGGCGGGTGGGAGTCTCTAATGTTCTTCTTTGTGTCAAAGCAAGTCAGGTGACGAAGAATCTATCTTTCCCATTTGACATGGATATTTTAAAGAGGACAATACATTATTACAATAGAGTTTTCTACAATATCCATTTGATTCTTTTTGGATGGATGTTGCATTTAACTAGGAGAGAAACCACGCATGTCTTGATATCCATAGAAGAATATAGAAGGATGGCTTTCTTCCTATATGGGACCTCAGTCTTCTTAAGAGTTTTGAGGATATCCAAAAGAGATAACTTGGGTCAAAGATATGTATCAATAGGTAGGATAGGGAGTCATCCAACTTGGCAAAGAGCAAGAAAAGTAAGAATTCAATGAATTCTCATAGGTTTGAAATATTATCCCGCCAATCATGGATGTCATAACCACTTCAGTGTTAGGAGGAGGCACTAAGGTGGTGTAGTTCTAGGTTAGATTTGCATAGAACTCATGCACCACCTTCTTGCTCGAGAGGGAGTTGTTATAGGTCATGTATTCATAGCAAAGAGCATCAAATTTTTTGTTAGAAAAGATTGTCTTAACCTCTTTCAGTAGCTCATTGCTAGGAATCAACAAGGGCCTAAAAGGATAAGGGTTCCTAGGCAAGAACTCCCTATAATGATTGACCGCTTGATTGAAGAAAAAGGAGGTACCATCGTAAGATATATGCATAATGGTTTTGGAAGATGAAGGTCCACCTAATCGACCAGTTCTCTTTCACCTATTGGATGCCATGGATAGAGAATCAACTGATGATGGTGCCAAACAAGGAAGAGAATGCAAGAAGCAGGATGCCCGAGCTAGGTTAGAGATTGGGGAAAGGTCAAATGGGGCTACATAGGACTAGGAAGGGGGAAAGGATGACCTAGGGTTTAAGGATGAACAGAAGAGATGACTAATCAGTCGAGTTTTCTCTAGTTGAGAGGGAGAAAATCAGCCGACATTATGTATATATTTCAATGCAACAGTGTTTTCAGTCGAGTTTGAGATTTGGGAAACTCAGTTGACACTATTTTGTGTTCACTCCTTGGCATGTTGTCGGTCGAGTTTCCCCAAAGCAAACTCAGTCGACAATAAAGTTTGTCCAAAAGATATGAAATTTAGTTCTAGGCCACAAGAGCGCTATATAAATTTATTTTTCTAGCCTATCATGCATTTTGAACATATTAAGGAACTTTCCACTCATCATTGGCTACTATTTTGTGGAAAAATAAATGTTTACAAAAAATAGCCAAAAAAGCAAAATAAGGCATTAAAACTAGGCATATTTGGCACAAATAATCATAAGGTGAGCAATTTATGAGAAAGACATATAGATATGAGAACATCTGCTAGAAGGCATACCATCATCATCAAGAGTAGTAATAAGCAATTTTGTTCTAATGAAACTAAATTGCTCACTATCTAGACATTTTGTGAAAATGTCTGCAAGTTGATTTTCCATCTCCACATGAATGATATAGATATCTTTCTTGGCAATGTGGTCACAGAGGAAGTGACGGAGGACCTCTATATATTTGGCTCTACTATGTAATGTAGGATTGTAAGAAATATTAATTGCACTCATATTATCACAAAGTATAGGAGAAGCATCATAATGAATGCTAAAATCTTGAAGCGTTTACTTCATCCATGGGACTTGGGCACAATAACCCCCATTTGCAATGTACTCAGCCTCAGTAATTGAAAGAGCCATTGTTCTTTGTTTCTTAGAGAACCAAGAAACCAAGCATGGTCCTAGGAGGAAGCAAGTTCCACTAGTGCACTTTCTATCAAATAAGCACCTGACATAATCCGCACCACTAAAAGCAGTAAGACTAAAGTCCCTTAACTTGGGATGCCATACTCCAAAATTTTGGGTTTTGGCTAGGTACCTTAGAATCCTCTTGATCGTAATAGGATGATATTTTCTGGGGATTGATTGAAATATAGCATGCAAGCTAACACTAAACATAATATCAAGTCTAGAGTTAGTTAATTATAACAAGCTACCAATCATACTTCTATAGAGTTTCTCATATACCTTCTCACCTTCCTCATTCCTATCAAGTTTGGCAGTGTTTAACATGGGAGTATCCATCGATTTGTCATTCTCCATCCAAATCGCTTCAAGAGTTCACTTATATACTTTCCTTGGTTGATGAAGTTTTATTTGTTAGTTTTCTTTATTTAGAATTCAAGGAAGAAAGTAAGCTCCCCCATCATACTCATTTCAAATTCACTCTATATAAGATAACTAAAATCCTTGCAAAGATCAAGATCAGTTCCTACATATATGATATCATCAACATATATTTGAATAATAAAAAAGTTTCTAGAAGTGAGTTTAAGAAAGAGGATAGAATCAACTTTGCCCATGACATAGCCATTGTCTAGAAAAAAAAATCTTCAATTTCTCATACCAAGCTCTAGGGGCTTGTTTGTGTCCATAAAGAGATTTTTTGCAACAAATAAACATGGTTAGGAATCTTGTCATGTTCAAAACTTGGAGGTTGAGCCACAAAGACTTCCTCCTCTATTCTACCCTTTAGAACCACACTTTTAACATCCATTTGGTATAGCAAAAAATTTTAATATCTAGAAAAGGCAAATAACATTTTAATAGATTCAAGTTTAGCAACATGATCATAAGTTTCATCGAAGTCAATGACTTCCTATTTATTATAGCCTTCAACAAGTAACCTTGCTTTTTTTCTTACCATTTTGTTGCTTTCATCTAACTTCTTACAGTAGACCCACTTGGTGACAATGATCTTCCTATCATTTTGTCTTGGCACTAAGGTCCACACTTTGTTCTTCTCTAACTGCTTTAGATCCTCTTGCATTGCTAGGATCCATTCATCATCTTTAAAAGCTTCTTTTATGTTCTTTGGCTCAAGTTGTGAGATGAAGGCACTATCAGATTGTTCTTTTTTGAATGCAGCTCGTGTCTTCACCCTTTCAAAAGGATTTCCTATGATGAGCTCTTTAGGATGATCTAGCAAATTGGGGAGTTGGATCCTTCTTTTTCTTTCTCTTCTTCATCTACTACCACCTCTTTTCCTTTGTCAATGATGTTGAGCTCTTTTAATCTAGGAATCATCTCGTCTACAACATTATTGTTTACAATATCTTTGGAAATAGAGGGGTTAGTTTCAACAAATTTAACATTGATAGATTCTTCAACTTTAGACAATTCAATGTTAAATACTTTATATGCTCTACTAGTAGTGCTATTACCAAGAATGAAAGCCTTGTAGGATTTCACATCAAAATTGTTGAGAGAATCCTTGGTGTTCAAAATAAAACAAGGACAACTGAAAACATGAAAGAAATTGATGGAGAACTTTCTACCATGCCATAACTCATACGAGGTTTTCTTTAAGGAAGGGTGAGTGAAAACTCAGTTTTGCACAAAACATGAGGTACCAACAGCTTAGGCCTAAAATTACTTGGGAGTATCATACTCTAAAAGCATGGTCCTAGCCATTTCCTGTAAAGACTTATTCTTTCTTCCTACAACCAAATTTTATTGTGTACGAGGAGAAGAAAAATTGTGTGAGTAAGTGGATTCCTCACAAAACCTTTCAAATATATTATTTTAAAATTCTCCCACATGGTCACTACGTATAGAGAAAATTCGGCAAGAAGCTTCATTTTCAACTCATTTACAAAAAGTAGAGAAAATATTGAGATTATCATGTTTTTAAACTAATAAAAAGGTCCAAGTAAAGAGAAAAAAAATCGTCGACCATCATGAGACAATACTTGCTACCATGAAGAAATTGAGTTTTCATTGGACCAAATAGATCAATGTGAATAAGTTCAAGATCTATTTTGGTAATAAAGACTCCTTTGGATTTAAAAGAGGATTTGGTTTGATTTCCTTGTGTACAAGGTTTACATTCCTCATCCTTCTTAAAGTCCAATTGAGGAAGTTCTTTGACCAATTCTTTTTTGCTCAACTTCTTCAATTAATGCATATTTACATGACCAAGCCTACAGTGCCACAAAGATATATCACTTTTATCAACAATAAGGAATTTACCAATAATAGGCTTATGAGAATCAAGAACAATAACATAAAGGTTTCCATTTCTAGTTCCCTTATATATGACATTGTAGGAGAGGAAATCTAGATGCAAGCATTATAGAGAGAAAAATAAGACAAGATAACCATTATCACATTATTGGATAATACTAATTAAATTGTGATGTAGGGAATCCACAAGAAGTCAATTCTTGATGCATAGTGAATCACCCACATCACTGTCACCTATAACTTTACCTTTGTTGTTATCCCCAAAATTCACTAATCCTCCTTTCTTCTTTGTGAAATTGTTGAAGTGGCTCATCTCACCTGTCATGTGCTTGGAGCTGCCACTATGAACAATCCATTTTCCTTTTACCTACAAGAAAGGAAGATTTTGGTGCCCAATTAAAATGTTGGGATATGGAGTTAGATTGGGGACCCATTTCATCTTTGGGTTGGTCCCCTTCTCTTTGTAAGGACAATAAGTAGAATAATGATCATCAATCTTGCAATGTGCACAAGCCATAGGGTTCTTAAAGACGGACGACTCTCCATGGAAAGTAGAAGGTTCCTTGGTTTTTTTATTATCATTGCCCTTGCTTTTAGGAGATCTCACGTATTCCAAACCACTTTTACCAATTTACTTGGTGGAGTAATCTAGAAATTCATTGAGGGACTTTTTCCCTTTGAGAAACTTTTGCAAGGAAGCTCTGAGCTTGTGATTATCATCACTAAGAGTAATGAGAGTAGAATAAAGACTAGCTAAATCATCTTGAGCATGAAGCAAGTCAACCTCTAGACAAAAATCTTTAGTAAGATAAGAATCTCTTTCAAGAGCTATTCTAGCTACTTCATTACTAGGCAATAAAGGTCTAGAAGCAAGATCATTAAATTTAGCAAGCAATCTAGAATTTTCAGTTCTAAGCATAGTAAGCTCATAAAGATCGATTCTATTTCATCCTTAATACCATCACATAGAAGCCTAAGATCATTAAACTTGGCAACAAGCTTGTCATTTTCAGTTCTGATCAAAATAGGTACATTAAGGCAAGTTTAGTTTTCATCTTTAAGATTATTGATGTTCTTAAGATAAATATCATTATCTATCTCAACCGCATTGTATTGCAATTCAAGTTCAAGAGATTAACCTTGCAAGGAATTTATGCTATCAAGTGTAAGATCCCTGACCTGGCTTAATGCTTAATTGTGTTTGTTTTGCTTAATAAGATGCTTAAACCTTAATTTAATCTCTTGAGATACCTTAATATCATGTTACATTCTTATGTTTTCAATTTGGTCCAGTTTGGTTGATGTTTGAGCTAGCTTTGCTATATATGTGCTTGTTTTGGACCAAATTGCAATTTGCCCATGTTGAGGGTTTATAATGCACTTTGTCACATGTAGATTGTGCTTCTTGTGCCTTATCATCATGAGAGAGAATATGATGTTATGGGGCACCTTGTTTGGACCTTGGTTGATGATGTGCCATCTTGAGGTGATATTATGGCTTGCATGAGTTGCGTGGATGGTGATGTCAACCATGTGTGTTCTTGAGTGTAGCGACCAGTGTTGTGACCTTGATGATGTTCCTTGAGAGTTCTTCGACTGATACACCATGCTTTGGATGGTTTTCTTCAATCTTGGTGCTTTGATCTTTGGTTTTGGTCGTTAGGGTTTTGCTTTGAGATGTGTTGCGACCACAACACCCTTGGTTGGCTTTTGTTGTGGTCAATACAAGGGCTTTGAGGTGTGTTGCAATCTCTATACTGTGTTTGCTTCAACCATGATGTATTTGGGGATCAAGTGGTCACTACACCACTTTAGTTTTAACCTTTTTCTTGCATGCGTGCTTGCATGGCCGATCCTTTGGTGGATAAGTGTCCTTTTGATGCCCTAACATCTTTACACCTCATATCTTTCACTCCCCTCCTACCCATGTGTATATAAACTCTCTCCTCCACATACAAGCAATCCTTTTATCTCTCTTTCTTTGTCTATTCTCCCTTGTGTTCAACCTTGTAGCTTGGTGGTTCTAGAAGGTGTTGATCTTGGTGCTTTGGTGGCCGATCACCTTTGCATGTGGTGAACTTGAGCTTGATCATCATCTTTGTGGTGGTTCTTGGTGATCTTCCTTCTTGGTAAGTGGTTCTTTACCTATGGTCATGTTTTCCTTTGGAACCCTACTTTTCTTCTTCTTTTCTTGGTTGTGAGATTATGGTGCGACCATGGTGGCTATCTTGAGGATCTTCTCTTTACAAGGGTTGGAGACTATGGTCTAACCATGGTGGTACCTATCTAAGAAGAAGCTCTCTTCTTTCCCTCTTTCTCCTCTCTTGATTGGCCTAGGGTTTTCACCCTCTTTTCTTGAGCTTTCCTTTTACCATGGTGTTCTTCTCTTATTGAGGTGATCTTGTGGCCAAGGAGTTTATTCTAATTGGAGCTTCTTTCTCTCTCTTAGAGCTTGTGTTGTTGGAGCTTGATCTTCTTTCTAAAGTGGGTTATATAACTTTCCCCTCTTCTATTATTGCACTATTAACTTGCTTGCATGTTATTGATTTCATATTGAAAACTTGATATTAAGATGCTAGATGATGTTATCATGATCTAGGGTTTATGATTTTATAGTATTCTTACATGGATTACTCTTTCTCTTAAACCCTATTTTCATGTACCCGATTCTAATTGATGGAGGAGATGTTGACTCTTACATGAAACATGATCTTTGGTTTATCACCATGTTATGATTTGATCATATTATGAAGATGTAGTTTTTGATATCTGATTTTACATAATCTTGATGCATGATTTTCCTCTTATCATCATGGTTTTACATGTTTGCCTTTGTGACATTGGTTTTAGGGTTTTGTTCCCCGTCTTTGCATGGAGTTTTCCCCTAAATAACGCTTGGTTTTCTTAATGTTCATCATATGTCTTCAACCCTATTTTGAGGATGGTTATGTGTTGTTTGGAGTAGCTTGACCTTAGGGTCGCTACACTCATCTTTAGAGGTTGAGGTCACTACATGCTTGATGGGTTGTTGCAGGTGCAACAAACCCTAACCCTAGTAGTGGGTTGGTCGCTACACTTGACTTTCTTGTAGTTGCAACATGAGTTTTGTTTGATTTGATTCATGTTTATATGGTGATGTGTTGCAGGCACTACATGAAACTGTAATCACATTTGGTCGTGGAACGTGATTTTCTTTGGTTGGTCGCTACACCTTGTGTTGTTTCGGTTGCAACATGTTCTCTAGATAGATGGTCGCTACATGTATCTGTTTTGGTCATAACAAGTGACTTATTGCAGTCGATACACCTGACCTTGATTGATGGTCGCTACACATAAGCACTTGGTTTGTTTGCAACAAGTTACCCTAGTGGGTCGTTACACATGCTTATTTATGTGTTTTGGCTGCAAAAGTGCTGACCTAGTGGGGTCGCTACATGGTTTTATCCATGGTGGTCTCTATATGCATGGGTGTTGATCGTTACATGAAATTACCTTAGTGGTTTATATATGTTGTTGACCACATGATGATATTTACATGTTTATAATGGTAATGTTAAACCCTAATGTGTTCCAAGAAAGTGGGAGATGGTGTATCTAGGGTTTAATGATGATATTGAATTGGAAACCCTAATTGGCTATATGAGAAACCCTAACCCTAATTTCAAGAGTATGATAACTCTGTTGAGTTTGCTTAAATGAATAGCATGAGATAATGTTTTGTCTCTCCTACTTGTGTAATCCTAACCTTGCAGGTGCAATGGATAACATAGCTGATGAATGCTTGGTGTGTTGATGTGACACGAAGTAATGATTATGAGCCCTTACGTGGCATGATGAGATAATGCTGATGTGCATGAACTATGTGACTGGTCTTATGACCTGGCAGAGGCTTAATGCCTAGTCTCAAATGATATCCTCCAGTGATGAGATGAGGGATTTTCATCCCCTAGTGATGTGATTATAATGTCAGCCTTGTATGGTAGTGATAACATGTGATGATGTTGACGACCTTGATTAAGGTAGTGATACAGAGATGTCACGAGAGGGTGTGACAAGTTTATATTTCTTACATTTTATATCTTCTGAAGTTGTTTGACAGTTATGCTTGCTAAAAAGAATTAGGATTTGTATGTGCACATGTATGATGCAGCCTTATTTCACCCAATTGGCATAACTAATAAAGTGAAACCCTAATCATGTAGTTGCCATGTACCATAGATCCATCTTCAACGTCACTACTTGTTGGATGGTGAAACAAGTCATTCTTATAGGAAACTCGGAGCGCATATTGGTGAATATGCGGGGGTGCAAGTCGAGTATCTCCTTGCGTCCACAATTGTGATAATATAGGATGGCTGTGATCATGCCTTAGATATTGTGATATTGTGATATATAATAGGCAGTAGTATAACTGCATTGATCCCTCTTTTTAGAACGGCCATGCATGAGCATGTTCTCTAGCATCGTGCCATGTATCAAGGTGGGCTAGGTGTTTATCAACTTGACTATATGTCACTATTTGTAGTTGATTGTTATGTCTCTGTGGTGTTTCTCTCATACTGACCGGGAGGTGTTGGTGAGATCATGGAGTCCAACTCTTCCATAGATCGTGTATGGTACCGATTTTGACCTTGCAGTGGTTGGTTGTATTTGAGTGGTATGCCTCAAATCCTTAGAGCATAATAATAAAAGATGTAATATAGTTGTGTAGTATATTTTCTTAGAATCAAATATGATTCACATTGGATGACCCTTTGTCTTGTTTCTTATGTTATTTAGTTTATAACAGTTATACATGGTCTTCATATTCCCTCTAAAAGCATAAGATGTTCTACTGCTCAGTTGTAGATACCTAAACTACTTAAATAGTGTTAATGGCTTTGCTTATATCATTTAGTTGAATATGCTTATTCTAATAATAGTGTTATCTTCCTATTTTAGCTTATATGTGCTTATAATAGATGTTGGAGGAGAGTTATATCTTTCGCTGGGAGGTTTGGTCTCACCCCGTGGGTTTCCACATCTTTTATGTGGTCATGGATGTTGAGGTAGAGGTCATGCGGTTGAGGCTGAGCAGTAGTTGTCAGAAGGTTGGATATGCTACTATGTCTTCACTAGTTGAGGCCATGAGATCAAGGTGACATTCTCCCTTAATGGAGTTGGAATCACTATAAGAAGACTCCTCCCATTCGGCATGGGCATCATCTTTGCTTCTTCTTTCCTTCGTAATTAGGACTACTAATGGCTTTAATTATTTGATTTTATGTATAGAACTGAGTTTTCATGATTAAAAGCTATTCCGAGCATTAAAGTTCCTAATTTGTGGATAAATACCCTAAATGTAGTAATTAGGGTTTTCTCATGAATAAAAGGTGGAATTAAGGACAAATCAGGTTCATATGTGATTTGGACCATAATGAACTATAAATTGATGATAAATAAGTATAATGATCTTGTCATGGATTAAAAGGATAAAAATGGCAGTTATAATGTAAAATAAGTTTAATGGGTTTAATTGATGGATAATGATGCCTTTAATTCGAAAATAAGGTTAAATGTTGTTAATGGGTAACCTTAATATCTTTTGTGAATAATTAGGGTTTAAAATAGTGAAAGATGAAAGGAAACCCTAATTGCAATAGAAACCCCAATAGTGAATTAGAAACCCTAAGAAGCGAGCTAGGTTTAATGGATCTTGATGACATGAATAATAAAAAGGGGATTACGTGATTATTTCATGATCTTGTTGAAAATGCTTGCTTGCTTGGATTCTTATTTGCATGGATATTTCTATTCAAATCGTCAGATCAGGTATGTGGTTAATTATGAATAACCGCCTTAGTTTCCCGAGGATTTTCCGGATGATTAATCGCATTGAATGCAAATTATCTGTTTGGATGTTCATACGCAAATCATAAAGTCACTATGATTATCACATTAAAAATAGAAGTATGTATTCTCGCACCTACATGCCACCCTGATGGATGATGCCAAAGGTCAGGCCCAGATGGGTAGACCAATGGACGCCTTGAGTGGTGACCCCAGGCACCAAGCTCGGGAATGAGAAGGTGGCCTATGATATTGCATGACTAGTGGGCACCATGAGTGGTGACCCCCAGGCACCAAGCTCTGGATTGAGAAGGTGGCCTTAAGTCATTGGCAAAGGAAACCCTAAGGTGGGTATGACAGGGTTAGGGCAAAAGCGGTGGAGAATGTCATACTAAAAAGTGTAAATTGGCTTGTCAATTAATTTGATTGTGATTATTAAATTGTTAGCCATATTTGCAAGATTTTGGTTGTTCCCACATACCAGTATATTTCGATATACTGATCGACGTTTTGTTTGTCGGCGTTTTAGGAACAACAATTGAAAGAACAAACAGTAAAGTGACACATTGTGGAAATGAGAAATAAAGTGCAAGGAGGATTAGATAGAATAATTCAAGATCTGGATAGATAGATTTCCAAAGTTTTCAAAGGTAAGTAAAGTTTTAATTTTATACCAAATTCCAGTTAGTTAGTAGAATTTCATAATTATTATTGATTATTTGTCGAACCTTTGATCCTGTTAATTGAATAACAGCTCTGACCTTCGGGTCTCCCTTAATTGGGAGTTACCGGGAGGCGGGGTCGTTACATGTTTCCTTTCTCTTGCTAAGGATCCCTTTAGTTCCTTAGTTTCCCCTCTCCCTTGGTGCACGACACCCTCTTCCTTTGCAAGCTTGGTGGCTGATCCTTATCTTGGAGTCTCCTTCTTCCTCTAGTGGTGGTCGAACCCTAGAGTGCCTTGCTCTTCTTTCTTGTGGTGGAGCTTGGAGCTAGGAGCTTGGAGCTTCCCTAAGGCGGGTTACATAACTCCTAACCTCAACTATACTACCTTTTATGTTCTTGTATGTTTCTTATGATTATAATCGGCTATGTATGTTGTTAGTTGAGTTTCTTGCTTAGTTGTGCCCTAGTGGGCCAAACCATGTCTTGGGGTTTTCTTGTTGAGCAACACTCCTTTCTCTCCTTGGTCTAGAGGAGTGAGCTTGAGTTCTAGTAATATGGGCAATACCCCTCTCTCGTTTAAGTTGAGAGGTGAGCTTGTGTTCTAGTTGCTTGAGCAACACCCTCCTCTCACCATGGACTTGAAGGGTGAGCTTTGTGGTGGATGTAGACCTTTGTTAGGGTGGATCCTTGTGGTTGCCTGATTGGTGATAAGAAGTTGTGCAAGAACCCTCTCTCTTGATTATTGAGAGGTGAGTCATCTACTTGATCCATTAGGGTTTGGTGCCCTTGTGCTTGAGGATGATGACGATCATGTGGGTTATAGTTTGCACAATATGGATTGGGATTGTGCTGCCCGATAACCTTCTTTGGTTTAGAATCTTGGTTGACATGTTGTGGTTGTGTCGGGCGTCACAACCTGGTTTCTTGGCTTTGTGTGTCAGGCGTCACACCATTTTGAGTGCCCTGCCCGATACACTTAACCTAGGAGGTGGCTTGGTGCCGTCATACCCTGATGTTATGGAGCTTTGTTAGCTAGTTCTGTGGTGGGCATCGCCCCTTGGTCCTGGCCTTGTGTGTTGGTCGATAGCATGAGCCTAGCCTAGCTGGACGATATGCTTCCTTTGTTGTCATTTGAGTTGTACCCCTGGCCGTTGCGCCTAGATGAGTAGAGTGTTGGTCGTTACCCATGTGTGTCAGGCGTAGGGTTATGTGGAGTGCCCTGCCCGATACACCCATCTAAGGTTGGCTTGGTACCCGTTGCACCTTGACGTTTTAGAACTCAAGGAGCTGCCCTGGACGTTGGATGATACCCAAGTTGTGTTTGGCATTGTAGTGTTGGCCTGGGCGCCATGGCTTTAGCCGTCAGAGGTGTTGTCGCCCGTGCAACTCCTAACGCCCTGTGCACGATACACACCTAGTGTACAACGCACCTGTTGCACGACATGTCCCCTAGACTGAGCTGCACATTAGGCTGTGTGGCCGTTATACCCTGGTTGCACGATACAGCTAGATGCACAACATATAGGTGCACGACACCTAGGGTTGCACGATACACCCTGAGGTGGTAGCCGGCAACCTTGCTGAGTGCTTGGCCGATATGTAACTAGTTTGCTTGGCCGTTACATGGCTAGACGTTTGGGCGTTATAAGGGAAGTCTACCCTGCCCGATACCATCTCTAGTGGAGGCGCCCTACCCGTCACACTTCTTGTGAGGGTAGTGGGCACTTCTAGTGAGGGTCACGTTCTTTCTGGAAAACCTATATAATAGTTCTTTATCATACGATCGCATCTTTGAGAGTTTTGGTTTATGGTTTGTAAACCCTTGACATGTTTGATAGCAGAGAGGTGGTTGATATAGTGGATCACACCTATGTAAACTTGACATGACATTACATGTGTTTATGATCATCTTGAATTATATGTATAATGCTAAGTAAAAGATAAAGTATATGAGATGCTTTACAGGATGATATGACCTATGTCTATGATCACAGGTTGAGGCATGAATGATAAAGCATATAATCATCAATGTTGCCCTATGTTTGATAATATGATCTTTCTATTAACCCGTGATGATGGTGTATACTAACCATGCAGGTGTTTACAGATGCATAGCCAGGTAAAGGGCTATAAGGTATAAATGTTTGAGTAACATTGCTCTGATGGTTACTCTTGATGATGAGAGAACATGCATGATGTGTTTTGGTCTGAGGATCTGAGTTTGGCTAAAGGGCCTAAGTTGAAGTGCTATCCTCTGATGATGACCTGGGATTGTTATCCCATGAGAAGAGAGTGCCCCATGAGAGTGGTTTCCTGTAATGAGGGATTGGGATCCCAGGATATTGTGATGGTGGTAATAATAATGTAACTTTATGTTTTGCATGTGTTACAACTTGGTTGCCTCAATAATCCACTTAAAATATACTAACTAATCACAGTAAAACATATCATGTAGTTTGCCTTGGCCATAGATCCATCATCATAAGGAGCTGGTGATGGTGAAACGGGTTCTCCTACGGTTTAACCTGGAGCGCATATTGTTGAATATGCGAGGTTTCTCCTAGCCTAAAATAGAGAGGATTCGAGTGCAACTGTAGTTGCAGACTCAGGGTATATGTAGAGCATGGTGAACATGCCCATGGCTCAGTGTGATAGAGCATGAATATGTTCATGGCTCAGGGAGCACAATGAACTGGCCTGTGGCTCAGACATGATAGTGCCGAGACCTGTACCGAGGCGGGCTAGAGAAAGGGTAGCCCGTGGAGCTGACCCTGTGGCTGAGGCCACTTAAGCATGAGACTGCTGTCCTACTTTGGTTCTCGTGCACTGACCACGAGGTGGGAGGTCGTGGAGTCCGGCTCTTCCATTGACCTTGTATGGCACCGGCTCCGGGTTTCGCAGCCGTCGGTTGGATTTGAGCGGTACGGCTCACTTCCTCAGGGCATAATAATACGTAATCCAGCCGAATAGTATTTATTACTTAAGGAAAAACACGGAACATTGATTGAGGCCTTGCTTGAGTAGTAATCTTGTTATACTCGTAGTTACTTATACGTTCCTTATGTTTGTGGTAAAATCTTATAATTCTTATCTTATCAATCATGTTCCATAAAGAAATACTTGGGTACATGCCTTCTGTACACCTTGGTAAGTTCGATGGTAATTAAACAACCTTGTTGTATAGACTGCTCTTCTTCTACGCTTTATCATTAGTGGTTGTTGTTGCTTTAATCCTTCTTGGTTTTATGGTTTCGGTGGGGAGTTACATTTCTCACTGGGACTGTGTTTCTCACCCCAATGGTTTACACCTTTTTTAGGTGTTCGCGCTAGACGTGGTGGTGGTCGCAGAGTTGCGGCCGAGTAGCAAGACGAGCAGTAGAAGGCAAGAGGTGGACATGTTGTTTTGGTTGTTTTGTAGTAGAGTCTTAGAGTCATCCATGTACTCTCAGGTCCTTGGAAGCATTTTGACATTGTTTCACGATGTATAGCTGTTGAAGTTTTGTACGTCCTGCTGCTGGCCAGATGTGGGCCGTTATGTATGTATAAACATGTGATGAACTCATGTGATGACTAGACAGCTGATCTCCTAATCTGTGGACACGTATCAAGACTTGTAAATGTTTATATAACCTGTTTCTTTGCAGGGTGAGGATCTAAATGTAATAGTTTCTTAGTTTATCCGCTTTTCGAAATCGGTTTTAATTAACCCGCATTTTTGGTAAATAGTGGTTTATGGTGTTTTTCGCACGTTTTCGTGTGGCACCTCACTGTCTGTGTGATAGTGGGATGTGTCACCACAGGTAATGTTGATACTTACCCATTTCATCCTTTTCATAATGAAAGGAGTAATTCAACTAATGTCTTCATTTGAATATGTAAACATTTTCTAGGTTAATGTCCACCATATCAATCGCCATGGCACTTACCTATCGCTCTATAAATAGGACATACAAGGAAGATGTCTAGGGTACGGGCTAGTCAACATCTCCTATTGTAGTGTCTACACCTCACTTTATGAACATGGATGTCAACCTCCTTAGATCATCTTGGTGGGAAATATCCTTCTTAAGGTAACATTACCATTCATGTTGAGTTCATAAAATAGTACCCCCATCATAAGGCTTTAGGAATCGATCTCCATTAATTTAAAATATTATTTCACAATATGGGACATGTGCTTGTGATAATTTTTTGAGCTAAAAAAATGATTAGACAATCTCAAAGACACCTAAGTAGACCCCCATCCTAAGGCTTAGAACATCGATGTCCCATGATCCATTCATAATTGGAAAAATATGGTATGTAGTCATGAAAATTTTCACAAGCTTTTAAAGTGATTAAAAATGATGAACAACCAATGAGGCTCAAAGTCCCCCATCCTAAGGTCTTGAGCATGAATATCCCATGATCCATTTAATTTGTATGTAGGCTATATGTATTTGTGAAAAATTGTCCATGAAAGAAAAATATTAAAATTACACCCATAATTGATCTCCTATGTCATACAATGCATAGTTTCCATAGCTAGTGGGATACCGTGTCTTTCTTCTCTCCTTGGTAAAGTGATCGACACAGGACCATCTCTGTGAGCAATAACTACCTACCAGAAACTCAGAGAGGTTATGACAATGCTTAAATGTGCTTGATATGTTGACCAGATCGTTATCTAATCATGAAAACCAAATTTTATTATGTAAAGTGGCCATCCACTTCCAATTCAACTCATCCACCCCTTAATTAAAATAACTTTTACCGTGAACCCATTGCTTACACATGTCTTGTTATTCATCTGAATAATTGAAGTTAACATATTTTGAAACGGATCTAAATCAACAATAACGTCAGAAATAATTGGGATTCTAAGCCCCAATGTTTTAGAGAGAATATTGGATCTCAATTTATCTGCAAAGGTCCAATGCCTAAAGGTCAAATTACTACAACTGATTTTTTTTAAACAAATATAAAGCTCAAAACATGATTTCTAACGATGCATTAGTCATTTAGAATATAGAAATAATGTGATATATAAAACATGTTATCTCATGAAATCATTCAAATACCCTAATGAATCTCCTATAAATGTCAAAATAATAATGATTAAATTATTTACAATCTTCAACTCCTCTTCCATTGGGTTCTCCATCTGGGAGATTTCCATCAGGCTTGCAAGTCACTTGTAGACGTTCAAATGGCTCGTACTTATGCATATATTACGATGTGAAACCCCAACCAGCATTGAATTCTTCTACAATCATCATCTTATAGTTACTCCACATATCTGTTTGCTTATCTGATGAATGACAGTCGCCTTTTTCAATAGTCTGTGTATAGTAACACTTGGAATAGACTCATCGTTCACCTAGAATCTTTATTAGCATAAAGACATTGCCAAAACTCATCAAGAATCCATTAAACAACAACATCTCTCCTCTGAAACAACAACCACCATGGTTATCACATTGGAGGTCACATTCCCCCTCTAGCTCCCAAATATTAGTTACCAAACATAATTACCAAGAAGGCATCAAAATGACCATTTCCTTGCTTTGAATTGTTGTAAGAATCTGCCTTGCTAAAACTTCCCCACAAAGTAATAACTTTTATGCAAAGCTTGTTTTTATCCACAAACTTATTTGCAAAAATTTTCTTCACATCAAACAATCAAATAAGTTCAGTGAATGTCAACTCTCCTTGATCTGGGGGCATCTATTTCAACTTCAATTTGGTGATCGACTATGTGTCCTGCAAAGTTGGCATGTACATCACATAGCCAAAAGAACGTGAGTGTGAATTCTTATCCCATCCCTGAATGACAACATCCATCAACTCTTGAGGTATATGAAGATATTCCAAATCCATCAGGTATTTCTTGATATTATAACTACACATTCATCCTTGAAGTGATCTTTGTGTCAACTATCTATTCACATATAATGTTAACATTGTCACGTAACTTCCTCAATTCTGGACACCAAAAAAGGGTCGTCATCATTATTAGCAAGTAGAGGTATGGAACATCTTAGTGGTAGATGACCTTTAGACAAAACTCGAGTTTTTTAGTCACCAAATGGTTAGGCATCTCTTAAAGCTTAACACCTACCATGATTATATGAGTTTTACCCTACTTAAAATAATATGTTATTTATATCATACTTCACTAGCATAACTTATATAAACTTGACATTGTATCCTACTCTAATTGTGATAAAGGTGACACTAGTCATATGATTGAGAATAAACAAATTATTCTAATTACAATCATTAGCAACATATGTAACCCTAAAATCAAAATTGCTATATGAAATAAGTAAAACATAATGTTAATGATTGCAAAACATAATGTGTAGAAAATTAACTCAACTAATCTTCAATCTACAAAGTATTGTAATACCTAATATAACAATTTAATGTAACATTATTTTGTAATATCTATATCTCATTGTATTAAAATATATAGAACACTGTCGTATATTTCCCTACATAAATATTATGATGTTTTATATAGAATTATTTACCCTCATATGTGCATGCATACCCACTATTATTGTGGATACAGATATTGTGTGAGTCTAAATTTTAATTATACAGATCTAGAACCAGAATCAGACCCACTAGATGGAGTAGGTTTTTGTTGGTATGTATGCCCATAGAACCAATACTATGATGATTGTAATGACATATATCATAAATGATTTGTTTAATAATAAAGGCAATCTTCTAATTTATTTTGTTTTATTTGGTTATGAGATAATGATGTAACATAATAAATGTTTAAATAATGATGTTACTCAGTGACGTATGTCTTCAGGTTGAGGACCTAGATAATGATATCATAAGTATGTTAAGAGTATATACATTCCTATTATGGCCCCGGTAGGTTGTTATTATGGAAGTTGATAGACAACAATAACACATAAGACTAGAGTGTGTGTTGGTTGATGACAACATCTCATTAAATCATGATATGTGATATCAAGCCAAACACATAGACTTGTCTTATTGAACAGTGTATCAGACAGAGCCACTTTTGGAGTGATGCATGGAAACCATTACATGGTAGTCAGAATCATCTCTCATAGTGATGTTGGTGATTTTGGTTCTTAAACCTAAAATCACTACACTCATCACATGTCATTCAATGTACTTTGACATCTACCATAATGACCTTGAATTAGGGTTGCCATAAAGGTGGTTCTCATGTGCATTATGACACATGGGGATAATTGTGAGTGGTGTAGATGGGATTTATCCCTCCTACAAGAATATGATATCATGATCACTTGATAAACGAGACTGAGAAATGCATGGCCATGCTCATGTAAGTCAATATGTGATATTGAGCTTACACACATCTCAGACAGTCTGCTCTACTAGTTCAAGGAACATGGATTGAACGTTGAAGAGGATGATGATTCTATGACTGGAGTTCAATCTGGATATCAATGACAAAGGAGTTATACGATCATTACAATGTCACAGATTGTAGATTGAAGTTGTTCTTCAATGTTTCGATTACTTGGGTAGCAATGATGTCTTTCCAGATACTAATTATTGCTTGTGATGTCATAAGTTGATTATGGACATTCACTACCAACATAACTTGGAACCTATAGGGTCACACACATATGATACACTTGCAATAGAGTCTGTTCGTGAATGTAGTTTAAACTTGATTACTAGAGTGTTAGGTATTCAATTTAAATAAAAATGGCTAAAAGTTGACAGACTGAACTGTGAACTGACCATTTCAAGTTTCGAACTGATTGATTCAAGTGTCAGGTCAATTTGAACCAACATTGGCAATCAAAACTCTAAAGTGATTGGTTCAACAAGTGAACCAATCAACTCAGCTGTGAACTGTCCAGTTCAAGCTGTGAACCGATTGTGTGGTTGATCAAGTCAGTTGGATCAAAGATTTATGTTGATGCCATGTTCTTCATTAGTCAAATATTGATTGTCAATACAATTACATTTGGGAAACATAGTGATATGACAAATTCAAGAGTTGAAATGATAGACTCACATGTGAACTGACTAGTTCAGCTATAGAACGACTGACTCAACATTCACAATTTTTAGGAATTGATGAAAAATAGATTTCTTAGACTTCCGTATAGGCTAGAACTCTTGACCCTAACCCTCCTATATATAGAGGGGTAGTCGAGGCTTTCTACAGACACAACAATAAGCTCTAACAATTGTGTCTTCTCACAATTATGGTAACCTGAGCAAGTCCTACTTGTTAAAGGGAGGGATATCAAGGGAGAGACAATTGGGAGAGCAAGTTAGCGCTAGCACTCTAACTAGAATGGACAACTCCTTGTCATTCAACTAGAATGACATGAGATCATGTTCGTGATAAAGTTAGTTTTTACATAATTATTTTATCTCTCTTATGAATTTAATGATATAAACAAATTCTCAATTTATTTCCTAAAATACCCTCAATCACTTCCCTCTACTATTTTGACCATATGGATACACAAATTTCAAAATTATGCAAACCCTAATGCACTTTACATGTGATTCATGTATATTATCAACCTAGTGAATTACTATAATCAACATTCAAATTTGGATTCAAATTTTCTACCATAGTTAGATTACTATATCACAGATCCTCACCTAGTATTTCATTATGATTGGATGCACCAATTGAGAGTAATAAAAGATCAAAGTTTGAGGATAATTTCATTTATTAACAGATCTTGACCTAAGTTAGTCAATTAATCGATTAAAGTGTGACAAATGAATGTCATGCAACCTCTTACAAGCATGGGCACGAGTAATGATCGATAGTCCACTCATCAGGATCATCCAAGGTTTAATCCAATGACTGGTAGTCATCTTCTACATCCGCAACTAACGAATGTAGTAGCTACACCCCGACGCCAGATATCTTACATTCCCTCCAACTGACTGACCTGGTCCTTCAGATTGGGATTTGGAGGATAGACTCCGTGCTCTAAGATGAGCTCAACCATCCCCTACATTTCACCCCTCACTCCAGGACATGTGCAAACAAACCTTTGCCTTCTCACTGCTCTCACATGACAGGGACTGTCATTTAGGGCTTCCTTGCCCTCACCTTCACCCGACTATTTAAATCCATCAATAGCTCTGCCAACTCCCCTTTAATTATTCTTGAACCTCAATTCCTCATGATACCACCATGAATACCCCCCTCCACACTATCATCTTCAATCTCCAGTCACTTTGACATCCCAGAGTTGAAGCTCGACCCACAACCAATCAATGTCACGATCACCTCCACCATACCCCAAGGGTGTTACGCGGCAAGCCTTTATGATCCCAAAACCCATCTCCACTCCTAACCTCTCTCTCACTAGTGTAGGGATGGCAAATTCTCCCATTAAACCCATACCCAACTAACCCAAGGCAACCCTGCCCAATTTATAATGGGTATTTTGGGTCCGGTTTGTATTATGGGTCCTAAACGCGGTGGGCCAATATGGGGTAGGTTTTTAGCAGATCCCCGTTGCCGTAGATTTCAGTAGAACCATAGATGTGATTGCAATTATTACATACGCAGGGGTCAGGATGCAAATATTAAAACTATGGACATGATTACAATTATTAAATACACAGAGGTCAGGTTGTAAAAAAATTATTTTCAGTGTCGAAATGCTGAAAGTTGGTCAAAATGGGTTGTAATAGGTACCCATTTCCCATTGGGTTGGGTATGGGTATGTATTATTATGTTTATTCTTCAAATGGGGTGGGTATGGGTCAAGTAAAAATCTATATGGGTATAATGGGTATGGGTTTCTCATACCCACTTATTTTCCATCCCTAATGTCCACCCCTGTCCGGTGACGAACCCTTCCAGCCGAATGCAACGGGCAAGCTTGCCGATAGCCCGGACAACTCGTTCGGGGCTCAAGAGATCCAGTGACGGGTTGTGGCAGTGATGTGGCGGAAGGCCAGGGCTAGGAGGGAGTCGCTAGAGAGGACGACTACTTGTGATTTGATGGCAACCCGCGTCGGAGGTCGTCGTTGTCCATGCAAGGGAGGTCCTGTGGATGAGGGACATGGTGTTGATCATCTCCACAATGCATATCGATGGCATCACGAAGGTATCATCGCTATCGATGAGAGATCTCGCCGCCAAGCACAACATCGTCCGTACACGCGAAAAGTACAACAACTCCGTGTCGGCGTGATGGGACTGGCGTCTCTGATCCTGGAGAGCACCGCCTCGAGGTTTGGGGGATGGTGAAAGTCGCACAAACAGAAGAGCCGCCTCCTCGAGGGGACTGGGTAAGGTGAGAGTCAGGATTCGGGACTCGCGAGACAAAGAGGCATCCTTTAAGTCTTGACCTAACTAATAGGGGAATTGTGGGGACTGACGGGGGAACTGCTTGTCACCAAACCCATTTTGGCCCTCCCCATTTAGACCCATTATGCCAGCCGAAACCCATCATACCCATTTTAAATGGGGTCTGGATGCATTGGGTTTTTTGGGTTATGGGTTTATGGGGAGATTTTCCATCCCTTGGGATCCATTATCTCCCATCAGTTTCCCTAACCCCTGTCCCTTTCTGATTTTTCGACTCCCCGCCTCGCTCAGTCGCTATGTGCCCTCTCTTCCCCCGTCCCCTCTTGGGCGATGGCGGCAGCTCGAAGCACATCGTGAAGGACGCTTGAAGGAAGCCGAGACGGCAAGCAACGAGTTGTTGCCGTGCTACCTCGACGCCAAGCGACGAGCTGCTGCCGTGCCGCCCCGACGCCAAACGTCGAGCTATTGTCCCGACTCCCGACACCACATGACGACATCAATGAAGTGCCAGCGGTGCCGAGACCGTTGTAAAGCTCCTCAGTCCTCAGGCCTTGTCGACGCCAAGCAGCTCCATGCCAAGCAACTCATCACCAAGTTGTTGTCCAGGCGCCACACAAAGAAGTCAACCAGTTGCCGGTGGCTCCAAGATAATAAGCAGATATCCAAGCGCGCACCTCCCAGGCCGTTGTGAAGCTCCTATAACCTCGTTGTGCAAGATTGAGGTGCGCAAATCCATCGTTTCTCATCAATGTGCTTATGTATCATGTATTATCTACTATTACTACTCCCTTCTTATCAGTATCATGTCCTAGTTCTGTGTGATTTCACCCCAACCCGCAAACCATTTGATTTTCCTGATTCGGCTGCTTCTCTTTCTATCTCCCAAGATTTTCCCTCTATTCTTCTTCTCCTTCCCCCTTCTTTTCCTGCACCCGTCACCCCCTGTATGGATCTCCCATGTCTCATTTTCTCTTCCTTCTGAATCCCCCTTAAAGCTAATTAAACATGGGTTAACCTCCTCCAAACGAAATATACTGCTCAAACCTCCTATGGTTCTAAGATATTATCTTATGTTCTGAATATACTGATTATAAACTGTGCTACTACGTTTCCAATGTTAGAATGATGCACTGACAGCTAAGGTGGATGTGTTTATTGCTGGATCGTATACATGTTAGACAAATCTTTCTGATTTGACATTACATTTCATGTTCTAAACTTATCCGATTATAAACTCGTGCTAGTAAATTTCTATTCTCAAAATGATGTTTTGACAGTTAAGGTTTTGTGCTTTTTGCTTGTAACTAGTTGTGGGTCACTTTGATTCTATCGTGGTATTGGTTCTAGATAAGTTAATGATACATTATATGTCATGTCGTGTATGCTACATTATATGTCTTGTATGCTACATTAGATGACTAAAAACACTCTTGATCAGAATTGGTAACAATTTTGTCAGATGGAGAATATCAAAGTGAGTAAGAAGAGTATGGGCTGCGAGCTTGCAGAATAGGGAATATGTTCAATTGTTAGGAAATTGTGTATGCTACATTAGGGAGGATGGTCGAGAAGCTACTTTGAGGATTTTGTTTACCAGTTCATGAGGTGTTTTGTGAGGGTGTTTAGGGTGTTGAATTTGCTCAGTTTTAGTTGTACCAAAGCAACTGTTTTTTGTGGAGATAATTTGGAGGATAAATAAGAAAACTACCATGATAGAAAAACCATGTAAAAGCTATACGATATATTTAGGGTAACATCTTTCTTATTTTCTAGATCATGTCTACCCAAAACTAAGACGTAGAGTTTCCTGATGCTTCTTCAAGTCAAAGGTCACCAATGGATAGTTCAATTCGAAATGAGAGTCAGTCCCATGAGCCTATTTTAACTGGCTCATTGTCATCTCGAAGAGGTCGCCGAAGTAAAGTGTGGAATCACTTTGAGAAGAAAGATGTTGACGGAGTTTTGAAATCCATATGCAACTATTGTCATGCCCTCTTAAGTGGAAATCCAAAAAATGGAACAAAGCATCTTCACGATCATATTTCTAGATGTCTATCACTGTTGGCAGTGGGAGGGGACGTTAGTAAATTCCTAAAGACCACAGAGGTAGTTGTATTCAATCAAGAAGATTGCGAGAAGTCTCTTGCTAGTATGATTGTCTTGCACGAATACCCTCTATCGATGGTTGAACATGCTGGTTTTAGAAGTTTCATGAATGTTATGCAGCCTCTTTTTAAATGCCCATCAAGAAACACAATAAAAAACAAGATCTTCAAGATTTATGCCTTAGAGAAGAAGAAGTTGATGGAAGATTTTGGAAAATGTGACTAGAGTAGCAATCACAACTGGTGACCAGTGGTATCACCCACCACTGAGGTGGCACAGAACCCCAAGAGGATCCACACTATGAAGGTTGCCCGCCTAGATGTGGAAAACCACACGAAGGGGTTTGCACCCCCTTCATGCCCTGGTCCAGACTGTAATAGCCCCACTAGCTCGCCAAAGTTTGCTCCAGGATTGGTCGAGCATGCATCAAACAAAGGAGGAGAGGACATGGCTCTAACGAGGAGTTGAGGTGGTCCAAACTCGAGCCGCCAACTCATCATTCCCATCAAGTCATCAAGGCATCAAGGAGGACACACACTCACCGTTAGATTTGGTACAAGGAGATACAAACCCTAGGATCAGTAGACAAGGTCACAAGTCCACAATTAGCCTTTTATACTCTTTTTTTTTTCTTTTTCTAAAAATCCTTTTAACTTAGGAAAATCATACTGATCGATAGGATTAACATGGTATTATATACCATTTTCATTAGATGAATGTGAGCAATTTAAATAAAATACCACCATAACCTTGATTTGATCCCTTTTCAAAAGTGATGGGCTAAAGCTTCATTTGAATATCTATTTTCTTTTCCTTACTTTAAAGTGTTGAAAAATGAAACTCCTAATCTTATATTAATGAATTTTGATTCAAAACCCTAATCCTATCCCTGTTACTGTAAATCATGGTACCTTAATGAGGCGATCAATGATGAATCAAAACTCTTGGAACCCTAATTTTAATGTTCCTATCTAAATGACAAAGGTAGTTATAATCCAAGCTTAACCCTAACCCTGGAGCTGACCTTAGAATTCTAAAATGAGGTTAACTTCACGCATAGTCACTGATCTAATTGCAGGATGATAGTAACAACCTTGAACAAGACAAAAACCTAAAACTGAAATCTTACGAGCACATAATGACATTATGCCCTCAATGTCTTTTCATGGTAATCTTTTCACATCATCTATGTAGACTCATTTTGGAATCAAGATTTGATAAATCTGGTATGTGGGCTATCTATGTATAAGACTAGTTTTCTCTTGTGAAATATGTATGACATATTTGTTTGTCTTATTTGTTAGAACATTGCTTGTATGTATGTACATGTAGTATACTCTCCGCCTTGAAAATAAGAACAATAAATATAAGGATGAATTGTAGTTATTGACGGTGCTCATTAATCTCCCTAAGAGAGAGGGAAAGTATTAATGTTGACTAGTACCTCCCTCGAGTACAAGGTACACAAGGAATGGGGCCAATAATATATGTGATGATGTGCTAGTCCACCATAGTAATATATGTTCATTAAAAATGCTTAAAATGATGGTTTACTCGATTCTGGCTCTAAATAGTGTTTTCCCTTTTCTTTTTCTTCTCAAAATATTTCAAGTATGTAATCTTAATATTTATGTATATCTTACCTACATACACAACATATTATGTTGATTCATTATTTCACATATTTCTGGGTGCAAAGAATCATTAAACAAAATCAAAGTACCAGAAGGCAATAATAAATCTCTTTGGAGGATCTAGAGTAGAGGATGGGTATCTCTATTTCTTTTAGCTAGTTACTTTTCCATTCATGATGCATTATGTCCTATGTACTTTCCTTATTCTTATAGTTAGTGTTTTCTTCCGTGCAAATAAATGTAAACACTACTATGTTTCTCATTTATGAATGATGGTTTTTGTGTGGCAATATTATGATGTTTGTGAACATGATCAGACTTCTGTGTTATAGATGATAACCACACTTCTTTATATTTTCCTTCTTGACATCTTATTGATATGAAGTGCACACATATCAATGGAATGTCATCATGGAAAGTATGCAGGAGTTGGGTTCATCACAGTTGGTATCAGAGTCGAAGTTCTCACATCATGGTTGCATGAAACCTCATTCACACAATTATTAGTCTAGGGTAGTCCTCGGTTAGTGATATAAGGGGTGGAGGTGTCTAGGATAGCATCTTCCAAGGGTCTCATGAAAGTCTTCAAGCTACTTTGCTTAGCACATGAGACTACCTTATGGTATTATAAGTATATACATGACCAAAACCCTAGGTGTCTCCTAATTTTGAGCATACCTTAATTAAGGATCTTTCTTATCTATATATATTCCCTCTCATCTCTCTCTCTTCTATATAGGACAAGAATGTGTCACTCTATTTAGAGTCCTAAGGATGATTGATTCTTGACTAAGGACTATTACGGTATCCTCCACAAACCATAACACTAAGACCATGAATAATCATTAAAGGACTTGTGAAATGTGTTAAAAAAAGAGGAATATAAATATCAATGTTTTAAAAAGTTTAAAAAAGAGGAATATAAATATCAATGTTTTAAAAAGCAGCCCAGGCAGCCTCCTGGGTGCCCGCCTATGCGGATCGGCCATCCATCCGCCTGGTTCGACCCATAAGTGGCCCATGAGGTGTCGACCCAAAAGGCTCCCGCCTGACCCGTCTGCTCGCCCGCCTGGTGACCCTTGGCGAGCGGCCGCCTTAGGGTGCTTAAATTTTGAGCGCCGGTTTTGGGCCCCGAAAAAAAAATTGGCCCACTTGCCAAGTTAAAAAATTAACCCTGGCCCACTTGAATTAACTTAATCCCTATTAGCGGGATCCATGCAAGCGACACTTGCGTTCCCCCCGGCTTTTGTTTCCCGACGCGACAGTTGCTGCGCGATTCCCCGTCTGCGACGCCTCCCTCATCGACTCTGGAGAGGCAGCCGACGGCCCCCAAGCCACTCCTTGCGTCCAAGTTTCTCCGGCGGCCCTAAAGGCGATGCCTCACACACATTGCAGCCTCTATTTGCCTCCCTTGCTTGCTGTTCGGAAGGAACCAAAGAAGGATCAAGACGTTCGGAAGGAACAGGGAAGGTGCGACGGATGTTCCCTTGCTTCTTGCTACTGCGGGTGATTTGAAGAAGCATCTAATGCTCAATAGAAGAAAGATCAAGCCAAAGGTACTCTTATAATCACTTCTTTCTATCCATTGGCTCTTAAATCCTCATTTTCTTCATAAATATAACCTGCATTTTTGTTGTTCATTGCTTTTTTTCGTTTATTTGTCATTCATATTATATTCTAGTATCTACGTTTGTGTATGGCTATGTGTGCTATTTATTCATCACATAATACATTATAGAATACTATACAAGTATTATATGTTGTTGATTTACATTAGAAATTATACAAAAACGGGACAACATTTTATCATGTAATGTTTCTCTCTTTTTTTTCTATAGTTTTTACCTCATTAATACACTAATACTAATACACAAATAGTCTAATAGGGAACCATATATTAGTACATGTAACAGTTACCGTAAGAATAATTAAATTTAATTCTATAATATTGATCCTTGTATGATTGATTACATTCTACTATTCTATACTACTGTTTATTTGATAGCGGTTATTAATATTAAATAGTTTAATACATTAGATAAAATTGTACATACATTATATAATAGTAAGATGAAAACCAAAAAGATCAAAGTATGTGTTCTCTTTCAATTTATGCAGTATATAGTATGTAATATTTGTTTATGTCATGTTGTCATCATAATTCGCAGATGGACAATGATATATCTACTCCTCAAGCCCCCAAGAATCTCCAAAATGCTGCTCCTAACAGTAGGTCACAAGATCCAGGTTGGAAGTATTGTGATCTTCTAGACCCAACTCATAGAGATCGCCTTCGCTGTAAGTTTTGCAAACATATCTCCACGGGTGGTATTTTTAGATTGAAGAAACACCTTGCTGGAAGGAGAGGAGATGTGGATCCTTGTATCGGTGTGCCACCAGAAGTAAAATGGGAGATTATTGAGTATTTGGATAAATTAGCAGCAAAGAAGGCCAATAAACAACAGGAAATGGATGAAGCTAGAGAGGAGGTCAACATTAGGGAGCGGTCTGATAATGAGGATATGGTAGTTCTTGGTGGTTCACAACTAAAGAAGCCTAAGGTGGTTGGACAGATTAACCAGTATTTCAATAGGGACCCAGAAGTTGTAGTGAAGGACAGGTTGTCATCAAAACAAGAGGTTGTCATTAAAGAAAGAAGAAAGGAAGAAGGCAATGCAGTCCATTACAAGATGGTTTTATCAAGCTGGTAAGCATGCCTTTACTTGTTTAATATATCTATATCATTTTATCTTGTTCCTGGGATTATTTTAGCATAATGTATACCTACATAAGCAAGTACTCACATGCAACACAATGAAAATTGCAGGGATAGCGATGAATATAGTCACATTGAGGAGCTTCAATGTAATGTTGGAGGTTGTTGGCCAATTTGGTCATGGCTTGCGGGGCCCTACAATACATGAATTGCGGGAGCCTCCCTTAAACAGAGAAGTGGAACAGACTAGGAACTCGTCGGAGACTCACAGAGATGAGTGGAGGAGTGGCTGCTCAATTATGACAGATGCATGGACAGATAGAAGAGGAAGAAGTATAATGAATCTTTGTGTCAATTGTAAGAAGGGTACAAGTTTCCTAAGAGCTATAGATGCATCTGCTGACATTCACAATGTTGAGTTCATATTTAAGTTGGTGGATAGTTGTATAGAGGAAGTTGGAGCAGACAATGTAGTGCAGGTGGTCACTGACAATGCCACAACTAATATCACAGCTGGAAAGCTTCTCAAGGACAAGAGGCCTGCAATGTTTTGGACTCCTTGCGCCGCGCACTGTGTAGATCTCATGCTTGAGGGCATTGGTCAGTTGCCTAGGATAAAAAATATGATTTAGAAGTGCAAGAAGTTAGCCATCTTTATTTACAACCACCACAACACCCTCAATTTGATGAGGAAGTTCACTAAGGGTGACTTGGTTAGGCCGGGTGTGACATGTTTTGTGACAGCCTACCTCAGTTTGCAAAGCTTGTTGGACAAAAGAAATAAGCTGAGAACTATGTTTTGTTCCTCAGAGTGGGAGGAGTGCAGGTACTCTAAGACAGGTGAGGGGGAGCGCTTTGCAAATATGGTGATATCGTCAACATTTTGGCCTTCAGTGGTGTCTACTGTAAAAACATTCAAGCCTCTAGTCAACATGTTATGACTTGTAGACAGTGAGAGGAAGCCATCTATGGGCTTCATATATGTTGCAATGCTTGATGATGAAAAGGAGCTGGCACAGAGCCTAGATCATGATCAACCCTTCCTGAAGATGGTGATGGAGATTGTTGATGAGAAATGGGACAAAAGGCTCTACCGTCCCTTGCATGTGACAGGTAAAGAAATTTTATGCATGTATTTTTATATTCAATGTCTACATAATGTATTCTAATTTTCTGTTCTATTAATTACACAATGTAGGCTACTATCTAAATCCATACTATTATTGATCTGATCCTGAGATAAACACGCGAGAAGGTGTGATGGATGGACTCATGGAGTACATAGATATTTTTTTCCTGAAAGTGCCATTCAAGATAAAATTGTTTTGGATAATACACAGTGCGCGGGAAACATCCTCCTTTCCTGTATTATGCTATGTAGCTATTGCCTAGTGTCTACTTGTTTTATATTTACATTCAATATGCTAATGTTCCTTATGTTGCATGCAAATTGTCTATGAAATTTAATGTCTAATTATTTTGTGGTGATACTGCATAAACTATTTCTTGTATTAACTGTTTCTTGTTTTTATATTTTCATGTTGGTTTATGCAGATACGCCACAACACACTAACAATTTTATCTTGAATGACACTTTTAGGGAAAAAAATTCTATGCACTCCATGAGTCCATCCATCACACCTTCTCGCGTGTTTATCTCAGGATCATACCAATAATAGTATGGATTCAGATAGTAGCCTACATTGTGTAATGAATAGAATAGAAAATTAGAATACATTATGTAGACATTGAATATGAAAAGCCATGCATAAAATTTCTTTACCTGCCACATGCAAGGGACGATGGAGCCTTTTGTCCCATTTCTCATCAACAATCTCCATCACCCTCTTCAGGAAGGGTTGATCATGATCTAGGCTCTGTGCCAGCTCCTTTTCAGCATCAAGCATTGCAGCATATATGAAGCCCATAGCTGCCTTCCTCTCACTGTCTACAAGTCGTAACATGTTGACTAGAGGCTTGAATGTTTTTACAGTAGACACCACTGAAGGCCAAAATATTGACGATGCCACCATATTTGCAAAGCGCTCCCCCTCACATGTCTTAGAGTACCTGCATTCCTCCCACTCTGAGGAACAAAACATAGTTCTCAACTCATTTCTTATCCAACAAGCTTTGCAAACTGAGGTAGGTCGTCCTAAAACGTGTCACACCCGACCTAATGAAGTCACCCTTAGTGAACTTCCTCATCAAATTGAGGGTGTTGTGGTGGCTGTAAATAAAGATGGCTATTTTCTTGCACTTCTGAATCACATTTTTTATCCTAGGCAACTGACCAATGCCCTCAAGCATGAGATCTACACAGTGCGTGGCGCAAGGAGTCCGAAAAATTGCAGGCCTCTTGTCCTTTGAGAAGCTTTCCAGCTGCGATATTAGCTGTGGCATTGTCAGTGACCACCTACACTACATTGTCTGCTCCAACTTCCTCTATACAACTATCCACCAACTTAAATATGAACTCAGCATTGTGAATGTCAGCAGATGCATCTAAAGCTCTTAGGAAACTTGTACCCTTCTTACAATTGACACAAAGATTCATTATACTTCTTCCTCTTCTATTTGTCCATGCATCTGTCATAATTGAGCAACCACTCCTCCTCCACTCATTTCTGTGAGTCTCCAACGAGTTCCTATTATGTTCCACTTCTTTTTTTAAGAGAGGCTCCCGCAATTCATGTATTGTAGGGCCCCGCAAGCCAGGACCAAATTGGCCAACAACCTCCAACATTACATTGACGCTCCTCAATGTGACTGTATTCATCGCTATCCCTGCAATTTTCATTGTGTTTCATGTGAGTACTTGCATATGTAGGTATACAATATGCTAAAATAATCCCAAGAACAAGATGAAATGATATAGATATATTAAACAAGTAAAGACATGCTTACCAGCTTGATAAAACCATCTTGCAATGAACTGCACTGCCTTCTTCCTTTCTTCTTTCTTTAATGAACTGCACTGAACTACCAGCTTGATAAAACCATCTTGATAAAACCTCTTGTTTTGATGACAACCTCTCCTTCACTACAACTTCTGGGTCCTTATTGAAATATTGGTTAATCTGTCCAACCACCTTAGGCTTCTTTAGTTGTGAACCACCAAGAACTACCATATCCTCATCATCAAACCACTCCCTAATGTTGACCTCCTCTCTAGCTTCATCCATTTCCTGTTGTTTCTTGGCCTTCTTTGCTGCTAATTTATCCAAATACTCAATAATCTCCCATTTTACTTCTGGTGGCAAACTGACACAAGGATCCACATCTCATCTCCTTCCAGCAAGATGTTTCTTCAATCTGAAAATACCACCCGTGGAGATATGTTTGCAAAACTTACAACGAAGGCAATCTCTACGAGTTGGGTCTGGAAGATCACAATACTTCCAACCCGGATCTTGCGATCTACTGTTAGGAGTAGCATTTTGGAGATTCTTGGGGGCTTGAGTAGACATATCATTGTCCATCTGCAAATTATGATGACAACATGACATAAACAAATATTACATACTATATACCGCATAAATTGAAAGAGAACACATACTTTGATCTTTTTGGTTTTCATCTTACTATTATTGTAACATCCCTGAACTGGGTTATGAACTAACCCCAGGTGTTTTTCTTAATCATGTGATTAAATGCTTGTGGTTATCTGTTGATAATGTAATTAAAGCTTATGAGGAATATATATTTCCCTTTCTGTCCTTTTGGACAATGTTGTAATATTGTTTTGTAATACAGGGACCTATGTGCAAATTACCCAATTAAAAAGGGGTTAACTTGCAAATTGCACATGTTAAGATGTTCCTTTAGTGTTGAGACATCATAAGAGTGAATGTGATGAAGTGTGATTGGTTCCCTAAGCTTGGGCACTGAGATGCAGCTTGTGGGGCAATCCTTGTGCTTAAAACCCTAATTTTGGTGTAAAGTGCAATTTACCCAAAATGAGGGATGAAACTTGTAAAATACACCTTTTAGAGTATATTTATGACTCTTGGCATCATTTAGAGTAAGAATGATGAATAGGTCACTTCAATTGAATAATCAAATAAGAATGATAATCCTTATAAATTAAATAATCAAGTTATAAGCCTAATAACCCTTCTATATGTGCAACTTAGTAAAAAGTTGGCTTTCTTCACCTTTACACCTTGGGTTTAAGATGAGTTTTTCTTAAGTATGGAAGGGATAAACGTGGCTTAGAAGAAGGGAAGGACCTAGATGAGAAATGGAGAAACAAGTTGTCCTTATGTTGGAAATTCACCCAAAGTATATATACACCTTTTCTCACTTAGCAAGGATCGTTTCCTTCACTTCCCTTCTTATCCCCTTGCTTAGACCGACTTAGGACATAGATCTGGAGCATAGGAGGATGGATAAGGAGTTCTAGGTAAGCTTTGGTCATCTTCTTGTTCGGATTCATGGAGGAATTCATGGTGCAAGGTTGGTTTTATGGTCTTCCTTACTTGTTTCCTCTTTCTAGCCATCTTTTCCCAACCTTTCCTTGGAGAAACACCCTTGTCCGACCTGTGGAGCTCAAGACACCATTAAAGGATTGAAGCTTGGAAGTTTGGATCTCAAGGAATGACCTTAAGGCGGGTTTTATAACTCTAAACCTTTTGCTTTCTTATGCATATCTTTATCCTTGCAATTAGTACTTAGTTCTTCTTCTTTCCCACTCTTCCTTGCTTTCTTGCAACTAAAACCATGAAGAACAGACCTTGATCTGCAGGTAGAAGAAGATGGGCGTGATTACCAATGTTACTTTATCAAACGGTCTTGTTTTCCCCCCTTTGGCCAAACGGTTTGGGGCAAACGGTTTCACAAGGTCGGTTGGAGAAAACGGTCTCCAAGACCATTTGAGGGTATTGACCAAGCATTGACCGTTTGGGATTTCTGTTCATAATTATGTATGCTAATGACCCACCAAATTTTAGGGGTTAACTCCAAAGAAATTGTAGGTTTAAGGCCAATCAATTAGGCAAATCGAATTGAATTAAATGCTGATTTTCAATCTCATTAACTTGAACTTTTTGGGAAAACGGTCTCAAGACCGTTTGAGTGCATTGACCAAGCATTGAACGTTTGGGATTAGTGTTCCTAATGATGTGGTCTAATGACCTACCAAATTTTATAGGTTAACTCCCAAGGAATCATGAGTTAAAGGCTAAACAATTAGGCAATTGAATTGAATTAAGTGCTGATTTTCCAATATGATTAATTGAACTTTTTGGGCAAACGGTCTCAAGACCGTTTGAGTGCGTTGACCAAGCATTGACCGTTTGGGATTACTGTTAATAATTATGTTGGCTAATAACCCTCCAAATTTTAGGGATTAACTCTAAATGAATCGTGAGTTGAAGGCTAATCAATTATGTAAACCCTAATTGGATTAAGTGCTGACTTTCAACTTGATTGATATGACTTTTTGGGTTTTCTTGCCCAAACGGTATCAAGACCGTTTGGGGATCACCCAAATGGTCTCAAGACCGTTTGGAGGTCACCCAAGACCGTTTGGAGGTCTAGGGTTGGATATGGTTAAGTGTTTGAAGGACAAAAGATATGGTGTTAACCCTAATCGACTAAGTGTTGGATTTGCATTGAATTGAGTTGATTGTTTGGGGTTGATTAGCCCAAACGGTCTCAAGACCGTTTGGGGATCACCCAAACGGTCTCAAGACCGTTTTGGGGTCACCCCAAGACCGTTTGGGGTCTGGGGTCAAGTATAGTTGATCAATTGAAGGTCCAAAGGTACCAATCATATTGCAATTAAGTGCTGAATTGTTGATCAACTCGATAGACCAATCCTTGATGATTTTTCACTAGAATCCAAAGGATGGATGGGCCAAACGGTCTCAAGACCATTTGGAGCTCATCCAAACGGTCTCAATACCGTTTGGTGGTCACCCAAGACCGTTTGGAGGTCTAGGGTTTAGTATGGTTAGGTGTTTAAAGGTCTAAAGGTACCAAGTTGATATACAATGCAATGTTGATTTGGTGATCAATCCAATGATTCAAACCTTAATTGATTGACTTGGATTTTGATGATATGATGGGAAAACGGTCTCAAGACCGTATGGAGGTCATCCAAACGACCTCAAGACCGTTTGGGGTCAGGTCATACCCAATTTGGATGATGTTTCTATGGTTTTAAAGTAACTAGTCTTACATTGATTAGTATTGAAGGATCATCGATTCCAAACCCTAATTCAATTGAATCAAACCCTAATTGATGAAAAATTGAGGGTTAATTAAGGGTCAAATCAGTTTAAGGTTGACCTATTAAACTCAATTGAGGTATGAGTATAGGTCCAATTGATGTTTGGTTCCATGAATTCAATGATTGAAGTAATCAACATTGGAAACCCTAATTCAATTGGATACCTTATGTAATGGAGGTCCAATGTGATTAAATCTTTGGGAATTAAGATGATGAATGTTCTATTGATCCAATAATGATTAGTAATGATAATCAATGAAGGAATGGAGGTTGAAACCCTAATAATACCTAAGTGATTAGAACCAATTAAAGGGAGAATTCTTAATTGTTTATAGGATTAATAGCTTGATACACTATGTTAACCATAGTAGCATGTACTTGATTGAAGGGTTGATGTGACCTAATCAAGTTAAAAGAATGAAAGATTATAATACATATATTTATATATATATATATATAAATATGAATCATGTAATGATCTTATGTAGCACGACCGTGCAAGGGAGCACGGTCGTGGTAGCCTTAACTTGCACGACCGTGCAAGGGAGCACGGCCGTGGTAGCCTTACTTTGCACGACCGTGCAAGGTGGCACGACCGTGGTGTCCTATAAAGAAATTGAAAAGTTTTGGTATTGTGTTGACATTGTTATATATGCATGTCCTTATTTGTATGTCATACAGGTTGATATTATGAGGTGATCATAGCCAGGTAAGAGTTATGATGTCATATTCCTTGAAAACAATTATAAGCTTTTAGAGTAATGATATGTGAAAAGTATATACATTGCTTCAATCAAGGTCATGTTGTTAGATGACTTGATGCTTATATGTCACTTGGTAACAAGTGTTATGATAATCTGAGGGTTTGAATAACCATGTTCCTGAATCATTTTATGCTTAATGCCTTGAAGGCTTAGATGGTTCAATGGTTGTTTAATCTAAACCCTAATGATACCTAAAGACATTAAGGGGTTAAGTGATTAGTAGATTGACCCATGTTATGATTATTAAAGAAGATTACCAAGGTACCCTTGAAGGGTTCAAGTAGATAGCAACCCTTGATCAAGCAAACCCTAATGATTATAATGGGTTGACTTAATCTATGTTAATCAAAGATGACTTGACCTAATCTAACCTAGAGTGATTTAAACATCATCTAGTAGTAAGAAGAGACATAAGGCTCCTAATATGAATGAGAATCAAGTAACATACTTTCAATATGTAAGAATGTACATGATTAGGGTATGATCCATCAAGGTAAGATCATGGAAATCCTAATTATAATGATTAATGAATCTTAACCTAATTTGAGGGCATCAATGATGATAATTTTCATATATAATGATGCTATGAGGTCAATTCACTATGAAGTGAATAGTAAACCCTAATTCTAGGGTAATAACGTGTAACGTGAATAGTAAACCCTAATTTAGGGTGATCTGATAAATGGAGCAATTCAGGGTTATGCCTTTGAGTATGAAACCCTAATTACAAGTTGTAATATGAGAAATCTTTATGCCTCAAGAGCTAAGAGGTTCTATAACCCTATGTTGAAGTAAAAGAATACAAACCCTAACTAATGAAGGATGGGGTATGTTAACCCTAGTCCTGGGTTATGCTTTCAAGTATGAAACCCTGTGAACAAATTACAATATAAGAATTCTTATGCCTTATAAGACAAAGGGATTCAATAACCTTAATTGAGTGGGGTAAACCCTAACTCTACTTATGCTTTTAAGCATGAATCTTCATGATTAAAGTATGAGATGAGGAATCATTATTCCTAATCATAAAGAAAGGGATTGAATAACCCTAATTGATGTAAATAAGGGAACCTAGCCTTAGTGTAAGCATGAAGGTACTATTCCTGAATTGAAAGGTTAATTCTGCTTTATAAATTGCTGATCTGGAAATGAAATGTTTATTGTTGTCAATTGAATTAACTATGCAGGTTCTTATAAAAGGATGATTATATCCAGGTAAAGGTTATGATATCATATTCATTGGAAGCATGTTATTAGCTTTATGAATAGTGATATACCATGTTGCCTAGTTAAGTGACATCATATAAGATTGATAGGCTGTGAGAGCCATGAGTAACATCAAGGCCATGCTAATAAGATGACTTATGATGAATTAAGGGTTTGAATACCCTATTCTTGAATCATAGTAATGAAATGGTTAAGAAATGATATCCAATTGATAATTGTTGTGAGTTAGACTTGATACATTTAGTATTCTACTTTTATAGCTGTTGTTCTAATGATTAATGCTTGGAAACATGCTTGATGCTGAAAGAATGCTAGAATGTACCTAACTAATCAAGTATAATCATATCATGTAGAGCCCTGACCATAGATCCATCATTGTCAGAGACCAAATGATGGTGAAACAGGTTTTCCTAAGGGAACTCCTGGAGCATATACTTTTGAGTATATGGGGGTATATGGACGCGAATATCCTTACGTCCTAGTGTAGGAATTGATGTAGATGTACTTTAATCTTTCAACCCTTCACTATATATTCATACCGGGTGATGTACCACAAATCTCTCGAAGAAATTACTAATACCGCATCGATGAGAGATAAACAATAAATCTTTCGATGACGATGAGAGTTCAGAACTCCACTGTAACTCTATAGCGAAGTTTCCAGAATACCCTGGATAGCTACTACAACAGAGACACAAGATGTCCTATAAGTAAATCCTCTTACTGACTGAGGAAGATGAGGTCATAAGAATCCGGCTCTTTTGATGACCTATGTATGGTACCAACGTGATTTTTATAAATGGTCGGTTGGAGTATGAGAGGTATACCTCATCTCCGCAGGGCATAATGATGTTTGAAAAATATAATCAGTCGTATAGTATAACTGCTTAGGTTGTACTACGAGAAACAATGATTGATGTTACATTGTTGACTTTAATAGTATGTTCAAGTTTCTAGAATACATGTTCTACATATGCTTTAATGAAGTGATTGCTTAAGTAAATGTTGTTTTACTTATTACCAAACCTGGTGTTGATATTTTCAGTTACTTTGCTTCTGTTATTCCTTATATGCTATAACAAAGCTTCTGGTGGAGAGTTATAACTCTCGCTGGGACAATTATTCAAATTGTCTCACTCCCGTAGGTTTCTACTTTTTAGGAAGACGCCAAGGACGAAGGAATCCATTTAATAATGAGCAACAACAACAACAACATCATCAGGGGCAGTAGTGAATCTCAGGTGGAGATACTGACTGTCTAGTCTTATAGATAGCATGTCTTATGTCGTCTCTTTACTCTCAGGTCCTAGGAGATAGTAGATCTGAGATTTTGGCATGATGCCTCGGGATTTTGTATCTTACCTTGTACAGTTAACAAGGTGGGTTTTGTTGTAATGCTCGAGATGTGTTTATTACAGAGATGTATCAATGGATCAGTTTGTAAATGACCTATCATGTTGTTTATGAAAGAGTTTTTATCTTTCAAAGATCTCTTTACAAAAGTTTTAAATTTTTAGTGATTTTTGATAATTCCGCTGCTAATCGCTTCCGCATTCGTTTAATTTGATTGTTAGTTTGGTGTCGGTCGTTTCAATTATAGAATGTATGTATGATTTTATCTAATGTATTAAACTATTTAATATTAATAACCGCTATCAAATAAATAGTAGTATAGAATAGTAGAATGTAATCAATCATACAAGGATCAGTATTATAGAATTAAATTTAATTTTTCTTACTATAACTGTTACAGGTACTAATGTACTGTTCCCTATTAGACTATTTGTGTATTAGTATTAGTGTATTAATGAGGTACAAACTATAGAAAAAAAGAGAGAAACATTATATGATAAACTGTTGTCCCGTTTTTGTATAATTTCTAATGTAAATCAACAACATATAATACTCATATAGTATTCTATAATGAAACGACCGACACCAAACTGACAATCAAATTAAATGAATGCGGAAGCGATTAGCAGTGTAATTATCAAAAATCACTAAAAATTTAAAACTTTTGTAAAGAGATCTTTGAAAGATAAAAACTCTTTCATAAACAACATGATAGGTCATTTACAAACTGATCCATTGATACATCTCTGTAATAAATACATCTCGAGCATTACAACAAAACCCACCTTGTTAACTGTACAAGGTAAGATACAAAATCTCGAGGCATCATGCCAAAATCCTCAGACCTACTGACTCCTAGGACCTGAGAGTACAGAGACGACATAAGACATGCTATCTATAAGACTAGACAGTCAGTATCTCCACCTGAGATTCACTGCTGCCCCTGATGCTGTTGTTGCTGTTGTTGCTCATTCTTAAATGGATTCCTTCGTCCTTGGCGTCTTCCTAAAAAGTAGAAACCTACGGGAGTGAGACAATTTGAATAATTGTCCCAGCGAGAGTTATAACTCTCCACCAGAAGCTTTGTTATAGCATATAAGGAATAACAGAAGCAAAGTAACTGAAAATATCAACAGCAGGTTTGGTAATAAGTAAAACAACATTTACTTAAGCTATCACTTCATTAAAGCATATGTAAAACATGTATTCTAGAAACTTGAATAGACTATTAAAGTCAACAATGTAACATCAATCATTGTTTCTCGTAGTACAACCTAAGCAGTTATACTATACGGATGATTATATTTTTCAAACATCATTATGCCCTGCGGAGATGAGGTATACCTCTCATACTCCAATCGACTATTTATAAAAATCGCGTCGGTACCATACATAGGTCATCAAAAGAGTTGGATTCTTATGACCTCATCTTCCTCAGTCAGTAAGAGGATTTACTTGCAGGACATCTTGTGTCTCTTCTGTAGTAGCTATCCAGGGTATTCTGGAAACTTCGCTATAGAGTTAAAGTGGAGTTCTGAACTCTCATCGTCATCGAAAGATTTGTTGTTTATCTCTCATCGATGCGGTATTAGTAATTTCTTCGGGAGATTTGTGGTACATCACCCGGTATGAATATATAGTGAAGGGTTGAAAGATTAAAGTACATCTACATCAATTCCTACACTAGGACGTAAGGATATTCACGTCCATATACCCCCATATACTCAAAAGTATATGCTTCAGGAGTTCCCTTAGGAAAACCTGTTTCACCATCATTTGGTCTCTGACAATGATGGATCTATGGTCAGGGCTCTACATGAGATGATTATACTTTATTAGTTAGGTACATTCTAGCATTCTTTTAGCATCAAGCATGTTTCCAAGCATTAATCATTAGAACAACAGCTATAAAAGTAGAATACTAAATGTATCAAGTCTAACTCACATCAATTATCAATTGGATATCATTTCTTAACCATTTCATTACTATGATTCAAGGATAGGGTATTCAAACCCTTAATTCATCATAAGTCATCTTATTAGAATGGCATTGATGTTACTCATGGCTCTCACAGCCTATCAATCTTATATGATGTCACTTAACTAGGCAACATGGTATATCACTATTCACAAAGCTAATAACATGCTTCCAATGAATATGATATCATAACCTTTACCTGGATATAATCATCCTTTTATAAGAACCTGCATGGTTAATTCAATTGACAACAATAAACATTTCAATTCCAGATCAACAATTTATAAAGCAGAATTAACCTTTCAATTCAGGAATAGTACCTTCATGCTTACACTAAGGCTAGGTTCCCTTATTTACATCGATTAGGGTTATTCAATCCCTTTCTTTATGATTAGGAATAATGATTCCTCATCTCATAATTTAATCATGAAGATTCATGATTAAAAGCATAAGTAGAGTTAGGGTTTACCCCACTCAATTAAGGTTATTGAATCCATTTGTCTTATAAGGCATAAGAAATCTTATATTGTAATTTGTTCACAGGGTTTCATACTTGAAAGCATAACCCAGGACTAGGGTTAACTTACCCCATCCTTCATTAGTTAGGGTTTGTATTCTTTTACTTCAACATAGGGTTATAGAACCTCTTAGCTCTCGAGGCATAAAGATTTCTCATATTACAACTTGTAATTAGGGTTTCATACTCAAAGGCATAACCCTGAATTACTCCATTTATCTCATCACCCTAAATTAGGGTTTACTATTCACGTTACATGTTATTACCCTAGAATTAGGGTTTACTATTCACTTCATAGTGAATTGAGCTCATAGCATCATTATATATGAAAATTATCATCATTGATGCCCTCAAATTAGGTTAAAATTCATTAATCATTATAATTAGGATTTCCATGATCTTACCTTGATGGATCATACCCTAATCATGTACATTCTTACATATTGAAAGTATGTTACTTGATTCTCATTCATATTAGGAGCCTTATGTCTCTTCTTACTACTAGATGATGTTTAAATCACTCTAGGTTAGATTAGGTCAAGTCATCTTTGATTAACATAGATTAAGTCAACCCATTATAATCATTAGGGTTTGCTTGATCAAGGGTTGTTATCTACTTGAACCCTTCAAGGGTACCTTGGTAATCTTCTTTAATAATCATAACATGGGTTAATCTACTAATCACTTAACCCCTTAATGTCTTTAGGTATCATTAGGGTTTAGATTAAACAACCATTGAACCATCTAAGCCTTCAAGGCATTAAGCATAAAATGATTCAGGAACATGGTTATTCAAACCCTCAGATTATCATAACACTTGCTACCAAGTGACATATAAGCATCAAGTCATCTAACAACATGACCTTGATTGAAGCAATGTATATACTTTTCACATATCATTACTCTAAAAGCTTATAATTGTTTTCAAGGAATATGACATCATAACTCTTACCTGGCTATGATCACCTCATAATATCAACCTGTATGACTTATACAAATAAGGACATGTATATATAACAATGTCAACACAATACCAAAACTTTTCAATTTCTTTATAGGACACCACGGCCGTGCCACCTTACACGGTCATGCAAAGTAAGGCTACCACGGCCGTGCTCCCTTGCACGGTCGTGCAAGTTAAGGCTACCACGGTCGTGCTCCCTTGCACGGTCGTGCTACAGCAAATCATTACATGATTCATTTATATATATATGTATTCTAATTTCTCATTCTTTCAAATTGATTAGGTCACATCAACCCTTCAATCAAGTACATACTACTATGTTTAACATAGTGTATCAAGTTATTAATCCTATAAACAATTAAGAATTCTCCCTTGAATTGGTTCTTAATCCCTTAGGTATTATTAGGGTTTCAACCTTTGCACCTTCATTGATTATCATTACTAATCATTATTGGATAAATAGAACATTCATCATCTTAATTCTCAAAGATTCAATCACATTGGACCTCCCCTTCATAAGGTATCCAATTGAATTAGGGTTTCCAATGTTGATTACTTCAATCATTGAATTCATGGAACCAATCATCAATTGGACCTATACTCATACCTTAATTGAGTTTAATAGGTCAACCTTCAACTGATTGGTCCCTCACTTGACCCTCAATTGACCATGAATTAGGGTTTAACTCAATCGAATTAGGGTTTGGAATCAATAACCCTTCAACATATTTCAATGTGGGTTTAATTGATTTGAACCTATTGAACCATCATTCAATTGGGACATGACCTGACCCCAAACGGTCTTGAGGTCGTTTGGATGACCTCCAAACGGTCTTGAGACCGTTTGCCCATAATATCATCAAAATCCAAGTCAACTAATTAAGGTTTGGATCATTGGATTGATCACCAAAACAACAATTGATTACATTCCAACTTAGTATCATTGGATCATCAATTGCTTAACCATACTCACCCCTAGACCTACAAACGGTCTTGGGTGACCTCCAAACGGTCTTGAGACAGTTTGGATGAGTTACAAAGGTCTTGAGACCGTTTGGCTCAACCAAACCTTGGATTCTAGTGAAAAGTCATTAGGGTTTGAGCTATTGAGTTGATCATTAAATCAGCATTGCATTGTATATCAACTTGGTACCTTTAGACCTTTAAACACCTAACCATACTCAACCCTAGACCTCCAAACGTCTTGGGTGACCACCAAACGGTCTTGAGACCGTTTGGATGAGCTCCAAACGGTCTTGAGACCGTTTGGCCCATCCATCCTTTGGATTCTAGTGAGAAATCATCAAGGATTGGTCTATCGAGTTGATCAACAATTCAGCACTTAATTGCAATATGATTGGTACCTTTGGACCTTCAATTGATCAACTATACTTGACCCCAGACCTCCAAACGGTCTTGGGGTGACCCCCAAACGGTCTTGAGACCGTTTGGATGATCCCCCAAACGGTATTGAGACCGTTTGGGCAAGAAAACCCAAAAAGTCAAATCAATTCATTGGAATTTCAACACTAATTTCGATTAGGGTTTGCCCAATTGACTAGCCTTCAACTCATTATTCCTTGAGAATTAATACCTAAAATTTGGTGAGTTATTAACCAACATAATTAGTAACAGTAATCCCAAACGGTCAACGCTTGGTCAACGCCCTCAAACGGTCTTGAGACCGTTTGCCCAAAATGTTCAAGTTAATCAGATTGGAAATCAGCACTTAATCCAATTAGGTTTTCCTAATTGTTTAGCCTTTAACTCATGATTCCTTGGGAGTTAACCTATCAAATTTGGTGGGTTATTAGACCACATCATTAGGAACAGTAATCTCAAACGGTCCATGCTTGGTAAACGCACTCAAACGGTCTTGATACCGTTTGTACAAAAAGTTCAATTAAAACAGATTGATTATCAGCACTTAATTCAATTAGGTTTCCCTAATTGATTAGCCTTCAACTCACGATTCCTTGGGAGTTAATCCCTAAAATTTGGAGGGTCATCAACCAAAATAATTATGAACAGTAATACCAAACGGTCAACGCTTGGTCAACTCACTCAAACGGTCTTGAGACCGTTTTCCCAAACAGGTCAAGTTAATCAGGTTGAAAATCAGCATTTAATTCAATTCGATTTACCTAATTGATTGGCCTTCAACCTACGATTTATTTGGAGTTAACCCCTCAAATTTGGTGGGTCATTATCATACATAATTTTGAACAGAAATCCCAAACGGTCAACGCTTAGTAAACGCCCTCAAACGGTCTTGGAGACCGTTTGCTCCAACCGACCTTGTGAAACCGTTTGGCCTTCAAACGGTTTTGCAAACTGTTTGCCCCAAACTGTTTGGCCAAGGGGGTGGGGAAACAAGACCGTTTGATAAAGTAACATTGGTAATCACACCCATCTTCTTCTACCTCCAGATCAAGGTCTTTTCTTCGTGGTTTTAGTTGCAAGAAAGCAAGGAAGAGTGGGAAAGAAAAGAAGAACTAAGTACTAATTGCAAGAACAAAGATATGCATAAGAAAGCAAAAGATTTAGAGTTATAAAACCCGCCTTAAGGTCGTTCCTTGAGCTCCAAGCTTCCAAGATTCAATCCTTTAATGGTGTCTTGAGCTCCACAGGTCGGCCAAGGGTGTTTCTCCAAGGGAAGGTTGGGAAAAGATGGCTAGAAAGAGGAAACAAGTAAGGAAGACCATAAAACCAACCTTGCACCATGAATTCCTCCATGAATCCGAGCAAGAAGATGACCAAAGCTTACCTATAACTCCTTATCCGTCCTCCTCTGCTCCAGAGCTCTGTCCTAAGTCGGTCTAAGCAAGGGGATAAGAAGGGAAGTGAAGGAAACGATCCTTGCTAAGTGAGAAAAGGTGTATATATATACTTTGGGTGAATTTCCAACATAAGGACAACTTGTTTCTCCATTTCTCATCTAGGTCCTTCTCTTATTCTAAGCCACGTTTCTCCCTTCCATAATTAAGAAAAACTCAGCTTAAACCCAAGGTCTAAAGGTGAATAAAGCCAACTTTTTACTAAGTTGCACATATAGAAGGGTTATTAGGCTTATAACTTGATTATTTAATTTATAAGGGTTATCATTCTTATTTGATTATTCAATTGAAGTTCCCTATTCATCATTCTTAATCTAAATGATTCCAAGAGTCATAAAGATACTCTAAAAGGTGTATTTTACAAGTTTCATCCCTCATTTTGGGTAAATTGCACTTTACACCAAAATTAGGGTTTTAAGCACAAGGATTGCCCCACAAGCTGCATCTCAGTGCCCAAGCTTGGGGAACCAATCACACTTCATCACATTCACTCTTATGATGTCTCAACACTAAAGGAACATCTTAACATGTGCAATTTTCAAGTTAACTCCTTTTAATTGGGTAATTTGCACATAGGTCCCTGTATTACAAAACAATATTACAACATTGTTCAAAAGGGGCAGAAATGGAAATATATATTCCTCAGAAGCTTTAATTACATTATCAACATATAACCACAAGCATTTAATCACATGATTAAGAAAAACACTTGGGGTTAGTTCATAACCCAGGTCAGGGATGTTACAAATTATAAACCCCTAACAAGGATTTCGTCCCCGAAATCCCAGAAAGAAAAGGGAAAGCAAATATTATTTAATCATTATACCATTATGTCTTCAAGTGACATTTTGTTATTATGGAACATCATAGAGTTTTGTTCAATACAAAGTTTCTCCACTCAAGTTTTTCCATGGAAAGATTCACATGGGACATATACTCTCATGCCCTTAGTTAAATCAACATTTCTTAACATCACAATTATACTCTATCATTTATTTGAGACTATATATGTTCTTTCATACCTTGATTGTGTTATCATATCTGATAACACCATATTAACTTTCCTTATTATTTGCACTAATTCTCTCATTAGTTGTACATTCTCTTATCATAGGGAAAAGTTACTTATCAATCAAGGACTTATTTGATAGATATCTTGGAGAAAGATATGTTTATGAAAACATAAACCCCTAACAAGTGATGTTCATAATATTTTACATGTTTCATTTGATTTCATAGTTGACCATTCCAGGTAATCAACATAAATCATTTGATATATTATTACATTCTTATCTTGATACCTATCACATGTGTTATCTTCCTTTCATCTTGGGACATTACTTGTTACATATATTCTCAACTTGGAACTAAAGTCCAAGATAAACTGATACCTTTTTAGGTATACTTCACATAAACATCTTTATATTACGCACATCAAGTGTCCTAAGACCCACTTGATTGTCATGTCCCTGGAAAGAAAGAGAATAAGGGATCATATTCCTCTTGTTATATCATGTATTTTCAACCATTCATGAAACATCTTATGATTCCATCACATGCATTTTCACATTATGGGGAGGATCTTTATTATTATTCTTACATATTTACTGGACAGGGTTGACCTCCCTTATTCCCATATTTCTTATTTCTTGATGCTCATTAGATTGTTTCAGAATGACTACTTGATCAGAGTAGTCAAAAAGATAACAATCTAGGAGTTTCCATATTTACTTTATCATCAGCAATTATATACCTGGCCAGGGTATATAAATACTGAGATAAGATAATATGCATTTGTATACTACCATTTTCCTTCTCTTTTCCTATTATCACAAGTATAAGATCTAACATTACTGAATTTTATCCAGACATATATTTAATACTTCATCCTTTTTATGGAGGTAAGCATGTAACATGAAACATCTATTTTATACAACATTATAAGTCCTTATAGGATTAATCAAGAAAAGTTCAATCAATTACTTTCTCAATTTTGTCCAAGAGATCATAAAAAGACATATAAAAATAACATTTATTTCGTCTAACCTGTCATGACTCGAGGATTATTCATTGTCTCAAGCTGATTCCGCCTCAGAGGTTTATTTGCCATAACATTTCTAGTTGGGCAATTTCTTGCCAGATGTCCAACCTGCCTACATATGTAGCAAATTCTAGGTGCCCAGTATGGTCTGAAGGGTTCTTTACCCTTTCTGGATGACCATTGTCTTGGTGTACTAGGTCCTGGTTGTGTTGGTGACACCAGAAACTTCTTCCTTTTGGAACTACCAGGTCTCTACTCCTGGGATTGGATAGGTCTTTTCTCAATTCTTCCTTTATATTTCTCTTCTGGACAATTATTTCTGATATGTCCAGGCTTCCTACACCTATAGCAGGTCCTGGTCTATGGTTGTATTCTAACCCCTATATTACTGTATATTGATTCATCAGACTGAGGTTGAGCACTGACTTGCTTTAGGTTCAAAGCTTCATCATTTACCATTGCTTCAACCTGTTGTTGTGGTTCACATATTATGTTGATATCCAAAACATCATCATTAGGAGCTGGTAATCTGGGTTGTATTGCTAGTGCTTGATCCACTAGATACATCATGGTAGCCCTAAATTCCCCAACAATGATTCCTAAGGAAGAATTCCTTATCATGGTTGGGTTAGCAAGGGGAATCTTAGGTAATTGTCCCTCTATTGCTTGCTCCTCTACACCTCTTCTTGGTGCAGTATTGTTGCTCTCCACAGCAAACTCCTCATCCGATCCAGTCATCTTCAAGTTCTTCTCCTCCTATGTGAGTAGAAGTTACCATCTGATACACTGGAGGACACTTAGAACAGACTCTACTACCTAAGTCCTATGTCTCTGTAGACTCAGCGAACCTAGAGCTCTGATACCACTTGAAACGACTGACACCAAACTGACAATCAAATTAAACGAATGCGGAAGCGATTAGCAGCAGAATTATCAAAAATCACTAAAAATTTAAAACTTTTGTAAAGAGATCTTTGAAAGATAAAAACTCTTTCATAAACAACATGATAGGTCATTTACAAACTGATCCATTGATACATCTCTGTAATAAACACATCTCGAGCATTACAACAAAACCCACCTTGTTAACTGTACAAGGTAAGATACAAAATCTCGAGGCATCATGCCAAAATCCTCAGACCTACTGACTCCTAGGACATGAGAGTACAGAGACAACATAAGACATGCTATCTATAAGACTAGACAGTCAATATCTCCACCTGAGATTCACTGCTGCCCCTGATGCTGTTATTGCTGTTGTTGCTCATTCTTAAATGGATTCCTTCGTCCTTGGCGTCTTCCTAAAAAGTAGAAACCTACGGGAGTGAGACAATTTGAATAATTGTCCCAGCGAGAGTTATAACTCTCCACCAGAAGCTTTGTTATAGCATATAAGGAATAACAGAAGCAAAGTAACTGAAAATATCAACAACAGGTTTGGTAATAAGTAAAACAACATTTACTTAAGCTATCACTTCATTAAAGCATATGTAAAACATGTATTCTAGAAACTTGAATAGACTATTAAAGTCAACAATGTAACATCAATCATTGTTTCTCATAGTACAACCTAAGCAGTTATACTATACGGCTCATTATATTTTTCAAACATCATTATGCCCTGCGGAGATGAGGTATACCTCTCATACTCCAACCGACCATTTATAAAAATCGCGTCGGTACCATACATAGGTCATCAAAAGAGTCAGATTCTTATGACCTCATCTTCCTCAGTCAGTAAGAGGATTTACTTACAGGACATCTTGTGTCTCTGCTGTAGTAGCTATCCAGGGTATTCTGGAAACTTCGCTATAGAGTTACAGTGGAGTTCTGATCTCTCGTCATCATCGAAAGATTTCTTGTTTATCTCTCATCGATGCGGTATTAGTAATTTCTTCGGGAGATTTGTGGTACATCACCCGGTATGAATATATAGTGAAGGGTTGAAAGATTAAAGTACATCTACATCAATTCCTACACTAGGACGTAAGGATATTCGCGTCCATATACCCCCATATACTCAAAAGTATATGCTCCAGGAGTTCCCTTAGGAAAACCTGTTTCACCATCATTTGGTCTCTGACAATGATGGATCTATGGTCAGGGCTCTACATGAGATGATTATACTTGATTAGTTAGGTACATTCTAGCATTCTTTTAGCATCAAGCATGTTTCCAAGCATTAATCATTAGAACAACAACTATAAAAGTAGAATACTAAATGTATCAAGTCTAAATCACATCAATTATCAATTGGATATCATTTCTTAACCATTTCATTACTATGATTCAAGGATAGGGTATTCAAACCCTTAATTCATCATAAGTCATCTTATTATCATGGCCTTGATGTTACTCATGGCTCTCACAGCCTATCAATCTTATATGATGTCACTTAACTAGGCAACATGATATATCACTATTCACAAAGCTAATAACATGCTTCTAATGAATATGATATCATAACCTTTACCTGGATATAATCATCCTTTTATAAGAACCTGCATGGTTAATTCAATTGACAACAATAAACATTTCAATTCCAGATCAACAATTTATAAAGCAGAATTAACCTTTCAATTCAGGAATAGTACCTTCATGCTTACACTAAGGCTAGGTTCCCTTATTTACATCGATTAGGGTTATTCAATCCCTTTCTTTATGATTAGGAATAATGATTCCTCATCTCATACTTTAATCATGAAGATTCATGCTTAAAAACATAAGTAGAGTTAGGGTTTACCCCACTCAATTAAGGTTATTGAATCCCTTTGTCTTATAAGGCATAAGAAATCTTATATTGTAATTTGTTCACAGGGTTTCATACTTGAAAGCATAACCCAGGACTAGGGTTAACATACCCCATCCTTCATTAGTTAGGGTTTGTATTCTTTTACTTCAACATAGGGTTATAGAACCTCTTAGCTCTCGAGGCATAAAGATTTCTCATATTACAACTTGTAATTAGGGTTTCATACTCAAAGGCATAACCCTGAATTACTCCATTTATCAGATCACCCTAAATTAGGGTTTACTATTCACGTTACATGTTATTACCCTAGAATTAGGGTTTACTATTCACTTCATAGTGAATTGAGCTCATAGCATCATTATATATGAAAATTATCATCATTGATGCCCTCAAATTAGGTTAAGATTCATTAATCATTATAATTAGGATTTCCATGATCTTACCTTGATGGATCATACCCTAATCATGTACATTCTTACATATTGAAAGTATGTTACTTGATTCTCATTCATATTAGGAGCTTTCTCTCTCTTCTTACTACTAGATGATGTTTAAATCACTCTAGGTTAGATTAGGTCAAGTCATCTTTGATTAACATAGATTAAGTCAACCCATTATAATCATTAGGGTTTGAAAACTACTAGGGGGGGGGTGAATAGAGTTTTATAAAGTTTTTAATAATAATTTAAACTCAAACAACCACAATGAAGATATTGGATAAGGAGACACAGGATTTAGAGTGGTTCCAACTATAGCAAATACTATAGCCGTCAGTCCACTACCCGGTTGCTTACCCAACCGGGATTTGAAAAGAAATTTATTTTATTACCTCGCAAGGACTTTACATAAAATACAATTTCTTTTCCCAAACCCTTCAAGCAGCCTTCACCTAGAAGTAATCGCCCAACCTTGAAGCAGCCTTCCCTTGAAGTAGATGCACCAACTCCCGTTGCACCAGCCTTCTGAAGTAGCTTCCCTTGCGATAGCCTTCTTGAAGTAGCTTGAAGTCCCCTTCTCCACCTGAGAAGTCAACCCTCTCCAATCCGCAGCCTCCAACCCTAGGAGTAGCAAGGAGAGTACAAATAATAAAAAGGAACAAGAAAGAAAAAGGAAATTACAACTTATCCTTTAAGCCCAAGGCTTGATATGCCTAGATCAAGCGTATAGATCTCCTAACCAAGTGTGTGAACTTGTGATTGCTGTGGGTAGGAGATTCTAGCCTATAGGACACGAAATTGAGCTAAGGAGAAAGTAGCCAATGATCACAGTGCTCAAATTGCTTGCAACAGATTGCTCAAGTATTTCTCAAGTGTAACAAGTGAATTTTAAGTGTCCTATGGCTTGTCCTATTTATAGGAATGGCCTAAGGATGCTTAAGGACGTTCTAGACAACTTCTAGGGTTTTCTAAGTGCTTAACTAGCCGTTAGGTACAAAGTTGTTGCTTTAACAACGGCTAATTAATTTATTCTGCAGTTGCTGTCAGAGACCATCTCGGTCGACAAATGGTCGACCGAGATACCTACTCGGTCGAACTTTTATCGACCGACAGGCTCTCTGGAACAAGTGATTTGCAACGTCTTTCATCAACTGCCAACTAACTTTTCTGTTGTGTCTAACAGCTACTTTGGATCTTTCTCGGTCGAGAAGATTGTCGACCGAGAGTGTCTCGGTCGAGGAGTTTGTCGACCGAGATAGATCCTGTTTCAAGGTTTCAATTTAGGCACTAATTATGTGTGTGAGTGTGCAAAAATAATCCTATTTGAATGGGATGACTTGTCTAACTGTGGTGTTTAGCTAGGGAGAATCTAACGCTTGATTTACATGCAATTCTAAGTACTTGTACATTATATTTTTGTACAAGTTTTTACAATAGTGATTACATTGCATGAAAATGTAAATATGTAAGCTTGTAGATTTTCCCTTGTTGCTTTGTCATCCTGCACACTCAAGTAGCTCGTTAGATTAAATGAAATGTTTGTCATAATCAAAACAAAGGGATTTATAGATGTCCATTTAGCCAACAATCTCCCCCTTTTTGAAGATGACAAACATTTCCAAAATATAAATAAAGGAAATATAAAACATATGAGTTTCATACCTTTAGATTACCTTTTGTAGCTTTTTCTCTTGTGTATAAAATGTGTGCTTATTATTCCCCATGAATTATGGAACATGAAATCCAGATCATTTGGGAATATAGCAACTTTCAATGTAAAGCCAAGAGTTTATTTATGAAACTCATTAATTGAGGTTTACATAATTTCTAAATTTTAGTTTTATATTTATCTCTCCCCCTTTGTCATTTCAAAAAGATAACCGTTAAGAATAAAAACTCCCCCTTAATTAGATATCCCATCAAATCTAATGAAAAAAAAAGATGTCCATTTAAAAGCCAAAAATGTAAACAAGAGTTTTTGTTTAAGTAGCACAAATGTCAAAGAAAACATCCTCCAAAGGAGTGATAATCAATTGCTTCCTAATGTTGTTAAATTGATCTAGTGGAAGTGGTTTTGTAAAAATATCAGCTAATTGATCTTCCGTATCAATATGGTGAAGGGAAACATGATTCTTGGAGATATGATCCCTTAAGAAGTGATGACGGATTTCAATATGTTTAGCCCAGCTGTGTAAAATAGGATTGTGTGCTAAGTTTATGGCACTCATGTTGTCACAAAAAATAGGTGTAGATGACAGATTAAAACCATAATCGCTTAACACCTGTTGCATATAAAGCACTTGAGCACAACAAGACCCGGCTGCCATATATTCAGCTTCAGTTGTAGATAGGGCAACCGTATTTTGTTTCTTGCTAAACCAAGATACTAAAGCTCTCCCTAATAAGAAACAGCCACCACTAGTACTCTTGCGATCAAGTCGACAACCAGCATAATCCGCATCAGTATAAGCTTTAAAATCTAAGGATTGTCCTTTTGGATACCATAAACCAAAGAAAGTAGTACCGGCTAGATAACGAAGAATTCGTTTAACTGCTAGAAAATGAGAGTGCATAGGTTGTGATTGAAATCGAGCAAAAAGACCGACGGAAAACATAATGTCCGGTCAAGAAGCAGTTAAATATAGCAAACTACCAATCATGGCTCTATATAAGGAATCATCAATAGGTTCCCCATTTTCATCCTTATCAATTTTGATAGAAGTAGCCATGGGAGTAGTAGCATGTTTGCATTGATCCATCCCAAAACGTTTTAAGAGCTCTTTAGTATATTTTTCTTGGCTTATGAAAATTCCTACAGGTGTTTGCTTAATTTGAAAACCAAGAAAGAATGTTAGTTCACCCATGAGGCTCATTTCAAATTCCTTTTGCAAAATGTCACTGAATTGTGTGCATAAGGAATCATTAGAAGCTCCAAAAATAATGTCATCAACATATATTTGCACAACTAGGAAATCAGAGGCATATGTTTTGAAAAATAAAGTGGAATCTGAATTTCCAATAGAAAAACTATTATCAAAAAGATATGTCTTGAGCCTTTCATACCAATTTCTAGGTGCTTGTTTTAAACCGTAAAGTGCTTTCTTAAGTTTATAAACATAGTCACCTTTTTCCGGTATTTCAAAGCCAGGTGGTTGGGCAACATAAACTTCTTCTTGAATGATGCCATTTAGAAAAGCACTTTTGACATCCATTTGATAGAGCTTAATGTTTTTATGGGCAGCAATAGCTAGTAACATTCTAATAGCTTCAAGTCTAGCTACGGGTGCATATGTTTCATCAAAATCTATTCCTTCTTGTTGATTATAACCTTGTGCTACTAACCGAGCTTTATTCCTTATGACTTCTCCTGCCTCATTAAGTTTATTCCTAAAAACCCATTTAGTTCCTATGATAGTTTTATCTTGTGGTTTAGGAACTAAATCCCATACATCATTTTTAGTGAATTGATTCAATTCTTCTTGCATGGCTATTATCCAATAATCATCCTTAAGAGCTTCGGATATCTTCTTAGGTTCAATGATAGAAACAAAAGCCATGTTTGCAACATCTTTGAAGGAAGACCGAGTTTTGACCTTATCATTTGGATCTCCAATAATCAGTTCTTGGGGATGATCCTTGATAAGCCTAGGTGTAGGTTGTGTTTCAACTTGGGGATTGGATGTAGTAACTTTCTCACTATCATTTGGTATGGTTAAATTTTCGAATTGATTAGTGAGATCAGTGATTTCTAGATTTTCAGATTTTGACTCCTCATGAAAAGAAACATGAATGGATTCCTCAACTTTTCTAGAGATAGTGTTATATACTCTAAAATCTTTGCTAGAAGTGGAATATCCCAAAAAGAATGTTTTGTGTGATTTAGAATCAAACTTGTCTCTATCATCTTTGGTATTTAAAATGTAGCATGTGGAGCCAAAGGTATGAAAATAGTTAACTCTAGGTTTCTTAGAATGTATGAGTTCATATGGAGTTTTCTTTAAATAAGAGTGAACAGTTACTCTGTTTAGCACATAGCATGCAGTGTTTACAGCTTCAGCCCAAAAGGTTTTGGGTGTGTTATGTTCAAGCATCATAGTTCTAGCCATTTTTTGTAGTGATCGATTTTTCCTTTCAACTATACCATTTTGCTGTGGGGTGCGTGGAGCAGAAAAATTATGAGTGTATCCTTGAGATGTACAAAACTCTTCAAATGTATGATTTTCAAATTCCCCACCATGATCACTTCTAATGGTACATATTTTATTTTGTAAGAGATTTTCAATCTTTGAACAAAATTGCATAAAAACATGAATAGTATCATCTTTAGTTGCAATAAAATGTACCCATGTATATCTACTATAATCATCAACAATCACAAAGCAGTATCTCTTACCACCAATTGATTGTGTCCTCATTGGTCCAAATAGATCCATATGAATTAATTCTAATGATCTACTGGTGCTAAGTACATGTTTTGATTTGAAAGATGTTTTGGTTTGCTTTCCCATTGTGCATGGTTCACAGTTTTCACTTTGATAAAAAGATAAAGTAGGCAATCCGCGAACAAGATCATATTTCACTAACTTTTTGATAACATGTGAACTAGCATGTCCTAGCTTTTTATGCCATATTTGTAAGGTATTGTCATTTGCAAGCAAGCATTTTCCTACTACTGTTTTCATAGAGTTAGGTTTGAGAATATAAAGATTACCAACTCTATTTCCTTCATAAACAACATTTGTAGTATTTTCTATTAATAACTTGCAGCAGGTTTTGTTAAATAACACATCATAACCACTATCACATAATTGGCTAACACTTATTAAGTTATGGTGCAAACCATCAACAAGTAGAACATTCTTAATTTCAAGGTTTGTACCAACATTACCTATTCCAACGATTTTGCCCTTACCATTGTCTCCAAAAGTGACTGTTCCACTTTTCTTTTCTTCAAAAGTTTGGAATGCTTCCTTGTTTCCGGTCATATGTTTGGAACATCCACTGTCAACCACCCATTCCTGCATTAAAATGTAGATTTTGGTACCCATGTGATGGTCCGATATGGTTAGAATCGTTTAAATACAGATTTGTATAAAAGTTCTGAAACAGAAGTCCAGTCGGTCGACAATTGTTCGACCGACATATGTCTCGGTCGACAATTTGTCGATCGAGAAGGTTATTGTATTACAATCAAAGATACGCAGAACTTTGCTCGGTTGACCAATGTTCGACCGAAATAGGTGCTGTAAATTTTGATTTGTTAAAGTCATCCAGTCGGTCGACAATACTTCGACCGACAAGGTTTCTGTTTTAGTACAACAATGCAGAAAAATAATAACAATGTGCATGACACCTTTTGTTTAGTTGAGATAAGACAATGTAAATAGCAAAATAAAGCATTTGGTCATATCTCAACTACATTCCATTCTACTAAGTTTGGGGTTTTGGGATCCAAACTAAGTCGGACTCCTTAGTCTTGTAGGGTCATGAAAAGGAATAGTGTCCAAGACGTAAGCAGAAATGGCAAGTAATAGAATCAACTTCATTTCTCTTTCTAGCCATTGTGTTCTTAGGTACAAACCTAGTTTGAGTTCTTTTGGGTTGATTTTTCTTTGGAGCATATCCCACACCTTTCCTTCCATTGTAAACAGTGCCAACTTTTAGTATGTTATCAAGTATATCTTTTCTTCTTAACTCATACAGTTCTCTTTGTAACATAGCAATGTCATTCATTTTCTTGTGTAGATCTTTTCTTGCTTGATCTAAATCAGAAAATAATGAGTCCTTTTCCTTTACAAGATTATCATAGTCTGAATGGTTACACAAAATAGGATGAGTTTGAAAATCTTGTAGTTTAGCTAACAATTCAGTCTTTTCTTTAGAAAGAAGATCAACATTTGTTTCTAAAGTGAGTAGCTTTCTAGTACAATCATCTAAAGATGTTTTTAAAGATAGATTCTCAAGATCAGTGTTGTTCTTTTTAGAGGAAAGTTCATCTAATTTGGCAATGAGCTCATCATTTGATTTTATAGCCTTCTTTAGTTTCTTCTTGGCATCAATATATTTATCATGAATTTCTTGTAAATTAGTAACTAAATCTTCTTTAGGAAGATCAATTAGGCTTACCTCTTGAGAGTCTTCATTGTCTTCTCTTACCATTAGACATTCCACCTCTTCTCCGCTTTCACTTTCACTTGACTCATCCCATGCAGCTTTATAAGCTTTTTCTCCTTTCTTCTTGTGTGAGCTTTTCTTTCCCTTCTTTGCTTTGGGACATTCATTTTTGAAATGCCCTTTCTTCCCACATTCAAAGCACCTAGGAGGGGTAGAAGAACTAGAAATTTTGTTAGTTTTAAACCTTTTGTATTTCTTACCGTTGACGATCAAGGCTTCTTCTCCTTCTTCTTCACTTGACTCCTCACTTTCTTGTGTGACGACTTTTGAAGCTTTGAGAGCCACATCCTTCTTCTTTCCATTTTGACGTTCACGTTCTCTTCTTTCTTCCTCTTCTAGATCTGCTTCATGAGCTTCTAAATTGCCGATGAGTTGCTCCATTTTGAGTCGAGTGAGGTCGTTTGCTTCTTCAATGGCTGTCACCTTTGGCTTGTATTTTGGAGGAAGTGATCAAAGGATTTTTGATACTTGATCTTCCTCAAGGACAGGTTTTCCTAGGGCACTTAAACCATTAACAATGATAGAGAATTTTGAAAACATTTCACTAATAGATTCATTAGGATCCATACGAAAATGTTCAAGCTTCGTTTTAAGCAAGCTAATTTTAGAATTTTTAACTTGGACTGTACCCTCATAGGTTATGGACAGTCTATGCCAAATATCATAAGCTGTATCACAATTTGATATTCTATTAAATTCTCCTACCGAAATAGAACAATATAAGATACTTACAGCTTTTGCATTCATTTGGGCTAATTTTACCGTGTTTGCATCCCATTCCGCAAATTCATTTTGAGGGAGCATGTATGGAGTAGACACCATTCTCCAGAGATCCCAGTTGATTCCTTGGAAATAGAATTGCATCCTTCTCTTCCAATATTGGTAGTTTGTCCCATCGAATGTTGGGGGCCTAGCAACAAGTGTCCCTTCAATGTTGAGGTTGTTGAGCACTCCATCACCCATTTCTTCAAGACCTTGTTAGGGTTCCTTGAAGCCTTGCTCTGATACCAACTGAAAACTACTAGAGGGGGGGTGAATAGAGTTTTATAAGGATTTTAATAATAATTTAAACTCAAACAACCACAATGAAGATATTGGACAAGGAGACACAGGATTTAGAGTGGTTCCAACTATAGCAAATACTATAGCCGTCAGTCCACTACCCGGTTTCTTACCCAACCGGGATTTGAAAAGAAATTTATTTTATTACCTCGCAAGGACTTTACATAAAATACAATTTCTTTTCCCAAACCCTTCAAGCAGCCTTCACCTAGAAGTAATCGCCCAACCTTGAAGCAACCTTCCCTTGAAGTAGATGCACCAACTCCCGTTGCACCAGCCTTCTGAAGTAGCTTCCCTTGCGATAGCCTTCTTGAAGTAGCTTGAAGTCCCCTTCTCCACCTGAGAAGTCAACCCTCTCCAATCCGCAGCCTCCAACCCTAGGAGTAGCAAGGAGAGTACAAATAATAAAAAGGAACAAGAAAGAAAAAGGAAATTACAACTTATCCTTTAAGCCCAAGGCTTGATATGCCTAGATCAAGCGTATAGATCTCCTAACCAAGTGTGTGAACTTGTGATTGCTGTGGGTAGGAGATTCTAGCCTATAGGACACGAAATTGAGCTAAGGAGAAAGTAGCCAATGATCACAGTGCTCAAATTGCTTGCAACAGATTGCTCAAGTATTTCTCAAGTGTAACAAGTGAATTTTAAGTGTCCTATGACTTGTCCTATTTATAGGAATGGCCTAAGGATGCTTAAGGACGTTCTAGACAACTTCTAGGGTTTTCTAAGTGCTTAACTAGCCGTTAGGTACAAAGTTGTTGCTTTAACAACGGCTAATTAATTTATTCTGCAGTTGCTGTCAGAGACCATCTCGGTCGACAAATGGTCGACCGAGATACCTACTCGGTCGAACTTTTATCGACCGACAGGCTCTCTGGAACAAGTGATTTGCAACGTCTTTCATCAACTGCCAACTAACTTTTCTGTTGTGTCTAACGGCTACTTTGGATCTTTCTCGGTCGAGAAGATTGTCGACCGAGAGTGTCTCGGTCGAGGAGTTTGTCGACCGAGATAGATCCTGTTTCAAGGTTTCAATTTAGGCACTAATTATGTGTGTGAGTGTGCAAAAATAATCCTATTTGAATGGGATGACTTGTCTAACTGTGGTGTTTAGCTAGGGAGAATCTAACGCTTGATTTACATGCAATTCTAAGTACTTGTACATTATATTTTTGTACAAGTTTTTACAATAGTGATTACATTGCATGAAAATGTAAATATGTAAGCTTGTAGATTTTCCCTTGTTGCTTTGTCATCCTGCACACTCAAGTAGCTCGTTAGATTAAATGAAATGTTTGTCATAATCAAAACAAAGGGATTTATAGATGTCCATTTAGCCAACAGGGTTTGCTTGATCAAGGGTTGTTATCTACTTGAACCCTTCAAGGGTACCTTGGTAATCTTCTTTAATAATCATTACATGGGTCAATCTACTAATCACTTAACCCCTTAATGTCTTTAGGTATCATTAGGGTTTAGATTAAACAACCATTGAACCATCTAAGCCTTCAAGGCATTAAGCATAAAACGATTCAGGAACATGGTTATTCAAACCCTCAGATTATCATAACACTTGCTACCAAGTGACATATAAGCATCAAGTCATCTAACAACATGACCTTGATTGAAGCAATGTATATACTTTTCACATATCATTACTCTAAAAGCTTATAATTGTTTTCAAGGAATATGACATCATAACTCTTACCTGGCTATGATCACCTCATAATATCAACATGTATGACTTATACAAATAAGGACATGTATATATAACAATGTCAACACAATACCAAAACTTTTCAATTTCTTTATAGGACACCACGGCCGTGCCACCTTACACGGTCGTGCAAAGTAAGGCTACCACGGCCGTGCTTCCTTGCACGGTCGTGCAAGTTAAGGCTACCACGGCCGTGCTCCCTTGCACGGTCGTGCTACAGCAGATCATTACATGATTCATTTATATATATATATATGTATTCTAATTTCTCATTCTTTCAAATTGATTAGGTCACATCAACCCTTCAATCAAGTACATACTACTATGTTTAACATAGTGTATCAAGCTATTAATCCTATAAACAATTAAGAATTCTCCCTTGAATTGGTTCTTAATCCCTTAGGTATTATTAGGGTTTCAACCTTCGCACCTTCATTGATTATCATTACTAATCATTATTGGATCAATAGAACATTCATCATCTTAATTCTCAAAGATTCAATCACATTGGACCTCCACTTCATAAGGTATCCAATTGAATTAGGGTTTCCAATGTTGATTCCTTCAACCATTGAATTCATGGAACCAATCATCAATTGGACCTATACTCATACCTTAATTGAGTTTAATAGGTCAACCTTCAACTGATTTGTCCCTCACTTGACCCTCAATTGACCATCAATTAGGGTTTAACTCAATCGAATTAGGGTTTGGAATCAATAACCCTTCAACATATTTCAATGTGGGTTTAATTGATTTGAACCTATTGAACCATCATTCAATTGGGACATGACCTGACCCCAAACGGTCTTGAGGTCGTTTGGATGACCTCCAAACGGTCTTGAGACCGTTTTCCCATCATATCATCAAAATCCAAGTCAACTAATTAAGGTTTGGATCATTGGATTGATCACCAAAACAACAATTGATTACATTCCAACTTAGTATCATTGGATTATCAATTGCTTAACCATACTCACCCCTAGACCTCCAAACGGTCTTGGGTGACCTCCAAATGGTCTTGAGACCGTTTGGCTCAACCAAACCTTGGATTCTAGTGAAAAGTCATTAGGGTTTGAGCTATCGAGTTGATCATCAAATCAACATTGCATTGTATATCAACTTGGTACCTTTAGACCTTTAAACACCTAACCATACTCAACCCTAGACCTCCAAACGGTCTTGGGTGACCACCAAACGGTCTTGAGACTGTTTGGCCCATCCATCCTTTGGATTCTAGTGAGAAATCATCAAGGATTGGTCTATCGAGTTGATCAACAATTCAACACTTAATTGCAATATGATTGGTACCTTTGGACCTTCAATTGATCAACTATACTTGACCCCAGACCTACAAAAGGTCTTGGGGTGACCCCGAAACGGTCTTAAGACCGTTTGGATGATCCCCCAAATGGTCTTGAGACCGTTTGGGCAAGAAAACCCAAAAAGTCAAATCAATTCATTGGAATTTCAACACTAATTTCGATTAGGGTTTGCCCAATTGACTAGCCTTCAACTCATTATTCCTTGAGAATTAACCCCTCAAATTTGGTGAGTTATTAACCAACATAATTAGGAACAGGAATCCCAAACGGTCAATGCTTGGTCAACGCCCTCAAACGGTCTTGAGACCGTTTGCCCAAAATGTTCAAGTTAATCAGATTGGAAATCAGCACTTAATCCAATTAGGTTTTCCTAATTGTTTAGCCTTTAACTCATGATTCCTTGGGAGTTAACCTATCAAATTTGGTGGGTTATTAGAACACATCATTAGGAACAGTAATATCAAACTCTCCACACTTGGTCAACGCACTCAAATGGTCTTGAGACCGTTTGTCCAAAAAGTTCAATTAAAACAGATTGATAATCAGCACTTAATTCAATTAGGTTTCCCTAATTGATTAGCCTTCAACTCACGATTCCTTGGGATTTAATCCCTAAAATTTGGAGGGTCATCAACCAACATAATTATTCACAGGAATCCCAAATGGTCAACGCTTGGTCAACTCACTCAAACGGTCTTGAGACCGTTTTCCCAAATAGGTCAAGTTAATCAGGTTGAAAATCAGCATTTAATTCAATTCGATTTGCCTAATTGATTGGCCTTCAACCTACTATTTCTTTGGAGTTAACCCATCAAATTTGGTGAGTCATTATCCTACATAATTATAAACAGAAATCCCAAACGGTCAACGCTTATTCAATGCCCTCAAACGGTCTTGGAGACCGTTTGCTCCAACCGACCTTGTGAAACCGTTTGCCCTTCAAACGGTTTTGCAAACCGTTTGCCCCAAACCATTTGGCCAAAGGGGGGGGAAAACAAGACCGTTTGATAAAGTAACATTGGTAATCACGCCCATCTTCTTCTACCTCCAGATCAAGGTCTGTTCTTCGTGGTTTTAGTTGCAAGAAAGCAAGGAAGAGTGGGAAAGAAGAAGAACTAAGTACTAATTGCAAGAACAAAGATATGCATAAGAAAGCAAAAGGTTTAGAGTTATAAAACCCGCCTTAAGGTCGTTCCTTGAGCTCCAAGCTTCCAAGATTCAAGACTTTAATGGTGTCTTGAGCTCCACAGGTCGGCCAAGGGTGTTTATCCAAGGAAAGGTTGGGAAAAGATGGCTAGAAAGAGGAAACAAGTAAGGAAGACCATAAAACCAACCTTGCACCATGAATTCCTCCATGAATCCGAGCAAGAAGATGACCAAAGCTTACCTAGAACTCCTTATCCGTCCTCCTCTACTCCAGAGCTCTGTCCTAAGTCGGTCTAAGCAAGGGGATAAGAAGGGAAGTGAAGGAAACGATCCTTGCTAAGTGAGAAAAGGTGTATATATATACTTTGGGTGAGTTTCCAACATAAGGACAACTTGTTTCTCCATTTCTCATCTAGGTCCTTCCCTTCTTCTAAGCCACGTTTCTCCCTTCCATACTTAAGAAAAATTCATCTTAAACCCAAGGTCTAAAGGTGAAGAAAGCCAACTTTTTACTAAGTTGCACATATAGAAGGGTTATTAGGCTTATAACTTGATTATTTAATTTATAAGGGTTAACATTCTTATTTGATTATTCAATTGAAGTGCCCTATTCATCATTCTTACTCTAAATGATTTCAAGAGTCATAAATATACTCTAATTGGTGTATTTTACAAGTTTCATCCCTCATTTTGGGTAAATTGCACTTTACACCAAAATTAGGGTTTTAAGCACAAGGATTGCCCCACAAGCTGCATCTCAGTGCCCAAGCTTGGGGAACCAATCACACTTCATCACATTCACTCTTATGATGTCTCAACACTAAAGGAACATCTTAACATGTGCAATTTACAAGTTAACCCCTTTTAATTGGGTAATTTGCACATAGGTCCCTGTATTACAAAACAATACTACAACATTGTTCAAAAGGGGTAGAAATGGAAATATATATTCCTCATAAGCTTTAATTACATTATCAACAAATAACCACAAGCATTTAATCAAATGATTAAGAAAAACACCTGGGGTTAGTTCATAACCCAGGTCAGGGATGTTACATATAAGGTATTATATGATGAATAAGTAGCACATATAGCCATACACAAACGTAGATACTAGAATATAGTATGAATGATAAAAAAAATGAAAAAAGCAATGAACATCAGAAACGCAGGTTGTATTAATGAAGAAAACGAGGATTTAAGATCCAATGGATAGAAAGAAGTGATTATAAGAGTACCTTTGGCTTGATCCTTCTTCTATTGAGCAGTAGATGCTTCTCCAAATCACCCGCAGCAGCAAGAAGCAAAGGAACGACCGCCACACCTTCCCTGTTCCTTCCGAACATCTTGATCCTTCTTCGGTTCCTTCCGGACAGCAAGCAAGGGAGGCAAATAGAGGCTGCAACGTGTGCGAGGCGTCGCCTTCAAGGCCGTCGGAGACACTTAGACGCATAGAGTGGCTTGGGGGCCGCCGAATGCCTCTCCGGAGTCGACAGGGGGAGCGTCACGCGACAACTGTCGAGTCGGGAAACAAAAGTGGGGGGGGGTGGGGGGAACGCAAGCGTCGCCTGCAAGGATCCCGCTAATAGCGATTAAGTTAATTCAAGTGGGCCAGGGTTAATTTTTTAACTTGGCAAGTGGGCCAATTTTTTTTTGGGGCCCAAAACCGGTGCTAAAAATTTAGGCACCCAAAGGCGGCCGCTCGGCAAGGGTAACCAGGCGGGCGGGTCAGGCGGGCGCCTTTTGGGCCGACGCCTCAAGGGCCGCTTATAAGCCGAACCAGGCGGATGGATGGCCGATCCGCATAGGCAGGCGCCTGGGCCGCTTTTCAAAACATTGAATAGGAATAGCAAGGAGAAAATATTGAGCATGATTAGCTTGTAGACATCAAAAATCTACTTTTTGTCTAACATTCATCTCAAACTAAACTTCTACGTCCACTATATTTTTTCTACAAAGGGCACTCCCCAAAGCCTGTTGGGCTCTAGAGGGGACAATGTCCTTGTTAGAAAAACTACTAAGATCAAAAGGTAGGATAGCGAGACGAAGACAATCTAAAGCAATATCAAAATCAGAGTTCATATCACAAATCTCACTCCTTCACAAAATATGATCTTGAAGCACCCAAGATTGGATCTTGGAGGTTACAAAAGTGTACGAGGAAGCTTCTATCACTGAGTAAAGTCCCAAAACCACCAAGACAAATGGGTAGGGAAGCGATCTGCCACTAAAGGTCTTCAAAAAGGACCTCTACAAACTACAATGTTAATAGACCTTTGCAAACCCTTGTTAAACAATGGTGTAGCATCCTTCATGTGTACAGGTTGACATGTCCTTAAGCTGAACATCAACTCTGCAATACCCATACAAGAACGAAGCAAAAGAGTCTCACTTAATGGATCACCCAACTGTGGAAGAAGTTGCATCATCTCAAGTCTCAACAGCCTTCGTAGCCCTCCTCATGGCTAACCCTTCGACAAAGCTTTTGTCCTTGCTCCTCCAAGTAACGTCACTCCTAACAAAGGTCTCCGGACGTCAGCGGAAAACAACCCCTTACGAAGCTTCCTACCATTACATGTATGCCCAAAAAACTTATCTTTACAAATGTTCAAAAAATGATCAAAGCTGGACTTGTTCGCTGAATAATATCAAACACCTTGGTGACCTCATTTGTGTCTCCAATAACGGTCCCATTATCAAGATACCAAGCATGGAGGAGAAGTTTACAGTTGTTCTAATCTCATGAATAAATGGATGTAGTATAAGGGTAAAAGGAAGCGACACTAGAGGATCTCCCTGTTGCACTCCAGTGATTGACCATATATAGTCTTCCCTGGTATGCAACCATGTTGCTTGACCATATAAAAACTCCACCCACACAGAAATAGACGAGCATCTTGCCTTCACCTCATGAAGTAATGCTGACCTATCCACAAGGTTGAAGGCATTAGTGAAATCCACTAAGCATAGAAAGTAGGAGTGGCTATCAGGTCCGGGTTGAGCGGGTCCTATTTCGGGTCAATTCGGGCCAGATCAAATACACTCGACCCGAACCCAACCCGAAAATAATTTCGGGTCATACTTCCTCAACCTGAACCCAACCCGAAAATAATTTTGGGTCATACTTCCTCGGCCCGAACCCGAAATTTCATATTTGTGAGTTTGACCCGATGGACCCGAAAATACCATGTTATCTGTAAATTCGAAAAACCCAAAAATATTTACCTAGAAAACCCAAAAATACAAACTCGAAAAATCCAAAAATAAAAATCTGTTAGACCAAAAATTGCTGTAGAATTAGTGTTTTACAAGCAAAGACTTGTATAAACTATATTATTTTTATGTTTGAATGTGTTTAACTTTTATATGGCTAAAATATGAAATATATATACACACATATGAAGACATAATTTTGGGTCGATCGGGTTTAGCGGGTCGAGAATTGCAAACCCGGGCCCGACCCATAAATAATTTCGGGTTCGAGTCATTTCGTTTCGGGTCAAAAAAATCAAGACCCGAACCCGCTTTAGTTGGGACGGGTCGAGTTTTGCCAGCCCTAATAGAAAGTGTCCCATCTTCATGCCACTCACTTAAGATTCTGTTAGTACTATGTAAAATAGCTTTTGCACTGCTAGATACACTTACTTCAAACTGAAAATTTCAAAGATACTTAGCCATATCTTTAGCTGCACCTATCACGACAACTTTGAATACAAAACTCTTCAAATAGTGCCCACAACAATTAGACGTATCCTGTTGTGAAGCAAGCAATGGTGTAAGAGGAGCTGAAGCAACGAACTGCTTGCCAAATTTAAGAAATAACCCCTAGCCATAAGATAACAACTATTGTGATGACACGTAGGATCTGTAGCCATAGGAGATCCCTCTCTGTAATGTGTAAGGCCCCGCAAACCGTCTCTTCCACGTGATGACTTCTTAGGAAATGAATTTTCATTTTTTTCCTGTCTAAAACCTCTTTTTTGTTGTTTTTCATATCTCGAACTGGCCACACAGGGGAATAACTCCGGACCGGCGACTCTGTCCCTTCCCGCCCGATTTAGCTGCTGCTCGATGCCCTATTGTGGAAAAAGAAGACAGGTAGTCGGCCCAGAACTTCCCTACTGTTGCCGCAGCCGGCATCTCCTGCCAATACCTTCGTCGGCGCCGCTGTTTCAGACACCTCTTTCCGCCGTTGTAGCGACCAGAGATAACTACTGCAGGTATGTGCCTCCTCTATTTCCCGTTCCCCCTCTTCTGCTTCTCATCTCCTTCTCTTGCTCCTCGTCCTCCTCTTCTTACACTGCTCTTCATTCTCTTCTTCTACTCCAGTCCTCCTCTTCCTCTGACTCCTCCCCCCTCCTCTACTTTTGGTCCTCCTCTTCTTCTGCTCCTCTCCTCCCCTTCTTCCACGCCTCTTCCTCCTCCACTGTATATCTGTATCCCTCCCCTCTCTCCTCCCCTTCTTCCACGCCTCTTCCTCCACCTCCTTTTCTTTCGCTCCTCTTTCTCTACGCCTTTTCCTCCTCTCACTTTCTTCTACGCCTCTTCCTCTTCCTCTTCCCTATATATCTGTATCCCTCCCCTCTCAATAATTATATAAATAATATTGTGATTTGTTTTTCTAATTCTATCGGTAGCGCCTCCACTTGCTCGCTCTCTCACACTTGTTGCTCTTGCTGAAGGCTCTTTTGAAGTTTTCAATCTGCTTTGAAGCGCTTCTCACGGACTTGTGGCTGCGGATTTGTTGTTGTGGTATTGTCTCTATACAATTTGAATTCTACTCGATTTTCATTTTCATTTCTATGACTTGTATCAGGTGTCACATCTCTGGTCTATCCAATGTATTAGAAAGCGGGAAGCGGGAGGCGTGCGGACGACACCCGGTAACCGATTAAGCGGTAGGCGGGTGATTAAGCGGGCGATTTTTTGAAAAAGCGGGTGTCTAAATTTTATATATTTTATACAAAATTACATGTATGTATATATAAAAAATATATTTATAAGGAACTTCTATACATATCTAATCAGCAAATCAGTAATTAACTAAGTATTCATCAATACTTACTATTAATCAGCATCTCTAATCACTAAAATCAGCAAGCAGATCAGTAATTGTATATAACAAACTATGAATTATTGAATTAAAGTAATCACTAAAGTAATACTAACCAGCAGTACCAATCATTAATCACTGAAAGCAGTGAAGTCATTATCTTTATGTACAAGAAATGAAATCACCACGCAACAAGTTGACTTAATTTATGGAATTTCTGTCGACCCGAGAAATTCTATCGCCTGACCAAAAAGTAAGTGAAGTTATTATCTTATGTGCAAGAAATGAAATCATCACACAACAAGTTGACTTAGTTTATGGATATTTATGGATAATCGCAGCCTCCTTGAATGAAAGTGAGGCTCATATATAATATAATAAACTGATTTACTTCATTTATAATAAACTTCTAGGTTGTTTTGTCTAGAGTAGCCAGCCAACTTCTAAATATGGGCTGTAATGAAGTCTTACATCTACTATTACCATAATTACATCTAGGAAATTGCACAATGACATGTTGATCGAAGACTGAGCTATACTGATAATTCTTTATCGTAATTCCACAACCTTAGAGCTGGTTAGCATTGTGATGCACATGAAGACTGTTGAAGGAATTAAAACCTTGATAAATCAAATCCATTGAAAAAGGTGGCAAACAAGAAAGACGATCCTTAATAATGAAGTCAGGAATAAGATCTATGTTATCTTGTTTGCAGGAAACACTCGTTTGAGCAAGACTTTGATTATGTAGATTCTCAGTCATCAGCTTAAAGTCAATTTGGAAGTGTATCGAGGCAAGCCAACTGTTGTGAGCGTCTTTACTCTAGTGTTCCAGTACTTTCTTTATCTTATTGTTAGTACAGACAGGAAGTTGCATGAAAACCAAATAAGTTCTTCCATCTTGTTTGTGTTACAATGTTTATTATTAAAAGATACAAACTCTCATCAGCAACAAGTGTTGTGACATGATTTGCAGCAAGAATCTGTCCATTGAGGCACACTCAATTATTGTTTTAAGAGAAAGTCACTACGCTTGTCCTTGTTCCACAATGTTGACCATCATCACTCCATTTGTCTTATTAAGCAACATCTCCATGATTACAGTACCTGCCATCCATGATGCTTCTCTTATTGGTAACATGTGCTCCATCCTCGTAGTCCATTGTTGACGAAATGCTCTCTTTTTACCCCCTTTAATGCCTCCCTAGAGCATTGCCGAATTGAGCTTTCAAGACTATTTTATATTGGTTGGTATTATTTATTAATCATCCCTGTCACACCTGTAAAAAACATATTATTTGGCTATATTGTATTAAGTGGAATGCTTGAATGTATTTCGTAGAATGGGTAGAACACGTTAGGAATATGAAAATTCTTGGTGTCAACCTCGAGACGGGACACGAGTGGAAAGATTGGTTTCTTGTCGATGGGGATGATGGGCTTGAGCGTGATAGTTAGCTGGGTCTGCCACATGGCACCTTGGTGGTGGAGAAGTATGATCTCCGCGGCCAGAGATCAAGCCACTGCTTGCCTGGAAAGGCGAACTGGTACTGGTGGATGAGATGATACACAACTATTAGCTGTGATTGCAAACTCATCACAAGACTTGGGTTGTTGGTACTCACCACTCTTGTTGCCCTCCTTGGTCAGAGAAGTAAGACCTCTGACGGATAGGATTCCTGGTACTTAGTGTTGGCGCACCCCGAGGCGCCTTGGCCCGTCTAACATGAGGCGAGCGCCTCTCTATGAGGCGACACACTAAGGCGTGAAACATTGAGGTGTGATGAGGCGTAAGCCTCTGTGCTAAAGTTAAAGAAGAGGCAGAGCAAAATAAGGTGGAGAATAGTGTGGATGTGGAGGACTTGCCATATATAGTCTTTCTTGTTGCCGTGACACTCATGGTTGCTGTAGTAGTAATTGTAGCCTGCTGGTGCTTTATTGCGGTGGTGACTTGCTGCTACTGCTGCTTTGTCTGAGTGGCGATGGCTCCTGCTACGGAAACAACGCTCGTTGCAGCTACGACATGAACTATTGCTTCTTCTCTAAGAAGTGGCGACTGTTGCTTCTCTATGTAGTAGTGGCTGCTTCCGCTGGCTACGGTTTACCGTCAGGACAGAGAGAGTGGAGAGGGAAAATGGGGGCTAAGGTAGGAGAAAGTTGTGGGATAATGGGGGAGCGTGAGTGATTGGGTGAGTCGTGACTAATGAATGGGTTGGTTTACAGTTTAGTATTTTTTTTAATTGTATATGGGCCCAATCAATGAGTTTGAGCCAGAGAAATTGTTTGCTCAATTTTTTTAGTTAGCATATATGAAATTTATAATACATACATATATATAAATATATGTAGGAGCCACAAGCTTCTCTATCCTTGTGAATGACACTTCTGCAGGGATGTTCAGGGGTCTATTTTTTAGTTTGTTAGCATATATAAAATTTATAATACATACATATATATAAATATATGTAGGAACCACAAGCTTTTCTATCCTTTTGAATGACACTTCTGTAGGGATGTTCAGGGGGAGTAATGGTCTGCGGCAAGGGGATCTTCTATCTCCTCTTCTCTTCACTATTGTCATGGAATACTTCACACAGAAAATGAAACAGGCGGAAGAAAGAAAGGTCATCAAATCATATAGCATGGGATGAAGGTGACGAGTCACTTAATTTTTGCTGATGATGTCCTGGTCTTTATAAAAGCCAAACTCAGAATCCTTGAGGAACTTCATGTTTTACTTAGGAGATTTGGGGAACAAACTGGGTTGTGTATAAATGCTAATATGACCTATATTTTCCTATCCAAGAATTGTTAATAAAGCGTGGATAGACTACAAGAGGCCATGGGAGTGGAGATGGGCAAGCTTCCTACCAAATACTTGAGATTCTTGCTTGCTGGTGGAAATTTGTAGGTGAAAGACTTTGCTAATTGCATTGATAGAGTTGATGAGATGATTAGTAGGTGGCCTTCGCAAAAGACATCCATGGCGGGGAGAACAACTCTAATCAAGGCTGTTACTGAAGGACTTCTAATTTTCTGAGTGCAACAAGGAGAGCTACCAGGGGCTATTCTTGATAGGATGGAGATGACAATATCAAACTTGGTATGTGTGAGCAAATATCTTCCTATGGGCTATACACAATTGGCTCTACCAAAAGATGAGGGAGGTATGAATCTTAAAACTCCCTAGAGATATTGCTAAATGAGGGACATTGAGAAGAATAATCATCTATCAGGAAGGAAGCTCAATATGGGGGAAATGGACGAGAGAAAGATATCCACGTGGGCTGGATTTTCAGCCAAGGACACGAGAAGGATAGCCACGAACTGTCAATGTCATGAAGGACCTATGGCAGCAAGTGAAATATTTATTTGACCCTCATGGAATGAGGGATTGACGGCTCAAAAATTCAAAACCTGTGGGAGGTAACAAGAACAAGAGCAGCAAAAGACAAGGAGATGGAACATGTTTGGCTTGGGAAACAAGTGTCAAAAATCAAAATGGAGCATGTGTAATTACAAAATTATGCATGGTGCATTGGCCACACTCGATAAGATGCATAAGTGGAACAATAATGTCTCTACTATTTGTTTGTTGTGCAATGAGGAGACCCATAACCATATATTTGGAAGCTACAAATTCACAAAAGAAATATGAGAGCTGACATGTAAAGAATTTCGAGTGCAATTGCCTTTGAAAGAAGATGCAAGGAGGATGATAACTCATTGTGGAGGAGAGGGTAGGAAGAGAATCTTGTTTGCTGCACTTTGCTATCATATATGGAACGAAAGGAATGGTAGAAGACACGGAGGTACAACCAAAAGCATGAGGAGCATAGCTGTAAAAATTTGTAAATGTATAAAGCGCAAGCTACACGTTAGATAGTTTGTGTGACTTGTTATGTTTTTTGGGTATTGTGTTGGGCTATATGTAACTCTTTAACCTATTATATTTTTAGGAGGGAGTTGAGATATATTTATCTGATTTCGATAAATATACATATTGTAAATTTTTTGGACTTTTAATATATTATTATATATTATTATAACATATATGCTTCCAAGGCTTACCCTGGCCTCACTTTGTTTCGAATATAGTTATTTGATCTCAAGTGATATTTTCTTATCTTCCCACACATCTATCTCAACATATACATTTCAACCACATTCATATTGTTGAGACCTTGTTTCTTTACTTGCCAACATTCACTCCCATATAGCATGGTTGACCTTATAGCTGCTCTATAAAACTTTACTCTTTAATTTGAGAAGGATCTTCTAAGCACACGCTACTCCAGTGCACTCCATTTCAACCATCATACTATGATCTTGTGACAAACATCATCTTGGACATCACCATCCATTTGAATAATAGAACCCAAGTAGCAAAACTGGTCACAACACTCCATCCAGCTTGGCCCCACCATCTACAATTCTAGACTGGCTGAAATTGCACTACATATACTCGATTATGCTTCTAATGATCTTCACTCCATTTGATTCCAATGCATTTTCTCCAAAGTTAAACTATATCATTCAATCTTTCTTTGGTTTCATCAATCAACTCGGTATCACCATCAAATAACATGCACCAAGGAATATCATCCTGAATCTGCTTTGTCAAATCATCCATGACAAGAATGGTTGGATATGGGCTTAATGTTGATCCTTCATGTACCCCAGCTGTGGTAGGAAAGGTTGGGGTCTCTCCTCTAGTAGTCCTAACACTTGGCGTTCAGTTACCATAAATGCCTTAAATCAAGGCAATAGATTGGATTGACACTCCTTTTTTTTCTCTGCTCGACATGTTTTATCAACTATTTTTAGGAAATGTTGGAAGTTGATATTTATTGACCTAATCAACATGGGGGGGGATAGAAGATAGAAGCTCCTAAAGAAAGATAAAAAATATCATTTTCTAAAAATCTGGGTGCTTTGTGGGTAGATCTCTTCTCCATTAACTTCAAGCTTCCCAGTCTCTGTCCGAAATGATGAGCTGCCTCAGAGGGACTCCTCAATCCTCATTTGAGTTTGTATGAAAGCAGTAGCGGAGCCAGAAAGTCTGACCAAGGGGGGCACCATTAGTGTAGAGCCTAAATTGGAGATATTGGGTGGGGCACAATATGCATTTTTCCATTAAAATCCAGCCAATTTATGACTGATTATTAGTAAATTTGAAAACCTGGGTAGGGCATGTGCCCACCCCGGCCTCCATGTGGCTACGCCACTGTATGAAAGGCTAGGTGCATGGGAATACAATGCCTTTGTTCATTGGGATCCCATCTCGGGTGGTTAGGTCAGTCATGCATTTTACAACTTTTTTTTTGGGGAGGCTGGTTTAAGCTGATTTCAAGAATCACACGTAGACATGCAAGCATTGAATCAAAAGAGAGAAGCTTACATAGCACAATCAAAATATGGGTGTAAAAGAGGCAAGGGTACCTAATGCTTAACATATAATTTTACTGGGTCGCTCTAATGTGTCACTTTGCTTATCAGTTTGTGAACGAGTGGATGCATAATTGCCATAGCTATACGTAGGTGGAACACAATGCCATATGATATTACACTTGTCTATAAAAATTTATTGACTTATAAATGCTATCTTGTATTTACTCACATTTTTTCGATAACGTCATAGACAGATTTCAACAAGCCTACCCATATTGATTTCTTTGGCAAATTACTTTGAAAGTTGCTCTGTCTTCATTGGCATCTAAGGCAAGTGTCCAGATGCGTTGTTAATTTTTCTAGTGTGAAGTAATATTCAAATCTAGCCAATAGGATTTGAGTGGCAAGCTTGGATTCTTAATTGAATCATATCAGTAAACAAGTTACCTTTTTTCCACAATAGAATCTTTTGATTATGAAAGGCTGCTTGCTCATTGAGAAATGAATCCTATTTGGCAATTTAAGGATCTTGCTTCCAAATATCAAATGAACCAAAGATTGTGAGAATTTGTACAAGATTCAGATGATGTAGTTTTTTCATATCCATCAAATCTTACCTAAACCATATGGCCACTTCATTTTAATTGTGGATGATGTCTTTGCTCAATTACAAAAGATACATTGAGTTGTTGTTATCAAGTTGTCTCAAAGCATAGACATTATGATGTTCTTCACACAATACCTTTTTACTAATTGTTGATGACTTAGTTTGCAAATATAGTCAGTCATCTCTAATTTCTAATCTTGGAATTATTGATCAGTGTCATTTCATAATAATTTATTTGGATATTTAAGTATAATTTTACCAGGATTTTCTGATATGGGAGTTACTTTACATTTTACAAGCAAAATATACTTTCAGGATCTTCAGAGTATATTGCATTTATCTTAATACCAAATTTCCCTTAGGTTACAAATAGGTGTCAAAGTATAGGTGATGATATTTCTCAGTGATGAGCATTTAGACCGGGCCAGTCCAACCCTGACCTGGCCCACCTAACTCAACTTGTACCTAACCCTTGTAAATAATATGGGCGGAGTGGGCCTTAATTTTTGTCCCATTAACTGATCTAGGGTAGATCCAGGCTGGCTTAATCCCAAACCCGAGGGTCCGATACCCGACCCACATGAGTTGTACATTATAATCAATCAATATACATATGTTCATATTTGCGTTCTTTAGTCTGAACTTTTAACAAAAACCAACGAATGTGAGTCTGTTAACTAAGAAATACTATATGCTACCCTAAACTTAGTGCCAAACGTATATTCCATGATCGGATGCTTGCATTTCATGTTTCCCCAAGGTTTTCCGACCTAACAAGGATGTTGACCCGTTGACGTTTCTGGGCCACAAGTCTTTGTTTCTATAGTTGGGTCGACCTGGTTGGCCTGGTGATGTCTGCATGACACCATATATATAATATAATTACATGTGTATATGTATTTACACCATATATATAATATAATTACATGTGTATTTGTATTTATATGTGTGCATATACATATAATATGTATATATGCATATATATATACGTATATGTATATGTATGTATATATATATATATATATATATATATATATATACACACACATATATATATATATATACACACATATATATATATATGTATGTATATATATATGTATATATATGTATATGTATATGTATATGTATATGTATATATATACATATACATATACATATACATATACATATATATATACATATACATATACATATACATATATATACATATATATATACATACATATATATATATATGTGTGTATATATATATATATATATATATATATATATATATATATATATATATATATATATATATATATATACGTGAGGCTAGGGTACACTCAAGTGTATAGAGAGGCTCCTTTCACTCGCACAGTTTCTTCTATTTCTAGTGGAACAATTAAAAGCAAGTAAACTTGCTGTGAAACGATGAAATTATGATGAGGTCGCTGGCGTTTATGAGCATGGAAAGACTAAAGAAAGGAGGTATTGATTGCCCAAACTGATGTGCTGAAGGAAAAAACAAGGTATTCTATATAATAGTCAAATGACTGCAATCTGTTCCATGTTTTATCCTGTGATTTAATTTGGTTCAGTATTTCTTCTTATCCTTTCTCTTGTTTTCCGTTTTTTCCTATATTCCATCTCATTTGAATGTCTGCTTACATAATGATGATGATACACTCAATGTTTTATAAAGCGCGAAGCGGGAGGCGTGCGGATGCCAACTGCTGGCCGCTTGAGCGGCAGGCGGCCGCTCAGGCGGGCGCTTTTTGGTAAGGCGGGTTTCTAATTTTTTATACAATTTTTTATAAAATTACACATAAGTCTATATAAATCACATATTGTAGTTAGACATTACTTATGTAAAACACATTATACAACATAATGAAACACCCAAACAGTGTATGAATTATTACACAAGTCATAACTATAAAATAATGGATGACATTATGACAAATTGCCATTAAATAAATACAACTCAAGTAAAAATACATGAAGAAGATCAAGAAAATAAATATAAATTACTGTTGTACCTGTAGATGGAGCATGATCCGTAAATAATTAGTTGATCAAATTGCAAATACGTCACAGCATACCAACATGAAAATATAAAAACAAGTAACAGTTAGTACAAGAAATAGTTTATGCAGTGCCACCACAAAATAATTAGACTTAGAAATTAAATTTCATAGACAATTTGCATGTAGCATAAAGAACATTAGCATACTGAATGTAAATATAAAACAAGTAGACACAAAATAGCTACATAGCAAAATAAACAAGTAGACATTAGTCTAATCCCAAATAGCATGAATGCCCAATAAAAAACACCACAAGTCTAATCCCCAAAACATCAAAACATGCTACAAGATCACATCCCCCCTTAGTTCAACCCTAATTGTCCCCGTCTTCCTCCATGTCTTCAGCACTAGAAAAGTAGTCAACTTCTGGATCAACAACATCCCTTAGGGGATCATCTCTTCCCTCAACCTCCGGATCAGATTCCTCTTGGTAAGCAACTCTTTTTGCCTTTTCTCTTTGTGCATCACCAGGAGTAAAAGGGGTATACCGAGCAGGAATGGTGGGTTGGAGATTTCTTCTGGTCCTGGTATACACCCTTTCTGTCACCCCAGATGCTTCAGCTACTTCTCCCCATGTAATTCCTGCACCTGGATAGATCTCATCTTCATCTGGATTGAGTTCTGCAAGCCAATCCTTTGCCTTGTCTCTATAGTCAGACTCCAAAGGTTCTCCCTCTGCTTCAACTTTTTCCCTTTTGTCCTTGAGTTTTGCATTGAACTGCACATATACCATATCATTTAATCTTTGGACATCAAGTCTGTTCCTCTTCTTGGTATGAATCTGTTAGACATGTCAAAATGAAAATAAAAATACAAATAGATTAGTCATGTTATGATATCTAAATAATAAATATCTTAGATACATAATTTAAAAATCTTGAATGTTTGAGACAATTACCATCTCGAATGTACTCCAATTTCTTTCACACCCTGATGAAGTGCATGTTAGATTCAGTATCCTCAGTGCCATTCTTTGTAGGTAGGGAGTACCATATCCATGATTTGTCCACCACTCCACTACTCATCATTAAATGCTATTAGTTAAAAATATAATAATGTTGTATATTGAATTTATCAAAATTGTTAAGTTTCAAGACATTTTACCGGGGTCCAAATCGGGATTTGCTCTCTGTCTTATGGCACTTGGTTTCCCAAAGGCCCCAAGGCTCTGTCTATAGGCAGGCATCTCTTTCTCCAAAACAATTTTATCTTGAATGGCACTTTCAGGATAAAAAATATCTATGCACTCCATGAGTCCATCCATCACACCTTCTCGCGTGTTTATCTCAGGATCAGACCAATAATAGTATGGATTCAGATAGTAGCCTACATTGTGTAATGAATAGAACAAAAAATTCGAATACATTTAGTACACATTAAATATAAAATTAAAAAGTCATACATAAAATTTCTTTACCTGCCACATGCAAGGGACGGTGGAGCCTTTTGTCCCATTTCTCATTAACAATCTCCATAACCCTCTTGAGTCTTGAGGAAGGGTTGATCATGATCTAGGCTCTGTGCCAACTCCTTTTCTGCACCAAGCATTGCAGCATATATGAAGCCCATGGCTGGCTTCCTCTCACTGTCTACAAGGCGTAACACGTTGACTAGAGGCTTGAATATTTTCACAATAGACACCACTGAAGGCCAAAATGTAGACGATGTCACCATGTTTGCAAAGCGCTCCCCCTCACCTGTCTTCGAGTACCTGCATTCCTCCCACTCTGAGGAACAAAACATAGATCTCAACTCATTTCTTTTGTCCAACAAGCTCTGCAAACTGAGGTAGGCCGTCGCAAAACGTGTCACACCTGGCCTAACCAAGTCACCTTTAGTGAACTTCCTCATCAAATTGAGGGTGCTGTGGTGGCTGTAAATAAAGATGGCTAACTTCTTGCACTTCTCAATCACATTTTTTATCCTCGGCAACTTCCCAATCCCCTCTAGCATGAGATCTACACAATGCGCGGCGCAAGGAGTCCAAAAAATTTCAGGCCTCTTGTCCTTAAGAAGCTTTGCAGCTGCCATATTAGCTGCGGCATTGTCAGTGACCACCTGCACTACATTGTCTGCTCCAACTTCCTCTATACAACTATCCACCAACTTAAAAATGAACTCAGCATTATGAATGTCAGCAGATGCATCTATAGCTCTAAGAAAACTGGTACCTTTCCTACAATTGATACAAAGATTCATTATACTTCTTCCTCTTCTATCTGTCCATGCATCTGTCATAATGGAGCAGCCACTCCTCCTCCACTCATCTCTGTGAGGCTCCAATGAGTCCTTAGTCTGTTCCACTTCTCTTTTTAAAAGAGGCTCCCGCAATTCATGTATTGTAGGGCCCCACAAGCCAGGACCAAATTGGCCAACAGCCTCCAACATCACATTAAAGCTCCCCAATGTGACTGTATTCATCGCTATCCCTGCAATTGGCATTGTGTTTCATGTGAGTACTTGCTTACCAGCTTGATAAAACAAGATGAAATGATATATTAAACAAGTAAAGACATGCTTACCAGCTTGATAAAACCATCTTGCAATGAACTGCACTGCCTTCTTCCTTTCTTCTTTCTTCAACTTCATGTTAATTTCCTCTTGTTTTGATGACAACCTCTCCCTCACTACAGCTTCTGGGTCCCTACTGAAAAATTGGTTAATCGGTCCAACCACCTTAGGCTTCTTTGGTTGTGAACCACCAAGAACTACCATATCCTCATCATCAGACCGCCCCCTAATGTTGACCTCCTCTCTAGCTTCATTCATTTCCTGTTGTTTCTTGGCCTTCTTTGCTGCTAATTTATCCAAATACTCAGTTATCTCCCTTTTTACTTCTGGTGGCACATCGGGACAAGGATCCACATCTCCTCTCCTTCCATCAAGGTGTTTCTTCAATCTGAAAATTCCACCCGTGGAGATATGCTTACAAAACTGACAGCGAAGGCGATCTTTACGATTCGGGTCTGGAAGTTCACAATACTTCCAACCCGGATCTTGCGACCTACTGTTAGGAGCATCATTTGGGAGATTCGCGGGGGCTTGAGGAGCAGACATATCATTGTCCATCTGCAAATTATGATGACAACAAGACATTAACAAACTGGTGTATGTATGATTTTATCAAATATATTAAACTATTTAATATTAATAACCGCTACCAACTGCTGTCCCGTTTATAGAAATTAGAATGTAATCATGTATTACAGTATTAGTATTAGTGTATTAATGAGGTAAAAATTATAGAAAAAAAGAGAGAAACATTACATGATAAACTGCTGTCCCATTTTTGTATAATTTCTAATGTAATAAACTAATAATACAACAACATATAATACTCAACTATTTAACTATTTAATATTAATAGCCATTGCTGTCCCGTTTAATGATTAATAGAATGTATTAGTATTACTGTATTAGTGTATTAATGAGGTAAAAACTATAGAAAAAAATAGAGAAACAACATATAATGATCGTATCGTATTCTTCTATAATGTATTATATGATGAATAAATAGCACACATAGCCATACACAAATGTAGATAGTAGAATATAGTATGAATGATTAAAACAACAAAAAAAAAGCAAAGAACAGGAGAAACGCAGGTTGTTTTCATGAAAAAAACGAGATTTTGGGAGCCAATGGATACAAAGAAGGGAATATAGGAGTACTTTTTGCTTAATCCTTCTTCTATTGAGCAGTAGATGCTTCTCCAAATCACCCGCAGCAGCAAGAACGAAGGAAACGGCCGCTGCACCTTCACTGTTCTTTCCGAACGTGTTGGTCTTCTTCGGTTCCGTCCAAACAGCAAGCAAGGGAGGGCTTGTGCGGCGTGGCTTGGGCCGCCGGAGTCTCCTTGAGGGCCGCCGGAGTCACTGGGATGTAAGGCAAGGCTTGGGCACCGCCGGCTGCCTCTCCGGAGCCAAGGGGGAGCGTCGCGTCGCGCGGCTGTCGTGCGGCAACGGTTGCTGCGTGAAAAGAAAGACGGGGGAGCGACGGTTCGGTTGCATGGAAGAGATCCCGCTAATAGGGATTAACTTAATCCAAGTGGGCCGGTGTTTTTTTTGTAAATTGGCAAGTGGGCTGGCCACTGTTTTTCGGGCCCATTACTGGCGCTCAAGAGAAAAGCGCCCATAAGCGGCCGCTCGAAGGGCTTCTCCAGGCGGGCGCACGTGCGGGTCAGGCGGGCTCCAGGCGGGCGCTTATTGGGCCGCCGCCCCAGTGGGTGCTTTTGGGCCCAACCAGGCGGTTGAGAGACCAATCCGCTCAGGCGGGCGCTCAGGCGGGCGCCTGCCACGCTTTTCAAAACATTGGATACACTCATCAGAAGGAGATTATTTAATAACATACAATAGCAGCTCAGTATATTTGTAGTTAAATTATTATACATAGTTTTCTCTTCTTACCTTGTTTTACTTTGCAATCTATATTATTCTTTTCGTTTCATTTAATGTTATCTATCTACTGGGGTTTGACTGTAAGACAAATACGTTTTTAATTTGTGTCAATCTGCATTGACATTAACATAGGGGGTAATAGATGTATGTTGGTGGCGCTAAACGGCTTGATTATGTCCAGAGATTATGATATAGAATCTTGAGACTGCAAAATCCTTTGAGTTACAACAAAATATAAGTTATGTAGAAGAATAAAAGAGAATGATTCAGGGTAGTTATACGTATTAAATAGGTGCAGTTAGAAACTTTAGCTTCCAAGTATAAGCAAAGATCAATAGAGATTATTACCTACAGGTACAATTAGAGATAGCTCAAATAAACAGTGAGAGTTCTGAAACTAATTAGGTTAAGGTAGCTATCTTCACAAGTATAATATTGCCGACTTTCCATTTGCAAATCATCACCATTGTATGCATACCAAAAAACCTAACCATCTTCTGTCCATTGATGCGTATTACCTTGGACAAACTACCAATAACGTCATAGGAAATCTGGTAATGCTGACTTTCCATATGTAAACTTGTCTGTTTTCCGCTTTCTGTACTGAATTGACTTAAATACAATTCCATATTCGTCTATAAGGTCGTTGTTGATTAAATGTTTTTTCATAAGCAAACACAAGATTGAGAAAGATGTTCTTAATGTCCGAGCTTACAGAATAAAAATCCAAATCACGCATGCATACAAACGGTTGTGGCATCTTTATGGTTTCACAAAACTTTCATAGGTGGTTCCCCATGGGATTTATATCAAAATGGTTCATTTATTAACAGTAATTATCTCGCTGTCGATTATTTCTAAGAGTGATTCATACAGATGGTACATAGTTGAGCTCAACACCCACTTTCGAGAAGCTGTGTTGAATCGTCGAGCAGATATAGAAAACAGGGAGAAAGAAAGGCAAAGTCCAAAGAGGAGGGAGGTAGTGGGTCGCCAAAGAGGGACGGGGAAAGTGAAAGTAATAAATGCAGTACGGTTCAGATGGCAATTGTGCAGGGATAGGAGTGGTCCACATGTGGACGTTGTTCTGTCATGGACGCTTTTGCCTTCCATCCAACGGTTAAAAACTTAGGTGTACAAGATTTACAATACACTCGAGTGTATTGTACCTCGACTCTCTCTCTCTCTCTCTATATATATATATATATATATATATATATATATATATAAACTCTCTCTCTCTCTCTCTCTCTCTATATATATATATATATATATATATATATATAAACTCTCTCTCTCTCTCTCTATATATATATACATATATAGACACACACATACACACATTTACATATGTGGTGTTTATAAACTTTTATATAATCCACTATATGAAAGCATGTGATACCGAATTATGAAACATCAAACATACGAAATCAAGCTTCTATTAGTAAAGAAGCAACCCAATTGTTTTGCAATGCTCAAAACTAGTCATAAATGACTGAATTAGTGAATATCTCAATATATGGAAACGGGAATGGAAATTAGTCACATGATTGTTTCGGGAGGAAATATAAAATCAACACAACCCTGCCGAGTAACTGTTTTGGCTTTAAAATGGATGATTCACCGGGTCAAAGGTGGGTCTTGTCCAAAAACATATTTTAGCTTCACCCGAGCCGGTAAGCCTATCGGGTGGCGGTTCAACTGGCTGGTTGGGCTCCGGGTGTTAAAACATTGGTTTTCCCTAGCTGACCCCTAGTTCCCTCTATGACCATGATGCCAGCCTGCCAGGAACTATTTTATTAAGCCACCACAACCAATAGGCATACCTGTAAATGGATATCTGGGATCCGTACATTCGACTGGATTCGAGTTTGAAATTTTGAAAAAAATCCGACATTCGCAGAATTCAGATCTGAAAATTTCAGATCGGATATCGCTGTATCCGCTTCAAAAAAAATCCGAATTCAACAAATATTTACTTATATTACTAAAAATATGTTATTTATATATAGAAATTTGAAAATATAGATGTTTTTATCATACATACTTAATGTAATATCAACATTTTCAATATATAATATATTTATTAACATTAAATGTATGTTTTTTTTGGTTCGGATCGGTTGTTTATCCGAATTCAGATATTGTCCCTTCGGATTAGATTCGTTTTTTTTGGATTCTAATACCGAGTATAGCTTAGGAAGCATGGACACGGATATAGACACAAGACACATCGATTTTCAAATATATTGGACACGGACACACGTTGGACACGACAATGACACATACATATGCATATGCAAATATATACTGATATGCACATATACATATTTTTACAAATTTATTTATAGACATATCAAAGTACACATATTTACACATACATCGATATACATATACATACACAGTGTTTTAAAAATCGTACTGAGCGGCTGCTTAATCGCTAACAGGTCCTTGCTGATTAATTATCCCCTAAAGCAGCTGTGGAGTGGTTTGAAGAAAAGCGGCTGCTTTTTGCCTGCTTCACCCTCTTTTTTCCCGCTTTTAAAAAAAATACTGTTGTAATCATGTAACATTAAGTACAATTGGTATTGGCTGTATTATATTAAACTTGCATTCATTAAATGATGTATGATATAACTAGTTCTAATTTAGAATGCATACTTTGTATGCAAGCTGTAATAATAGTGTATTGCTGTATTGTATTATGTATCCAAGTAAATTATGTTTAACAATTATCTAATTTAGAATGCATACTTTGATTGGATGTACTGCTCTCATGTATGACTAATTTTGATGTGCAAATGCAACAATATGTTTGTAAAGTATCTATGATAATTGATGTCTATTGTTTCTTGTTTGGCTATGTAAACATGTGATACAAATTTGTTGTTGTATCATGTATATACACTTATTATTTTATTGGTGTAGGGTGCTTTATCTATGACAAGTATATTATTTACTACATAATATAGCTATCTTCATTATGTTATAGATGTGTTATAAACTATTTGGGTGTTTTATATTGTTGTGTATAAAAGTACCAAAAATATTGTATTGATATACATATGTATGTAATTTTGCTTAAAAGTTTATGAGAAATTAAAATCTGTTTTTTCAAAAAAGCATTCGCTTAATTGTCCGCCTGACGATTAATAGGGTACAAGGTCCCGTCCGCACGCTTCCCGCTTTACGCTTTTTTGTACCTTACACAACATGGAATTGATACATATAATATCCATCTATCCAACTATGTGAAGTCATTACATGAGAGTTTAAGAAACAAACATAAAGGAAATATAATATCAAACTGAAAGTTCGCTTAAGATGTGAATGTAGGCTTTATAATATGAAAAATGATGAAACTGCTAGTATATTTACCTAATAAGCACGGACACAGATATAGACACGGACATGGGACAACAAATTTAAAAAATATAGGACATGGACATGGCATTGATCAAGGCAAATATATAGATAAATAAATGTTTTTAGAACATATTATGACATGTAATGCTATATGTATAAACACACAAAATGATCTAAATAGATTATCCATAGGGGAAATCACCATGAAATCCAACAAGCAGATAACATATAACATCATATCCACAAGTCACAATATATATTAAGTCACAACATATATTAAGATGGTTGATTATAAAATTGTCATTGTAAAATATATGGAATTGTAAAAATTAAGAGCAATAGAACTTTGGGGCATTAGTTTCTTTTATTGTTGGTGGAAGTAATGGTTAACGACATTTACTATCAAGATGAAGAAGGGAGGGGTGAGGAGATATGTTGTTGCTGTGAAGCAGGAGATGGAAAATGAAGGTGTCTTGGAGGTTGAGGGGGAAGAAAAGGATTGGGAGTACATTGGAGAGTTACTTAAGATGGAGGGCAAACAAAGAGGAGGGAGATGCAGATGTAGAGAACCAAGAAAAAGCGTAGGTATAGGGAGGACAATATTGTGCTACTTTTGCCTAAAGGAGTAAGAAGAAGAGTAGGGGGAGTGGCAAGAGAAGTTAGGAGATGTGGAGGATGAACGTGAAATAAGAGGAGGGGGTGAGGAGCTGTGTTGCGGCTGCTTTGACATTCAATTTAGAAAAAGAGGGGCAGGAATGAGAAGAGGAACAAGAGGGGAAGAAGGAAAAGTAAATGAGGAAGGGTAAGACATAGAGGAGCAGGAAAAAAGGAGATAAAGGAACATTTTTTGCATCTACTGCAACTTTAGAGTAGTAAAAAGAAGAGCGGGGCAAGAAGCAGTAGAAAGAGGAGGAAGAAGAGTGGAGAAAAGCAAAGCAGGAAGGATTTCATGGAACTAGAAGAGAAGATGATAAATATAACTTTTTTATTCGTGGTTGATGTTGCAGTCACTAAATGTTGCAGCAGTTGGTGGAGATGATGTTGCTGATGATGGCTGCTACTGTTGCTAAAGACGGACGTCGATGGCTTGCCTGTAGCAGATAAAGCTTAACCACCTAATGTTAGTAGGGCAAGGAGTAGTGGAGGACAGGAAGTGAAAATCTGGAGAAAACTTGTCTTTTGTTTTATTCAACGCTTAGGCTTAAGGGGATTGGATGGTGTGTCTTGGATGTGTCCATAGAGTGTCCAAGCCGTGCCCAATATTGCAATAAAAAGAATTCAAAGTGGACACTTCGAAGGTGTGTCTGCTACGTGTCCAAGTGTGTCCAATGGTTGTCCATGTTGGACACGTGTTGGATACAGACACATCAACCTCTGAGAAGTGTCCATGCTTTCTGGGATACAGCAGTCTACGTTCCATATTCATCCGTTTAAAGGTCTACCTGTAGGTTCACAACTCCCTCTTTTGACCGTGGTGCAAGTGTCAAGCATGCAACTCCTTTGTCTGTGAATCACGACTAATCTTCGAACCTACCTCTTCCACCATTCACATTGCAGCTCCTTTGATTTTGGTTCTCCTTCGGTTGCGACACTAGCAACTTTTCTACTTCTAAGGTGTCCGTAGTTTCATCCTTCCGACTTTTCTCCGGTCAAGGCACCACATCCTTCCCCTTTTCTCCCAGTCTTCGACATAGAGGCAGATCCCCTGGCTCCACCGTTTTCCACACTTCCAAGTTGCGGCCAAGAGTCGACCGACATAGGTGGTGATCAATGCTGCCCGACTCCTTCCTCCAATCCCCCACATTTCTGTGTATCCAAGAAATAAACTGACTAGTAGCCTTCTCCTCTAACTAGTGGCGCCACTCATTCTTCTAATCCCATGGACGAGCAGTGGTAAGCTCCTAATCACTATTGTTAACACAAATTTGTTGTTTCTTCTATGCATAATATAAAAAAAATGATTTGCGGAATTTTACCTCTGTTAAGATAATCAGGAGGGAGAACGGCCAATAGCTAACATCAAAGGCTTTTTTATCCCTGCCAGTAGTGCCCCAACGGGATCCGGTGTGATTCGATCCCGCAACCTCTGCTTCACAAGCAGCAGGCTTAACCAGCTGAGCTAGCTGTCAAGGACTTCTTCTATGCATAATATACTTCATACATATGGCATAAACAAGTAATTAATTTAGCTATTTTTCAATCATTTTCCAAGTAATGCACTCATTTTTTGTATAAGCTCCTATCTACCTCTGTAAATCCGGTGCAGCTGATTTCAGTTATAGGGCTGCTTAATATTCTGGCAATGTTCAAACATTCATTCGGTCGTCATCTTGCATTGCTATCATACATATCTTATGGCTGATGGTAGAAAGAGCAGCAAAGTTGAATGACTTATGTAACCCTCTCGATAACTTTTACCTAGATTCCGTTACGTGGGTGAGCATAGGAAGACCATCTAGTGTTAGTGCGTACAATTCTTGAGGCGCCTAAGCACAGTTATTTTTTTACTAGTTGCTAGTTGCATTTAATTGAATTCGATGGGATCTTCATCGGTAAGCATATGTATCTAGTGCAAACAAATCTGTTTACAAAATCGTAGCATTTATTCTGTAGGGAGCATTCACATGTTATTTTGTGATATCTGTATACCGTCCGCTGCATTACTTGGTACTGAGGGTTAGATTATGGTGCAGCTTATTGCTGCTGCTAATTTTCAATCATATGGCATGCATAATTCTTTGATTAGCTATTTTTTAATCATATTCTGCATAAGTAATGCAATCATTTTGTAAAAGTAAGCTCCTATCTAACTCTGTAAATGGTGGTCTGTCTAATTTCACTTTTAGGGCTGCTTAATATTTTGACAATGTTCAACATTAGTTTGGTTGTCATCTAAGTATATTGTTATTATTTATATCCTATGGCTGCTAGTAGAAGTAGCAGCAAGGCTGAATGATTTATACAATTCTCTCCATAAAGATATTCAACTTACTATACTTGTACATTAGTTTTGTTGCGTAGGTGAACACATGAATATACCATCTTATTTTTAATGGACATTGTTCCAACCAGTAGCTCTTGCTTTCTTGATTTTAAATTCTTGACCTAACAATTTGAGAGGTCTTATATTTGAATCGCATTGCAAGCAAGCAACAAGTGGAGTACCTTAAAAGACAGTTTGATAGGTTGTAGTCGGATGAGTGTGTGGCAGTGAAACTATACAGTAAACTCTCACTTTTGACTGTACCCTACCAAACAAGCTCCAGATGTGCTTTTGATTAAAGGAAAAAAGACAATCACACTAATTATTGTCAACTGTTCATTAATGGATTGTTTAGTTAGACTTAATAAATATAAACATATTGCTATATGAAATATAATGAAATAATCTATCTTCAGTACCATGATTGTTTTTTGGATTCTCAAGTCCTTTTAGCCTTCAGAAAATGTCACGTGCTGAGTGTTGGTTATTTTCTTATTCCTAGTACAAGATTATGGTAAATTCTTCTTTCATGTTTATTATGTATGGCCAGTTTTCGTTTTGAATGACTGGTTTGTATTCTCTCTCACATAAATTACCATCAATTATTAGTTTATTTGTTTCAATGCATGTGTCTATTCAGAAATCTACTATATTGATATTGTGACAAGGCCAGGAGCTCGCTCCTTGTTGCTAGTAACTGGGATTAAAGTTATATATTCTTTCTGCAGGTAAGGCGGTAACTGATGCAACCCACAACTCTTGTTGTCATTGCTACTATTGTGGACTTCAGATAATACACCTATCAGCCCAGGAGGTTGTTTTTATCAGGCTTTGGCAATCTAGTATTGAAGTAACATGGCACTGCCACAGAGCCAAAGCACTTCAATGCAGCGCCTTCACTATGTTGAAAAGAGGATAGTTCGTGTGCTGGAGCTTGCTGGAGGAGTGATGGACGAGCTTGCCAATGCCAGTGGCCCCCGGATGGAAACCATCTCCACTCACTGCTGTGAGTTCATGCAATCCATCAAGGAGATCCAGCTCACTCTTCGTGAGGAGATCAAAAGTGCCTGTGAGTACCGTCCTTTTGAGAAGTCGGATTACAGTGCAAGGATACACAATGAGATTTGCTACAGCAAAGTGGACTATGTACTCGAGCGTTTGGACGACATGGAAAAGACCATCAACAAATGTAAAGTGACGGACTAAGGCATGATTCCTCTTTCTTTGATGGTGATATCATATTGCTGCCCTTTCTGAGAGGATCTCTTTTCTGTCCTACTAATGTAACTACGATCTTGAGCTCACTGACTTGATTGCATGAACTTTGGTAATAACACAAAACAGTTAGCGTTGTATATCAAATATGTATGCTGGCTAAAAAAAAAAAATTATCAACTTGTGTTGTTACCAACAGGAATTTAAGGCTGAAGGGTTTTAGGGGATTTTGAATAGAGGTAATTTTCTGTTTTGTGAATCATGGCATTTTCTTTCGCACCCGAATCAATAAACAATTTTTTCTGAGTGCGTTAAACCCAACCTGATCAGATCTCATTCAAGAAAGAAAAATATAGCCTGGTTATGCGGTAGGAAATGGTTTAAATATTCGACCAGTTTGTGGTTTATCCATTCTATAGCTAGAGTTCGCCCCCTTCGGGTCGTGTGAGGGGCACACAAGTTCACAGGCTTCTCATGAACAAAGAATAATCATTTGCATTCTGAGTTGAGTAAGTGTCTATATGCCTAATCTGCTGACACTGTCTGGGGAGGAAAGCCATGCCTCTAGGGAGACATTAGGGCATGCTGCCGTAGGAACATAATGCAGATATGGTTCTTATATTGGCTGCTCAAGTTGAGATGACCGATGTCAAGCACTGGATATTGTCGCTGGGATTTGCAGGTAATGGTTGGAGTTTCCGGATCCTCAACAACACGGCGTTATTATAGAAATTTATCTGATTAGTTAATGAATAGATGTTGGTCATTCTGATGCCGACAGGCTTAAGATAATAATCATGCAAATGGAACTGTATGTTCATCCTTGTCTAGTGACATCCTTTGCCTCCGGCTTGCTCGTGTTGTCTGGGGAAAAGTAAACTCCTGGGCACGAGATGATTTGCATGTTCTTTGATTACTATAGTAATGCATGACGTCGTCCTTAGCTACTCCAACCAGCTCCCGCGTGCATATGTGGTAAGTCCATTCTATATGAGGGTGCGTGCTGCCTATGATAGAAGCAGTCCGAGAGGTCGGTCCGGTGTAACAAGCTCGACTTGGGCGATGGCGGCAAAGAAGGTAGGTGGTGCTGCAGTTGCGGCCATCTTGGTACTGGCCACCATAGCTGTGCTGGCGAGACCTGCTTGGGGGCAAGGTTTACCATCCTGTGCGTCAAAGCTGGATGGATGCGCAACCTACATGAACTCCACCTCCAGGTTCGCTGACCAGTTGACGTGCTGCATCCCAGTGCGAGAAGCTGTACGCAAAGAGCTCCCGTGCTTCTGCCACCTACTCAACACTCCCGCCTTCTTCCAACAGCGGCATCTCAACCACACACTGGCCCTCGGGCTCCCCAAGAAGTGCGCTGCCAAATTCTTCGTGTCTGAGTGTGACGCATATGCACCAGCTCCGGCACCTTTTACTACAGGTGAGGCTTGGCTTAGCTTGGCTTTTCTGTCGTCAATCATAATTCATAGCTGTTCTTGCAAGTCAAGCTATTTACAATCTTAATCATTTGGATGTTATTCTCGATTTTACTGGTGCTGCAGGAGGTAACAGTGCCTCGTCTAGTGCTGTAACCCCATGTATCATATTGCCCACCACAATATTACTCATGTTCTGGTTGTTTGTTCTGGCTTAGAGGACTGAGGACATACACAGCCTCCATCTCCGGCCGGGGAGTTGGCGCGCTGGTTGAACCATGTCACCAAACTTTCTCTGATAGAGGTTGCTCCCACCGCAGCTCTTTACTGATACGTCTTTCCTGCGTTCTGTCTCCAGTGGTTGGTTTGGATGTTTCCTTTCCCTTTTCGTCTCTGTCTTTCCTCTGTTTTCCATTCGATTTCTGCCCCTGAACAGGTTGTGAGATGGGCAGTATGTCTCTATCATCACCACTTCTTTATCATTAGTTAGATGCAGATCTTCATTTGATTTTCAATTGTCTCTATCGTCACCACTTTTTTTTTTGAGGAAGAATATAACATCGTCACCACTTCTTTATCATTAGTTAGTTGCAGATTTTCATTTGACTTTCAATTTAAACAGCGTTGCTTGGTTGTTGATGATTGTGCCGTACATGTATCCTTTCCTCGATTTGTCAGGTTCCTGATCAGAAATGGGCTCGTTTGCATCACATGTTTATTCATTGGGCCTTGGATGCTGATTTTGCCATATTATGTTGAATCATAGATGGTTCATAGTCAGACCAAAGCTATGATCGTTTATTGTTTAGGAGAAACCGTCCTTATTTAACCAAAATGGGTTTTTGATTCTAGGACTACATATAGGACCTGTCAAATAACACATATAAATGCATGCGCAGCAGTAAGCGGTAAGCCACTCATCCAATGGACAATACATCAGGCTAGGTTCATAGCTAGGCAAAGAAGTTATCACCATATCTACCAAACATATGAAAACATAAGTTGTAGTCCCTTGTACGTTAGGTCTCCCTGCGTCTCAGGTGTATGAAAAAAAAAACTGATCCTATACTTGAATGTAAAAGGTTGCAAGTATAAGCTAAAACAATATGTAATTCTTGTTGATCACCATGACTAAAATGAAAACAATGTTGCTTTTTTAAGGTTTCGATAAAAAAGTTCGCCACAGCCTGTAAGATTATTTTGAATAATTTTTTCTTAATAACCTATATGTATAAATGGCTATAATTTATGCAGACTTTGAACACTGATCATAGCCAGATGACTATATAGAGTGAAACAATGAATATAACAAAAAACAATACATGACCCTTAACCAAATATAGTTGTGGATTTTGACACTTCAGTAAATGATGGTCTAGAATTTTCTTATCTAAACATAGTATATTAATGTAAATAGAGAACAATGAGGTGTTACCATGGATTTTGAAATGGATCACTACAAATTCATACACACAATTCAATTTATATTTTAAAAAAACATTGTAGAAAATTTGGAATCATGCAACTGCTAAATTTTGCCATTAAAAATATGTAATGGCATCTTCTAAATGTAAGGATTTTGTGATTAGACTAAGAAACTACAACAATTTAGGTCAGCCTTCATGAAATCTTTTTATAAATTTTGACGAGGTAGATTGATAATCATGTATAATTAGTAATGCTTTTGTTGTAGTTTTTGCAATGTGGGAGCTTGTTCTAATTTATAAGGACTAAAGGTGCTAAGTATAATTAATGCATGGACGTTACACTAGATTCCTTAAAAGTAATATATGCAAAGAGAAATATACACAAAGTTTCTTGTCATGCCTGTATTTGAATTATTATTTATATATAACACAAAAATAAAATAACACTTAATTTGATATGGTTACACCACCAAAGAAATGTATATTGATAAATTTATTAGTTCTTATTTGGCATTATTGTAAGGAACATACCTAGTCAAAATTAAAAATAAGGAACAAACAGTTCATTACAACAATCATAATCATACTATAAAAGTATACATGATTTTCTCAATAAATTAATTCAGAATAACACGACTTGAATCTTCCTTTATAGTCATGAGCTTAGAGCTAAAGCAACAGGGTTATGAAGTACTTTGAGGTGTTTCATAAAAAACATATATTCTTACAAAAATATATTTGATTATAACTAGGGGACTATATATAAGAAACACATAATATAAAAAAGAGGAAGAGCCCTTACCGTAATTGCTATTTGTCCCAATTTTTAAGTAATACGGTAAGATTTCTTCAAATTTTCTAACAAATACATATGTTTTATATATCATTCGTTGTTTGAATTGACTAGACATATTATGCATTAGTTTGAATTAAAGAACAATATTGTCTTATTGTTATGGACTTTGAAAATATATGACTAGAAAATCAAAAGAAATAACTCAACTTATGTATTTATATTTTATTGACAGATTTTCAATTTAGAATCATGCATATATTATATATTGTCAATAAAACTATCATTAAAATATCATCTACATATATGGATTTTGTGTCTAGACTAATAAACTTTGGCATATCAATTGTGGATTGTCCTTCATGAAAGTGTTATAATAATTTTTATGATGGTAGATTGATATTTATGTACAAATAGCATGGGGGTTTGTTCTAACTTTATTTCCAATGTGGAACTTTTATCTAATTCGTTTGGTAAATGGAGACTTGTTTCCTTAACATGGGAATTTGTTCTAATTTATTTGGGCATGATGAATATGTGTGAAATTTAAAATATTTGATATTCACAAAAAAATGCTAGATACATATTATGATTGTATGTCTAGATCAATAACCTTTGACATCTAAAATTTGGGTATGTCTTCATGAAAGTCTTGTTATATTTTCTACGATGGTAGACTAACAAATATGTGATGATAAAAAGAGGTTTGTTCTAGGGCATGGCCCCTTCTGCCCCCCTTCATCCGCCACTAGGAAAATTAGAAGTTTTGGGCCTCCAACGTGTGTTCTATTACAGACTAAAAAAAAGACTTGTAAAATGTTTTTTATTGAAACTTAACTTAATGGCTGAGATGCTAGACTAATTGACAAGGATATTCAAGAAGTAAGATATGAAATAATTAACAAATTCAAATCATGATGATGGGGAGGGGTAGCTATGAATATAGTTGGAGATGGCCTTCCCCCAAAACTAACATCACACATATTTTGGTTCCACATAGAATGAAGGGAATGACACCCAAGTGGTTTGTTAGACCTGTAGTTGGTGATAGATTGATCCCTCACCATCTATTTCTCATTAGATATCTATTATTTGGTTCTTGTCTATATAAGCCAGTGTGAACTGATTTTGAATTTGGGGAGGGTGTCCTCTCTAGTCATTCATGAATTTGGGGAGGGTGTCCTCTCTAGTCATTCATGGATCTGGAACCTTTAGCTACCCATTAGCATAACCACTTTTTACTCTAAGATTAGGAGTAAGACCTCACCCACTGATGATTTTATTAGGTCGTATAATATCTAGCTAGTATCTAAATGTGAATGTTGTATCCCAAGAGAGGTAGGGATGAGACGTATAATTATATGTTTATCGGGTTTTGCAAGTTCGACGACTCCTACCATAGAAAAAGGTTTTTACAAGTCCAGTGGGACTATACATAGATTACCTGTGCGGTATTTTGACATATGTGGCCATATGCTGAAATCATTATAGACACTAGTGCTTTCTATAGATTCCCATGTCTAGAAAAGCACTTAGGTTTTATTGGGAACTAACTAGTCATCTTACATGGTTTAGGTTGGTGACAGGGATCCTTCCCCTAATAGTTCTCTGGTGTATGCCAGGGTGAGCATTTAGTTAATTTGTGGTTAAGGATTAGTTTGATTCAGGTAATCAACTAAATTCTGGTCTTCGGTTTTAACCATTAATATAACTAAGTTAGAATTGGTTATATCCATTACCGTTATTTTGTTAATGATTTTATAGGTCAAATAATTTTATTAACCATATAGCATTCACGTAGTAATATTGTTTGAAGTACTCATACAATTTTGAACAATTGTCATATCATAGTAGTATTCCATATATCATAGTAGTATTCCATATAAATATAACACTATATAGTGCATACAAACTTGAATAGTATATAAATAAGGAGGTTTATTTAAATAACCTTACAACTATATTGAGATATATATGTTTAGAAAATATTTATGTGAACTGATTGTGGTTATTTGATTAATTTGGTTGACCAAAATGATAATGCTTTTTAATCAACACATTAACCATTTAATCAATTAATTGGAATAAAATAATAAAATTGATCAAATAAACCAAATTGTTTGAATAAATGTCACCATTCAAAATAACCATTAAGAATTGATTTTTAACCAAAAATTTCTCACCTCTAGGTGTCTTTGGGTAGAAATATGTCAGAGTATACTTGATGAACCACAACACCGAGAGGGCTTAGTGTCAGACAACTCTTCAAGATAATAGTAAAGGATCTCACCTTGCATAAGATAGGAAAACCATGAGACTTATTAGCAACTAGGACAGAGGGGTTTCTAGAGGAGGTCAAGGTTCAAAAACTCAGTTGCCTTGAGGTTAAATGGGTTAAACCTATGAGTTTGTCTCATAAGCTTAATTTTGGAGTGGTCTCATGGAAAAAATTAGGAAGGGGACTATGGTAGGATGACAAGAGGTATAATTAGAGACCATGAGAGAGGATTGCGATAGGAGAGACTAGTATGGACCTTGAACCAGACCTTTTAGGAAGCATCATACAAGTCTAGAATGAGGGCTCAATTTATGTGTAGATATCCTGGGATGACTTGCAGATGGAGACAAATGACATGTGCCTAGTTAGCAATCTAGAGGGTTTAGAATGGCCCCTCTGATTAACAAAAATTTTATTGTTACTTATTTCTTGTAGATACACAATTTACCTTGTAAAGAAATGCCAGAGAGGCCAATCAGTTGGCATATAGACTCACAAAATATTGGACATGCTTGATATCTAATGATATGTTCTACATGCTTGCAAGAATGTAACCTTTATTTGTTTGAGTGTGTGCGTAGGGGGGATATTGATTAAAGTGTCTTGGCCTATCATATATGAAAATGTTTAGTCAAACAAACCAACATACAATGCTACAAATAAAGACACACCAATCATTTCATATATGTTTTGAGTCAGGATAGGTTTCAGATTCCTTGTTGAAAACTACATCAATCTAGTTGAGTACAGAAAGAGTGACTTTGTATCAACTTTAGTTTCTTTTCCTACTAGGACCTATGTGAATAGAATCCCCCCAAAACTTATATATGAAAAAAATTAGTTGTGGAGGTGGAAACATATATGTCTTCACACTGATTATCTCCATCCAATTATTCCTTACTTACATTTAATTTCTACTTTAAATGATGTTAATGATGATGGCATGAAACTAAATCCTATTTGTTGGTCTCATAAATTGGACATGGGGTCCTCAACCCCGTTCCATAAACTGTGATGGACATTGGTTCACACCTTAGCATAAGAACAACTAAATTCTTTTATTGTCAAGTGGAGATAACCCTAGTACCCAGGACACCCTCTTTCTACAGAAACATTCTCTAGATTTTGTTGGCATTATTGTTCTACTAAAGTCCACATTGGATCCAAGCAATAAATGCACATCGACCTCTATAACATGCTAAGTCTTTGAGCCCAATTTTAAAACTGGTAGTTTGTTTGCAATAATCTTTAATTCGACGATCAGTTTTTGGGGTTAAAAGGTATGGTTAATTTGTTCTCAGTGAAGATCTAAACATCCGAGGTATACAAAAAACCATGATAGAATTTTAAATTGGTTCTAAAATATTTTCAATTTTAAAAAAGAAATGCATAACCATTACCATAATTGAATATTTTAAAAATTTACAAATGTGATCATGAAAAGTAAACATATTATTGGAATGCATTAAACATAATCTAAGAAACATCCCAAAGTTATTCATATGATGAGATTTTTCAGTCATCATAGTCTACACATGCAAACAATCAATTATTTAGTACTTCATCGTAGATTTCACTTGTAGATGATGTACATGATTTTATCATGGAAAAGACCTACTCTGTGGTGATGATTGTGTAGATACTCTAGGATTGTAAAACCAAATCAAAATAATTGTGTTGATTTGTTTTGAAAATCTTATAGGAAATCTATTTTTACTATGTTGAATGATATGACAAGCAAACATAATATTGCATGCATATGTATTATTCCATGACATAGTAAAATTTGGCCATTTTTAATGGCCATTAGACCTTTTGGTATGAAAAGGGTATCCCAATTTTGTACTATATTTGTGCAAAGTCATGGTCACAAGTATGATAATGATCCTTGTGCAAGTAGACCCTTATCAACATGTCCTAAACATTTTTGCTCAGAAATGGGATAAATTACTCCTATAACTCCTACCATATATTACAATATAGACATGTTTTTAACATGCTATGACTGAATATGTGTGTTTTTGAGATTTTGCACATATTTAACATTACATTAAGATGGGATTACATTCTATCTATAGAGGACTCATGACTACATTTATTAAGAAAATTATAACAATTTCAATAAAAAGAATGACTATGTTCCTTGACTTTATAAGGAACTAAAGACAAAGGCCATAGATCTATCATTCTAGTTCTCCGCTTCTTATCTAGGATGCACTATAGAAGTAGGAACCTTTTTATGATACTTTAAGTAGTATATCTAATATGAGATGTCTATTGTCATGGGTATTACTTCGTATATTGATAAGGAGCTAAAGAATGGTTAGGAGAGGATGACCATGTCATTGTGCTAAACAAGAATAAGAGACTCAAATGATGATTTGTAAGTAACTAATAATAATGTTTGAGTACCTAAGTTTGAATATATTTAGAAGTACATATGGAGAAAGATAGAATAGAAACTAGTGGGGTTTGTAACTAGAATAGAAAAACCATATCTATGCTATAATCTTATTTGTATTCGTATCCTTTTAAATCACTTTACAACTATATATAGTTATAGAAAAATACAAACTTTACATTCTTTTGACTAGCCTTTTCATTTTTTTTGAAGCTAACATGAACACTGCCTCATGTTATCACCACATAGGTAATTTTTTATGTGTAAGTCTACAAATATGACCTGAGAGGTCCTTTCTGGGGGTGATTGGATAAGCCTAGTGAGTAAGAATATTTGGAATAAAAAAGATCAAGGCCAACCTTCAAAGTAATGACACTATACCATAGGTTGTATGGAGGTAGGTCTTCCATTGTTTATACCAAGGGATGACATTCAAGTTGAACAACACGCTGCACATTTTCTTCATGTATTTGGAAATACAAGTCTATTTTATCATATAAATAAAACATACACATTACTTTTATCCACATACTAATATTTGAACAACCTACTTTCAACTAAATGTTATACTTGTAGTTTGGAACCACTTTGTGCATATATTTTATAGTTACACTTTGTACCCAACAATAGTCAACCAAAAAGTTCATAAGTGACTACCTCAATACTTAACAATCTAATGGATCCACAAAATACCTCCCTAAATATACTATTCAAAAAGTGGAAATCCCAATGCCAATCAACTCCATCTCAACTACAATATCCACATCAATATTCTTAACTAATTCTCTCATATATGCCTAGTTCCACCAGAACCCCATGTACTCATCTCTCCCAAGCATTTGTTGTTGAATATCATTTTAACCAATATTGGCTCAATCCGCAGTTAGAAAAGCACAAATCTAATTTGAATATCTAACATAGAATCATCCCTGACTCAACTTTTTATCAAATTTTCGAATCTAAGAATGTTCTATGATAGGTGGTAATCAATAAAATTTAGATCAATTATATATATTTTCACATTATAAATATTATATATTGTGTGAAATGTGGGGGGTAGGTTGATTCCAAAGGAGGAGCTAGCATTGTATACACTAAAAATTGAGAAAAATCCTTTCATGACTCACAATAAAGGATGGGAAACTAGTTGTAGTAGGGAGTCATGTTTGGCATGTTTTGTTTTAGTTTGGAAAATAGTACAAATGGGCATGTAACTTGCATTATTAGATGTTTGTTAAACTCAAAATTTACAATATTCTCATATTGTTATTAAAGTGGGTAATTATCATAAAAATGACAAGATGGAGGTTCCAAAAAATGAAAAGGGAAACAAAATAGATAGATTGGGTGAATATGAAATTAAATAGAAATGAAGGGGATTTCAACCCTTGGCCATCTTTACTTATTTTATCTTTAAATTTTTACAAAGAACATTGTAGGTATACCTCCAATGCCCACACTCCCTTAGATGGGTTTTTAGCTTAATGATTGATTAGAAGGATGCAAAATTAAACTTAAGAGGTTTCCCAATATATAACAAGAGCATGCTGAAGATCACAACATACCGCAATTCTAAAGCTATGTCAGAAACTTCAACCCAAACTGAGACCTCCATGTGTTTTAGTTTTATCACCAATTCACCTCTAGCCCTTGTTTTGATAATTAGTGATTTACATATTAGAAACCAAGGTCTTCTATTTGTTTCCATTGATATGTAAAGGATAAGATAGGTTGATGATGAAATATACATTTCCTACAGAGAGGGTTGATCTAGATCCTTTTGTCTTCCATAGGATCTTTAAGAAACTCTAGTGTAGGTCAATGTAGTTTCAGATCTACAATGTATCCTAACATCTATAACTTACACCTTTATGCATTTATCTCTGCTATCCTTTTAGGGTAAATTGTTTATTCATCTTTAACCATTGCATATAACATCACTAAAATATTTGTTTCTAGGGATAATTTCTTTGGTATAGTTGCAAAAAAAAAACTATGATTGACCTCTCTTTCTTTCTGAGTGTCAAGGAGGAAAGGGAGGGGGTGACCCACTGTTAGATCCCTTAGATCATTTTCTCCATCTTGTGTCTTTTTTCCCATTATTCACATAAAGATGTTCATAATGCCTGCCATTCCACAAAAAATGTCTTTTATATCAAATGTAATTGTGGATGCCTTTTGCATGTTTTGTAGACACCTTGGATTTTGCTTAATGGAAGGAGGTGACCCAAGGACTTCAAAATGCATACAGTAGGACAAGAATCCACCAAAGAAACTCCAACCCGTCACAAGTGTCCAAGTCATTGTGAAGTAAAAAGCTCTAGATTTGAAGAGTTCAAGATCCAGTTTCACTTCCAAACTCCCAATATGGCCATTACACCGATAGAATGGATGTTATCCAACAAACATTCTCCTCCAGAAAATTTGTCAAACATACTTATTCACCAAGTTCATTATTACCATAAAGGTCATTCCATTGAGCCCCCAAAAACACTCTTCACATATAACAACCGTTATACACCTAGAATTGATATGGTCGTTCAACTAAAATTACCAAAAATCCCTCTCCACTCAACCATTCCCCCCACGACCATTCTCACTAGAACACCCATGCTTCATGCTAACCCCCACGATCAACATGGAAATAGAAAGACCGTTCTACCTACTGACTAAATTGGACATTAGCACAAACTTTGATGATGGAAACCATTTCATACTTGTGGATTTAATGTGCTACTTGAATATTTTATGGTTAAAAGAAACAAGGATATCCTACTAAGTGGAAAGTTGAAGATCAAATGCGCTTAATTTTTTTATGTTTTCATGATTGTTCCCAAATGCAAATACTCATTCAAAGATATAATGTACAAGTACTTAGACATCATGTAAATCAAGCGTTGGATTTTCTACATCCACTTACAACCCTTAGTTAGGATCCCCTACCGTTAGAGTCATTATCATCCATTAGAACACCATTTAATAGGTGGTTCAAAAGTCTGAAATAGGAACATCCTCGATCAAGAAACTAGTCGACCGAGACACCTTTGGTCGAAGTCTTTGTCGACCAAGAACCACCTCGATCGAACACTTGAGCATTGTTCAAGACCTTACATTTATGTGCTCTAAAATGTGTTTTGATCAAAAATATAGTCGACCGAACCAAACTCGGTCCAAAGCCTATGACCGTTATACCAAGTGGTTGGGAGTTGGGAGTTGGAAATAGACGTTGGTACACATTTTCCTTAAATCCAGGCTCAGTCTGTAAGGCTCCTGAACTTTCTTAATGAGTTGAATAAGCTTAATTACCATAATTGAATGCTTAGAACCCTAATCTAACCTTTTTATATGTTTTAAAATCATAAGACAAGCTTAAGTTTCAAATTTGGTCCAATTTGGACACTGTTTGAGCACGTTATGCAATTTTTTGTACATTTTGGACTTTTATGCAATTTACCCAATTGAGGGGTTTTATTTGCAAATTTTCACATACATTATGTTCTTTATATGTTATATTATCATTCTTGAGATTTTTGAGCCATGGGGATCCTATTTGAGCTATGGTTTGAAGGTGTTTTCATCAAAGGTATTTTAGGGTTTACCCCTTCACAGATGAGCTACTTTTAGTAGCTATCAACTAATGAATTATGTGATTGGCTGAGAATTTCGACAAAGAAAAGCTAAGCAGGTTAATAGGGATGGTGGAGGAGCTTCTTGTGTGTGCGCTTGTATATTCTTAATAGTTTAAGGCCATAAACACATGGGGAAGCTACTTTTACACCTCATGCTTGCTTCTATCCTTATCCATGGGCTATATTTACCTCTTCCTTGCCCAAATACGAAACTATGCTTGATTTCTCTTTAATCTAACCTGGAGCAACTAATCCACTCTATTTTTATGCGGACCCAACTGCTTTAAGGTAGAAGACAACCCCTTTTTGGAGAAGAAGGTCTCCTAGGGCTCCATCTAGCCCTACCTAGGGTTTCCAATGTTATCTTCTAGGGAATTCGACCAAGGCAAGTTGTTTTCTTCCTTCATTCTTCATTTTGCTTACTCTTCTCCTTCCTTAGACTTCCTCCAGGTCAGAATCCTACTGTTCCATGGTGAAAGTGGCTCTACAACTCAAAAATCTATCCTTCTTGTTTCTTTTTCTAGGATTTTGCTTCTTTGTGTAGAGAAGTACCTATTTGGAAAAGTTCAGATCTGAATCTAAGGTTTTCTTGCCCTATTTGCTCGAGATTATTGCTGTTTGGGATCTTACCTACTCTATAGAGGTGAGTTATATAACATTCTTCACTTATATTGCTTACTAGAAGCTTGTTAATTCATGTTTATGCCTTAATGTGTTGAATTAAGCATAGAGAAACCATGCTTGTTAAGAATTACGAATTTTTGTGGTGTTCCCTATTTTGTTCCAGTTCAATATGAACTTGTAAACATGTGTACAACCTTTATAAGGTGTAACATGATCTGGGACAGGATGATAGAAACAACCTATGGTGCTAAGCACAAAACGATTGATGGTTCAAATTAGGGTTGTCAAGCTATTTCCTTCCCTATCACACAACCGATGGTCATACCATTCAACAACCAATGGTTTTGCTATATTGGCAACTAATGTTTGTGATCAAGGGTGTAAAATTTATGGTGAAAACCTATGGTCACCCCCTTAGGTCAGGTTTTGACTCAATTAGACGTTTAATTATCATCCACTAAGTATTCAAATGATGTTATCAATCGATGATGACATTGGCTTAATATTTGATGGTATTAACTGAATGTATTACTGATCTAGCAACCAATGGTGACCTAATGATCACAATTAATGGTGGATCAGGTCATCACCATATATGATGAATTAGGAATGTAATTGTAGATTTGACTTAACCTTAAACCAATGGTTCCTTGGTTCAATTGATTTAATGGTTAGACTTATACTTCAATTGATAACCTTGAACAATGAACCTGATCCAATGAATAATATTGGATGATTCAACATCCAATGGATTAGAATAAATCACATGGTATTATATGTGGGTCCTAGTGAAGATAATTCAATATTTCAATACCATTAATTTGTAGTCTTACCTTTGCCATTATATATTATATTTGATAAATCACTATAATAAGTGGATGCATAACTCCCATGTGATCTAGCTTGTTATACCTAACCTTAGTGTAATTATATGATGCTTATTGGTTATAATCAGACCTCTTGAATGATTAATGTGATAGTGAATTACACTCTTTTTGTGTTGAAACCACATTGTAGTACTATTTGAATATCATAATGCCTTTCCATGTTAATATCTATGGACACATATGTGCTAATGATCTTTTGAGCCTTGTTTAAGGCATGGAATGATGGTGATAACCTTACTATGAATAATGTGATGGTCTTAACTACCTTTGGGCATGTTTGAAGCCATGATTGAGGTGAAATCCTCTTCATGTTCCAATAAGGGTTAAAACCCTGGAACTTGTGATAAGATATTGGTATCTTGTAAAAGTATGATGATAAGTGTAGTCAATTAATTTGCATTGAATGATAGCATGTGGTAATGTGATTAAGATTTATATCTCAAATGTTTTATATATTTTGAAGTTGTTATACATATACTCTTGTTAGAAAAGAATTAGGGTTTGAATGTCCATTTGTATGATTTATCCTTAATTCACCTAATTGGCATAACTAATTAAGTGAAACTCTAATCATGTAGTGCCCTGTGCCATAGATCTATCTGAGTGTTGGAAATTACCAGAAAGTGAAACGAGTATTCATAAGGGATACTCGAAGCTCATACTGATGAGTATGCAGGGTGCTTGTCATCCTAAATTCAAGTGTTAGGGAGGATGACAGTGGTCATACCTAGCCCTCAATTTGAGAACGACTGCAGTCATGTCTCGGTGATTATATATATATGATAATGAGATTGGAGGACAACTTTGGTTGTACCTCAGATGGTAGGGATGCGTATCTACCTCCTTTCACTAGTGACGTGACCTGTACCAAGGACGGACTAGGATGTTAGCAACTTGACCTTATGTGTCGCTATGGCGGACCCGTACTGACCAGGGGCGGAGAAGATCTTAGGAGTCTGGCTCTTCCTAGATCTTGTATGGCACTGATTTTGACTTAGTAGTGGTTAATTGGGACTTGAGTGGTATTTCTCAAATCCCTCAGGAAAATGTAATAAAAGAAGTGATACTAGCAATGTAGTATAATTGCTAGGGTTTAATACGTATCACATTAGTTGATTAACCCTTGTCTTATCTTTACACTGCATAGTTCTTACATGATGCAAACTTATGAAAATTGTACAATTCTACATGATCTTACAACTTCTTTGCTTAACTTCTTAGTATGCTTAAACTGTTCAATCTATTCATATTGTTTATTCAATACCCTAACTGCTCAATATATTTACTGTTAATTAATATGTTATAATCAATATATGTTGGAGAGAGTTATATCTCTCGCTCGGACTGGGTCTGGGTCTCACCCGTGGGTCACCACATTTTTTTAGGTGGTCGCAGGCAACGAGGTCGAGGTCGTGCTGCGGAAGAAAACCAACCTGGTGATCAATAGATTCAGAAGCCTGGTTAGTTATAGATGTTAGTAGTAGAGTCCTAGTGTCATCCCTATACTCTCAGGTCTAGATATGTGATGTGCTTTCTAGATGATATACTCGTATCGACATGAGATTTTGTAGTATGCCAATGTTTGTAAATATATGGAATGTACATGTGAAATATCTTTTGTATGCATGATGTAACTGAGGTCTTTGGACCCATATGTAAATACTTGTTACAATATATGAGAATGGAATGATGGACCTTTTGTAAATGTTCTAGAGTTTATTTACATTGTTGGAATCAGTTTTAATTATTCTGCATTTTTGACTATGTGATAAATTAGTAGTTGACCGTGTTTTGTGTTTTGAGTAATATCGTTAAGTGTGATGAGGTGTCACAGTTAAGTTGGTATCAGAGCTCTAGGTTCACTGAGTCTATAGGGACATATGACTTAGGTTTGAGTCTGTTCTTATGTATCCAACATATCTGATTATAGTTTATGCTTATGAAATATGTCTGGAGGAAATGAAGAACATGTTGAGAGTAGCTATGTTACACCAGGAGGAGGTGTAGGGAGGTAGGCACATGATGAGAGAGTGCCAGAAGAAGGGCCAGAGCAGCCCGCAATGCCTCATCTTGACCCAACAATGATGGCCAATCTTGATTTTCAGTCTATGTTTAGACAGATGATGGCCACAATTACACATATTGCTGACAGAGCGTCAACACCTCAAGCTAGGGCATCCACCTCTAATGTGGAGTCCCAAGGTATTGGAAAGACATTTGAACGTCGTAGACGTGTTGGGGCAATTGAATATGCAGGTAATTCTGATCCAACAGACGCTGACATGTGGTTGACTGAGTTGGAATAGGCATTCAAAATCCTAAACATCGCTGAAGAAGACAAAGTTAAGCATGCAATATACTTGTTGTAGGGTAGTGCTAGCCACTGGTGGGCCATAGAAGAGGAGAAAATGCCAGGAGTTGTGATAGGATGGGAGGAGTTTCGAAGGGAATTTGTTAGCTGATATTTTCCAGAGACCTACCTAGATGTGAAAATCTCTTAGTTTGAAAAGATTCGTCAGGGAGCTATGACTATCAATGAGTATAAATCAAAGTTTATGGAACTTCTGAGGTTCTGCCCACACATGGAAGCAACAGACAAGGAAAGGATCTGGAGATTTGAGAAGGGTCTGAGTATAGAGTTGACTACTACAACATTAGCCTTGGAGAATAGGGAAAGGTTCTCCATCTTTGTGGAATCTGTCAGGAGGATTGAGAGGTTTGCCATAGAGAAGCGTGAAGCTAATGCTAAGATGTGACCTATGCAGTTTCAAGGGCAATAATCTGGAGGCTTTAAGAATCCACGGTTTTTCCCACCACCGTTACAACCAAGGTCAACCTTCACTGAACCAAGATCACAGGCACCATCACAGTGGATGCTGAATAGGGGTAGAGGTCACAGTTTTCCATCAACAGGAGCTCGCAGTTCATCATCTGTCTCAATTACAGGGCCATTTAGACCACATAGAGATAACCGAGTATGTAATCAATGTGGACAAACAAGGCATATTAGATAGAATTGCCCTATGAAGGTTGAGGAGGTGGCTCAGTAGCCAAGGCATAATCAACATGGATCACAACAACGACAATTTGATACTGGTAGTGGCATAGGACATGGTCAGGTGTCCCATGCAAGATCCTCAGGACAGGTGAGTAGAGGACGTGGATGATAGCAGGCGATATCTAGGTTCTATGCCATGACCCAGCCGGGAGTAGTGATCAATCCACGAGTCATGATAGGTCAGATGGAGTTATTTCATTCTGATATGTCTGCTTCTTGTTTCGTATCCGTGTTAGTAGACCCAGGTGCGACACACTCTTTTATCACCAGAGAGGTGATAGATAGTTGTTATCTACCTGTTAGTCTTAGATCTGATAGCCTGTGGCTAGAGACTCCTTTGGTTGATTCCACTGAGTTGCGGGAAGTGTGCCCTTCTTGTGTTCTTTATTTCTCTGGACACAACATTCAAGTGGATCTTTTGCCACTTAACATGCATGGTTTTGATGTAATCCTAGGAATGGATACCTCAGAAAAATACAAGGTAGTCTTGGACTGTAGTACTAAGGTGGCGACGTTCCATGATGGAGATATACAATGGATTTTTCAGGGTGATAGGAAGATTCTTCCTACATGTTTGATGTCAGCTATGACAGCTGAGCGGTTGATGAGACAAGGATGTGAGGCTTTCTTAGCTCATGTTGTGGATACTAAGGCGGTAGGTCCTAGTATCTAGGAGGTACCAGTGGTGCAAGAATTTGAGGATGTCTTTCCTGAGGAATTTCCTAGCATTCCCCCTCCTAGAGAGATTGAGTTTGAGATCAATCTATTTCTTGGAACACAACCCATAGCATAGTCAGCATACAAAATGGCACCAACAGAGATGCAGGAGTTAAAGAAATAGTTACCAGAATTGTTAGAGAAGGGTTTTATCAGGCCGAGCACTTCCCCTTGGGGTGCTCCCGTGTTGTTTGTTAAAAAGAAGGATGATTCAATGAGGTTGTGTATAGACTACGGACAGTTGAACAAGGTGACAATAAAGAATAAGTATCCTTTGCTGAAGATTGATGATCTTTTTGATCAATTGAGAGGTGACACTATGTTTTCAAAGATAGACCTGAGGTCAGGTTAACATCAGTTGAGAATTAAGGCTAATGACATACCCAAGTCAGCTTTTAGGACTATGTATGGTCATTATGAGTTTGTGGTTATGCCATTTGGGCTAACCAATGCACATGCAACTTTTATGGATCTAATGAATAGGGTGTTTAGACCTTATCTTGATCAGTGTGTGGTCGTGTTCATAGTTGATATCCTGATATACTCCACGGATAGTCAACAAAATGAGAAACACCTTCATCAGACATTGACTTTTGTTGAGGCAACATCAACTATATACTAAATTCAGCAAGTGTGAATTCTAGTTATCTAAAGTGTCTTTTCTGGGCCATGGCCTTGGGGCTATCATTCTTGTAGTGTCCCTTTAGGCCACACTCATAGCACCTAGGAATAGAGGAGGAGGGATTTCCCTTAAGTGCTTCCCTTTGGAGTAGTTAGCTTCATTATCACTAGGGGATTCATCTTCACTTGATGGAGGAGTAGACCAACAAGCAAGTTGTTGTTGATGAACAATGGCCTCCACTTGAACTTTGAAGGCATTTTCCTTCATCTTCTTTGATTCCTTCTCTTCTAGGTTTTCCTCTTCTTCTTGTTTGTCAAGTCTAGGCTCATAGGCTTGGAGATTTCCAATGAGCTCTTTGGTAGCAAGGTCACCGAGACTTCTAGTTTATTCAATGGAGGTCACCTTGGATTGCCACCTCCTGTAAAGGGATCTAAGGATTTTGGAGTTGATAGTGCCTTGATCCATAGGATGGCCCAAAGAATCAAATCCATTCACAATGGTGTTGAGCCTACAATACATCTCTATCACTCCCTTTTTCTTACCCATCTTGAATTTATCAAGGAGACCTTTGAGCATGTAGACCTTAGACTCCTTGACTTGTTTGGTCCCTTCATAGGTAATGCATAGTTTATTGCATTCTCATGGGTAGTGTCCCAATGAGAGATCTAATTGAATTCAGAAGGAGTGAGGGCTGCATAGATGATGCTTATTGCATTTGTATTTAGTTGGGCTCTCTTCAAGGTAGCTTCATCCCAAATAGCTACATCTCTTCCCATCTCTTTGTAAGAAAGGATGACCACTTTCCATATGTCGCAGTTCATCCCTTACAATTAGAATTGCATCTTATGCTTCCAATAGAGGAAGTTTGTACCGTCAAAGATCGAAGGTCTCACAGAGAATCCACCCTCCAAGTTTAGAGAACCTAGAAGGTTGTCGCCCATCTTCTCGTCTCATGGGAGATATTGTTGGAGAAGACCATGGCTCTGATACCACTTGTTGGATCAGTGGGATCTAGAAGGTGGGTGGTGAATATATTTAAAACACTTTAAACACGATTCATTAGACCTACAAATTACTTCAAGAGATAAGGTTGCAAATATGGAACTTGTGTGCAACTAAAAATACATAGCAATGATGAGAGAGATTGAATGAGATCAAGAATGAGCTATGTATAATGGTTCCAAACTCAAACTAGGAGAGTGTACATCCACTACCTAGGGAGGTCAACCTCTAGGATTTTGCAACCATTGCATACTTATATTCCATTACAAGACATACGATAAGACCTTCCTTTTCCAGGGTAAGGATACCCAGCCTTCCTTTTTAAGGAACAAAAGGAGACAATAAACCTTACAAGGTCTTACCTATACTTTGAGCTAGAGTCTCCAACTTCTACAAGGGCTTACCCACTTTTGCAATGAACTGGACACCTTCACAAAGGGGCTCCCCTCTTGCAACAAGTCTTCCACCTTAAAGGAATTACCTACTCTCCTTAAGGATCTTCAGCCTTCACCTTCTCCTTCACCAAGGAGAATCTTCACCAACTTTGCTCTTGAGAGAGGAATTGGGAAAGGGATGATTTGAGATCTTTACAATGATTACAATGGAGTATCTCTCTCACACATAGCCTATCTCACTCATAATGACATTTTGTAAGAAAGAGAGAGAAAGGGGCTCTTAGTAGACAAATCCACTCAACTATAGCTAGGATCATAAGAAGCAAACTTGGGATGAAGACCAAGGGTTCCTATTTATAGTTAGGGATGTCTACTAGCTAGTAGAAGCACTTGGGGATGGATTTTAGTCATTTGAGGTGTTGCAACAGATCTATTTTTAATGTTTGCAACACTTCAATAGCTAGAAACACTTTTTCTACACACTCCATACAGTGCATTTGGTCGAGTTTCAATAAAGCAAACTCGACCGATAGCCCTATGCGACAAAGCAAATTTGAAGTTTCAATCGAGTTTATCCTGGATGAAACTTGGTCGATGGCTTAAATTTGTTTTAGCTGTGTAGGGCTGTCAGTCGAGTTTGTCCTGGGAAAACTCGATCGATCTGGCAATTTCTAAAATTTATCAAGGGCGTCGATCGAGTTTATCAAGGATGAAACCAAGCCAACAAAACTCTCTATAATGAATTTTGTAAATTGTCATTTGAATACTTAATATTCATTTTAAGCGTTCATGATTTTTTCTCATCTTAATTACAAGTCATGACATCAATACAAATGATTATAAAAATTGTCCTAAGGGTTTTAGGGCATATTCCACAAAAGTGAATTTGCATTGACTTTGGTTGGTATTTGGTCAAGCTAGAGCTTGATTGAATTGATCCTTTTCATGTACCTAATTCTTCAAATCAATCTCAAATAGAGATATTAGATACATATGAATGGAATGGTAGAGACATCATTAAAATATAGACATGTATAACTGTTAGGTCAATAGATACCTGCTGCATTCTTTCCTATATATTATAGATTAGAATACAAATACTATCTTATAATTCAAAAAAATCAAAGAGACAATTTCTGAGATGATCATTCTCATACTTTCGTATATAGTACTAGGTGTTTTGTGGTACATTACATGATTGAGAATATGAAATTACTTTGAAGACCGTAAATACACTATTGCATCACCTTATTTAGCTAATTGAAAAAGGGCAATAAAGTTAGAGTCAAAAGACAATTACATAGTGAGTAATGTAGGTTGGAAGAAAAAATATATATGTTGAAATTTATTTTGATTGATTTCATACTAGACAAAATGTTAAGAAAGAAGAACATCACTTGAGGTGTATGGAATAAAATTAATAATAATTGCTTTCCATTTTCACAAAATTATGTTAGAATCTTTCCTGATATTGCATTGGAGCAGCTATACTCCACCTCCCCTAACTTGGGTTCGCTACACTCCTAACCCTGACAATCACAAAAAGATATTGCAAGTGCACAAACTGGTATGAGTCAGGTCCCATTGTGGTGCTATATACAACCTTATAGGAAAGTACACTACCAAATTTGTAATTAAAATAGAGTTAAAACATTATATGCAACCATTCTCACCAACTTTCATACAGTTTAGATACATCCCGCTTCGCTCATCGCTAATTGAAACTCCCAATAAGAAAAAAAAGGAGATACGTTGATCATCTGAATGAGGAATGAGTAGCTGAACTGCTCTCTACTGGTTGAAACTCACATAATTTGTCAATAACAACCAATCTGACACCTATTATATGCAAAAATAAAGGCTAAATTGATTCAACCCATCCCACAACTTTTTACATAGCAATTAGAGGACCATTATATAATTTAAAAAGTTAAATTAAAAAATATATCTATACGCTCACGTGAGGCTAATTATTAGAGTAAAAATTATTTTTTAAGTAAAAAGATAAAAAATATAGATAAAATACCTCCCATACTCTTTTCTATATAGTTTTCATAAACTTATTTAAAAATTAAAACTGAAGTACAGATTCAACCCATCCTACAATTTGTCATGTACCATTACTAGAGGATCAATTTATAATTAAAAAATAAAAGAAAAAAGTTACATGTAACCCTCTTACACCGTTGCACAACCGCCTACAGTAAAAAAACAACTTTTATGTAAAAAGACAAAAAGATTTGTATAAGTTACCCCCACGCTCTTTCCTATACAACTAGGCATAAACTCGTGCTATGCATGGCTGCCTTAGTAGGCTACAATGAATATTCCTAGGTTAAATTTTGACAAAGAAGATGCAATAAATATGTACAATATATATCTTAATGGGGTTGTTTGGTTCAGGATCTTATCCGGACTAGGCACTATCTTCTTGTTCCATGTAGGTGTTAATCCCGACTAACCCAATCCGGATCCAGTCTTGTTTTGTTTGACAAAAACCGGATTGATGGGTCCATTTTTGATTCTGTAATCCTCTAATCCAGACCAAGTCAGTCATGCTATCAGTAGGATTTCGAGATCCCAGTTCGGATTTAGCTATGTATTTTGTGTTATTTTGTTTTATATGCCAGACTGAAAAATACAAGTTATGGGGCCAGTCCAATTTAATGAGTGCTTGCAAATGGATTGTGTTGCCAAACAAAAATAGGATCAAATCTAGATAAACTAAAATGGATCTATCGACTAACCTAGCCTGGATTTTGTAATCTCAATCCTGAACTAAACAAGGGCAATAGGTCTTCTCATACACACAGGGAGCAATATAAATTTTTTAAAAATGGAGAAAATTGCATCCAAACCCCTCTACGGGTTTTGTTATATAGTATAAATAAGTCTCCCAATATAACATATAATTAAAAAATGAAAGACAAAAGTGTGGTGTACACACATATGGACAAGTATGTAATTTCAAAAAAATAATGGAAAAAATTACATCCAACCCCCTCCAGAAGCTTTCTTATGTAGTATAGATGAGTCTCCTAATATTATATATAATTTAAGAAATTAAAGACATAAGTGTGGTGTACAAAAAGAGGGACCAATATGTAATTTGAAAAAGGAGAAAAATGCATCCACCCACTTTGTTGGCTTTCTTAAATATTATAGATGAAACTCCTAATATAATATATAATTAAAAAAATTAAAGACAAAAGTGTGGTGTACACACATGGACCAATATGTAATTTTAAAAAATAATAGAGAAAATTACATCAAACCCCCTCCATGAGCTTTCTTATATATTATAGATATATATGTGCCTCTTAATATAATATATAATCAAAAAAATGAAAGACAAAAGTGTGGTGTACACACACAGGGACCAATATATAATTTCAAAAAATAATGGAGAAAGTCGCATCCAACCCCTATGGGGCTTTCTTATATAGTATATATGAGCCTCCAACTACAATATATAATTTAAAAAGTTAAAGACAAAAGTGTGATATGCATACATAGGGACTGGTTTGTAATTTAAAAAATTAATTATGAAAAATGCATCCAACCCCCCTTCAGGGACTTTCTTACATACTATAGATGAGCCTCCTAATATAATATATTATTTAAAAGATTAAAGACAAAAGTGTGGTGTACACATATAGGGACTAATGTAATTTCAAAAAATAATAAAAAAATTGCATCGAACCCCATTTGTAGGCTTTCTTATATTATATAGATGAGTCTCCTAATATAATATATAATTTAAAAAATTAAATACCAAAGTGTGGTGTGCACACACAGGGACCAGTATGTCATTTCAAAAAATAATGAGAAAATTGCATCCACTCCCTCCATTTTTATAATATGTATTTTTTATAATATGTAACTTTTTATAATCTGTATTTTTTAGAATATGTAATTCTTTAGTACTATGTATTTTTGATAATATGTATTTTTTTATAATATGTAATTTTTTCTTATATAGTATAGATGAGCCTCCTAATGTAATATATAATTTAAAAATTAAAGACAAAAGTGTGGTGTACAGACACAGGGATGTGTATGTTATTTCAAAAAATAAGGGAGAAAATCACATCCAACCCCGTCTGGGGCTTTCTTATATAATATAGATGAGCCTCCTACTACAATATATAATTTAAAAAATCAAAGACAAAAGTGTGATGTAGACATACAAGGACCATTGTGTAATTTCAAAAACTAATGGATAAAATTACATCCAAACCCCACCGTGGGCTTTCTTATATAGTATTGATGAGCCTCCTACTATAATATATAATTTAAAAAATTAAAGACAAAAGTGTGATGTACACGCATGGACAAATATGCAATTTAAAAAAAATGGAGAAAATTTCATCCAACCCCCTCTACTAACTCTTTTGTATAGTACATATGAGTCCTAATATAATATATAATTAAAAATTTTAAAGACAAAAGTGTAGTGTACACATGTGGATAAGTATGTAATTTTACAAAGTAATGGAGAAAATTGCATCCAACCCATTCTACGGAGTTTCTTATATAGTATAGACGAGTCTCCTAATATAATATATAATTTAAAAAATTAAAGACAAAAGTACGTGTACACACATGTACTAATATGTAATTTCAAAAAATAAGATATAAAAATTGCAACAAACCCTCTCCACGAGCTTTCTTATATAGTATAGATGAGTCTCTTAATAAAATATAAACTTTAAAAATTAAAGACAAAAGTGTGGTGCACACACATAAGGACCAATACGTAATTTCAAAAAATAATGAAGGAAATTGCATCCACATATTAGTATATATGAGCCTCCTAATATAATATATAATTTAAAAAATTAAAGACAAAAATGTGGTGTAAATAAAAGGGACCAGTGTGTAATTTAAAAAAATGGAGAAAATTACATCCAACCCCCTCTATGGGGCTTTCTTAGATATACATGATGTGTTTGTAATTTATAAAAATGTTGGAAAAAGTTACATGACTAATCCAAAATGGCAAAATTAAAGACAAAGGTGTGGTGCACACACATAGAGACCAGTATGTAATTTCAAAAAATAATGGACGAAATTTCATCCACATATTAGTATATATGAGTCTCCTAATATAACATATAATTTAAAAAATTAAAGATAAAAGTGTGGTGTAAACACAAAGGGATCAATATGTAATTTCAAAAAATAATGGAGAAAATTGCATCCAACCCCCTTTGTGGGTGTTGGAGTTTTAAAAGAGAGGTCTCAACTCTTATCACCTGCAAGTGTACGGGGTCAATGTAGTCGAGTGTCGAACACAAGAAGCTAGGCTAGCTAGGCGCAAAGTCGTTAACTTTCATTAATCTAAGTCGAGTTATGAAAGTCGAGTTTGATTACATACTTAAAAGGTGAGAAACAACAAAAGAGCTTTAAGTTATAGATTTGATTCAAAATTTAAAGACTTAGACATTGGATTTCACAACCATACCATCATATCATATGTACTACAAAATTAAGCATACTGTCAATTCACAAGGAGGTTGTCATCGTCATGCACTTTCCAGTGACATGAGACAGTTCTCAACTTCGCATAACACTCCCGTGTCTATTCTTAGTATCGAACACAACCTTAAACCCTCAATATTCTCCATCCACTCCCGTGGTCAAGGGCATATTTCTATGGATCCTATTCCCTGCTCCCTCATACATTCTCCCCAAGCGTAAGGCAAGTATAGAACATGTACAGAAGGTGGCCAGCCAAACATACAAGCAAATAAACACCATAGGTATCCATAGAGAGGCAAATTAACTAGGAATAAACATACATTTCGAGTTCACATGAACAATGGCATGGGAGCTACTCTCCCATGCCCAAGAGAAGAGTTCCTACTCGTCCATAAGGAAGATGCACAGACACATTGCAGAAATTTCAGAGTTTTGCATGTTTAAGAGAAGAAAAAAGCTAAAGGAACCCAGGGTGTAGCCAAGGAAAAGTAGAAATCCGGCTAGAGGACGTGTAAGGAGTGGGATCCCATAGGGATCCAGTCCCTACTAAAAATAAAGAGGCAACATCCACCAACGTAATTTTTTTCTCAAAAGGGGACGAAACCAAATTTATTTAACATGGTTGTATCATAACACAAAGTAGCAGCGGAATTGAAAGATATATCTAACAATTACAAAGCTTCTAAACATACTAAAATTTCACCACGTAGGGTGACATAAAAGAAAACTAACTACATATGTAGAACTAGCTGAGGATCACCTAACAACTTCAAGTAAAATATCCCACAAAGACAACTACACTTGTTGTGATCTCGGTCCTCCTAGATCTTCTTTTCCTTGTCCAACACCTGGGGTTGGAAGCGTACCCCACAAAAGGAAAAGAAAAGAGGATATCAACAAAAAGCTAGTATGAGCATGCTAAAATGGAATTGAGCATTATATATTTTAAGAAAAAGGTACATCAAATATAGAAGGCTTCCCATGCAAAGAGGTAAGAACTACCCAAACAAACATAAAAGGAAAGAATCACAAACAAATGATAAAAGGAATACTTGTCATTAAAAACAATAATAAAAGTGGTGCCACAAAAGCACTCATAAAGATTTTAGGGAACAAAACCCATAACAACCTGCATGTAGGTGAGATAAACATAGCACTAGAACAACATAAGTAACAAAGGCAGCCAAGCCACATAAACTTGAACCTGATAGAGATTGGCACATAAAAAACTCCCAATATATAAAATGTTGGGCCAAACCTCATAAATTTGAAACCCGGGTATGGGGCACATAACCACCATCCCAAAATAAATAATAAGGGCACATAACCCAAAACCAATACAAATTATATTACTCTAGGGCTACTGAGCTACACAACATGCTTAATAGGGAGGCAAGTAAAAGTATAGCCGGATTTACAAATTAATCACCACATAAGTGATCATCATTATCAACCACCTCAAAGTGGGCATATAACAACAAATTGAGTTCCATAATGAACAAGGCATAATAAAGATTCCAAAAGAAAGTCATGAAAATATTTTGATCACAAGATTAGTAACAAGTAGGGTACTTCACATGAAACATCATTTTCAAAAGGAAAAGATATGGTTTTTAGATTATTGTCCATAGGACCAAGAGAAAGACAATTTACGTTATTTCTCAATAAAGAAAAATAGGGGATACAAACATACCTCTCACAGAGTCTTAAAAAAACACTTTCTAAAATTTGAAGCAAGATTAGAGTCCACTTGTCCTATTATAATAACCATATACATGTATTAGCATTATATGCATTCATTAAGAACTCAAAACCCTAAAGTTGTCAAATTTTTCTATAAACCACTGATTTAGGTCTTGAAAACATCACCATCATCTTAGTTAGGATTTTCTGATCAAAATAACATATAATATTAAGTATTTTGAAGATATAACTTTTAGGGTTATTTTTAGTAATTTTTAGTTAATTAAATCATCCTCAAAAATATTTTTTTTTTAAAAACTCAAAACTAGGCGTCAAATTTATTTTTATTAGATAGATCATATTTTTCTGAGTCTAGAACATATTTTACTTTTAATTTTGGCCCATGGGTTTATTAGTTATGAATTATACAAATTATTAACTTATTAATTAGATCCATTAAAATTACCTATTCAAACATCAGATTCAAGCGACAAAACCAATACCATTAGAAATCTTGCATTTTTCTAAATCCAACGAGTATTTATCTGTAATTTTTAGATAAGTAGATAATTAGTTATGAATTTTCAAAGCTCGACCAATCAGAATGTCAAGAATTGCCAAATAAGTAAAGAAATTTGCGAGGGAAAGGGAGATAGAGAATACTTGGGCCCGCTCTACATGGCCCAATCACCGATGGCCGCGTTGCGGTCAAACCCGCGTGGTGCCGGTCCATAGCGGATACAACTTGCGATCAAAAGTCGAGATTACCCTCGGCCGAGAAGACAAACAAAGAAGCAGCGAGGGGGGCAAAAATGTAAAACCACAGAGGGGTTTCTTCCTCCTCTGCCCGTGCCATTGCCGCGCAACGTGAAGCTATTGTTTGGACGATTTTGGGATATTTTGCAATACGCTACCGAATACAAAATCGATGCCACAGATGGAAAGCCAAGAAGAAAATGAAAGTATCCATAGCTTCAATTTGATTGGGGAGGCTTTGTGGTGAGAGGGAGAGACGCCACACGGTCAAGGCCGAATCTTGCTTACTGGCGGCAAAACATACGAGAACTAGAGCAATTGACTTGAGAGAAGAGCTGAGTAAGGGCCAGCGAATACCCAGGTAGGGTTATATATAGTTTTAGGTGTGTGAAACCGAGAGAAGGGGTGTGGTCATGAACACATGTTGGCCAAGTTTTAGGTATTTTCTAAATCCTCAATGAAATTACTCGATTTATGGCTTGAATGATGCAGAATCCTCTCACGAACACACCGGAAGAAAATTGAGAAAAAAGATTAACTGTGGCCCGAGATATTTGCGAAGTAATGAGGGCAGTTCGCGGGTGTACTGTTCACGATGAACATGACTCCTATGCAAGGTAGGAGACAAAATCTCCACCGTTAAGCCTTGATTGGACGGCTCATAGTGCACGCATCCATGTGACACATAAATCACTTGCCAAATCGAATTAGGAGTAAAGTGTGACATATATTATTTAAGTATTTTCTCTCTCCTCTTTTGAGGGTGCAAGCGAATCCCAAATTGTATAAAATTTTGTAGAGAGGCTAAATTTGATATGTAGAATTCGAATATAAAATTAAAGTTGCCTTTTGAGAACTTTTAATGGGTTAAATAATTCAATTGCTATTTTCTCTTTCCTCCTTCATTAATGGTGATAGGATTACCCAAATATGATGAAACTTGACCCACATGCTTTACTTAATATCTTGAATATGAATTTTCCATTAATTTTACATTTTGGAGTTATTTGTGTACTTATTTAATATTTTGAAGGTTCTCCACACTTTCTCTCTCCTGGTTTGATCTTTTAATCAAACTTTCTCCAAATTGAATGAAAATTCACCCAAAGGCATATTTTATTATGCCAATTATGAATCTAAAATTATTTTCCACTTTTGGAGTCATTAAATATTTTATTTTAATATTTTTAAGGAAAAACACCCTTTTCTTTTCTAAATAAAATAGATATGGTTATTATTATTCTAAATTAGTGAAACTTGGCCTCCAAGCCAAGACATATCCCAAGAAAATGAATATGAGGTTATTATTATCCAAGAAGTTTTCCTTTTAACACATTATCCATTATTTCTATTATTTCTCTCATTAATAATCCAATATCTCATTATTCATGTTTTAAGCATTATCTTTGATTCCCTTTTTCTCTTCCTTGCACCATAAGGTAAAGGAATGGTCTAGAACGAAACTACACCATCATTATCCCACATAAGATTATTTATTTCATATTTTGTGGAATTAGAGATCATTATCCCAATTATGAACATTGTATGTACATTAGTACATCATGTGACATATATTGATTTTATGGTTAATTTGAAGGTATTGTGTAATATTAATTTATATTGTACATTTTAATGCAATTTATTCATGCATTAATATATTTAAGGTCACTAAAGAACATATACTAATCCTTGTTTGGCTAAACCTCAAATACTAAGGGTTCTAAGTTCTTAGACCTGGAATAAGATTAAGTCCTAGGTTTCAATATGTTACAAGACGAGATTCAACCCTTGGAGCTACTCGAACTCAGACAATATTCCCTCCCAGAGAGCTTCAGTGAGAGAAGTAAGCTCTGTTGCACCTTTGAAGAAGAAATGGAGAAGAAATGAAGTAGAATGGAGGTCCTTTCTCAAGAAACCTCCTTCTTCCACCCCAAAATTGCCTTCCTTAGCCCTGGAACTTCTCTTGGAGGAAAAATGCTTTCAAAATGACGCGATATAAATGTCCAAATCATTGCCTTTGTCTTTTAAAATGAGGGGTGGTTGCTCTAATTTTTGTAGAAACTTATAAAGACATGGTGTGTCTTTGAGGCGACACGTCGTGTCACATTGTGTAACTGCTGAATAATTGCTACTGCTGAGAAGTACACGACGTGTCACCTTAGAGACACATCGTGTTTATGCTTCTGGAGTCAATTTGGGCGTAAGGCACATGACGTGTTCAATTATATACACATCTGTGTGTTGGCAGCAAGTTGTAGTCAACCTTTGGATCCTGAGGACACGTCGTGTCCTAGTGAGGACACATCGTGTCGTATGCTCTGTATTTTGGGGCTGAGGCCACTGGAGGCACACACGCCCATGTGTTTAATACCACACAGCATGTTCTACATTCAGTAAACTTTTCTGGGAAGTAACACGACGTGTATTAAATACGACATGCCATGTGCAATGTTGTTTCTTCAAGAATGAACTCCGAATCGGTTGCAAGTTGAGGGGAGGTCCCATTGAGGTCGGATTTGAGTTGGGCTATCTCCAATTTGTCACTTTGAATGTGTGTCTTCAATCAACATCATGCAACAAGTAAAATAACTAAATTATGGCAAGTTAAGTATGATTAGAGGCTAAATGGAAGGCAAAATGAACTGAATTTGTGTGCAGAAATGTACAATAAGTAGATATGAAATGCGCACATCAAATCCCCCTAAGCTTGAACTATTGCTTGTCCTCAAGAAAAAAAACCATAGAACACAGATGAAGGAATTGCAAAGCTCATGTACAGATCAAATGAAATGGTAGACGAGTATAAGACCAAACCAACCATGATCAACATGTTTATACTCATAGGCATCAATTCAACTTAAACACTTAAGAAAGAGATTTTTGGTTCATCAGGGCTGGTCATAATTAAATGAATCAATCAATTAAACAACACTAAGTAGAATTTGGATGACCAATCCAAACAATTAGTGGATGTGCAACTCAAATTCTTAGCTATTAAGGATATAAATGATGAAATCTTAGTTAAAATTAACAATTTTAGTTGTACTCTTCTTCTTTCTAAAAAATGACGTGATAATGGATTATGGGTTTTTTACCCTCTTTTAAGACATACCACCAACCATCATGGCCAGATCGGACTAACATGATATGTGGGTAGTTATCCATCTTTTATGGGGTATGAGGGTGAAATAAGGCAATTATAGAAAACTTTCCACAACGTCGGAGAGTCAACTAAATTGCAACATTAGCTAGATTTCATTCATTTGTTTTGAAAATTTTTCTTTGAAAGAGTGGTTGAAAATGCACTAAGATCTTGGCAAGGGCATCCTGTATTCTAAATGATTTTTTAACGTTGATTCACTCCCAAAAATTAAGACAATTACATGTTTTAGCCAATTAAGGATGTGAAAGATGAAATTTCAGACTACAAACATAAATCTAACATTGAACACATGTTGGTGACCATGAAGTTTCATTTGATTCATACATATTCTTTTACGATTCTTCAAATGATAATTCTGGTGAGGGAGGACAAGATAGTTCAAACTTGTGAATAAAAATAGTTCATTACACAAAATGAGCCTCACATCATACTGAACTTTCCAGGGGAAAGAGAAAAGCAAAAACTAAAATTAGAATTAAAGATAAAACTAAGGAACTAAAAATGAAAAACAACAAAACAACTACATTACCGGCCCGTTGCACCCCCAAGCTTGAAATTTGTAGTGTCCTCACTGCACCAATCAAACCTATGGAAGAAGCAACTGGGTACCTATCATGGGTGGCATTAGTGGGAAGGGCCAAAGCCCTCATGACCAGTTGGGAAAAACTGGTTGACGAGATCATCATCATCTGGAATGTCGACCAAAATGGGCTGTGGTGGAGGAGGTGTAGGTGGGTGCGGTTGTGGCATTGGATAGTGGCCTTGAGATATGTGCCACATGTCCATGCGTTGGACCATGTCGTGCATCACAGAATACCGCTGACCCATCAGGTCCAGGCGGTCATCCATGTGGTCAAAGCGTTGATGCATGTAGCCATAAAGATGCATGACATCAGGCATGGCCCAAGAATACTCTGTCTGAATGTCTGTGGAGAAAGGTGGATGAGATGTAGGGGTGCCTCAATAGCTTGTGGTCCTTCAGGGTCCTCTGCATCATCCTGGCCAGTAAGAATGACTTTCTAAATGTCTTTGTTTGTCAAGGTGATGTTCTCCAAATCAGGAATGTCGATGTACTAATCGTCATCAAGGAATTTTCTGAACTTGGTGTCATCATTGCAGACTCTAGAGATTAAGCATGTAGAAATTAGATATTGAATATCCACCAAGTTTCTGCCCGGTGCAGCCTCCAGAGCTGTCAGGTCTACCTCAAGCTTCTTGGCGAGGAGGGTTATCAATCCCCCACACATGATGTCCCCAGATTCTCTCTTCTTGATTTTCTTAATGTCGAAGAACTCGGTGAGAATGTAGTAAACTGCATTGATCTTATGGTCATAAACCATGCCCCACAGAAAAAATAAATCTTGTTTTCGACAGACTCCTTGTGTTTCTTTCTTGGAAAAGACCATGTACTAAGAAGGCGGTGGACATGTCTAAAAATTGGGTATGGATAGCAGATGCCCTGGTCTTCTTGGCATCATGAAACTCCTCATCAGTGATCTCAAACCAGAACTCATCATTGTCAAAGGTCGGAGGGTAGTTTAGATCCCCATCGTAGTGGTACTCTAAGAGCTCACATAATTGCTTGATGGTAAGTTTAAAACTTGGCCCAGTAAGTGGAAACGGATAATTGCATAAGGTTCCAACCTATTCTTTGGGTCCTCCTCAACCTTAAGAGTAGTGAGAAACTTATAGACAAGGTGAGGGTAAGTATTGGTTTATGTAGTGGAGTCCAAGTTCCTTCAGGTGCGTTTTGACTTCCTCCTTGAATCCTAGGGTTGTCAATGTTTGATCACACGTAAAACACATAGGGAGTACTCTATGTGAAATGAGGAACTGGTAAATGGGGTCTTCCTTTGTGGTTAACCTACTCTAGGTCATGGAGACGTAGGTTGGGGCTGAGGAAGAGCTCGGGTCATGCTTGCGGTTGGACGTTTTCTTCACCGACGCTATTTCTGCTTGATATTGTGCTTAAACGACCTTGAACATGGCATGTCAAAATTTAGACATGGCATGTTTTATGATAGAGGTTGGTGAATTGGGTGGGGAACACGATGTGTCTATTGAAAGACATGGCATGCACCTAATGTTGGGTTTTAGGGGAGACAGAGAAGGCAGCGGAAACAAAAATTTTCTTCTCCCGAACCCAGTATAAAGGAATCGCGTCAACATCTATACAGCTTATCCCAAGGCTTGCTCGGCGACGTTACCTCACGGCTTGTACGGTCTTCACCTCCGGTCTTGAACGGTGTCTGTGCAGCTCCTAGCCTCACCGGGACTGTCGGGATTGAAAGTTGTCCACCGAGCGGCAAAAATCTCCCGCCTCTGTAGTAGTCCACACGGACCACTTCGAACTCCGATCGCCTTGTTGCACAAGGCACCAGAAGGAGTCATACCCTCATGTTGGCATACTAGTCATCGACACACTCTCCTACAACCAGTCACTTTTCTGTAGTTGTCTTTCCCTTATTGTGCCTCCCTTATCGTGTAGCACTTGCTCGGGCTCTCCTAGTTACCACATCTAGAGAGAACGACAAATTTGTAGAGAAACTGGTGTTCTGAGTTGTCCTTGAGAAGCCCCCAGTAACCCTATATATAGGAGGGTCATGGGACAAGGTTCTCTACCCCGGGCAATGCAGGATTAAAGTAGGAGTAGAAGGGTTTGAGATTTTCCACAAAACAACCAACTGCACCAGCTGGACCAATCGTTTCAAGCATGAAATGGTCGGTTGAGGTCCTGAGCCGATCGGTTCACACCTGAACCGATCGGTTGGGGCACCTGAACCGGTCGGTTCACTGCCCTGGTCAGTTTCCGATTGACTTTTCCTATTTTGTTTCGAATTGAACCAAATACCAATCCTTGTTCCAATCAAATTGGACAAGTGAAACAAAAAGGAAATTTCTCACCAACCTGACTTTCCCAACTTGCTCGTTTGGACCAATTGAGCCAATCGGTTCAACCCTTGAACCGGTCGGTTCAGCCTGTCCTGAGCCGATCGACTCACCAATCTGAGCTGATCGACTCACCAATCTGAGTCGATCGGTTCACCAAGTTGAGACGATCGGTTCATCATATGAGCAGATCGATTGGGAGTGCATACTATGCAAAATTAGTCAATTGCAGTTTCAATCAATCTAATACTCTAATCAATCGATCCAACACCTTGAACACTATGATATTGAGCTATCAATTGATTGAGTGTTTAATGGAACTACTAAACTCCTTTAGAAATCAATCTAAAAATCGTTTGTGGATAAACTCCTCTTCCAGGTTAAATCCTATGTGTGTGACCCTACAGGCCCATTTCACGTTGGCAGTGAAAGTCCATGACACTTATGGCTTCACAAGCAAAGAGCGGTGCCTAGTCACACATCAGTGCTACCCAAGTGAAATAGAAAGTTGGAGAACAACTTTCAATCCTACAATCTGTGAATGGTGTTATAGTGAATGTATAATTCATTTGTCTCTGATATCCCGAATGAACTTGAGGCATGGAACAGTCATCCTGTCAATGTTCATTCACTTTCTTGATCTCAAAGTAGATTGGAGGAGATATGTATGACATCAATATCGCATACTGATTCACACATGTGTGTGCATGCCTATCTCAATCCTACTCATCAAGTGGCCATGGATATCAAACTCCCTCAGGAGGGACAAATCCCATATCTATCACTCACCCCTCAAAAGCCCCATGTGTCAAAGCCACCCAATCATCACCTTTATAACAACCCATGTTTCAGGACTGTGTTTGATGATGTCAAAGTGTACCCAACAACATGTGTTGAGTGTAGTGATTTCAGGTCAAAGAATCACACTCACCACCATCACTGTGAGAACTGACTGTGGCTTCCATGTCATGGTTCCATATGTCAAACTCACGGTGGGTCTGTCAGATACACTTCTTCTCTAACAAGTACCTATGTGTTTGGTTTGATATCTCCATATCATGACTAATGAGATTTTGTCATCAACTAACACCATAATCTAGTCTTGTGTGTCATTGTTGTCTATCTACCTTCCATAATGACATCTGACTAGGGACATGGAAAGAATGTACAAACTCTTAGCATCTGTATGATCTCATCGTTCAGGTCCTCAACCTGAAAGCATACGTCATTGAGTAATGTAATTATCTAAGCATTCAATCTGTTCTATCATTATCTCATATGACTGAACCAGAAAGAATTGGAAGCTTGCCTTTGATGTTTATCAAATCAATCTTAATGTATCCCACCAATCATCCCATGATTGGCTCTCAGGGCATACATACCAACAGACTCCCACTTGCACTGCGAGCAAATCACCCTTGAATCATATTCATAGTGATCTTCAAACATGTCCCACATGTTACTGTGCTCTAGTGCTAACATAGTGAGTTATGGAAACACCTTGCCAAAGTCGGCATTAATGGCATGTCTCTCATCTCTTCACTGTACGTCACACATATGAGATGGAGTTGCTGTAATATGGATCTAGTATTCCTTTGCTAACCTTTAGCCACATTGCAGGACTAAGTACTCCTTACTTGTCATCAATGACTGGAATATCTATAAGTTCATCTCTATGAACTTCCAGATCCATATAGTATCCACTAATGTTCTCTAAAACACGAATACTCAGCTTTTCCTTTAAACGGATTTACTGGAACGTTTCCATTTATCAACAAACATTCACTTTCATATATCCCGTATATATTTTGCGATTAATTTTCTATCCTTTTTGGAAGTTCGCATCAATGTAACTCTTTACAGTGAACCCTTCCTTATTTCCATAGAACTAGTACTTCTCAAGTATTTATAAAGTTCTTATGGTATTCCAGTAACCCTTACTAGAACTAGACAGACATTCACTCGTCATGTCCCACATACAAGTTATCAGGATGAGCACATCATATTATCATGTCCTACATATAAGATGATGAATGCATTTTATTCTTGATATGTCCACACATGCAAGATAATGGGATGATTACATACATGATAGATCCATATCTATTCTTAGTGTTCCCATTCTTCATAAGAATTGGACACTTGGCCTTGGGATACTAACTCCATGTAACATGGATAAGTTTTCTCCCACTGAACTCTTCGGTATAGATTGCCAATGCATGCTTTCTCCTTTTAGGTCAAGAGGTTTTTGAGAACTATCTCTATAGATCTCTATTCCTATCACATAGGAAACGTCTCTATCTTTCTTAAAGATAATTTCCACTTTGGATTTCCATTCTAGAACATTTCATTCCTCATCAACATGTGGAATGCAAATATGCTCCCACTAAATCACAGATCCCTTCTTTATCTTTGTCATATCAGTCAAACCCTTTGACTATATTATCAAAGTAAAGATCACAGTTCTGAGTTGCTTGTACTCAATCAATCACATTGATTAGTCCATTGTAACTTATAGACTTCATTTGCATTAATGGATTCATAAACCTTATAGGTTGTGTCACATACACATCCTCATTTTATTCCTTATAGGAATGCGGTTTTAGTATCCGTATGCCAAATCTATTAGTCATTAAGTTGCAATCAACAAGCATCATCCTTCTCAAAATGTCATCCATGTGTCTTAACACTTAAGACTCATTCACACTTATGGATTTCATCCCAATGGGTGCTACCATCAAGGTCACACCTTATGGTTCACATGGAAGTCATTTAGGATGTAATGGTCATAAACCATAACTCAAAATCTGGTTCCTCATATTCATCTAGATAGTTAATTCATCACATGACCAACTCATCACATAGATAATCGAGGTGTTTCTGTCAAGGATATAAGAACTCACAACTCCTTGTGATTCTTAATGTCCTTTATTAGTGTGGGGTATTCTTTATTTAAGAAGAAATTATTTATTTGATAATCATCCTCTAACTCCTTAGAGTATGACTCCTTGTAGATTTGGACATCACCATGCCTTAATCATGAGTTCACTATGATACACAATCATAATCACTCATAAGGATCTCAAACATTTGGTCCAAGTATTTCATTCATTGATCTCATCAAGAATTAACACTTTACCAAATTTGCACTTTATCTATGATATTCTTGAACACTTCAAGATATTCATATTGGTATTTCTCTAAACACCATTTGAAGTATCATCATTAACTCCAATAGGTATGTAAATACATCACATGTATTATACCTAATAGGATAATCATTCTTCCACTACCTTAGTGAATATTGATTAATCATGTCGAAGAGATTCATGTCTCTTACTGGTTTTCTAACCAAAAGAGTCTAGATTTATCCATCATATGGAAACTAGAAATGAATTTCTCATGATTTATTCTAATTTGATTGTTTGAGTTATCAACAACTTTTAGGTATCATTTTATCTTATGCTTACCAAGTACCACAAGATAAACAAGGCACTGCCACAAGGAAACATCAACTTTATTAATTTCCATTATTGTCATGCAAAAACAAGGTGTTTCTATCCATTGGCAAATATGAAATAGCAGTTCATAACTCTATTACATGCCTTCAAAGCTGAAAATAAACTAAAGTACTCCTATCTATGGTGGCAAAACTTGCCCCATTTATTGGGTGCTTTACACTTTATATCTTGGTATCATATACCTCAAAAGTGTTACAAGTTTATTTCATGACACCTTCAGGTGGATACGTCTATCGCCTCCTTCTTCTTTAGTTTTTCCAAATAGAGTGGACAATTCCTTTTCCAATGTCCTGGTTTTTGACAATGGTGGCAATTGCCTCTCTTGGTCACACCTCCCTTGGCCTCGAGAGTTGAAGACGACTTGAGCTGCTGGCTAGCATCAGAACCTTTCTTAGCCTTGCCCTTGCCCTTGCGCTTGGACTTGCCTTTCTTGTTGTTGATCATCATCACAGACTTAGGCTTGTCCTTCTTCATCTGTGCCTCGGTTATCCTCAACGTGCCCAACAATTCTATCCACAGCTTGTCAAAGTTGTTCATGTTGTAGTTCATCACAAACTGACTGTAGGATTCTGGCAACGATTGCAGTATCACGTCAGTAGCCAACTCTTGGCTCAGGGGAAATCCCAGTCTTGTCAGGTTCTCTACATACCCAATCATTTTTAGTGTGTGAGGACCAACTAGATCTCCTTCCATCATGACCCACTTGAACAGTGCCCTGGAGACATCATATCTCTCTTGTCGTGCTTGATCTTCATACATGTTCTTGAGATGTTGAATCATCTCAATGACACCCATGTTCTCATGTTGTCTCTGCAACTCGTGGTTCATGGAGCACAACAACAAGAACTTTGCATCAATAGCATCTTCAGAATGCTTCTTATAAGCATCCCTTTCTACCTTTGGTGCGGTAGGAGCAGGTTCCTCTGGAGCTGGAGTATCCGGGACATAGAGCTTTCGCTCTTGAGTGAGAACAATTCTCAATGTCCTAAACCAGTCGTGGAAGTTAGTCCCATTCAGCTTGTCCTTTTCAAGGACCGATCGCAACGAAAAGTGATTGTGGTTTTTTGTCATTTGTACTACAAAAGGAAATATATGCAATTTAGTCCAAAACTCAATTTTTACTTATTTGATTGATTTGAAAGGTTGACGATATAATTAGGACTTTAATTAATTATTGCTCCCACTATTTTTGTTCAAATTGATATCCCTCACCATCAATTCGGAAGATTGCAGCGTACAACCTTTTAGTGAGCAAGATCCGTATTTCATCAAGTCATGAGTCAGCTTTGGCTTATCGCCCACAATCTTGACTATTTAGGTAGGCCATCATGCCAATTGCATCATATGCAACTCTTGATGAATGAACATGCGCAACACCTTGTCATGAACATTCCGTGCCTCTGGGCTTAGATGCTCTAAGAATCACCAGTTAAGTCTAGCCCAAAAGCCGACACGGTAAACATGCACCCTGCTTTGGCAGAACCTACATGTCTACCCTACACACTTCCGCAAGATGGATGACGCACCATGCTTTGGCATAACCTACGCTTGGTTGATCAGGTTTTTTATGTGTGCCGCTAATGGAAGGCATATAAGACTTAATATTTAAATGATGGATTTGGTTTTTATAGGTACATATACATATCCAATCACCACAATACATAGTACGTATCATATACAAGCTATATCCCACAGAAAACATGTGAAATGATAAAAGCGATGATTATGGCCATCCTAATGTGATTCCTCAAGCCAAGAGGAATCACGGTCATCTAGGTCCACATCACATGCAACCTGTACAAGATGAACTTTGTGCTTTGTTGTTCTGGGTTTGATCAACTCATCTCCATGATTGATCGGCTCACCATTAGGCGAGTCAGTTGGGTGCCACCAGTCGATCGATTGGCACCTCCAGTCGATCGGTTCACTAGTCATCATGCATCTCCTCAGGTCGCCACCCGCTCATCTCGCTCCTCGAGCTGATCGTCTGGATCGCCAACCGATCAGTTCATGCCTTGAACTGATCGTCTCAATTGTCGTCAGATTGTCCTCCGTTCGTTGACATAACAGGAAATAAAAGTTCTATCCTATTTACATATGAATTGGGAAACCCCGAGTTACATTCGGGGGGAGCAAAGGTAGGAAAGCAATCTCAAGTTATCTCGAGTTACAACAGGAATAAGGAGGTAGGGAATCGGTGCACAGACCGAGATGCAAGCAACCTCATTCAACCAAGAACACATTCATAGGGTTTATTGGCCATAACCATGCTATACATCCACCACAAAACTCATTTAAGGGCGACGCATATCGATTGCATTCATATTACATATCATATATGTATATTGGAATTTGTGGATTTAGGATTGGACATGCATAAAGCCAATTTTATTCACATCGTATGCAATAAATAAAGGCGACAAACCAAAATTTATCACATCGATAATCCTAAATTATAGAGCAGTTGACGCGGCTCTGATACCACTGTTAGGTTTTAGGGGAAACAGAGAAGGCAGCGGAAACAAAAATTTTCTTCTCCCGAACCCAGTATAAAGGAATCGCGTCAACATCTATACAGTAGGAAGGATGGTTTGTAGAGACACATCTTGTCCCGAGGCTTGCTCGGCGACGTTACCTCATGGCTTGCGCGGTCTTCACCTCCGGTCTTGGATGGTGTCTATGCAACTCCTGGCCTCACCGGGACTGTCGGGATTGACAGTTGTCCATCGAGCGGCAGAAATCTCCCGCCTCTGTAGTAGTCCACACGGACCACCTCGAACTCCGATCGCCTTGTTGCACAAGGCACCGGAAGGAGTCATACCCTCCTATCGGCGTACTAGTCACCGGCACACTCTCCTACAATCAGTCTCTTTTCTGCAGTTGGCTTTCCCTTGTTGTGCCTCCCTTATCAGATAGCACTTGCTCGGGGTCTCCTAGTTACCACAACCAGAGAGAACGACAACTTTGAAGAGCAACTGGTGTTTTGAGTTGTCCTTGAGAAGCCCCCAGTACCCCTATATATATAGGAGGGTCATGGGACAAGGTTCTCTACCCCGGGCAATGCGTGATTAAAGCAAGAGTAGAAGGGTTCGAGATTTTCCACAAAACAACCAACTGTGCCAGCTGAACCGATCGTTTCAAGCATGAAACGGTCGGTTGAGGTCCTGAACCGATCGGTTCACACCTGAACCGATCGGTTGGGGCACCTGAACCGGTCGGTTCACTGACCTGGTCAGTTCCCGATTGACTTTTCCTCTTTTGTTTCGAATTGATCCAAATACCAATCCTTGTTCCAATAAAATTGGACAAGTGCAATGAAAAGGAAATTTCTCACCAACCTGACTTTCCCAACTTGCTCGTTTGGACCAGTTGAGCCACTCAGTTCAACCCTTGAATCAGTCAATTCAGCCTATCCTGAGCTGATCGAATCACCAATCTGAGCCGATCGGTTCACCAAGTTGAGCCGATCGGTTCATCATATGAGCCGATCGGTTGGGAGTGCAGACTGTGCAAAATCAGTCAATTGCAGTTTCAATCAATCAGATACTCTAATCAATCAGTCCAACACCTTAAACACTATGATATTGAGCTATCAATTGATTGAGTGATTAATTGAACTACTAAACTCCTTTAGTAATCAATCTAAACATCGTTTGTGGATAAACTCCTCTTCCAGGTTAAATCCTATGTGTGTGACCCTTCAGGCCCATTTCATGTTGGCAGTGAAAGTCCATAACACTTATGGCTTCACAAGCAAAGAGCGGTGCCTATTTGCACATCAGTGCTACCCAAGTGAAATAGAAAGTTGGAGAACAAATTTCAATCCTACAATCTGTGAATGGTGTTACAGTGAATGTATAATTCCTTTGTCTCTGATATCCCAAATGAACTCGAGGCATGGAACAGTCATCCTGTCAATGTTCATTCACTTTTTTGATCTCAGAGTAGATTGGAGGAGATATGTATAACATCAATATCACATATTGATTCACACATGCATGCGCACGCCTATCTCAATCCTACTCATCAAGTGGCCACGGATATCAAACTCCCTCAGGAGGGACAAATCCCATATCTATTAGTCACCCCTCAAAAGCCCCATGTGTCAAAGCCACCCAATCATCACCTTTATAACAACCCATGTTTCAGGACTACGTTTGATGATGTCAAAGTGTACCCAACGACATGTGTTGAGTGTAGTGATTTCAGGTTAAAGAATCACACTCACCACCATCACTGTGAGAACTGACTGTGACTACCATGTCATGGTTCCATGTGTCAAACTCACAGTGGGTCTGTCCGGTACACTTGTTCTCTAACAAGTACCTATGTGTTTCGTTTGATATCTCCATATCATGACTAATGAGAATCTGTCATCAACCATCACCACAATCTAGTCTTGTGTGTCATTTTGGTCTATCTACCTTCCACAATGACATCCGACTAGGGACATGGTAAGAATGTAGAAACTCAGTATCCGTATGATCTCATCGTTCAGGTCCTCAACCTGAAAGCATACATCATTGAGTATTGTCATTCTCTAGACATTCAATCTGTTCTATCATTATCTCATATGACTGAACCAGAAAGAATTGGAAGCTTGCCTTTGATGTTTATCAAATCAATCTTAATGTATCCCACCAATCATCCCATGATTGGCTCTCAGGGCATACATACCAACACTTAGATCAAAACATCGGCCAGAGGTTGGGGACGATGGCGTTTTCACTCGACTTCAGATCGATTGCTCACGGCGTGTCTGTAGCAAAGGTTGGTGAAGAAGACGACGAAGGAGGCACACTCGTGAGGTGTTGTGTCGGCTTTCACGGCGGTGAGATATGCTTGAAGCTTGCTTGCAGAGGATCTTGAGGTGGTGCAGATGATTCAAAGCAATAATTTACAAGTCTTGCGTAGGTGAGAGAGGCTCGATCTTGCCTATGGAGTAGACGGCTGCACTCGAACACGGTGGAGAAGCATGCTCCGGAGGTGGTGGCAGCACACACAGTTGCTGGAATCGCACATGTATAAATGACACGGCCTTGAGAGTGAGGGTGAGAGAAGTGTATTGGAGTTAGGTCAAAAAAAACCTTTCTTATCCTTCGACACGGTGTGTCTGTTTGAGGACATGACATATCTTCTTACTAAGGTCGCCCACTGTCTTTTGAGAAAACTTTGGATAAATGTGACATGGAGTGTCTAAAACAGAACACGTCATGTGTGAATACAGAAGCCAAGGTTGAAGTTGCCTTACTGATAATGATACATCGTGTTCAAATAAAGATAGGTTGTATTTGCTTCCAGAAAAGATAGTCGTTCCAGATTGTGTGAAGTAAACGTCGTGTTTGAATTAGCACACGATGTGTAGCGTTACAGGTGAAAAATGTGCTCTCTCTACCTGATAACGACATGAGGTGTCAAATAAAGACACTTGTATATTCTCAGAATAAATTGGTGTGTTCGAAAGACTTGTATCACACATCATGTTTGATTAAAAACACGACGTGTTCAATTCCAACGGGTGTTGTCTATGACTGCACATGGCATGTTCAGTTTCACACATGTCGTGTTTGATTGAAAATGTATTCAGCCGTTCCTCCTATGAGTAGTAATATGATGTGTCAAATAAAGACACGTCGTGTCTTTTTGAATTTCTACAAAAATTGTCTTCTTATGAACACCTATAGAAGCGATGAGATGTATATGAGGGTCTACATTATTACATTCATCTATGACAAGTTTATTTTGGGAATTTAAAAATGTTCTTGACTCAAACTACTTAAAGAAATATATCCTAATGTGTGGTCAACTCCCACAAGTTCCTCCGCTTAGAGTCTGGAGTAAGACTCTTCAACTGGTTGATCAAGCATCTTGGAGGGAGCAAGAGGCTCCCTTGTCAATCTCTTCTCATGTGGTGTACAACTTGCATCTTTGTCCATTAACTTTGAAGGTTGATTGCTTCCCTTACAGCTCCACTATACCATATGGAAACACTTTTAAGACTAAAAATGGTCCAGACCACTTAGCTTTCAATTTCCCTAGAAAGAATTTGAGTTTGGAGTTGAACAATAGAACTTGGTCTCCTTCTTTGAAATCCTTGACCTTGATTCTTTTGTCATGCCATCTCTTTGTCTTTTCTTTGTAGATCTTGGCATTGTCATATATGTCCATCCTTAGTTCTTCTAGCTCTTGGAGTTACAGAATCTTTTCTCTCATGCTTTCTTGAGGTCATAGTTGAGGAATTTGATCGCCCGCAATGCCTTGTGCTCCAATTCTATGAGTAAATGACATGATTTTCCATAGAAAAGCTTGAAAGGAGTTGTCCCAATTGGAGTTTTAAAAGATGTCCTATACGCCCATAATGCATTGTCTAGCTTCAATGCCCAATCTTTCCTTAGATGGAGATAGTCTTTTCTGGGATAGCCTTTAGTTATCTATTTTAGATCTCCACCTGACCTGATGTTTGCGGATGATAAGGTATGGACACCTTATGCTTCACTCCATACTTGCTAAGCATGTTGTTAAAGTTTCTTTCTTTGAAATGGCTACCACCATCGGATATTATTGCTCTTGGAACTCCAAACTTGGGAAAAATGATCTTTTGGAATAGTTTTATGACTGACTTTGCATCTGGAGCTTGAGTGGGGATTGCCTCCACCCATTTGGATACATAATCATAAGATAATAGGATGAACTTGTAGCTACATGAGGATGGGAAAGGGCCCATAGAATCTATGTCCCACACGTCGAAGACTTCTATTTCCAAGATTGAGTTTAATGGCATTTCATTCCTCTTTGAAATTCCCCCAGCTCTTTGACAATTGTCACAAGCTTTGACAAATGTGTTCACATCACGAAATAGACTTGGCCAATAGAAACCTGATTGAAGAATTTTGGTTGCAGTCTTATCCTCTCTAAAGTGTCCGCCATAGAGAGAGGAATGACAATCTAAAATCACACTAGCAAATTTTTCATTTTGGATACATCTTGTGGGATCAAGGGCTCTATAGGGGGGTTGAATAGAGCTTCATAATTCTCACAAAATGGATTAGACCACAAAATTATATTAAGTGAAGAAACTTAAACAAGAAGCAATTTGATGTCCTAACTGGCAAGCATAGTAAGGGTGAGAGACAATGATGAGCATACACTTGGACAAGGTGGTTTAGAGTGGTTCCACGTCCTAATTAGGAGCAATGTCAGTCAACTACCTAGAGGTGGTTAATCTCTAGGATTTGCAATCTTGGTACTCTTATATTCCATGATAAGATTACAAGACAAAACCACAACATCGAAGGGCTTAGTACCTCAAGAAAATATCTTCAACCTATAGAAGGATCTTACCCACTTGAACCATGGAGACTTCAGCATCAACATGGGCTTACCCACTCCTTCAAGTCTTCGGCCTTCAAGGGATTGCCTATCTTTCTTGAGCGTCTCCTTGCCTATCTCCTTCACTTGGAGATCTAGAACACCATGCTTTCTTCAACCTTAAAGAATAGAAACTCCTTCTCCTTCACTTGGAGAAGATCTTCAACATTTTCTTCAATAGGAAAGAGGGTAGGAAGATGGTGGAGGAGAGCTTTACATCAATACATGAAGTAGCTCTCTTACAAAGGAACCTATCTCACTCATATTCATGAATTTGACTTGAAGGTAGAGAGAGAAAGGGGCTCAAAGGGTTGGAACACTCTCAACTAAGCTAGGACCAAGCATGTAGTGAATGAGAAACCTTGGAATGAACTCCAAGAGGTCCTATTTATAGCTGGGAGTGCCCCTTTGAGTTGGGGAACACTTAGGGCCAAAATATAGTCATTTTTTCCCAAGGCAACGGATCTATTTTCGATCAAATATCTCACCAACAGTTACAATCACTTTTTCTGCAAATTCCGTACAGTGCAATCGGTTGAGTTTCAATAAAGGTAACTTGACCGATAGAGTAAGACAAAGCCGATATTCAAACCATTGGTCAAGTTTGCCCTGGGGAAACTCGACCGACCAATGAAGATCGATTTGGTCAGTTACTCAATCAGTCGAGTTCTATGAAACCACAACTCGACCGATGACATCTTCAGAGAATTGATCCAGGAGGATCGGTCAAGTTTGCAACTCGACCGATTGACTGTCTGTGATCAATTTTCTAAAGTGCATCTAAAGTGATTAAAACTTGGTGTTTAGTGTCCCAATCAATTTTCTCATCTTAGTTACAAGTCAATTCATCAATAAAAGTGATTACAAAAAACTGCTAAGGTCGTTTACATAGATTTCCTAAAATACACGCTTGTATAGCTTTTGACTTGAACTTGAGCAAATTAGGGCTTTTGATTTTTGATCCTTTTCATGTACCTAACACCTGAAATCAATCTTCAATACACATATTAGATACATATGAATGGAATGGTTAAGTCATTATCAAAATATGAGTAATGTATAACCTCAAGGTCAACATTCTCCCCCTTTTTGACAAAGACAAACCATTCCTCAAACATATTGAAAAGGATATAGAAGTTATACCTTTGCCTTGTGAATTAAGGGGATTCAAGATGTGAACAATGTGAATTGCTCCCCCTCAATTTATGCTTCCTCTAACCTGCATGGTTAGTCTATCTATACAGAGCAATAATAGCATACATGTACTATGTGGTCCTTTGCAAGTCACATGATAAACCAGTGAATGAACAAGAAAAGGATCTCATAAGCAATAAGAAATAGTATAACAACAAATAACAATATGATTGAGTTTCAAAACTTTGAAATTTCTCTCCCCCTTTTGACATTATCGAAAAGAAGGGGGGTAGAAGAGTATATATCTAGGTCTTCTCCAATAGATATACATACAAGCAATCTCATATCATATGTCAAATAGAGACGAAAGCAACATACAATCTCAGGCATAATCAAAATATGGTGAAAGATGGCACCAACACAGAAAATATATCAGAGAAACTAGAAAGAGTGCACATCACATATATTACAACTCAGATGCATGTTCTCATGAAAGCAACTACAAGTAGGAAGCGATGAAAAAATAGAAGATAAAATAGTACAACTCAGATAATGTGCCCATATGTTTCTTATACAAAATAGCCTAGAAAGATGTATATGATCAGCCTGCGAGACTAAAAACTAAGAAACAAGCTAAACATCTAAACTATCTATATCAACAACATCATCATCATTGGCTCCAGGCTTATAGTCCTCGTCTCCGTCAGAGGGTGCAGCTGTAGTGCCTTCATCACCAGAATCAGCACCATCACCATCATCAGAAGCGTCCTTTCCATCACCATCATCATCATCATCAACAGCCTCAACATCATCATCCTGGTCAGGCATCTCCTCATCTGCAGGAGGAGTGAAACCAGGACTGGGCTAACAAGCATTCTGATCATCCCAAGTCATACCACGAGCATGAAGCTCATTAACCTGAGGAAAGGATGGAGCAGAGTCTCCAAGGCTGGCAAGCAAGGTGGCCAGGGGGGCAGTAGGCAACGATAGGTAGGCAGGAGAAGGGGCAGGACCACCAGTAGAAAAGGGCAGAGGAGCAGCAGCAGCGGAAGGCTCAGGGGCAGGGTAGTAATGATTGTATGCATATGAAGCATAATCACTACTGGGGTAGGGCTGGTAGGTGGGGTAGGGGTGTGCACATGAGATGTTCATGGTAGACATGATTGAATAGAGATCCTGATGCAGGTGCTCCTGGACCTGTTGGTTGTATGCTTATTGGTGCATCATGTAGCCCATAAGGGTTTCATTGGAAACATGGAACGAAGCATGACTAGGTTGAGGAGGGGGCTAAGGAGGTGGAGAACGGGTAGAGGAGGCAGGGGCCACAGAGGGAGAAGCACTAGGGGTAGAAGAGGCAAACATAGACACTGACTTCTGAATTGTGGTTTCACTGATACAAACACCCTTTCTGGATACCTTGTAATGGAAGTCAGAAAAGAGTGATTTCTCAGTAGCAAACTGAAACAAACCACAAATTAGGTCGGGGTATGGGGATGGGTGCCTTTTGTGTTCTTACAAGTTTCAAAGTAGGTCATGTGGTGTAGAATGTATCTGGCCCACTTGACACCGATGTTCTCTAGGATGCAATACATAATGACAGCAGTGTTCTCTGCAATATCCGTTTGATTTTTCTTCAGATGGATGTTGTAGTTGATCAATAACGTCAAAATGCGCTTCCTAAGGTCAAGGGTGGAGGAAGGTAGGGTGCTCTTCTTCTTATATGGAATGTCAGGTTTCTTCAAGTAGCGATGAATATCAGGGAGAGTCAGTTCATTATGCTTGTAGAAACCTTCGGGATCTAAAATATCGAAATACTCACCATAATCCTTGCGCCAAGTATCATTTTCCTCATCTCTTGAAAAGAAGACATTTAAAATATCCTCAGAGATTTGGAAACGTTTACCGGCGATCATTGAGGTTAGGATTACTTGAGTATTCGGCGGGGGAATGAGGGAGTCATAGTTCCAATGCAAGTTAGCGTATAAGTCGTGAATTGCTTTTGTGCTAGACATCGAATTGAAAAAGCAATTACATTTGACGACCAAGGCGGAGAGGTGGTGAACAACAAGCAACCTAGCTACTTGGTCTATAACCACTTGACGCCTAGGACTAGGCTCAAACAAGGTGTGAAAAGGGAAAGGACTCCTAGGAATAAGGTCCTTATACCTATTAACAGCCTCTATTGAGATAAAAGAGATATCATTGAAGGGAATCAAGTGATTATATGAAGAGGGAGAAGGGGCATTGCTTGGGGCAGGTCGTTTTCTCCTTTGAGAAGCCATAGAGGCGAAAAAAAAGGAGAAATGAACAAACACACAAAACAAACCTCAAAAATCATCCAAGCACCACCAAAGAGCAACGGGGGAGGTCTAGGTCAACCTATCTAGGTTGGGAAAGGGCTAGGAAGGGGAAGGTTAGGGCTAGGGGTGAGAGCTTAGGGCTAGAAGAAGAGGAATTGATCGGCTATTCTCTAGTTGAGAGGGAGAATAGTCGGTCGAACCAAACTTAAATTGGCTTCAGCCTGCGGATCAGTCGAGTTCTGAGAGTGGGAAACTCGACTGATTGGTCCTCTAAAGAATAGCTCTCGGCCACTGATCGGTCGAGTTTGTCCTGGGGGAACTCGACCGATGGTCAACCTGACCTAAAACCAACAAACTTAATTTCTAGCCATATGCATGCCAATTAAAATCATTTTTCGAGTCTATTATGTATATTGAACATACTTAGGCACATATCACTCATCATTGGGTACTATTTAGTGATAAAACCAAGAAATTAGATAAATGCCCAAAAACAAGTAAAACTAAGCATGTCAACAAGCAAATTTTAGCATTTTAAGAAATTTTAGGCAAGGTGAGTAAAGCATGATCAAGACATATATGTTAAAAACAACTAGCTAGATAGCATGTCAATATCATCCAAAGAAACAATAAGCAGTTTAAATCTAATGAAATTAAATTGCTCTCTAGCTAGAGGTTTAGTGAAAATATCCACCAACTGATTTTCCGTGTCCACATGCGTGATATAAATATCCTTCTTGGCAATGTTATAACGAAGGAAGTATTGGAGAACCTCTATATGTTTTGCTCTACTATGCAATATAGGATTATAAGAAAGATTAATTGCACTAGTATTGTCACAATAGATAGAAGAAGAATCAAAATGTATGTTAAAGTCTTGGAGCATTTGCTTCATCCATAGGACATGTTCACAACAACTCCCAGCTGTAATGTATTCAGCCTCGGTAGTTGATAACGCCACAATGCTCTATTTCTTGGAAAACCAAGACACCAAGCATGGTCCTAGAAGGAAGTAAGTGCCAATTGTGCCCTTTCTATCAACCAAACAACCTGCATAATCTGCATCACTATATGCTACAAGAGTAAAGTCCGTTGACTGAGGATACCATAGTCCAAAATTTTGAGTTTTGGCTAAGTACCTCAAAATCATCTTAATAGCAATAAGATGTGATTTCCTAGGGCTTGATTGAAAGCAAGCACACAAGCCAACACTAAGCATAATATCAAGTCTAGAGGCAATTACATAAAGTAAACTTCCAATCATACCTCTATAGATCTTCTCATCTACCTTCTCACCTTCTTCATCTCTATCAAGTTTGGCGGTGTTGGACATGGGTGTATCCATCGGCTTCATGTTCTCCATCCCAAAGTGTTTGAGTAGTTTACTAGTGTACTTGCCTTGGTTGATGAAGTTTCCATCTTTGGTTTGCTTGATTTGAAAGCTGAGGAAGAAAGTCAACTCACCCATCATGCTCCTCTCAAACTCACTCTACATAAGAGAACTAAACTCCTTGCAAAGATCAAGATCAGTTCCGCCAAAAATGATATCATCAACATAAATTTGAATGATAAGAAAATTGCTAGAAGTGTGTTTTAGAAATAAAGTAGAATCGACTTTTCCCATGACATACCCATTGTCTAACAAAAAGTTCTTTAATTTTTCATACCAAGCTCAAGTGCTTGCTTGAGTCCATAGAGAGCTTTTTGCAACAAATAAACATGATTGGAAAACTTGTCATTTTCAAAGCCCGGAGGTTGAGCAACAAATACTTCCTCCTTGATTGTACCATTCAAAAACACACTTTTAACATCCATTTGATATAGCAAGAAATTTTTGTAACTAGCAAAGGCAAGTAGCATTCTAATAGATTCAAGCCTAGCAACATGAACATAAGTTTCATCAAAGTCAATACCTTCCTATTGATTGTAACCTTATGCCACTAACCTTGCTTTGTTCCTTACCACTTTGCCTTGTTCATCAAGCTTGTTGCGGTAGACCCACTTGGTGCCAATGATTTTTCTATCACTTGGTCTTGGCACTAGAGTCCACACACAATTCTTCTCGAATTGCTCTAGTTCCTCTTACATGGCTAGGATCCACTCATCATCTCTAAGAGCTTCCTTGATGTTCTTTGGCTCCAGCTATGAGATGAAGGCACTGTCTACTTGTTCTTTGTTGTAGGCAGATCGTGTCTTCACTCTCTCAAATGGATTGCCAATGATTAGCTCTTTAGGATGATTCTTTGCAAAGCGAGGAGTGGGATCCTTCTTCTCTTCATCTTCTACTTCAACCACCTGCTTACCTTTGTTGTCGATGTTGAGGTCTTTCAAGATAGGAATTAAGTCATCTGCAACATCATTATCAGCAACATTCTTGCCAACAATAGGGTTAGTTTCAATAAACTTAACATTGATAGATTCTTCAATTTTAGATAATTCAATATTGAAAACTCTATAAGCCATGCTTGTAGTGCTATATCCTAGGAAGAAAGCCTTGTAAGATTTCGGATCAAACTTGTTGAGAGAATACTTCATGTTTAAAACAAAACAAGGACATCCAAAAATGTGAAAGAAATCAATGGATGGCTTTCTACCTCGCCATAACTCATAGGGGGCTTTCTTCAAAGAAGGATGTGTAAAAACTCGGTTCTGCACAAAATAAGCGGTGCTAACGGCTTTGGCCCAAAACTTCTTAGGAATGACATATTCAAGAAGCATGGTCCTCGCCATCTCCTGAAGCAACCTGTTCTTTCTCTCTACTACCTCATTTTGTTGAGGTGTGTAAGGAGAAGAGAAATTGTGCAAGTAACCAGATTTTTCACAAAAATGCTCAAAAAGATCATTTCCAAACTCTCCCCCATGGTCACTATGGATAGAAACAATCCAGCAAGAATCTTCGTTTTCAACTCGTTTACAAAAAGTTGAGAAAACATCAAGAGTATCACTTTTCAAAACAATAAAGAAGGTCTAAGTATAGTGAGAGAAATCATCGACAATAACAAGACAATACTTGGAACCACGAAGCGTTTGCATTCTCATTGGTCCAAATAGATCAATACGAAGAAGCTCAAGAGCTCTTTTGGTACTCATGACTCCTTTGGATTTGAAGGAGGATTTGGTTTTTTTGCCTTGTGTACAAGGTTGAAATTCCTCATCTTTTTCAAAATCCAATTTTGGAAGTCCCCGAACCAAATCCTTTTTGCTCAATTTCTTTATTTGATTCATATTCACATGACCCAAATGGTGATGCCAAAAAGAGATATCATTTTTATCCACAACCAAGAATCTATCAAGTATGGGCTTAAGAGCATCAAGCACAATAACATAAAGATTTCCATTTCTAGTTCTTTTATATATGACATTGTAAGTGAGGGAATCTAGAAGCAAACATTCTAAAGAAGTAAAAAGAATGAGATATCCATTATCACAAAGTTGACTTATACTTATCAAGTTGTGATGTAGACCATCAACAAGCAAAACATTTTTAATACATAGCTCGTTGCCTACATCACCCTCACATATTACCTTACCCTTTTTGTTGTCCCCGAAGGTCACTGATCCTCCTTTCTTTCTCATGAATTTGTTGAAATGGCTGATTTCACCTGTCATATGTTTTGAGCAGCCACTATCAACAATCCACCTTCTTTTGACCTACATGAAAGAAGGATGTCGGTACCCAACTCAAACTTTGGGATCCGGGGTCATCTTGGGGACCCATTTCATCTTTGGGTTGGTCCCCTTTGTCTTGTAAGGACAATAAGTAGAGTAATGGTCATCACATTTACAATGAACACATACCATTGGGTTCTTAGAGCTGGAAGTCTCTCCATGGAAGATAGAAGGTTCCACACTCTTCTTCTTACCCTTACTCTTGTTCTTGTTCTTACCTTTGGGAGAAGTCTCATCATATCCCAAAGCACTAGTACCAATTTGTTTGGTAGAGTGTTCTAGGATAGCATTAAGGGATTTCTTTCCCGTAAGAAACGTTTGCAAAAAAGCTCTTAACTTTTCATTATCATCACTAAGATTAATGATAGTAGAAGATATACTAGAAAGATCATCTCTAGCATGTAATAGGTCAGACTCTAGACAAAGGGCTTTAGTATGATAAGAATCACGTTCTAGAGTAGTGCTAGATACTTCATTACTTGGCAAGATAGGTCTAGAAGATAAATCATCAACTTGAGCAAGCAACTTGGCATTTTCAGATTTAAGCAAAAGAATTTATCTTTAATAAGCATAAACTTAATTTCTCCTAGCATCATCAATGAGTTTAAGTTCAACATTTTTAGTTTTAAGAACATCAATCTCATCTAGGCATTTTAGGTTTTCTTCCTTAAGATTTTCAATGTTCTTAAGGTAGACACCATTCTCTACTTCAACTCCATTGTATTGGAGCTCAAGATCAAGAAATTTCCCTTGCAAGGAATATATGCTATCGAGATGCAACTTTTCATTTTGATCAAGGATTTCAATCTTAGCATGAAGATCATCAATAATCTTACCTAGCCTTTTCTTTTTAGATTTGCATTTAGTAAAAGACAAACATCTAGCATTAAGCATGTCAATGAGAGTTTCTTTAGACAACTCATGCAAGTTGACTTCACTTACCTCACTTACCTCACCTACATCATCACTTGTGGAGGCCATGAGAGCAAGGTGGCATTCTCCATCTTCGAAGCTTGAAGAGCTTGAGGAAGATTCCTCCCAAGCTGCATGAGCTACATTTTTCTTCTTCTTTCTTTCTTTTCCTTCCTATTGTACTTGCCTTCTCTCTTGTACTCCTTGTCCTTCTTGTGGCTGCTCTTGTGATGGCTCTTCTTGGCCTTGGGGCAGTCACTCTTGTAATGGCCTTTTTGGCCACATTCATAGCATCTAGGAGTTGATGAAATAGGCTTCCCTTTGAAGTATTTTCCCTAGGAGTAGTTTGCTTCATGCTCATTTAGGCCTTCATCTTCACTTGAGGAGGGAGTAGGGGACTTGAGAGCAAGTTGTTGTTGCCGAACCATCTCTTCAAGTTGAGCTTTGAAGGTTGTGTCCTTGATCTTCTTGGACTCCTTCTCTTCTCTCTTTTCTTCTTCTTTTTGCTTATCAAGCCTTAGTTCATGGGCTTGAAGATTACCAACCAGCTCCTCGGTTGACAATTCACTAAGCTTGTACACTTCTTCAATGGATGTGACCTTAGGCTCCCATCTCTTTGGAAGAGATCTTAAGATCTTGGAGTTGATAGTGCCTTTGTCCATCACACTACCAAGGGTTGCCAATCCATTGATGATCGCATTGAGTCTTGTGTACATATCAGCTACTCTTTCATTCTTACCCATATTGAAGTTCTCAAGTAGACCACCAGGCATGTAGATCTTGGCTTCCTTCACTTGCTCTGTTCCTTCATAGGTGACACATAGCTTGTTCCAAATCTCATGTGTGGTGTCCCAAGAGGAGATCTGGTTGAACTCAGATTGGGTGAGGGATGCATAGATGATGCTCACTGCTTTGGCATTCAGTTGCTTGCTTCATTTGGGCTTCCGTCCATGTGGAGATTTTCCCCTTTGGATCTTCATACTTGAGGTGCACCACCTTCCACATCTCATATCTCACACCTTGGAGGTAGAACTGCATTCTTCTCTTTCAATAGAGGAAGTTGTTGTCGTCGAAGACTGGAGGTCGCATGGAGAAGCTTCCTTCCAAGTCGAGGGATCCAAGTGCTAAATCGCCCAGCTTCTCCTACTTGTAGAAGTAGCTTGGAGAAGACTAGCTCTGATACCACTTGTTGGATCAAGGGCTCTAGAGAGGGGATGAATAGAGCTTCACAATTCTCACAAAATGGATTAGACTACCAAATTATATTAAGTGTAGAAACTTAAACAAGCAGCAATTTGATGTCCTAACTAGCAAGCATAGCAAGGGTGAGAGATAATGAAGAGCATACACTTGGACAAGGTAGTTTAGTGTGGTTCTACATCCTAACTAGGAGCAATGTCAGTCCACTACCTAGAGGTGGTTAATCTCTAGGATTTGCAATCTTGGTACTCTTATATTCCATCATAAGATTACAACACAAAACCACAACATCCAAGGGCTTAGTACCTCAAGCAAAGATATTCAACCTATAGAAGGAGCTTACCCACTTGAACCTTGGAGTCTTCAGCCATCAACATGGGCTTACCCACTCCTTCTTCAAGTCTTCGACCTTCAAGGGATTACCTATCTTTCTTGAGCGTCTCCTTTCCTATCTCCTTCACTTGGAGGTCTGGAACACCATGCTTTCTTCAACCTTGAAGAACAACAACTCCTTCTCCTTCACTCAGAGAAGATCTTCAACCTTTTCTTCAATAGGAAAGAGGGTAGGAAGATGGTGGAGGAGAGCTTTACATCAATACATGGAGTATCTCTCTTACAAAGGAACCTGTCTCACTCATACTCACGAATTTGACTTGAAGGTAGAGAGAGAAAGGGGCTCAAAGGGTTGGAACACTCTCAACTAAGCTAGGACCAAGCATGTAGTGAATGAGCAACCTTGGAATGAACTCCAAGAGGTCCTATTTATAGCTGGGGGTGCCCCTTTGAGTTGGGGAACACTTAGGGTCGATATATAGCCATTTATTTCCAAGAAAACATATCTATTTTCAATCAAATAGCTCACCAACGGTTACAATCACTTTTTCTACAAATTCCGTACAGTGCAATCGGTCGATTTCAATAAAGGTAACTCGACCGATAGAGTAAAAGACAAAGCTGATATTCAAACCATCAGTCGAGTTTGCCTTGGGGAAACTCGACCGACCAATGAAGATCGATTTGGTCAGTCACTCGATCGGTCGAGTTCTGTGAAACCACAACTCGATCGATGACATCTTCAGAGAATTGATCCAGGAGGATCGGTTGAGTTTGCAACTCGACTGATTGACTGTCTGTGATCAATTTTCTAAAGTGCATCTAAAGTGATTAAAACTTGGTGTTTAGTGTCCCAATCAATTTTCTCATCTTAGTTACAAGTCAATTCATCAATACAAGTGATTCCAAAAAACTTCTAAGGTCATTTACATAGATTTCCTAAAATACACGCTTGTATAGCTTTTGACTTGAACTTGAGCAAATTAGGGCTTTTGATTTTTCATCCTTTTCATGTACCTAACACCTGAAATCAATCTTCAATACACATATTAGATACATATGAATGGAATGGTTAAGTCATTATCAAAATATGAGCAATGTATAACCTCAAGGTCAACACATCTCATTAGGGGTGTAAATTGTGCGGGTACGGTGTGGATTTGGCCATACCCATACCCATACCCATCTAATTTAACTGGTCTGGTTCCAATTTTAGACCCGCATAATACAAAACCTAGACTCACACCATACTGTACCGGCAATAATAGTGGGTATTAACTTATGTAGAAAGTAATGTAAATTAGTAAATATTTTGATTTTAAGTTTGCATGATGTTCATTATTGTAACTAGAATAGTTAATTCTTAATTATATGACTAGTCTCAACCTTATTGTGGTTAGAGTAGGATATAATATCAAGAATTATATTAGTTATACTAGTAAAGTGTGATACATATAACATATTATTTAAGTAGTTACTTATGTATAGTGGATGTACAGGTCTAGCGGGTCTGGGTCCAAGCATACCCATTACTGGACCACTTATATACGGGTCCAAGGGTATGTGGGTATAGAAAGTTAGACCCATGATGTATTTTAAGGGTCTAGATTTGCGAGTTTTTGGGCCTACCTATACCCATTTACAGCCCTACATCTCATGGTGAGTCCATCTGCCCATTGCCTAAACAGTATAGGGTCATCCCAATAATATAATTTGACATCATGAAGGAACTTTTTACTTTTCTAGTAAGTGCAATCAGGTGGAAGACATCCGTGATACAGCCTAAATTGCACGTCCGAAAGGAGGCGGACTCAGAAGGAATCGAACTTCGAATTTATAACCTGAAACCTTCAAGGACCCCCACAACTTTATAATGGGGTTGAAGGAGATATACAGGTTCGAACACAGGGACGTGGGGACATTTAGGACGCTTAAGGTCTCACCCTTAAGTTAGTTAATACAATCCAATAGTTGATAAAAGTATGGGACTAGAACTAGTCTAGCAAAATGTCATGAAATAAAATAAAACAAAGAAAAGAAAACAAAACAGAGTCTGTCGGATTCTACAATTAGAGATAAGGAGTTTCTGGCTATGTAACCACAAGTTGGGCAATCTATGCACCCATTCTCAGGTGTAGATAACCCTCAAACACCTCAACAAGCAACATACACTCAAACATAGTATGTATTGTGGTATTTGTTCCCATGGGGTCATCCCACTCGCTTTCGTGCAGTGTGACTAAAACCCATCAATGATATGAGACCTCTTTCGAGGATGACAAATCAACACCCTAGAATATTCCAGATACCCTTTTAGGTTTAGAATATTTTGAGATGCTAGGAATAGATGTGATCTGTGTAGAACTTGGTATTGGGCCCTGCCGTACCCAGGTCTATAGTTCTGCATAGATCAACTTGAACCGTCCTCCTTTCAAATTCCAATCCAAACTACCTTCTCTTATCTATTTCTACAATGAATCTCTCAATATAGCCAGAAACAGAAGTTCAATCAAGAAAGAGATCAACCAAACTAGCAATCATAACCAGAAAGAAAAGATAGAACAGAAAACGTACTAGATCTGAAATAAAACTACTTGCTTATGGTAGAAGTACATAAACATGCCCAAAATGGGCTACATAGCCAAGAAGGAGCTCAGCTATCCATGGACAAGCATAGTTGGCATCGAACAAAAGATGGAAGATCGTCATTTGTGCAGAAACAAAGGAGAACAGTGGAATAAAAGAGAAGAAGATGAGATTTAGCCCATAGAGGATAGGTGGCTCTCGCTCCTTAGCCACCGTATGGGCCAGATCTCATCTTTGGGTCATCCTCCTTAGTTTGTGGACTCCTTAGCCTCCTTTCTCTTTGATTATGTCCCAAATAACAGCTTGGTGGGGGTATGGAGGTGGAAGATGGTTGGGAATGGTAGGATATGGGTGAATGGTGGTGGGAAATGGTGGTTGATGGAAGCAAACTGGAGGAACGGACGTAGGATGACACTTCGGCCCTTTCAGACCTTGGAACTCTCCCATGGAGCTCTGGGTACCAAGAATGTGTGGAATCACAATATGGAACCAGAAAAATCTCTGAACCCCTCTTCAGGTAGAGATAGATGAGTATTTATAGGCAAAGGTGGAAGATGGTCTCGGCATGGCCGTGATGGGGGTCGCAGTCGAATGGATGCCACGGTTGACGTGTTTGTAGCGGTCGGGGAAGACGTCGCGGTCAAGACAATTGTCGCAATCGAGGCAGATGTTGTCCCTTATCCTCGGCCCAACCATGCCAGGCTAGGCACGGTCATGTCAAGCGTCTTGGTCACGGCAGATGAGATTCAATCACGGTTGCTTCGTGTTGTGGTCGAAACAGGTGTCGCGATCATGGCAGGTGCCGCAGTCGAGGAAGGTGTCACAGGAGAGACACATGTAGTTGACCCTTATCCTCAGCACTGTTGTGTCAAGCTCAGCACGGCCGTGCCAGGTATCTCGATCGTGTGAGGTGTCATGGTCACGATGGATGGAAGCCTAGCTACTCCTAAAACCATGTGTTGGGGAGAAATCTTAGAGAATAGATGTCTTTTCAAGTTCCATGCCTATAAGTCCCAAAATTGTCTAGTTGAGCAACTCTATCTATGAAAAGATATAAATTACTAAAAGATAAGGATCTAGGGTTATTTTGGGCATATTAAGGCTATAATGACAAAAAACCATAAATAAATGTTTAACATAAATGCCTAAATTTGGGTGTTATCAACCACCCCAAGCTTAAACCCTTACTTGTCGTCAAGCAAGACTATGCTCAAAGAACAAAAAAATAACATCCAAATTAATCATGGCAATAAATGTTAAAGTTAAGAAAAATAGTTTAAAACATTAATTCTCCTGACCCATGTCATTTCAGAACAAACCCCCACCAACCAAATACAATCCTGCTAAAGTATGATCAAAGAGCATCCAGGCAAGATTACGTGAATTCATTACAACCTGTCAGTACTCGTGAGGGTTTGAATCATAATTATACACCATTGAAGCTTTGTCACATAGGCGATCACACAGGTGATGAGTAATGAGTTATTATCATGTATTCATGTAAACCAATCAGGAACAACGTGCCTCGCACTTATTCAGGTCCTAAGAAGCAACAAAAAAGAAGAAGACTTTAATGACTTCTGAGGATCTCGATCTGCATCAGGTTGGTCCATGTAACAAGCAACAATCCCTACAGTCTGAGCCAGTTGGCCCAGAGTAGTGAGACAAACTCCTCATACTGCGCTCGAACCAACCCTGTGATTGGGATGATCTCATAGGTCTCCTAGGGGTTCCTAGTGACTCTCTAATGAGCTTTTGGAGTGGCACTACCAGGCACAACATACCCACGTTCATGAGCGCAGTCATACACCAGCTAGGCACTGGTGTGATATTGCATGCATGTGTGATCTTTCAAATTTATAGGTCCCCAAACTAGGTTCACTCATAACACTAAAATATGCTCCCGCAAGCACACACTGTCATGTTGTAGTATAGGTGAGAGGCAAGTAATGGGGTCAATCCACAGGAACAGAGGGGGCACTAGAGCTAGGATCATGTTTGCTACGTTCAAAAAGTGGAGATTAGGTTTGAAGGGTTTAAAAGGGGTTTGGTTTGATTACACTAAGCAAGCAGGCAAGCAAAGGCAATATGAAAACTAAAGTACCAAAAACTAGATTATCATAGGCAAGTTAGGTCTAAGAGACTACATTAAGCAATAAACTAAACAAGAGCAATATGATCCACACTAATCTAGCAAGGAAATTAGCAACAAAGAACTAAGCTAAACACTAGAGAAACCAAGGATCTAGGTTAACCCTAATTAACAAGACTAAGCAATTAGATAAAGGCAATTAAGCTAAACTAGCATTAAAAGGCTAAGATGACAAGTTAGGTTTTAAGAAATGGATTGGATAGGTGGGCCATTTGGAAATGTGATTTGATATTATTTGGGGGGAGGTCAACATAGCATGCAATGATCACAATTCAATCTATATTACCAAATCAAACAACAAGGCAAGTGTTATTAGAATGTACCCTATACTACTAGTTGGAGAACTAGGGTTAGGTGTAATTCTAGTAAGACTTGGAAAGTCTAGGTTTCTAGGATAAGTGGTATTGGGGAAGTTAAGAGTCAAGGGTAGTAGTGGGAGTATAGATGAGGGTGTTTCACCTCATGTTACTCGCCATCTAGCCTTTAGGAAGTTCTAGGCAATTACACCAATCACACTTACACTAACTACTTAGATCTCACACTCACTTGTAGAAGAAGGGAGATGCATGTAGGAACAAAGGGGGCTATCTAGGGATCTACTAATTGGACCTAGGAGCCATTCCTAAGATTTCCACATACATTCTAATTTCCCCTAGAAGCTAAGTGTCATCAAACATCTCAAAGCAAGCAATCTATGTTAAAAGCACAAAACACATGCAATAAAATGGGAAATGAGATATTAGCAAGAGGCAATCATCATAGAATGAAATCATGTTCATTATAAGTTATTTTCCCCCAACATGGTATCAAAGTCATAGTTTAACCCCAAACAGCCCACCACTAGGGGCTTAGCTAGACATGCTCAAAGAAAAGATAAAAGAAATGAGAAAAGGGGGATAGGACTCCATGGAGCTCAAAGTAGATCCTTCTCCTTCAACTCCTAGCTGTTGTAGGGTGACCTCCCTCCTCCAAGGTGGATGATGGGCATGGAAATGAAGGGGATTATGGTAGAAAACCTAGAAAATTAGGTTTCTATGGTGGGAAATGAGGTGGAAATGGTGGATGGAGAGCATAAATGCAAGGGGAGCGCAATGAATGCTCAAGAGTGGGTGGAGAGGAGTAATGGCAGCTAACTTAGTGTTGTGACCGCCGCCCATGTATATATAGGTCGTGGTGGAAGCACTAGGGTAAGTAGAGGCATTGTTGGAAAAATAGTGCAGAAAATGCTAGGATTTTGGTGGTAGCACGGTCGTGCTGGGCAGCACGGCCATGCTGGGTAGAGGTAGGAACGGCCTTGGTGGTGTGGAACGGTCATTCTATGAAAGTGGAAAAATCACAAGTTGAGGTAGTGAAATGGAGGTTGGTAGCACAGTCATGTTGGGTAGCATGGCCGTGGTGGAAGCTAGGTAGAACAGTTGTGTTGGGTAGCACGACTGTAGTGGTGGAGTTGGAGGTGAGGTCGTTCCCTTCAGCATGCCTATTTTCTGTTCAGCTAGCATGGTTGTGCTGGGAAGCACGGCCGTTTTGGGGGCTTCATGGCATGGCCGTGCTGGGTAGCACTACCGTGGTGACTGAGTGTTTTATCTTGCAAATTTGGGATTTTCCCTATAACTTGTACATTGGCCATCACGGTTGTTCCTTGGCACCACAGTTGTGTTGGGGTCTTTAGTAGTAAAAACATCTTGAATCTTCATGGTCAATGGACTTCTTTGCTTAATGTCGACCCTTGGCCATTAGGGATAGGTTGAGGGAGCTTTGGGGTCTTCTTTGGACCCCTCTATGAGTGGAGGAACCCTAGAACTCCTTCCTTCTCTCTCATCCATCCAAAGCATGGTATAAGTACCTAAAAAGTATGCAAAGAATGTCTATAAGTGCATTTTACAATAGTATGCATATTGGGGAATTTAACTTGCATTCTACTATGTTCAGATGTGAATAAAGTACAAAATGGCACAAGATGAAGCCCTAAAATAGGGTTACATCACCAAACCAAACTTAAAACATATTTTTCCTCAAGTATTATCCAACTTAATCTCTCTCTTCAATTTTCTTTCAATAAACAAGAATGATAAATGCATTGCAAAAGATGATTATTGACTAAATGGTCTTAAAAATGACTAAGTGCATTTGTTCCACCTCTCTCCTTTCCACTTTCACAAACCAATCATGAAATGAGCACTGAGCATACAAAGTTCAAATAAAGAGCATAGAATACATAAGCTTTCCATATGTCCTTCATGCAATTCTGGGTAAACTGTTTCATGCTGGCGTTAATCAATGATGACTAGGAGTGTTGTTTCACTTTCATGCATTCAATTTTATGCTTCAAACCACACCAAATGACCCACATGGTTGTAGAAAGGGTAAAGTGAGCTAGGTTTGATGTTTTCTAGCTCAATGGGTATGAAAATGGAAGAAAGGATTGTGGTAAGATTTTGGAGTGCTTTTACACACTCATCTTTTCTTTATTTAGATGCTCTTAAACAGGAGCATCCTTTTTTTTGTTTTTTTTTTCTTCTTTTATTTTCTTTTCCCCTTGGTGTAGATAGGGCATATGGTGGATAGAGTGAAGTGGGGAGATGTGGATATGGCCACCCCAAGTCTAGATATGTGCACTAAGGCATCCTTTCATGAGGCAGAGAGGTATGAAGATGGTGAGAGAAGAGTTGGGTCAAAAGGGGGGTCATTAGTGTAGTCCTTAGCATAATATTTCCTACATGAAAACTAATCCAACACTTCATGAAATGATATCACACCACATGATTGAACAACATGAGATTCATATTTATATCAAGTGACTCCATAGGCTCTAAGCGTTCATAGCTTGCTCAATTCATAATTCAACCAAAACATTCACAAACTTGAGAGAAGTGATGCACATGTAAAAAGTCAACACTCAAGACCATATAGCAATAAACTTTAAGGAAATGGCATACATTTTTCAAATACCAACATTTTCATTTCAAATAATGGAGATTAAGTTAAAACATGCTTTTAGGCAAGAACATTCAAGTTTGGGAAAAATTGGCCAAAATGACGCCAGTTTGCATTTAATCACATCTAAACCTAACTTTAGGGAAATTAAAACATAAAGCAGCAAATCCTACTTAAAAACACATAAAAATTCCCAAAATCTACATGATAAAGCAATGCATGACATGGAGGAGCAAAAAGTGCAATTTTTTTTGAAACATTTATGCAAAAATGCATGAAATTGAATTACATGTATGCATGGATGCAAGTAAAAGGAAAGCTACACTAAAAAAACAATAAACAACTAAATAGAGATCAAGTGAGACAAACATCAACAAAATAATCTAAGAAAGAGGGCATACTACCCTAGCACCCCAAACTTTTGAATCATGTTGTCCTCAGCATGAAACTAAAGCTTATGAATGATAGGGTAGACGTCACTGCTCTGGCAGTGTGGGATCTTGTGGTGGGCTTAAATGCGGAGGTGGATTCTGGTAATAGTGGCCCCACCGCCTGTGGAGGCGGGTATGTCTCCTAGTAGCCAGATAGTCCTCCCTAGAAATCCACCCCCCATTGGGGGTTCCTCTGTACCTACGCATGCTAATATCGGTACATGAGGTTTATCTGATGATGCATCTTCTGCTAATCTAACCACATGGCCTACTGTGTTTGTTGAATTGCATCCAACTGTGCATGAATGGCTGCCATGTCATATGCATTTGTTAGAGGTGGATGCGCATCAAAATCCTCATATCTCGATCGTGTGTGGCGTGGCTGCTCAAGTATGTGCTTCTGCTCGGGCACATTGGTCTCTCCTCTCTCTTCAAGTAGGTCCATCGGTGGTCCCATGTATCCTTCTGTAGGGTGTTTCTCCTCCCACTGTGCTATTAATCCTGAGAAATATCTCAGTGGCCCTACATCTATGAGCAAGGGAGCAGCATGGTATGGAAGTTCCAAAGTGATGCCAGGGTATTCAGGGTTCAAAATATAAAAAATCTTATTGTCTTTGAGGGAGATCATTTGGGATCTTGCTAAATATCTCAAATCAACAAGCTTAGTTCCTTCTACTTTATTAAGTCCCGTTAAATCACAATCCACCATTTTTGCAATCGTTGTGACTATTCCTCCCATGATGAATGGATTTTTTTCTTTTAGAGGAAATTGTCTTTAGATGGTCAATCACCATGCTTCCTAAGTTGACAAATCCTTTACTTGCCACTGTAGCCATCACAAAAAGATCCTTCTGTGAACAACAACCTTGATTTTCATAGCAGCCAAAAATAGTGTTTGCTAAGACCTTATGCAAATATCTCATGAAAGGATTGTACACCTAGATGGTCTTAAATTTTCCTGTAGCGAACGTGTCTTGTCTTGTGATAGATTTCCACATTTTTGAATAATCTTATTTCCCATTCTTGTCAAGTCTTCCCTCATCAAACTTCTTTGCCATATCTGGATTGGGGGCAAAGATCCCATTGAGTTGGGAAGCTCTAAGCACATGTGTGGAATCTAGCAGCCTGAATCTTATTGCATCCTCACCTCTCTGTTGCACTTTTTCTAGTGAACCAAAGAGTTCATGGGTCAGTTCAAGATAGGTTTCTTCAACCTCATGAAAAATCTTGCACAACCCACAAAGTTCCAAACAACCTTTGAATTTGTATTCGATCCCTACTGCTTTCATGGTTGTCGTACATGCATACCTAGTGGGAATCACCCTCCTTGTTAAGCACTCGGGGTGGAGGGGTCTTGAGAACACCTTCCTTGTCATGCCTCTCCCATATGCAACTTCCTCAGGCTACTTCCCAATCCACTTCATCATGTCCTCCTCTAGCTTTGACAAGAAGTCCACTAGCTCATCTTCCATCTCCTCACTCTCAGTGTCATCTACCTCCTCTTCCTCATATGTGTGTGACCCTGAACTTGTGTCCAAGTTCAAGGACGCCAACTGGACCGGTGCATCTTTGGCTTCTTCCTCGATCACCAACCAGTGCCTAATGGGTTGATGAGCGGTGCATGGTTGTGACGATGACGTAGAGTGACTCACAAGAGTTAGGCATGGAGGTCATAAAGATGATGTGTCAGTAGCCTTCTTGGCCCTCCTCTCTCAGGTAGATGTGTTGATGTCCACCAAATCAATGATATTTTCCATCTCTTCTTCCTCCTCCTCCTCTTCTTCATCGGGGTTGTTGTAGCTAGGACGATGTGTGGCCGCTGGAGAAGGATCGGTATTGGGATGCACTCCTTGATTCCGACCATAGGAGTGATTGTGAAATTGAATTAGGTGGTGATGACGCACTGTGGGACTACTGTGACAAATTGGAGGCCCACTTGGTGTGGCTTTTACCTCCGGTGAGGATGTCCATTGTCTTCTATGCCCCCTTCCTGATTACTTTGCCCGTGCTCTTCATCTTTGCAAGGATCTTTGGTAAAAAAGGAGCAAGAATAGCACCAAACGTGCTTCCGAGTTGTAGGGGTGGATTCTCCCTGGAGATGGAGAAATAGATGGTAATGGATGGGAACTCAAATCTGGAGTCTGGGAGCAAGAGGAGGTGATTTGGGGGTGAATGGAGCTCTCACTAATCGCCACACCATGCGGAACGGCCATTCTGGATCACAAGAATGAGCTTTGGGTCATGCTAGGTTAGGAAAAATCGAGCAACTTAAGTATTGGGCCTGGGCCAGCACGGCCATTCTGGCAAGGGGCCAGCATGGTCATGCTGCCCGTACCCAAAACTCGAAAATTCCCTATTGAAAAGTGACATGCTAGCATGGTCGTTCCATGCCAACACAGTCGTGTTGGGTCCTCCAAGTTCAAAAATTTCTCAAAATTCATCAAATCGTTCCATAATTCATACTCTAATCATTTTAATCGACCCACTAGATGTTGCATCAATCATTTTGCACTGAAATGTGCCTCCTTTCTCAACTTGCACCTGTCAAATCATCAAAACTAAAACAAAACTATCAAGCACAAGTGTGCATGTGTGTATTCTTGGAATCGTGCGAAAACAAAGTAAAAATATCAAAAAGTGAAGGTTGGGTGAAAAAGTTCCCAAACCTAGGTGGGTTGCCTCCCACTAGCGCAAAATTTTATGCCTTCAGCCAGGCTTATTGATTCTTGAAGTCGATCACTCTCGTGGGATTTTCAAAGCATGTTTGAAGTAAATATATCTCTCATGTGCATTCAAGAACATCTCCTCATCAAGACGGTGTTCCTCAACTAACATCACTATATTAAAACTTTGGTTTGCTCTATCCGGCCCAACTTCCACAACTTCTTTCAGCCTTTGACCATTCATGTAATGACCACATTTGTGCTTAATTGGTAAATTAGGGTTTACCTGAATGATTACATGCTTGATTAGATTGAACATCATTTAGAATTGATTAATGATAGTAGATCAATTGTGATGTTTCAAGCCTAAGAAGAAACTCTAACTATGATTTTAGTTTGAAGAATTAGGGTTTGAGAAATGTAAACCCTAATCGGAAAAAATTAGGGTTTTGATAGTACATGAATATGGAATTTGATCAGGATAGCAGAGTGGTAAATGATTTTTTATATTTTATAAAAATTTTGTATTCAATTGAATTTTGGATATGATATGGATAAATCAATATGCATATTGGAGAAAAATTTCAGAATATTTTAGTGTTCTTTGAATGTAGTTCTCGGTCAAACTATACTTCGACCCAAATGCTGATAGAGTGCTTTTTAGCAGTGAAGTGTTTTATTTTTAATTATTTATTGTTAAGTCTAAATAATCTGAAATTTTAATTTCAGATCTGAAACTCCATACTAAACAACATGTAAAAGTTTCATAATTTTTGGATGCATTTAGACCTTATCAGTAGATGAATAATAGTAATATTTTTATGACAGAAAATTCAGTTGAAATAAGAGAAAGTATAGTGAGGGGTCAATGTGCAATTGACCCAAGCAGCTCAATTGCTCTATATGGTCAACCTAACACACAAGGAGCTCTCATAATTCGTGATTCAGTCTAAAGAAATGAAATCTTAGAGAGAGAGGGAGAGTTAGGGTTTGAGAGGAGAAAGTGATGGAGATGTTGACCTAGGGTTTTGCAGTCTGAGGAATGATGAAATCATGTAAGTATAGCTTCTTTGCAAAGCCTTTCATGGTGAATCTTCTCTCACATGTCAAGATTTCGTCCCTCCTCTGATTTGATCTGAAATGGTGTCAAAACTTCCCCTTTTCTCACTCTTTCTTCATAATCCCTCATTTCTAGGGTTTCCGAGTTGAAAGGAAGAAGAATCAGGTGAATTGCTAGGGATTTGATATGAGATCGAGATTTTTAGGGATGAACTATGTTTTTGAGGTGTTTTCACACCTTAGGGTGAGTGGGAAATTCATTTAAATAGTATATTGTACAAAAATTGGTTAAATCACCCATAATCTTTAATTGCTTAGTATGCGACTACAAACCCTGAATTGTGTGTTTGATCTAAGTTGTTGCAAAATGATATGAAACAGATTCTTCCTCTGTTTGGATGAATTTTAGATGATAAAATCATATTATAAATGTATACAATACATCCTAATGAGAATTCCCTAAGTATTCGTAGAGGTTATAAGAGTAAACTGAAATATAGGGAATTTGTCTATGACTGAAATTGATGTATAATAAAATAGAGAAATTTGTTTATCTGGATTCCCTTAGTTATGAATGATTGTTTATCTGAATTCATAGTATGTATATGTTAGATACTATCTTGGATTTCATTTAAGGTTAATAGTGTTTGTTTGATATCTCAGTAAAGAGGGTGAAACCCTAGATGCGAGGAAAGTTGGATATTTGCGAATAGATATCGTGAAATCCATTTGAACGGATTTTCTTGACATGATAGACTTTAATTATTCAATTTATTATTGATGCATGTTATCTTAGTGAGTAGCATGGAAACCCAAATTCATCTCAGTTCCAAGGATTCATACATATATTGATTTTATATGATTTTTTGATAGTAGTCATTATTCAGTGAATGTTTATGTCGCATGAAATCCTTATGAGAGCCATGTGATAAGTGAATGGGGTAAATGAAACCCTAAGGATAGGATGTTCAATGAATCAAGTATTTTGATATCAATGTTCTCAGTATGAGATGTGGTGATGTTTAATAGTTCAGTTGTGGTAAATGTTATCAGATGGTCTATGAAACGAATGGTTTATAGATCTAAACTAAGATATGTAATGTGATGCACAACTCAAGATTTGGGTTGAGGTGCACATTTTCCAAGAAAGTACAAATAATTTACAGGTGCAAATGATGATTACTCGTATGTCAAGTAATTAACTCTTATCAGTGTATTAAGAAGTTCAATTGCATGATTCTAGTGTATAAAGTATGAAGTGGACATGTATTCTATTATTTAAGAATTTTAGTCTGCCTGCAGGTATAAAATGTTGATTTCTCAATATATTACAGTGTTTTGAGTATATTTCTCTGCCAAGTTTAGAATGATATACATGTTGTGTTATAAACTTCAAATAAATAGACACGGTACCATAGAGATACCAGATTCAAGTATAAGTAAGGGAAAAGATACAATATAGTAAGAGCTTTCTAAGAATAATAAAATAATAGACTTAAGAGCCCTGAACACCTTAGATTCCCTATGAGAGGTCTGCGTCGTAGGGATGAAACGACCTAACCCTTGCAGTGTCGGGGTCAGAAAGTACTAACAGGTGGTACGGGGGACGAAGCCCTAGTGGAAGTCTCCTTAATATACATCATGTAGTATCCAACATCAACTAGAGGTCCTGGTGGCACTAGAGTACAGAAAAGCCAATAGGTGGCTTGACTCTCTGCATGTGTGCTCAGGTTAGAGGAGTCCAGTTTTTACGACATAAAAGGTGTGCTGAGGCCAGAGAGCCATTTTCCTATTGTAGACCAGCGACGTAGTCAGGCTTAGCATTCCCAAGTGTGTCAGCTAAGTCTTGTACGGTGAGATCGTAGTTCTCTATGAGTCTTCATATGTAGAGTACACTGCATATGATCCGGGCATAAGCTAAAATATGTTCATATAGGTTTAAAGAGTTTCTTATAAGTAAGAAAGGCTAAGAAAGATTTGAGTACAATTTCCCAATAATTCTTCTTTGTATGTTTTTGAATTATTAGTTCTCTTTGAAATTAATCAAGCATGCTCATATATTGATTTGCTCTTGTTGATATCTAGAGTATCCTGCCATATTTATGATTGTCAATGATCAATCTCTTTAAAGCTTACTGTTGTTATAATTGATATCAGTTGGTCAAAAGTATATATGTAATTATATCAGTGCTTTAGATTTTTTCTTTGAATTACTCATTCACTGAGCGAGTAGGCTCACCCCTCTACTCACAATTTTTAGGGATATCACATGGACTTGAAGAAGGTCAGTGCATCAGTGTAGATATGCCACAAGAGTTAAGTCTGAGTATAGTTAAGTTCAGTCGGTCCTTGTCACTCTAGGTCCTTGTAAAGAAATAAGAGAGAGTTGTAAATGATGATGTATAACATTATTCCTCTTTTAGCAATATATGCGAATCAGCAAGTCTTATGTGCTTAAAAGTATGAGAAACATAATGAATGTTCATACATGTATTTTTACTGTTGAAATTAGATTAGAGAAATCAATGTTTATATTCCCTTGTAAAGTTAGTTTATGTGGCTCAATGCGAGAAAACAAAGAGTTTGAAAAAGAAGAAAAAGTTAAGGGTGATCTTTGTATTACGTTAAATCCTCAATTTATGCCCTAGTCTCATGATTAATGGTAATTGTGAGATCGGGGTGTAACAACTTGGTATCAGAGCTTAGGTTGAGTTGTCAGGGACCATTAAGTTAGTAAGTTAGAGTCATAAGTGTGGCAGATAGGAGATGTTATGATGTTAGCTCTAGGGATTTGAGTATTTGGATATCCTGGCCCGGTATCTGAGTACTTGGATCAACCAGTATCAAGCTACTATGTCTATTCTTTCATGTATACCCTGGCTAGGTATACAGTGGAAGGATGGTCTAGAGAGGAACCCTAGAAATATTAGGGTTAGAAACAAGATAAGTAACATGAATTAAGGGCATAAAATGAGATAGAACTTTCATTTCATATTGTTGTTTTATTGGAGATGAATAGAAAAGCTATTATATGTTTAAATTCAGATATTCAGTATTTTGAAATATATATGGGTCTTTAAGATTTGTTGTACACTATGTAGTTGTAGCATTTATTGATTACATTCTTTGTATCAAGTAGACTAGATATTTTCTTTGAATGAGCTTTCCTAAGTGAATAAGTTTTCTTCCACACATTTGAGATGAATGGGAGTTGAGTAATCCTGAGTAGCTCTTGGCTACAGGACTATAGGTTCGGCCTGGTCTGGCTGGCAGGATGCATTACTGAGATCTAATGACTCCTATTAGTAACATAACAAGAGTAAATTCTAGATAGATTAGATCCAAATTCTAGTATGAATGTATATACTCTAATATTTTGAAGTATAAGGGAAAGACTGGGATAACTAAGAATCAGTTGGAACTGATATATGAGATCCAAATTTGGGGCCTCATATGAGAAACCCTTAATTGGGAATAAAGGAACACGACATAAGGTTCAGATTAATTTTAATTATTAGTATTATGTGAACTCTAAATGTGGAATATGGAAAAGATATGAGCAAAGTATGTAAGGGGACAAGATAGTAAGAATCAATCATGAGGAATGGATTATATAACCGAGTAAAATGTTTTTATGTACTCTAAAGCAAAGGGAAAATAGAAGAAAAGAGCTAAATATACAATAAGTACATAGAAGTGAAGAGTCTTCAGAAGAGTTAAAGTGAAGAGAACTAGATGAGCATGTAAATCATAAAACTAGGGTAAGAAACTTAGTTGAAACAAAGAGAAATGTTGGAAATAATGGGCTTGATTAAGGAATGAGGGTTATGATATAATTGAGAGCATGGAATGTATACCTTTATTAATAAGTTTAATACATTCATCCTTACTGCCTTTGGATTCTAAGTCTCTATAGAACGACAAACTAGTTTCTAAAAGAAGAACAAAAGTGTAGCTAAATAAATGAATAAGTCATACAAAGATAGACTATATTCAGGAAGGAAAAACTTGATTGAAAGAGAAACTATGTTTCACCCATGCATGAGCCATTTGATTTAAAATGAAGGATACGTAATGTATTAAACATGAGTTGAAACTAGTAGAGAGATTATTGAATTAGAATTTCAACTTCACATTCATATAAGGATAAAAGGAAATATATGCAACATGGTATACTTGATCATACACATAAAAGAAGCAACATGATCATAAGAGAAAACTAGAAGTTAAAGATGACATGTGGAATAGTAGTATATGGTAAGGGGATTATGGAAAGTAAAGAAGGGTTTGAAACATAATGGAGTAATATAGATTATAAAAGAAAGAGGTTGCAAGATTCAAGAAAGTGCTAATCAGTCAAGTATCCTTGTTGATAATTAATTAAACCTACATATGAGAAATGTATTATTGAATGTTTGAAGATAATAATTCTAAGTATCAAAATCATCCTCTTTCATATCTTCCTTAATGAGAGCAATGTGGGAATGAAATGATAAGAAAATGAATCATATATGATGCACAACTACTATGGTAGAGACATCTAGTGAATGTAATAATGACACACAATATGATGATGAAACCCTAGCAGGGTAATTGAGAATGTAATCTATCTGAATGGCCAAGTAAGAGAAAGGAAATTTAATCGATAAGATAAAGAAGACTTTAGTAAAACTTGTGAGATCCAAAGTTTGAATTTCAAATTAAGGGAGCAAAGTCACATTACAATAACATCATGCTACTGATAAGGACCAAACCCTAGAATGTTTAGAGTTTTAGTAGTTCAAGGGATGTCACTAGTGAGTTGACCTTGAATACTAGCAATTCTATAAAACAAGATCATGAGACTTGCACTATGAGAAGTAAACTAGCACTGATAGTAATCCAGCTAATCTGAAAGGTAGATAAACAATATGGAAATGATTAGGAGTAAAGAGTAAGATATAAATTTGAAATGTAACAAGTGTATTTTGAACAAAAGGAGAAATATAATATGAGTGAAGTGTGATATGAGATAAATTCTTTCCGTGATAGAAAGAATGATGAATAATCTATCTGTACCTTATATGTTTCAATTTTAGGAATGTTTAATCTACATGATTAAAATGAGAAGGATAAGCAGTAAAAAGTAAGTAGTAGTGAATGAGGAGAGAGATAAGAGAAAACAATGGCTTTTAGTAATATGTGAATTTGTTTTTAGAAGTATAATTTGTTGAAGGTATATTAAGGGATGTAAATTGGTTCTACGTATGATTTTAGTGTACATGTGCAAGCAATATGTTAATTAAAGGTGTCTGATAGTTGTAGTCATTCATACCAGCAATCCATCTTAGTATTGTACAATTGTGGTATGGTGATATGGGTCAAATGATGATAAAACAAATGGAGGGTTGCCCTGAATAAGGTAGTCTTACCTATTCACTCATATGAATAGAAGGGATGATAACCATATTGTATTGATATGTAACCCTAATGAGGTATAGCTTGTTATACCTAGCTTTAATATAACTAAGGGATGCTAATTGGGTATGAATAGTCCTTGAATGAATAATACAATCATGGAGTACTTTGTTATTGTTGTTGAAACCCTAGTATGCTATAACCCAATGGTTACACCTTGAATTATGTGTGGGTTCATACTTGAGAATAATATGGAATGTGATGGTAATGCTTCACCTTATGCATACATGATGCAATGGGGATGTTGTGAGTAGTATTGTACAATTGTTGTTGAATCTAGTCTTCTAACTCAAGATTGTTTTGCTATTTGAGTAGCACAATAGTAAAATTCAAAAGAACATAGTGAACTCTCTTTTGTGACTTAGAGGTAATACATAACAATAGTACATATTGAGCCGTATGAATTGAGAGAGTTGGATCAGGTTATCAATGATGAGGTAACACCTCAAGAGAATGAAAATATTGAAATGGTTGTTTCTCTCTCAATCCTATGATTGATTGTGGCATAGAGAATTCGTTGGATATCATTGGGAATTGTTTCACACATGTTGTGATTATAAAAGAAATAAAGGACTTAATGTTGAAAAGTGCATTCAAGTATGAAATACAAGAATGTAATGCACATGTAAGATTTCATAAGCTTAAAATAAACTTTGAATATACTTTGTTTGCGTATTTATGTTTTGGGGATGAAACTTTTTAAGGGGGTGAGTATTGTAATGACCACATTTGTGCTTAATTGGTAAACTAGGGTTTACATGAATGATTACATGCGTGATTAAATTGAACATTGTTTAGACTTGATTAATGATAGTAGATCAATTGTGATGTTTCAAACCTAAGAAGAAATTCTAACTATGATTTTAGTTTGAAGAATTAGGGTTTGAGAAATGTAAACCCTAATCGGAAAAAATTAGGGTTTTGATAGTACATGAATATGGAATTTGATCAGGATAGCAGTGTGGTAAATGATTTTTCATATTTTCTACAAATTTTGTATTGAATTGAATTTTGGATATGATATTGATAACTCAATCATGCATATTGGAGAAACATTTAAGATTATTTGAGTGTTCTTTGAATGTGGTTCTCAGTCGAACTATACTTTGACCAAAATGTTGACAGAGTGCTTTTCAGTAGTGTAGTGTTTTATTTTTAGTTATTTATTGGTAACTCCAAATGATCTAAAATTTTAATTTGAGATCTAAAACTTAATCATAAACAACATGTAAAATTTTCATAAATTTTTGGATCCGTTTAGACCTTATCAGTAGACGAATAACAGTAATATTTTTATGATAGTGAGGGGTCAATGTGCAATTGACCCAAGCAGCTCAATTGCTCTATATGGTCAACCTAACACACAAGGAGCTCTCATAATTCGTGATTCAATCCAAAGAAATGAAATCCTAGAGAGAGAGGGAGAGTTAGGGTTTGAGAGGAGAAAGTGATGGAGATGCTGACCTACGGTTTTGCGGGCTGAGGAATGATGAAATCATGTGAGTTTAGCTTCTTTGCATAGCCTTTCATGGTGAATCTTCTATCACATATCAAGATTCTGTCCCTCTTCTGATTTGATCTAAAATGGTGTCAAAACTTCCCCTTTTCTCACTCTTTCTTCATAATCCCTCATTTCTAGGGTTTCCGAGTTGAAAGGAAGAAGAATCGGGTGAATTGCTAGGGATTTGATATGAGATCGAGATTTTCAGGGATGAGCTGTGTTTTTAAGGTGTTTTCACACCTTAGGGTGAGTGGGAACTTCCTTTAAACAATATATTGCATGAAAATTGGTTAAATCATCCATAATCTTTAATTGCTTAGTATGTGACTACAAACCCTGAATTGTGTGTTTGATCTAAGTTGTTGCAAAATGATATGAAACGGATTCTTCCTCTATTTGGATGAATTTCAGATGATAAAATCATATTAGAAATGTATACAATACATCCTAATGAGAATTCCCTAAGCATTCACAGAGGTTATAAGAGTAAACTGAAATATAGGGAATTTGTTTATGACTGAAATTGTTGTATAATTAAATAGAGAAATTTGTTTATCTGGAATCCCTTGGTTATGAATGATTGTTTATCTGCATTCATAGTACATATATGTTAGATATTGTCTTGGATTTCATTTAAGGTGAATAGTGTTTGTTTGATATTTAAGTAAAGAGGGTGAAACCCTAGATGCGAGGAAAGTTGGATATTTGCGAATAGATATCGTGAAATCCATTTGAACGGATTTTCTTGACATGATAGACTTTAATTATTCAATTTTATTATTGATGCATGTTATCTCAGTGAATAGCATGGAAACCCAAATTCATCTCAGTTCCAAGGTTTCATACATATATTGATTTTATATGATTTGTTGATAGTAGTCATTATTCAGTGAATGTTTATGTCGCATGAAATCCTTATGAGAGCCATGTGATAAGTGAATGGGGTAAATGAAACCCTAAGGATATGATGTTCAATGAATCAAGTATTTTGATATCAATGTTCTCAGTATGAGATGTGGTGATGTTTAACAGTTCAGTTGTGGTAAATGTTATCAGATGGTCTATGAAACAAATGGTTTACAGAGCTAAACTAAGATATGTAATGTGATGCACAACTCAAGATTTGGGTTGAGGTGCATGTTTTTCAAGAAAGTACAAATAATTTACAGGTGGAAATGATGATTACTCGTATGTCAAGTAATTAACTCTTATCAGTGTATTAAGAAGTTCAATTGCATGATTCTAGTGTATAAAGTATCAAGTGGACATGTATTCTGTTATTTAAGAACTTTAATCTGCCTGCAGGTATAAAATGTTGATTTCTCAGTATATTACAGTGTTTTGAGTATATTTCTCTGCCAAGTTTAGAATGGTATACATGTTGTGTTATAAACTTCGAATAAATAGACATGGTACCATAGAGATACCAGAGTCAAGTATAAGTAAGGGAAAAGATACAATATGGTAAGAGCTTTCTAAGAATAATAAATAATAGACTTAAGAGCCCTGAACACCATAGATTCCCTATGAGAGGTCTGCGTTGTAGGGATGAAACGACCTAACCCTGGCAGTGTCCAGTATACGGGGGTCAGAACGTACTAACAGGTGGGACGGGGGACGAAGCCCTAGTGGAAGTCTCCTTAATATACAACATGTAGTGTCCAACATCAACCAGAAGTCCTGGTGGAACTAGAGTACAGAAAAGCCAATAGGTGGCTTGACTCTCTGCCTATGTGCTCAGGTTAGAGGAGGAGTCCAATTTTTATGGAATAATAGGTGTGCTGAGGCCAGAGAGCCACTTTCCTATTGCAGACCAGCGACGTAGTCAGTCTTAGCATTCTCGGGTGTGTCAGCTAAGTCTTGTACGTTGAGATCATAGTTTTCTACGAGTCTTCATATGTAGAGTACACTGCATATGATCAGGGCATAAGCTAAAATATGTTCATATAGGTTTAAAGAGTTTCTTATAAGTAAGAAAGGCTAAGAAAGATTCGAGTACAGTTTCCCAGTAATTCTTCTTTGTATGTTTCTAAATTATTAGTTCTCTTTGAAATTAATCAAGCATGCTCATATATTGATTTGCTCTTGTTGATATCTAGAGTATCCTGCCATATTTATGATTGTCAATGATCAATCTCTTTAAAGCTTACTGTTGTTATAATTGATATCAGTTGCTCAAAAGTATATCTATAATTATATCAGTGCTTTAGACTGTTTCTTTGAAGTACTCATTCACTGAGCAAGTAGGCTCACCCCTCTACTCATAATTTTTAGGGATATCACATGGACTTGAAGAAGGTCATTGCATCAGTGTAGATCTGCCACAAGAGTTAAGTCTGAGTATAGTTAAGTTTAGTCGGTCCTTGTCACTCTAGGTCCTTGTAAAGAAATAAGAGAGAGTTGTAAATGATGATGTATAACATTATTCCTCTTTTAGCAATATATGTGAATCGATACGTCTTATGTGCTTAAAAGTATGAGAAACATAATGAATGATCATACATGCATTTTTATTGTTGAAATCAGATTAGAGAAATCAATGTTTAGATTCCCTTGTAAAGTTAGTTTATGTGTTCAATGCAAGAAAACAAAGAGTTTGAAAAAGAAGAAAAAGTTAAGGGTGATCTTTGTATTATGTTAAATCCTCAATTTAAGCCGTAATATCATGATTAATGGTGATTGTGAGATCAGGGTGTAACAATTCACAATAAATTCTTTTGATCCCACTTTCTCACAAATCAACACAATACACCTTTTTTATTAGATAAGGCCCTTCCCATCTAGATTGGAGTTTTCCAGGAAAGAACTTCATCCTTGAGTTATATAGCCATACCCATTTTCTAGGCTCAAAGTCTTTCTTCTTGATTATCTTATCATGTAGAAACTTTGTTCTCTCCTTGTAGCACTTGGACAATTCATAAACTTCATGTCGCAACTCCTCAAATTCATTCAGTTGAAACTTCCTCTTCATCCTGGAATTCTCTCCATTAAAGTCCATGGCCCTCAAAGCCCACAAAGCCTTATGTTGAATCTCAACTGGTAGATGGCAGCTTTTCCCATAACTAAGCTTGAATGATGTGGTGCCAATTGGGGATTTATATGTAATCTTGTAAGCCAATAAAGCCTCATTGAGACGTAATGACCAATCCTTGTGGTTTGGTCTCACCGTCTTCTCTAGAATGAGGTTTATCTCTTATTGGCTAACTCAACTTGACCTCTTGTTTGGGGGTGGTAAGGAGTAGCCACACGATGATTAACTCCATGTTTCTTGAACAGTCCTTCAAATGTTAGATGGATGAAGTGACTTCCCCCGTCACTAATCATGGCTCTTGGAATACCAAACCGGCTAAAGATATTTGATTTTACAAAATCACACACCACTTTATGATCATTGGTTCTAGTTGCAACAGCCTCAATCCACTTTGAAATGTAATCCACGACAACCAAAATGTAGGCATATCCGAAAGAGGGAGGAAAAGGACCCATAAAGTCAATCCCCCCAAACATCAAATACCTCTACCACAAGAATAGGTGATAGAGGAATCATGTCCCTCTTAGATATAGTGTCCACCTTTTAGCACTTCAAACATCACTTGCAAAATTCATGAGTCTTTAAACAAGGAGGGCCAAAAGAATCCACTTTGAAGGACCTTGACAGCCGTGTATTTCCCACCAAAATGACCTCCACATACTCTAAAATGGCACATAGATAGAATTTTTTGTTGCTCCATCTTCGGGACACATCTCCTAATGAGTTGGTCAGGGCAATATTTGAAAAGATGAGGGTCATCCCACACATAATTTTTTACCATAGCAAACAGACGTGCTTTCCTCCGTTGTCCATGTACTTGGTATCCTTCCACTAGCTAAGAAGTTAGCTATCTGTTTATACCATGGCCTTTGAGTGGATGATAGTAGGAAAAGTTTTTCATGTGACATTGTTTCTTTAATTCAGCTTGTATCATCAAAGGGTGCTTCAATTTAGGAGAGATGGTCGGCGGCTGAATTTTCCACCCCCTTCTTGTCCACAATCTCAATATCAAATTCTTGAAGCAATAAAATTCACCAGATCAACCTTGTCTTTGAGTCTTTCTTTGCCATGAGATACTTCAATGCAGCATGGTCTGTGTATATCACTACCTTGTTTTGCAAAACATATGATCAAAATTTGTCAAGAGCAAAGATAACTGTAAGCAAATCATTTTCTATAGTCGTGTAGTGATGGAGTTTTGCAACACCACTAAAAATCCTAAGGTGATGAATCCTTAGGTTTAGCCTTGCTAGTACTATGGTAAGAACTCCACCCACGTGTGTTAAGACACGCGGAAGTCTTATCGTAGTATAGTTAAGGGTCAAATCCTCAGGACAACGGTCTTGACGAAGTCAAGATGGAAAACGTTTTAGTTCTACTTAACTACTTAACAGTTGATATTTAGATCGAAAGTTTGATGTTGGTTTTAAAGCTAAATGCGAGGAAAGTAAAGCAAGAAAGTAAAGATTAAGGTTGTAAACAATTGATAAAAACCACTAGGATGTTATCGGGTTTCACACCACTACACATGGATCAAGTCATGCAACATAATAAAACAACCTGCAAAAAGAGTCAAATCAGTTAGTATCTTGTAGTCCTAGCTTCCTTTCGGATAACTAGCTACGAGAAGCGTGGAGTATTGCAATGCCAGCCATTCCATAATGAATGGTCACATGCTTTGCATTACTCCTTCATGAAATGTGTTCCTCGACCTTACCAAGGTTGCACTTCCATACGTCAACTGATTCCATTTCATAGTATGAAAGTGCAATGATGGGGGTGAGTTTACTCCACTCCTGAAAACACTTCTAGACACCGAAACAGACATATGGTGACTACATACATCCATAACCAACATTCAATCGATATTTAGATCTAAGGGTACAAACGTAGACAATTCATACCAAAAGACAATATGTAACGCAAGTTGATGATCAATCAACTAGTATTCATTAAGCGATTGAAGTCAAACTGAAAGGAAGAGTATCTTTATTACAAGTTATTGAATTACATCGCATGAAATGAAAACATGGGTAGCGGGGCTACTCCCCGCACCCTAGTGAATGAAACTACTCGCTCATGGAAAAGGAGGTGAGAAGAGAGAGAAAGAACGTCATCTCCACGGAGGAGGGAAGGTTGAACCCTTGGTGAAGAGAGCAACGATCTTCGCACTTCGTGGTTGCTTTGATGAAGGATTTTCTCTTCCCACCTTCTTTGTTGAAGAGATGGAAAGAAGAGAGAGAAGGAAGCTTGATGATGAGCACGGATCTCAAAACTGGCAGCCTTGGGGCAGTGGACGGAAGACCAGAGTGCTCTGGATCTGGAGAGGCAGCCTTTGGGCGTCTTGGAATTCGATCCTTTTGAAGTGGCCCTTGAGGTCCTATTTATAGGCTCAAGTTGAGCCCAAACGGTCTTGAGACCGTTTGGTCTCAAACGGTCTTGAGACCATGAGGCTTCTCGCGGTCTTGGGACTGTGAGGCTTGTCGCGGTCTTGGGACCGTGAGGCTTGTCGCGGTCTTGGGACCGTGAGGCTTCTCGCGGTCTTGGGACCGTGAGGCTTCTCGCGGTCTTGGGACCGTGAGGCTTGTTGCGGTCTTGGGACCGTGAGGCTTCTCGCGGTCTTGGGACCGTGAGGCTTGTCGCGGTCTTGGGACCGTGAGGCTTCTCACGGTCTTGGGACCGTGAGGAGTCTTTGTGAATTTTTTTGTGTTTTCTGTAATGAAAAAGAGGAAAAGTTAGTTTATTGATGTATCTGCAATAAAGTAAGAAGGTTTAATGATTCTATTTAGTTTATCTAAGAAAGAGTATGGAAAACTAAATATAACTAATAAGATAACGTCACAAAATGAGAGGTTATCACCCCCCCTAACTTAGAGTCTACCTTATCCTCAAGTTAGATAGAGCTAAGGCATGTAATGGCGAGGCGATTTTATTTGATTAGGGTTTCCATACTCATGCTTCAATTCTAGGTCAGAGATCTACCGAGGTCTTATCAGGGCTTCTGCTTACACTAACTCTTTCGAGTATCAAAAGTTGCATGGATCTCAGGTTCCTTTTATATCGTGAATCTCGCATTGGGACCACCTTTCTTAATGTGTTCATGTCATCGACTCCAATCAGTTTTATACTTCTTTGGAGAAACCTACTGGTAGCTAGAGTGGGTATGAGGGCTGGCTTAAAAGGCTTATTGTGTAACTCCCCCTTCAAGTGGGGAAAGGTTTGTCTATGCTTTTTAGAGATTCACTACCGAGCACGACACATCTGCCTTCATGAGGGCAGCTGAATGTACCGGGTGGGTGAGCTCTTTTATCAGCCTTATCATATATTAGGAAACCTTAGGATCTCATTACCGGGCACGACACATCTGCCTTCATGAGGGCAGCTGTATGTACCGGCCGGGTGAGATCTTTGTTGGCTCTTCATATAGGTCCTTATGCATGGCACAACTCTCATGTTTTTATTCAGCACTCTGGCTTTTATTCGAATCTCACAGGCTTAGGAAGTGGGTTTTGTTAGGGTTTTTGATTGGGCGGCCAAGCCTCTTTTATTGAAAGAAGAAAACTGTTCTTGGGGTTCTTGACATGCACTTGGTGGTCTGCTCGCGAGATTTTCTTGATTTTGGATTTCCCTGATTTCCCTCTTGACTTTGAGAGTATTGGGTTCGCTTTGGCCCTGAAGTTGATCTGTGAAGAGTCTGAGATAGAATTGAAGCAAAAGTATAGAAACCAATAGTGAATGAATTTTATGGATTCGCCATTTCAAGCCTGTAAGCTAATCTTATTATTTATATGAGGACTACTTTATCTCTAACTTAGGTAAGGGTGATACTTTTCATGATGAAAGTTATACTTAGAAGTTGTTTTATTGAAAAAAATACTGGAAAAAGTCTAAGTACGAATAGAAAGTTTGAAAATGATGTGCGGGAAAAAATGAGTTAGAAGAGTTGGAGAAGGATGATACCTCGCCCTTGTCCAGTGCACTCCCCCCCTAACTTATCACGCACTCTGTCCACAGAGTGTCAAAGGGATAGGTTGAGAGGTGCATGGACAAGGGCATTTAGGCGTCAGTTAATCCTGAGCTTGCCCCTGGTGCTTGGAGGAGCTTAGCTGCAAACTGTCCACGCAGGGCGTGATAGTCTACGTCAGTCATATCCTCTACTGGTTTCTGAAGAACTAAGATGGTATACATCCAGTAGAGGACATGGAAGCCGCAGTCGTTGGATTGTCGGATTTGCTGGGGACACTTGTGGCAGAAGGAAGGGCGGTGAAAGTGTTCTTTGGCGTAAGCTTTTGTGTGCTGACTAAGGAGATCAATTAATCTTTCAGCACATTCGTTTGCCACTACCTCTGTGGGTGTTTTTGGCGTTACGACGTAAACTTTCTGTCGTGGGTTGTACTGGCTATCGGAACTGTTATAAATTGTAATTGTTCCATCCGGTAGGTTTGCTGCCAGAAGTAGCCAGTGTTAATGGTAGAGGAAGGGTAGCATGATGAACTTCGGCGTTGTGTGTTGTAGATATGAGATTAGTGTTTCAGCTGCGCCGAAGTTCTTTAGCTTTAAAAGATCATCCTTCAGATATGGAGACGCCATGTATGCTGTGGGGTGATCTTGTCCGAGTAGAAGCTGATAGGCGGACATAAGGCCAACAGAGAGGGATCCTTTAATTTGTAAAGATTCTCGCAGAGTGTCTGCCATTATAAGAATGTCACCAGACATGAAAACGAGCTCATCATTCTCGACGGAAAGCTTTGACATAATGAGACGTAGTTCGTAGCTGGATAGGCCTTTGCAAGCACTGAGATCGAAGTCTGGAAAAGATGGTGCGATGGCAGACAACGGGTTTTTGGCATCTTTGCTTTGCTCGGTAGCGGAGGCCGGTCCTTTTGATTTCTCTGACTCTTTTAGAGCTTGGCGGAAGGGTCGCCGCTGTGGTCGCTGGATAGCAGAGAAGAGGTAGCGAGGGACATCATCTGGTGCCATCGTTTGGTCCTTGAAGAACCGTCTGTCGCAGATGAGCTCCATCGCATAACGTCCTCTCAAGGAATGAAAATCTTCAGTGACCAGGGCAGAGAAAGGGATTTCTTGGTTCAGCGCTTGGATGTGACGAATGGTGCAGAAAGCGCAATCCCCGGATCCTTCTGCGGCTTGAACTGGAGGGTTTATAATTTTGAACCAGGGCTGGCTCCAGTCTTGGCGGAGAGATGGGCGTGCAACCCAAATTAGCTTAAGCAGCCGAAAGGGTATGCATCTTGCTTCGCCGGCTGCTTCACCCACAAAGTTTATCGTGCCGGCGGGTAGCTCGGTGCTGCAAAAGTTATAAACTGTGGCGTCCCGAGCCTCTGTATCGACAATCATAGCTAGCCAATGGTTTAAAATTTGGAATGGCACAGTAAGATAACGTGCTCGTCGTGCTAGCCCGATACGCAGACGTTCGATGGATTTTTCTTGGATATCCTTGTATAGGAGGCCCAAGGATAGGGCGGGTGAGGCATTGAAGACAGGCTGCTTCCTCTTGTGGCTTCTGTAAATTTCGATACAGTTGGCGAGGAGGACACGGAAGATAGACATTGGCATCGTCGACCCAGGTCGCAGGATTTTGCGAAAATCTTCACGTGTCAGCTTGCGCTTCATTTTAGTGTTGTGGTAGATAATATCATCTCCTGCCTTTGTATCGTCCACGATAGTATTCAGTATAAAGATATCCTGGGCATTTAAATTGGAAATGGCCGCCATATCAAGGTCATGCATTTTGTGCGGCAGGGGTGGTGGCGGGGGAAGCTCCTGTAGAGGGGGGGAAGGATGTACTTCAGGAGCTTCCTCAGAGCCAATAGTGTCGTTGTCTGAGTCCGAGGCAGAATCAAGCTCTTCATCAGTATCCAATTGCACTCGTTCTGACTCGTACTCGTCGAGGGGTGAGGTTGCTGTCGTGGTGGGCGCTGAGAGGGGTAAGACAGCTGTTGTAGGAGGGGTGGCGCCGGTTCCGATTATGCATTGGTGGAACTCGGCGAAGGCTGCTTCTTTAGCAGCTTCCCCGATGGATCCCATAGCAGAGTAGTCAAGAAATTGATCCCCATATGATATAGTAACATTATCATGGTGTGGGGAGTTGGGATCCTTATCACCGTCATGGTGATCTGTTTATTGTCTGGGTTCTGCTCCTTGGCTTGGACCCTCCCCAGCATCATCTGGTTTGTCAGAGTCTTCATATGAGGAGGTACTGTTGGTGGAGTCTGCTGAAGAATCAGAATCGTCATCATTATCAGCATCATCTTCATCGTCGTTAGTTGTCTTCTTTTGTGCTTTCTTTTTGCACAGACGATGGATGGATTAGAGTTCATCATAAGCCACTTGCACGTGCTCGTGTGTTTCGAGCAGTGCTTCGTGGGTTTCTTTAAGATCTAGAAAACGTTGTTCAGCCGAGAGGAGTCTTGCTGTGAGATCTGTTACTTGAGCTCTCAGCTGAATGAGCTCATTATTTGATGACTCCTCCTGGCGATTATGTAGCTGCGTGAGGGTGGTGGTGATGTCGTCCAGGCGCGTGCTGAAAGCTTGTTGTTGTTGCTGCAGCTCGCGTAGGGTCTCTGGCAGAGGTAAAGTCTGCGCGGAAATCCTATCGACTTGTGTTGCCAACACTTCATGCTGGCGTTGTACTCCCTGGATCAACTTGGGCAAGTTGTTGCAGTGGCCGTCGATGTGGTTGACTTGCTTGGCCACTGAAGCTTGACGTTGTTAGATTCCTTGGAGGATGCCTGGCATGGTGCGGTTCTGCTCGCCGATCTGGGCAACCTGCTTAGTTAGACCCTGCACACATGAAAAAATAGAATTTAAAATGTTAGATGGGTCGGTGAGGAGGTTTCGGATGGTGTCAAATTGACGTTCGAATTCCTCACCGACGTTAGTAAAAGGGACCCCAGTGATTGAAGGGTGAGGTGGCTGGGGTTGGGGTGGAATGATAGTGTCATGCGGAAAAGACACAGTTGATGGACCCGCGAATTGCGTGGTGACTGTAGATGGAGTCACTAGCGATGTCGGGGTGGTGGAGGATGGAAAAAATGGTGGCATTCCCGAAGATGGAAATGGATTCGGGAATGTTGATGGAAAGGCGGTGGATGTGAAGGAGGAGAATTCGGGCATTGTGGTGGAGAATGGGGTGCCCGAAGTAAAGAAGGGTGGAGGTGGTGGAGGGGTGGTGAAGGAAGGTGGAGCGGAGGAAGATTGAAGGGTGGTTGATGATGGTGGGGTGGTGGATATTGGGGTGGTGGAGGGTGGAGAGGTGGTATTGAGCTCAGCATTTAGACTCATTATAAAAGAGTCTAGTGATGAGGATGTAATATGTTCTTCAGGGAGGGGGGGTTCAGTTTCAGGGTTAGGTTTCGATGTGGGTGTCCCTGACAGCTCATGAGCTTTGACGAGCCTTCTGGAAGGTCGTTTGACTAGGAGCTTTGCTGTTTTAGTTGCCGGGGCAGTTATACTAAGCTCTGCCTGCCCTGCCTTTGCTTTCTTTTCTCTGGCTTTAACTGAAGCGATGATTTTGGTGATCTCATCTTCAGTGAACAGGAGCTTGTCTTTATCATAGTCAGCAAGCTCAGGAAGTGGCAGCAGGATTCGTGAAGATTTTGTGGGGCAGAATACGTAGTGCAGCCTTCCATCCTTATCCTTTAAGATGAAAGAGTTCTTTAGTGTCTGTTCATTGGTAAGAATGTCGCCTTTTATTGGGCTGCATTTGGGTAGAAGTCTATCCATCTTGAGATATTTGATGATAGATGTGATATGACCACCCGTGCAGATTTCTTTCCCGAGGGCGAAGGCTGAGAGCTTGATCAGCATGTGTCGTCCAATGTTGACAGGCAATCCGTTGAGGACTGACCAGAGGACAAAAAGGTCGGATATGAGAATATTTCCTCCTTCGGATCTAGGGAAAAGTGCGCCGACGATAATTTTGTGTAACGTGCGCACTAGGCCAGAATGAACGTTGGAGGCCTTGCTTGTCCTTGCATCGAAGGTTGGTAACCCCGTTAATGACTTCCAGAAGTTATGCTTGTTGAAACTGGGGTGGTCTGTGCCAGCAACTTTGGCTTTCTTCAGCTGGTCTTTATTGTCAATGAAAATTTCGTTCAGGACATTTTCGGTGATGACCACCTCATTGTTGAAGATTCTGGAGGTTATTCTACGGTCACCACCGTCCCTTTCTTTATGCAAGATGTCCACCACTTCTTTGTTGAAGTATGTGAAGAATTCAGTAGTTGGCTCAGAGTAGGAAATTTCTGATACAAAGCAGAGCCGGGAAAGGTTAGAATTGTCAAGAAGAGTGAGGATTCTGTGGTAGATCCCCATCTTCATCAGTATGCTGGGGCAGGCATACTTGGTTGGTTTAAGGAGTTGGCTGATGGGGGGAATGATTTGGAGGTGAAGGTTCTCGGGTGGTGGTGTTGTGGTGGTGATGGGAGGAAAGATAGGAATAGTTATTGTGGCAGGGTTGGTGACGGTGGTGGAGGATGGTGGGATGTACCCTGCTAGGATTTGTTCTCTTGCACAGGCAGGGTGGACCTGCTTCCTGGCTCTCTTCTTAGATGTTGGCTCAGTTGTTGGTTCTGGAGCCAATCTCTTCCCCTTAGTTTTTGTAGTGGGTGATTCTTTCTCAGGGGAAGGCTGGTATTCGGAGGCCTCGTCGGATGAGGTCTCTTCGACCTCCTCGTCAGAAGGTTCTTCATCTAGGAAGCGGTTGATTCGCTTGATGTCCTTCATGACAGCAGTCAGGTTTACTTCTGCTGGGACTTTTCCAGTCCTTTTGAAGTCGTCAACTAAGCTTTTCAGATTTGCTCGTTCAGCAATGAGCTTCTCTTTTGTCCAGAAGGGAGCGTCTGTTGGTCCTTGCTTAGCAGGTGAAGTCATTATGAAATAATTGATAAGAAACAAAAGTTAGAAATCTGAAATTTTGAAATTATAACAAGGTAAAATTATTTTGAATTTGAGTTTTATTAGTTTGATTTAGTTCAAACGGTCCTGAGACCGTTTGGTCTCAAACGGTCTTGAGACCGCGAGGATCCAAACGGTCTTGAGACCGCGAGGATCCAAACGGTCTTGAGACCGCGAGGATCCAAACGGTCTTCAGACCGCAAGGATACAAACGGTCTTGAGACCGCGAGGATCCAAACGGTCTTGAGACCGCGAGGATCCAAACGGTCTTGAGACCGCGAGGATCCAAACGGTCTTGAGACCACGAGGATCCAAACGGTCTTCAGACCGTGAGGATCCAAACGGTCTTGAGACCGCGAGGATCCAAACGGTCTTGAGACCGTGAGGATCCAAACGGTCTTGAGACCGCGAGGAAGACGAACCGCGCGGGAGACGAACCGCGCGGCCGTTCGTTGGCTAAGAGTTGCGGAAACGATGATGGCGACAACGGCTGGAGGGAGCTCGAACGCGAGTTTTAAATGGTGATGCGTCAACCTGTCGCTGCGGTCGGTGGGTCGGCAAAGGGGTAGCTGCTGCAGAGCTGTCGACAAGCCGGGAGTGACGACGAGCTAGGAACGACGACGACGAAGTCGAGAACGACGGCGACGAAGCCGAGTCGTCGGTGAAGCACTTGAAACAACGACGCGCGGGAGTGTAGAGACGAAGGTCAGAGTGGAATGAAACAGGAGAGTTCGAGAATTCGAGAATCAAGAAGAGGGGCGCGTAGGTGGGGGGGTATATTTATAGGTTTTTAGGAGCCCTCTCGGTCAGGTGACCGAGAGAGCTCAAACGGTCTTGAGACCGCGAGGGGCCTCACGGTCGTGAGACCGCGAGGAGCCTCACGGTCTGGAGACCGTGAGGGGCTTCACGGTTGTGAGACCGCGAGGAGCCTCACGGTCTGGAGACCGCGAGGGGCCTCACGGTCTCTAGACCGTTTGACCTCAAGATCAAGTGGATTTTTATGTATTTTTGGATTTAAAGAAAGCAAAAGAAAAAGGAAAAACAAAGATAGATAAAAGGGTGTTTAAAAACAAAAGAAAAGGCTAGGGAAGGTGATATTCAGGCCTTGGGTTGCCTCCCAAGAAGCGCCTTGGTTTAGCGTCGCTGGCTCGACAAGATTATTGCTCCGGCTATGCTGACTTTATAGGGTCATGAATCTCGATGGTTTGTCTTGATAACTTGTCTGCCGGAGTGTGGTACTTTTTTAATCTGTGGCCATTTACGGTCCTCTCTCCTCCATTATCGTCAATAATAATGACAGCTCCTGTCGGGTATATATGTTTGATTGTAAAGGGACCCGACCATTTAGTACGCAGTTTTCCAGGAAACATTTTTAATCTGGAGTTGAATAGGAGGACTTTGTCTCCGACGATTATATCTTTTCTTTTGATGTGGCCATCGTGCCACATCTTAGTTTGTTCTTTGTAGATTCTTGCGTTGTGGTAGGCTGTCATTCGTAGCTCTTCTAACTCTTGGAGTTGAAGTTGTCGGAATTCACCAACACCTTTGAGATCGAAATTTAGTTGCTTAATGGCCCACCAAGCCTTATGCTCTAATTCAACTGGAAAATGGCAAGACTTCCCATACACTAATCGAAACGGTGTTGTTCCGATGGGTGTTTTGAAAGCTGTACGGTAAGCCCATAGAGCGTCAGATAGTTTGGTTGACCAATCGGTGCGGTGTCGATTGACAGTTTTTTCCAGAATAGCTTTAATTTGCCTATTGGAGACTTCAACCTGTCCACATGTCTGTGGGTGATATGGTGTAGAAACTTTGTGGTTGACTCCATATTTTCTTAATAAGGCTTCAAAGCTCCGTTCCAAAAAATGTGATCCGCCGTCAGATATAATCGTTCTTGGGACGCCGAATCTGGGAAATATTATCTCTTTAAACATCTTGATTACCGGTTTTGAATCGCAAGAGGTGGTTGGTATAGCTTCTACCCATTTTGAAATGTAATCCACAGCAACCAAGATATACTTGAATCCATAAGACGAGGGGAAAGGGACCATATAATCTATTCCCCATACATCGAAAAGTTCGATTTCTTGCCATATGTTCAATGGCATTTCATTTCTTCTGGTTATCCCTCCGGATAGTTGGCACTTGTCGCATGATCGCACGTATTCATGTGCGTATTTTGCGATGGTGGGCCAATAAAAGCCAGATTGCAAGACCTTGAGGGCTGTCTTCTTAGAACTCATGTGCCCCCCAGTGGGGCCTGAGTGACAGTGCTCAAGGACCTGAGTGATTTCTGTCTCTGGGATGCATCTACGAAAGAGTCCATCTGCGCATAAGCGAAAAAGATAGGGCTCGTCCCAGAAATATTGCTTAGCGTCGTGAATGAACTTCTTTTTGTCGTGATAGGATGCGGATGGGTGAATGATTCCTGTTGCCAAATAGTTGACAATGTCGGCATACCAGGGAAATCCATTGGAGACTTTCATTAGGTGGTCGTCCGGGAGGGAATCTTGGATAGGAACTTTGTCTTCATCCTCGACTCTAATACGGCTGAGATGATCGGCGACGACGTTTTCCACTCCGCTTTTGTCTTTAATTTCCAAATCGAATTCTTGAAGCATTATCACCCAGCGGATAAGTCTAGGTTTTGCGTCTTGCTTCTGAATCAGATATCGTATAGAGGAGTGGTCAGTGTAGACAATGATTTTAGCTCCTATCAGGTATGAGCGGAATTTTTCAAACGCGTAGATGACAGCTAAAAATTCCTTTTCTGTAGTGGTGTAATTTTTTTGTGCTTCATCCAGTGTTTTAGATGCGTAGTATATAACATGGGGTTTCTTGTCGATTCTTTGCCCTAAAACGGCCCCTATGGCATAATCGCTCGCATCACACATGATTTCGAAAGGTAACGACCAATCTGGAGCTCGTAATATTGGTGCAGAAATCAAGGCATCTTTCAGAGTTGTGAAACTTTGCAAGCATTATTGGTTAAAGTTGAACTCTGTGTCCTTGGTCAGCAGTTGTGTCATGGGTTTTGCTATTTTGGAGAAATCTTTAATAAATCTTCTGTAAAACCCAGCATGTCCTAAGAAGGCACGTACTCCTTTTACGTCTTTTGGTGGCATCAATTTTGAGATAACGTCAATTTTTGCTTGATCCACCTCGATTCCTCTGTCGCTCACTCTGTGTCCTAAAACAACACCCTCTGTTACCATAAAATGGCATTTTTCTCAATTTAAAATGAGGTTTGTTTCCTCACATCTTTGTAGGACTTGAACCAGGTTGAGCAGATAGTTGTCAAAGGAGTCTCCATAAACTGAAAAATCATCGATGAATACCTCCATTATAGACTCTGTCAATCCCGCAAAGATAGCAGACATGCATCTTTGGAAAGTAGCTGGTGCATTACAGAGCCCGAATGGCATTCTTCTGAAAGCGTACGTCCCAAAGGGACAGGTAAAAGTAGTTTTCTCTTGATCGTCCGGATGTATCGGGATTTGGTAAAAGCCGGAATATCCATCGAGGTAACAAAAGAACTTCTGATGAGCTAGGCGCTCGAGGACCTTATCTAGGAAAGGCAGGGGGTAGTGATCTTTTCGTGTTGATTTATTAAGTTTCCTATAATCAATGCACATACGCCACCCTGTAACGGTTCTAGTGGGCACCAGTTCGTTTTTGTCATTAAGAACAACGGTGGTTCCCCCCTTTTTAGGGACCACCTGCACTGGGCTTACCCACTGAGAATCAGAAATTGGGTAGATAATGCCTGCCTTTAGAAGCTTGAGGACCTCGAGGCGAACCACCTCTTTGAGGTTGGGGTTTAACTTTCTCTGGTGTTCTCACGATGGTTTAAACTCTTCAACCATGGGCATTTTGTGCATACATAAAGCAGGGTTTATGCCCGTCAGATCAGTCATTTTATAGCCAATTGCTTTCTTATGCCTCTTCAGTTCATCGAGGAGTCTGTTTTCTTGATCATCCTCCAGAGTGGAGCTGATGATTACTGGACAGAGCTTCTCATCATCAAGAAAAACATGTTTAAGTCCCTCGGGTAAGGCTTTCATTTCTGGAGCCTTAGGTGGCTCAGTGGCTTCTATAATTGTGATGGCTTTAAGTTCTTCAAACGTGGCTGTCGGAGCTTCTTCAGCTTTTTCTAAGTATTGCAGGCACTGTTGTACTAGTTCACTGGCCGAGAATTCTACATCCGGATTTGTAAGAGTATTTTCCAATTCGTCGGATGGTTCAGACATTTCTAACTGGGACATTTGATATATAGCATCCAGGAGAAAGACTTCCTCTTGAATGCTTGGACCTTTCATGCTGTTTAGAACTCTGAACTGGAAAGCCTCCCTCCCAAGTCTCAAAATAATAGTTCCTGCTTCGACATCAATGAGAGCTCGGGCGGTAGCTAGGAAAGGTCTTCCGAAGATTATCAGATATCTCAGGTCTTCTTGTATGTCCATAATAACAAAATCACACGGGACATAAGAATTTGTTCCTATTCTGACAGGGATGTCTTCGATAATGCCAAGAGGGGCAGTTATGGTAGAGTCGGCTAACTGAATTGTCATAGTCGTAGGTAACAAATCAGTGAAGCCTAATCTTTTACACATTGAATAGGGCATAATAGATATGCTTGCTCCTAGGTCTGCCAATCCTTTCTTGCTGGAGCCATTTCCAATGGAACACTGAATGCCGAAGGAACCTGGGTCCTTCTTTTTCTTTGGCATTTTATTAAGCAGAATATCTGAAGTGGTCTGAGCAAGTTTCACTGTTTCATGCTCCTCTGTCATATACTTTCTCGATAAGAGGGTTTTCAGGTATTTTGCCCAAGCGGGCACTTCGGAAAGGGCATCAAGAAAAGGAATATCAATGTATAACTTTTTCATAGCTTCTTTAAATTTTTGGAACCTAGTGTCCATTTTGGTTTCTTTTAGTCTGTCTGGGTAAGGAATTCTTGGTGGGACTTCTGAGATTGGTTCCTTTTCCTTTTCTTTCTCTGTAGAATTTTCTGTTTCTCTGCTTGAATTCCCTGTTGGGGAAAGAATGGCTACGTTATCATCATCATGGTCGATTCTTGTGACATCAGGCAGGACACGACCCGACCGCGTGGTGACGGCATTAAGTTGTTCTGGTCTGTTTGGGTTATGACGGGGGTTTGCCTCTGGTTGCCCAGCAAAAGTGCCGGCTTGAGGTTTCAATTGAGTGGCAATCTGTGCCAGTTGGGCTTCTACGGCTTTTTGTTGAGCTTGTTGGTTTGCAAGCATGGTTTGTTGCGATTGAAGCATTTGTCTAATCAAGGATATCTCATCAGATGATTGGGGAGGAGCACCCCTTTGTTGATACTGAGTGACTTGCTGTCCTGGTTGTTGTAGAGGTGCAGTTAACTGTGGCTACTGGGGCTGCTGCAACTGGGGTTGCTGTGGCTGCTGCAACTGGGGTTGTTGCAACTGAGGGTGCAGTCCTGAATGGGCATATTGGTAAGAAGGATTCCTGGGATAGTTAGATCTTTGAAAACCTTGTCTGTAATTCCCTTGATTGAAGTTATTCTGAAATCCTGGTGGTTGTCTATTGAAAGATCCACCTTGTGCCTGCTGCTGTGGGTTGGCAGTCCCTGCAGGATTCCCGTATTGAAAACCAGGATGGTTCCTTGGTTTGTCTGGGTTGTAATACACTTGGCCAGGTATTGAATGTATGGAGTTGACTTGCTCTGGCATTTGGTCTTCAGGATGCTCGATAATGGGTTCATATTGCGGCATAGGTGGTTGTAAATCCATCATGACATTGTATAACATGCCACATGATAATGTGGGATGATCGGATGCATGACAGGCTTCACAAGTTCCAGTAGCTGCCTTAACTTGTTGAACCTGAGAGCTTTTCTTCTTATCATATTCCCCGAAAGAAGTTTCGAGGGCTTGTTGCTTGCTAGCAATAGTCTTCAAAGCCTCAGCAATGGCCTTGAGTTCCATGGATTCTTCCGCTTTGTAAACCTTGAGAACGCCTTTGGGTTGGTTAGATGACCTTCCCCAATTGGATTGGTTCTCGGCCCCCAGCGTAACTATATTCCAGGCATCTTCATAATTCTTTCTCATAAAGTTTCCTCCAGATGAGGAATCTAGGAATTTCTTAATATCATCACTTACTCCTCTGTAAAATGTTTCTATTAGTTGATTTTGAGATATGCCATGGTGAGGACACTTTCTCAGGAGTTCTTTGAATCTTTCCCAAGCTTCAGCAAGTGTTTCTCCAGGTAGTTGGGAAAAGTGATTAATCTGTCCCCTAATCTCATAGGTTAGCGAAGGTGGGAAGAATTTCTCAAGAAACTTCTCTTCTAAGGGAGTCCAAGTAGTGATGATGGGGTGTCTATCCAAAGCGTTGTACCAGCTTAGTGCTCTTCCAGATAAGGTGAAGTGGAAAAGGTGTAACATGATTGCTTCCATTGCAATTCCTGCTTGGGGTACAAGTCGGCAGAGTGACTTGAATCTCTTAAGGTGATCCATGTAATCATCTCCGGGTGCTCCGGAGAAAGAGATGCCTTGCATGATCTGGATCCATTGCGTCCGAATTTCAAAGTGTGGTATGTTAATAATCGGTGGTCGGACAGGATGATCGTCTTCATAATTCTTTGGGACTGTGTAGTCCCGAAGTTGCTTGTTTCTTAACGCAAGTTGAGCAGCAGCATGCTCTGCTTGGATGCGGGCTTGTTCCTCCGCTCGGATCTCAGCTTGCACCTGAGCACGAGTGTCGGCAATAAGTTGTGCTCGTTGTGCTGCTATGGAGGCGTTGACTCTTTCTGCAACAAGGCGTTGCTCTTCGGCCATCTGTCTGGCTCTTTGGCGGTTAAGTCTATTCCTTCGGTGGAAACTTCTTTCTACCTCAGAATCGTATTCTGGTTCAGGGGAGAATCCGATGCTATGCGGGGGTTGCATACACGTTTTCTACCTGAGTAGAAGGAAAATCACACGTTAGGATAATGGAAGGAAATGAAAAAAAATCAAGAAGTATTGGAGTGGTTATCAAGAAAAAGTGTAAAATCCTAATCAACCAAGAAGTTGGTAAGTAAAAACTAAAAAGTTCCGTTGTCCCCGGCAACGGCGCCAATTTTTTATGGAGTTTTGCAACACCACTAAAAATCCTAAGGTGATGAATCCTTAGGTTTATCCTTGCTAGTACTATGGTAAGAACTCCACCCACGTGTGTTAAGACACGCGGAAGTCTTATCGTAGTATAGTTAAGGGTCGAATCCTCGGGACAACGGTCTTGACGAAGTCAAGATGGAAAACGTTTTAGTTCTACTTAACTACTTAACAGTTGATATTTAGATCGAAAGTTTGATGTTGGTTTTAAAGCTAAATGCGAGGAAAGTAAAGCAAGAAAGTAAAGATTAAGGTTGTAAACAATTGATAAAAACCACTAGGATGTTATCGGGTTTCACACCACTACACATGGATCAAGTCATGCAACATAATAAAACAACCTGCAAAAAGAGTCAAATCAGTTAGTATCTTGTAGTCCTAGCTTCCTTTCGGATAACTAGCTACGAGAAGTGTGGAGTATTGCAATGCCAGCCATTCCATAATGAATGGTCACATGCTTTGCATTACTCCTTCATGAAATGTGTTCCTCGACCTTACCAAGGTTGCACTTCCATACGTCAACTGATTCCATTTCATAGTATGAAAGTGCAACGATGGGGGTGAGTTTACTCCACTCCTGAAAACACTTCTAGACACCGAAACAGACATATGGTGACTACATACATCCATAACCAACATTCAATCGATATTTAGATCTAAGGGTACAAACGTAGACAATTCATACCAAAAGACAATATGTAACACAAGTTGATGATCAAGCAACTAGTATTCATTAAGCGATTGAAGTCAAACTGAAAGGAAGAGTATCTTTATTACAAGTTATTGAATTACATCGCATGAAATGAAAACATGGGTAGCGGGGCTACTCCCCGCACCCTAGTGAATGAAACTACTCGCTCATGGCAAAGGAGGTGAGAAGAGAGAGAAAGAACGTCATCTCCACGGAGGAGGGAAGGTTGAACCCTTGGTGAAGAGAGCAACGATCTTCGCACTTCGTGGTTGCTTTGATGAAGGATTTTCTCTTCCCACCTTCTTTGTTGAAGAGATGGAAAGAAGAGAGAGAAGGAAGCTTGATGATGAGCACGGATCTCAAAACTGGCAGCCTTGGGGCAGTAGACGGAAGACCAGAGTGCTCTGGATCTGGAGAGGCAGCCTTTGGGCGTCTTGGAATTCGATCCTTTTGAAGTGGCCCTTGAGGTCCTATTTATAGGCTCAAGTTGAGCCCAAACGGTCTTGAGACCGTTTGGTCTCAAACGGTCTTGAGACCGTGAGGCTTCTCGCGGTCTTGGGACCATGAGGCTTGTCGCGGTCTTGGGACCGTGAGGCTTCTCGCGGTCTTGGGACCGTGAGGCTTCTCGCGGTCTTGGGACCGTGAGGCTTCTCGCGGTCTTGGGACCGTGAGGCTTCTCGTGGTCTTGGGACCGTGAGGCTTCTCGCGGTCTTGGGACCGTGAGGCTTCTCGCGGTCTTGGGACCGTGAGGCTTCTCGCGGTCTTGGGACCGTGAGGCTTCTCGCGGTCTTGGGACCGTGAGGCTTGTCGCGGTCTTGGGACCGTGAGGCTTCTCGCGGTCTTGGGACCGTGAAGCTTCTCGCGGTCTTGGGACCGTGAGGAGTCTTTGTGAATTTTTTTGTGTTTTCTATAATGAAAAAGAGGAAAAGTTAGTTTATTGATGTATCTGCAATAAAGTAAGAAGGTTTAATGATTCTATTTAGTTTATCTAAGAAAGAGTATGGAAAACTAAAGATAACTAATAAGATAACGTCACAAAATGAGAGGTTATCATGTAGTTCCTTTGTGCTTTGTCTAGAGTCTTGCTAGCATAATAGATGGCATGCGGAATCTGGCCAACTCTTTGGCCCAGTACAACCCCCACTCCCATATCAGATGCATCAGTCATGATCTCAAATGGCAACGAGAAATCTAGGGGCTGCATTATAGGAGTAGAAATGAGCTTTTTCTTCAAGTGGTTGAAGACTTCAATACACTTGTCATCAAAGTGAAATTCAACATCTTTTTACAACAAATGACAAAGAGGTCCTAAGATTTTGCTAAAATCCTTGTTGAAGCAACAATAGAAACATGCATGTCCCAAGAAAGACCAGACATGTCTTATGGTAGAAGGAATGGTAAGAGTAGAAATGAGGCCCACCTTGGCCCTATCAACCTCAATACCATCTTTTGTGGTCCGGTGACCCAGAACTATGCCTTTGGGCACCATGAAGTAGCTCTTTTCCCTAGATAGCATGAGGAAAACCTTAACACATCTCTCAAGGATGGCAGCCAAGTGGAGCAAATACTCATCAAAGGTTTTACTAAAAACTAAGAAATCATCCATGAACACTTCAAGTGATGAATCAAGCATGTCAGTGAAGATTGAGCTAACACATCTCTGAAAAGTGGAAGGGACATTACACAACCCAAACGGCATTCTCTGGTAAGCAAAAGTACCACTAGGGCAAGTGAATGTCATCTTTTCTTGGTCTACAGGGTGAACAACAATCTAGAAGTACCCAGAGTATCCATCAAGAAAGCAATAGAAACTTTTCCCTGCCAACCTCTCTAGAATTTGATTAAGAAATGGAAGAGGATAATGGTCCTTCTTAGTCTTCTCATTGAGCTTTTGACAATCTACACACATCCTCCATTTGGATTGTTCTCTAACAGGAAACATCTCACCATCAGCATTCTCTACCATTGTGATCTCACCCTTCTTTGGTACAACCTAGATGGGACTCACCCATGTGCTATCAGAAATTAGATAAATAATTCCAGCATCTAACAATTTCATGACCTCTTGGGTCACAACTTCCTTCAATTTTGGATTCAACCGCCTTTGCATTTGGCTGGTAGACCTTGCATCATCCTCCAAATCAATCATATGCACACAAATGGAGGGGTCAATACCCCTCAAACCAATAATGGACCATCCAATGGCCTGAATGTTCTTCTTTAGAACTTTTATCAATGACTCTTCTTATTCCGGAGAGAGAATAGAAGAAATGACCACCTGGAGGGTGTCACTGCAGCCCAAAAATGCATACTTCAAACCTTCAGGGAGTGACTTGAGTTCAAGACTTGGAGGTTCTTCTAGAGAGTTCTTTAATGGATCAGAAATGGATGGGAGGTCCTCGCTTGCAGTCACCAAGGCCAGCTCATTCACTTCATCCTCTTCATCATCATCATCTGGGAATTCAACAATGGGCTCTAAACCTCTACCTTGAGTGTCAGTATGAATCCACAAAGGTAGGCACTCCTCCACAATCTCATCAAGGCAATCAACAAGATAACAATCTTCTTTTGTGGTTCCTGTCACCTCGGCTGTAGCTGAAGACTTGAAGATGTTCAACTGGATTTTCATGTGCATGAATGTCACATACATGGTTCCAGTTCTCACATGGATCATTGCGTCAATTGTAGACAAGAATGGCCTCCCTAAGATGATGGGTACTGTTCTTGTATCTTTTTCCATATCTAGCACAATGAAGTCAGTGGGGAAGAATGCGAAAGTCTCATCATCAAGTCTAACTAGCACATCATCAACACACCCTCTAGGTGTATTCACCGATCAGCCGATCAACTACAAAGTGCAATGAGCTGGACCTAATTGTCCCATTTAGAGCTCGGTAAACACACCATATGGCATTAAGTTCACACTAGAACCCAAGTCTAGAAGGGCTTGGTCTAGGCGGTGTGCTCCAATGTAACATGAAATGATGGGAGCACTAGGGTCTTTCCTCTTTCTCAGCATGGTGTGTTGTAGAATTGAACTCACTTTCTTGGTGAGCTTGACTTTCTTTAGCGTTCTCCCCATTATTTTTCTCTTAAACGTGCACAGATCTTTCAGAAACTTGGCATAGGAAGGGATTTACTTGACCGCATCAAGCAAAGGAATGTTTATCTTCACTTGTTTGAAAGTTTCCATGATATCGTCGGTATGTTTCTTCTTTCTTCTGTCAATAGAGGGCTCCTCAAGAGCATCAAGAAATGGTGAGAGTTGGGCTCCCAGACGGCTTAGATCAAAAAAATCATCAACTAGAATCATGGGAGTCACGGTATCACTGCTCGGTGTCACAGTATCAACTCTAGTTCCTGTCATAGTATCATCAATCAGGATCTCAGTATCAACCTGTCTGATCACAATATCACCTCTATCCTCACTGGCTACACTATCAACAATAGTATCATGGGGCTGCTCCAAGGTCCGACCACTCCTTAATACAGTCACTGCCTTCACATGCTCATGGGTAGTGGAAGAGGAAGCTTGTGGAGGTGGGTGTGGTTGTTGAGGTGGTGGTGGTCTTTGGTGGGGTGAGTTGGGATTTTGAAGGATGAACTATGGTTGTGGTTGTTGTTGTGGTTGTTGTGGATGAGGGTGATATTGTGGAGAGGGCTATTGGTATGAGTGAGGTGGAGGTGGAGCATATTGATAGTTGAGAGGATCTTGAGGAGGTGGCAGAGCATAGGTATTTGGTGGTGCTTGGTATGAAGGTGGAGCATATGAACTTTGAGCATTTCCCATGAAAGTGCCATCATTGTTCGGATTTGGCATTGGTTGAGATGGGAGTCTTCATTCCTCCCTTCTATCAAGTGAAAGAGATATTTGGTCCAATCTTTGCTCAAGACGATTAATGGACTGCCCATGAGAGGACACATCTTTTTTTACCTCATCAAAACTTCTCAATCTGCCTAGCACTTCATCTTCGAATTTTGAGATATATCTTGGACATAGGGCCTTGGTTGTTTCAGATGCCAAAGGAGTGCAAAGCATGAACTTCTTCTTCTTCATCAGCTTCAACTTCTATGGTGGATTGACTAGAATAACCACTAGCTTGGCTCTTCATCATATTCATCATGTCTGCCAACATTTTCATCATGTCAAGGTTGGCAATGGTTAGGAGCTATGAGAGGAGGTAAAGGGATGTAGTTCCGGCCACAATATTTCCATTTGGTAGTAGCCCGATGGCGAGAGTTCTCAGCAAGGTGCTCAAACAAGGGCCATGACTCCTCAGGTGGCTTTGTCGTGAATGTGCCTCCACATGATGAATCAACATTATTGCAACATCCCTGGTCGGGGTTATGGCCTAACCATAGAAGTTTTGCTTAAGTAAGTTATTTATAAACTTGTTTTAATCTTTTGGAAAGTAATTAAGACTCTTTGTGAGTTTATTTTCAAGATTGAGCGTATTTGCAAACTATTTGTGCATTATATGATAGCTTGGGTGTAAAGTGCAATTCACCCAAGATGAGGGGTTATATTGCAAAATTTCACATATTGAATGTACCTTAAAGTGTTTTAACATCATAAGAGAAAGAAGGAGACATCATAAGAGAAAGAAGGAGACACTATGTTTGAATCATCTTGGAGTGGTAGCATTCTTGGTGATGAAAAGACCAAGGAAGAAGTATAGTTGAAATCTTTACATTAGTTATATCGATTTGTCGACTTGATATGGGAGTGCCTATCATCCAAGCAGCCATAGAGGAAGTCTCCTATCGGTTTGTAGACTCTTGGAAAAGGCCATGATGGGATAAACACTTCAAGGAAGTCATATGTATCGGTTTGCATCTTTCCTTAGAAAATTATATCGTTTTGTAATATAAAGTGTTGTTGAGATGGAATACCTTGCTCAACAAGAACTAAGGGCCGAGATATTATCCATAGATTATCTCCAAGTGTTTTTGCATGTCAAGATAAATATAGTTCATGCATGTACATGTGTCAAACACGCATGAACATTTGGCACCTAGTAGCTTAAGGTGATGACACCTCATATTCCTTTTTCTTCATGAACCACAACTATAAATACCATTCCCTTCACCTATTAGTAAAATTTTCGAATCTTACTACCATCTTTCCCTTAGATATCGTGCATATCATCTTAGTATCGTGCATAAGTGAAAGAGTGTCCAGCATAGAGCCCTGGTATCAGCCATAGAGAAGGGATATCGACCTAGCAAGGTGATATCGGCCACAAGTGAGGGATATCGGCCACAAGTGGTGAAGATATCGTGCATAGTGCAGAGGAGATCAAGTCTTGGACCTTATATAAGCTCATCTTCAACCTTGGGAACGTGAAGATTTAGAGCTTGGAGCTTGGAAGTTGTTCTTGAGGCAGGTTATATAACTTGAACCCAACTATGTTATTATTCACCTTCAATATTATTGAGTTTGTTGATCTACTTTCAATTTCGAATTCCTTTGATTAGTTGATGTTCCTATGAGTTCCAAAAGTTGTTAGGATTGTTGTCCATGAATTAGAATAGTAATAACAATAGTCTAGAGGTTGATGATGGTGACATCATCATGGTACAAATCGATATAGGGTTTAAGTACCTTAAACCCGATATGACAAACCCAAGATGATGGGTAACTCGATATAGTGATGACTGATACCTCATGAATGATGTGAGTGATATCTACATACACCTTGTGCACAATATAAGGTCAAGTCCATACCTCATGCATGATATAGTGTCAATTCTACACTCTAACCGATATGGTGTTGAAACCCTAGATGATGAAATAAAACCCAACATGCTTTTGAACCCACACCCCTATCGTTTTGTGTAAAGGGTTGTTTGTGAAGATCTCAACCAGATATCCAACTTGTCATTCAAATATATGACAAGAAGGATTCCTTGAAGGTATGAAAAGATATGAGCATAATGGTCTACCCAATATGCTAACCCGATATGTAACCAATATGATAACCCAATATGGTAACCCGATATGGTATTGTGTATATACTACTAACACGATACATGATGAAGCACATACCCTATGCACAACATGGGGATGAAGTGCACACCTTGTAACATGATATGGTATCAAGTATACTCTTTATACCCGATATGAGGTCAAGCTTTTACCTCATACACGATATGAAGCTAAGTATCTCTAACTTGAGATGATAAACTCTAAATGTTAGCCAACCCGATATGTGTGCACGTTATGGTAATAGGGGATACACCCTAAACACGATATGATGATAAGGCTACACGATATTCCCGATATAGATGCATGATATGATGATAAGATTGCATCTCAAGCACGATATGGTAGCATACACACACCTTGATACTCAATATGGTGGGAATACCACCATCCAATGTACTTGATTGAGTGATACATGTTGTGTGTTGTGTCAAATGCTACACTAAGATGTAATGAGTTTAATGCAATTTGATAAATGTGAGCTAATGTACCTTAAGAGGTTAATTGAACCAATTTAATAAAAGTATGGTGTAATCAACATCCTAGTGAGGATGAGAGAGAAACCTATACTTCAATGTAACCATGTAATGATCATATGTTGATACTCCTAATATTAATGGAGTATGAATTAGGGTTTGATCTTTTATGATATGATCTTGAAACCCTAACTAGTTAATAAAGGAAAATATTAACCCCAATAATGGGTGATGAGATGATTTTGAAACCCTAATCGGTTAAAGGGAATCCTAACCCTAATAATGGGAAGGTTGTATTTCTCTTATGATGCATGGTGATAATGTGTATTTGATATTGTTGTTATCATGAGATAATAACCATGTAGGTATCATGAGATGATGAAAATAGTTAGGTAAGAGCTATGACGTTTGATATGATACAAATTTAATGGGCTTTGTAAACTATGTGAAATACTTGTGCAACAAGTATAATATATACCTTGGTCTGATGACCTGGAGGTAATGGTTTCTTGATAAGTGGTAACAACATGCAGTGATGAACTAAGGATTTGGATACCCAGATCTAGCAATCATGATGATGATAAGAGATTGAGATCCTAAGTGTTATATGTGTTCCGAAGATCATGAAAGTACTTGATAAACATATTACACCTTTCCTTGAAGTATCTGATATAATTCTTGCTTGCAACTTGATTGATGCTAAAAGATATTGTAATACACTTAATTAATCAAGTGAAATGTTATCATGTAGTAGCCCAGACCATAGATCCATTTAGTGTCAGGATTTGTTGAATGGTGAAATGAGTTTAACTCAGTATACATATTGTTGAATATGTAATTTTAATTATACCAGGGTTTCTCACTGGACTCCCCAACTAAACCAGAAGAGCTCAATGGACTTCCTAATGAAAACTAAACCAAGATTGCTCAGTGGACTTCCTGATGAAAAATAATTTGAGAAAGCTCAGTGGTCTTCTCCCAAAGAGAGTACATGTTGCGGCTGTAACTCTATAGCGAAGATACTAGTATACCCTAGTAAGCTAATTGTAGTAGACACAAGATGTCTTGCTAGTTATCTCGTACTGACTGAGATAGGTGAGGTCTTGACAATTGTCTCTGCCATTGACCTTGTATGGTACCGATGCTTAACGTAGTTGTGGTCAGTTGGAGCATGAGTGGTATACCTCATCTCCTCTGGGCATAGGTATATATGTGAACATGTAATCAGTCATGTGGCATATTTGCTTAAGGATTGAATACGGAAAACATTAGTTGATGCTTCATTACTTTTATACATCTTAGTAGATAGATGTTATACATGTTCTTCATATTCCTTATAAAGAAAATAGATGGTTTATAACTCTGCTATGAATAGTTGAACTATCTTATCAATGTTATTGCCTTGCACTACAAACATGCCTGCTTACTTGCATAAAGTATCCTCTGTTCAGTTTCATACTATTTCTTGTGATAATAATATTGTTGAGAGAGAGTTATATCTCTCGCTAGGACTATAGTCTCACCCCGTGGGATCCACAATTTTTAGGTGGACGCGGATGAGGAAGTAGAAATCAGACTGTAGAGGAAGGACCATATAAGTAGGGACAGCAGTAATAGCTCAGGTCGAGTGTACTATCTATCATGTCTTGTAGATAAAAGTCATATGTGTCGTCTCTCTACTCTCAGGTCCTTGAGAAATAGTTCTTAGTGGTTTTTATGAACGACTTGAGATTTTGGCTTATTTGCCTCAAGGTTTTATGTTGTTGTTGTATATGTTTGAGTAAAGCAATGGGTACTTGTTATCCTTGAGATGAGACGGTATAATGTATGTACAATATGAACCATGACGTATATAAATTTTTGGTTCTTTCTGTAAGAGTTTCTTGGAAAAGGATCTCTTTGCAAATGGTTTTAATTTTTTTAATGATTTTGTTAAATCCACTGCTTATGGTTATTCCGCGATTATTATTGGTGATGACTTGATTTGTTATTGGGTTGTCACAAAGTATTGGTATCAGAGCCTAAGGTTCACTGAGTCTACAGAGACATAGGATTAAGTTTGTTGAGTCTGTTCTAGTGTCCTCCAGTTTATCTTATAGTGACTTCTCCTCATTCAGAAGAAGAAATAAAACTGAAAGATGGTTGGAGTGCATGAAGAACATGTTGCTGAGAGCATTGTTGTTGCACCAGGAGGAGGTGTGAGGGATCAGGCTAGAGAAGAACTAGTGCCTGAGAATCCCCAGCTTGACTAAGCTATGCTAGAAAACCCAGCCTTTCATGCTCTTTTTGGGCAGATCATGACCACAATGATGCATATGGATGATCGGATACCAGCACCAGCACCTAGGATACCAGTTCCCAATGAGGGACATGGATTTGGTAAGACCTTTGAGCAGTTACACCGGGTAGGAGCCACTGAATATGCTGGTACAACTAACCCAGCAGATGTAGATTCATGGCTTACTGAGATAGAGAAAGCCTTTAGGATCCTTAACATCCTAGAGGCTGATAAAGTTAAGCATGTTGTGTACCTCTTGAAAGGAAGTGCTGGCCATGGGTGGGCCATTGAAGAAGAGAAAAGACCTAGTGTTGAGGTCGGATGGCAGGAATTCCGGCGAGAGTTTGTCAGTAGATACTTTCCTAAGACTTATCTGGATGAGAAGATTTTGCAGTTTGAGCGGATTAGACAAGGACCGATGAAGATTAGCGAGTATGAAGCTAAGTTTATGGAGCTTCTGTGGTTCTATCCACACATGGCTACTACAGGTGAGGAAAGAATTCGGCATTTTGAGAAGGGTCTGAACGCTTAATTAACCACACATGTATCTGCACTAGAGAAAAGAGAGAGGTTTTCCACCTTTGTGGAGCCAGTTAGATGGATCGAGAGGTCTGTGACTGAGAAATGATGGGCAAACAGTGGGAAAATACATGTATAGTTCCAGGGCAGAGGTCTGGAAGTTTTAAGAAACCAAGGTTTACTGCACCAGTAGAACCATAGAGGTTTAGTGCTCTGACACAGTGGACGTCCAGTAGAGGTAGAGGTCATAGTTTTCAGCCAAGTGGAGCCCATAGCTCAGCATCGATGTCAGTGATAGGAACATCTAGGCTGCAATGGGAGGACAGAGTCTACTACAGGTGTAAGCAGATAGGACATATGATAAAGGATTGTCCAGTTAAAGACATGGAATTAACCCAACCACCGAGGCAGAGTCAACAAGGCTCTCAGAGACAACAGTTCAGTAGTGGCACACGAGGATGTGGACAACCATCCCAAGTAGGATCATCTGCACCAGCCAATAGAGCAAGGGGTCAACAATAGGCAGCGGCGAGGTTCTATGCTATGAATCAGCCGGAGGCAGTGGTCAATCCACGAGTCATGACAAGTCAGATGGAACTGTTTCATTCTGATATGTCTTCATCCTGCTTCATATCTATTTTGATTGATTCGGGTGCTACACATTCCTTTATCACTCAATAAGTAATTTATGACTACAATATGACTGTCAGTCATAGAATAGATAATTTGTTATTAAAAACTTTGTTAGTCAGATCTGTAGTGTTGCGGGAGGTATGCTCTTCCTGTGTTCTTTCTTTTTCAGAACACAACATTCAGGTGGATCTTATACCACTTGAGATGCTCAGGTTTGATGTAATTCTTGGGATGGATACCCTAGAAAAATATAAGGTTGTCTTGGATTGTGGTTTCAAGCAAGCTATGTTCACAAACGGTGATAAGACATGGGTCTTTCAGGGGGACAGAAAGATTCTTCCAACCTGTCTAGTGTCACCAATGGTAGCAGAGAGGTTGATGCGACAAGGATGTGAAGCATTCTTGGCACATGTGGTAGAAACCAAAGCAGAGAGTCCTAGTCTTTCTAAAGCTCTTGTTGTCAGGGGATTTGAGGATGTGTTTCTTGAAGAATTTCTAGATATTCCTCCACCCCAAGAGATTGATTTCGAGATTAATCAAATTTTGTGTACACATCCCATAGCCCAAACACCTTATAGGATGGCACTAGATGAGATGGCAGAACTCAAGAAATAGTTACAGGAGTTGCTTGAGAAAGGTTTCATTCGACCGAGTACTTCACCATGGGGTGCTCCAGTTCTTTTTGTTAAAAATAAAGATGGGTCTATGAGACTATGTATAGACTATAGACAGCTTAACAAGGTGATTATAAAGAACAAATATCCTCTTCCAAGGATAGATGATATGTTTGACCAATTGCATCGTGCAACAATGTTCTCTAAGATAGATCTAAGGTCAAGATACCATCAGTTACATATCAAGGAGAGTGACATACCTAAGTCATCCTTTACAACGATGTATGGTCATTATGAGTTTGCAGTTATGTCGTTTGGACTAACTAATGCATCAGCTGCATTCATGGAGCTGATGAATATAATCTTCCGGCCATTCCTTGATCAGTTCATAGTAGTCTTCATAGATGAAATTCTGATGTATAGTAGAGACGATCAACAACATGAACAACACCTTCGTCAAGCCTTGGTTTTGTTGAGACAAAACAAGTTATATGCTAAAGTTAGAAGTGTCTTTCCTTGGACACGTTATATCTGCTTTAGGGATTTGTGTTGATCCTAAGAAAGTAGAATCTATTGTGGAATGGGAACAACCCAAGACACCGACTGAGATTTGTAGTTTCCTAGGTTTGGCAGGTTACTACATAAGGTTTATCAAAGACTTCAGTTCTGTAGCATTACCCCTAACCAGGTTGATCAAGAAGGAAGCTTCATTTGTCTGGAATGACAGGTGTCAGCATTCTTTCCAGTTGTTGAAAGAAAGGTTGACTAGTGCACCTGTGTTGGTTCTACCTGAGTAGGAAAAGGGATACGTTGTTTTCTGTGACGCTTATAAAAATGGTCTAGGATGTGTGTTGATACAGAGTGATCATGTAGTTTCTTTTTCTTCCCAACAGCTTGAGAAACACGAGGAGAATTATCCAACACATGATCTAGAATTAGTTGTAGTGGTCCACGTGTTGAAGATCTGGAGGCATTATCTCTATGGAGAAACATGTCAGATTTTCACAGACCATACAAACTTAAAATACATTTTCTTACAACATGAGTTGAACATGAGAAAATGTCGCTGGATGGAGTTAAATTAAGGACTACAATTGTGAAATTGATTATCATCCAGGAAAAGCTAATGTAGCGGCAGATGCACTGAGTAGAAAATCCTTGTCTCCGTCCACAAATAAAGCACAATTGAATTCTTTAGTATGCTATAAATGGGACATGCTTTCCTCTTTGAGACAAATGAATGTGTAGTTATAAGTATCTTTGTTAGCCTAATTGTTAGCTGAGATGCATGTGAAACCTACTCTGAAAGAACAAATTAAAGAAGCACAACAGGCTGATACTGGGATTCAGCATATCAGGTCAAAATATGGTAGTGTGAAATGGGACGGTTTCCATGAGTTAGAGGACGGGGTAGTCTGTTACCATGGTAGGATGGTAGTTCCTGATGTCAATAACTTGAGAAAGATAGTTATGGAGGAAGCTCACTCATCCATGTATGCAATGCATCCAGGGAGTACCAAAATGTATCATAACTTAAAAGATATGTATTGGTGGCCTGGTTTGAAGAAAGATATAGCTGAGTTTGTTATGTAGTATACGGTGTGTCAGCAAGTTAAAGTAGAACCCCAGAAGCATATAGGGACATTATAATATTTACTTATATCGAAGTGGAAATGGGATCACGTGACGATGGACTTTGTGGTTGGTCTACCCAGAACAGCCAAAAGTCATGATTCCATTTGGGTGATAGTTGATAGGTTGACAAAGACAGCACATTTTCTTCCTGTTAAAACAACATATACTGCTGAAAAACTTACACAGATCTACATAGATGAGATAGTGTGGTTGCACGGAGTTCCAGCTACGATGGTGTTTGATACAGGTCCTCAGTTTACAAGTCATTTTTGGGAATGACTACATAAAGCCTTGGGTACGCAGTTAAAGTTTAGTACAACTTTTCACCCTCAGACAGATGGGCAATCTGAAAGGACTATACAGACTTTAGAAGACTTGCTTAGAGCATGTGTTCTTCAGTTTATAGGAAGTTGGGACTTACATTTGAACTTAATAGAGTTTTCCTACAACAATAGTTATCAGGATAGTATTGATATGGCACCATATGAAGCGTTATATGGTAGACGTTGTAGATCTCCATCATGCTAGTTTGAGATAGGAGAATACCAACTCTGGGTCCTGAATTAGTGCAAAAAACAACTGAAAAGATTAAATTAATACAACAACAGTTGAAAGTTGCACAAGATAGACAGAAGTCATATGCTGATAAATGTCGTAAACCTTTAGAATTCGAAGTTGGAGACAGAGTGTATCTCAAGGTCTCTCCTTGGAAAGGTGTTCTTAGATTTGGGAAGAAGGGTAAGTTAGATCCTAGATTTATGGGACCTTACCCAGTGACAGCACGGATTGGAAAGGTAGCTTATAGGTTGGAATTGCCACCTGAGCTACATAGACTACATCCAGTATTTCATATATCTATGCTGAGAAAGTGTCATCCTGATACAGAGTTGGTGTTGCAACCTGTAGGGGTAGAATTGAATGAAGATATATCCTATGTCGAAGGTCATATGATGATTCTTTACAGAAGAGTCAAGAAGTTGAAGAAGAAAGTCATAGTTCTTGTGAAAATTCTCTGGCATCAGTGTGGCATTGAAGAAGCCACATGGGATCTAGAGGAAGAGATGAGGAGGAAGTACCCTTCTCTTTTCTCTTGAGATTTTGGGGACGAAATCCTTTTTAGGGGTTGATAATTGTAACATCCCTGACCTAGGTTATGGCCTAACCCTAGAAGTTTTGCTTAAGTAAGTTATTTATAAACTTGTTTTAATCTTTTGGAAAGTAATTAAGACTCTTTGTGAGTTTATTTTCAAGATTGAACTTATTTGCAAACTATTTGTGCATTATTTGATAGTCTGGGTGTAAAGTGCAATTTACCCAAGATGGGGGGTTATATTGCAAAATGTCACATATTGAATGTACCTTAAAGTGTTTTAACATCATAAGAGAAAGAATGAGACATTATGTTTGAATCATCTTGGAATAGTACCATTCTTGGTGATGAAAAGACCAAGGAAGAAGTATAGTTGAAATCTTTGCATGAGTTATATCGAGTTGTAGACTTGATATGGGAGTGTCTATCATCCAAGGAGCCATAGAGGGAGTCTCCTATCGGTTTTTTGACTCTTGGAAAAGGCCATGATGGGCTAAACACTTCAAGGAAGTCATATGTATCAGTTTGCATCTTTCCTTAGAAAAGTATATCATTTTGTAATATAAAGTGTTGTTGAGATGGAATACCTTGCTCAACAAGATAACTAAGGGTCGAGATATTATCCATAGATTATCTCCAAGTGTTTTTACATGTCAAGATAAATATAGTGCATAGATTTACATGTGTCAACCATGTATGAACATGTGGCACCTAGTAGCTTAAGGTGATGACACCTCATATTCCTTTTTCTTCATGAACCATAACTATAAATACCATTCCCTTCACCTATTAGTAAAATTTTCGAATCTTACTACCATTTTTGACACACCCCGATCTCACACTAACCACTAATCATGAGATTAGGGCGCGACGGAGGGATTATCACATAAACAAATCACTGAGAACTTTTTCTTTTAAAACCTCGTAATGATATCTGGATTATTGTTGTAAACTAAAACATAACAAACTATTGCGGAAGCATTTCAATTAACCTGGCTAGAGAACATAAACATAGTTTACAACATGTAACATTGTTTAACAGAAAGTAAACATAACAGTTAATTTACATCTTTTACACATTCGCCATACATACTCTCTCTCACCCACACCATGTCCCAAGGACCGAGGGGAAAGGACTAAGAGACCTCTATCTAAACTAACTACATATACCTTCTACAGACTAAACGTTAGGATGAAAAGATCCTTCCGATTTCTGTTGCTGATGTTGACCTGAAAATGTTTGAGTAGAGGGATGAGCCTACTCGCTCAGTGAATAGCATTTCATTTAGCTATCACTAAACAACTCATCAGATATATAAAATTGAAATAAAAGATAAGTGCAGTACTAAACAGGGCAGTTCTAATGACATAGCAGATTTACAGATAACAATCTCATTTCAAAGCAACATCAGATATTTTAAACAAATAAACTGATATAGAGAATTGGTACAGAAATTCAAATCTCTTAACATATTAAGTTTAATGTGATCCTATATGATTACATAATTATATCATTATTATGCCCTAATCATATGCAGTGTACTCTACATATAAAGATCTGTAGCGAACTACGATCCCACCGTACAAGACTTAGCGACACACCCGGGAAATGCTAAGTCTGACTGCCAGCCCTGTTCTGCTACAGGACCACAGGCTCTCCGGCCTCATTTCACTAACTCCGAGTGCTCTAGACTCCTCCTCTAAACTGAGTACACAGGCGGAGAGTCTCACTGGGTTACCACCGTGACACTGCACGGATTATTGTTGAATAACCCCTATTTACTCCAGTGCCACCGTGACTCCGAATGGATTATTGTTGAACACTGCCTCTCTGTCCTCGTGCCACCGTGACTCCGCACAGTTATTGTTGCAACACGAGTTTCACCCCTAAGAAGCAGACCTCTCAAAGGGGTTCTACGGTGTTAGGGCACCTAAGTCTATTAACTGATTAACATATAAACATTTAAACAGGAATATCACATTTCATACTCATTCCACATTCTGAATATCACTTAAAAACACATATATATCATTTGTCATCTATAAACATGATTCAGTATCAACTTATCCAGTTTTGATGCTAAACATCCATTTTATGCTCAACGTATACATTGCAGTTGTAATACAAGAAATTCTATCATTTTCATCAATCATATTACGTATTTCAAGTTCCAATGAACCATATAAATTCATTAATTCAATCCACACTGATCAGATGCTAAACTAAATCATATAACGGCATAAGGAAGCAGTTTATGAAATAAAATTCGAGTAACGCCAAATACTGTCCAAAAGCCAAGTATCAGCGAAAAATGCACAGTTTACCGAAAAATTCCAACTAAGGAGTTAAATGATGATAACTAGATGAACTCCTACTCACATAATTCAGAATTTCCCGAATTCGTCTGGATCCGTCCAAGAACGTGTCCAGGGGGTTGTCTTCAACCTTGGTATAGTCACAAATTGAACCTGCAACAACCCAACGGTACCATACACATGTACAGATCAAAATTGAACTTAGTTAAAAACTGAATCTAAAGTAGGGCTTTAGACTTAAGCATAGACCTCATGGGCGGACCCAAAGTGTTGTTCCTTGGTGTTGCCTTGCGCCCAAGGCAGCTCTGGTTTGGATCACTACTGCAAGCAGCAGCATCATCCTCACGTACAGGTTGAAGGGGGACCCTGACTGGTTATTGCTTGCGAGCTAATTGACAGCAGAAACGGGTTCTAGACCCTTGGCCAGATTCGAGGGTGGCTTGTTGCTGCTCCTTGCGCCCAAGATGGCCACTGATTGCTGGCCCACGCAGCAGCTGTTGCTGCTTGGTCGGCCGCCATGGCTAGGGTGTGAAGCTGGCTGCAGCTGTAAGAGGGGCGCAGCTAGGGCGAGGGTAGAGGAAGAAGAAGGGCGACCTGCTCCACGGAGCCTTGGGCCCCAAAAAGCCCCGCCCAAGCTTCCATTGCTGCTGCCAATGACAGTTGTTCTTCTCACGTACATGTAGAGAGGAGGCTCGATTGGGTGCTAACACTTAGCTATTGATTGCGGATTCCAGGTTGGGTCTCAAGGCCAAGGTCGTGGTCAGCGATTCGAAGTGTTTGCCGCGCCCAAGGGGCCTCTTTAGCCAGCCGTTGTAGCTACAGCTGCTGCTGGTGGCCGCAGCTACAGGGCACCGCCCTAGCTGGCTGGTCGGCCGCGGCTGGGCAAGGAAGGGAGAGGGGAAGGAAGGAAGGAGAAGGTGGAAGGAAGAGAAGAAGTCGGCACCATTGAGTTGAGGCCAAGAATTGCCCAAATCGCCACTCCATCGGCCTCTGCCTGATCGCTGTTGTGCGTTGCTACTGTAGCGGTCCTAATCCATCGACCGCTTGAAGAAGAAAGGATAAGCGAGGATGGGAGAAAAAAAAGGAAAGGGTTTATAACCCGGATATTTGGAAAAATTGCAACTTAAACCCTAGATACTGAAAAGGTCACAATGTGCGCCTCGTAGGTCCGATTTAAATGATTTTTCTTGCAAAATGCCAAGCACAGAATTCTCTACAACCTAGAAGCATGAAATCATGCTAATTAGATTATCTCACTAGATCAAATAACAAATTGCATCTTGGCATTTAACTTAAACTTAAATCACCATAATGATGTACTAATCAATGTGCTTACTAGTTAATCACAGAGTGGGTCATAACAATCTCCCTCCCTTATAAGAATTTCATCCCGAAATTCCTAAAAGAGAAAAGGAAACTTATCACACATCACTGACTCAAACTCCCACGTGGCTTCTTCTAGGTTATGATTCCTCCACAAAACTTTTACTATCTGTATCTCGCGATTTTTGAGTTTCTTGACCCTCCGATCCACTATCTCTACCGGTCCCTCAACATAGGACATATCCGATCTGAGCTGGACATGTTCTGGGTCCATTATCTTCTCTGTACCAGGGTAAGATTTCTTCTACATCGATACATGAAACATGTCATGTAAATTAGCCAACTCAGATGGCAAATCCAACTTATAGGTTATAAGTTCAATCCTCTCAATGACAGGATATGGGCCCATAACCTAGGAGTCAGTTTACCTCTCTTACCAAACCTCAACACTCCTATCCACGGTGAAACCCTCAGATAACTTCATTACCAACTTCAAACTCGAGACATCTACATCTCTTCTCAACATAACTCTTTTGTCTATCTTGTGCAGCTTTCAACTGTTCTCTAATCACTGCAATCTTTCCGATAGTTAAATCCACTATCTCTGGTCCAAAAATATGCTTTTCACCTACCCCATACCAACATATGGATGATCTACACTTTCTACCATATAGAGCTTCATACTGAGTCTTACCAAGACTAGAATGGTGATTATTATTGTATGAAAACTCTATAAGGCTCAAGTGTTCTTCCCAACTTCCATTGAAATGCAAAACACATGCTCTCAGCATGTCCTCAAGAGTCTGAATGGTCCTTTCTGACTGACCATCCGTCTGTGGGTGAAATGTTGTACTGAATCTCAACTTTGTGCCCAAGGCACGATGCAACTGATTCAAAAATCTAGATGTGAACTTAGGATCTCTATCAGATATAATTGAAACTGGAATACCATGCAACCTGACTATTTCATCCATGTATATCTTAGCCAACTTTGGAACATCAAAGGTTGACTTAACAGGAAGAAAGTGAGTAGACTTAGTTAATCTATCCACAATCACCCATATCGAGTCACAACCTTTAGGTGTCCTGGACAACCCTATCACAAAATCCATTGTGGTATGTTCCCACTTCCACTTTGGTATAGGAAGAGATTGCAAGGTACCTACAGGTTTCTGATGCTCAGCCTTAACCTGCTGGCACACACTACATCTAGCCATGTACTCAGCTACATCCTTTTTCATACCTAACGACCAGTACAACTCCTTGAGATTCATGTACACCTTAGTGTTATGTGGATGCATAGCGTACATCGATGCATGTGCTTCCTCAAGAATCTTTTCTTTCAAATCACTGTCTCGAGGTACACAACATATCATGCTAATACAACACACCATCATCTGAAAACCTAAACTTTGGTCTTTTCCCCCTGCCATGTCATGTACGATCTGTTGCAACCCATTGTCACCCTACTGTAGTTCCTTGATCTGATCATAAAAGTAGGCTTGACTTGCATCTATGCAATCAAACCACTATGTTATGTCACCCTTAAGTCTAAGTTCAACTTTCACATTTCTACTAGCATGTCTCTCTCGAAATATGCCATAGAGAACGTATCAGTTGTTAAACTTAACTTCCTGCTGAGGGCATCAGCTACTACATTCACCTTTCCAGGATGATAATCTATCATTATATCATAATCCTTAATCAATTCTAATCATCTCCGTTGTCTAAGATTCAGATCCTTCTGGGTAAAGATATATTTCAAGCTCTTATGATCTATAAACACCTGGCACACCTCACCATAAAGATAGTAACGTCATGTCTTATGAGCATGAACTACAACAACTTATTCCAGATCATGTGACAAGTAATACTCCTCATTCTATGCTACTTCTTATTACTAATGTAAGAATTTATTTCAAAAGTATATCTTACTCTTTTCTCCGAGTCATTTTCATATTGTGTATCTACCTTCCAGATTAGCTAACTTTAAACCCTGGATTTTATTAGTGCTAGGTTACCTTTCATAGTGCAAATCGTATGATCTTATTTTATAAAGATACTAGTATTCAAGGTCAAATCACTAGTGACATCCCTTGAACTACTACAACTCTAAACATTCTAGGGTTTGGTCCTTATCAGTAACATAGCATTATTGTGATGTGACTTTGCTTCCTTAGTTTGAAATCAAACTTTAGATCTCATAAGTTCATCCATCTACTTGTAATGAATACAATAGATATGAATAATCATCAATGAACTATAGATATATAACAGAAATGTAACATCAGCCAAGTTCACTAGCATAACTTATTAACACAAATGCTACAAATAAACATGATACTTATTACCCAAGCATCACACATGGCTCACAGGGCCATTCATATCTTGTCACCTCTCACTAGGCAACAACTTATTCACATGGCTCACAAGGCCATTCGCATCTTGTCACCTCTCACTAGGCAACAACTTATTCACATGGCTCATAAAATCCGTACACATTATTACTTTTATTAAGCAACAACAACATCAACACACAAAAAACCAATCAATCATTTATTATATAAATGTCACAGCCCAAACTTGGCTATATTCATCATCTCATCATACCTGCATGGTTATTAGGCATGATAACAGTCATACAAGATATTCATCACATCATGTGATACAATAGTAATACCATCATTCCTTAACCAGGAATTAGGGTTCACTATCAAACATGGCTTATCATTCCCTTTTCCCCAAATTAGGGTTAGGGTTCCCCATTTCTCATTAATTCAGACCCTCTTGAGTTAACCAACTTTATCTTGTATTAAGGTATTTCCCCTCTTAATGCATTCCATCACAGAATACTCACCCTTAGCATATAATGCATAGGCCACAAATTAGAATTGTCCAGCTATCTCACATGATATGGACTTATCTTAGTTTAAGGCATAACTTTATCATAAAGTTGCCTATAAACAATTACAATGATACACCCTCAACTAGGGTTTCACAAGGATACACCCTCAACCAGGGTTCACAATGATACACCCTCCACTAGGGTTTACTAATCATGTATTGGATCCATGCATTTGTTATGCATTATTGATTAGTACCATTAAGGGTATTTCTCACCTAATCATTAAATTTAATCTGAACCTTATTGTGTTCCTTTATTTCTAATTAAGGATTGCTCATATGAGGTCCCAATGTTGGGTCTCCGATATCAGTTCCAACTAATTCTTAGTTGTTCTAATCTTTCTCTTATATCTCAACATCTTAGTGTATGTACATTCTTACTATAATGTGAGTCTAAATTATCCAGAGTCTACTCTTATTATACTGTTAATAAGAGTCATTAGATCTCAGTAACGCATCCTGCCAGCCGGACCAGGCCAAACCTATAGTCCTGAAGCCAAGAGCTGCTCAGGATTAACCAACTCCTATTAATCTCAAACATGTGGAAATAATATCCACTTAGGGCAAACTCATTTAAACATAACTTCTGCTATACTTAATGCAAAGAATATAAACAATAAATAAATCACTTCATGACACACAACAATATTAAAGAATCATATTTATTCTATAAACTGAAAATCTAAATCCATACATATAAGAGCATTTCTAGTGATTTCCAATCAAATAAGCAATATAAGGCAAGAGTTGCATCGCATCCTATGTTTAATTTCTTACTCCTGTATTAATTTCCGATTTCTTAACCCTAAGACTTCTAGGGTTTGTCTCTAGCCCATCCTTCCTCTGCATACCTGGCCAGGGCATCCAGAGAAGAATGGACAGAGTAGCTTGATACTGGTCAATCTAAGTACTCAGATACCTGGCCAGGGTACCTAAATACTCAGACTTCCCAGAGCTAAAGACACATCACTTCTTATCTTTCTCACTTATAACTCTATCTTTCGACCCTAATGATCCCTGACGATTCAACATAAACTCTTTACTTGGTTCCCGTGACCACGTCCTCTTCCTACCATCTGCAATAGTATAACAGAACACTTCCTGTTAGAAAATTGCAGTTAGAAGGAAGACACTTAAGTCCTAATCCTATTGGTCTCTTATCGTCCCCTGACATTGACTTAGAGTATTCATATACTCAACCTATGCTCTGATACCAAGATGACACACCCCGATCTCACACTAACCACTAATCACGAGATTAGGGCGCGACGGAGGGATTATCACATAAACAAATCAATGAGAACTTTTTCTTTTAAAACCTCATAATGATATCCGGATTATTGCTGTAAACTAAAACATAATAAACTATTGTGGAAGCATTTCAATTAACCTGGCTAGAGAACATAAACATAGTTTACAACATGTAACATTGTTTAACAGAAAGTAAACATAACAGTTAATTTACATATTTTACACATTCGCCATACATACTCTCTCTCTCACCCACACCATGTCCCAAGGACCGAGGGGAAAGGACTAAGAGACCTCTATCTAAACTAACTACATATACCTTCTACAGACTAAACGTTAGGATGAAAAGATCCTTCTAATTTCTGTTGCTGATGTTGACCTGAAAATGTTTGAGTAGAGGGATGAGCCTACTCGCTCAGTGAATAGCATTTCATTTAGCTATCACTAAACAACTCATCAGATATATAAAATTGAAATAAAAGATAAGTGCAGTACTAAACAGGGCAGTTCTAATGACATAGCAGATTTACAGATAACAATCTCATTTCAAAGCAACATCAGATATTTTAAACAAATAAACTGATATAGAGAATTGGTACAGAAATTCAAATCTCTTAACATATTAAGTTTACTGTGATCCTATATGATTACATAATTATATCATTATTATGCCCTAATCATATGCAGTGTACTCTACATATAAAGATCCGTAGCGAACTACGATCCCACCGTACAAGACTTAGCGACACACCCGGGAAATGCTAAGTCTGACTGCCAGCCCTGTTCTGCTACAGGACCACAGGCTCTCCGGCCTACAGGCTCTCCGGCCTCATTGCACTAACTCCGAGTGCTCTAGACTCCTCCTCTAACCTGAGTACACAGGCGGAGAGTCTCACTGGGTTACCACCGTGACTCCGCACGGATTATTGTTGAATAACCCCTATTTACTCCAGTGCCACCGTGACTCCGCACGGATTATTGTTGAACACTGCCTCTATGTCCTCGTGCCACCGTGACTCCGCACAGTTATTGTTGCAACACGAGTTTCACCCCTAAGAAGCAGACCTCTCAAAGGGGTTCTACGGTGTTAGGGCACCTAAGTCTATTAACTGATTAACATATAAACATTTAAACAGGAATATCACATTTCATACTCATTCCACATTCTGAATATCACTTAAAAACACATATATATCATTTGTCATCTATAAACATGATTCAGTATCAACTTATCTAGTTTCAATGCTAAACATCCATTTTATGCTCAACGTATACATTGCAGTTGTAATATAGGAAATTCTATCATTTTCATCAATCATATTACGTATTTCAAGTTCCAATGAACCATATAAATTCATTAATTCAATCCACACTGATCAGATGCTAAACTAAATCATATAACGGCATAAGGAAGAAGTTTATGAAATAAAATTCGAGTAACGCCAAATACTGTCCAAAAGCCAAGTATCAGCGAAAAATGCACAGTTTACCGAAAAATTCCAACTAAGGAGATAAATGATGATAACTAAATGAACTCCTACTCACATAATTCGGAATTTCCCGAATTCGTCTGGATCTGTCCAAGAACGCGTCCAGGGGGTTGTCTTCAACCTTGGTATAGTCACAAATTGAACCTGCAACAACCCAACGGTACCATACACATGTACAGATCAAAATTGAACTTAGTTGGAAACTGAATCTAAAGTAGGGCTTTAGACTTAAGCATAGACCTCATGGGCGGACCCAAAGTGTTGTTCCTTGGTGCTGCCTTGCGCCCAAGGCAGCTCTGGTTTGGATCACTACTGCAAGCAGCAGCATCATCCTCACATACAGGTTGAAGGGGGACCCTGACTGGTTATTGCTTGTGAGCTAATTGACAGCAGAAACGGGTTCTAGACCCTTGGCCGGATTTGAGGGTGGCTTGTTGCTGCTCCTTGTGCCCAAGATGGCCACTGATTGCTGGCCCGTGCAGCAGCTGCTGCTGCTTGGCCAGCCGCCATGGCTAGGGTGTGAAGCTGGCTGCAGCTGTAAGAGGGGCGCAGCTAGGCGAGGGTAGAGGAAGAAGAAGGGCGACCTGCTCCACAGAGCCTTGGGCCCCAAAAAGCCCCGCCCAAGCTTCCATTGCTGCTGTCAATGACAGTTGTTCTTCTCACGTACAGGTAGAGAGGAGGCTCGATTGGGTGCTAACACTTAGCTATTGATTGCGGATTCCATGTTGAGTCTCAAGGCCAAGGTTGTGGTCGGCGATTCGAAGTGTTTGCCGCGCCCAAGGGGCCTCTTTAGCCAGCCGTTGTAGCTACAGCTGCTGCTGGTGGCCGCAGCTACAGGGCGCCGCCCTAGCTGGCTGGTCAGCCGCGGCTGGGCAAGGAAGGGAGAGGGGAAGGAAGGAAGGAGAAGGTGGAAGGAAGAGAAGAAGTCGGCGCCATTGAGTCGAGGCCAAGAATCGCCCAAATCACCACTCCATCAGCCTCTGCCTGATCGCTGTTGTGCGTTGCTACTATAGCGGTCCTAATCCATCGATCGCTTGAAGAAGAAAGGATAAGCGAGGATGGGAGAAAAAAAAAGGAAAGGGTTTATAACCCAGATATTTGGAAAAATTGCAACTTAAACCCTAGATACTGAAAAGGTCACAATTTGCGCCTCGTAGGTCCGATTTAAACGTTTTTTCTTGCAAAATGCCAAGCACAGAATTCTCTACAACCTAGAAGCATGAAATAATGCTAATTAGATTATCTCACTAGATCAAATAACAAATTGCATCTTGGCATTTAACTTAAACTTAAATCACCATAATGATGTACTAATCAATGTGCTTACTAGTTAATCACAGAGTGGGTCATAACAATTTTTCCCTTAGATATCGTGCATACCATCTTAGTATCATTCATAAGTGAAAGAGTGTCAAGCATAGAGCCTTGGTATCGGCCATAGAGAAGGGATATTGACCTAGCAAGGTGATATCAGCCTAGCAAGGTGATATCGGCTACAAGTGAGGGATATCGGCCACAAGTGGTGAAGATATCATGCATAGTGCAGAGGATCTCAAGTCTTGGACCTTGGATAAGCTCATCTTAAACCTTGGGAATGTGAAGATTTGGAGCTTGGAGCTTGGAGCTTGGAAGTTGTTCTTGAGGCGGTTTATATAACTTGAACCCAACTATGTTATCATTCACCTTCAATATTGTTGAACTTGTTGATCTACTTTCAATTTTGAATTCCTTTGACTAATTGATGTTTCTATGAGTTCCAAAAGTTGTTAGGACTGTTTTCCATGAATTGGAACAGTAAGAACAATAGTCTAGAGGTTGATGATGGTGACATCATCATGGTACAAACCGATATAGGGTTGAAGTACCTTAAACCCGATATGACAAACCCAAGATGATGGGTAACTTGATACAGTGATGAGTGATACCTCATGAATGATATGAGTGATATATACATACACCTTGTGCACAAAATAAGGTCAAGTCCATACCTCATGCACGATATAGTATCAATTCTACACTCTAATCGATATGGTGTTGAAACCCTAGATGATGAAATAAAACCCAACATGCTTTTGAACCCACACCCCTATCGTTTTGTGTAAAGGGTTGTTTGTGAAGAGCTCAACCAGATATATATGTTTTCATTCAGATATATGATAGGATGAATTCCTTGAAGGTATGAAAAGATATGAGCATAATGGTCTACCCAATATGCTAACCCGATATGTTAACCGATATGATAACCCAATATGGTAACCAGATATGGTATTGTGTATATACTACTAACATGATACATGATGAAGCACATACCATATGCACGACATGGGGATGAAGTGAACACCTTGTAGCACGATATGGTATCAAGTATACTCTTTATACCTGATATGAGGTCAAGCCTTTACCTCATACACGATATGAAGCTAAGTATCTCTAACTTGAGATGATAAACTCTAAATATTAGCCAACCTGATATGTGTGCATGTTATGGTAATAGGGGATACACCCTAAACATGATATGATGATAAGGCCACACCATATGCCCGATATAGATGCACGATATGATGATAAGGTTCCATCTCAAGCACGATATGGTAGCATACCCACACCTTGATACCCGATATGGTGGGAATACCGCCATCCAATGTACTTGATTGAGTGATACATGTTGTGTGTTGTGTCAAATGCTACATCAAGATGTAATGAGTTTAATGCAATTTGATAAATGTGAGATAAAGTACCTTAAGAGGTGAATTGAGCCAATTTAATAAAAGTATGTAATCAACATCCTAGTGAGGATGAGAGAGAAACCTATACTTAAATGTAACCATGTAATGATCATATGTTGATACTCCTAATATGAATGGAGTATGAATTAGGGTTTGATCTTTTATTATATTATCTTGAAACCCTAACTAGTTAATAAATGAAAATCTTAACCCCAATAATGCATGATGAGATGATTTTGAAACCCTAATCGGTTAAAGGGAATCCTAACCCTAATAATGGGAAGGTTGTATTTCTCTTATGATGCATGGTGATGATGTGTATTTGATATTGTTGTTATCATGAGATACTAACCATACAGGTATCATGAGATGATGAAAATAGTTAGGTAAGAGCTATGATGTTTGATATGATACAGATTTAATGGGCTTTATGAACTATGTGAAATACATGTGCAACAAGTATACTATATACCTTGGTCTGATGACCTAGAGGTAATGGTTACCTGATAAGTGGTTACAGCATTCAGTGATGAACTAAGGATTTGGATACCCAAATCTAGAAATCATGAAGATGATAAGAGATTGAGATCCTAAGTGTTATATGTGTTCCAAAGATCGCGAAAGTACTTGATAAACATATTACACCTTTCTTTGCAGTATCTAATATAATTCTTGCTTGCAACTTGATTGATGCTAAAAGATACTATAATACACTTAATTAATCAAGTGAAATGTTATCATGTAGTTGCCCAGACCATAGATCCATTCAGTGTCAGGATTTGTTGAATGTTGAAATGAGTTTAACTCAGTATACATATTGTTGAATATGTAATTTTAATTATACTGGGGTTGCTCAGTGGATTCCCCAACTAAACTAGGAGAGCTCAGTGGACTTCCTGATGAAAACTAAACTAGGATCTCTCTGTAGACTTCCTGATGAAAAATAATCTGAGAAAGTTTAGTGGTCTTCTCCCAAAGAGAATACATGTTGTGGTTGTAACTCTATAGTGAAGATACCAGTATACCCTGGTAAGCTAATTGTAGTAGACACAAGATGTCCTGCCAGTTATCTCGTACCCTGGTAAGCTAATTGCAGTACCCTGGTAGCAATTTTGACTAAGCAGTGGCCAGTTGGAGTATGAGCGGTATACCTCATCTCCTCTGGGCATAAGTGTGAATGTGAACATGTAATCAGCCGTGTAGCGTATTTGCTTAAGGATTGAATATAGAAAACATTGGTTGATGTTTCATTACTTTTATACATCTTAGTAGATAGATGTTATACATGTTCTTCATATTCCTTATAAAGTAAATAGATGGTTTATAACTATGGAATGAATAGTTGAACTATCTTATCAATGTTGTTGCCTTACACTACAAATATACCTTCTTACTTGCATAAAGTATCCTCTGCACAGTTTCATACTATTTCTTGTGATAATATTATTGTTGGCAAAGAGTTCTATCTCTTGCTGGGACAATAGTCTCACCCCGTGGGATCCACAATTTTTAGCTGGATGCGGACGAGGAAGTAGAAATCGGACTACAAAGGAAGGACCATATCAGTAGGGACATCAGTAATAGCTCAGGTCGAGTGTACTGTTTGTCATGTCTTGTAGATAAAGTCCTATGTGTCGTCTCTGTACTCTTAGGTCCTTGGGAGATTGTTCTTAGTGGTTTTTATGAACGACTTGAGATTTTAGCTTGTTTGCCTTGATGCTTTATGTTGCTGTTATATATGTTTGAGTAAAGCAATGGGTACTTGTTATCCTCGAGATGAGATGGTACAATGTATGTACAATATGAACCATGATGTATGTATAGTTTTGGTTCTTTCTGTAAGAATTTCCTGGAAAAGGATCTATTTGCAAATGGCTTTAATTTTTTAGTGATTTTGTTAAATATGTTGCTTATGGTTATTCCGTGATTATTACTGGTGATGACTTGATTTGTTATCAGGTCGTCACAATTGTTCTGGCTCAACTCTTTTAACCTGATGTAGAAAGCTTGGACCAGCTGCCACAATGGTACCTCATGATGAGGGTAGGAGCTTTTGGAACCTTTCCCACACCTCATGGAGATGTTCATTTTCCTTTTGGGAGAAGGCGGTGATACATCTTCATATTTGAGTCAACTTGGTAATTGGAAAGAACTTCTTGAGAAACTCATTTTTGACTGCATTCCACGTCACCAACTCTGTCTTTGAAATGTACCATTCTTTGGCCTTTTATTTTAGAGAGAAAGGGAAGAGTGTCCTCCGGATGGAATCATCGGTGACAATGGGTGTGTAACATGTGGAACAAGCCTCAAGGAAGGTGTCAATATGATGGTAGGGGTTTTCATTTTCCATCCCATAGTAGGTAGGGAGGAGTCCAATAAGTCTAGGTGGAATGGAGAATTGTTGACCCGACATTTGGTCAACAAGGGTGGAAATGGGGGAATTGTAGTTCCCTGGGGTGAAATACTCATGGAGGGGGTGGTATGTAGCTGCGGTTGAGAATTTCCGTGAGGTATTTTAGCTTCATGGTCACCCATCTCGGTTTCTCGGTGTTGGTTGCGGTAGATTTGGCATCTCCTTCTACCTATCTCAGGGTCGTATAACACCAAGTCAGTACAAGTAGAACACGTATGATGCATGCACAGCTGTCACCTGCACAAGACACAAACAAGCAACAAAAACCAAGTTAGAATGACAATATGCTAAAGTGAACAAAGAATAAAGAATAGTAATGATGAGGGCATTAGGAAAGGCTAAGCTACACTAACTAGCTAGGTTGAGTGCCTCTATTCCCGGCAACTGTGCCAGAAAGCTTGGTGCTATATTGCATGCATATGTGATCTTTCGAATTTATAGGTCCCCATACTAGGTTCACTCATAACACTAAAATATGCTCCCGCAAGCGCACGGGGTCATGTTATAGTATAGGTGAGAGGCAAGTAATGGGGGTCGATCCATAGGAATAGAGGGGGAACTAGAGATAGGGTCGTGTTTTCTACATTCCTAAAGTGGAGATTAGGGTTGAAGGGTTCAAAAGGGGTTTGGTTTGATTACACTAAGCAAGCAGGAAAGAAAAGGCAATATGAAAACTAAAGTACCAAAAACTAGATTATCCTAGGCAAGTTAGGTCTAAGAGACTAGATTAAGCAATCAACTAAACAAGAGCAAGATGATCTACACTACTCTAGCAAGGTAATTAGAAAAAAATAACTAAGCTAAACACAAGAGTAAGCAAGGATCAAGGTTAACCCTAATTAACAAGACTAAGCAATTAGCTAAAGGCAATTAAACTAAACTAGCATTAACAAGCTAAGATGACAAGTTAGGTTTTAAGCAATGGATTGGATAGGTGGGCCGTTTTGGAATGTGATTTGATTTTAGTTGGGTGATGGTCAACATAGCATGCAATTATCACAATTCAATCTAGATTACCAAACCAAACAACAAGACAAGTGTTATTAGAATGTGCCCTATACTACTAGTTGGAGAACTAGGGTTAGGTGTAATTCTAATAAGACTTGGAAAGTATAGGTTTCTAGGATAAGTGGTATTGGGGCAGTTGAGAGTCAAGGGTAATAATTGGAGTAGAGATGAGGGTGTTTCACCTCAAGTTACTTGCCATCTAGCCTTTAGGAAGCTCTAGGCAATTGCACCAATCACACTTACACTAGTTACTTAGATCTCACACTCACTGTAGAAGAAGGGAGATCTATGTAGGAACAAAGGGGGATAGCTAGGGATCCACTAATTGGATCTAGGAGCCATTCCTAACATTACCACATACATTCCAATTTCTCCTAGAAGCTAAGTGTCATCAAACATCTCAAAGCAAGCAATATATGTTAAAAGCACAAACCACATGCAATATAATGGGAAATGAGATATAAGAAATAGGTAATCATCATAGAATGAAATCATGTTCATTACAATTTATTTTTCCCCAACATGGTATCAAAATCACATTTTAACCCCAAACAGCCCGCCACTAGGGGCTTAGCTAGACATGCTCAAAGAAAAGATAAAAGAAATGAGAAAAAGAGGATAGGACTCCATGGAGCTCGAAGTAGATCCTTCTCCTTCACATCCTAGATGTTGTAGGGTGACCTTTCTCCTCCAAGGTGGATGATGGGCATGGAAATAAAGGGGATTATGGTAATAAAACCTAGAAAACTTGGTTTCTATAGTGGAAAATGAGGTGGAAATGGTGGATGGAGAGCATAAACGTAACATCCCTGACCTGGGTTATGCCATAAACCTAGAATTTTTTCTTGAGTAAGTTATTTATAAACTTGTTTTAATCTTTTGAAAAGTAATTAAGACTCTCTTTGAGTTTAATTTTCAAGTTTGATCTTATTTGCAAACTGTTTGTGCATTATATGATAGTGAGAGTGTAATTTGCAATTTACCCAAGATGAGGGGTTATATTGCAATATGTCACATTTTGAACATTTTTCAAGTGCTTTAGCATCATAAGAGAGAGAATGATTCTAAGGGGCGTCTTGTGGAAAGCCTAAGTTCCAAGTTGGAGCTTGTTTGAATAATGCTTGGGCCTTATGTACCAATTTTGGTACAAATTGCAATTTACCCAAAATGTAGGGTTTATATGAAAATTACCACCTCTAGAGTGTCCCTACTCTCTCTTATCATCGTATAGAGGAGAGATAAAGAAATAGGCACCATGTTTGAATTATTTTTAGTAGTGGTATTCTTGGTGATGAAAAGACCAAGAAGAGTTGTATAGTTGAGACCCTAATTGAGTTGTATCGCGTTGTAGAGCTTATATGGGAGTTCCTATCGGCCAAGGATCCATAGAGGAGGTCCCATATCATTTCTTCAACTCTTGGCCTTTGCCATGACAGGTTAAGCACCTCAAGAAGGTGGTGGATATCGATTTACAACTTTCCTTGGAAAAGTTGTATCGGGTTGTGAATAAAGTGATGTTGAGTTGAAATATCTTGCTCAACAAGATAACTAATGGCAGAAATCTACTAGTGAATCTCAAGATTTTTGCATGTAAAGATAAATATGTGTGCATGCATGGACACTTGTCAACCATGCATGGACATGTGGCACCTAGTAGTATAAGGTGATGACACCTCTTATACACCCTCTCTCATGAACCCCAATTATATATACCACTCCTTTCACCTACTAGTGAATATTTTCATACCCTATCACTCCATTTCTCTTATATATCATGCAAAGAGTTGAGGAGCAAGGAGGAGCTTGAGCCATTAAGCTTAAAGGTGAATCCATGTTCACCTTCAACCTTGGATAAAGCATGATCTCGGGTTGTGATTCTTCCTTTCTTTTCTTCTTCACCAAGTTCTTATCTATGGATTCTTTGCATATGAAGGAGTTGTGAACGAATCTTGGATCTATGATAAGTTCATATTCAACCTTGGGAACATGAAGCTTTGGATCTTGGAGCTTTGAAGTTGTTCTTGAGGTGGGTTATATAACTTGAATCCAATCATGTTATTATTCACCTTCTATCTTGCTATACTTGATGATCTACTTTCAATTTCGAGTTTTCTTATATAATTGATGAATCCATGAGTTCTATTAGTGACATAGGACTATTTTCCATGAACTAGAACATTAAGGAATGAAGTCTAGAGCTTCATGATGATGACATCATCATGGCTCAACCCGATATCGGGTTGAAGCACCTCTTTGCCCGATATGGTGTGAAGCACGCACACACCTCTTTGACTGATATGGTGTGAAGCGCACACACACCTCTTTGCTTGATATGGTGTGAAGAACACACACAACTCTTTGCCCGATATGGTGTGAATCAAATACACACCTCTTTGCCCGATATGGTGTGAAGCACACACACACTTCTTTGCCCGATATGGTGTGAAGCACACACACCTCTGTGCCCAATATGGTGTGAAGCACACACAAACCTCTTTGCCCAATATGGTGTGAAGCACACACACACCTCATGCCCTATATGGTGGAAGCACCTCAATCCAATATAATTGATTGAATAATATATGAAGTGTGTTATGTCAAATTATACACTAAGATGTATAGAGTTCAATGCATTTTGATAATTGTGGACCAATGTACCTTGAGAGAAGGATTGAGCCAACTTAATAAAGTATGATGTAATCATTATCCAGAAAGGATGAGAGAGAAACTCATACTTTGTGTAATAATCATTCAATGAGCATATATTGATACCCCTATATGTGTAGAGATTTGAATTTAGGTTTTGGTTCTTGATAATATGAATTAGGGTTTTGATTCTTGATAATATGAATTTGAAACCCTAATCGACTAAAGAGGGAAACCCTAACCTTAATTGGTGAAAAGAGAAACCCTAACCCTAATCGGTGAAAAGGAAAACCCTAACCCTATTAATGGGAAGGTTGTGTTTCTCTTATGTTGCATGGTAATGATATGTACTTCATAATTGTTTCTATCATGAAAGACTAACCATGCAGATATCATGAGATGATGAACATAGCCAGGTATGAGCTATGATGTTTCATATGATATAGATTAAATGGGCCTTGTGAGCCATGTGAAATACTTATGCAACAAGTATTATGTATACCTGGGTTTGAGAACCTAGAGAATAGTTACCTGATAAGAGGTAACAATGTCCAGTGATGAACTATGTGTTTGAACACCCAGATCTAGCAATCATGATGATGATAATGTTGAGGGATGAGAATTCCCAGTAATGTGATAAGGGACTGAGATCCTGAGTGTTATGTATTCATTGTGTTCCAAAGATTATGAAAGTACTTGATAAATGTATAACACCTTTTTCTTTGTAGCATCTGTTATAATCCATGCTTGTAACTTGATTGATGCTAAAAGATATTATAATACACTTAATTAATCAAATGAAACCTTATCATGTAGTGCCCAGGCCATAGATCCATTCGGTATCAGGATTTGCTGAATGGTGAAACAAGTTTAACTCGGAGTGCATATTTTTAAATATGTGGGGGTGAAGGACGAACATATCCTTACTTCTATATGAGGATTGATGTGTTATCTCCTCGATGAATGCCAGGGTTTCCGTGTGATCACCATGATGAAAATGTACTAGGGATTGATGTGATATCTCCCCAAAGAGAGTGCATGTTGTAGTTGTAGCTCTATAGTGAAGATGTCACTATACCCAGCAAGCTAGTTGCAGTTTGACATGTGGTTACTACCAATGGTCTCGTACTGACCAAGACGAGTGAGGTCATGGCGGCTGACTCTTCCATTGACCTTGTTTGGTGTCGATTTTGACTAAGCAGTGGTCGGTTGGAGTATGAGCAGTATACCTCATCTCCTCTAGGCATAAGTGTGATTGTGAACATGTAATCATCCATGTAGCATATTTTCTTAAGGTATGAATATGGAAACACTGGTTGATGCTTCATTACTTTTATACATCTTAGATTGATAGATATTATACATGTTCTTCATATTCCTTATAAAGCAAATAGATGATCTATAGCTCTGTCATGGATAGTTAAACTACTTTAATATTGTTATTTCTTTGCACTACAATTAAACCATGATTAAACATGCTTATTTACATAAAAGATCCTCTGCTTAGTTTTATACTATTTACCTATGATAATAATGTTGTTGGCAGAGAGTTATATCTCTTGTTGGGACTTGTGGCTCACCCTATGGGTTTCACAATTTTTAGGTGGACGTACATGAGGAGGTAGAGATCGTACTGCAGCGGAAGGACAACAATAGCAGGAACAATAGTAATAGCTCAGGTTGAGTGTATTATCTATCGTGTCTTGTAGATCAAAGTATTATGTGTCGTCTCTGTACTCTCAGGTCCTTGGGAGTTAGTACGGGATGGTTTTATAAATGATTTGAGATTTTGGCTTGTATTCGTCGAGGTTTTATGTTTCTTATGTATATGTTTGGGCAAAGCAACTGGTATATGATATCCTTGGGATGAGATGGTACAATGGATGTACAATGTGAACCATGATGTATATAAAGTTTTGGTTCTTTTCTTAAGAGTTTCCAAAAAAATGGATCTCTTTGCAAAATGGTTTTAAATTTTAGTGATTTTTGTTAATTCACTGCTAATGGTTATTCAGTGTAATTACTGGTGGTGCTTTAGCTGTCAGTCTTATGGTGGGTCATCACAATAAATGCAAGGGGAGTGCAATGAATGCTCAAGAGTGGGCGGAGAGGAGTAATGGCAGCTAACTTAGTGATGTGGCCGCCACCCATGTATATATAGGTGGTGGTAGAAGCATTAGGGTAAGTAGGGGCATTGTTGAAAAAATTGTGCAGAAAATGCTAGGGTTTAGGTGGTAGCACGGCCGTGTTGGGCAGCATGGCTGTGGTAGGTAGAGGTAGGAACAATCGTGGTGGTGTGGAACAATCATTGTAAGAAAGTGGAAAAATCACAGGTTGAGGTGGTGAAATGGAGGCTGGTAGCATGACCATGGTGGAGGCTAGGTAGAACAGTCGTGATGGGTATCACGGTCGTGGTGGTGGAGTTCGAGGTGAGGTCATTCCCTTCAGCACGTCCCTTTTATCTTCAGCTAGCACGGTCGTGCTGGGCAGCACGACCATTTTGGGGGCTTCATGGCATGGCCATACTGGGTAGCACAGCCGTGGTGACTAAGTTAACGTAGCTTGAAATTTTGGGATTTTCCATGTAACTTGTACATTGGACAGCACGGCCGTTCCTTGGCACCATGGCTGTGTTGGGGTCTTTAGTAGCAAAAACATCTTGAATATTCATGGTCAATGGACTTATTTGCTTGATGTCGACCCTTGGCCATTAGGGGTAGGTTGAGGGAGCTTTTGGGTCTTCTTTGGACCCCTCCATGAGTGGAGGAACCCTAGAACTCATTCCTTTTCTCTCATCCATTCAAAGCATGGTTCAAGTACCTAAAAAATATGCAAAGAATGTCCATAAGTGCATTTGATAATAATATGCATATTGGGAAATTTAACTTGCATTCTACTATGTTTAGATGTGAATAAAGTACAAAATGGCACAAGATGAAGCCCTAAAATAGGGCTGCATCATGCACCATCCCCAACTCTTCTAGAAGAAAAAACAACACTCATTTATTCTTTTCACACTCAAACTTTTATTCTCTACATTTTATTTTGTAGGTTTGGGTGAGAACTATTTTGATATTTTTTGGGGATTTTATGGGCGGCCAAGCCTCTTCTGCAAATTTTTAATTTTTCATCTTTTTGACTCAATCTAGGGTGAGAGGGAGCGTAGTCCATCAAGGGAAACACTTCAACCTGAATATAGCTCAAAATTCATCATTATTCACTTGATACATGTGCAAAAAGTAGTAATTATGATTCAAGGATTCTTATAATAGAGGCAAGTTCCTGAATAGCGCAGCTTGGAGTCTTTGATCAAACTCTAGCTCTTTCCAATGGTTCTAGATCCTGGGTTTGTCATTCACAACATAAATCAAGGGATGAAATTTTTAAGCTATGAAAAGGCATATAACCTCCGATTACTTGCCAAAATTAAGGAAAGAGTCAGTGAGCAAGTCAAGCAAAAGATAAAGCAGTTTAAGATGAAAATATGCATTTAGGCATAAAGATAAGCATTTAGCTATAAGATTTGAATAGCCTTAATTGCCAAGGTTACAAATTATGAAACAAAGTCCTACATAGTATTAAAGCTAAAGCATATAAAATTTCAAAATTTATGCCTAAATATAGGAAGTAAACATGCGAGAAGAATGAAGAGACATAATGGTGAATATCCTACCACCCCAAGCTTAAAACTTTGCTCATCCTTGAGAAAGCCTTGAACTTGAGATAGTAGGGAAGGAACGTATGGATGTACTTATAACATCCTTGACATGGGTTTAGGGCTAACCCTATTTGTTTGGCTTGAATAAGTTGCTTAGAACTTTAATATGATTCTTTATAGTGTTTTGTTAGCAGGTGACAAACTTATGCTTCAAGTTTGGTTCTGTTTGAATGATGTTTGAACAATGTTCTCTTATTTTGGACCAAAATGCAATTTACCCAAGATGAAGGGTTATATTGCAATATGTCACATGTTGAACGTTCCTTAAGTGTTTTAGCATCATAAGAAAAAGAATGATGCTAAGTGGTGGCTTGTGGAAAGCCTAAAATTCCAAGCTTGAACTTGTTTGAATAATGCTAGTGTCTTGTGTACCAATTTCAGTACAAATTGTAATTTACCCAAAGTGTAGGGTTGATATGCAAATTACCACCTATATAGTGTCCCTACTCCATCCTAGTGTCATATAGAGGAGAGATAAATAAGGATACATCAGGTTTGAATCATATTTGAGTGATGGTACTCTTGGTGATGAAAAGACCAAGAAAGGGTTGAATGTGAAGCCTTAATTTGAGTTGTATCGGGTTGTAGAGTTCATATGAGAGTGCTTATCGGCCAAGGAGCCATAGAGGGAGTCTCATATCGGTTTGTGAACTCTTGGCCTTGTCCATGATGGGCTAAGCACCTCAAGGAGGTGAAGTGTATCGGTTTACAACTTCCTTGGAAAAGTTGTCTCGGGTTGTGAATAAAGTGGTGATTGAGTTGAAATATCTTATCCAACAAGATAAGTGATGGACAAAATATTATCCCTAGATTATCCTCAGGAGTTTTGCATATCAAGATAAATATGCATGCAGGGACACGTGTCAACATGCATGAACACATGGAATCTAGTAGTGTAAAATGATGACACCTCATATACACTCTTTTTCATGAACCACAACTATATATACCATTCCTTTCACCTACTAGTGAAATTTTTTGAAACTTACCACCCTATTTATCTTATATATCATGAATAGTGTCTTGGTATCATGCATAGGTGAAGGGGTATCGTGCATAGAGCCTTGATATCGGCCATAGCAAGGTGATATCGGCCATAGCAAGGTGATATTGGCCATAGCAAGGTGATATCGGCCATAGTGAAGTGATATCAGCCACAAGTGAAGGGATATCAGCCACAAGTGAGGGGATATCGTGCATGAGTGGTGAGGTATCATGCTTGGTCCTAAGGAACAAGAAGGAGCTCAAGCTTTAACCCTAAGGTGAAGCCATGATCATCTTCAACCTTGGATTAAAGCATGGATCTAGGGTTGTGATCTTCCTTTCTTTTCTTCTTCACCAAATACTTATCCATGGTGATTCTTTGCATATAGAGGAGTTGTGAAGCTTATCTTCAACCTTGGTAATGTGAATTTTTGGATCTTGGAGATTTGAAGTTGTTCTTGAGGCGGGTTATATAACTTGAACCCAATTATGTTATTATTCACCTTCAATTCTATTATACTTGTTGATCTACTTTGAATTTCGAATACTCTTGAATAATTGGTGATCTTATGAGTTCTAAAAGTTGTTTAGGACTGTTGTCCATGAACTAGAACAGTAAGAAAAAGAATCTAGAGGTTGATGATGATGACATCATCAAGGTATAAACTGATATCAGTTTGAAACACACATCTCTAACCCGATATGGTGATGGAACCCAATATGATTTGAAAACCAATATACTTAGAATCTCACACCCTTATTGTTTTGTACAATGGTTTGTGAAGGGCCCAACTAATTTTATAGCTTGTCACTCAACTCAATGATAGGTTGATACCTTGAAGTAATGAAAAAAGTATGATATGTGAACACACCTCTAGCATGATATAGTGATGAGTTTATACCTCATGGACGATATGAGTGACACATACACACATCTCATGAATGATATGATGATGAAGTGCACACCTTGTGCATGATATGGTGTCAAGAATACACCTTGTGCACGATATGGGGTCAACCACGCACCCTATACACAACATGGAGTCTAGTATGTACTCTAACCTGATATGGTGTTGAAACCCAACATGGTAATATGGAACCCGATTTACATTGGAACTCCAAACCCCGATATATTCTCAAGATTGGTATAATCCAATACCTAGCTAGCAAATTGGCTGAGGCCAACAACTAGAAATAAGAATGATTCATGGATATCATACCATGGTAATATCACAGGATAAGCTTGAGAATGATTCATGGATATCATACCAACATCTCAAGCTTATCATGTGATATTACCATGGTATGATATCCATGAATCATTCTCATTTCTAGTTGTTGGCCTCAGCCAATTTGCTAGGATTATATCAATCCTGAGAATATGTCCTAGCCAGGTATTGGACTATGTCAATCCTGTGAAAGTATAGCCAGGTATTGAACTATGCTAATCCTGTGAGATTATATCTAGGTATTGGATTAGACCAAGCCTGTGAAGTTATATCTAGGTATTGGATTATACCAATCATGTGAGATTATATATAGGTATTAGATTATGCCAATCCTATGAAATTATATCCAAGTATTGGATTATGCCAATCATGCAAAGTTATGTCCAGGTATTGGATTATGCCAATCATATGAGATTATATCTAGGTATTGGGTTATCCCAATCCTGTGAGATCATATCCAGGTATTGGGTTATCCCAATCCTGTGAGATTATATCTAGGTATTGGGTTATCCCAATCCTGTGAGATTATATCTGGGTATTGGGTTATCCCAATCATGTGAGACTATATCCAGGTATTGGTTTATACCAATCCTGTGAAACTATATCTAGGTATTGGATTATACCAATCTTGTAAAACTATATCCAGGTATTGGATTATACCAATCATGTGATATCATGTCCATATTACTAAGGATTCCATAGTAGTGGAATACCTTTATATTTCCCTTTCACATTCATTATGGGATATCAATCCCTTAAACACATCACTGAATTCCACATCACTTTTACTAGGCATTATACCCATTCACATCCTTTATGTGGTACAAGTATTCCTCATATCTCATTTAAGCAGATTCAAAACAATATAGCCCTTATTTGTCTATAATCATAAAGCATGTATGACTAATATTTCAACATTATCGGTATAACCATTTATTATTATTATTATTATGTTACGGGGTTTCCATTTCCCTAGTTTATTTGGAACATTACCATGTCTTACATCCATCTCTTGATCATGAGACTTTTATAAACATCTTGTCACTTCTCACTAGGCAACAACCATCTCAAGGTCATAAGACCTATATAAACATCTTATCACCTCCCACTAGGCAACAACCATCTCTAGGTCATAAGACCTATATAAAGATCTTGTCACCTCTCACTAGGCAACGATCATCTCTAGTTCATAAGACCTATACAAACATCTTGTCACCTCTCACTAGGCAACAACCATCTCTAGGTCATAAGACCTATATAAACATCTTGTCACCTCTCACTAGGAAACAACCATCTCTAGGTCATAAGACCTATATAAACATCTTGTCACCTCTCACTAGGCAACAACCATCTCTAGGCCATAAGACCTATATAAACATCTTGTCACCTCTCACTAGGCAACAACCATCTCTAGGTCATAAGACCTATATAATCAGTATTATATGAAACATCATATCTCATACTTAGCTATGCTCATTATCTCATGATACCAGCATGGTTTCAACATAATTAGGGATAGGGTTTCCTTTTATTAACCAATTGTGGTTTCAAATCATATCATTACCCTTCATTAGGGTTAAGGTTTCCCTTTTTAAGCCGATTAGGGTATTCAAGTACATTCATCAAGAATCACAACCCTAATTCAGACTCCACACATATTAGGAGTATCAATGTATACTCATTACATGAGTATTGAACAAGTATAAGTTTCTCTTTCATCCCCACTAGGATATTGATTACATCATACTCCATTAGGTTGGCTCAATCCTTCTCTCAAGGTACATTGGCCCATATCTATCAAAATGCATAACATACTCCATTAGATTGAAGTGCTTCCTCCATATCGGGTATAGAGGTGTATCCTTATCACTATAACATGCATCCATATCGGGTATAGAGGTGTATCCTCATCACTACATCGTACATCCATATCGGATTACTCAACCTTTAGGGTTTGCATATCGGGTTTGACCCTTATGCTCATATCCCATTACAACCTTCATGGTATCGTCCTACTCTTCATCATGTGATGAGTAACAGGATGGAAAAATGATTAGTCACAACTAGCTCAAGTGTACAAACTGATAGGGATGTAGGGTTACAATGTATATTGGATTTCACAACACCATGTTGAGTTTCAATATCATATCGGGTTAGGGTATATACTCAACATCATATCGGGTATAAGGTGTGTGTTTGACCCCATATTGTTCACAAGGTATGTGTATGTGTCACTCATATCGTCCATTAGGTATATATTCATTACTATATCATTCTAGTGGTTGTATTCATATCATCATATCGGGTTACTCATAGGGTTTGTCATATCGAGTTTGAGTATATACTTGACTTCATGTCGTGCATGAGGTGTATACTTGACCTCATATCATGCACATGGTGTATGCTTGACACCATATCGTGCACAAGATGTATACTTCATCATCATATTGTGTATAAGGTGTATGCATCCTCATTGTATAGTTTTAGTGATATGTTCTCTTCACCATATCGAGTTAGAGGGGCTTTAACCCAATATCGGGTTTGAACCATGATGATGTCATCATCCACCTCTAGAATCTTGTTCTTACTGTTATATTTCATGGATAACAGTCTTATGTCACTAATAGAACTCATGGATTCATTAATTGTTCAAGAAATTTCGAATTGAAAGTAAATCATCAACTATGGCAAGATTGGTGGTAAATAATAACATAATTGAGTTCAAGTTATATAACCCGCCTCAAGAGCAACTTCAAAGCTCCAAGATCCAAAGCTTCATGTTCCAAAGGTTGAATATGAGTTTATCAAAGGTCCAAGACTTGATCTCCTCAGCACTATGCACGATACATCACCACTTTGTGGCCGATATCCCTCACTTGGCCGATATCACTTCACTTGGCCGATATCACTTTTCTATGGCCGATATCACCTTGCTATGGCCGATAACTAATATCTATGCATGATACCCCTCTTCCTATGCACGATACTAATACCCTATGCACGATATCTAAGAGAAAGAGGGTGATATATTTCGAAAATTTCACTTATAGGTGAGGGAAGGGTATATATACTTGAGGTTCATGAAAAAGTGTGTATATGAGGTGTCATCATTTTAAAGCTACCAGTGCCATGTGTCCATGCATCGTTGACACGTGTACTTGCATGCACTCACATTTATATTGACATGAAAAACACTTTAGGATAATCTAGAGATGATATTTTGGCCATCAATTATCTCTTTGGATAAGATATCTCAACTCAATCACCACTTTATTCACAACTCGATACAACTTTTCCAAGGAAGTTGTAAACCAATACACTTCACCTCCTTGAGGTGCTTTTCCCATCATGGACAAGGAAAATCATTCAAAAACCGATATGACCCCTATGGCTCCTTGGCCGATAGGCACTCTCATATGAACTCTACAACTCGATACAAGTTCAAATTAGGGTTTCACTTTCAACCCTTTCTTGGTCTTTTCATCACTAAGAATACCATCACTCATAAATGATTCAAACATGTTGTATCCTTCTTTATCTCTCCTCTGTATGATACTAGGAGGGATTATGAACACTCTAGAGGTGGTAATTTGCATATCAACCCTATATTTTGGGTAATTACAACTTGTACCAAAATTGCTACACAAGGCACTAGCATTATTCAAACAAGTTCAAACTTGGAATTTAGGCTTTCCACAAGACACCACCTTGCATCATTCTCTCTCTTATGATTCTAAAACACATGAGGTATATTCAACATATGACATATTGCAATATAACCCCTTATTTTGGGTAAATTGCATTTTGGTCCAAAATAAGAGAACATTGCTCAAACATTATTCAAATAGGACCAAACTTGAAACATAAGTTTGTCACTTGATAACAAAACACTTTATAGGATTATATTAAAGTTATAAACAACTTATTTAGGCTAAAAAATAGGGTTAGCCCTAAACTCAGGTCAGGGATATTACAGGTAGGACGATACCATGAAGGTTTGAATAAATGTGAGCATAAGGGTCTAACCCGATATGCAAACACTAATGATAAAGCAACCCAATATGGAAGAACGATATGGTGATGAGGATATACCTCAAATACGATATGGAAGCACAATATGGTGATGAGGATATACCTCAAACATGATATGGAAGCACAATATGGTGTCAAGTACACACCTCTATGCCCGATATGGTGGAAGCACCTCAATTCAATGTACTTGATGAAGTAACACATGAAGTGTATTTTGTCAAGTAATACATTAAGATGTAAAGATCTTAATGTATTTCGATAAGTAGGCCAATGTACTTTGAAAGGGTTGAGCTAATTTAATAGAGTATGATGCAATCAACATCCTAGTGAGGATGAGAGAGAAACTTATACTTGTGTGATAATCATGTTATGAGCATACATTGATACTCCTAATATGTGTGGAGTATGAATTAGGGTTTGGTTCTTGATGATATATATACTTGAAACCCTAATCGGATTAAAGGGGAGACCCTAACCCTAATAATGGGTGAAGGTATGAATTGGAAACCCTAATCGGCCAGAAAGGGAAACCCTAACCCTAATAATGGTAAGGTTGTATTTTTCTTAATGATGAGTGATGATATGAACTTGAAACCCTAATCGGTTAAAAAAGGAAACCCTGACCCTAATAATGGGTGAGATGTATTTCTCTTGTATCACATAGTGATGATATGAATCTGAAACCCTAAACGGTTAGAATGGGAAACCCTAAACCTAATAATGGTAAGGTTGAATTTCTCTTAATGAAGAGTGATGATATGAGCTTGAAACCCTAATCGGTTAGAAAAGGAAACCCTAACCCTAAAAATGGGAAGGTTGTATTTCTCTTGTATTGCATTGTGATGTTATGTACTTGTTATTGTTTTTATCATGAAGTGCTAACCATGCAGGATTCATGAGATGATGAGCATATCCAAGTATGAGCCATGATGTTTCATATAGTAAAGATTTAAATGGGCCTTGTGAGCCATGTTAAATACTTGTACAACAAGTATAATTCTTATTGGGTCTGATAACCTAAAAAGATAATTGTTGCCTAGTGAGAACTGACAAGATGTTTAAATGGGCCTTGTGACCCATGTGAAATACTTGTGCAACAAGTATTATGTATACCTTGGTCTGAGGACCTAGAGGTAACAGTTACCTGATGAGAGGTGACAATGTTCAGTGATGAACTAAGGGTTTGAATACCCATATCTAGTCATCATGATGATTATAATGCTAAGGGAGAAGAATCCCCAGTAATGTGATAAGGGACTGAGATATCGAGTGTTATACATTCAATGTGTTTCAAAGATCATGAAAGTACTTGATAAACGTATTACACCTTTCTTTGTAGCATTTGTTATAATTAATGTTTGTAACTTGGTTGATATTGTAAGATATTGTAATGAACCTAATTAATCAAGTGGAATCTCATCGTGTAGTTGCCCTGACCATAGATCCATTCAATGTCAGAATTTATTGAATGGTGAAATGAGTTTAACTCGGAGAGCATATTTTTGAATATGCGGGGGTGAAGGATGACATATATCCATACGTCCTAATGGAGAATTGATGTAGCACCTTCCTCATTTATTTTATATTGGGATTGATATGTGAATCTCCTGACCAAATGAGGAATTGATGTGTAAATTCTTCTTCATTAATTGATAACGGGATTGATATGTGAATCTCCTGACCAAATGAGGAATTGATGTATAATCTTCCTTATTATTATAATCCGGGGATGGATAATTGAAATCTCCCTGAAGAGAGTGCATGTTGCGGTTGTAGCTCTAAAGAAAAGATACTAGTATACCTTGGTAAGATAATTGCAGTTGACACAAGATGTCCTGCCAGTAGTCTCATACTGACAGAGATGGGTGAGTTCTTGGCAGCCGGCTCTTCCATTGACCCTTGTATGGTACTAATTTTGACTAAGCGGTGGTCGGTTGGAGTATGAGCGGTATACTTCATCTCCTCAGGGCATAAGTGTGATTTTAAATATGTAATCAGTCGTGTAATGTATTTGCTTAAGGATCGAATACGAAAAACATTGGTTGATGTACACTTCTTTTATACATCTTAAATGGATAGATGTTATACATGTTCTTCATATTCTTTATATAGTGATAGATGATTTATTGCTCTATCATATATAGTTACATTACTTTAAAAGATGAGATTGCTCTGTTATCTATAGCTCTATCATGGATAGTTGAACTACTTTAACATTGATATTGCTTTGCACTGTAATTAAATAGTGATTAATCTTGCTTATTAATATAAAAGAACCTCTGTTTAGTTTTATAATGTTTACCTATGATAATAACATTGTTGGCGGAGAGTTATATCTCTCGATGGGACTTGTGTCTCACCCCGTTGGTCACCAACATTTTTAGGTGTACACAGACGAGGAGGTAGAGACCTTACTGTAGAGGGAGAACAACAGCAACAGGGGCAGCAGTAACGACTTAGGTTGAATGTACTCTTTGTCGTGTCTTATAGATATAAGTCCTATGTGTCGTCTCTATACTCTTAGGTCCTTGGAGTCAGTACGTAATGGTTTTATAAATGATCTGAGATTTTGGCTTGTATGCCTCGAGCTTTTATGTTGCTTCAGTGTATGTTTTGACCAAGAAATTGGTACATGTTATCCTCAAGATGAAATGGTATAATGTATGTATAATGTGAACCATGATGTATATATTACTTTGGTTCTTTTCTTAAGAAGTTTCCTGGAAATGGATCTCTATGCAAAATAGTTTTAATTTTTTTAGTGATTTTTGTTAATCAGCTGCTAATGTTTATTCTGCATAATTACTATGATGATTTGGTTGTCGATTTGATAGCGGTCATCACAGTATAGGAAAAAAATTATGAAAGTCCTAGTATGATTCATGTATGCAAGGATATGTAAAAACAGTTAGAGGAAAGAAACTATCTAAGCAAGAATATGAAAAAGGAATTTATTTTAACAAAAAGAGAAAAGAAAGGAGTAAGACAAAGGGGGTGGCTTCCCCATGATACTGACACTGGGATCCCAAATCCTAAGTTTTGGGACCAATGTCACCTGTGTCTCGCCAACGGGTTCCACCATATAATAGGAGTAGAATAGGCAGAGATGTGGGCCCTTCTGAGTCTGAAGAAGAGGAATAAAATTTAGCGACTCAGTGAAGTCATCTCTGTGCTGGGATTGACTTGAACTACACTGAAATGAATTCTTCGGTAGACCATCCTCAAGGTACCCATCAATGTATGAATATGAATAGAAAGGACCTAGGATGTCGACACAGGATGAGATGGAGGGGAAAGGTTGAAAGTTTTCTAGAGAACTCTTCTCTTCTTTCTCTATCTCTAAACTTGAGGTTGGATGCTCATATAAATTTTTATATAAAGTTTGAGTCATCAAATCATCTTCTGAACAAGAAGTACCCCCAAAAGAATATGTTTGTGGTTCTACCACCCCAAGCTTGTCACCTTCTATGGGGTTTGGGGTATCTTCATGCTCATCGGCCATGTTGTGATGGATTGTCCATCCTGCTCCTTCAATGTCCACCAAGCCTCATAATAGGATGGTGGTGAATATCAGCTTGTGCTACTCCAGTTTTTCGTAATCAATATACTCACTCCACTGAGATGAATAGTTGTCGTCATCATCCTAAAATAAGTTATTCCAAACCATAGCAGGCATGTTGTTTGAAACAAAGTGACAAGCCTCAATGTGAGGTGTGTCACGTTGGTCTGGGATAAAAGTTGGTTCAGGCTTCTCAAATTGATCCTCACATTGTGAGGTTTCTTGGCCTCCCTGAGGAGGATAAAAGTCATCATCGTCATCATAAAACCATTCATGCATGTGGTTTGTATATTCCATTGGTTGATCAGATGAATCATCTAGATAAAATGAATGGCTTCCTCGGGTGGGTCGGTCTTCACAAAAAATCCTAGTGAATCCAATTGATGGTCTGAATAGGATGGTGAGGTAATCTCTGATTCTGGCCTAATGGAATGGTCTTGATGACTATAACCTTCAACGTCATGTGATGGCACTTGCAATTGTGTGGTAACCAAATCGATGAGCTCTTGAAGTCTCCTTCCCTATTCAACATCCTTATCATGAAGATGGTGTACTTGAGTAGCAATGCTTTCAAGATCGGTCAATTTTGCCATAAACTTCTATTGAGAATTTGCTATATCAAACGGATGCACTTGGACAAATCCTCATTCAACAATATGAAGTATACTTCTATCGCAGTTTGCAACCTCAGTGGCTACTTGGAGATGATGATCTTGCTTTTCTAGTAGCTGTTGAAGTGGATCGACTTATTCTTGGAGATGAGGAGCTAAGCAGGATGTGAGTGAATCAACAATTTCTCTAGCTAGATCTACTGCTCTGATTAGTTCTTGATCCCATGATAGCATAGAAGTTGAGGGTTGATCAGCAATCTCCTTTTTTGAAGCTTCTAAGTATGACGATAGAGGGGGCAAGTATAGCTCGACTAGTTGTAGGGCACAACTTTCAATTATTTGCCAACAGTCAGAGCTGCGGAAAAATTCGGGAGGACAGGTGGACAAGATAACCTACCTTACTGAAGCAAGGTCCATGGCTGAAAAAGTATAAGAAAATGGAACTATTCAGTATATATGGACAAGTGTGTGCAAAGAAAAAAAAACTATGCATATATACATACATGCTTAAGGATGACAGAATAAAATCTTTGGGCATGTAAACGTGGAAAACCACATCCCCGACAATGGTGCTAAAAATTGATACAGTTTAAATCGTGCGTCTAAAAGGAGGTAGACTCAGAAGGAATCGAACTTTGAATTTATAACCTGAAACCTTCCCCCATAATTTTATTATGGGGTTGAAGTAGATATACAGGGTCAAACACAGGGACAAGGGGACGTTTAGGATGCTTAAGATATCACCCTTAAGTCAGTTAAGCCAATCCAATAATTGATGAAAATATGGGACTAGAACTAGTCTAGAAAAATGTCACAAAATAAAATAAAACGAATAAAAGAAAAGAAAATAGAGTCTGTCAGATTCTACTAATTAGAGAGAAGGAGTTCCTGGCTATGTAACCACAAGTTGGGCAATCTATGCACTCGTTCTCGAGCATAGACAACCCTCGAACACCTCGAAAAGTAATCTACACCCAAACATAGTACATACTGTGGTATTTGTTCCTGTGGGGTCATCCCACTCAATTTCGCGTAGCGTGACTAAAACCCATCAATGATATGAGACCTCTCTCGAGGATGACAAATCAATACCCTAGAATATTCCAGATACCCTTTTAGGTCTAGAATATTGTGAGATGCTAGATACAGATGTGATCTGGGCATAACTTGAAAGTGGGCCTGACTGTGCCGGGCTGGGCCCAGCCGTGCTTAGGTCTATAGTTCTGCACAGATCACCTTGAACCGTCCTCCTTTCATATTCCAATCCAAAATACCTTCTCTTATCTATTTCTACAATGAATCTCTTGATATAGGAAGAAACAGAAGTTCAAGCAAGAAAGAGATCGATCAAACTAGCAATCATATCCAAAAAGAGAAGATAGAACAGAAAATGTACTAGATCTGAAATAAAACGGCTGGCTTAAGGTAAAAGTACATAAACATGCCCAAAACGGGCTACATAGCCAAGAAGGAGCTCAACTAGCCACGGACAAGAATAGTTGGCACCGAAGAAAGATGAAAGATCATCATTTGTACAGAAACAAAGGAGAAGAATAGAAGAAAGGAGAAGAAGAAGAGATTTATCTAATAGAGGAGAGGTGGCTCTCACTCCTTAGCCTTTGTATGGGTCAGATCTCATCTTTGGGTCGTCCTCCTTGGTCTTCTGGACTCCTTGGCCTCCTTTCTCTTTTATTCCATCCCGAACAACAGCTTGGTGGGTGTATGGAGGTGGAAGATGGTTGGGAATGGTAGGATATGGGTGAATGGGGGTAGATGGAAGCAAATTGGAGTAACAGATGTAGGATGATCACTTCAGCCCTTTCAGACCTTGGAACTCTCCCACAGGGTTCTGGGTACCAATAATGTCTGAAACCATAACATGGAACCAGAAAAATCTCTGAACCCCTCTCCTGGTAGTAAGGGGTGGGTATTTATAGGCGAAGGCAGAAGATGGTCGTGGCACCAGTCTTGGTCACTACCCTGGTCTAGGCCTGACCATGCCAGGCTTGGCACGTCCGTGTCGAGGGTCGTGGTCAAGGTGTTTGTAGTGGTCGGGGAAGACGTCCCGGTTGAGATAGTTGTCACAGTCAAGACAGTTGTCATGGTCGATATGGATATTGTCCTTTATCCTCAGCCCGACCGTGCCAAGCTAAGTATGGCCATGTTGAGTGTATCGGTCATGACAGATGAGATCCTATCGCAGTTGCTTTGCGTTGCGGTTGAAACAAGTGTCACGGTCATGACGGATGTTGTGATTGTGGCAGGTGTCACGGTCAAGGCAGGTGTCGTGGATGAGACACGTGTAGTTGACCCTTGTCCTCTGCACAGCCGTGCCGGGCTCGGCGCAGGCATGTTGGGCATCTCAGTCGCGTCAGGTATCGCAGTCGCGATGGATGGAAGCCTAGTTGTTGCAAAAACCATGTGTTGGGGAGAAAACTTGGAGAATAGATGTCTTTTCAGGTTTGGTGCCTACAAGTCCTAAAATTTGCAGCATGATATGTATATATAATGACCTTGGAACCCACTAGATACTGTCTGAATTTATCAAAGGCATACACTATGGCACACATTTTCTTCTCAGTAGTAGCATAGTTTATTTGTGCATCATCAAGGGTCTTACTTGTGTATTGTATGGCATAGAGTTTGTTGTCTTTTCTTTGTCCCAAGACTACTCCTATAGTGTAGTCACTTGCATCACACATTACTTTAAAAGGAGCACTCCAATCTGGTGGCTGGATGATAGGAGCTGAAACTAGGGCATCTTTCAATTTTCGAAAAGCAATGCGGCAATCATCATTTAACACAAACTTGACATCTTTTGCTAGCAAGGAGCATAAAGGCATTGCAATCTTTGAGAAGTCCTTTATGAATCTTCTGTAGAAACCCGCATGGACCAAGAAGCTGCAAATTTCCTTCGTATTGGTTGGAGCTGACATCTTTTCAATAGGCTCCATTTTAGCTTTATCCACTTTAATTCCTCTGTTTGAAATAACATAGCCTAGAACAACCCCTATCTTCACCATAAAGTGGCATTTCTCACAATTAAGTATGAGGTTGACTTGTTGGCTTCTCTGCAAAACTTTAGTTAGATTCAACAAACAATCGTCAAAGGAATTTCTGTAAACACTATAGTTATCCATGAATATTTCCATTATCTTTTCAATGTAATCAGAGAAAATGGCCATCATACACCTTTGAAAGGTGGCAGGAGCATTACAAATCCCAAAGGTCATCCACCTATAAGCATAAGATCCATAGGTGCAAGTAAATGTGGTCTTTTCTTAATCGGGTGGGTAGGTGGGAATATGAAAGAACCCGCTATACCTGTCAAGATAGAAAAAATAGGCATGGTGAGCAAGTCTTCCTAGCATCAAGTCAATAAAAGGTAAAGGAAAATGATCCTTTCTAGTGGCTTTATTTGATTTTTTGTAATCAATGCACATTCGCCACCCAGTGACAATTCTTGTTTGTATGAATTCATCATTTTCCCCTTTTATTACCGTTGTTCCTCCTTTCATAGGCACAACATGTGTAGGACTCACCCATGTACTATCACTTATTGGATTGATAATTCTAGCATCTTTAAGTTTGAGAATTTCCTTTTTTACAACTTTCATCATATTTTGGTTTAGTCTCCTTGGGGGGTCTATGCATGGTTTGGCATTCTCTTCCAAAGCTACTATATGCATACAGATAGATGGGTTAATTCCTTTGAGGTCATCAATGGAGTAACCTATTTTTGGTATTTATGCCCATAGAGCCAGTCATATGATGATTGTAATGGCATGCTTTGTAAATGATTTGAATAATAATAATAAAGGCAATTTATGTCTATATGTTTTAAGTATTTTTTGAGATAATAGTATTACATGATAGATGTCTAGAGAATGACAAAACTCAATGACATATGTCTTCAAGTATGTCACTTGAACAATGATATCATACGAATATTAAGAGTATGTACATTCTCACTAATGTCCCTATCTGATTGTTATTATGGAAATAACCATAGACATCTATAACACAAAAGACTAGAGTGTGTGTTGGTTGATGACAAAATCTCATCAGTCATGATATATGATATCAAACCAAGCACACAGATACATGTTAGAGAATAGTGTATCGTACAGACCCACCGTAAGAGTGATGCATGGAAACCACACTTGGTTAGTCAGGATCATCTCTTATAGTATTGGTGGCGACTGTGGTTCTTAGACCTAAAATCACTACACTCATCACATGTCATTGGGTACACTTTGACATCATCAAACACAGTCCTGAAACATGGGTTGTTATAATGGTGATGATTGGGTGACTTTGATACATGGGGGCTTGACTATGAGTGATAGATATGGAATTTGTCCCTCCTAAGGGAGTATGATATCATGACCACTTGATAAGCGAGACTGAGAAATACATGGCCATGTGCATGCGAGTCAATATATGATATTGAGCTTGCATATATCTCAGATAGTCTGCTCTGGTTTAACAAACATGGATTGAATGTTTGTAGAGGATGACAAGTCCATGCCTCAAGTTCAATCTGGATATCAGTGACAAAGGAACTATACATTCAATGTAACACCAATAATAGATTGTAGGTTGAAAGTTGTTCTCCAACTTTCCTCTTCACTTGGGTAGCACTGATGTGCGACTAGGTACCACTCTTTGCTTGTGATGTCATAAGTTAGCTATGGACATTCACTGCCAATGTAAAATGGAACCTATAGGGTCACACACATAGGATTAACCTGGAAGAGGAGTTTATCCATGAATGTTGTTTAGATTGATTACTGAAGTGTTTAGGTAGTCAATTAAACATTCAATCAATAGACTTGACTCAGAATCATCAAGTTCAAGTGTTGAACCAACTAACTAGAGTGTTAGATTGATTGAGAATTACATTGCATGTGTCAGTAAAATCTGGACCACCAATCGACTAGTTCACTGGGTGAGCCGATCGTCTCATGGTCAGTGAGCCGAACGGTTCACTCTGGTGAGCCAATCGGTTCACTTGGACCAAACGAGCAGTGTTGTTGTGATAACCCAGGTTCTGGGGTTTTGATAACGAATATAGTATTTTTAAGACCATGTGTGTCATTTAGAGGATTGATACCAAATATTGGAATTATTTATCCAGTTACTGACTCTTTTCACTCAAAAAGTGAATCAGATACCCAATTCATGATTAGAACAATAATTGTGTTCAAATATGACGAATGGGTTCAGTTAAATGATTTGCTTCCTTACGATACCAATAGGTCCATTGAGTAGTTACAATGAGCTTGAGGGGTAAATTGATGAACCCTGGGGTTATGATGATCATATAAAGTCTTTTGAGAAATTTTTTTATTAAGATTTGAGGATTAATTGAATTTTGTATAAGGTTATTTGAGGAATTTAGTTAGATGACAAAATCTTGGAATTTTGAGTTCAAACTTGGTTATATGGGGCTTTGTTTGATGAGGAACCCAAATTTCTTTTGAATCAGAGGGTTGTACTAGAAGATATAAATGTTTGAATTTTTTTGATATATGATTTGAATGCCTTGACAAACCTTAGTCATCTGGTTATTTAAGAAATATCAAAGGATGTGACATTGATATGTCACGCAGCCTTTTGGACTTTGGGCACAATTGCATTCTTTTCCCTTACGTTTATGTCATGCTCACACTAGCCAACCCTTTGCTCGATCACAGCCCAAAGCCTAGAAGTGTGGCCTCATCATGCTCTGTCTAGGAGGCTGTTAGGATCTGACAGCCCTGACTCCGTCTCCTACCTCCGAACATTGTGGATCAGGGGATCGACCAGGCCGTTGTACATTCCTGAGCACATAACAGGGAGTTTGAGTATCAGAGTGAAATCCTAATGGCATTACTAGCCCTACCTCACCGAGACCTACCCTTGATCTTTCCTGGAGCCACCGGACGAGGAGGAAGCTAATGCCCAATCGACCAAAGCTCTTGTGTCGTAGCATCAGGCCATGGAGCTCTCCTTGCTGTTAGGCACGAGCAGAAAGCTATGAGGCATGGGTCTTATCTGTGCCACGCACCATCGTCAGGGCTTAGACCTACACACTCCCAGAGTGGTTCAGAGCCTCCCTAGCTCTAGAGCGTGCCGGAGATGAGGGAATCACCACCAACAGTTGTCTCGGAGGAGCAATTGGAGTTGGAGACTGTAGGGAGGATGTTTTCTATGGGCTCCGAGGGTGTAGGTGAGTCCATAAATGGCTACCGGATCTTCTAGGGGGTTCATATGGGAGATACGACCACTGAAGCCCATTTCCCCTCTTCCGATCAAGCTGCTCTGCCGCATCTTGGAGGACTCTCGCCGCCCAAGGGATCTAGGGAGCTTAGACGCATCGGAGGTTGTCGCCAAGATCATCTTTGCCACTAGGAATGATATGTGAGGGCCAAAGATCTGGTTTGTTCCTTTTTTTCTCAGCCACAAGCACGCCGGAATTCTTCTTTGTGGTGGTGCTACAAACTGCTCACGGACAACTGGTACACAGCACGCGAGCAAGAGGGGGGTGCGCTGGGGATATATGGCAGACCGAACCAATACTTGCTAGATCGTCCAGTTCACTTGGCCCAGAGAAAGCCAACTTAGGAGCTGCGTGCCTCTCCCTTCTGGACAGCATGACGGAGATCCAAACCACAAAAGGGTGATCCAACGACCACGCTCAATCAACGGCAGGTAAATAAATATTAATTCCTAGAAAATAGGTACATCTTTATAAATGCATTTAAAATAGTTCCCTTAGCCAAATAATTCCCCAAAAATACCCCCAGACTTGGAAAAATGTCATCTACATTACTGGACCCTTAGATCAGACATTTGATGAACAAATAATGATAATATTTAATTTAGATGATAGTACTTCATTTAAATGGTATAATTATAAAATGGTTGAGATAAAATCTGATAATAATAAGTTTGAGCCCTGATATCATTTAGAGACTAAATGTAGACTCATATCTTGATATTATTGCGCAATTTTAGGCCTTTTCTCATTATTGCCTAATTACATATTTAATACTCATATTAATTCTAGAATATAGACCAGTCATCAGAAAAATATGAAAATCATACCAGACCTTTCTAATGACATATAGATCAGACTAAAAATACTAGACACCATTCTAACATCAGATTGTACTATATTTGACCAAAACCCTAATTTGGGCTGAAAATGCTAAGAATAATGATGATCATATATTAATGATGCTCAATTATATTTAATCAGGTCATGGACAAGTTCTAGATGATCATGGATCTGTTAGGATTCTCTGAACTCAGGTATGTGGTCTTATAAGTATAAGACTAGATTTCTTGGTTGCTTATGATATGTAATGAATGCTTTTATTTGGATATTCATTGCTTGGTTGAACTATTATGAGTTATACTTTGCCAAAAATCTAATATAACATAAAAGGATATGGATGGGTTGTAGCTACTAGTGCACCTAGCCCGGTATGGATGTATGCTGCCTAACATGGATGTATGATGTTTTGGCCCATGTTAGATGTATGATGATATAATTTTTGCCCATACTGGATGTAAGTCAAGTGCAGATAAGTGTAGTACAACTGCATCAAATAAATGTAATAAAAAGGATGTTTACCTGATTTTTGCCTTAAGAAATGGTTTTTCTCTCTTTCTTCCTTCTTCAAGTATTTTCCTTTATGCAACCTTACTGGTGTATCTTTTACCATGTACCAACTTTTGTTGATTCGTTTGTTTCATGTATGTTTTAGGTTCATAGATAGCATGGGAGAAAAAGAACAGGGTGTGAGCAAGTTGTTCAGGTTACCTATTGTCTAGGATCCTGGTTAGCATACATGTTTAGACTGTGTAATTTAATATTTTTCAATATGTAAATGTAATCCAAGTTGTAATAGTTCATGTTGTAAATATACATGTTATTGTTGAGAAATGTTATGGTTGTATGTTCATGTATGCGTATTATGCTTCCACATCGCCCTCTGAAATGATTGTCTAACGTTTTTGGATTTGTCCTCTTGAGCCTTCTAAGTCTCGAGGTGGCAGAATCTGGGGACGTTACAGTTGGTATCAGAGCATGAACAATAGCTACACCTAACAATTGCTCACAGGAAACATAAACCAAACTCACTTTACATTCCAACCCTAGAAACTTAATGAAATATCCTTGTGGACTAGGTTGACTTAGCCTCTAGGTTAGAACCTAGATGTTCTAGAACAAGGTGTAGACTTGTGCAATTTACCTCCCTAGACATATGATTCGCGACATGTGCTTAGGGTGTCTACACAGGTGTGCACCATGTTCTTGCTAGTTCTCTAGGTGTCATGGTACTAGACTGCCTCATGAGTGTGGTAACTCATTTTGGTTTTGGTTTTGTTCGAATGGAGTATGGTGGTTTTCATCGCCCGTTTCAACGTTGGAGAAAACTTATTTCAAGTATTAGTATATGTACATCTGAAAAATGTTACCACACCCAGAAAGGTAGTGAGTGTCCATGTAACCTAAGAGAAAGAGATGTAACATAAAGTCTAGACGAGAGAGTTTAGATGGTAGTTGTAGTCTCTAGAGTTGTCTAGAGCCATGATACAGGTTAGGTTAGTGAGTAACTTAGAAACTTAAGATGATGATGATGATGATGATGATAACGATAATGATAATGATGTTAATGTTGATCTCAATCTCGATGTTGATGTTGTTAATGTTGATAATGCTCATGTTGTCCTTGAGAAGGTCAAGTAGGTTGAAAATATGAAATGAGTTTGACCATGCAACCCTAGCTAGACCTAGCCCCTTGTTGATACATACGACTTGGTTGATGTGCTAAACATAGCTAGTGGGTTGGCATGTTTTCTTATACCTAGTCTAATGAATTTTGAGATATGATATGTGACATATAGTTTGAGACCAACATAGGCCTCAATCTCTTTACAAAGGAGGACCTCTAGCATGGGACATATGAATAGGGTGACCCTTTGATATGAGTCGACCCGTCACGGGAGATGGTCAGAGTACATATACTCCAAAATATATGTAAAATGTTGAAAAATATGCATGGTGAAATACATGATAATGAGTCCCTAGCTAGACTACTTCCAAGTATATGAGTTGAGTGACCCAGTGTGTGGTTTCCTTAGAAGTGTTGAACCCTAGATGTCCTATGAAAATATCTAACCATAGAGGAAGAGGCAATTAAAATTTTGATTCTTGTATATAGGTGAGGGAGATGTCCCAAGACCCTAAGATGATGTATATGATGTGTGATAAGCATGATGAGCCTAATACTCAGGTTAGTAGTTGTATATAAAGGAATCTAGTGGTTACCCTTACTTCCCAAAAGATGGGTAGAAATTTTGTTATGGGTAGAAGTTTTGGTTAGTATGTCTTGTTGGACATATATATGTCCTAGCTTGAGTGACATATGTTTGTTAATCTCATCATTAGTTGCAAGTGAGTTGATATATGAACTCTGGTTCAGAGAGTAAAATGCCTTGTGCATATAATACTCATCAATGCATGCCAATCCTCCTCCTTCCCCTTTCTCTTTCTATATATATATGATGTTAGAAACCTCACTTGAGCTATTTGGATGATCATGTAAGAAGAGTCACTCATATAAGCTTGACCTAATATATATATACTCTTCCTATACCCTACATGTGATATTCAAGTTTGAATCATGATAAGATTGATTTAATATATCCTCTTTCCCTTGACACTATACATGAAACATATGAGTTTGAAATCCTGACAATCTCGATTGAATATATTCTATTATTTCCCCTCATATCATATATGAAAGATATAAATTGAAACTATGTGCTGGAAATAAAACACATTTTTGGATCATATATTACAACATCACTAAATTTAGTTCTCAATCCCCAATCTTCTAAATCTAAGCTTCTAGTTTGATGACAATTCACACAATAGGGTGAAGACGCTACTATGTAAATATGAAGAGCAATTCCCCCCAAATGATGAAATCCTCTAATATGATGTTGATCATAAAACTTGACATTAAGATGTTAAGTTCGATAATTTCGATAAAAAAATATATTATACTTCAACCTATATAAGGTGGGGTGGGTACACCCTACATGCTTAAATATCCTATGATGACAACTTAGGATGAATCTAGAATAATGATACTCTTGGCACATAGAAATGGTGGCCTATAGGCATCCACAACTCCTTGATATCAGCTTAAGATGAGACTAGTTGAATTTCGAGGACGAAATTCCATATAAGATGGGGTGAATGTGATACCCATGTTTTGGGGTTTTGATAACCAATATAGTATTTTTAAGACCATGTGTGTCATTTAGAGGATTGATACCAAATATTGGAATTGTTTATCCATTTACTGACTCTTTTCACTCAAAAAATGAATCAGATACCCAATTGATGATTAGAACAATAATTGTGTTCAAATATGACGAATGGGTTCGGTTAAATTATTTGCTTCCTTACGATACCAATAGGTCCATTGAGTAGTTACAATGAGCTTGAGGGTAAATTGATGAACCATGGGGTTATGACGATCACATAAAGTCTTTTGAGAATTTTTTATTATTAAGATTTGAGGATTAATTGAATTTTGTATAAGGTTATTTGAGGAATTTATTTAGATGACAAAATGTTGGAATTTTGAGTTCAAACTTGGTTATATGGGGCTTTGTTTGATGAGGAACCCAAATTTCTTTTGAATCGGAGTGTTGTACTAGAAGATATAAATGTTTGCATTTTTTTTATATATGATTTGAATGCCTTGACAAACCTTAGTCATCTGGTTATTTAAGAAATATCAAAGGATGTGACATTGATATGTCACACAGCCTTTTGGACCTTGGGCGCAGTTGCATTCTTTTCCCTTGCATTTATGTCATGCTCACACTGGCCAACCCTTTGCTCAATCACAGCCCAAAGCCTGGAAGCGTGGCCTCATCGTGCTCTGTCTGGGAGGCTGTTAGGATCTGACGGCCCTGACTCCGTCTCCTACCTCCGAACATTGCAGATCAGGGGATCGACCAGGCCGTTGTACATTCCTGAGCACATAACAGGGAGTTTGAGTATCAGAGTGAAATCCCAATGGCATTACTAGCCCTGCCTCACCGAGACCTACCCTTGATCTTTCCTGGAGCCACCGGACGAGGAGGAAGCTAATGCCCAATCGAGTAAAGCTCTTGTGTCGCAGCATCAGGCCATGGAGCTCTCCTTGTTGGCAGGCACGAGCAGAAAGCTATGAGGCATGGGTCTGATCTGTGCCACGCACCATCGTCAAGGCTTAGACCTACACACTCCCAGAGTGGTTCAGAGCCTCCCTAGCTCTAGAGCGTACCGGAGATGAGGGAATCGCCACCAATAGTTGTCCCGGAGGAGCAATTGGAGTTGGCGGATGTAGGGCAGATGATTTATGTGGGCTCTGAGGGTGTAGGTGAGTCCATAAATGGCTACTGGATCTTCTAGGGGTTCATATGGGAGATACGACCACTGAAGCCCATCTCCCCTCTTCTGATCAACCTGCTCCGCTGCATCTTGTAGATCTCTCTCTGCCCTAGGGATCTAGGGAGCTTAGACGCATCGGAGGCTACCGCCAAGATCATCTTTGCCACTAGGAACGATGTGTGAGGGCTAAAGATCTGGTCTATTCCTTTTTGCTCAGCCACAAGCACACCGGAATTCTTCTTTGTGGCGGTGCTACAAATGGCTCACGGATGACTGGTACATAGCACGCGAGCAAGAGGGGGTGCGCTGGGGATATATGGCAGACCAAACCAATACTTGCTAGATCATCCAGTACACTTGGCCCAGAGAAAGCCAACTTAGGAGTTGCGTGCCTCTCCCTTCTGGACAGTGTGACGGAGATCCAAACCACAAAAGGGAGATCCAACGACCACACTCAATCAACGACAGGTAAATAAATATTAATTCCTAGAAAATAGGTACATCTTTATAAATGCATTTAAAATAGTTCCCTTAGCCAAATAATTCCCCAAAAATACCCCCAGACTTGGAAAATTTTCCTCTACATTACTAGACCCTTAGATCAGACATTTGATGAACAAATAATGATAATATTTAATTTAGATGATAGTACTTCATTTAAATGGCATAATTAGAAAACGGTTGAGATTAAATCTGATAATAATAAGTTTGAACCCTGATATCATCTAGAGACTAAATGTGGACTCATATCTTGATATTATTAAGCAATTTTAGGCCTTTTCTCGTTATTGCCTAATTACATGTTTAATCCTCATATTAATTCTAGAATATAGACAAGTCATCAGAAAAATATGAAAACCCTACCAGACCTTTCTAATGACATATAGATCAGACGAAAAATACTAGACACCATTCTAACATTAGATTGTACTATATTTGACCAAAACCCTAATTTGGACCTGAAAATGCTAAGAATAATGATGATCATATATTAATGATGCTCAATTATATTTAATCAGGTCATGGACAGGTTCTAGATGATCATGGATCTGTTAGGATTCTCTGAACTCAGGTACGTGGTCTTATAAGTATAAGACTAGTTTTATTTGTTGCTTATGATATGTAATGAATGCTATTTTTTGGATATTCATTGCTTGGTTGAACTATTATGAGTTATACTTTGCCAAAAATCTAATATAACATAAAAGGATGTGGATGGGTTGTAGCTACTAGTGCACCTAGCCTGGTATGGATGTATGTTGCCTAACATGGATGTATGATATTTTGGCCCATGTTAGATGTATGATGATACAATTTTTTCCCATACTAGATGTAAGTCAAGTGCACATAAGTGTAGTACAACCGCATCAAATAAATGTAATAAAAAGGATGTTTACCTGATTTTTGCCTTAAGAAGTGGTTTTTCTCTCTTTCTTCCTTCTTCAAGTATTTTCCTTTATGCAACCTTACTAGTGTATCTTTTACCACGTACCAACTTTTGTTGATTCGTTTGTTTCACGTATGTTTTAGGTTCAGGGATAGCATGGGAGAAAAAGAACAGGGTGTGAGCAAGTTGTTCAGGTTACCTATTGTCTAGGATCATGGTTAGTATACATGTTTAGTCTGTGTAATTTAATATTTTTCAATATGTAAATGTAATCCAAGCTGTAATAATTCATGTTGTAAATATGCATGTTATTGTTAGAAAATTTTATGGTTGTATGTTCATGTATGCGTATTATGTTCTGCATCACTCTCTAAAACGATTGTCTAACGTTTTTGGATTTGTCCTCTTGAGCCTTCTAAGTCTCGAGGTGGCAGAATTCGGGGACGTTACAGTTGGTATAAGAGCATGAACAATAGCTACACCTAACAATTGCTCACAGGAAACAAAAACCAAACTCACTTTACATTCCAACCCTAGAAACTTAATGAAATATCCTTGTGGACTAGGTTGACTTTGCCTCTAGGTTAGAACCTAGATGTTCTAGAATAAGGTGTAGACTTGTGCAATTTACCTCCCTAGACATATGATTCGCGACATGTGCTTAGGGTGTCTACACAGGTGTGCACCATGTTCTTGCTAGTTCTCTAGGTGTCATGGTACTAGACTGCCTCATGAGTGTGGTAACTCGTTTTGGTTTTGGTTTTGTTTGAATGAAGTATGGTTGTTTTCATTGCCCGTTTCAACGTTGGAGAAAACTTATTTCAAGTATTAGTATATGTACATATGAAAAATGTTACCACACCCAGAAAGGTAGTGAGTGTACATGTAACCTAAGAGAAAGAGATGTAACATCAAGTCTAGACGAGAGAGTTTAGATGGTAGTTGTAGTCTTTAGAGTTGTCTAGAGCCATGATACAGGTTAGGCTAGTGAGTAACTTAGAAACCTAAGATGATGATGATGATAACGATAATGATACTGATGTTAATGTTGATCTCGATGTCGATGTTGATGTCGTTAATGTTGATAATGCTCATGTTGTCCTTGAGAAGGTCAAGTAGGTTGAAAATATGAAATGAGTTTGACCATGCAACCCTAGCTAGACCTAGCACCTTGTTGATACATATGACTTGGTTGATGTGCTAAACATAGCTAGTGGGTTGGCGTGTTTGCTTGTACCTAGTCTTATGCATTTTGAGATATGATATGTGACATATAGTTTGAGACCAACATAGACCTCAATCTCTTTACAAAGGAGGACCTCTAGCATGGGACATATGAATAGGGTGACCCTTTGATATGAGTCGACTCGTCATGGGAGATGGTCAGAGTACCTATACTCCAAAATATATGTAAAATGTTGAAAAATATGCATGATGAAATACATGATAATGAGTCCCTAGCTATACTACTTCTAAGTATATGAGTTGAGTGACCCAGTGTGTGGTTTCCTTAGAAGTTTTGAACCCTAGATGTCCTATGAAAATATCTAACCATAGAGGAAGAGGCAATTAAAATTTTGATTCTTGCTATATAGGTGAGGGAGATGTCCCAAGACCCTAAGATGATGTATATGATGTGTGATAACCATGATGAGCCTCATACTCAGGTTAGTAGTTGTATATAAAGGAATCTAGTGGTTACCCATGTTTCCCAAAAGATGGGTAGAAATTTTGTTATGGGTAGAAGTTTTGGTTATTAGGTCTTGTTGGACATATATATGTCCTAGCTTGAGTGACATATGTTTGTTAATATCGTCATTAGTTGCAAGTGAGGTGATATATGAACTCTGGTTCAGAGAGTAAAATGCCTTGTGCATATAATACTCATCAATGCATGCCAATCCTCCTCCTTCCCCTTTCTCTTTCTATATATATATGATGTTAGAAACCTCACTTGAGCTATTTGGATGATCATGTAAGAAGAGTCACTCATATAAGCTTGACCTAATATATATATACCCTTCCTATACCCTACATGTGATATTCAAGTTTGAATCATGATAAGATTGATTTAGTATATCCTCTTTCCCTTGACACTATACATGAAACATATGAGTTTGAAATCCTGACAATCTCGATTGAATATATTCTATTATTTCCCCTCATATCATTTATGAAAGATATAAATTGGAACTATGTGCTGGAAATAAAACACATTTTTGGATCACAGATTACAACATCACTAAATTTAGTTCTCAATCCCCAATCTTCTAAATCTAAGCTTCTAGTTTGATGACAATTCACACAATAGGGTGAAGACCCTACTATGTAAATATGAAGATCAATTCCCCCCTAATGATGAAATCCTCTAATATGATGTTGATCATAAAACTTAACATTAAGATGTTAAGTCCGATAATTTCGATAAAAAAATATATTATACTTCAACCTATATAAGGTGGGGTGGGTACACCCTATATGCTTAAATATCCTAAAATGATAACTTAGGATGAATCTAGAATAATGATACTCTTGGCACATAGAAATGGTGGCCTAGAGGCATCCACAACTCCTTGATATCAGCTTAAGATGAGACTAGTTGAATTTCGAGGACGAAATTCCATATAAGATGGGGTGAATGTGATAACCCAGGTTCTAGGGTTTTGATAACCAATATAGTATTTTTAAGACCATTGTGTCATTTAGAGGATTGATACCAAATATTGGAATTGTTTATCTAGTTACTGACTCTTTTCACTCAAAAATTGAATCAGATACCCAATTGATGATTAGAACAATAATTGTGCTCAAATATGACGAATGGGTTCGGTTAAATGATTTGCTTCCTTATGATACCAATAGGTCCATTGAGTAGTTACAATGAGCTTGAGGGGTAAATTGATGAACCCTCGGGTTATGATGATCATATAGAGTCTTTTGAGAAAAATTTTTATTAAGATTTGAGGATTAATTGAATTTTGTATAAGGTTATTTGAGGAATTTAGTTAAATGACAAAATGTTGGAATTTTGGGTTCAAACTTGGTTATATGGGGCTTTGTTTGATGAGAAACCCAAATTTCTTTTAAATCAGAGTGTTGTACTAGAAGATATAAATGTTTGAATTTTTTTGATATATGATTTGAATGCCTTGACAAACCTTAGTCATATGGTTATTTAAGAAATATCAAAGGATGTGACATTGATATGTCACGCAGCGTTTTGGACCTTGGGCGTAGTTGCATTCTTTTCCCTTACGTTTATGTCATGCTCACACCGGACAACCCTTTGCTCGATCACAGCCCAAAGCCTGGAAGCATGGCCTCATCGTGCTCTGTCTAGGAGGTTGTTAGGATCTGATGGCCCTGACTCCGTCTCCTACCTCCGAACATTGTGGATCAGGGGATCGACCAGGCTGTTGTACATTCCTGAGCACATAACAGGGAGTTTGAGTATCAGAGTGAAATCCCAATGGCATTACTATCCCTGCCTCACCGAGACCTACCCTTGATCTTTCCTAGAGCCACCGAACGAGGAGGAAGCTAATGCCCAATCGAGCAAAGCTCTTGTGCCGCAGCATCAGGCCATGGAGCTCTCCTTGCTGTCAGGCACAAGCAGAAAGCTATGAGGCATGGGTCTGATTTGTGCCATGCACCATCATCAGGGCTTAGACCTACACACTCCCAGAGTGGTTCAGAGCCTCCCTAGCTCCAGAGCGTGCCGGAGATGAGGGAATCGCCACCAACAGTTGTCCTGGAGGAGCAATTGGAGTTAGCGAATGTAGGGAGGATGTTTTCCGTGGGCTCCGAGGGTGTAGGTGAGTCCATAAATGGCTACCGGATCTTCTAGGGGGTTCATATGGGAGATATGACCACTGAAGCCCATCTCCCCTCTTCCGATCAACCTGCTCTGCTACATCTTGGAGGACTCTCGCTGCCCTAGGAATCTAGGGAGCTTAAACGCATCGGAGGCTGCCGCCAAGATCATCTTTGCCACTAGGAACGATGTGTGAGGGCCAAAGATCTAGTCTGTCCCTTTTTGCTCGGCCACAAGCATGCCAGAATTCTTCTTTGTGACGGCGCTACAAACGGCTCACAGACGACTGGTACATAGCACGCGAGCAAGAGGGGGGTGCGTTGGGGATATATGGCAGACCGAACCAATACTTGCTAGATCATCTAGTTCACTTGGCCCAGAGAAAGCCAACTTAGGAGTTGCGTGCCTCTCCCTTCTGGACAGCATGACCGAGATCCAAACCACAAAAGGGAGATCCAACGACCACGCTCAATCAACGGCAGGTAAATAAATATTAATTCCTAGAAAATAGGTACATCTTTATAAATGCATTTAAAATAGCTCCCTTAGCCAAATAATTTCCCAAAAATACCCCCAGACTTGGAAAAATTTCCTCTACATTACTGGACCCTTAGATTAGACATTTGATGAACAAATAATGATAATATTTAATTTAGATGATAGTAATTCATTTAAATGGTATAATTAGAAAACGGTTGATATTAAATCTGATAATAATAAGTTTGAACCCTGATATCATCTAGAGACTAAATGTGGACTCATATCTTGATATTATTGAGCAATTTTAGGCCTTTTCTCATTATTGCCTAATTACATGTTTAATCCTCATATTAATTCTAGAATATAGACCAGTCATTAGAAAAATATGAAAATCGTACCAGACCTTTCTAATGACATATAGATCAGACTAAAAATACTAGACACCAGTCTAACATCAGATTGTACTATATTTGACCAAAACCCTAATTTGGACCTAAAAATGCTAAGAATAATGATGATCATTTATTAATGATGTTGAATTATATTTAATCAGGTCATGGACAAGTTCTAGATGATCATGGACATGTTAGGATTCTCTGAACTCAGGTACGTGGTCTTATAAGTATAAGACTAGATTTCTTGGTTGCTTATGATATGTAATGAATGCTATTATTTGGATATTCATTGCTTGGTTGAACTATTATGAGTTATACTTTGCCAAAAATCTAATATAACATAAAAGGATATGGATGGGTTGTAGCTACTAGTGCACCTAGCTCGGTATGGATGTATGTTGCCTAACATGGATGTATGATGTTTTGGCCCATGTTATATGTATGATGATATAATTTTTGCCTATACTGGATGTAAGTCAAGTGCAGATAAGTGTAGTACAACCGCATCAAATAAATGTAATAAAAAGGATGTTTACCTGATTTTTGCCTTAAGAAATGGTTTTTCTCTCTTTCTTCCTTCTTCAAGTATTTTCCTTTATGCAATTTTACTGGTGTATCTTTTACCACGTACCAACTTTTGTTGATTCGTTTGTTTCACGTATGTTTTAGGTTCAGAGATAGCATGGGAGAAAAAGAACAGGGTGTGAGTAAGTTGTTCAGGTTACCTATTGTCTAGGATCCTGGTTAGCATACATGTTTAGACTGTGTAATTTAATATTTTTCAATGTGTAAATGTAATCCAAGTTGTAATAATTCATGTTGTAAATATACATGTTATTGTTAAGAAATGTTATGGTTGTATGTTCATGTATGCGTATTATGCTTCAGCATCGCTCTCTGAAACGATTGTCTAATATTTTTGGATTTGTCCTCTTGAGCCTTCTAAGTCTCGAGGTGGCAGAATCCGGGGACGTTACAATTGTATTTTCCCGATTTATGAGAAAAGTTTTTCATTTCACTTGTTCAATTCAATTGGAACAAGAATTAATCTTTGCATTAATTAGAAATGAATAAGGAAAGTCAATTGCAGGCATGTATGGGAAGTGAAACAATCGGTTCACTTGGTGAACCGATCGACTCACCTGCCCAAATGATCGGTTCAGTTGTGAATCGATCGGTTCACCTGCCACAGCACAATCAATTCGTAGAAAATTTGGACCCTTCTACTCCCACACAGACTGGGAACCCTGACCCTACCCTCTACTATAAATAGAGGGGTACAGGGGGTTTCTCAGAACACACAACTCAGAACATTAGTTGCTCTGCAAAGTTGTTGTCCTCTCTGGTTATGGTAATCGAGAGAGTCCAAGCAAGTTCTACCCATCCAAGGAGGAACAAGGAGGGAAAGACAACTATAAAAAAGTGACTGGTGGGGGGAGAGTGTGTCGGTGACTAGTATGCCGATAGAAGGGGACAACTCCTTCTAGTCTGTCCATTAGGACGACTAGAGTTCTTGGTGGTCCGTGTGGACTATCTATAGAGGAGGGAGATTTTTTCTACTCAGGAGGACGACCGTCAACCGCAGTCCAGGTCAAGACCAGGAGTTGCACAGATGTCGTCAAAGACTAGGTGGTTGAAGACCGTACTAACTATGAGGTATTGTCGTAGAGCAAGCCTTAGGACCAGGTATATCTCACTGAAACCATCTTTCCTATTGCATAGTTGTTGATACGATCTGCTGGTTATGGATTTGTGATTAGATAAAATTTTGTTTATGCTGCCTATTTTGTCCCACAAAACCCAACGCCTATCACATTTTTATAGCTTCTAAGTTCATTTAAGAGTTTTTCTTCTTGATCAATATTCAATTCAACATTTATAATAACTGGAGAGGTGGAGTTTGGGCCTTAGAAAGCATACCTTAACCCCAGTGGGAGGGGTTTTAATTCTACCTATTTGTTAGGAGTTGTGGTATTGCTTTCCTCATTCTTCTTTGAATCTTTTTCACTTGGAGGAATCTTCAAGGTTTCAGGAGTTTCCTCATTGAAAGTGGAACTTGCATCTTCTTCTTCAAGATCATCTAAGGTGGTCTCGATAGAATTATTTTCTCCCTCAAGCAGTGTATCAATAGTATCAATAAGACAAATGTACTCCTTGGAGTTGGACGCCTTCATGGCATCATAAACAGAGAAAACAAGTTCTTCATCTCCAACTATGACAGTGGGTTTTCCTTCTCTAACATCAACTAAACAACATGTAATACGTAAGAAAGGTCTTCCAAAGAGGATTGTATTGGTTGGGTCTTCATGCATATCTAAGACTACAAAATCACATGGGATGAAGAACTTTCCTATCTATATAGGGACATCGTCAATCACTCCACTTGGGTGTTTGATTGAGAGATCAAATAGTTGAATCGTCATCGATGTTGGCTTCAGATCTTCTAAGTCTAGCTTTTTCCACAAAGAGATCGGGATCAAGCTAGGTCCAAGGTCAACAAGGACTTTATCAAAATTAGAGTCTCCTATTTTACAAGGGAGAGTGAAGGCACCTTGTCATCTAGTTTCTCAGGCATACGGTTCTAGATGATGGAGCTTAGCCTTTCTGACAACATGACAATTTTGACTTGTCCAGATCTCCTTTTCTTTGTTAGGATATTCTTCAAGAACTTGGCATAGGAGGGCATTTCGGCTATGATTTCAACTAGAGGCAGATTTACATTACTTGTTCAAAATGTCCATGAACTTGTTGAACTTCACATCATATTTGGTGTTATAAAACCTATGGGGGAAAGGGGGCATTGGGCTTGCTAGAAGAATCACCTTGATGCAGATTTCTAGCAGATTTCTTCTTTTGATTTTCAACAGTATCATCAACAGTAGTGTTAACAATCTCTTCAGATTTCCTCTTGGAAGGTGGTGTAGACCCTCCCATGACTTCTCCACTCCTCAAAGTTATAGACTTACAAGTATCCTTGGGATTCATAACCAGTGTACTGGGCAAAGAACCTGAAGATGTTCCTTGGTTGGCTAATGCTTGTTGATCTATCTGGTTCTCCAACATTTTGGTGTGAGTAACAATCCCATCAACTTTAGAAGACAATTGTGTGATAAAATATTTTAAAAGGTTGCCATGTGCCCGAAACTCATCGTTCTGCTGGATTCGTGTGGTGACAAAAGTCTCAAGGAGGCTTTCTAGGCTGGATTTTTTAGTGCAGGAGTCACTTGTTGGAATTGATTGAAGTTCTTGTTGTTGCTATTATTGTACCCCAGTGGCTGTTGGTGGTTGGCATTTATTGGCTCAGAGTTTCTCATAGGTTGTTGACCTTGAGCTTGACCTTGCTGTTGGTTCTACGAGTTGTTGTTCCTATAAGAAAATTTTGGATGGTCTCTCCATCTTGGGTTATAGGTTTCAGAAAAAGGATTGTAGGGTTGTCTGTTATTGAAAATTCCTACATCATTGACTTATTTTGGTGTCTCAGTGGCATTCAGTTGTGGTGCAAAATAAGAAGTAGAGTTGTTCCCAGTTGTTCCACATGCCACATATACTTTCTCAACTGCTTGAACTAAGTGAGTGGTCAGCCTTTCAAACTTCTGAGTTAAGGCCTCAAGTTTGGCTGCAATCAGGTCCACGGTGTCCACAATGTGTTTCCCACTGGACTTCTCACTTGAGCTAGTGGAATAGAAGGGCTGATTGTTCCTTTCAGAACTCCATTGGTTGTGGTTGAGCACCATATCTTTAATAATGGCATAGGCTTCACTATATGACTTGTTCGTCAAGGATCCATTTGCAGCGGCATCAATGGTCATACGGGTGTTGTAGAATAACCTATTGTAGAAGGTTTGTAGTAGAAACTAGTTGGTCAAACCATGGTGAGGAACATAGGTTTTGCAGATCCTTAAATCTATCCCAGGTCTCATAAAGCATCTCATCTTCTTGTTTCTTGAAGTTTGTGATTTTGTTCCTCAGCTGGGTCGTCTTGCAATGAGGAAAATACTTAGTGAGAAAAGCATTTAGCAGCTCATCCCAACTCTTGATGGAACGTTTAGGCAGTGAAGAGAGCCACGCCTTGGCCCGATCTCATAAGGTGAATGTGAATAGGAGTAGATGTATTCCTTCAGCTGGAACACCATTGATCTTAAAAGTGCTCATGTACTGCAGAAACTCTGCTATGTGAAGATTCAGATCTTCCATAGGAGTTCTTCCGAAGTGATTCTGTTAGATCATCAGCATGATTGTAGGACTGATGGAGAAGTTGTTGGCCTCTATTGCATGATGATCTATGGCTCCACAAATATTAAGGCAGCCGGCACAACAAAATATTTGAGTGTATGGTTGTCCTCCATCTCTGATTCTTGAAGAGGATCAGGTGAAGGTGGAGAGTTCATGGAGTGTGGTGATAAAGGTTGTGATCCCTCCAAACTTAAAGAGTTCTGTGATGACCCGACATCGAATCAAGCCAAATTGCCACCAGTAATAATTGTGGAATAACCATAAGCAGTGGATTAACAAAAATCACTAAAAATTAAAATCATTTTGCAAAGAGATCCATTACCAGGAAACTCATAAGGAAAGAACCAAAACTTTATACATGTCATGGTTCACATTGTACATACATTGTACCATCTCATCTTGAGGATAACATATAATAGTTGCTTTGCCAAAACCTATACATAAGCAACATAAAACCTCGAGGAAATCAAGCCAAAATCTCATATTGTTCATAAAACCATTACGTACTGACTCCAAGAACTTGAGAGTACAGAGACGTCACATAAGACTTCTATATACAAGACACGACAGACAGTACACTCAACCTGAGCTGTTACTGCTGCCCTTGCTATTGTTGTTCTCCCTTTGCAGTAAGGACTCTATCTCCTCGTCCGCGTCCACCTAAAAATTGTAGATCCCATGGGGTGAAACAATTATCCCAGTGAGATATATAACTCTCCGCCAACAATATTATTATCATAGGTAAACATTATAAAATTGAGCAGAGGATACTTTATGCAAGTAAGCATGTTTATTTGTAGTACTAAAGCAATAACATTGATAAGATAGTTCAACTATCCATAGCATAGCTATAAATCATCTATTTGCTATATAAGGAATATGAAGAATATGTATAACATCTATCAACTAAGATGTATAAAAGCAATGAAGCATCAACCACTATTTTATGTATTCAATCCTCAAGCAAATACGCGACACGACTGATTACATGTTCACAATCACACTTATTCCCTAAGGAGATGAGGTATACTGCTCATACTCCAACCGACCACCGCTTAGTCGAAATAGGTACCATACAAGGTCAATGGTAGATCCAGTTGCCAAGACCTCACCCGTCTCAATTAGTACGAGACAACTGGAAGGACATCTTGTGTCAATTGCAATTAGCTTACCAGGGTATACTGGTATCTTCGCTTTAGAGTTACAGCCGCAGCATGTACTCTCTTTGGGAGAAGACCATTGAGCTTTCCTGAATTTATAAGGATAAGGAAGATTATACATCAATTCCTCACCTGGTCGGGAGATTTATACATCAATCCTGATACACACAGAATGAAGAATAATTTACACATCAATTCCTCCTTTGGTCGGGAGATTCACATCATCTCGATATAAAATAAATGACGAAGGTGCTACATCGATTCTTCATCAGGACGTATGGATATACTTCGTCCTTCACCCCCACATATTCAAAAATATGCTCTCTGAGTTAAACTCATTTCACCATTCAGCAAATTCAAACATGGAATGGATCTATGGTCAAGGCAGCTACATGATGAGATTCCCTTTGATTAATTAGGTGCATTACAGTATCTTTTATCATCAACCAAGTTACAAACATAAATTATAACATATGCTACAAAGAAAGGTGTAATACATTTATCAAGTACTTTTAGAATCTTTGGAACACATTGAATGCATAACACTCAGAATCTAGTCCCTTATCACATTACTGGAAATTCTCATCCCTTAACATTATCATCGTCATGATTACTAGATTTGGGTATTCAAACCCTTAGTTCATCACTAAACATTGTACCTCTTATCAGGTAACTATTACCTCTAGGTCCTCAGACCAAGACTATATGCACAATATCTAAGAGAAAGAGGGTGGTAAGATTTGAAAAGTTTCACTAATAGTTGAAAGGAATGGTATATATAGTTGAGGTTCATGAAAAAGAGTGTATATGAGGTGTCATCATTTTGCACTACAAGGTGCTACGTGTTCATGCATGGTTGACACATGTACATGTATGCACTCACATTTATCTTGACATGCAAAACACTTGAGGATAATCTAGAGATGAAATTTTGGCTGTCACTTATCTTGTTGGATAAGATATATCAACTCAATCACCACTTTATTTACAACCCAATACAACTTTTCCAAGGAAGTTGTAAACCGATACACTTCACCTCCTTGAGGTTCTTAGCTCATCATGGACAAGGCTAAAAGTTAACAAACCGATATGAGACTCCCTCTATGGCTCCTTGGCTGATAGGCCCTCTCATATGAACTGTACAACTCGATACAACTCATGTAAGGGCGTCAACTATACATCATCTCTTCGTCTTTTCATCACCAAGAGTACCATCATTCAAAAATGATTCAAACATGGTGTATCATTCTTTATATATCCTCTAAATTATACATAGAGGAAGTAGGGACACTCTAGAGGTGGTAATTTACATATCAACCCTACATTTTGGGCAAATTACAATTTGTACCAAAATTGGTGCACAAGGCACTAGCATTATTCAAACAAGTTCAAACTTGGAATTTAGGCTTTCCACAAGCCACCACCTAGCATAATTCTCTCTCTTATGATTCTAAAACACTTAAGGCATGTTTAACACGTGACATATTTCAATATAACCCCTCATCTTGGGTAAATTGCATTTTGGTCCAAAATAAGAGAACATTGCTCAAACATCATTCAAACGGGACCAAACTTGAAACATAAGTTTATCACCTGATAACAAAACACTTTAGAGAATTATATTAAAGTTATAAGAAACTTATTTAATCCAACCAAATAGGGTTATCCCTAAGCCTAGGTTAGGGATGTTACAAGTTATAAACCCCTAACAAGGATTTTGTCCCTAAAATCCTAAATGAAGGGAGACAATTGTTATTCATGCATTACATCATCAAGCCTCCACATAACATCTTAATGTCATGGAGATGCCATAGAACTTTTACCTTCACAAAGTCCTTCCATTCATGGTTATCATAGATTCTATCATACAGGACACATACTTAATTGTCCTTTTCATTAATGACTACAATGTCAATTCTGTGTCAGGTAACACTTTTTAAGTCAGAGTAGTATTATTCATACTTCGAATAATTCAGGTGTAAAACCTTATTGACTCGTCACCTTCTCAACTTACATCTTTTATGTGATAAGATTCTTGACCTTGGGAGTCTTCCATACTCCTCACTTAGTTTAGAATTTCACCTCCAAGGAAAGACCAGAGTTACGTTCTGTCACCCACTTGGGACTACAAGTCTTATCATACATCTATTGTGCCACTCTAATCTGCTGACACAACACTAAAATTTCTTATGACTAGTACCTACTATCACGTTAGTTGTTTATTTCTGTGCCACTCTAATCTGCTGACACAACACTAAACTTTCTTATGACTAGTACCAACTATCCTGTTAGTTGTTTATTTTCTTGTCATAAGGAGAGGCTACTTACCAAAGAAGAACTTATCTCAGAGGTATCTCTAGATGTTATGTATAATCTGCCTCAACAGATCTAGATAGAGATATTCTAAGGAATTATTTTTAGCTTGATAAGCTTTTCCCAAAGCGATTCTACAATTGTTCCTTCAATTAATACATCCTTATCGATGTGATGTTTATGCAGAGCATAAACCCCTAACATATGGTATCCATAATATATTTTGTAACTAGACTAATCTCAAAGTTGGCCCTTCTAGGCAACAAACATTAATCATCTTATCAGGAGTCATGTTCTCATTTTCTCATACCATAAAAAGTTCTTGGATACTAGGATTTCTAACCTTGATATCTGTTTCATGTGCCAAAAACACATCTCATCCTCATCATTTCCATCTCTCTGTTGTTATTACCAAATCCAATCATATAATAGAATCTTTCTTTCATCTTGAACATTACTCATCACATATAACTTTGTCTTGGAACCAAAATCCAAGACTAGCTGATACTTTTCAAAGTATCCATCTATAGATTACTTCTAATCCATGCACATCAAGTGTCATAAGACTTACTTGATTTTCATGTCCCTGAAAGGAAAGAACACAAGGAAACATATTCCTTTTTATTTCCCCATCATTATCCAGGGTTGTTTATTAAATAAAAGATATTATCACCTTCTTTGATTATTGCATGAACTTTTAACTGTTCATGTGTCATTCAATCTTGTTTCACCTTAGGTTCCTTGCCATCAGCATAGGAATTATAAAGATGATTGCATGTCATCATTCCTTTCTTTGTTATTGTCTAGTATGTTCATGAATATTTTCTGATTTCATCTATATTCACATCATGGAAAAGATATTTACTCTTCACATGTTCTTTATTGTACAAGGATCATCTCCCTTTTTCCCTTTCTCTTATCATGAGAATTGTACTTTTTGCTTCCTCATACTCACAGACTAGTTTGAGAGAAACTCAGTTTCTATTTCATTGCAGTTAGGATGTGATAGAAATATCAATGCCATATTTTCAGTTTAATTATGCTAATTAGATTGTCTCCAAATGACTACTTGATCATAGTAATCAGAAAGATAGAAATCTAAGAGTCTCATACTTACCTTTCCTTCAATAGATGAATACCTTGACAAGGCATACAAGTACTGAGATTAGGTAGTATGCACCTTGTTTTATATCAAATACCTTACTTTTCATAGTATCCCTAGATTTCTCTAGGCATCTCTCTTACACCTCATTCTCTTTTATAGAGACAAAGAAATTATAAAACATTTTAAAGATTTACTGGACAGAATGCAAGTTCTCATCCTTTCTATCACTTCCTTATGTCCTCATAGGATTAATCAAAGGAAGCTCAACAACAACTACTTTTCTTATAACTAAAAGATAAAATCAAGAGAATACATATCAAAATGAAATAATTTTATCTGACATGTCTCGATTTGTGGATCGATTACTACCTCCAGCTGATTTATTGCCTAGAATATTTTCATTTCCTGTTTCCAACGTCGTGCTCTATCATTTGGTGCAGATGGACCTACTTGGGATTCATGTCCACGTCCTTCAGTGCCACTGCTAACTATTGCCTTTGAGAGCCTTGTTGACTCCGTCTCAGTGGTTGGGTCATTCCCTCCTTTCTTTTCGGACAAAAGGATCTAATATGCCCAACCTATCCACATCTATGACATGTCTTGAATGCACTCCCTGGTCTTGTTGGCCTTATTACTTATGTATAAGCTAAATTAAGAGTTCTAACTAGTGGGCATTAGGTCCTTTACCCTTTCTTGGTAGCCACTGTCTTGGTGCACTAGGTGTTTTTCACATTGGTGGCACCAAAAACTTCCCCTTTTTAGAGCCACTAGGCATATGTTCCCGAGTTTGGATAGATTTTTTCTTAATTTCTACCTCATGATCCTTTACTGGACAGACCCTTATAAAATGTCATACTTGCCCACACTTTTAGCAGACTCTAATTCCTTATCATATATTAATCTTTTCGACATTTCCTACTGCTCCAACAAAACTATGTTGATCAGAAATCCTGCTAGAGCCCAAAATTTCATCCATGGAGATTGGTAATCTAGGTTGTATTGCTAGTATCTGATCCTCTATACACATCAATGTTATCATAACCAGTCTAGTGAGAGCATTAAAAGAAGGATTCTCTATCATGGCTAGATCAACCTGGGGATTCTCAGTCAGTCATTCTTCTCTCGCCTGATCCCTTACACCTTCTCCTAGTGCAAAAACATTGCTCTCAGTAATGTGTTCCTCGTGTTCTCCAGACATCTTTAAGCTTTACTCCATCTTCTGCATAAGCAGAAGTCACTATAAGATATATATGAGGACACTAGAACAGACTGAACACCTTAGTCCTATGTCTCTATAGACTCAGTGAACCTTAAGCTCTGATACCAAAACTTTGTGACGACCTGACATCGAATCAAGCTAAATTGCCACCAGTAATAATTGTGGAATAACCATAAGCAGCGGATTAATGAAAATCACTAAAAATTAAAATCATTTTACAAAGAGATCCATTACCAAGAAACTTGTAAGGAAAGAACCAAAACTTTATACATGTCATGGTTCACATTGTACATACATTGTATCATCGCATCTCGAGGATAACATATAACAGTTGCTTTGCCAAAACCTATACGTAAGCAACATAAAACCTCGAGGCAATCAAGACAAAATCTCAGATCATTCATAAAACCATTACGTACTGACTCCAAGGACCTGAGAGTACGGAGACGTCACATGGGACTTCTATTTACAAGACACGACAGACAGTACACTCAACTTGAGTTGTTACTGCTGCCCCTACTACTGTTGTTCCCCCTTTGTAGTAAGGTCTCTACCTCCTCATCCACGTCCACCTAAAAATTGTGGATCCCACGGGGTGAGACAATTGTCCCAGCGAGAGATATAGCTCTCTGCCAACAATATTATTATCATAGGTAAACATTATAAAACTGAGCAGAGGATACTTTATGCAAGTAAGCATGTTTATTTATAGTACTAAAGTAATAACATTGATAAGATAGTTCAACTATCCATAGTAGAGCTATAAATCATCCATTTTATTTATAAGGAATATGAAGAACCTGTATAACATCTATCAACTAAGATGTATAAAAGTAATGAAGCATCAACCATTGTTTCCCATATTCAATCCTTAAGCAAATACACTACACGGCTGATTACATGTTCACAATCACACTTATGCCCTGAGGAGATGAGGTATACCGCTCATACTCCAACCGACCACCACTTAGTCAAAATTGGTACCATACAAGGTCAATGGAAGAGTCGGCTGCCAAGACCTCACCTGTCTTGGTCGGTACGAGATAACTGGCAGGACATCTTATGTCAACTGCAATTAGCTTACTAGGGTATACTAGTATCTTCACTTTAGAGTTACAATTGTAGAATGTACTATCTTCGGGAGAAAATCATTGAGCTTTCCTGAATTTATAAGGATAAGGAAGATTATACATCAATTCCTCACCTGGTTGGGAGATTTATACATCAATCTCGATACACATAGAATGAAGAAAAATTTACACATCAATTCCTCCTTTGGTCAAGAGATTCACATCATCCCGATATAAAATAAATGAGGAAGGTGCTACATCGATTCTTCATCAGGACGTATGGATATACTTTGTCCTTCACCCCCACATATTCAAAAATATGCTCTCCAAGTTAAACTCACTTCACCGTTCAGCAAATTCTGACACTGAATGGATCTATGGTCAGGGTAGTTATGTGATGAGATTCCCTTTGATTAATTAGGTGTATTACAATATCTTTTAGCATCAACCAAGTTACAAACATACATTATAACAGATGCTACAAATAAAGGTGTAATACATTTATCAAGTACTTTTATAATCTTTGGAACACATCAAATGCATAACACTTGGGATCTCAGTCCCTTATCACATTACTGAAAATTATCATCCCTTATCATTATCATCATCATGAATACTAGATCTGGGTATTCAAACCCATAGTTCATCACTGAACATTGTACCTCTTATCAGGTAACTGTTACCTCTAGGTCCTCAGACCAAGGTATACATTATACTTATTGCACAAGTATTTCACACAGCTCACAAGGTACATTTAAATATCTTGTCACCTTTTACTAGGCAACAACTATCTTTTTAGGTCATCAAACCCTATAAGCATTATACGTTTTGTACAAGTATTTAACATGTATCACAAGGCCCATTTAAATATGTATCATATAAAAAATCATAGCTCATACCTGGCTATGCTCATCATCTCATGATTCCTGCATGTTTAGCACTTCATGATAAAAACACTAGCAGTATATGACATCACCATGCAATTCAAGAGAAATACAACCTTCCCATTATTAGGGTTAGGGTTTCTCATTCTAACCGATTAGGGTTTCAAGTGAATACCATCACCCTTCATTAGGGTTAGGGTTTTCCCCTTATTAACTGATTAGGGATATAATATCATATTATCAAGAATCAAACCCTAATTCATACTCTACGTATACTAGGAGTATCAATGTATGCTCATTACATGAATATAACCCAAGTATGAGTTTCTCTCTCATCCTCACTAGGATGTTGATTACATCATACTTTATTAAGTTGGCTCAATCCTTTGTTCAAGGTACATTGGCTTACTTAATCACACTGCATTAAACTCTTTACATCTTAATGTATCATTTGACATAGCACTCTACATGTACTCAATCAAGTATATTAGATTGTGGTGCTCCCACTATATAGGGCATAGATGTGTGTGTGTACTTGACACCATATCGTGCTTCCATATCATGTTTGAGGTATAACCTCATCCCCATATCGTGCTCCCATGTCAGGTTGCTTCATTATTAGGGTTTGCATGTCGGGTTAAACCCTTATGCTCATATCCCATAAAACCTTCATGGTATCATCCTACCCTCCATTATGTGATAAGTGATAGGCTATATATCCAATTAATCTAAACCAAACCAGATGTACAAACCAATAGGGTTTTAGGTTCCAATGTATATTAGGTTTCACATTCCATGTTAGATTTCAATACCATGTCGGGTAGGGTATATACTTGACACCATATTGTGTACAAGGTGAATTCTTGACCCCCATATCATGCTCAAGGTGTATGTATGTATTAATCATGTCACCCATGAGGTACAAACTTATTACTATATCATGCTTGAGGTGGGCACTTAGATCACTCATATCGGGTTGCCCTTAATTTAGGGTTTGTCATCTCAAGTTAGAGGTACTTAGCACCATATCGTGTATGAGGTGAGTGATTGACCTCATATCATGTATAAGGTGTATACTTGATACCATATCGTGCACAAGGTGTGCACTTCATCCTCATATCGTGCATAAGGAGTATGCTTCATCATGGTATTGTGCTAGTGATATGTTCATCTCACCATATCGGGTTAAGGTATCTACTTGACTCCATGTTGTGCATAGGGTGTGGGGTTGACCCTATATCATGCACAAGTTGTATGCTTGACACCACAAGGTTTGTACTTCATCATCATAATGTGCAAGAGGTACATACTCATCACCATATCGTGCTAGTGGTGTGTTCACCTCACCATATCTGGTTAGAGGTGCTTCAACGCAATACCGGGTTGGACCTTGATGATGTCATCATCATCAACCTCTAGACTCTTGTTCTTACTATTCTATCTCATGGAAAATAGTCCTAAACAACTTTTAGAACTTATTGGATTGTCAATTATTCAAGAGAATTCAAAATTGAAAGTAGATCAACAAGTACAATAGAATTGAAGGTGAATAATAACATAATTGGGTTCAAGTTATATAACCCGCCTCAAGAACAACTTCAAAGTTCCAAGCTCCAAAGATTCATGTTCCCAAGTTTGAAGATGATCTGCACAACTCCTCTATAGGCAATGAATCACCATGGATAAGTATTTGGTGAAGAAGAAAAGAAAGGAAGATCTCAACCCAAGATCCATGCTTTAATCCAAGGTTGAAGATGATCATGGCCTCACCTTAGGGTTAAGACTTGAGCTCCTTCTTGATCCTTGGCACCATGCATGATATCTCATCTCTCATACATGATATCCCCTCACTTGTGGCTGATATCACTTCACTTGTGGCCAATATTACTTCACTATGGCTGATATCACTTGCTATGGCCGATATCACCTTGCCACGGCCGATATCAAGGATCTATGAACGATACCCCTTCACTTATGCTTGATACCAAGACTCTATACATAATATATAAGAGAAAGAGGGTGGTAAGATTCGAAAAGTTTCACTAATATGTGAAAGGAATGGTATATATAGTTGAGGTTCATGAAAAAGAGTGTATATGAGATGTCATCATTTTGCACTACTAGGTGCCACGTGTTCATGCATGGTTGACACATGTACATGAATGCACTCACATTTATCTTGACATGCAAAACAGTTGAGGATAATTTAGAGATAAAATTTTGGCCATCACTTATCCTGTTGGATAAGATATATCAGCTCAATCACCACTTTATTCACAACCCGATACAACTTTTCCAAGGAAGTTGTAAACCGATACACTTCACCTCCTTGAGGTTCTTAGCCCATCATGGACAAGGACAAGAGTTCACAAACCAATATGAGACTCCCTCTATGGCTCCTTTTCTGATAGGCACTCTCATATGAACTCTACAACTCAATACAACTCATGTAAGGGCTTCAACTATGCATCATCTCTTGGTCTTTTCATCACCAAGAGTACCATCATTCCAAGATGATTGAAAAATGGTGTCTCCTTATTTCTCTCTCCTATAAATGTTACATAGAGGGAGTAGTGACACTCTAGAGGTGGTAATTTACATATCAACCCTACATTTTGGGTAAATTACAATTTGTACCAAAATTGGTGCACAAGGCACTAGCATTATTCAAACAAGTTCAAACTTGGAATTTAGGCTTTCTACAAGCCACCACCTAGTATCATTCTCTCTATTATGATGATAAAACACTAAGGCACTTTCAACATGTGACATATTGCAATATAACTCCTCATCTTGGGTAAATTGCATTTTGGTCCAAAACAAGAGAACATTGCTCAAACATCATTCAAACAGGACCAAACTTGAAACATAAGTTTGTCACCTGATAAAAAAACACTTTAGACAATTATATTAAAGTTCTAAGCAACTTATTTAAGTCAACCAAATAGGGTTATCCCTAAACCCAGATCAGGGATGTTATAAGTTATAAACCCCTAACAAGGATTTCATCCCCGAAATCCCAGATGAAGGGAGACAATTGTTATTCATGCATTACATCATCAAGCCTGCACATAACATCCTAATGTCATGGAGATGCCATAGAACTTTTACCTTCACAAAGTCCTTCCATTCATGGTTATCATAGATTCTATCATACAGAACACATACTCAACTGTCCTTTTCATTAATGGCTACAGTGTCAATTCTGTGTCAGGTAACACTTTCTAAGTCAGAGAAGAACTATTCATACTTCAAATAATTCAAGTGTCAAACCTTATTGACTTGTCACCTTCTCAATTTACATCTTTTATGTGATAATATTCTTGACCTTGGGAGTCTTCCATACTCCTCACTTAGTTTAGAATTTCACCTCCATGGAAAGACCAGAGTTATGTTCTGTCACCCACTTGGGACTACAAGTCTTATCATACATCTACTGTGCCACTCTAATCTGCTGACATAACACTAAACTTTCTTATGACTAGTACCAAATATCCCATTAATTGTTTATTTTCTTGTCATAAGGAGAGGCTACTTACCAAAGAAGAACTTATCACATGTCTAGATAGGGATATTCTAAGAAATTATTTTTAGCTTGATAAGATTTTTCCAAAATGATTCTACAATTGTTCCTTCAATTAATACATCCTTATCGATGTGATGTTTATGCAGAGCATAAACCCCTAACATATGGTATCCATACTATAGTTTGTAACTAGACTAATCTCAAAGTTGGCCCTTCTAGGTAACCAAACATTAATCATCTTATCAGGAGTCATGTTCTCATTTTCTCATACCATCAAAAGTTTGTGGATACTAGGATTGCTTACCTTGGTATCCATTACATGTGCCAAAAACACATCTCATCCTCATCATTTCCATCTCTTTGTTGTTATTACCAAAGCCAATCATATAATATAATCTTTCTTTCATCTTTAACATTACTCATCATATATAACTTTGTCTTGGAACCAAAATCCAAGACTAGCTGATACTTTTCAAAGTATCCATCTATAGATTACTTTTAATCCGTGCACATCAAGTGTCATAAGACTTACTTGATTGTCATGTCCCTGAAAGGAAAGAACACAAGGAAACATATTCCTTTTTATTACCACATCATTATCTAGGGTTGTTTATCAAAGAAAAGAGATTATCACCTTCTTTGATTATTGCATGAACTTTCAACTATTCATGTGTCATTCAATCTTGTTTCACCTTATGTTCCTTGCCATCAACATAGGAATTATACAGATGATTACATGTCATCATTCCTTTCTTTGTTATTGTCTAGTATGTTCATGAATATTTTCTGATTTCATATATATTCACATCATGGAAAAGATCTTTACTCTTCACATGTTCTTTATTGTACAAGGATCATCTCCCTTGTTCCCTTTCTCTTATCATGAGAATTGTACTTTTTGCTTCCTCATACTCATAGACTATTTTGAGAGGAACTCAGTTTCTATTTCATTGCAGTTAGGATGTGATAGAAATATCCATGCCATATTTTCAGTTTAATTATGCTATTTAGATTGTCTCCAAATGACTACTTGATCAGAGTAATCAGAAAGATGGCAATATAAGAGTCTCATACTTACCTTGCCTTCAATAGATGAATACTTGGCTAGGGTATACAAGTACTGAGATTAGGTAGTATGCACCTTGTTTTATATCATATACCTTACTTTTCTTAGTATCCCCAGATTTCTCCAGGCATCTCTCTTACACCTCATGCTCTTTTATACAGACAAAGAAATTATAAAACATTTTAAAGATTTACTGGATACAATGCAAGGTCTCATCCTTTCTATCACTTCCTTATGTCCTCATAGGACTAATCAAAGGAAGCTCAACAACAAATACTTTTCTTATAACTAATAGATAAAATCAGGAGAAGACATATCGGAATGAAACAATTTCATCTGACATGTCTTGATTTGTGGATCGATTACTACCTCCGGGTGATTTATTAGAATCTTGTCATTTCCTGTTTCCAACGTCATGCTCTATTGTTTGGTGTAGATGGACCTACTTGGGATGCCTGTCCACGTCCTCTAGTGCCACTACTAAACTATTGCCTTTGAGAGCCTTGTTGACTTTGTCTCGGTGGTTGGGTCATTCCCTCCTTTCTTTTCAGACAAAAGGATCTAATATGCCCAACCTGTCCACATCTATGACATGTCTTAAACGCACTCCCTGGTCTTGTTGGCCTTATTACCGATGTAGAAGCTAAATTAAGAGTTCTAAATGGTAGAACATTAGGTCCTTTACCCTTTCTTGGTAGCCATTGTCCTAGTGCACTACGTGTTTGTCGCATTGGTGGCACCAAAAACTTCCCCTTTTTAGAGCTATTAGTCATCTGTTCCCGAGTTTTGACAGATCTTTTCTTAATTTCTACCTCATGATCCTTTACTGGACAATCCCTTATAAAATGTCTTTCTTGCCCACACTTGTAGAAGACTCTAATTCTTTGTCATATCTTAATATTTTTGACATTTCCTACTGAAAAAACTATGTTGATCAGAAATCCTGCTAGAGCCCAAAATTTCATCCTTGGGGACTGGTAGTCTAGGTTGTATTGCTAGTATCTGATCCTCTATATATGTCAATGCTATCATAACCAGTCCAGTGAGAGCATTAAAATAAGGGTTCTCTATCATGGCTAGATCAACCTGGGGATTCTTAGGCAGTCGTTCTTCTCTCGCCTGATACCTTGCACCTTCTCCTGGTGGAAGCATGATTTCGGGTTATAGATATTCCTCTCTTTTCTTCTGCACCAAGTTCTTAACTATGGTGATTTCTTGTATATGGAGGAGTTGTGAACAAGCCTTGGACCTTGTATAAGCTCATCTTCAACCTTAGTAACGTGAAGCTTTGGAGCTTGGAGCTTTGAAGTTGTTCATAAGGCAGGTTATATAACTTGAACCCAACTATGTTATTATTCACCTTCAATATTGTTGAACTTGATGATCTACTTTTAGTTTCAAATTCCTTTGATTAATTGATGTTCCTTTGAGTTTCAAAAGTATCTTAGGACTGTTTTCCATGATCTAGAACAGTAAGAACAAGAATCTAGAGTTTGATGATGATGACATCATCATGGTCCCAACCCGACATTGGGTTGAAGCCCCTTTAATCTGATATGGTGAGGTGAACACACCACTAGCATGATTTGGTGATTAGTAGGCACATCTTGCACGTTATGATCATGAAGTGCACACCTTGTGCATGATATGTTGTTAAGCATACACTATGTGCATGATATAAGGTCAAGTATATATCTTATATACAACATGGAGTCAAACATATGGTCCAACCAGATATAGTAAACCCTAGAGAATAAGTAATCTGATATGTTGATGTGAACCCACCACAAAAACGATATAGTGAGAAGTGTATATGTCATGGGCAATATGAGTAATACATATACACCCCTTGAGCACGATATGGGGTCATATATTCACCTTATGCATGATATAGTGTTAGGTTTATATCCTAACCCGATATGGGTTGAAACCCTAGATAATGATATGAAACCCAAGATAATGAGCAATCTGATAAAGTGGTGAGTGATACCACATGAACGATATGAGTGATATCTCATGGACGATAGGAGTAGCACCTACTTACACCTTATACCTGATACAAGGTTAAGATCATACCTCATGGACAAAATAGTGTTAGTTGAACACTCTAAATGATATAGAGTTGAAATCCTAACTGATATAGAGATGAAACTCTAAGTGATGGCATAAACCCGATACATCATGTCTTTTGTGTAAAGGATTGTTGTGAAAGTATCCAACCTAATATCCAGCTTGTCGTTCAAATATATGAAGGGACTGATTCCTTTGAAGGCATAAAGGTTTATGAGCTTAATGGACTACCCAACTTGGTAACCCGATATGTCAACCAACTTGGTAACCTGATATGATAGTCAATATAGTAACACGATATGACAATCCAACATGGCAAACTGACATGGTATTACCACTTAAAGGATACATGATGAGGCATACACTCTATGCCCTATATGGCACACATCTTGTGCACGATATGGTATCAAGTATACCATTATACCAGATATAAAGTCAAGCATCTAGTTCATATACGATATAAGAATAACTTGAACTAAGTGATAGCTAACCCAAGATGGTTACACGATATGGTGTTAAGGGATACACCCTAAACACGATATGATGAGGTGGTTTCACCACATGACTGATATGGATACATGACATGATGTAAAGATTGTATCTTAAAAACAATATGATAGCATATATACACCATGATGCCCGATATGGTAGGTATGCTTCAATCCAATAGATTTGACTAAGTGATATATGTTGCATGTTAAATGCAATGTTAAAAGGTAATGTGTTTAGTGCAAATTTATAATGGTGACCTGATGTACCTTAAAGTGGAGAATAGAGCTAACTTAATAAAAGTATAATGCAATCAACATCTTAGTGAGGATGAAAGAGAAACTTATATTTGTATAACAATCATGTAATGAATATATGTTGATACTCCTAAAATGAGTGGAGTATGAATTAGGGTTTAATTCTTGATAACATGATCTTGAATCCTTAATTTGATTAATAAGGGGATAACCTAACCCTAGTGAAGGGTGATGGTATGCAATTACAACCCTAATCGGTTAGATTGAGAAATCCTAACCCTAATAATGGGAAGGATGCATTTCTCATATATCAGATAGTGATGATGTGAATTTGAAACCCTATTTGGTTAAAATAGGCAATCCAAACATTAATAACGGGAAGGATGTATTTCTCTTGAATTGCATAATGATGTCATATACTGCTAGAGTTTTTACCATGAAGTACAAACTATTCAATAATCATGAGATAATGAACATAGCCAGGTATGAGCTATGATGTTTTAGATGGTACATATTTAAATGAGCTTTGTGAGCCATGTTAAATATCTATACAACAAGTATAATGATATACAGTCTGATATCTTAAAGGATAGTTGTTGCCTAGTAAGAGGTGACAAGATATTTAATGAACCATGTGAGCTATGTGAAATACATGTACAACAAGTGTGTTGAATACCTTGGTCTGAGGACCTAGAGGTGATAGTTACATGTTACTGAGGTAACAATGTTCAATTATGATCTAAGGATTTGAATACCCAGATCCAGTAATCATGATGATAATGATGTGAAAGGATGAGAATTCCCAATATTGTGATAAGGGACTAAGATCCTGAGTGTTATATGTTCAAAGTGTTCCAAAGATCTTAAAAGTAGCACAACTTTATTTATAGCATATGCTATAATTCATGTTTGAAACTCGATTGATGCTAAAAGATAATGTAATGTATCTAATTAATTAAGTGAAATCTCATCATGTAGCTACCCTGACCATAGATCCATTCAGTGTCAGAAATTGCTAATGGTGAAACGAGTTTAACTCAGAGAGCATATTTTTAAATATGCGGCGGTGAAGGAAGAAGTATATACATACGTCCCAATGAAGAATCGATGTCACACCTTCCTTATTTATCATGGGATGATGTGAATCTCCCGACCAAATAAGAAATTGATGTGTAAATCCTTCTTTATTCTAAGTGGTATCGGCATTGAAGTATAAAATCTCCCGACCAGGAGAGGAATTGATGTTTAATCTTCCTTATCCTTATAATCTGGGAAAGCTCAATGGTCTTCTCCTGAAGAGAGTACATGATACGGTAGTAACTCTATAGCAAAGATGCCGCTATACCCCGACATGCTATTTGCAGATGACACAAGATGTCCTGCTAGTAGTTGACACGAGATGTCATGCTAAGTTGTCTCGTACTGACTGAGACAGCTGAAGTCTTGATAAGTGGCTCTGCCATTGACCTTGTATGGTACCGATATCGACTTACTAGTGGTCAGTTAGAGTATGAACGGTATACTTCATCTCCTCAGGGCATAAGTGTGTTTGTAATATGTAATCAGCAGGGAAGACATTGGATGATGTACACTCCTTTTTATACATCTTAGTTGAATAGATGTTATTTAAGTTTCCTTATATTCCTTGTAAAGTGAATAGATGGTTTATTGATCTACCATAGTTATATGCATTATTTTAAGAGAAGAGAGTACTTTGTTCTACTTATAACAGTGATTAATCCTACTTGTTAATATAAAAAGAACCTCTGCTCAGTTTTATACTGTTTACCTGTGATAATAATATTGTCGGCGGAGAGTTATATCTCTCACCGGGACAATTGTCTCACCCCATGGGATCCACAATTTTTAGGTGGATGTGTACGAGGAGGTAGAGACCTTTCTGCAGAGGGAGAACAACAGTTGGAACAGTAGTAATAGCTCAGGTTGAGCGTACTGTCTGTCGTGTCTTGTAGATAGAAGTCCTATGTGTCGTCTTTGTACTCTCAGGTCCTTGGAGTCAGTACATAATGGTTTCATGAATGATATGAGATTTTGGCTTGTGTGCCTCAAGGTTTTATGTTGCTTCAGTATATGTTTTGACAGAACAACGGTTATATGTTGTCCTTGAGATGAGATGAAACAGTGTATGTACAATGTGAATCATGATATGTATAAGTTTTGGTTCTTTCAAAAAGAGTTTCTTGGAAGAGGACCTCCTTGTAAAATGGTTTTAAATTTTTAGAGATTTTTTTAATCCGCTGCTTATGGTTATTCCGCAATTATTTACTGGTGATGACTTGATTTGATGTCGGGTCGTCACAAAGTTTTCGTATCAGAGCTTAAGGTTTGCTGAGTCTACAGAGACATATGACTAAGGTGTTGAGTCTATTCTAGTATCCTCCAGTATATCTTATAGTGACTTCTGCTTATGCATAAGAAGGGGTATAGCCTAAAAATGTCTGGAGAACACGAGGAACACATTGCTAAAAGCAATGATGTTGCACCAGGAGAAGGTGCAAGGGATCAGGAGAGAGAAGAATGACTACCTAAGAATCCCAAAGTTGATCCAACCATGATAGAGAACCCTGCTTTTAATGCTCTCACTGGACTGGTTATGACAGCATTAGCACATATAAAGGATCAGATACTAGCAACACAACCTAGATTACCAGTTCCCAATGATGAAATTTTGGGCTCTAACAGGATTTCTGATCAACATAGTTATATTGGAGCAGTGGAAAATGTCGAAAGAATTAGGTTACGACACGGAAACAAAGCTTGCTACAGGTTTTGGCAACCGGGACATTTTATAAAGGACTATCCATTTAAGGATAATGAGGTAGGAATTAAGAAAAGATCTGTCCAAACTTGGGAATAGATGCCTAGTAGTTCTAAAAAGAGGAAGTTTTTGGTGCCACCAATGCAACAAATGTCTAATGCACCAGGGCAGTGGCTACCAAGAAGGGGCAAAGTACCTAATGTTCCACCAGTTAGAACTCTTGATGTAGCTTCTACATCGGTAACAAGGCCGACAAGACTAGGAAATGCATATAAGATATGCCATAAATGTAGACGTTTTAGGCATATTAGATCCTTTTATTCGAGAAGAAGGAAGGGAATGACCCAACCGCCGAGGCAGAGTCAACAAGACTCTCAAAGGCAATGGTTTAGCAGTGGCACTCGGGGACATGGACAAGCATCCCAAGTAGGTCCATCTACACCAAACGATAGAGCACAATGTTGGAATTAGGCAACGACAAGATTCTATGCAATAAATCAGCCTGAGACAGTATTCGGTCCACAAATTGAGACAGGTCAGATGAAATTGTATCATTCTGATATGTCATTTTATGATTTTATCTGTTAAGTATGAGAAAGTAGTTGTTGTTGAGCTTCCTTTGATTAGTCCTATGAGGACATAAGGAAGATGAGAACTTACATTCTGCTCAGTAATCTTTAAAATGCTTTTATAAGAGAGGATGAGGTGTAAAAGAGATGCCTAAAGACATCCAGGGATGCTAAGTTCTATGTTTTTGATGATATAAAAGTAAGGTATATGATACAAACAAGGTGCATACTACCTACTCTCAATACTTGTATACCCTGGCCAGGTATTCAACTATTGAAGGCAAGGTAAGTATGGGACTCTTAGATTGTTATCTTTCTTATTACTCTAATCAAGTAGTCATTTTGATACAATCTAAATAGCATAGTGAAACTGAAAATATGGCATGGATATTTCTATCCCATCCTAACTGCAACAAAATAGAAACTGAGTTTATCTTAAACCAGACTGTGTATGAGGAAGTAAAAAGAACAATCCTCATGATAAGACAAAGGCAACAAGGGAGATGATCCCTGTTCAATAAAGAATGTTTGAAATGAAGATCCTTCCTATTATGTGGAAATAAATAAAGTCAGAAAATGACTCATGAACAGTTAAAAGTTCATGCAATAATCAAGGAAGATGATAATCTTCTTTCTTTAGTAAACAACCCTGGGTGATGATGGGGTGATAAGAGGATTATGTTTCCATATGTTCTTTCCTTATAGGGACATGATAATTAAGTAAGTCTTATGACACCTGATGTGCAAAGATTAGAAGTAATCTATAGATGGGTACTTTGTAAAGTATTAGCTAGTCCTAGATTTTTGGTTCCAAGACAGAGTTATATGTGATAAGTAATGTCCCAAGATGAAAGAAAGGTCTTATTATATGTTTGGCTTTGGTAATAACAATAGGGAGATGGATATGATGAGGATATGGTGTGTTTTGGCACATGTAACGGATACCAAGGTAAGGAATTCTAGTATCCAAGGACTTTCTATGGTATAAGAAAATAAGAACATGACTCCTGATAAGATGAATCATGTTTGGTTACCTAGAAGGGCCAACTTTGATATAACTATAGTATGGATAACATGTGTTAGGGGTTTATGCTCTACATAAACATAACATCATTAAGGATGTATCAATTGAAGGAACAATTATAGAATCATTTTGGGAGAAAGCTTATCAAGCTAAAAATAATTCCTTAGAATATCCCTATCTAGATCTGTTGAGGCGGTTTATATATAACATCTAGAGATACCTCTTAGATAAGTTCTTCTTTGATAAGTAGCCTCTCCTTATGACAAGACATAAAATATATAACATAAGTCATAAGAAAGTTTAGTGTTGTGTCAACAGATTTGAGTGGCACAGCAGAAGTATGATAAGACTTGTAGTCCCAAATGAGTGATAGAATGAAACTCTAGTCTTTCCTTAGAAGAGAAATGGTAAACTAAGTGAGGAGTATGGAAGACTCCCAAGATCAAGAATCTTATTACATAAAAGATGTAAGTTGAGAAGATGACAAATCAATGAGATTTGACACCTGAATTATTCAAAGTATGAATAGTACTGCTCTAACTTAGAAAGTGTTACCTGACACAGAATCGACATTGCAGTCAATTATGAAAAGGACAGTTGAATATGTGTCATGTATGACAGATTCTATGATGACCCTCTGTGGAAGGACTTTGCACTGGTCAAAGTTCTATGGAATCTTCATGACAGTGAGATGTTATGTGGAAACTTGATGATATAATGCATGAATAACAATTGTCTTCCTTCATCTGGGATTTCGGGGATGAAATCCTTGTTAGGGGTTTATAATTATAACATCCCTAAACTGGGTTATGTATTAACCCTAGAAGACTTGCTTAAGAAAGTTATTTACAAATTTTTTCTAATCTTTTGAAAATTCATAAGACTCTTTGTGAAGTTTATTTTCAAGTATGAGCTTAATTGCAAACTATTTGTGCATTATATGATAGTCTGAGTGTAAAGTGCAATTTACCCAAGATGAGGGGTTACATTGCAATATGTCACATGTTGAATGCGTCCTAAGTGTTTTAATATCATAATATAAAGACTTATGCTAAGTGGTGTCTTGTGGAAAGCCCAAATTCCAAGTATTGAGCTTGTTTGAATAAAGCTAATGCCATGTGTACCAATTTTGATACAAATTGTAATTTACCCTAAATGTAGGGTTGATATGAAAATTACCACCTCTAGAGTATCCTTACTCCCTCTATGTATGATTTAGAGGAGAGAGAAATAAGGAGACACCATGTTTGAACCATCTTTGAGTAATGGTACTCTTGGTGATGAAAAGACTAAGAAAGGATTGAGTTTGAAGCCCTTACTTGAAGTTTTATCGAGTTGTAGACTTGAAATGGGAATGCCTATCAGCCAAGTAGCCATAAAGGGGATCCCATATCGGTTTGTGGACTCTTGGCAAAGGTCATGACGACCTAAGAACCTCAGGGAGGCAATCCATGACAAGTTAGATGCTCCTTGCAAAAAGTGTATCAGTTTGCATTATTTGTGAGATAAAGATGAGATATCTTATCCAACAAGATACAAGATGGAAGAAAATATCATCTCTAGATTATCCTATAGACTTTTGCATGTCAAGATAAATGTAATAGCATGCATGGACATGTGTCAACGATGCATGGCCACGTGTCACCTAGTAGCATATGGTGAAGACACCTCTTATCACTTCTCTTTCATGAACTCCAAGTATATATACTTCTCCTTCCACCTACTAATGGAAGTTTATGAACCTCACAACTCTATTTCTTATATATATCATGCATACCCTCTTATATATCATGCATAGTAGCTCAAGGAGCAAGGGAAGCTCGAGCACCAATCTTAAGGTAAGGGCATGGTCATCTTCAACCTTGGTTGAAGCATGATTTCAGGTTATAGATATTCCTCTCTTTTCTTCTTCACCAAGTTCTTAACTATGGTGATTTCTTGTATATGGAGGAGTTGTGAACGAGCCTTGGACCTTGGATAAGCTCATATTCAACTTTATTAACGTGAAGCTTTGGAGCTTGGATCTTTGAAGTTGTTCATAAGGCGGGTTATATAACTTGAACCCAACTCTATTATTATTCACCTTCAATATTGTTGAACTTGATGATCTACTTTTAGTTTCGAATTCCTTTGATTAATTGATGTTCCTTTGAGTTTCAAAAGTATCTTAGGATTGTTTTCCATGATCTAGAATAGTAAGAACAAGAATCTATATGTTGATGATGATGACATCATCATGGTCCCAACCCGACATTGGGTTGAAGCCCCTTTAATCCGATATGGTGAGGTGAAAACACCACTAGCATGATTTGGTGATGAGTAGGCACCTCTTGCACACTATGATCATTAAGTGCACACCTTGTGCACGATATGTTGTTAAGAATACACTATGTGCATGATATAAGGTCAAGCATATATCCTATATACAACATGGAGTCAAACATATGGTCCAACCAGATATAGTAAACCCTAGAAGATAAGTAATCTGATATATTGAAGTGAACCCACCACAAAAATGATATAGTGAGAAGTGTATATCTCATGGGCAATATGAGTAATACATATACACCCCTTGAGCATGAAATGGGTCCATATATTCACCTTATGCATGATATGGTGTTAGGTTTATATCCTAACCCGATATGGGTTGAAACCCTAGATAGTGATATGAAACCCAAGATAATGAGCAATCCGATAAAGTGGTGAGTGATACCACATGAATGATGTGAGTGATATCTCATGGACGATAGGAGTAGCACCTACCTATACCTTATACATGATACAAGGTTAAGATCATACCTCATGCACGAAATAGTATTAGTTGAACACTCTAAACGATATAGAGTTGAAACCCTAACTGATATAGAGATGAAACTCTACGTGATGGCATGAAACCTGATACATCCTATCTTTTGTGTAAAGGATTGTTGTGAAAGTATCCAACATGATATCCAGCTTGTCATTCAAATATATGAAGGGACTCATTTCTTTGAAGGCATAAAGGGTTATGAGCTTAATGGACTACCCAACTTGGTAACCCGATATGTCAACCAATTTGGTAACCCGATATGATAGTCAATATAGTAACACGATATGACAATCCAACATGGAAAACTGACATGGTATTACCACTTAAATGATACATGATGAGGCATACACTCTATGCCCGATATGGTGCACATCTTGTGCAGGATATGGTATCAAGTATACCATTATACCCAATATAAAGTCAATCATCTAGTTCATATACGATATAAGAATAACTTGAACTAAGTGATAGCTAACCCAAGACGGTTACACGATATGGTGTTAAGGGATACACCCTAAACATGATATGATGAGGTGGTTTCACCACATGACCAATATGGATACACGGCATGATGTAAAGGTTGTATCTTAAAAACAATATGACAGCATATATACACCATGATGCCCGATATGGTAGGTATGCTTCAATCCAATAGATTTTACTAAGTGATATATGTTGCATGTTAAATGCAATGTTAAAAGGTAATGAGTTTAGTGAAAATTGATAATGGTCACCTGATGTACCTTAAAGTGGAGAATAGAGCTAACTTAATAAAACTATAATGCAATCAACATCTTAGTGAGGATGAAAGAGAAACTTATATTTGTATAACAATCGTGTAATGAATATATGTTGATACTTCTAAAATGAGTGGAGTATGAATTAGGGTTTAATTATTGATAACGTGATCTTGAATCCTTAATTTGATTAATAAAGGGATAACCTAACCCTAATGAAGGGTGATGGTATGCAATCACAACCCTGATCAGTTAGATTGAGAAGTCCTAACCCTAATAATGGGAAGGATGCATTTCTCATATATCACATAGTGATGATGTGAATTTGAAACCCTATTTGGTTAAAATAGGCAATCCTAACACTAATAACGGGAAGGATGTATTTCTCTTGAATTGGATAATGATGTCATATACTGCTAGAGTTTTTGTTACGACCCCACCTCCGGATTACTCCCAATTAAGGGAGACCGAGAGGTCGAAGCCGCACCCATAACTTCCGGATCAAAGGTTCGGCAATTAACCAAGAATAATTATCAAATTTTAACAGACTATATTGAAAAGCTGTAAGAAAATAAACTTTGCATACCTTTTGAAATTTTGGATTTCTAACTTCTATCCACTTAATGATTCTACGCTAACTAATCCTCCTTGTATTTTTCTTCATGTATTTCACGATGTGATGATTTACTGTTTGTCCTTTTGGCTTGTTCCTAAAATGTCGACAAACAAAACATTGGTCAGCCGAAGCTCGTATGTGGGGGAAACAATAATCATTTAATTATCTATAACAATGTATCGCATTCAATTATCATATAACAAACAAGTTTACGTTTTAAGTATAACCACGCGATCCATGTGTACCCTATCCCCTGCGCTGTCCCTGCAGTGGACCTGGATACTACCTCCCATGTGGTAGATTCTCATTTTACCCCTCATGACTTCACCTAATAGGTGAATCAATTTCTAGGGCTGAGTCACATGGCACTACCCGTAGGTAGCCCACTCCTTAACTCATAGTTTGCTAAGAGTCTCATGGCACTACACATGGGTAGCCCAGTTTCTAACTCATGATACCCTAGACCTTGCTCTAGGTTATCCTTAGCCTTTGCATAGCCATAGGGGTGGACTCGGATCTAGCTAGTTATACATGTATACTCATAGTGATAGCCATAGTCACTTTATAGTTGCATGAATTAAAACATCCAATAATTCTTTCATGCATTGAGGGAAAATGTCGATACAATCCTCAGCAAAACTAATCAGTATAGTCATAAGCGTAACCACATACCTGATTTAATGATTTGAACAGAAATATCCATGCAAATAAGAATCCAAGCAAGCAAGATTTTCAACAAGATCCTTAAAATAATCATGTAATTCCCTTTTTATTACTCATGTCATCAAGATCTATTAATTCTAGCTCACTTCTTAGGGTTTCTAATTCACTTTTAGGGTTTCCATTGCAATTAGGGTCTTTCTTCACTTTTCATCATTATAAACCCAAGTTAGGAAAACTAGCTTACAAACCCTAATGATTCTACCCTATTTCGTCCAATAGGCTTAGGATCATCTTTTAATGGCCTATTATCACATATTTCAAATTAAATAGGATCTTTTCCCTTTTTACTCTAATTTAGGGTTTTAATCATACACATATCATGAAAAACCCTAAATTATGCAGGAAAGCATCTAAATCATGTTCAAGATCATTATTAACTATTCAACAAGTTATATTTACCCAATTTCTTCAATTAAGTATCATGAACTTAACCATACTGTTTGATTAGGGTTTCTAATCAAATTCATAAGCACCTTCCATTATATTAGAACACTTTTGCAATTAGGAATGAAAACAGGTTCTCTCACCAATTTTATCGTATTCCTCACATTTTTCTGAGTAAGATTCATATATTATTTGTCCTCATATGATCATCCTACGAATTACTAAGATTTTTACCATTTAAAGCCATCCTGGCCAATCCCACGCTGACACGTCAGCACCTAATGTGCAAAACTGAGCGACACTCAATTAGTGGTTAAATACCACCTTGCCCTTACTTGTTACACATACTTACCAGGGGCACGCTGGTCTTTTCGTTCTATCATCCCTAACCTCCCGACGGAGGAAAGCTGGCTCTGTGCGATCTGCCGCGATGCATGCGGCTCCCCCGCTCTCCCTCCTTCGCGGCTCCCAGGGTCTTAAGGTGGGTGGAGACGGGGCGACCCTACTGGCCCTCGCTGGCCCTAGCCAGACCAGGCTACGACTAGCGGCGATCACAGACTAACTAGCGGCTACAACCCTACGTTTTACAGAAAGAAACTATATTGCGAGGAGGAGGCTTCATACCTATGGCGGGAAGCTTTGCGCTGCTGCACACAGCAACGACCAGGTCGGGCGAACTCTGTTCCTCGTGCTCAAGTGCAGCGAACCAGAACACAGGGAGGAACTCCCTTGTCCTTGCTTCCTCCCACGGAGCATGGTGCTGCTTCCGAGATGGTCGTCGACGCCTGCTCGTTACTCCACTCCGTAGGATATCGTAACTACGCCATGGACCGTCTGAACCCTGAGGGAAACGAGACCTCCCATGATCTCATTCGCATTGCCCATGAATCCTAGGGTACGTAGGAAGAGAGTGATGGTGGGTGGAGGGCCAAGAGCATCCTGTGAAAGAGACTGCTCTCTGACTTATATATATACTCTTATGTAAACCATCGGTTGCCCTAGCACCTTCTGGAAGACATCTATAACTTCCTCTTGTCATTCTTTTGCACCTTGGTTAAATATACACGTGTATATACACACTTGCCAAAAGCCCTTTTCTTTTCTTGTACCATAAGTCTCCTTTCCCTCACGATAAAGAAGGGAACTTATCCTAGGGTATTCACGGTTGTGGAAGGATAGTATTAATTCCTTTCCATCTATTTTAATATATATATATATCCACCTCCTCATTCTTCACCAAATTGTGGGATTTTACAAGGTTTAATCTTATTAAAGAAATTCTCGTTGCTTTATGGGTCATACTTTCTTCTCAAATTTTAAAGGAAGTCTATAAAGACTTAATCTACCATTGAACAAAGTTTGAGTCCAAAAAGAGAAAGGAAAACCCCCTTCATATGCAAGTCAAAGACTTACAAGGTATATTTCATGCATTAAAATGTATCTTTTCTCTTTCCTCTCTTCCCTTGGGACTCCTTGGATTCCCATAAATTCTAGTATTTTCGAAATTCTTTTCCAAGGATATTTATTATCCTTCTGGATGCATCTAAATGCATTATTTCACATTATCTTGTTTATTTCTTATTAAAATATTTCCTTTTTGAGGATTTCCCTTTATTTCTCTTTTATTTTTGTCATTGGAATTCCTTTTAATATGAGCAACCTCATGGATACGAAATTTCACCAAGAAATCTCATTTATGCCTCTTTCCACTCATTTTCCACATTTTATCATTATTTTCAATTTCTTTCTTAATAAAGAAATACTTAATTGATCTTTTCTTTTCTTATTGCACTCTTTATGCAACTTTGGACTCCTTGGAACCCAAGGAACCCAAGAGGCACGAAATCCTCTTTGGATTTGCCTTCTAGAGGTTTCCACCTCATTCTTTTCTCAAAAATTCAATTATCCATTTACTAATGTAATAATTGAATTTCCTTTCTTTAGTTCCTTGTTATTGGGCCCAATAGCCAATAAAGCCCACAACACAATAATCAAGGCTATTGTAAATGAAATCCATTTATTCAAAACAAATCATATCATTATTTGTTCAATTATCTTTAATATGAGAAATTACATTTCTCACTAATTGAACCCAAAAATTGGGGTTATAATATCCTTCCCCTCTTATAGGAATTTTGTCCTCAAAATTCTATCAATCAAATAACAAACAATCAAACAATTCAGGATAAGACTTTTCTATGTCCATCGTTGGCTCCTATGTGGCTTTACCATACTCATGGCACATCCAAAGAACCTTTATCATCACATATTCTTTTCTCTGAGTTCTTTCATCCTGGTGTCTATAAACTACATAGGTGACTCAGGCCATTTCAGCCTCCCTTGGGGCTCACTAGGTTCATTGCTCAGCACATGGTCAGGGTACCTCACATAGTGTTCTACATTGGACACATGGAAAACATCCCATATTACTTTATCCTGAGGGGTAGGGTCAAATCCTAACCATCTCCACCCATCCATCTCTAATGGACCCATGTATCGGGGACTCAGCTTTCTCAGCTGCAGCTCAGAGGGGACGGATTTTCACATAATCTTCCATGGTAACTTGTATGTCAGTCTACTTTGCATCTGCTCACGACTCTCATCGTCTCTAGGCTCCTTTCAGCCCTTACACAATCAAAGTGACTTCGTCTACAGGCACTGTGGTCCCTTTTCTAACCATCATGTGGCCCTTTTCTAACCATCATGTGGTCCTTTCACCAACATCACCTTACTGAAGTGGTGACTGACACAACCTCCCTTACAGAGCTTCATATAAAACCCGATATTGGCTATGGTGGTCATTGTCACGCCTTTCATAGGCCAAGAACTGTCTCTAGATATCACCCTGATCGAGCACACATGCCCTCATCAGACCCTTTAGTCTGGATCATACTAACCATAGTTAGGGGTGATAAACTGTACTACCATCGAGTCCTTCATGCAGCTACATCCATCTTTTGGAAGGGAACCTTTAGGTCAACTCAAAGCTTTGAACTCACTTCATAGTTGAACCACCTCTCTCTCATGGGTAGTTCAACCAAATCTGTCCCTTGACAGAACTCTTTCTTTCTCATGTCATCTAGGTAAGGCGAACTACCACAACCCATATTGCATCTCGACTTTCCTTGATCCGGGGGGGACTTACAACTCCCATTGTGATGAACTCCCTTTCTCGTTCTGAGACTTTTATCCCTTGTATCGATGCACTAGGTTACTGGTGTTTGTCCTTTACCCTTGGCTTGTCTGGCCATATACCACATGCAAATTTATCTTAGGTATTTAATGTGATATTGCCCTTTACCACGGTGTATGGTGATCTTCAATCATGATTTCCTGTATGTCATGATTCCTCAAAATCGATTCCTCTGAAACCCTAATCCACTCTAATCGGGTTTTCATCACCTTCTTTTCCAAAGAAGTGCACTTGAGGTTCTTCCACCATCCTTTCATCGTATCAAGGACTAGACTGACTAACCAAACAACTCTTAACCCTTCAACATATTTGGTTACATCTGAGTGCTATCCAAACACCTCTCCTTTCCAAACTTAGGGTTAGCCAAACAACCTCTTCTAACTTCTAGTCAACAAGTCATATGTATCTCAACCAGATCGTCCATTACCACCTCACATCCTTAGGTATTAGGTAACATTGAAGACATACACTTCCATGTATTTCACTTATTGTCTTGCCTCACACTCTTTGTCTATCTACATTAAGAACACTTTCTGATTTCATCATCACGGTGATCAAACTCAACATGGTATAACTTGTAAGTTCCACTTAGCTCAGGATAAACACATCCTCATAAGGTGACTACCTCATTCCTCTTAGTGTTTACAAACCATGTATCATTCACTTTACCTGGGTAGGTTATCTTCTCTATCCCTATTTCTCATGGCAATGTTCCAACCTACATCATCTCTTGTCCTTGATGTATGGCATGCGTAATGTCCTATCTCTCACCCCCATAACAAGAGGAAATAAGCATTTGGCTGTAGTCCAAATACAGAGTTCTTCCTGTTCCAAGAGTAGAGATGGTACATCCCACCTTGCCAGTACACCTTTAAATCCAAGTTGCAACGTGCCACATATGTCTCTACCTCACCAGCATCATGATAACAAACTAATCTTAAACCTACTGAGATTGATATCCTTGGTCATCATCTCTAGGTCTATAGGGTACCGACTCTTTTGGAGTCATCCCTCTTCCCTCATGCATCAAGAGAGTGCCCTACTCATCTGCCCTTTGGGTCTCATGAGTTCATGAAGATGATCAATCTCCTAACCCATGGCCCTCAGACAATGATAGTTGTTACCTCCCGACCCTATGGTCATGTGCAACTGGGGAATTAGGCAACTCCTACTTTCATCGGTCTTATCCCTACCTGAACCTAGGATAGACTTAGGGTTCTCCATCATAGTACATGTTCACTTAGAACCTTACCCAAGTCTTCATCATCTCTCTTTCTGCATTCATGGGCTGGCTTTCATCCTTTCATCGGGATCATGGCAACCTGCCTACCTTGGTCAAGCCCCATACCGGTTACCTCCATGGTAACACATTCGTATGCAATTAGAGATGGATATTTGTGGAATTACAGGTTCATTCTCATACCATGTACTCTTCACTTAGCTTCTCAAGATCCTATGAGACCTCTTTAGGTTACCTTAACTTAGCCAAAACTGGTATACACCCTACCAAAGGTGTCTCTCTCCCAGGATGGGAGGAAATCTATCTCTTGACAGCAAGGTCACAAAAGCTCCTAGGTCTAAGGTTTACATCCACATGAGCCTACTTAACCCTAGCAAGCTATTAAGGCATAAACAGATCACCTATTGAACCATGCTAGGTCATACTTGTCCTCTTTCCTCAATGTTGGATTAAGATCATACCTTCCTTTATCATCAACCTAGCTATGAGGGGTTCATTACGCATACCTTAACTTAAGGGACTTCCTTTTTCCTCTATACTTGAGGAGTACCATGCTCGAAACTATATCAACTTAATTCTTGTCATGAGCATTAGGTATACCACTTCCCCTCTTAGGCCTAGGAACCCTAGGTTCACTTGTAGGTGTCCAACTGCATGCTTTATCTCTTAGCTACGAACCAAGCATGAGAAAGGCATGACATGCACTTCTTATCATCCTTCAACTCAAGCAACACTTAGGGTTGGGTCCTCCTTAAGGACAACTAACAAGGTACAAGGCCTCATAACCTACTACTAAACCTTTCTAGGTCTAAGGAACTCTTCTTCCTACCTCAGAAGGTAAACACCTATACCGTAGGCACATATGTACCAGAAGCTTCATCTTCTCTCACTAGGGTTTGGTCCCTCTAAAGGCAACCAAGATATCATCAACTTTTAGGGATCGATCATGAGGCAACCACTATCATCCATTATTCCTCACATCTCGAGGTTTTAAGCTTCCAACCTTCTTGCTGGGTTCCCGACTCTCTCTCTAGAGATAACCCTACATCCAACCTCACCATTAGAGGTCCTATCTTTGTGAAGGGTCATCCTCAAAAGCATGCCCCTAGCTAGATGAAGCTTATGGTCAACTTATGTTTGTTCCAGGTTATCCATAACCCCTTATACTCATCACATAAGCTATCCATCAAATCCCTCGGTCAGGGTTTAGACCTATTGCTCACACCACTGATGCCTACTGGGTATGCCATGCTCATATCAACTCATGGGGTTTCCCTATGTTCTTCTCTATCCTCGCTAAGGAAGGAGCTATCCTTCGTCTTGACCTACACGACCCCCTTTCCAGGGTTGGGTGGCCAAAGGTACTCGGTCATCCAACCCCTCATGGCTCATAAGGCATCCCAGGCAGGTTCATCCAAACACCTGGTCTAACTTATCATGCCCACTCTTTCTCTATCCTTCACTTAGGGTTTGGGTTCACGTCATCTTCGTAAGATGAGCCAGGTATCTACTTGCATTGGAGATTTCTATCTCCAAGACTAAATTATCCTCCTGACAAGAAGGTCTAGCCTCAGGTCTCTTCTGAGGACATGAAAACTTATGTCATACGACCTAAGCATGTATCTATCCTTTAATTTGCGTTCAACCTATTAAGCTTACGTCCATGACATCTTATTTACATGCCTTTCATTAATTTGATGGAGGATTCCTTTAACCTTATTAACCTTACCCATACCTCAAGAGGGTGAGGAGAAGAAAGAAAACCCTAATCCTTTAGGTCCTTATCAGAATTTTGTGATGAGAAGGGATGAATAAGATGAGAAGTCCTAAAGGTATCTTATTTCGATTCATACCCTAAGACTTTGGCCAGGCAGTCACACGGATCCGGGAGTCCTCGTATTTCGACTAGAGGTGCGGAGGAAAATATTGCCAGCCCCCAGTCGTGATCCTTTTCTAGACACCTCCGTCTTTCGGATATTCCTCTAATAACTCCCTTGGGTTCTATGGAGTTTGTAAAATTTAATAATTATTAATGGTTAATTGAGGAACTTATGCTCTGATACCAAATTTTACGACCCCACCTCCTGATAACTCCCAATTAAGGGAGACCGAGAGGTCGAAGCCGCACCCATAACTTCCGGATCAAAGGTTCGGCAATTAACCAAGAATAATTATCAAATTTTAACAGACTATACTGAAAAGTTGTAAGAAAATAAACTTTGCATACCTTTTGAAATTTTGGATTTCTAACTTCTATCCACTTAATGATTCTACGCTAACTAATCCTCCTTATATTTTTCTTCATGTATTTCACGATGTGACGATTTAATGTTTGTCCTTTTGGTTTGTTCCTAAAACGCCGACAAACAAAACGTCGATCAGCCGAAGCTGGTATGTGGGGGAAACAATAATCATTCAATTATCTATAACAATGTATCGCATTCAATTATCATTTAACAAACAAGTTTACGTTTTAAGTATAACTACGCGATCCATGTGTACCCTATCCCCTGCACTGTCCCTGCACTGGACTTGGATACTACCTCCCATGTGGTAGATTCCTGTTTTACCCCTCATGACTTCACCTAATAGGTGAATCAATTTCTAGGGCTGAGTCACATGGCACTACCCGTAGGTAGCCCACTCCTTAACTCATGGTTTGCTAAGAGTCTCATGGCACTACACATGGGTAGCCCAGTTTCTAACTCATGATACCCTAGACCTTGCTCTAGGTTATCCTTAGCCTTTGCATAGCCACAGGGGTGGACTCGGATCTAGCTAGTTATACATGTATACTCATAGTGATAGCCATAGTCACTTTATAGTTGCATGAATTAAAACATCCAATAGTTCTTTCATGCATTGAGGGAAAACGTCGATACAATCCTCGGAAAACTAATAGGTATAGTCATAAGCGTAACCACATACCTGATTTGATGATTTGAACAGAAATATCCATGCAAATAAGAATCCAAGCAAGCAAGATTTTCAACAAGATCCTGAAATAATCATGTAATTCCCTTTTTATTACTCATGTCATCAAGATCTATTAATTCTAGCTCACTTCTTAGGGTTTCTAATTCACTTTTAGGGTTTCCATTGCAATTAGGGTCTTTCTTCACTTTTCATCATTATAAACCCAAGTTAGGAAAACTAGCTTACAAACCCTAATGATTCTACCCTATTTCGTCCAATAGGCTTAGGATCATCTTTTAATGGCCTATTATCACATATTTCAAATTCAATAGGATCTTTTCCCTTTTTACTCTAATTTAGGGTTTTTAATCATACACATATCATGAAAACCCCTAAATTATGCAGGAAAGCATCTAAATCATGTTCAAGATCATTATTAACTATTCAACAAGTTATATTTACCCAATTTCTTCAATTAAGTATCATGAACTTAACCATATTGTTTGATTAGGGTTTCTAATCAAATTCATAAGCACCTTCCATTATATTAGAACACTTTTGCAATTAGGAATGAAAATAGGTTCTCTCACCAATTTTATCGTATTCCTCACATTTTTCTGAGTAAGATTCATATATTATTTGTCCTCATATGATCATCCTACGAATTACTAAGATTTTTACCATTTAAAGCCATCCTGGCCAATCCCACGCTGACACGTCAGCACCTAATGTGCAAAACTGAGCGGCACTCAATTAGTGGTTAAATACCACCTTGCCCTTACTTGTTACACATACTGACTAGGGGTACGCTGGTCTTTTTGTTCTATCATCCCTAACCTCCCGACGGAGGAAAGCTGGCTCCGTGCGATCTGCCGCGATGCCTGCGGCTCCCCCGCTCTCCCTCCCCCGTGGCTCCCAGGGTCTTAAGGTGGGTGGAGACGGGGCGACCCTACTGGCCCTAGCCAGACCAGGCTGCGACTAGAGACGATCACAGACTAACTAGCGGCTACAACCCTACGTTTTACAGAAAGAAACTATATTGCGAGGAGGAGGCTTCATACCTACGGCGGGAAGCTTTGCGCTGCTGCACACAGCAACGACCAGGTCGGGCGGACTCTGTTCCTCGTGCTCAAGTGCAGCGAACCAGAACACAAGGAGGAACTCCCTCATCCTTGCTTCCTCCCACGGAGCATGGTGCTGCTTCTGAGATGGTCATCGACGCCTGCTCGTTACTCCACTCCGTAGGATATCGTAACTACGCCATGGACCGTCTGAACCCTGAGGGAAACGAGACCTCCCATGATCTCATTCGCATTGCCCATGAATCCTAGGGTACGTAGGAAGAGAGCGATGGTGGGTGGAGGGCCAAGAGCATCCCGTGAAAGAGCCTGCTCTCTGACTTATATATATACTCTTATGTAAACCATCGGTTGCCCTAGCACCTTCTGGAAGACATCTATAACTTCCTCTTGTCATTCTTTTGCACCTTGGTTAAATATACACGTGTATATACACACACTTGCCAAAAGCCCTTTTCTTTTCTTGTACCATAAGTCTCCTTTCCCTCATGATAAATAAGGGAACTTATCCTAGGGTATTCACGGTTGTGGAAGGATAGTATTAATTCCTTTCCATCTATTTTAATATATATATATATATATATCCACCTCCTCATTCTTCACCAAATTGTGGGATTTTACAAGGTTTAATCTTATTAAAGAAATTCTCGTTGCTTTATGGGTCATCCTTTCTTCTCAAATTTTAAAGGAAGTCTATAAAGACTTAATCTACCATTGAACAAAGTTTGAGTCCAAAAAGAGAAAGGAAAACCCCCTTCATATGCAAGTCAAAGACTTACAAGGCATATTTCATGCATTAAAATGTATCTTTTCTCTTTCCTCTCTTCCCTTGGGACTCCTTGGATTCCCATAAATTCTAGTATTTTCGAAATTCTTTTCCAAGGATATTTATTATCCTTCTGGATGCATCTAAATGCATTATTTCACATTATCTTGTTTATTTCTTATTAAAATATTTCCTTTTTGAGGATTTCCCTTTATTTCTCTTTTATTTTTGTCATTGGCATTCCTTTTAATATGAGCAACCTCATGGATACGAAATTTCACCAAGAAATCTCATTTATGCCTCTTTCCACTCATTTTCCACATTTTATCATTATTTTCAATTTCTTTCTTAATAAAGAAATACTTAATTGATCTTTTCTTTTCTTATTGCACTCTTTATGCAACATTGGACTCCTTGGAACCCAAGGAACCCGAGAGGCACAAAATCCTCTTTGGATTTGCCTTCTAGAGGTTTCCACCTCATTCTTTTCTCAAAAATTCAATTATCCATTTACTAATGTAATAATTGAATTTCCTTTCTTTAGTTCCTTGTTATTGGGCCCAATAGCCAATAAAGCCCACAACACAATAATCAAGGCTATTGTAAATGAAATCCATTTATTCAAAACAAATCATATCATTATTTGTTCAATTATCTTTAATATGAGAAATTACATTTCTCACTAATTGAACCCAAAAATTGGGGTTATAACAGTTTTTACCACGAAGTACAAACTATTCAAGAATCATGAGATAATGAACATAGCCAGGTATGTGCTATGATGTTTTAGATGGTACATATTTAAATGAGCCTTGTGAGCCATGTTAAATATCTGTACAACAAGTATAATGATATATAGTTTGATATCTTAAAGGATAGTTGTTGCCTAGTACGAGGTGACAAGATATTTAATGAACCATGTGAGCTATGTGAAATACCTATACAACAAGAGTGTTGAATACCTTGGTCTGAGGACCTAGAGGTAATAGTTACCTGTTACAGAGGTAAAAATGCTCAGTGATGATCTAAGGGTTTGAATACCCAGATCCAGTAATCATGATGATGATGATGTCAAAGGATGAGAATTCCCAGTATTGTGATAAGGGACTGAGATCTCGAGTGTTATACGTTCAAAGTGTTCCAAAGATCTTAAAAGTAATGCACCTTTCTTTATAGCATCTATTATAATTCATGTTTGAAACTTAATTGATGCTAAAAGATACTGTAATGTACCTAATTAATTAATGAAATCTGATCATGTAGTTGCCCTGACCATAGATCCATTCAGTATCAGAAGTTGTTGATGGTGAAATGAGTTTATCTCAGAGAGCATATTTTTGAATATGCGGGGGTGAAGGACGAAGTATATTCATATGTCCCAATGAAGAATCGATGTCACACCTTCCTTATTTATCACAGGATGATGTGAATCTCCCGACCAAATAAGAAATTGATGTGTAAATCCTTCTTTATTCATAGTGGTTTCGACATTGAAGTATAAAATCTCCGGACCAAGTGAGGAATTGATGTTTAATCTTCCTTATCCTTAAAATCTGGGAAAGCTCAGTGGTCTTCTCCCGAAGAGAGTACATGCTATAGAAGTAACTCTATAGCGAAGATGCCACTATACCCCGGCATGCTATTTGCAGATGACACAAGATGTCCTACCAATAGCTGATACGAGATGTCCTACTAAGTTGTCTCGTACTGACCGAGACGGTGAGGTCTTGATAGCCGGCTTTTCCATTGACCTTGTATGGTACCGATTTTGACTTACTAGTGGTCAATTGGAGTATGAACGGTATACTTCATCTCCTCAGGGCATAAGTGTGTTTGTAATATGTAATCAGCCATGTAGCATATTTGCTTAAGGATCAAATACGGAAGACATTGGATGATGTACACTCCTTTTTATACATCTTAGTTGAATAGATGTTATTTAAGTTTCCTTATATTCCTTGTAAAGTGAATAGATGGTTTATTGCTCTACCATAGTTAGATGCATTATTTTAAGAGAAGAGATTACTCTGTTATGCTTATAACAGTGATTAAGCATGCTTGTTAATATAAAAAGAACCTCTACTCAATTTTATACTGTTTACCTGTGATAATAATATTGTCGGGGGAGAGTTATATCTCTCAGTGGGACAATTGTCTCACCCTGTGGGATCTACAATTTTTAGGTGGATGTGCACAAGGAGGTAGAGACCTTTCTGTAGAGGGAGAACAACAACTGGGATAGCAGTAAAAGCTCAGGTTGAGGGTACTGTCTGTCGTGTCTTGTAGATAGAAGTCCTATGTGTCATCTCTGTACTCTCAGGTCCTTGGAGTCAGTACATAATGGTTTCGTGAACAATCTGAGATTTTGTCTTGTGTGCCTTGAGGTTTTATGTTGCTTCAGTTTATGTTTTGACAGAACAACTGTTATATGTTGTCCTTGAGATGAGATGAAACAGTGTATGCACAATGTGAATCATGATATGTATAAGTTTTGGTTCTTTCAAAAAGAGTTTCCTGGAAGATGACCTCCTTGTAAAATGGTTTTAAATTTTTAGTGATTTTGTTAATCCGCTACTTATGGTTATTTCACAATTATTTACTAGTGATGACTTGATTTGATGTCGGGTCATCACAAAGTTTTGGTATCAGAGCTTAAGGTTTGCTAAGTCTACAGAGACATAGGACTAAGGTGTTGAGTCTGTTCTAGTGTCCTCCAGTATATCTTATAGTGACTTCTGCTTATGTAGAAGAAGGGGTAAAGCCTAAAAATGTCTGGAGAACGCAAGGAACACATTGCTAAAAGCAATGTTGTTGCACCAGGAGAAGGTGCAAGGGATCAAGCGAGAGAAGAACAACTGCCTGAGAATCCTCAGGTTGATCCAACCATGATAGAGAACCCTACTTTTAATGCTCTCACTGGACTGGTTATGACAGCATTAGCACATATAAAGGGTCAAATAGTAGCAACACAACCTAGATTACCAGTTCCCAATGATGAAATTTTGGGCTCTAGCAGGATTTCTTATCAACATAGTTATATTGAAGCAGTGGAAAATGTCAAAAGTTAGGTTACGACACAGAAACAAAGTTTGCTACAGGTGCAGGAAACCATGACATTTTATAAAGGACTTTCCCGAAAAGGATAATGAGGTAGGAATTAAGAAAAGATCTGTCCAAGCTCGGGAACATATGACTAGTAGTTCTAAAAAGGGGAAGTTTTTGGTGCCACCAATGCAACAAATGTCTAATGCACTATGGTAGTGGCTACCAAGAAGGGGAAAATTACCTAATGTTCCACCAGTTAGAACTCTTGATGTAGCTTCTACATCAGTAACAAGGCCGACAAGACCAGGAAATGCATATAAGATATGCCATAAATGTAGACGTGTTGGGCATATTAGATCCTTTTGTTCGAGAAGAAGGAAGGGAATGACCCAACCGCCGAGGCAAAGTCAACAAGACTCTCAAAGGCAATGGTTTAGCAGTGGCACATGAGGACATGGAAATGCATCCCAAGTAGGTCCATCTGCACCAAATGATAGAGCACGACGTTAGAATCATGCAACGACATGATTCTATGCAATAAATCAGCTTGAGATAGTAATTGATCCACTAATTGAGACAGGTCAGATGAAATTGTGTCATTCTGATAGTCATTTCATGATTTTATCTGTTAAGTATGAGAAAGTTGTTGTTGTTGAGCTTCCTTTGATTAGTCCTATGAGGACATAAGGAAGATGAGAACTTACATTCTGCTCAGTAATCTTTAAAATGCTTTTATAATTTCCTTTATCGGTATAAGAGAGGATGAGGTGTAAAAGAGATGCCTGGAGACATCCAGGGATGCTAAGTCTTATGTTTTTTATGATACAAAAGTAAGGTATATAATACAAACAAGGTGCATACTACCTACTCTCAATACTTGTATACCCTGGCCAGGTATTCAACTATTGAAGGCAAGGTAAGTATGGGACTCTTGGATTGCTATCTTTCTTATTACTCTAATCAAGTAGTCATTTTTATACTATCTAAAGAGCATAGTGAAACTAAAAATATGGCACGGATATTTCTATCCCATCTTAATTGCAATGAAATAGAAACTGAGTTTATCTTAAACCACTATGTGTGTATGAGGAAGTAAAAAATACAATCCTCATGATAAGACAAAGGGAACAATGGAGATGATCCCTATTCAATAAAGAATGTGTGAAATGAAGATCCTTCCTATTATGTGGAAATAAATAAAGTCAGAAAATGACTCATGAACAGTTGAAAGTTCATGCAATAATCAAGGAAGATGATAATCTTCTTTCTTTGGTAAACAACCCTGGGTGATGATGGGGTGATAAGAGGAATATGTTTCCATATGTTCTTTCCTTATAGGGACATGATAATTAAGTAAGTCTTATGACACCTGATGTGCAAATATTAGAAGCAATCTATAGATGGGTACTTTGTAAAGTATTAGTTAGTCCTGGATTTTTGTTCCAAGACAGAGTTATATGTGATAAGTAATGTCCCAGGATGAAAGAAAGGTCATATTATATGTTTGTATTTGGTAATAACAATAGGGAGATGGATATGATGAGGATATGGTGTGTTTTTGGCACATGTAATGGATACCAAGGTAAGGAATCCTAGTATCCAAGGACTTTCTATGGTATAAGAAAATAAGAACATGACTCCTAATAAGATGAATCATGTGTGGTTACCTAGAAGGGCCAACTATGAGATAACTATAGTATGGATAACATATGTTAGGGTTTTATGCTCTGCATAAGCATAACATCATTAAGGATGTATCAATTGAAGGAACATTTGTAGAATCATTTTGTGAGAAAGCTTATCAAGCTAAAAATAATACCTTAGAATATCCCTATCTAGATCTGTTGAGGTAGTTTATATATAACATCTAGAGATACCTCTGAGATAAGTTCTTCTTTGATAATTAGCTTATCCTTATGACACGACATAAAACAACTAACATAAGTCATTAGAAAGTTTAGTGTTGTGTTAGCAGATTTGAGTGGCACGACAGAAGTATGATAAGACTTGTAGTCCCAAATGAGTGATAGAATGAAACTCTAGTCTTTCTTTAGAAGAGAAATGGTACAATAAGTGAGGAGTATGGAAGACTCCCAAGATCAAGAATCTTATTACATGAAAGATGTAAGTTGAGAAGATGACAAATCAATGAGGTTTGACACCTGAATTATTCAAATTATGAATAGTATTGCTCTAACTTAAAAGTGTTACCTGACACAGGATTGACATTGCAGTCAATTATGAAAAGGACAGTTGAATATGTGTCCTGTATGACAAATTCTATGATGACCCTACATGGAAGGACTTTGCACTGGTCAAAGTTATATGGCATCTTCATGACAATGAGATGTTATGTGGAAACTTGATGATATAATGCATGAATAACAATTGTCTTCCTTCATCCGAGATTTCGGGGATGAAATCCTTGTTAGGGGTTTATAATTGTAACATCCTTGACCTGGGTTATGGATTAACCCTATAATATTTTCTTAAGAAAGTTATTTATAAACTTGTTCTAATCTTTTGAAAAGTAATTAAGACTCTTTGTGAAGTTTATTTTCAAGTATGAGCTTAATTGCAAACTATTTGTGCATTATATGATAGTCTGAGTGTAAAGTGCAATTTACCCAAGATGAGGGGTTACATTGAAATATTTCACATGTTGAATGTGTCCTAAGTGTTTTGATATCATAAGAGAAACAATGATGCTAAGTGGTGGCTTGTGGAAAGCCCAAATTTCAAGTATTGAGCTTGTTTGAATAAAGCTAGTGCCTTGTGTACCAATTTTGGTACAAATTGTAATTTACCCAAAATGTAGGGTTGATATGCAAATTACCACCTCTAGAGTATCCCTACTCCCTCTATGTATCATTTAGAGGAGAAAGAAAGAATGAGACGCCATGTCTGAACCATCTTTGAGTAATGGTACTCTTGGTGATGAAAAGACTAAGGAAGGGTTGAGTTTGAAGCTCTTACTTGAAGTTGTATCGAGCTGTAGACTTGAAATGGGAATGCTCATCGGCCAAGGAGCCATAAAGGGGATCCCATATCGGTTTGTGGACTCTTGGAAAAGGCCATGATGACCTAAGAACCTCAGGGAGGCAATCCATGATGAGTTAGATGCTCCTTGCAAAAAGTGTATCGGTTTGCATTATTTGTGAGATAAAGATGAGATATCTTATCCAACAAGATAAAGGATGGACAAAAATATCATCTATAGATTACCTCTATACTTTTGCATGTCAAGATAAATGTAATAGCATACATGGACATGTGTCAACCATGCATGGCCACGTGTCACCTAGTAGCATATGGTGAAGACACCTCTTATACATTCTCTTTCATGAACTCCAAGTATATATACTTCTCCTTCCACCTACTAATGGAAGTTTATGAACCCCACAACTCTCTTTCTTGGAGATATCATGCATACCCTCTTAGATATCGTGCATTGTATCTCAAGGATCAAGGGAAGCTCGAGCACCAATCTTGAGGTAAGGCTATGGTCATCTTCAACCTTGGTTGAAGCATGATTTCGGGTTATAGATATTCCTCTCTTTTCTTCTTCACCAAGTTCTTAACTATGGTGATTTCTCGTATATGGAGGAGTTGTGAACGAGCCTTGGACCTTGTATAATCTCATCTTCAACCTTATTAACATGAATCTTTGGATCTTGGAGCTTTGAAGTTGTTCATAAGGCGGGTTATATAACTTGAACCCAACTATGTAACTTGAACCCAACTATGTTATTATTTACCTTCAATATTGTTAAACTTGATGATCTACTTTCAGTTTCGAATTACTTTGATTAATTGATGTTCCTTTGAGTTTCAAAAGTATCTTAGGACTGTTGTCCATGATCTAGAACAGTAAGAACAAGAATCTAGAGGTTGATGATGATGACATCATCATGGTCCCAACCCAACATTGGGTTGAAGCCCCTTTAATCTGATATGGTGAGGTGAACACACCATTAGCACGATTCAGTGATGAGTAGGCACCTCTTGCATGTTATGATCATAAAGTGCACACCTTGTGCACGATATGTTGTTAAGCATACACTATGTGCACGATATAAGGTCAAGTATATTTCCTATATACAACACAGAGTCAAACATATGGTCCAACCAGATATAGTAAACCCTAGAGGATAAGTAATCCGATATGTTGATGTGAACCCACCACAAAAATGATATAGTGAGAAGTGTATATCTCATGGGCAATATGAGTAATACATATACACCCCTTGAGCATGATATGGGGTCATATATTCACCTTATGCATGATATAGTGTTAGGTTTATATCCTAACCCGATATGGGTTGAAACCCTAGATAGTGATATGAAACTTAAGATAATGAGCAATCTGATAAAGTGGTGAGTGATACCACATGAACGATATGAGTGATATCTCATGGACGATAGGAGTAGCACCTACTTACACCTTATACACAATACAAGTTTAAGATCATACCTCATGCACAAAATAGCGTTAGTTGAACACTCTAAATGATATCGAGTTGAAATCCAAACTAATATAGAGATGAAACTCTAAGCGATGGCATGAAACCCGATACATCCTATCTTTTGTGTAAAGGATTGTTGTGAAAGTATCCAACCTGATATCCAGCTTGTCATTCAAATATATGAAGGGACTGATTCCTTTGAAGGCATAAAGGGTTATGAGCTTAATGAACTACCCAACTTGGTAACCCGATGTGTCAACCAACTTGGTAACCCGATATGATAGTCAATATAGTAACACGATATGACAATCCAACATGGAAAACTGACATGGTATTACCACTTAAAGGATACATGATGAGGCATACACTCTATGACCGATATGGTGCACATCTTGTGCACAATATGGTATCAAGTATACCATTATACCCGATATAAAGTCAAGCATCTAGTTCATATACAATATAAGAATAACTTGAACTAAGTGATAGCTAACCCAAGATGGTTACACGATATGGTGTTAAGGGATACACCCTAAACACGATATGATGAGGTGGTTTCACCACATGACCGATATGGATACATGACATGATGTAAAGGTTGTATCTTAAAAACAATATGATAGCATATATACACCATGATGCCTGATATGGTAGGTATGCTTCAATACAATAGATTTGACTAAGTGATATATGTTGCATGTTAAATGCAATGTTAAAAGGCAATGAGTTTAGTGAAAATTGATAATGGTGACCTGATGTACCTTAAAGTGGAGAATAGAGCTAACTTAATAAAAGTATAATGCAATCAACATCTTAGTGAGGATGAAAGAGAAACTTATATTTGTATAACAATCATGTAATGAATATATGTTGATACTCCTAAAATGAGTGGAGTATGAATTAGGGTTTAATTCTTGATAACATGATCTTGAATCCTTAATTTGATTAATAAGGGGATAACCTAACCCTAATGAAGGGTGATGGTATGCAATTACAACCCTAATCGGTTAGATTGAGAAATCCTAACCCTAATAATGGGAAGGATGCATTTCTCATATATCACATAGTGATGATGTGAATTTGAAACCCTATTTGGTTAAAATTGGCAATCCTAACCCTAATAACGGGAAGGATGTATTTCTCTTGAATTGCATAATGATGTCATATATTGCTAGAGTTTTTACCATGAAGTACAAACTATTCAAGAATCATGAGATAATGAACATAGCCAGGTATGAGCTATGATGTTTTAGATGGTACATATTTAAATGAGCCTTATGAGCCATGTTAAATATATGTACAACAAGTATAATGATATACAGTATGATATCTTAAAGGATAGTTGTTGCCTAGTAAGAGGTGATAAGATATTTAATGAACCATGTGAGCTATGTGAAATACCTGTACAACAAGTGTGTTGAATACCTTGGTTTGAGGACCTCGAGGTAATAGTTGCCTGTTACGGAGGTAACAATGCTCAGTGATGATCAAGGGTTTGCATACCCAGATCCAGTAATGATGATGATGATGATGTGAAAGGATGAGAATTCCCAGTATTCTGATAAGGGACTGAGATCTTGAGTGTTATACGTTCAAAGTGTTCCAAAGATCTTAAAAGTACTACACCTTTCTTTATAGAATCTGTTATAATTCTTGTTTGAAACTTGATTGATGCTAAAAGATATTGTAATGTACCTATTTAATTAAGTGACATCTCATCATGTAGTTGCCCTGACCATAGATCCATTCTATGTCAGAAATTGATGATGGTGAAACAAGTTTAACTCGGAGAGCATATTTTTGAATATGTGGGGGTGAAGTATGAAGTATATCCATACGTCCCAATGAAGAATCGATGTCACACATTCCTTTTTTATCATGGGATGATGTGAATCTCCCGACCAAATAAGAAATTGATGTGTAAATCCTTCTTTATTCTAAGTGGTATCGGCATTGAAGTATAAAATCTCCCGACCAGGTGAGGAATTGATGTTTAATCTTCCTTATCCTTATAATCCGGGAAAGCTCAGTGGTCTTCTCCCAAAGAGAGTACATGCTACAGCAGTAACTCTATAGCGAAGATGTCGCTATACCCCGACATGCTATTAGTAGATGACACAAGATGTCCTGCCAGCAGCTGACACGAGATGTCCTACTAAGTTGTTTTGTACTGACCGAGACAGGTGAGGTCTTGACAGGTGGCTCTATCATTGACCTTGTATGCTACCGATTTCGACTTACTAGTGGTCGGTTGGAGTATGAACGATATACTTCATCTCCTCAGGGCATAAGTGTGTTTGTAATATGTAATCAGTCGTGTAGCGTATTTGCTTAAGGATCGACTACGGAAGACATTGGATGATGTACACTCCTTTTTATACATCTTAGTTGAATAGATGTTATTTAAGTTTCCTTATATTCCTTGTAAAGTGAATAGATGGTTTATTGCTCTACCATAGTTAGATGCATTATTTTAAGAGAAGAGATTACTATGTTCTGCTTATAATAGTGATTAATCCTGCTTGTTAATATAAAAAGAACCTCTACTCAGTTTTATACTGTTTACCTGTGATAATAATATTGTCGGCGGAGAGTTATATCTCTCACTGGGACAATTGTCTCACCCCGTGGGATCCACAATTTTTAGGTGGACGTACACGAGGAGGTAGAGACCTTTCTGCAGAGGGAGAACAACAGCTGGGACAGTAGTAATAGCTTAGGTTGAGGGTACTGTCTGTCGTGTCTTGTAGATAGAAGTCCTATGTGTCGTCTCTGTACTCTCAGGTCCTTAGAGTCAGTACATAATGGTTTCATGAATGATATGAGATTTTGGCTTGTGTGCCTCGAGGTTTTATGTTGCTTCAGTATATGTTTTGACAGAACAACTGTTATATGTTGTCCTCGAGATGAGATGAAACAGTGTATGTACAATGTGAATCATGACATGTATACGTTTTGATTCTTTCAAAAAGAGTTTCCTGGAAGAGGACCTCCTTGTAAAATGGTTTTAAATTTTTAGCGATTTTGTTAATCCGCTGCTTATGGTTATTATGCAATTATTTACTGGTGATGACTTGATTTGATGTCGGGTCATCACAATACATGTCATGGTTCACATTGTACATACACTGTATCATCTCATCTCGAGGATAACATATAACAATTTCTTTGCCAAAACATATACATAAGCAACATAAAACCTCGAGGCAATCAAGCCAAAATCTTAGATCGTTCATAAAACCATTATGTATTGAATCCATGGACCTGAGAGTACAGAGACACACATAGGACCTCTATCTACAAGACACGACAGACGGTACACTCAACCTGAGTTGTTACTGCTGCCCCTGCTGCTGTTGTTCTCCCTCTACAGTAAGGTCTCTACCTCCTCATCTACGTCCACCTAAAAATTGTGGATCCCACGGAGTGAAACAATTGTCCCAGTGAGAGATATAACTCTCCGCCAACAATATTATTATCACAGGTAAAAATTATAAAACTGAGAAGAGGACACTTTATGCAAGTAAGCATGTTTATTTGTAGTACTAAAGTAATAACATTGATAAGATAGTTCAACTATCCATAGCAAAGCTATAAATCATCTATTTGCTTTATAAGGAATATGAAGAACATGTATAACATCTATCAACTATGATGTATAAAAGTAATGAATCATCAACCATTGTTTCCCATATTCAATCCTTAAGCAAATATGCTACACAACTGATTACATGTTCACAATCACACTTATGTCCTGTGGAGATGAGGTATACCGCTCATACTCCAACTGACCACCGCTTAGTCAAAATCGGTACCATACAAGGTCAATGGAAGAGTCAGTTGCCAAGACCTCACCTGTCTTGGTCAGTACGAGACAATTGGTAGGACATCTTGCAATTAGCTTACCAGGGTATACTGGTATCTTTGCTTTAGAGTTTCTGCCACATCATTTACTCTCTTCGGGAGAAGGCCATTGAGCTTTCCCAAATGTATAAGGATAAGAAAGATTATACATCAATTCCTCACCTGGTCAGGAGATTTATACATCAATCCTGATACACACAGAATGAAGAAGAGTTTACGCATCGATTCCTCCTTTGGTCGGGAGATTCACATCATCCCAATATAAAATAAATGAGGAAGGTGCTACATCAATTCTTCATTAGTACGTATGGATATACTTCATCCTTCACCCCCACATATTCAAAAATATGCTCTCCGAGTTAATCTCATTTTACCATTCAACAAATTTTGACACTGAATGGATCTATGGTCAGGGCAGCTACATGATGAGTTTCCCTTTGATCAATTAGGTGCATTACAATATCTTTTAGCATCAACCAAGTTACAAACATAAATTATAACAGATGCTACAAAGAAAGGTGTAATATATTTATCAAGTACTTTTATAATCTTTGGAACACGTTGAATGCATAACACTCGGGATCTTAGTCCCTTATCACATTACTGGAAATTCTCATCCCTTAGCATTATCATCATCATGATTACTAGATCTAGGTATTCAAACCCTTAGTTCATCAGTGAAAATTGTACCTCTTATCAGGTAACGATTACCTCTAGGTCCTCAGACTAAGGTATACATTATACTTGTTGCACAAGTATTTCACACAGCTCACAAGGCACATTTAAATATCTTGTCACCTTTCACTAGGGAACAACTATCTTTTTAGGTCATCAGACCCTATAAGCATTATACTTGTTGTGAAAGTATTTAACATGGCTCACAAGGCCCATTTAAATCTGTATCATATAAAACATCATAGCTCATACCTGGCTATGCTCTTCATCTCATGATTCCTGTATGGTTAGCACTTCATGATAAAAACACTAGCAATATATGACATCACCATGCAATTCAAGAGAAATACAACCTTCCAATTATTAGGGTTAATGTTTCTCATTCTAACCGATTAGGGTTTCAAGTGCATACCATCACCCTTCATTAGGGTTATGGTTTTCCCCTCATTAACCGATTAGGGATTCAAGATCATATTATCAAGAATCAAACCCTAAGTCATACTCCACACATATTAGGAGTATCAATGTATGCTCATTACATGAATATCACCCAAGTATGAGTTTCTCTCTCATCCTCACTAGGATGTTGATTACATCATACTTTATTAAGTTGGCTCAGTCCTTTCTTCAAGGTACATTGGCTTACTTAATCACAGTGCATCAAAATCTTTACATCTTAATGTATCATTTGACATAGCACACTACAAGTGTTACTCAATCAAGTATACTATATTGAGGTGCTCCCACTATATCGGGCATAGAAGTGTGTGTGTACTTGACACCATATCGTGCTTCCATATCATGTTTGAGGTATAACCTCATCCCCATATCGTGCTCCCATGTCGAGTTGCTTCATTATTAGGGTTTGCATGTCGGGTTAAACCCTTATGCTCATATCCCATCAAACCTTCATGGTATCATCCTACCCTCCATTATGTGATAAGTGATAGGCTATATATCTGATTAGTCTAAACCAAACCAAATGTACAAACTAATAGGGTTTTGGGTCCAATGTATATCGGGTTTCACATTCCATGTTAGGTTTCAACACCATATCAGGTAGGGTATATACTTGACACCATATCGTGTACAAGGTGAATGCTTGACCCCCATATTGTGCTCAAGGTGTATGTATGTATTAATCATGTTGCCCATGAGGTACAAACTTATTACTATATCATGCTTGAGGTGGGCACTTAGATCACTCATATCGGGTTGCCCTTAATTTAGGGGTTGTCATCTCAAGTTAGAGGTACTTAGCACCATATCGTGTATGAGGTGAGATCTTGACCTCATATTGTGTATAAGGTGTATACTTGATACCATATCGTGCACAAGGTGTGCACTTCATCCTCATACCATGCATAAGGAGTATGCTTCATCATGGTATTGTGCTAGTGATATGTTCATCTCACCATATCGGGTTAAGGTATCTACTTGACTCCATGTCGTGCATAGGGTGTGGGGTTGACCCTATATCGTGCACAAGGTGTATGCTTGACACCATATCATGCACAATGTTTGCACTTTATCATCATAACGTGCAAGAGGTACATACTCATCGCCATATCGTGCTAGTGGTGTGTTCACTTCACCATATCGGGTTAGAGGTGCTTCAACCCAATATCGGGTTGGACCTTGATGATGTCATCATCATCAACCTCTAGACTCTTGTTATTACTGTTATAGCTCATGGACAACAACCCTAAACAACTTTTAGAACTTATTGGATCATCAATTATTCAAGAGAATTCAAAATTGAAAGTAGATCAACAAGTACAACAAAATTGAAGGTGAATAATAACATAATTGGGTTCAAGTTATATAAATCGCATCAAGAACAAATTTAAAGCTCCAAGATCCAAACCTTCACGTTCCCAAGGTTTAAGATGAGCTTCAAAACTCCTATATATGCAAGGAATCACCATGGATAAGTATTTGGTGAAGAAGAAAAGAAAGGAAGATCTCAACCCTAGATCCATGCTTTAATCCAAGGTTGAAGATGATCATGGCCTCACCTTAGGGTTAAGACTTGAGATCCTTCTTGCTCCTTGGCACCATGCACGATATCTCACCTCTCATACATGATATCCCCTCACTTGTGGCCGATATCACTTCACTTGTGGCCAATATTACTTCACTATGGCCGATATCACTTGCTATGACCGACATCACCTTGTTATGGCCGATATCACCTTGCCACGGCCGATATCAAGGCTATATGAACGATACCCATTCACTTATGCATGATACCAAGACTCTATGCACTATATTTAAGAGAAATAGGGTGGTAAGATTCAAAAAGTTTTACTAATAGGTGAAAGGAATGATATATATAGTTGAGGTTCATGAAAAAGAGTGAATATGAGGTGTCATCATTTTGCACTACTAGGTGCCATGTGTTCATGCATGGTTGACATGTGTAAATGCATGCAATCACATTTATCTTGACATGCAAAACACTTGAGGATAATCTAGAGATGAAAATTTGGCCATCACTTATCTTATTGGATAAGATATATCAACTCAATCACCACTTTATTCACAACCCGATACAACTTTTCCAAGGAAGTTGTAAACCGATACACTTCACCTCCTTGAGGTGCTTAGCCCATCATGGAAAAGGCCAAGAGTTCACAAACTGATATGAGACTCCCTATATGGCTCCTTTGCCGATAGGCACTCTCATATGAACTCCACAACTCGATACAACTCATGTAAGGGCTTCAACTATACATCATCTCTTGGTCTTTTCATCACCAAGAGTACCATCATTCAAAGATGATTCAAACATGGTGTCTCCTTATTTATCTCTCCTCTAAATGATGCATAGAGGGAGTAGGGACACTCTAGAGGTGGTAATTTACATATCAACCCTACATTTTGGTTAAATTACAATTTGTACCAAAATTGGTGCACAAGGCACTAGCATTATTCAAACAAGTTCAAACTTGGAATTTAGGCTTTCTACAAGCCACCACCTAGCATCATTCTCTCTCTTTTGATTCTAAAACACTTAAGGCACATTCAACATGTGACATATTGCAATATAACCCCTCATCTTGGGTAAATTGCATTTTGGTCCAAGATAAGAGAACATTGCTCAAACATCATTCAAACAGGACCAAACTTGAAACATAAGTTTGTCACCTGATAACAAAACATTTTACAGAAGTTCTAAGCAACTTATTTAAGCCAACCAAATAGGGTTAGCCCATTTTTTTGATTTATTTAAAAAATGGGAAAACCTAGGGGACAAGGGGGTAGTGGCGGAGGCGTGAGCGACGCCGGGGAAACCGATCCCGAGGCGGATCAGAAGAGAAGTTGACTCCTGAATGAAAGCCCTTCGATCTCTGAGGAAGACATAGTACACACAGAAGAATTTTCTGTTGTGAATAACCATCGTCAACGGGCGGCTGATCTTACTGTACCTAAAGTTGGCATCAATTTCACGTTCTCCGGTATGCGAGGGGGAGTGATTGAGGAAAATCATGTTTTGCCAGATCCAAGAGCATCACACACAGTTGAGATTAGGGAAGAAAGCCCTATTAACCAGGCGGCAAGCGGTAAAACACCTAACACCACAAGAGCAGTTCTGGTGAGGGAAACGACCCAACAAAATCCAAAATCCTTCAGCAGCGTGGTCTCTGGTACGCATGAATCGGCAAGGAACGACTCTTTTATTGATAACTTATTTGAAAACAACCTATCTGCTACAGACGTCACACTCAACAAAATCGATGGCAAGCCAACGTTGTCTATCATCCCGAAAGAAGAAGAAAGCCTAATCAAACCATGGAAGTGCGCGGTAGTGGTCCGCTTGCTCGGATCCGATATAGGTTTTATGACCTTGAGAGATAAGCTGAAGCTTCTTTGGCGTATTACTGGTCGCTTCAATATGTATGAACTAGACCTGGGGCATTTCGTGGTTCAACTATCATGCCTACATGATTATGAGAATGCTCTTATGGGCGGACCATGGAAAGTTTTTGGCTTAAATCTCCTAGTTTGGGACTGGTATCCTTCCTTCAAGCCGAGAGAATAAATCCCGGAGCTCATGGTCTCCTGGGTTCGTGTTTTGAACCTTCCACTTCACCTTTATGTGCCCACTATCTTCGAGTATATAGGATTGGCCCTTGGAAGGCTAATAAAAGTTGACACACACACGGTGAACAGATCAAGAAGCAAGTTTGCCAGACTCACTCTAGAACTGGACACAACTAGGCTGTTCACCCTTATATTCTCATCAATGGAGTTGAATACGAAGTTATCTATGAGGGGTTCCCCTATACTTGTGCTCACTGCGGGGAAGAGGGACATACATCAAAAGAGTGTCATTACAACCATGACATGAGAACGGAAGCCACAGGTCTGGTGTAGGAGCAGAACGTGACACATGGAGTAGATGTTACTGGAGTTCAAAATGCCTGGCAAACCCAGAGACAGAGAGGAAACAAACGAAGGTACCAGGATAATACTGAACAACCCACAAATCAGATCAGTAAGAACCATTTTGCTAATATGGAAACGGAGGAGCAGCACATGGAGCACAACCAGGAAAATTATGTTCAGCCTGACACTGACAATGCCCCGAAATTCTTCAGTAGATCTGAGAAGATATGGAAGAAAAAGAAAGCTAGTGTCCAGAACCAAGCAACCGATGAAACCAGAGTGTCACTGGGTGACGTATTGAATAAGCAGACAGAAAAGGATGCCCAAAGATGCAAAAGAAGCTTGCCCATACTACTGTTAACCCTGGAGTGGATGAGGTTGTAGAGGTGATCAACATGGACACCATAAATAGTCCAACCAATAACATAGCCATAGTGAATGCAAACACGGAGGAGGACGTGCCTGAACTCGTGAAAGAAATCAATGAAGTCCTTGCAACTTTGCCGACCTATGAGGGGAGAAAATCCAAAGCCCATGGGACTAAAATGAAACGAAAAGGGAAAATACGAAGTACCCCTACTGAATTTGTTAGAAGAAGCCCTCGAAGTATAGGGAAAGAGGCAGGGACCATAGCACATGAATGCCGTACTAACATCAACATTGACAACGAAGAAACAGTGATGGAGGATGAAGAGGAAGAAAGTCCATCGAGAAAGCATCTTACTTAGAAAAACAATGCGAATTCCTTTGTGTCACCTGATCTATTGAGACTTTCATGTTATGTTGTAAAAAAAGAATATATGAATGGAAATCCATTTACAAAAAAAAACAGGGTTAGCCCTAAACCCAAGTCAGAGATGTTACAAGTTTTCAGTCCTCCTTGCTCGCCTAAGGCTACTGAAGGTTCACTCTATTTCCTGGGTCTAGAAAGATTGATGTCTGTAGACCTCTCTTAGAGCGACGCATGCAACATGAAAAGTAAAAATTGAGTGAGATTCACAAAAGTAAAGAGGTACCACGATATGGGATATGAAAATGTTGACTTAGTCCCAAATACATGTTAACTCTTTTATTCTAACTAAAAATTACCGTAGCTCCCCGACAACGGCGCCAAAAACTTGTTGGAGTTTTTGAAGAGAGGTCTCAACTCACTTATCACCCACAAGTGTACAAGGTCCATGTAGTCGAGTGTCGAACACAAGGAGCTAGGCTAGCTAGGCGCAAAGTCGTCAACTTTCATTAATCTAAGTCGAGTTACAAAAGTCGAGTTTGATCAGAGACTTAAAAGATGAGAAACAACAAAAGAGCTTTAAATTAAAGATTTGATTTAGAATTTAAAAACTTGGACATTAGATTTCACAACCATACCATCATATCATATGCATTACGAAATTAAGCATACTGTCAATTCACAAGGAGGTTGTCATCGTCATGCACTTCCCAGTGACATAAGATGGTTCTCAACTCCGCATAACACTCCCGTGTCTATGCTTAGTATCAAACACAACCTTAAACCCTCAATGTTCTCCAGCCACTCCCATGGTCAAGGGCATATTGCTATGGATCCTATTCCCTACTCCCTCATACATTCTCCCCAAGTGTAAGGCAAGCATAGAACATGCACAGAAGGTGGCCAGCTAAACATACAAGCAAATAAACACCATAGGTATCCATAGAGAGGAAAATTAACTAGCAATAAACATAAATTTCGAGTTCACATGAACAATGGCATGAGAGCTACTCTCCCATACCCAAGAGAAGAGTTCTACTCGTCCATAATGAAAATGCACATACACATTGTATAAATTTTAGAGTTTTGCATGTTTAAGAGAAGAAAAAATCTAAAAGAACCAAAGGTGTAGCCGAGGGGAAGTATAAATCTAGATAAAGGATGAGATTCCACCCTTGGAGCTACTCCAACTTAGACAATCTTCCCTCCCAGAGAGCTTGAGTGAGAGAAGTAAGCTCTGCTGCACCTTCAGAGAAGAAATGGAAAAGAAATGAAGTAGAATGGAGATCCTTTCTTAAGAAACATCATTCCACCCCAAAATTGCCTTCCTTAGCTCTGGAACTTCTCTTGGAAGAAAAATGCTTTCAAAATGACGAGAGATAACCGCCCAAAACGTTGCCTTTGTCTTTTAAAACGAGGGGCGGTTGCTATAATTTCTACAAAAAATTGATAAAGACACAACGTGTATTTGAGGCGATACGTCGTGTCTCATCGTGTAACTCGTTGAATAACTGCTGCTGCTGAGAAGTACACAACGTGTCACCTTAGAGACACATCGTGTTGCTGCTTCTGGAGTCGATTTAGGCGTAAAGCACACGACGTGTTCGATTAAATACACGCCTGTGTGCGTTGGCAGCAAGTTGTAGTCGACCTTCGGATCCTGAGCACGCCGTGTCGTATGCTCTGCATTTTGGGGCTGAGGCCGCTGGAGACACACACACCCGTGTGTTTAATACCACACGACGTGTTCTTCATTCCATGAACTTTTTTGGGAAGGAACACGTCGCGTCTTAAATAAGACACGCCGTGTGCATACAATGATGTTTCTCCAAGAATGAACTCTGAATCAGTTGCAAGTCGAGAGGAGGTCCCATTGAGGTCGGATTTGAGATGGACTATCTCCAATTTGGCACTTTGAACGTGTATCTGCAATCAACATCATACAACAAGTAAAATAACTAAAATATGGCAAGTTAAGTATGATTAGAGGCTAAATGGAAGGCAAAATGAACTGAATTTGTGTGTAGAAATATATAAAAAGTAGATATGAAATGCGCACATCAGTGGGGCTTTCTTAAATACAAAGGACGTGTTTGAATTTATAAAAATGTTGGAAAAAATTGCATGACTAATCTAGAACGACTTGTTTTATATACTATAGATTTCAAAAAATAATGGAGGAAGTTACATCCATATATTAGTATATATGAGTCTCCTAATAATATATATATACATTTTTAAAAATTAAAGATAAAAGTATGGTGTAAACACTAAGGACCAATATGTAATTTCAAAAAATAATGGAAAAAATTACATCCAACCCCTCTGCGAGGCTTTCTTAAATACAAAGGAACGTGTTTGTAATTTATAAAAATGTTAGAAAAAATCATATGACTAATCCAAAAAGGCTTGTTTTATATAGTATATAGATTTAGATTAGAATTTAAAGAGTATTTTGCAATTTAAAGAAAACCCAAAGACTTTCTTATCTATGTTGGAATACTTTTAAAATATTAGTTGTGAGGGTATACTTTGATAAAAAAATGAAAAACTGGGATTTTTCAAGGGGCGGGGAGTGACAGGGCGGCGGCGCATCCGAGCTCCGTTGTTGCTCGTACTCTCTGTGCTGCTTGCCGCAACGAAAGTGTGGAGTTTATTCAGAACGATAGTGCGTCCTGATATGCCTTTTCTTTACTGCTGGAGGTCCTATCTTCATCTGCGGGTGTGGGCAACGACGTCACTCCGCAGGTTATGCGCATAACCCGCTTCGTAGTGACAACAGCAGTAGCTGTGCTACTTGGCAAACGCGTTGCAGCCAGGGTGTGAGGTCTGGCAACGCTGCTACTGCTGGCGCAAATGGTCCATGTGTTCGCTACTTCCTGCTCGTTTTACATGGGTAGGTTATCTTCGCCTGGGCGCGTCACCGCTACTGTTGGTTGCTTTTAGAACCGTAGGGTCACGACACCGAGTAGATGTTCAGCAGATATTCCATTCTCCAGATATACTAGCCCTATAAATTCTCCGTTACCATTTTGTTGAGCGTTTCCATATGCTTCCACTGGTTCGATTGAGTCAACTAGCGATTACCCGGTGTCTTTCCCGCTTCCGACAGCGAATCTGGCTCAGCAGAGGGTTTTGCGATGATGGGCCTCAAATAGATGATGAGAGTCCATTCAGTGATCACGAAACTCTAGATTTCCATGATATTGACCCGAATGCTTTTATTGGGGGGCCAACTGACTCCGATGAGGAGGAAAGAGATGGAGATGTTGAATTGTTAAACCCTAGAAAGTGGTTCTTGAAAGAAGTTAGATTGGAAGCGGATCGCGTGTTCGAAGTATTGCAACAGGATGGTCTGGGATTTGACTTCAGGCCGGAGTTGCTGGCAATGCAGGTGAAAGTTAATAGTTCTCTTGTCAGAGAAGTCCTCTTGAGGATCCTGAAATCCATAAATGATGTGAACAAGTCACAGAGTTCACGTTTGGCTTACAAATTCTTCACTTGGGCCGGCCAACAAGAGGAGTATAGTCACAACACTAATGGATACAATCTTATTCTGAAGATATTTGCAGAGTGTGACGAGTTCAAGGCCATGTGGAGACTGGTGGATGAGATGAATCAAAATGGTCTGCCCACCACAGCAAGGACTCTCAATATATTGATATGTAGCTGTGGGCAGGCAGGAATGAAGAGGAAACTGGTGACAAACTTCCTCAAGTCTAAAACCTTCACCTTCAGGCGCTTCAAGAACTCCTTCAATGCCATTCTTCATTCACTTGTATGCATAAAGCAATACAGGTTGATCGAGTGGGTTTATCAGCAAATGCAAGATGATGGCTATGCTCCTGACATTTTGACTTACAATGTGTTACTGTGGACCAAGTATAGGTTGAGTAAGCTGAATGAATTCCAGCGACTGGTTGATCAAATGTACGAGAATGGGTTAGCTCCAGATTTGCACACTTACAATCTGCTTCTTCATCTGTTGGGGAAAGGTGATAAACCACTTGCAGCATTAAAGCTATTAGATCATATGGAAGCAGTTGGTTGCCAACCCAGAGTCATTCATTACACTGCATTAATAGATGGATTGAGCCGGGGAGGCAATTTAGAAGCTTCCAGGTACTTTTATGATGAGATGGTCAAGAAAGGCTGTGAACGGGATGTTGTATGTTACACGGTCATGATCTCAAGTCATGTGGTTGCAGGGGAACCTGAGAAAGCCCAACAGATTTTTGATGATATGATCACAAAAGGGCATCTTCCAAATGTATTAACATATAATTCCATGATTCGTGGCCTGTGTATGGTTGGTAAATTCACCGAGGCTCGCTCCATGCTAAGGGAAATGGAGCACAAGGGTTGTACCCCTAATTTCTCTCTCTATAGTGCAATAGTGAGAAGAATGCGTAATGCTGGAAAAATTTCAGAAGCTCAGGAAGTAATTGAGAACATGATGAAGAAGGGACGCTATTTGCATCTCCTGCCAAGATTTGACAATTATAGAAGGTTGTAAAAAACGTGGAAGATCTAAATGTAAGGATCCCGTACTAATCTTGTTTTCAGGGAGATTCTAAATATGTACCATAGAGTTTTAAAAAGTGATACAGAGATGATTAGTTCTATCTTATGCATGCTTTTTGCCAAGTGTTTTGTCAATCTTTTTGGGGTCCGATCATGCTCATTCTTTATTAGACACTACTGTGATTCAGTGAGGGTTTTCTTGCCGCAGTTGATTGGCTCTACAATTGCATTTCTTCATACCATTTATAACTCAATTTTATTGGCTTGCCAATAGTCATTATCGTAAAGTTTGGATCAATATGATAAGCTGTTCTTTAGCTTTGCCTTTTGATCTTGAAATTATGTTCACATTAAACGCGTGATAACGCTTTTGCCTATAAATACTTTTTTGTTTCTGTACTTTATGACTCTCTACATGTTTTACAAGGAGCTTTATAGGTAATTTCATCCTACATGTTGAATATTTCATTCTTTTCTCCTTCTGGTCAATAGGTTTTGTGATGAAATACTTCGCTGTTATATACTTTGATGCCTTTTTAGCTACATTTCTGAATATTCCCTTTGGAACTTTCACCTGAGTTCAATGGCCCAAACACCAACTAAGCTATTTTGTAATGCATCTTGACTTCACAGTTGAAATATGAATATCCATTCATCCAAATTCGTCAGTTTTCCATAAATGGTCATGCTTAGCTATTGCTATGTGCAGTTATATTTTGACGTTTCCTGTCTGAATAAATCTGTTGAGAAATGAAAATAATTGAATTATGGACCAAGCTTACCCTTTGATGACTAAACGGAGTTGCCAGAACCTATTTATTTTCCTGCATCATAAGGCACTCTATAAAGCCACGGCCATTGGTCTTTCAATTTCAATTGCACTATCAAGAACCTCTTTGGGTATCAGCTGGAGCCTTAAAGTTCCCTTTTTGGAATTTCCAATGGTAAAGTGACCCCTGTGGTTATAGATTCTTCTAGGTTTCTTGCTCAAATTATAACATCCAATTATTGCTCCTTTTATAAAGCGTTTTTGAATGTTATAAAGAACATTTTCTGATAAATATCTATATCATAAATTTATTAGATCTGGATTCTCTGGTTCAATCGGATTGTTGCAAGTGGCATGTAGAGCTTATGACTTAAGTTCCTCAACTAAATTTTTGCGATTGTTTTCTTGTAGCGTGGAAATCAAGTTCTGGTGACTTCCTTAGACTTGTCTAAGAATATTAGAAATGTAGTTTTGGAACTTGCTGCGAAAACGAGGAAAAATGAGTTTCGAGCTGATTAGCAACATCTAACAGGAGATTTATTTTTATTTCTTTGCATTTGCAACAACTCCAAAGCTTCATTACCCGTTTTTTAGTTTTATAAACCAGCCAACATGATATATAGTTTCAACATTCAAATTTATAGAAATGAATTTGTGTAAGTCATCATTTGAATGCAAATTTCTACAATCAAATTAAAGATCCTGAAACGTGAATGAGTTTTACTTAAATTACCAATTCATCATGCCAGTCAAAGACTAAGATTTTTAGTTAAACCATTGAGTTCTTTGATACACTTGATATAAGAACCGATAGCATTAAACTGACTTCGTACATGAATTTCAGCCTTTCTAAACCGTCTAGATGGCATAAGAAAATTGGTTCGTCTGTCTTTCAATGGAACACAACTGCGCTTAACTTGACCCATTGGAACTAAGAGCAATGGGCCTAAAGTGACCATCAAAATAACATCTTCCTTCTTGAAGTTAATTGCACTGGGCTTAGTGGGCCGACCAAAACCATCTCAAGAAGTGAAACTGAACTCGCCAACATATCTTAGCAGATAGCCCGAGTCGTACATTTTGCAACATATCTTAGCTGCTTCTTGGTTTAGGCTTGCACTTCTAGATCCAACAAATGAGATCTTTGATATATAGTATATGAAGATAGGAATTGAGTTGTAGGTAACTTGTTAACTGGAAAAGTTCATGGTGGCCTAGATCATCTTATAGAATTTGGTTTTGGGAGTGGGTGAGGCAATGCTTCAACATAACCTTAGATGTCTGGTAGAGCTACTGAACTCTGTGATGATAAAAAGTCTTGTTCTACAACCTTGGGTGCTAGTCCTGACTTCAGCATTTGTACATGGTAAGATGATGAGGCTGATCTTTGGTGTGAGATGTGAAGATATGCATACCTGTGATCTATATGTTCAGTTTGCCACATAATTAACTAAGGAGCCTTATGCCTATATTTATAATTCTTTGGGATCATCAACTCCTTGTAGGAGGTGTCAAGCTTTGAGATGAATATGGGGCATTATGAGCTTATCGCGCTTGACGTCTCTCAAGTCACATAGCATGCCACAGTAGAGTGGCTTGCTGGCTGCTTCTGTGGATCCTATATGTTCTCTTGAAACTATTGTTGGTCTCACTCTCATATGTTGAAAACCAATTTTGTGCAAAATTTCATTAGCTAAAGCGATTGAGAAATAGACTGGAGGCTAGATTTTCTTTTTGAAAGTAGCTGGAGGCTGATGGTTCTCTCTAAGGTTGTGCTTGATCTTTTGCCTACTTATGAAGCTTCTCCTTGAAATCTCTGCACCATTAATCCAAAAACCATCAAGGTCTGGAGTACTGGATAGGTGAGCGCAAAATTGGTACTAGATTGTAGATAATAACAGAATTCTCACTGTTAAGATGGTTGTGGCAGAGGGGGGAAGGTGATGTGAGACAAAAGTGGAAAACGAATATCTTCTCTATTTTGGGCGTAAGCAAGGTAGTCTGAAGACTCTGAAACGGTGAGTGAACTGCTGTTGCTTCCGGTTCTCGGTTCATTGGTGGTTGGGCCAACTCAACCGGTGAGGTCAGCATGTGATAAATTATGTTTTCGAATCTTCTATGAAAAATCAAGAAAAAGTAAGAATTTTCTCCTGCAACATGTCCCAAGAACCTCGAACCTGCTGGCTGACAGTTTGGCTAAATGGGCTACCAAGTCCTCCACTTCATGCTACCAATGGAATGTATGCCCGGCATTCGCCTCCGCCATATATGGAGGCGAATTAAGGGCAAATGATGTGTGTCCTGGTCACCATGAGCCTGCAACCCTAGAGCAGGATGAATAGATGAATTCCGGTGACTTCAAAAAAAAAGGGAAAAAAAAGGAAAAGTAATCATTTCAAGGAGATATCAGATCGATCGAAAACTGCATTTGTATGCCTAATTACTGTGGAAGAGAAAAGGGGGATGAGAACATGGAAAGAGCATGTATGAATAAACATAAGATTGGATCCAGGGGTCAAGGTATATATATGGCCAAGAACTGATCGGCTGGAGAAACTAGGACTGGTTCATTAGTTCAACTGGTCAGTTGACTGGATTTGTCCAGCTTAAAGTCATTCAGGTTTGCGAGTGAACCGAACCATCCTAGTCATGAGTTCCCGGTTCAACTGGCCGTTTTGGTTCAGTTTGGTTCGGTTATGACCCTGAGCATAACCCAGTGATTTGGAAAGACTGTGTATGTAGTTTTGCTAAATTAAATAATATTTTTCATGTTTCCTTTTTTCTCAAATATTATCTAGAAATATTGTTTGAATCGACTTTGGGTTAGCTTACTTTCCAACATACTTGTTCATGTGGCAAGGCACCTTGATGTCAAGATGTATTGACGCCACATAACTTTTTATTATTTCAGTTCAATTTGTTTAATATGATATACATATAGTTTGTTTTATTATAAATATTTCCCCCTTATGTATATGTATCTTATGATTATTGTTAAGAGTATCTATGTATTTAGTCCCACATTGGAGTGTACAAAACTGTTACTCTGACTGCACTCCTATTTATAAGCATCTTGTAATCACCAACTAATCATCTTAATATAATGCCAGTTGCCATCTTACATGGTATGAGAGCAGGAATAGTCCTATCATGTTGGTTGGCTCTTTTGACCACTATGCTCATAGATGGTTATATTCAATGGACTATTGATTCTGGTGCTTCCTCTTAAATATGTGGAGTTGTATGTATATTTGATGAGATGACAAAGCCTATACGTATACCACTAAGTATGCTTATTGATGGCTCTTGATCAATTGTTGAAGGCATCAAAACGATTGGTTGTTCTTCCCAACCCTTCTCCATCCTAGGCTCCTCCCTAGGAAAGTAGCTCGACTCTTCCGATCATTGTGCCCACACGTGGCCATACTCGATGAATCATTGATTCTAGTGCTTCCTCTCAATTGTGTCAAAATGTATCTATCTTTGGTAGATAAAGTTTACAAGTATACCACCAGTCATGCTTGTTGATGGCTCCAGATCAACAGTTGAAAACCTAGACCTCTCTATCTTTGCCTTCAACTGTCTTTGTTCCCAAATTTTCTGTCTATTTATTATCAGTTAGCAAGTTGGTTCGCCATAAGCAATGCTGTTTCACCTTTCTGTCTGACTATTGCTTTTATGCAAAATCTTCACACAAGGATGATGATTAATGGGGGTTATGAAGGTCCTAATGGACTATACTATGTGGATAACACTATGAAGACAATTGCTATTGCTCTCTACCTGTTTGGCTTCTCATTGACACTCTTGACTTGGCCATCCCGGCCTTGCTAAATTTATATTTTATTTCCAATTATCTCTAACACTTTTCTTGAATGTGCAATGTGTGCCAAATGGGAAAAGAACCTCGTGTGTCTTTTCCTGAATAAGTATCTTTATCCAGTAATGCACACTTTGATCTAATACATTATGCTGCGTGGGGCCCATGCAAGCTTCCTAGTCTCGTGTGTCTTTTCCTGAATAAGTATCATTATCCAATAATGCACACTTTGATCTAATACATTATGCTGTGTGGAGCCCCTGCAAGATTCCTAGTGATTTTGGTTACAAATGCATCATCTCTTTTATTGATGACCTCTCTAGACTCACGTCATCATTTTTACTCAAAGATCGCCTAGAAGTTTTTTCTTCTTCCATAATTAAGTTTATCTTTGCTAAAATTAAGATCCAGTTTGACTCCTTTGCAAGAATTCTCTGAACCGACAATGCCCTTGAATTTGCCAACATGATCTCACCACTTTCTGCAGAGGCCAAGGAACTATCCACCAAACATCGCGCTCCTACACCCCTTATCGAAATTGTATCGTTGAAACTTGAAGCCGTCATCTTTTAGATTTATCTTGATCTATTATAGTTCATCTTGTGTTCACAAACATTTTTGAAAAGCTCCTCATATCATTCTCTTATGATAAATCGGATGTCGTCCCTTATTCTAAAAACAAAGTTTATTTTTCCATCCTATACCCCACGAATGAATCCTTTACTTTTACCACGCTGAATTTTTGGCTGAACATGCTTTGCCAAAGTTAAAGCCCTAGCCATAACAAGTCCTCTCCCCGTACCACTAAATGCATCCTCCTTGGTTATTCCCTAATGGAAAGAGCATTAGTGTTGTGATCATGTTAAACGCAAGTGGATTGTCAATCCCGATGTGGTCTTTTTGAAACCACACCGTACTACTTCGAGAAGGGAAATCTGTCCCCAGATCTCTTGACTGCACAGTCTCCTATCCCATTACCTATATATGTGCTTGTGCATTGAGGAGTGTAGATACACCACTAGGAAGCCCCTACAAGTGTGTCAAGGTTGCCAACATTGGACGATAGAGTTTATGCCCTTCTTAACGCGTTGCCTCCATGTAGAGATCCTCCCAGTCAAAGTTTGATAATGTAGTGAATATGGTATTATTGTCCTACTTGTATACATTGGTGGCATTCATTCATCTGGCAGTGGTTTTAAAGGCATTCGTAAAAACATGCAATATTTAGGTAAGCATTTTTAATACTAAAGATCTTGGAAAAATTACAATATTTTTTGGGTTTTAAGATTCTCGTACTACATCTGCTATAAGCCTATCCCGACAAAAATATTTTCTTGATCTTCTCAATGACACTAGTACTCCCTAGAGTTGAACTGACAAAAACATCTCTCAACGCCAATATTGCTTAATACAATGATTCCTCTTTGGCCTTCTCTGATTATCAGAGGTACAATAAGATGATGGGCAAAGTCATATATCTTGCTGCGATCCGTCCTGACATTACTACAACCATGGGATTCTTGAGTTGCTACCTTGACAAACCTAAGACAATGTCATTGGAATGCCTTGTGCGACATTCTTCAATATCTTCTCTAATCCAAACTATTTTGGAAGGAAGATTGACAGGAAATCGACATTTGGATTCAGTATCTTTGTTGGTGACAAACTGGTTGCATGATGCGGCAAAAAGCAGGTTGTTGTTGCTCGTCTAGTGTAGATGCTGAGCATAGGGCATTGGTTCATATTGCTTGTGAAATAACCTGGGTTCAAAACTTCCTTTCTAAACTTGGCTTGAATCCCTAAGTTCCTATGCCTATATACCATGACAATGCTGAAGCTATGTTTATCACCAATAATCTAGTTTTTTACAAAAGGACCAAGCACATTAGAGTTGTCTCTTACTTCGCACGAGAAGCCATACATGCCAAGACAACACCTCGTTTACAAGATTACATGAGATTTTCTTTCCAAACCTTATGAGTAAGAAAGTATTTACTACTTTAGTTGACAAGCTAGCTAGGTATGACTCTATCTGTGCCTAGCTTGAGGGGGAGTGTCAAAAGTATATATGTATTGTCCTATATATAGTACCCATGGAAGAAAAAGGCGCACCTCGATGCTTCAAAGGTGTACGCTTTGAGGCGAGGCGACCCCTAATGCGCCCCGAGGCGTGCGCCTCATTTTGGCGAGGCGTAAAAAAGGCGTTGGGGCGTTTCCGATGCGTAAGCCTCAATTTAAGCCTCATATGCACATGTATAATCTATATATATGTGTAAATATACATATATATATGTATCTAAACATGCATTTTTTGAGTATAATCTATATATGGGAGTATATATGCATATATATGTATCTAAATATGTATATTTGTGTTTATATATATGTATTTGTGCATGTATCTATAATGTATATGCATATACATATAACAACACACATGGTATAGATTTACATGTATATATTTGTCGGAATCAGGTAAGTATATTCCGACTTCCTCCTAAAAATATAGGAGGTCAAGAGTTACATATGGCCCTCCACTATACATCAAAAGGAGAACAACTCACTCTCCTAATAATACATAATGTAAGATTAGAGCTCATGACTTTTGCTACAACAAATAACATGTCAACCACTACATGTATATATTTGTGCATGTATGCGCATATGTATATAATTGTCAAGGTGTGTAAAGATTTACATGTATATATGTCTATATGTGTATTCTTTTTTATATTGGGCGTACTTGCATATGTTTATCTGTATATGTCATGAACATGTATACAAATATTGACATGTATTTATATCTATATGTATATAATTTCTTAAAAGTGTATACTTGTGTATACCTATGTGAATGTACATATTTGTGTATTACATATATATGTATGTATATTAATAATAACACATATATATGTATACACACAAATGTGTGTGTATATATATATATATATTATATATATATATATATATATATATATATATATAGAGAGAGAGAGAGAGAGAGAGTCAGGCTAGAATACACTCGAGTATACGGATCGCACGAATACACTCAAGTGTGTTTGCCTATCAAGATTATTTAAAAAAAAAATGTAAACCGTTGATCTTCACCGTCATACTATAACTAGGCTACATACAAATTTTGAGCCCATTTGGATGAGTGTAAGTCACTCATCCAAGGGAAACAAAATCGACGCGTGAAACTAATTTGAAATGCATAATTTTTGTGGTCTTCATAATCATAACATGAGCTATACATATCCAAATGTGCTCAAATTTTGCGTATGAGTTGTTCACAAGATGTTTAAGAAGATCAATGGATTAGATTTTCAAAAAAAAATATTGCATCATGAAAACTACTTGAGTGTATTCCGCTCCGGATACACTCGAGTGTATTCTAGCCTGACTCTATATATATATATACCTATGTGAATGTACATACTTGTATGTACATATTTGTGTATTACATATATATGTATGTATATTAATAATAACACATATATATGTATACACACAAATGTGTGTGTGTGTGTATATATATATATATATATATATAGAGTCAGGCTAGAATCATAGTAACAAAACTCTCCGAATTTTACAAAAAATTGACGATTTTTTTGCGATTTTATAGGCTCCCAAATATTCACCACAATTAATACGTCACTCGCCGATTTTTCACGATTTTTCTCGCTTTTTCGCAATTTATACGATTTTTCACGATTGTTCGTGACTTTTCACGTTTTTTCACGGTTTTTCTCTTTTAACTCGTTTGCTCTTTTTTTACCAAACCATGTACATAAAAATTCCTAATATACACTAAACCTAACTCTCCCAATAGTCGATTGTTATTATTCAACCATTCTATAATTCTTTTCCTACTTTTTTCACTAAATAAGATTGTATGTATAGTGACCTTAATAGTTACATGTGTATCTATTATGTATGTATATATACAAACATCTGTATATATATGTATATAGATATACACATATATGTATATATATACTTATATGTAGATATATACATGTATGTATATATGTGTATAGATAAGTATATATATGTATATATATATAACCGACTTATTCTCGATTATTTCCGATTAGTTGACCGAACTTTGACCGAAATATATCGACTTCTTTACGATTTTTTTCCAATTTTTTCCGAAGTCCGGTTTTTTCCGGCCAGCCGAAAAGTTGCCGAATCCCGAACTTGTCACCATGGCTAGAATAAACTCGAGTGTATTCAGAGCAGAATACACTCAAGTAGTTTTTCATGATGCAATATTTTTTTTTAAATCTAATCCGTTGATCTTCTTAAACATCTTGTGAATAGCTCATACAAAATTTGAGCACATTTGGACATTTGTAAGTCATGCTATAAAGACCGCAAAAATTATGCATTTCAAATTAGTTTCGCGCGTCGATTTTGTTGCCCTTGGATGAGTGACTTACACTCATCCAAATGGGCTCAAAATTTATATGTAGCCTAGTTATAGTATGACAGTGAAGATCATTGGTTTACATTTTGCAAAAAAATAGTCTTGATATACAAACATACTTGAGTGTATTCGTGCGATTTGTACACTCGAGTGTATTCTAGCCTGACTCATATAGATTCAGGCTAGAATACACTCGAGTGTATTCAGAGCAGAATACACTCAAGTAGTTTTTCATGATGTAATATTTTTTTCAAAAATCTAATCCGTTGATCTTCTTAAACATCTTGTGAATAGCTCATATACAAAATTTGAGCACATTTGGACATTTGTAAGTCATGTTATAAAGACCGCAAAAATTATGCATTTCAAATTAGTTTTGCGCGTCGATTTTGTTGCCCTTGGATGAGTGACTTACACTCATCCAAATGGGCTCAAAATTTATATGTAGCCTAGTTATAGTATGACAGTGAAGATCAATGGTTTACATTTTGCAAAAAAACTGTCTTGATATACAAACATACTTGAGTGTATTCGTGCAATCTGTACACTCGAGTGTATTCTAGCCTGACTCATATAGAGTCAGGCTAGAATACACTCGAGTGTATTCGGAGCAGAATACACTCAAGTAGTTTTTCATGATGCAATATTTTTTTTCAAAAATCTAATCAGTGGATCTTCTTAAACATCTTGTGAATAGCTCATATACAAAATTTGAGCACATTTGGTTTGTAAATCATGTTATAAAGACCGTAAAAATTGTGCATTTCAAATTAGTTTCGCGCGTCGATTTTGTTGCCCTTGGATGAGACACTCATCCAAATGGGCTTAAAATTTATATGTAGCCTAGTTATAGTATGACAGTGAAGATCAATGGTTTACATTTTGCAAAAAAAGTCTTGATATACAAACATCTTGAATGTATTCGTGCGATTTGTACACTCGAGTGTATTCGGAGCAGAATACACTCAAGTAGTTTTTCATGATGCAATATTTTTTTCAAAAATCTAATCCGTTGATCTTCTTAAACATCTTGTGAATAGCTCATATACAAAATTTGAGCACATTTGGACATTTGTAAGTCATGTTATAAAGACCGCAAAAATTATGCATTTCAAATTAGTTTCGCGCGTCGATTTTGTTGCCCTTGGATGAGTGACTTACACTCATCCAAATAGGCTCAAAATTTATATGTAGCCTAGTTATAGTATGACAGTGAAGATTAATGGTTTACATTTTGCAAAAAAATAGTCTTGATATACAAACATACTTGAGTGTATTCGTGCGATATGTACACTCGAGTTTATTCTAGCTTGACTCATATAGACTCAGGCTAGAATACACTCGAGTGTATTTGGAGCAGAATACACTCAAGTAGTTTTTCATGATGCAATATTTTTTTCAAAAATCTAATCCGTTGATCTTCTTAAGCATCTTGTGAATAGCTTATATACAAAATTTGAGCACATTTGGTTTGTAAGTCATGTTATAAAGACCGCAAAAATTATGCATTTCAAATTAGTTTTGCGCGTCAATTTTGTTGCCCTTGGATGAGTGACTTACACTCATCCAAATGGGCTCAAAATTTATATGTAGCCTAGTTATAGTATGACAGTGAAGAATAATGGTTTACATTTTGCAAAAAAATAGTCTTGATGTACAAACATACTTGAGTGTATTCTTGCGATCTGTACACTCGAGTGTATTCTAGCCTGACTCTCTCTCTATATATATGTGTGTGTGTGTGTGTCTATATATATATATTTGTGTGTGTGTGTGTCTATATATATAGATAGATATATAGACACACACATATAGCGATCCAGTGAGAAACATCCTACGGTGAGAGCATGAGAGGCATTTGAATAACTACAAATTCGGAATTATTTTTAAAATCCCACCGTATAGATGGAAAAAGTATCATTTCGTTTACCTTCTCACAAAAAAATCATTGCAATCAGACATTGTTTGCATGTCCATATGTACAATATACACTTTTTACATCCAACGGTCAGCCTGAAATTTAATATAGAGCGTCGAAAAGTATTTGTTGTTGTGAATGATCTACAAATTGGATGGTGATAAAATTTTGTAGGAAGGTAAATATTAAGGTATACTTGTAATCTATACGGTTGAATTATGAAAAATTGTTCTATGTGGAGAGTTATTCAAATGCCTCTCATGCTCTCACCAAGATTTGTTTCTCACTGGATCGTTGTCATATATATATATATATATATATATATATATATATATATCAGGCTAGAATACACTCGAGTGTACAGATCGCATGGATACACTCAAGTGTGTTTGCATATCAAGACTATTTTTTGCAAGATGTAAACCATTGATCTTCATTGTCATACTATAATTAAGCTACATACAAATTTTGTGCCCATTTGGATGAATGTAAGTCACTCATCCGAGGGCAACAAAATCGACGCACGAAACTAATTTGAAATGCATAATTTTTGCCGTTTTTATAACATGACCTTTAAATGTCCAAATGTGCTCAATTATTTTATGAGTTATTCACAAGATGATTAAGAAGATCAATGGATTAGATTTTTGAAAAAAATATTGCATCATGAAAAACTACTTGAGTGTATTCTAGCATGATATATATATATAGTAAAAGTGAAATAGAATCGATTCTACGTAGAATTGACTTTTTTAATCCCTGTAATTATCAAATTTTTTTTAATGAAAAAGTAAATATATAGTGTTGATCTATGCTGAAGTGATGAGATAGATACCTCAAAAAAATTGAGCTCATTTGGATACCTATAACCCTTGTATCTTAACATAGCAAAAATTGAAGGTATGAAACTAATTAAAATGCTGATTTTGAACACATTAGATTGATGACCTAAAAGTATCCAAATGAGTTGGAAATTAGTTTATAGCTAATTCATAAGGTTAAAAATGAGATCCTACGGTTGGATTATATATGTATTTGATCCAAGATGATAAACTATTGAGTTCTATTTGTGCTCTAATAGAACTAGTTCTAGCCTAGTCTGACGCTCTCTCTCTCTCTATACACACACACACACACATACTCGCCTCATGCCTTTTTCAACCTTGATAGTACCACTGTAGGGAGCATACTTGTTAAGGCGGCAAGGCGACACGGCGTTGGGGCTGGACGCCTTGCGCCAAGGCGCGACCTTTAAAAAAATTTTATGTATATATTTTATGTATATATACATGTGTCATGGTTTTCCCCCACTCATACACACACATTGTATAGTTATATATGTAGTTACATATTTATAGTCGATCTCCCCATATATATATATTTTATTGTATGAAAAAATAACCAATTACATTTCTAATATATTATCATTGACAATAATGTCAAGGACACAAAAAGAATTATTGTAAAGAATGTACGAGAGTGATCAACAAATAAATATATATTTATTGTCATACATAGCTACAAGTATTAAGCAATGTAATCACTATCCTTCATAGCATAGCTACTTAGTACAATCTGAATTGAAGGTGCAAACTAAGAAAAATCAAATGTGTACTAAGAGTATTAGATCCAGCCAAACAAAAAAAGAGTATTAGATCCAGTCAAACCCAAAAAAGAGTATTAGATCCAATTAAAAGTGATATTTGACACATAAAATAGGCAACACTATTAATTTTGAACATTGGTGTAGCCATATCAAACATTAAAATAAGTGAATATACAACCAGACCCACAAAACTAGGTCACTGTAGCATTATAAATAAAGCGTCCTCGCCTAGGCGTAGCCCTGGGGCGCCTTGCCGCTTAGGCGGCCGCCTAGGCGAGCGCCTTGACAAGTATGGTGGGGAGCATTGGAATGTCACTTATAAACACCTCATAATCACTAATTATTCATCTGGATATAATATTATATGCATTGGTATATACATCTATATTATAAGTGGTTCTGAAAATAAGCACCAAGACAAACCCCAACAACAAAAATACTCAAGTCGTAGACAGGATGATACTACTGTACCCCCCCCCCCCCCCCAAAAAAAAAAAAAAAAAAAAAACACAAATGTACACCCCTATTTATAAGTACCTCATAATGGCCAGTTATTCATCTTAATAGAATCTCATTACCACCTTACATTTACATAGGTGTATGCATCTACATCAATGATGTTTCTAATATTAGGCATAAGACAAACCCTAACAACAAAATATATACAAGCCGTAGACAAATACTTATAATATTATAATATCAATAATGAGAAGCCGTAACAATAGATGAATTAGGCTTGTAGGATGGTGATGTAGGACAAGCTCCGACTCTACGCACTTACGAGCACAAATGTTTCACCAAGTTGTTAGTTAGGCTTTACTTATGTGATTTTATGATATCTTATCCTTGTTTTGGACTTTTATACACTCAAGTGGTTTGGTCCCACTTTGGCTACCACCAATTTAGTTTTTCTTTTAGAAGCCTATACAAAGGATCAATTGGGTCATTGTTTAGACATAATTGATGAATGCGACTTATTCCCTTTTAGTTATTTCACCTGCGTTTATTACTAGTTCAGTAGATTTACATTAGACGGATAATAATCTTTAGTTATAATATATGATCTTACAAAGGAATATATTACCCATATATGGTTGAGAATCCAGAAGAAACTCAAGACACATAAAAGTCAAGGCACACCTCATTAGTGCGCCTTAACTCCTAGGTGGCCGCCTAGGCACATGCCTCAACAAGTATGCTTTATTGAGGAAGCAATGTTTACCTATATGGGGCGGGATCTATGATGAATGAATTTTTGTGAGTTCTAGTTCTAAACAATTAATACTTATTGTATAGGCTCAATTATTTCAAGTCACATACTTAGATTAGATTTGCATAGTATAATGCTCATTAATGTGGAAGAAGAGGCTACCCTAGAAAGGTTTATTCTCTACTTTTGGTACTAGTCTATGGATGAGAAAAGTGTGTATACAATGGAATATTTATATAATAAATGTAAGGTATTATCTAGAATTTATTTGGTATGAGTATAGGTCTCAAGTGTGCCTTTGAGAACACATGTTAATCGGTATAATGCCGTCCGCCATTGATAACATTTTGATGAATGCTAGTCTGTGATTTCCAGTTTGATCTGATTATCCTTTCCAGTAGCGGCTAATTACCCTAATATCTTTAAAAGTAAGCTAGATCAAATCAGTCTTTACCAATGGGCAAAGCTCGTAGGGAATGATGAAAAAGAATATTATTTATCTGGAAAATGGTGGTTTTGGTGGTGGTAGCAATAACAAATAGAATGTTGGGAGACCTGACTTGTATTATAGACAGAAGTTGTTTATTTATATAAGTATGGGGGGCAGCCAATAAATCCATTTAGACAAGGTGGGACTATACCCAAGGCATGCGTACAACTTACACAACTTTTATGTATACTAACACTTCCTCTAACTGGTGCTTACGTTTCATGGACACCTAGCTTGTTGCACAGAAACTGGACTTAACATCCATCTAGGGACTTGGTGAAGAAATCTTCAAGCTGGTCTTCACATTTGGCTAGAGTAAGCTTTCATCAACTGCTCTTAAAGCTTCTCAAATATGAAAAGACAGTCTACCTTCTCGTGTTTTGTCCTTTCAAGTAAGATCGAGAATATTCATGCTGCAACTTGATTACCGCATCTTGATTCCATTGTGTCCCAGTTTTTTCCAAAAAAATATTGACCCAGATGAGTTCACTAGTAATATGGGCCATGGTTCTGTACTCAGAAATTTGGTAACAACTGGCTGCCTTTTTTCTTTTCAATATACAAAATTGTTTCCTATGAAAATACAGTATCCAGATATAGACAATCAATAATTGAGCTAGGACAATCAACATTGGAGAAACCTTGTGCTGACAACTGCATGCGACATGTATCAAGGATGACTTTTCATGAAGTCTTTTTCAGATAGGGAAGAACCTGCGTGACTGCTTCTATATGACATGTACCTAGCCTCTCCATGAATTGACTCACTATACTCGTAACAAAAGAGATATCAGGTTGGGTGACTACTAGATAGTTGAGTTTCGCTGTGAGTGTATCTCTATGGGTCTTGAAGTAACCTGCAGTGATCCTAGTGTTGTTTGACTTTTGGATTTATTGGTGTATAAACGGGTTTTGCTCCCAGCATGCATGTTTCTTCGAGGATTTCAAGAGTGTACTTTTTCTGATAAATAAAATTTCATCTTTATATCTTGCCACCTCAATGCCAAGCAAGTATTACAGGTGCCCTAGGTATGAAGACTATATTTATAAAGAGCTTGCCTGAATTTCTTGAAGTATGCCCTAGGTACTTGCTTCAGACAACATAGATTTATGGAGCCTGTTGGCTAAATGAGTCTTCCCTTGAGAAATAAACGGAAGAGGTTGCTCGATGTATATTTCTTCAGATAACTCACTCTCAAGAAAGTATTTTGATATGTAATTGATGCAAAGGCCAAGTGAATTATGCTAAAAGAGACATGACACCATTACATATGTCAATCTGGCCACATGATAGGTCTCTAGCCTCTAGGTAATCCGCACTGTAGACCTAACTATAGCCTTCTGTGACAAGACGTGCTTGCCATAACTCCAGGCAGCCATCCAAACTTACTCAGAAAAAGACCCACCTAACCCATAACAGACTTCTCAAGTGGTTTGGGAATAAGGGACTATATCTAGTTGTCCCTCAAAGCAGCCATCTTCTCCATCGCAGTCACCACCCTGGATGACTCGGGGCCTCAGATGCTGAGGTGGGAATGGAAACCAGGGAATGAAGACACAAAGCAAAATCAGGAGGAGATAGGTGATCATAAGATACAAAATTTGGAATGGGCTGAAAAAGACAAGACTCCTTGCTTTTCCATAGGGAAATAGGCAAGTTGCCAATATTGCTTGTTTCCATCAGATTCGTAGGCTGAGTGACAATTTCAGGATGGTCTAAAACTTGCATTGTCCTTCATAGTACCTATAGCATGAGTTCTCTTTTGACATGTGTAAACCTGTGTAATGGGAGGACGAATGTGTGAGCTGACCTCCAATTGTGTGATGAGTGAACAATTGGAAAACCTCGAACTTTAGAATCTGTGACAAACGATGACTGAACTGACTCGATGCCAACTGGAAGAGGCAAAGACTTGCCAACCTCTTTAAAAGTTTGGGAGTCACCAAGTTTGGTGTATCCTAAAAAAAAAAGGTTAAGATCAACTCAGATAAAGAAGCGACTCCTGAACCCACCGGTCGGGTTCTTGGTGCTGATGCTCTGTCGACAATAATATCTAATACCCCGTTTGGACTTTTTAATAGTCCAAACTTATAGATCTAGTAGACTTGTGATTAACTTATCCCCAGCACCATCTAAGATATGGACAAAACACAAACAGCCAAGGACTATGGGCTTTACATTGTACAATGGCTGTTTGGGATGCAGGACATTGAAGTAAATTTGATTTGTAAAACAGATGATGGTATGCAGTTAATCAAATAGGTGTTGCCAAGCATGACACCTCCCCGTAAGTCTTTGAGTGCATGCATGTGAAGAAGCAATCTATGGGCAGTTTCAATGATGTAGTGGTTCTTTCGTTCTGCTACTCCCATCTTGTTGGGGGGTATGTAGGCATGCATGATGCTGGTAGATGCTGCCGCGAGACCTGAAAAACTGGGTGAGTTTGTGACTGAAGTATTGTCGGGCTTTTTTACTGCAGAGTAGGGGTGGGCATAGTTCGGTTTGATTTGGTACAAACTGAACCATACATATTGGTTTGTAAATATTTCAAATCAAACCTAATAGTTAACTAGTCCAAAACAAACCAAACCAAACCAAACCGGCTTGTTCTTATGTAGTTTAGTTTGGTTTGGTTTCAAAGTATCACATGAGAAACTATGAGGTTGTTTATTAGACATTTCATGGACGATTTTAACCATTTGTCCTCATCTTTATTAAGATACTAAACAATACAGCTGACTTCAAATAAGTGTAGTTTAACAATGGGGGATGTTAAAACATATATCGAAATATGCAGCAATATAATCCAACTAACTTCAAATAAATATGTAGCATACTGCTTAATTGCGTTTTTTGGTTTAGACCTTTGTGTTATCTGTTTAATGTTAGTTTAACATATTATGATAGTCAAACTTATTAATTACCGTGTGATTAAGTTTGACGAGTAATTTCTGTTATTTAGGATACAGCTACACCACTTGAGAGTTTTCATCTATTAAAGTGAGTCAAGTGATAAATTACTTATGCCCAAGTTTTCATGGGATATGATAAGATCTCATACATCAGAATCAATAATATGTATTAGAGTCTGGTTAATTTAGTTAATTATGTTATTTGAGTCTTATTTCTATATGGGGCCAAGTGTGTCTTTGCCCATTAGGGTTTAGTCTAAAGTTTATATGCTTCCCCCTTTTCCTATATAAAGGAGGGGGATTCCTCTTATCTAATGTATCATATAACCAAGGTTGAAAAAGGCGTGAGGCGTAACGAGGCGTTTTTGTCTTGGCAAGGCGAGGCGTAAGCCTCAGAATGTACCGAGGCGTTCATATTATATATATATATATATATATATATATGTGTGTGTGTGTGTGTGTGTGTGTGTGTGTGTTATATGTATATATGTTATATACTTATATATGTATATATGTATATATATGTATACACACACATATATATATACATATAGATATATATACATGTAACTCCATCACATACACACATAAACATATATTTATTATATATATACATACTATATATATATATACACAAACACACATATATATATTATATATATGCACATGTATATACAATGTATATACATATCTATATATATTGTGACATATATATACAGACATACATACATACACACACACACATTGACACACATATATATATATAATTATATATGCATATGTATGTTTCTATATGTAATTATGTATCATATATGTATATATAATATATGTCTATATATACAAGTTATATATATATATATATATATATATATATATATATATATATATAAGTATATATAATATATGTCTATAAGTACAAAAAAATCATCAGATTTAGGTGGAAGACTGAGGCTTACGCCTCACTTACGCCTCAGCGCCTTTTTGCGCCTCTTGAAAAATGAGGCGTCCGCCTCTGCAAAAGTGACTGAGGCTTAAGCCTCGGGGCGTCCCTGAGTGCGCCTCGCCTCGAGGCGTACGCCTCTAGCGCCTCAGGGCGCGCCTTTTTTTCCATGCATATAACCTTCTTTTACTTTACAACATGGTATCAAAGCAGTGATCCAACCCGAATCCTAGAAGAGACAGAAAGATTTTCCTCCGCTTGCGGGCGACAACCTCCCTTCTTGGCTTGGCCGCCCGCCGTGCATCACTCCAGCCTCCATGGTCATATGTTCTCTTCTATCTCTACCACCACTGTATCTACTTCTCTCCCTGCCGCTGAAACCACTTCCTCTGCCGCTGAAACCACCTACACCGTGCCTGCTTTACCTTGTATTCACGTCTCCGTTGCCCTCTATTGATCGAAGAGCCTCGTCTGCAAGCAAACAAGCCACTCCACTGCAAACATCCTCTTCGTCAAACTCCTCATGCTTCAAACTCCCTTTCTTCTCGTCAAAATCTCCCACTTCTACTTCCACCTCAAACCGCCGTCCGTGGCAATCTCTCCGGAACTTCTTTGAAACTCGACTCTATTTCGGAGGAGCTTCTAATTGTAACTTCTCCTGAAGTCGAACTACTCGCTGCAACTTCTTCGGAACGCTAAAGACGAACAACTCATTTAAATCAGGGCAATCTCCCCACTACTATACAATAGACTGCCAGTAAAACATGTACCTCTGCAGTTTGTAGACGCAAAGCAAAAGCTTGGACGGTGTTTAGAGTGATGGGCAATAATACATGTATCGTCACCGGTGTAAAACTCAATCAGGTTCCACAAATATTGTCTACTCCAACCTTTTTCTTAGGAACATTTCTCTGGGAAGCTGTTTGTAGAACTTTATTGATGCATTTCTTCAAATCACATCGGAGATTTAGTTAATTCTATTCTTCTGTTTAATGGCGTTTATGAAAATTTGTGCTCAATTTTCCTCTGGAAAATCATTGTAGACCTTTTGTTTGAGGGCTTTGTCTGCAAGCCCCTGCGAGGGGCATCCTCCCCTCAACTCATGCCCGCTGAGGGGCAATGCGACCCCCTACTTGGGGGGGGGGGGCATCCCCCAAACCCCCCGACAGTGCGACGACCTATATTTTTCTCTGAAGCGCTTCATTATCATTGTCCGCCCCAACCACTTTTGGTTCTTTTCGTGGTTTGTGTGAGGGGGATAAACAGAGGACAAAAGAGATGAGACGAAGAGAGAAAATTTATTCTGCTTCTATCTATGAGGACCATCTTGCTTCTCTCTATATATTTGTAGATCTTTATGCACTTCTTGAAGAGTTTGTGGACTTCTACTGTTGATATTTGCATCTGAAAAGTCTTTTGCTGATTATATGCTTCTTGGAGAACTTACTTTCTGGAGCTTCATATCTACTACTTGCTTAAGCTGATGGTCTTCTATCCGACTACATCGACTCTATTTTCTACTTTTTGTCAGTGCTTTATTTGCATGTTGACATTGTCCGTGCCTTGTGCACGTTGACTTTTTGGACTAGTGAAGCAACACTCTCTAGACTTTTCTACCGTGAACCAACACTCTTTGGACTTGTGAACGAACACTCTGTGGATTTTTCTACTGTGAACCAACACTCTCTGGACTTGTGAACCAACACTCTCTAGACTTCTCTACGGTGAACCAACATTCTTTGGACTGTGATGATAGCGACTGTGATGAAGACTCTGATGCCTTCTCGCTACTGTTTAATACTACTACAGATTTCACATCATTCTGATCAAGAAGTTTCTGCTACATGTTTGCGACCTGCGACATGCTTTATATTTGACCTGCTTGCATAATAGCTTTGTTTATCTACTTGAGGGGGAGTATCTGCGTGATGAATGCTTTATTGTAATCTTGAGGGGGAAATTCTTGTATGGGCTTGGTCTATATCTTTTTTATTTTCTTTCTTTCTTTTTAGTTTGTCTGTCTGTTTACAAGTTGACTTGGATTCTCCCAAGCTTCAACTTGAGGGGGAGTATTAGAGAGTTTGGTTAATTTAGTTAATCATGTTATTTGAATCTATTTGTATATGGGTCCAGGTGTGTCTTGGCCCAGTAGGGCTTAGTCTAAATTCTGTACGCTTCCCCTTTCTCCTATATAGAGGGGGATTCCTCTTATCAAATATATCGTACAACCTTCTTTTACTTTACAACAATATGAATAGGTGATATAGGACATATTAGGCTTTATTATATTTGTTTTTGCTTTATTTTTATATTTAGGGACCTAAGTGCAAATTATCTAGTTAATGTACTTAGTCATAAATGTTTTATGCCTTTCTTTATTTTAGGTTATATTTAATGCCGAATTTTGTGAAATAAGATTTTCTTTCCATTACTTCATGGTCAAGTCATGTAGTGTTATAAAAGCCAGCCTTGGGGCCTTTATCCAGGCAGTTGAATATGAATTGAATTTTGAGAATTGTCGTTTGTCTTCTTCTTTCTTCTTCTTCAAGATGTGTTCCACTGATTCAGCTTTGTTTGAGCTCTAGTCCTGAGCGGAACCCGCATCCGCTTGTGTTTGCGTATCTAACAAGACATGCCCACCCAACTTTTTCTAAATTGGATAATAGAGGAACCGTCTTCCTGAGTTATCTGAAGACATGTTCGCGGCTATGTACATGCAGGGGAGACACATTTACATATGCATTTGGAGGATTTTCAAGGTAGTAGATTGGCATGCTCATATCTAGTAGTAGTTGCACGGTAATAAGCCGAATTGTGAACACATTATCAAATGAATTAGTGAGATGACTCAAGGTACAAGATTAAAAGAAAGTTATGGAATGTAAATGGTGGTAGAGAGATCATTGGCAATGAATTGTTCCTTTTGCCCTAAACAACAATTGTGGAGCCGTCAGCAAGAGTGATATTGATTGAAAGTCTGTTAGTGGTGTGAGTAGATATCAAATGTTGTGTACCAGTATATAGTAGAAACTGAATCAAGAACTCAGGATGACAGATGCTTTGGAGGCGTGAGAGTTATAAGCTGGTGACTCGGTACTTTGGAAAAGAGAGGCAACTAATAGGGAAACATTTTGTAAAGCCTGAGATTGCATCAACGTTATGTACTTCTTATGTGTCAAAGAGACTAAATGTATACTACTCAATACTCATTGTGAACTGTTGAACTGTTGTTCTCCTTTACTGAAGTGCTTCTTGTTGAATTTCCAGCTGATGATGATCGAGTTGTGGACTGTACTAATTGGGCGTTGTGGAGTAGGCGCAGGTTCCTTCTTTTCTGCCACGGACGTGTCTGAAGTGATTAAGGTAAATCAAACCTGGAGAAGAGGGGAGACTCTTGGAGACACCCAGAGCATTAAGGATCGGTGTTGCTTGCTGTTGCTGGCCTGTAGCAATATAATAATGCACTTCTACAGTGCTGCTAAAGTAGTAGCACCCCAGGGGTTGGATCAAGAAGCACCAGTACCGCATGGTTGTTCCCCCTTTGCTTGGATCAAAGTCAAGGGCTTGGAGTGGGACCCTAGGCACCCCATATGGTGGGGAACCCGTTCTAGAAAGCCCATCGGGTAGGGTGCATTGTGAACATAAACATGGGGGTTGTTTATAGAAGATTTGGACAAAAAATATTTTCCCCATTATAGACACTCTGGCCATAAAAAAAACGGATCTTTAAGTCGTTGGGGGTAGGAGAAGAGGTTCCCAAAGCCGTAGATCCACAACAGACCACTAGAGAGGAACAGTAGCTTCTACTGTTCACGTTGTGCTACAATACATCATTGTAGCACAGGGTAGGACTAGCATGATACTGGGAGGACGAAGAAGAGAGGGGCTGGATGGTACCAGTGGCTGGAACAAGGGTTGGGTTAGACAAATCTGTGTGTGAGAGAAGGACTCCTCTATTTTCAAGCATGTTGTTCTGCTACCATTTACCAATAAAGAATAGAATGTTGGTAGGTCGATATGCTGTATTATAAATGGGGGATTGCTTATATATATAGGCAGGGAAGCCACCAATAATCCATCTACTCGAAGTGGGACTAAACCCAAGACGCATGTATGCATGTTCAAGTACAACTAATATGCAACTTGTGCATACTCTTAAGAGGAGGTATGTTCAGGTGATTCCATCTTGAACTACGAAAAGGCGTCTTGGAAGCTGTTCCTATCTTTTTGTATATTTCTTGAGAGTAAGGTAATAGGAATACCATCTCTCTCTAGGAATGATAGGGTGGAAAACTTCTTTGGTCCATGGATTTCCCTCTCTCCTATTCTTAATTGTCAAGGTGGAATGTTGAGACATGTTTTTTTTTAATGGGCTACAGTCCTTTTCTAGCGGTTGCTTAGAATGGCTTGTAGATTTCATGGAACCGGGACTTCAGCAAAATAGGAACCTGGAGGACTCACCAAGCAGAAAGAAGAGGCCAGATCCTTGAGGAGGAATGGTAAGAATATTTGACTAGCAAGGTTACGGGTGAAGTGTGAAGTTAATCAGTTGATTCTCCACTTAGGAGGCTTTTCCGCAGAGTTTGAAAGCTGGATGACTCACACAGGGAAAGAAGATGCCAAATCTTCCACAATGAGGTTGGAAACATAATCCAACTACCAAGGTTATGGAGAAGGATAATAGTTGTTTCATTAGAGTCTCGACATAAGTTGTTATACACTGTAATTTAACCTTCTTGTGGAGAGTTCTGTATGAGTTATATGCTGCTTTTGGATTTGATCCATTATTCTTTGGAGGATAGTACCACACACTCGAGTCTGTGGCTTAATTAAGGGAGATGAAGATGCTGAGTTTATAATGAGGGTGTGGCAGCACTCATGTTTTATAAAAATCAATCTTATATACTGTGGCATCAAGGAGGAAATTCACGAGGATTTCAAGCCTCCATATGATTTTGGACTTGAGCAAACATCAAAGGTGACCTTTGGCTTCAAACAACTGTCTTGGGAGAACGAAATGAAGCAAGAAAAGAAGCAAAACCAGAGATCGTCTGGATTTTTCTACCTCAATGTGACTTGTTAGTTGTTATTCCCTTTTCTTGGGCTAAAACACTTAGTTTAATTAGGGAAGTGGACATGGATAGGGTGATGTTTGTAATTAATTAATGGGTTTGTCTATTGTATTACTTTTTTATTCTCATAGATGCTAGTATGCTATAAAGCATACATGTGCATACAATTCAAGAATAGTGGATATGGGGAGATGTAAATTTACATCGATAAGAATTTGACCATAAAATTTATAGCTATGAGTTAACTTATCGTAAGAATATTAGAGGGGAAATGTACTTATATGTAACACAAATTGTTTAGTCTCCGTTTGTTTACTGATCGCCATAACTGGATTTATCCTGGACTGCCAATAGAAAACAGTTACTGGATAGATACTTTGACCTTTCTGATAGATCCATGTAACTTAGATTTCTATTTTCTTTGATTGTATTGTAGCTGTAACTAATTTTAGAAGTTAATTCAGTGCTAAATTTGGAACTAGTTCATTAGTATAGATTCTGATAGGATGTGTGACCTCTGTTTTCTCCCTGAACAACAAAAATGAACACAAGGATGTCATGAGACCCACAATTTGGTTGGTGACCAGTTGCGAAGTGAACATGTGCTTCATAAGGGCGAGTCCCAGGAGTAGCCATAGAAATTAAGAGCAAGATTGATGAGGTAGACTGAGAGGGAGAGTTTATCTAAGATAATAATATTGAGTAGCAGGCATAGAACATAAAGGAATGGTAGTTGAGTTTAGATTTTGATGTCCAATATCTATTCAGGTAGGTCACACTGAATACTATTCAATTTATGGATGTTAGGGGGGTTGGTTTATAGTTTGACATTATATTGGGAACCAATTCCTTAAGACCCAAAAGTTCAATAATATTCATCTCTCTGGAGCTCCATTTGTTCACTGATGCTAGTATTTATAAGAAAAGACTAGCAACAACATTTAATTGGTTTGAGAGTCTATTTACTTAAGTTGTTATCCTTTTTACTTACTTTGCTTTAGTCTATTTGTAATATGGGCTGACTGTGTCTTGGCTCATTAGGGTTTGTCTTGTGTCTGTATGATTTCTTCTTATCCTATTTATAGGAAAGGGTGGCTGTCTCCTATCAAGAAGAAAAACTCTACACAAAGGAAATTCTCCCACTAACATCGTTTTCCACATGGTATTAGAGCAGCCGGTCCTGCGTTGCCTCTAACCTTGAGAGAGAGAGAGAGAGAGTACAAAAGAGAGAAGCCTTCCCTTGCGGGCGGCCGCCACCGCTAGGTGCTGCTTGGCTTCCCGCATGGATGCTCTACCCCTGTATCTTTTAGGAGTGTCTCCATGAAGCTATCTCCATCTTCGAGAACAATAACAAAAATCATCTTGAAGTTGTTTCTTGCTATGGTGCCGCTGTCAAGACCTTTTTTGCCTCCGTCATTGATGTTGTAGCCGCCTTTTGTCTTTCATGTTGCCGTCGCCATTATTGCTCGCTTGGAGGACCCGTCACTGCCTCCCTATATGCTGCCACCGATACCCTAACAACATGTTTGGTTCAAGGGATTCCGGTAAGGATAGGACTCAAAATCCTATTGTTAACCGAGTCCCATGTCTGGGTGCACCAATAGCAACGAAAGGAAGGTAAGTGAACCAGACTGGAGTCCTAAACGTCTGTGATGTCAAGTTCTCGCTCCCCTAGGTATTCGCTCCGGAAATAGCCCCCAACCCCTTACGCAAGTTCCTGATACTTTGACGAACCCTGCGTGCGGCGCTTCCAATCTCCACTCTCACGGACGACCGATGGTCTTTGCCGCCATCATGGTCGCTATCCGTTGGCTTCCTCACACACGACGGCCTCCTCTGTCTTCATAGCGCTGCCCTCTGGCTCCTCACGCCCGGCGACTTCCTCTGCCTTTACTATAGCCTCCAGCTTCCTCACGTACGACATCCTCTTCCATCCTCACTGATGCCCCCTGCTTCTTCATGTACGGAAGCCTCCTTGTTCGTGACAATTTCTTCTCTGTGACAAACGTCTCTACTTCTATACCTCCCTCTCATATAGCCAGCTATCTCCTCATAGACAACAGTCTCCTCCTCCTTCCTGAGCTAGCCAACGGTCTCCTCGTCCTTCCCAAGCGTTCCCCACTGCCTTCCTAAAACACCATTGCCCACCTATTTTGTATTCATCATCCATGCATCGACCCCTATTGAGATCTAATCCCAAATCAAAGAAAAGATCTCTTATTTCTACTAATTTGGGGATACATAATCCTTTATGTTGCTTTAATGAAGTTTTGGAATGATTTCTCTATCGTTTTTGTTGCTGCTTGGGCTTGCTGTTGATGATTCGCCGTGTGACACAGCGTGTTGCCTTGAAACATGGCGTGTCGGCGTACACCCGACATGCATCTTCTTTGACAAATCGACTGTCACGATACTACACACGACGTGTCAATTTTGACACGACCTATTGCTGCTTAGCTGACATTTTTTGCCACAACCTACATGGCGTGTTGCTTCCTTACTGCCCAAGCTATGTCAATTGACACGGTGTGTCGCCTCCGACACGACATATTGCCTGCTTACTGCTTCTTCAACGACTGCTACTAGACACGACGTGTCCATTTTGAAACATGACATGTCACTTGTTGTCTGCCTCTTCAGATACGACTAGGCACGACGTGTCTGTTGCTACATCTTGGCGTGCTACATCATCTACTCATGGAGAAAGTTTCTATATATGACATGCTTCTATCTTTTTCTTACCAACAACAATTATCTTCTGTTTTCAATAATTTTATATTTTTTAAAACCCCCGTCTTTCAGTCCTACGTACACATTGCCTTCCTCTTCAATGCTTGTTTTACCTTCCCCGCCCCCACATATGTCTTGTGCCTATTGCTATTCAGATCCATATTCGCGTCTGATTTTTGATATGTTCTATACGGCGGGGGCTCCGCCCCTCACACGCCCTATTTTTGTTGACCTATGGGTCGCACTAAGATCCATTTGTTTTTCTACCTGGATCTATGTAATTAAGTCATGTTGAAATTGACTCGCATTATCAGTTACCTCCTCCACATATTTGCGTAAACAAACCTGACCCCTACCATTATTTTTGACTCTCCATTCCAACCACTCTTCATTCTTTTCGTGGTTGGCGTAAAGGGGAGTATATAAGATATTGTGTAGATGGAAGGAAACAAATGAGATGGAGAGATGAAGAAAGAGAAGATGTATATGTTGCTATCTATATGGATCTTCTTGCTACTTTTGTTGCTATATGGTTATACTTTTTAGTGTTGCTTTTGCTTCTATATGGATCCTTCTGCTACAATTATTGTTCATTCCTCATGAAGATCTTGAGGAGCTTATTAATCATCTACCTCGACTGCTGCTATGAAGGTACATATTGGGACATAATTATTGTTACTTGTGCTATGATTAACATATTCTATTTGCTGCTTTAGACTTTTGCACTATCTTTCGTCCATGCTATATTTGCACGTTGACTACTACGGATGTCTGCTATTATGATGGATACTTTATGAAGAGGGAGGATGACAAAGACTTTTGTTGCTGACTTTACATGGAGCTTCGTCTACATTGCACATTGGAGTTATTTATTTATTTGCTACTTTGCACACTGGTCTTCTATCCGCCTACGTCTTTGACTTTTGCTTATGTGTGCCAACACTCTCTGGCTAGTCCGTGTTTTTGCACGTTGACTACTATTTATGCTTCGACACTCTCTTTTTTGTGCTTTATATGCATATCAACTATTCCTGCTTCTTGCGACCTAGCACTCTCTAGGACATCTAGAACAACTAGGATTCCCTATGACCAAGAGTTGGCCACATATATGATTCAAAAATTGTTGCCTGAATGATATAGCCAGCTTATCGAGTGTTACTACTTGAGTAACTTATCCAGACCATTGTTAGAGTTGCTTGGCATGTTGATAAATGTCGAAGCACAAATGAAGAAGTACAAATCTGTGATGTTGATTAGTACACTAGCAGACAAAAGTATTGGTGGTCTGGGACCAGGGATCATCACAATAAGCAATTTCACTCTAGTACCTAAATAGGCTGATAAATGGAAGTATCAGAGTCATACCACCAGAGGGGGACAATTCAACCCATATGTAACTAGCATCATATGAATGCCAGTATAGTGCTGATCAGTGGCAGATCTAGGAATACGAGTTGAGTGAGGCCATGCCATAGTATTAATGCTTGGGAAAGTTTTAATCAAATCTTCGATCACTAATCATTGACTACTCATCTCATTAACATTTTACATTGATAAAGACGAACCTTTGGTAGAGATTGTGAAAAAGAATGTACAATGGGAGAAATAAGTAGTCTTGCATTTATGAGTGTAAATAGCAATTTACCAGCTGTCTCTGATTCCTATCTCTTTCAAAATTTATAGGCTTCGCCATTTTCATTCATAAACGATTAACATTCCAATTTTTATCTACGATTCTGTAAAGATATTTTTGTAAGACACGTTTATGGAAATATAATAATTAATTTTGAAATTTCCAAAAAGGACAACTACATAATTTTTAATCAAGATTATCTATATATAAAAATCAAATAACAATATATTTCATTTTTATTTTTCCACGTAGCAAAAAACTCAAATTTATAGTTTAAAAAGAAAAATACATAGTTTGACAATTCTCTATTGTGTGATGTATAAAATTTGACTTAAGTCATGGGATATCATATATAGAGATAAAAAGAAATAATAAACTTCTTGAAAACAATTTTCTATGTTTATAGTATTTTTGATTTTCTATAAAAAAGAAAGTACCATAGAGAAAAGAAATACCTTTTGACCAAATAGTACGTTTCCAACACCAGATGGACTACGTATAGCATACCGATATTCTAATGCTAATAACATAATTAAGTTTTTGATTACCGTATTTTATTACGAAAGACATACAGTCAACCCATATTGGCATTTGCACTAAGTACGTTGAAAATACAACGAGAATTATCTCTCCCCTCATCACGTCTATCTGCCTCCTTGATCTCTTGCTTTTCTCTCTCTTATTTCTATTTCTCGCTTCTCTTTCTCCATTATTTCCTTTATGTCCGGCATCATCCGTTTCTCTCATATCACCCACTCTTCCATATTCTCTACCATCCTAAATTCTTTCCTAATTAAGCATAGTTGAAAGAGCCGTTACGTGTTCAAACTATCAATTAGGAAAGAAAAATACGTATGCAGGTCACCAACCACGATCTTTGTGTCCTACTGAGATTTCTGTCAGAGGGATCTTATATTGCCCCTTTCGAAATTTTTATTGTTGCCCGGATGGTAGAGAGGCTAGAAAAGATTTTACACGTATGATCTCTCATCTCAAGAGAGCACACCTCTCCAGTGAGGAGTGATGTATCACATTGTGGGGAGCTCTTCAAAAGGACTATGACTTATTTCTTGTTGTAGATGAGACCTTGAGGGTCCTTGATCAGTGGTTATGCAGGAAGTGTATGAAGATACAAGCCACAAGTCGTGCATGCCATCATGATGATAGTATTGTCCGGGTCACTCATGAGACAAGAGAGATTGAAAATCGCATTGTAGGCATATTAAAACCTCTTCAAAAGAGTCTCGAGATCTCTTCTGCTATGGAGGGGCTGGTCCTGGATGCTGGGCTTCTCGACCGTGTCTTTAGAGCACCTATCACGACATTGAAGAACATTCCTCATAGTTGTCGACTTGATTTCTCTCAAGCCTTGAAGACATCTCTTTACAAAGTGATCGCTGAGCCATGATCCTTATCTGCTTGGGTGAGACTGTTGCTTCTTCCACATTGTACTTTGCAGGTGTTTCATCCTCAAAATAGACGAGATAGCAGGTCCGGCAATAGAAAATCTCTACAACAACGTCTTATTCTTAACTCTCTTTCTACATGGGGAGAAGCTGACGATATTTCTAAGCTAATGGACAAGGTGTTGAACGCTCCTAAACCTGAGGCTATGGACCATGACGGTGTCTACTCTGAGGAGGTAGATAAAAAAGTAAATCCCAACATCAGGCAGTGCCTCCGCAAGGTTACAGACGGTCATTTTACAACAGCCGTAAAAGTGTTGTCTTCTTCAGGCGTAGCACCGTACAATGAAGATACCATAAGGATTTTGGAGGTGAAACACCCGTACATGACACCTCCTTCCTTGCCGGATTCTCTTTTCTCTAAAACTCCTCTTGTAGCAGAAGTTGACACTATTCTTGGGTGTATCAAGTCCTTTCCTAAAGAGACTTCCTGTGGTAGAGACGGTTTGAGGGCCCAACACATCTTTGATGCTATGTGCGGAGAGGGCTTTGTTGTGTCTACTGACCTCCTACATGCCATCACCCTCATGGTTAAGTTATGATTGGGAGGGAGATGTTCCTTGTACTTGGCAGAGTTTATAGCTTCTGTGTCGCTTACACCGCTACTTAAGCCAGACAACGACATACACCCAATCACAATTGGCACTATTTGGAGACGCCTAGTGTCTGAAATTGCTATGGCATGAGTGAGTAAAGATATGGCCAAGTATCTTAATGACTTCCAATTTGGATTGGGTGTATCTGGTGGGGCAGAGGCTATTTTGCACAGTGTCAACAGAGTGTTGAACACACGACATAGCAATGGTTCTCTATCCATGCTCACAGTGGATTTTTCTAATGCCTTCAATCTGGTTGATTGGTCTACCTTACTTCGTAAGGTGAAGGCGAGATGTCCATCGATTTCCTTGTGGGTGGAGTTCTTGTATGGTCAGGCAGCAAGGCTATACCTTGGGGACAGACATATCTGGTCAACCACTGGGGTACAATAAGGTGATCCTTTGGGCTCACTTCTTTTTTCCCTTGTACTGCATCCGCTTATTCATCATATCAGGGATAACTACAAGCTTCTTCTTCATGTGTGGTATCTTGATGATGGAACAGCTATTAGGGACACAGAGGAGGTGGCCAAGGTTCTAGATATCATTTAGCGGTGTAGACCAGATTTGGGTCTGGTTTTAAATATTCATAAAACTGAGCTTTTCTGGCCTACAAGTGATGGTAGGGAGCTTCACAAAAAGTTGTTCCCAATAGATATTGGAAGACCTTTATTAGGGGTGAAGTTGCTTGGAGGATCTGTTAGTAGAGATAGAAGTTTTATTGAGGGTTTAGCTATGGAGAGGGTTTCTAAGGCTGTGAAGTTGATGCATCTTCTACCTCAGTTGTGTGACCCTCAGAGTGAGCTTCTTTTACTCCGATCGTGTATGGGTGTTGCAAAACTTTTATTTGGCTTGAGGACTTGTCAATCTACGTACATGGAGGAAGCGGTATATTATTTGACAGAGGCTTACGAGGGTCTATTGAAGACATTGTAGTTTGTGGAGGTCCCTTTTTTGGAGACCTCCAATGGAGGGTGGCTTCATTGCTCATTCGTCTGGGTGGATTGGGACTATATTCAACAGTTGAGGCTTCCTCGCATGCTTTCGTGGCATCTAGGGCCCAATCTTGGGTGCTCCAGGATCACATCTTGCGAGATTCATGGTATGGACTCTGACTTTGATTTTGCTCTAGATCATCTTCGTGCCACGATTCCCTCCTTCAACCTCAGTTGTTTTTATAGAAAGGACACCATCCCTCCAAAGGCCCAAAATGCTTTGACGAATGCTCTTTTTAGTAAAATAATTGAGGATATGGAGGGTAAGTTTGACATGACCATTAGATAGAAGGCAGTTTTTGGGTGTCTTCAAGCTGATCATGCTCAAGATTTCCTCCTTGCTATTCCTATTGATGGACTTGGTCTGCACATGTCACCAGTGGAATACCGTAGTATCCTCAGATATCGTCTCATGATTCCTTTATATCCAACCGATGAGATATGTCCAGTTTGTCATAAGGCGTGCTTGGACACTTTTGGGGAGCACGCGGTTCATTGTAGGGAGCTTCCAGGTTTTAAGTACAGACACGATCTTGTTAAGGACGTTCAATTTGATGTACTCAGACGTGCAGGTGTTGCTGCTAAGAAAGAGGCACCTGTGAACTTTTTAACAGATACACAGGAGGGGAGATCCACACTGAGACCTGCTGATATTTTGATTTTCGGATGGGTCAGAGTAAAGCATGCATGTGTAGATTTGACAGGAGTTTCTCCGCTGGTGGGATTAAAGAGTGAGGCCTTTACAGCGGGACATGCTGCCCTTAAAGCTGCTTCAACCAAAGTGGTCAAGCACGAGAAAGCGTGTATTGAGAATCAACACGCCTTCATCCCTTTTGGATTTGATACTTTTGGATTCTTAGTACCAGAAGCTGTGGAGCTTCTGAAGAGGGTCCAAAAAGTTATGAATAGTAATGACCCCTAAGTATATGGATGTAGTGTTTCAAAGGATAGGATTTGCCATCCAAAAAGGACTAGGGACGCAGCTTGTTGCCCGCTTGTCTTCCATTTTGATTTAAGTTGTTCTCATTCAATTTAAAAAGTGAAAACCCTATAATCCTACATTAGGAAACAATCAGTTATAGTTATATTCAGACTATTAATTACGAAATAATTCAATGCAAGGTCACAAACCAATTACAGCCGTTAGTGGGCGGAAATTGAGTGAGGCCACATACATTTACTCTCTTCGAACTATCGAGTAAGTTGGGGAGCGGGTGAGGCCGTGGCCTCATGTGGCCCCAATGTGCATCGGCCGCTGGTACTGATGTACTGAAACGTCACTGTCATTGGTTGGGGAAACATATAAAATGGCATTGATATTTTCCACTGACAGGAGAGTCGCATATAATAACATGGCATAGAAATTGGTAGTAGAAAAGGTCGCAAGAACACAGTAACTAGGCAAACAAAATTATTCCCAACAAGTTGAAGATAAAGTAAGTTGATGATTGAACATGCATAGCATTCTCTCGACGAACATTTCATTTTTTTCTCACCCATTGACTGACCGCTATCATATTTCTCAACTCTGTCCTCGAATCTGTCTCCCCAGTATTGAGATACAAACTATAAACCTCAGTGGTTTGAGTGGATCAAGCATCGATCCCCCACCCCCAACTCCCAACACAAAAAGTACGTGATGATGAAGGAGGTGAGGGAAATGGTGGAGATGGAAAGATGGAAATGGTGGAGATAGAAAGATGATAAGAAAAAGTTATATGTGATGCCTTAAATAAGAGAGAATAAAATTGTTTGGAAGGAGTTTTTATGCATCACTCATCATCATCATCATCATCATCATCATCATCTAAGTATTAGTCCCAACTATGTTGCGGTCGGTTACATGGATCCTTCATTTCCATTTAGTTCTATCATGGGCCATATTCTGGTTAAGAGGAGATTCAAAATCTTTCTTTATAAGATCATCCCATGTTAATTTAGGCCTTTTTCTTCTTCTATTTATTGTGCTTGACTCAATAGCATTGTTTTGTATAGGCACATTAGTCGGTTTGCGTTGCACATGTCCATACTATCTGAGTCAGCCCTCGTGCAACTTGTCTTCAATGCTTGCCACCCCCGCTTTATTCCTGATATAGTCATTTCTCAGGCGATCTTTTCTTGTCTTCCCACACACCCATCTCAGCATACGCAATTCAGCCATGCTCATCTTGTTGAGACCTTCTTTCTTTACTGTCCAACATTCACTCCCATAGAGCATGGTTGGTCATATAACTATTCTATAAAACTTACTTTTTAACCTGAGAGGGATCTTCCGATCACATAAAACTCCAGTTGCACTCCTCCATTTCAACCATCCTGCAATGATCTTGTGACAAATGTCATTTTGAACATCCCCATCTATTTGAATAATAGAACCCAAGTAACAAAATTTATCATATTTTGGTATATCTACTCCGTCCAACTTGGCTCCACCATTCAAACTGCAAGATGGCTGAAATTGCAATGCATATACTCAGTTTTGCTCCTGCTAATCATCAATCCATTTGATTCCAATACATTTCTCCAACGTTCAACTTTATCATTCAATCCATCTTTAGTTTCGTCAAATGAAACAATATCATCAATAAATGACATACACCAAAGAATATCATCCTGAACATTATTTGTCAACCCATCCATAACAAGAATGAACATATATGGGCTAAGTGTGGATCCTTGGTATACCCCAACTGTGATAGGAAAAGTTGGTGTCTCTCCTCTAGGAGTCTTTACACTAGCAGTAGAGCTATCATACATGTCTTTGAGAAAGTGAATGTATTGGATTGGCATACCCTTTTTCTTCAAAACCATCTACAACACTTCTCTAGGTACTCGATCATAAGCCTTTTTCAAATCAATAAATACCATATGAAGATCTCTTTTGCTTTCTCTATACTTCTCCATAAGTCTCCTAATCAGAAAAATAGCATCTGTTGTTGATCTTCCAGACATGAAACCAAATTGGTTGTTTGATATCTGCGTTATAGATCTGAGCCTCTGCTCAATAATCCTCTCCCAAAGCTTCATTGTGTAACTCATCGACTTGATACCTCTGTAGTTTGTGCAGCTCTGAACATCACCTTTGTTCTTGTAGATGGGGACTATAGTAATATTTCTCCACTCATCTGACATCTTCTTGGTCTTCATGATCTTGTTAAAGAACTTTATTAACCATATAACTCCTTCATCCCCCATACTCTTCCATACATTTGGTCCGCATGCCTTTCTCATTTTCATCTTTTTCAAAGCATTCTTGACCTCAAATGGTGAAACTTGTCAAGTGTAAATGATATCTCTTGTATTCATGTCACATGAGTCTCTAACATTATATGTAGTATCTCCATTAAAAAGCTTATGGAAGTAATTTCTCCACTGGTTCTTGATATCATCACCCTTCACCAACACTCTACCATCTTCATTCTTAATGCATTTCACTTGACTCAAGTCTCTTCTTTTCCTTTTTCTTATACGAGCCATGTTATATATATCTTTTTCTCCCTCTCTTGTGTCCAGCTTCTTATAAAAATCATCAAAGTATCTAGACCTTGCCTCCACTGGCTTATGGAAGTTATTATGCAACTCTGTTGCTAAAAATTGGGATAGAGAGTTTTTCATCCACTACTACAGAAATGACTTATAACGTCACATTTACAGGCGTCAGTTGTATCCAAGAAACCGACGCCTAAACCCTACAACGTCGGCTGAATACACAAACCGACATCTATATGTGAAGACCGGCCAGACACGGTCACTTTTATTTAGCGTCGGTTGCGCAATAAGTAACCGACGCCTAAAATCGCCTGCCAAATCCAAATTTTCCAGTGCAAAAAAATTACCTCCAAAATTTCACATATGACGTCGGTTGTTGACCAAGAAACCGACAACTAAAGGTTTTTCGCGAGACAGAAATCGGGTCCATTTTTGTCGTCGGTTTTCATACAATAACCGACGTCGATGTGAGTTCGCGTGCTGCCCCCGCAAAAAATTTTACCCCCAAAATTGCCCAATTGGCGTCGGTGTTCGATGGCAACCGACGACTATGGTCGTAATTCAAGAACTTTTTTTTGTCGGCATATGTAGATAGACGTCGATTTTTCTAGTTTAAACCGACGATTATGATTGAACATAGGTGTCTATTTTTTTATTGTGACCGACGTTGTTGGATCTTAGGTGTCGATTTTTGAAACAACCGACGACGATGGTTAACTTAATAGCACCCGCGAAATAGACTCTTTCCCATTCTTATCTGTTTCATCATGATTTCACTAGGTCTCTGGCGATTGTAGCGATTTCGCCGCTTGCCGCCTACTGCTCTTCTGCCTCCTGCTGGTCCTCCGCCGCCTGCTGCTCCTCCACCGACTGTCCCTGCCCTCCTTCGCCTACTGGCCCGCCGCCGGTCCTCTTCCTCCAACCGCCATCCGAGCCTCTTCCTCCAGCCGCCAGCCGTCGCCACTGTGAAGGACGTCGAAGCTGTGAAGGTCACCTGAGGAGCTGCTGTACCGTTGGAGCTCAGGCATGAGGTCGTTGGAGCTAGCCTCTGCTTCCCCTATTGCTTGGTAGGTTATATATCCACTGATTTGTATTTATGTATCTACTGATTTGTATTTACTTATCTACTGATTTGTATTTACTTATGTGCTGATTTATATTTACTTATCTACGGATTTGTATTTACTTATCTACTGATTTGTTCATCTAATGATTTTTTATTCATCACATTATTTAAATTTAGGCCTTTGTATTTGTTCATCTACCTTTTCAAATTATTTAATCATCTACTACTTTTTCAAATTATTTAATCAAATTACTTATCTACTGATTAGTATTTACTTATCAACTGATTTGTATTTATTATCTACTGGTTTTTATTCATTTATCTACTGATTAGTATTAATGTACTGTTTTAACTTGTCTAATCCTCATGCTTGACCTAATTCAGTAAATTTTGATGCATGTTGAAATAAGATTCAAACTTGACCATTCTAGCATCCTAATTTGATTTGATTATGTGCTTTGAACCTTGAAACATGCGTGTTAAAGATACAATGATGTTGAATCTCAAACTTAACTCACATGTGGGTCTTCTATTTCTAAAATGATTATGTGATCTCCTAAATCAGTAACATATATTATTCTTTGTGCACCCAAATACCTTGTGAATCATGTATGCGCCCTAAGGTGATTAAATGCCTGAATCTTGACTTGAAATATGACCTAGTATGTTGATATATGAAGCTCTAGTTAAAACTTCACCCCTAATTAATAAATTATAATAGAATTGAATCGTGCATTTGTGTTGTTACAGGTGCTGTTGACTTGCTGTTGATCTGCATATATTTCTTCTTCAACCTTCAAGTGAGGTATAATATTCTCACTCTCCCAATGTGCCATTAGGCTTCATTTTGATTCAAATCTTTGATATATGGAATCATGGTTTGATTACTATTTAGTATTTACTGACAAGCATGATTAAATGATGTTACACAAAACTTAGGATATGAATGATGAAACTAGGATTGTAGGTATAAGAATGACAACATACATGTATTTTTTGTCCTAGAAACCCGTCCAAGATTTACTCATTAGGAGTAAATCTTGGATAGTCCCCGGTTTGGGACTGTTCTTGAACACTTAATCTCACTTAGGATGTAAGTGTATAATGTGTATTGGGTTTTCAAGAAAATTTCGGTAGCATTTCCCCGTTTGTTCTCTAAGTACATATGTACTTGGAGAACAGCGGGGAAATGCTGCCGAAATTTTCTTGAAAACCCAATACACATTATACACTTACTAGTGAGATTAGGTGTTCAAGAATGGGATAGGTGGTGCACATTTATTATATATAGTTGATTACTATTGAATAATTAGGGTTAATGATGCATTAATGAACTTAATTAATTAGATTTGTACTTAGTTTCTCTAAGATTGTGTAGTTGATTAATATTGATTTATCAGGGTTAATTATGCATGAATGAATTTAATTAATTGATAGTGCTTTCTTTATTTCTTTTTGATGATGATGATGATGATGATGCTCCAGTCGCCGCCACTGGATACCGCCTGCACCTCCTCTGCTTCACCTCCAGCGTCGACCACCTTCACCTCCAGCCCGACCATCTCCACCTCCGGCCGCCACCACCACAACCTACTCGATCCACCAGTGCGGTGAGTGGTTAATTAATCCGTACTAGATTTGAACTTATGATTAATGATGCCACCATATAGTTGATTACTATTGAATAATTAGGGTTAATGATGCATTAATGAACTTAATTAATTAGATTTGTACTTAGTTTCTTTAAGATTGTGTAGTTGATTAATATTGATTAGTCATGGTTAATTATGCATGAATGAATTTAATTAATTGATAGTGCTTTATTTATTTATTTTTGATGATGATGATAATGATGATGATGATGATGATGATGATGATGATGCTCCAGTCGCCGCCACTGGCCACCGCCTACACCTCCTCTGCTTCACCTCCAGCGCCGACCACCTTCACCTCCAGCCCGACCACCTCCACCTTCGGCGGCCGCCACCACAGCCTGCTCGATCCACCAGTGCGGTGAGTGGTTAATTAATCCGTACTAGATTTTAACTTAGGATTAATGATGCCACCATATAGTTGATTACTATTGAATAATTAGGGTTAATGATGCATTAATGAACTTAATTAATTAGATTTGTACTTAGTTTCTCTAAGATTGTGTAGTTGATTAATATTGATTAATCAAGGTTAATTATGCATGAATGAATTTAATTACACTATTTTAGAAAAACAATTAACAACTAAGAACTAAGCTAAGCACTAAGGCAAGCAAAACCTAAATTACTAAGGCAAGCAAAACCTAAATTAACCCTAACTAGCAAGACTAGGCAATTCAATTAAAGGAAGTAAAAGCAACTAAGCTATACTAGAATTAACTAAGGCCCGATGTGTAGGAGTGGGAAACAGGAAGAATGTGCAGAGGCGAGAAAGAAATCTCAACATTGGTACTTGTGCCCGCGTCGGCAGATGTTTACTATTGGAGGCTGCTAGACATAGAATGTATTACTCGAGTTCAAAGTTGGTGCATGCAAACCAAAGCAGCATGCAGGCACAACTCTCACCTCCACCAATGACCGCTGCTGACTACCAACCACCTCTCACGCCTCAAGCACCACTTAGGTATGGTGTAATTCTATAATGACTTGTAATTCTAATAGGACTTGTCAAGTTTAGGTCCCTAGGGTAAGTGGTATGGTGGGAGGAGGGTAGGGGTGGGGTAGGGTGGAGGGCCAGGGGAGGGTGAGGGGTGTGGTAGGGTGGGAGGAGGGTAGGGGTGGGGTAGGGTGGAGGGCCAGGGGAGGGGGAGGGTGAGGAGGGAGGGTGGTGTGAGGAGGGTAGGGGTGGGATAGGTGGGAGGAGGGAGGGCCAGGGGAGGAGGGTAGGGGTGGGATAGATAGTAGATACCATGAATAAACTTAGTGCAATGAATAACTTAGTTATCATCATCATCATCATCCTCATCATCATCAATTATTTATCTGACATGAATATGAAATAACCCATCGTTGTTGTATGCTGTTAGTACTTACATTTATATTATTTTTTCTCAACATTTTACATTGTTGTAGGCATAATGACTTGGGCCTCTACCCTAATGTTGCTATTACCTGTTGAAGAACAGTTGGACATCATTCTAGACGATCGTTCATTAGCACAACTCACTATACCTAAACATTGGCATTATCGAAACGGAAGACGCTACACGGCTGGTGAAGTGACCCTAAATTTTGGAATTTCAACTTCTGTTATCGAGGTTAAGTACGATGTTGACGGGAATCTTATATCCACATCCAATTAGTGCGAGTGGGTTCAGAAGATGCTATTGGGCCGTAGTGACAATATTTTTCTTCGTCCGGTTGGCCATAATACCATCAAGGTTTGGATAACCAACATCAACAACGAGATGCCCGATCATTTGGTCTGATTTGAGTACTCCACAAAGGATAGTGATGATGATGCTAATGATGATGATTGCTGATTTCAGACCATGTTGCTGTTGTTTAAGTTGTGTATCTAGTCTAGTGTCTCTCTCTTCTCAGTTATTTTACTTATGCGCATGTTTAGGGGTACAACAACCCCCTTGTTTAGTTACTGTTTTGGACAACAACACCGCTGCGTGTTCATAACTATATTATGATGATGATGGAACTACATGTTTCTACATGTGTGTGATGAATCATGTGATTAAATGTGCTTATACATGTGTGTGATGAATCATATTATTAAATGTGCTTATACATGTATGTGAATCACATGATCCATATATAATATTGTCCATCTTGTTAATTTTGTAGGTTTGTAGCCTGTTGTTGGCTGATATCAATGGATGCTGTAAACCTGCAGTTTAAAACTGAACTGTAGGTTCCGCATCCTGCTGACCAGCCATATAGCAGGCTTGCAAACTGATAAGAAAAAAAATCGGAACATAGGCGTCGATTATTAGTATAAAACTGACAACAAAGACATATAACGTCGGTTATTAGCAAAAAACCGACATCTATGTGGATATAGTGTCGGTTATATATAAAAACCGACACCGATGGTGCCCTTGCTGGTGCGTTTTATTGGTGGCGGGAAGGGTTATGACGTTGGTTTTTGTGAAATGCCGACATCTTTGACCTGGATATAGTGTCAGTTTTATTAAATAACCGACACCTATAGTGCCCTTACTGGCATATTTTTAGTGGCGGGAAGGGTTATGTCATCAGTGTTAAAACCGACGTTGAAGGTTTTGACTTTTAGCGGCTCCCACTTGGGTGTCACTTTGAAACTGACGCCAAAGGCCTTAAATAACTGACACTAAAGGTCAGTTTTGTACTAGTGATCTTGGTATTCTTGATTTTTCCAAAATGGCATAACATCAAAAAGCTTCGGCCGGTTGGAGATAGATTTTTGTTTTGTATGTTCTAGGCTCTCTCTCTCTCTCACACACACACAAAAAAAGACACATCCAATATGGCTATGCTCTATCTTATATGGCCATACACCTAGCCAAAGAAGAAGGGACACATTGACAATTGGGAGGAAATATAGGATTGACGCGATGCAGGTAGCATTCCTGAGGCTGTCAGTGAGTTGGGTGAGGTATAGGACTTGGTTGAGCTAGGACCTAGGAGAGAGATGGTACAAGTGGTTATCAGGTTTATGCCTATTGAAAATATTTAATCTTATAATTTTTATTTATTTCCTTGGTACATATAAGTGAGGATCGATTTACATGTATCATTGTTCACAAAAGCGATATGTAGTGTATAGGAAAATGTTACCACATAGAATATATGTGATATTAGGGAGTATATATGGGAGTATATGTGGTTTTGGATTTTTTTTCTTCAAAAATAATAGTTATATATATAGACATTAATGATATATTGAACTCATACATGAAAATATGAATATAGATGAGATACATAGATCTCACATATGCATATAAGAAACGTTACAATTCCTAACTAAATCATTGATAGGATATCACATACATTGATATCATAAATAAAAATTAAGGGAAATTAAAAGCAACTCAGGTGCAAAAGTTATATATCTCATTATCAACAATTGACAACAAAGTCAAAACTTATTACAAACTTATGACAAACTCGAGAAACCTAAATATTAAGAAAATCATCTTAAAACATGATAGGAAATTTCCTTAGATAATGGTACCCCACTAGGGCACATTTAGTTCTTTATTGAGTCTACCTTTTCTTTTGATTGGTGCCTTAATCCTCATTTACTCACCAACTACAGATGTCTCACCCATATGTCATCTAAAGCAATGAGAATCTGAGTGAGTGGCATTGAGTATCATAGTTGAAAAACAGTACATATAATATACAGTAAGTTGAAATAACTTGAAGAAGTTAAGTAAATAACACGATTGACATAATAACATATGGAAAAATTAAGGCATTAACATGGTTTGCGTAATAACATAGAAATCTTGTGTGGGTTAACATGTTTGGTGTAACATTCTAGGTATTTCAACTAGATATGCTGACCATTAATATCAAATCGTATCACACATAACAAATACTATGCATAATTGAACATGGACAATCACAAACCCCAAACAATGCACAATGCACATATATACAATAATTACATGACTTTATTACAAAACTTATTTACATATTAGTGGTAAATTGCAATTAAACACGTACATCATATTACATGATTAACATCATCTTCTACCTAACACTTCATCACTCCACATGTATCTCCGTTTATATCTAAAAAATGTCATATATTTCAAATAGGTTAGCACAAGTGTGTCGAGTACATGGGGTGTCCATAAAGAATATTCATAATAACATAATTCTTCAATGTAAATAACATGTTAGTAAAATCAAATGCTTTATCATAAGGATCCAAACTCACACCAATATCTTTTTAACTTGTAAAATTTATATTTTCATATATTAGTTGGCTATACAACAAGGGTGCACTAGTATAAAAAAAACAATATGTTGGATGCTCAGCCTGCTTGAAGCTACTAGAGTCAGGAAAACCTTATAGCACACCCTATGCCTTAGAGGGTGGTACTAGAGTCTTATTCCTGACCGCTACCAATGGATACACACAAGTACAATATAGTCAACATCTTCAAAGTATCATTTCTATTGTCAAATCATGAAAGTAAAATACATTAAAATGTCAAATTCAAGTATGATATATATATATATATATATATATATATATATATATATAGAGAGAGAGAGAGAGAGAGAGAGAGTCAGGTTGGAATACACTCGAGTGTATCCGTAGCAGAATACACTCAAGTAGTTTTCCATGATGCAATATTTTTTTTTAAAAATCTAATCCATTGATCTTCTTAAAAATCATGTGAATAGCTCACATATAAAATTTGAGCCCATTTGTACATTTATAGGTCATATTATGAAGACAAAAAAAATTATGCATTTTAAATTAGTTTCATGCGTCGATTTTGTTGCCCTCAGATGAGTGACTTATACTCATCCAAATGAGCTCAAAATTTGCATGTAGCCTAATTATAATATAACAATGAAGATCAATGGTTTAAATTTTGCAAAAAAAGTAGTCTTGATATGCAAACACCACTTGAGTGTAGCGTGTGATCTGTACACTCGAGTGTATTCTAGCCTGACTCTATATATATATACATACATACATACATACATACATACATATACATAATTCATTGCTATCAAATGCCAATAACTATCATTTTCTTAACTTCAAAGCATCCAATCAGGATAGTCAAATAGCATGAACTTGACCCAAGCAAGCTCCCAAGCACATATCAAGAGAAGTAAGTCCCACGTACCTGGACTAAGATTCCTATCAATGTAGGGGTCACTTGACTTGGTTAGCTATGGCCAAAGATATATAGTCACAACCATATATTAGATTCACACCTAGAATATCATTATGACCTAATTACCATTCATAATTATTTTGGGGTAATCCTAACCCATCCCTTAACCCATGGTTAACGTTACATATCATTATCATCACTTAGACCCAAACTGATCTCATTCCACATATGTGAAATCATCAAGTTATTATGTAAATGTGTTAATGTCAACTTAGGGTCTTTCAACATGATTATGATTCTTAAAAAATATTCAAGCAATACTACATAAAGGTGTAAGATCAGATGCATCATTTGTCATCTAGATATGATCAAGGTCAAAAGGGTTATTCGTGACATTACATCTCAAATGTATACCATTTATCATCCTACTGATTAGGTCATGCATTGATCAAAGTCTAAAAATAACATATTACAAGTCTAGATCTAGCATTGTAAAGATATTCTATTTAGTAAAAACTATGCTTTTTTCTTCTTAATATTAAATATTTCCAATCTATACTTTAATAGTGTACCGTTGTAGTTTATTTTTTAGTAGTTATGCTGTCTGGGCACCACGTACTCATCACATTTGTGCTGACTTTTTCCTTTTTTTACAATTTTAGGTAAAATATATCATGGATGCTGAGATGAAATCATGATTGTTGTGAGAAAGTGTCACTTGGAAGTCGTTTTAGATCATCTATAAATACAAATTTATTTTTAATTTGTAAATAAGTTTTAAAAGTAAGTCATATAAATCTTATATATAGGTCCATTGTGTATTGCTGGTGCTTTGCTAATGTTCATGTTCAATTATGTATATTCTTCTGATGTGTGCGATACACTTCTTTTTGGTCGAGTATGTGGTACACTTTGAAATTAATGACAATTAACATTTTAGGTTGAGAAGCCTAGGGTGTTAAAATTGAAATTATAAATGAATTTTAACTTGATTTGATATAGTCTCTCTCTCTTTTTTGCACCAACATTACTCATAAGGTCATAAAGATTGACATAATGCTCTAAAAGAGCTCATAAGATTAATTAGGCTCACATAATTTCTCGAGCATAATTCATCAGGACAATTAGGCTCACATAGGGTCAATTAGGGCTCACCAAATTTCTCCTATGGTTCTCATAAGGTCGTGTAAGGATCACATAACACAATGAGAGGAATGCATCAATAATATGATTTTCCAAACTTGAAAGTGGTTATCATGATTTTTAATTTATTTATAGTCATAAGGCGTGGTACTTCATATAAGAGCATAGTTAAATAAATATAGGAGAAAACTTGGTTATTTGCATAATCATAATTTTCGCATATCATATACTGGAAAATAGCATAAATTGCACATTATTATGTTAGCATAAATAGATAATTCAAATGAACCCCTTGAAACCCTAATTTATTCCTATTGTACATGACCCACTCACTTGAGATTGAGGACAAACACTAAAAATGGCATGAATCTTGATCAACCTAATATAATGTGTCATACATAATCATGAAATAATTATCATTCACTAATATAGAGTTAGGGCTTATAACTAAGATTGGGTAATGAAGGGGTGTAATTTAAGATAAAAAAGGTTCCTTGCATTAAGATATTTGCAACAGATATTTACAATTTTTTGAGGTCATGTGAATTCATTATGAATATTATAAGGTTCGACCAATTATAAAGCAAGGTAAATCTATATTTAAATCCAAAAATAGATTTAATGTTGTATGGTGCCGCTAAGGTGATCCAACAGATACTTCCCACCTTGCATGGGGCTTGACCAAACACAACACATGACTAGCTAAAGTAAAAGTACCGAAGGACCTAAATACCATTTATTTGTGTTGTATATCTGAGTACATATAAGGGGAGACTCATAAGTAAATTTCATCTATTGTTTGATCAAATAAACAAAAAACCAAACAATATATGAACTTGATTCCTTCAATCCAAACTCCAATTCTATAGGAATTTTGTTATCTAAACATCATAAATGAATTTTCTATGCTCCCCTGGTCATATTGAACCTTGTTTTGGTATCACAATGCCAAGAAACACCCAATAGACTCCTCCATCATGATGGACACATAAGAGTTTCTTGGAGGATAGGTCAAGGAGATGTAGGTCCTCATAGAAATGTATGGTTAAACTTGGGGTACCCAAACAATGGTAAAAACAAAAAAATATGCAAAGGTGGTCAAAAGAGTGGGTTTTCTCCGTGGATTTGTGAACTGTTGAAACCAAAAGTTACGCAAAGGAAAACAAAATGAAACTTACAATTTAATGGTTTGAATTGAAGGCTGGTAAAGGTCACTTAAGGCTAAGGGAGGTGATCTTCAATCGAAAGAGGAGCCCCAGTGTGGTGAGGTGTCTCTGCTAACCTCTAGGTTGGGTATTGAAGATGAGATCTATGTTCTATACTGTATGTGTCTTGAGGGTATTTGGACAATGATAAATAAGTTTTGGCAGCATGTAGATGGATTTGCAATGGTTGATTTCATACTTGAAGGCACTAGGAATAATGGGTGATGACTAGATATAAGATAAAGATGAATCAATGATTAAAATTTGGTTTCATCTCTGTGGTGAAAAATGCCCTCATAGATTAGGGTATATTAAGATAAGAGGTATCTATTGGGGAGGTTTTCTTATAATGGGATTTGTTGAGAAGTGATATAGGTATGGTGTAGGAATAGGTACACTATCAAGTTGGGTAGTGCTAAACTCAGATGTAGGAGACGAGTGCTTGTCATTGGATTATATGTGAAACCCAGAAGAGCATCTATTATTCAATCAACAGATCATGCCTACCACTTAAATGGAGTAGTTTGTCAACAGATCAAGATAGAGTCTAATTAAGTGACTTAGGTGTAATTTGATAAGTTGGTTATATTAAGGTGACAAATTGGTCAACAAATGGGAATGTCTATTCTTTCCTTACTAATATTATTTTGTATAGAGAGGATTATCTAAACCTAATGAAAATTTGTAGTATAAATCAAACATCATGAATCTTATTATATGCACTTACTTTTCATTTTGATCTATCTAGTTATTGGTTTTTTTATCATGGTATCCCTCGGTGACTCAATGTACTAGTAGTTATATAAATATATTTATCTTATCAAAATTCGAGGGACAACTAATATCGTCAAAATATTATCACTTAAAATAAATGGAAATAAGTTATTAGCAAAACTATACCTATTTTTATAAATGACATATTTCCTATTTTTTGTTTATAACTATGTTATTAAATATTTTTAGTAATGCATGAGTTAGAGCAATGTCAATGGAACTATGGTATACAAGGATTATTTTACATGTCAAAGCATTGTACCTTGTATTTGTCCATTACTATTTTTATCTTGTAAAAGGATTGATTCCCACGAGCCAATAATACATTTGTGTCTTAGTTAGAACCACAGAAATCCACAAAAATCTTTAATTCTTTTTTACTTACATTTTCAGAGGCAAATATATTTTTATATGAATTTTAGGTTAGTAGAATTTCTGGTCAAACTTTAAGTTCAACAAAGTTGATTTTGATCAACCTCTTAGTTCATTCAAGATACATATAAGGAGAAATTGCACCTCTACCCATCTTCAAGTCAAACTTCTAGTTCTATGTATTTCTATCTCGACCAAACTATACTTTGAATGAATGATAGTCAAAATGACCTAATATTTAGATTAAAGTCGTTGTTTTGGGTCGATAAACATCTCTATACACTTTATTCAAAGGCATTGTGATGAATACATATTCATCCTAGTTTTGTTCACATTTTCAGTCTACTTTTTCATTTAGGTTTCTCATTTTCCTTAGAAATAGCTTCATTTAAATTTATTTAGATTTTAAGTTAACTTGTTAGGATTTTGATACTTTTCTCAACTTTCCTTCCATGTTTGCAGTTTTATCTCTACATACTAGTGTGGCTTAGGGGATATCACCACCCTTCATAGGTAGGAGTTGAGAAGGGGATGCCTCTCATGATGCGTGGGGCATTGCCCCGATCCAAAATGGATTTTGGACATGTTCAAAAGGAAATTGATCAATATTTTGGCTCACATCGATGATCGATATCCTCAATTGACCACTTGATTGACCTCCTTACTTGAACAATCGATCGATCTACTCATTGACTTCCTAATCAAGGTTCAAAATCAATCACCCCGTCAATGATCCACCAATCAAACTACTGATTGAGGTCTTCCTATCGAGCTCCATTGATTGTGACATAATGTTTGAGATCCACTAATCAATCACCATATCAATGTTGACCAATAGATCACCTATATTGATTACCCAATCAAGGTCCATAAACCGATCACCTTCATGCACCAACTGAAGCCCATGACCCTTCATCTTCTCCCTATTATTGCATTCACTACATGCAGCTGGGGAAGCTGCCAATTTCTAAGGTTCCTCCTCACATTCCTTGGGGAGGCCATTGGCCTTGCTCTCCACCTCGTATAAATATAAGGCCATTTCTACCAATTGAGGAGGTGTGGAGACACTAAGAGGCTATATAACTATATGCACAACTCCATCTTGCATCCATCCACTTCAAAGCTCGATTAATCGACCTTAAAAGAGTTATATCAATTGATATGCAGTCCACCTTGAATGATCAACCTCAAAAGAGTTAGATCAACCGACCTCTGCCACTCTACATCTTGATAGACCACCCTCAAAAGAGATAGACTGATCGATCGAGCTCCACCTCATGTAGACAGTCTAACCTCGATAGAGGTAGCTCGATCAACCTACACCACCACTTGATTGACCACCCTCTCCTACTAGCTTGATCGATCACCTCCAATCCACAACTTAATAGATCAACCTTGAAAGAGATAGCTCAATGAACCATCCATTTAGAAGCTTGATCGACCTCCTATCCACCATTTTGTCTTTTTTTGTTGTGTTCCTCCCAAGACATCTCTAAGTAAGAAGAAAAGCATCTCAGATCACAGCTGCTTGTCAGTCTACTTTTATGACTTTGGAATTTTGTTCTCTATACATTGTTTATCTTATAATTGACACGTAGACCAAATAGTCCCCTCTCTAGGGAATAGGGAGTAGCCCTCTACCCATTTTTCTCTTTTATTGGCATCTAAACTCATGTGAACTCTGTTACATTCTGAATCTATTGCTTATTGCTTGTTTATGTGTATCGATGACATACATGCATCCGTATTTAGACTCGAGCGTAGAGAACTTTGAACCTAGGACCAAGGATATTGATTAGGTTCTAGTTTAATCCTTGATGATAATTTCAGAAAGGTATTTCTCAAGGCAATACATATATGATCTCTATGACCCACAACAAGAAGCTTAGAGTAATATCTGTCTGGTTTCATTCTAAATTCTATGAATTTATCTAGCTTCAATGTAATATGTTCATTCTTGTTGTGATTTAGTGACATAGCAAACAATAGGTAGTGGCAGTGAAACCCATTCAACCTAGTATTTCCTCATTTGATAAAATTAGAACTTTAATATACCCTTTTCATTATTGAAAACTTCATTTAATCAAACAAAATCCAACTAGTTCTGATAAATACTAATTCTTGTGTGGTTCTCTTAATTAGATAATTATCAAAAAATGTCCATATGGGTTTGATACTAATGTTATACTATAATACAATACATCTACTTGCGGGTGGGATTTTTATACACTTGGTTTAGCAAAACCTAGAGATATCGGCCCTACGAAATTTAGATGTGTGATTAAATCCTACATCACATAGTTTGACCAAATGGCTCTTGATTGAAGTATCACTTTGACATGGGATCAATTATATGCATACTTGATCCGACATATCTATTGAGAAAAGATGCTCCTAGACTCTCCAAGATGTTTCCCTAGATTGATTCTAGCCATTGCTATATCTAGGGACCATTTTTGACCCCCTTTTCACAAACTTGAGCAATATATTACATTGATAAAATATTTGAGTGAGATAGTGCCTTTGTGGTTCAAATTATGCTTAAGAAAAGCTTCTCCCTTAGTTTAAATATTTTCAATCATTTAGAGAAACTTGTTAGCAAATCACTCATGATTTTATCTGTACTTTCCTTCTTCTAACCTATTTCTTTCTTGAAGAGGTATTTTAGAGGTTCTTCAAGGTGAGTGAAGAGGCAACCTGTGTAACGACCCCGCCTTCCGGTAACCCCCAATTAAGGGAGACCGAGAGGTCGGTGTCGTTATCCAATTTCCGGATCAAGGTTCAGCAATTAATTGATAACAATTACTAAATTCTACTAGACTAAACTGAAAAGCTGTAATAAATAAAATTTTTGCATACCTTTGAAAATTTTTGGAATTCTAAAACTTCTATCCATAACTCGGACTAACTAACTAATCCTCCTTGGACTTTAATTAGTGTATTTCACAATATGACAATTTACTGTTTGTCCTTTCTGTTTTGTACCTAAAATGCCGACAAACAAAACGTCGGTCAGCCAAAGCTGGTATGTGGGGGATTCACTAATCATGCAATTATCTATAACAATGTATGGCATTCAATTATCATTTAACAAACAATGTTACGTTTTAAGTATAACAACGCGATCCATGTGTCCCATATTCCCTTTATACCCCTCATGACTTCACCTATCAAGTAAATCAATTTCTAGGGCGGAGTCACATGGTACTACCCGGAGGTAGCCCACTCCTTAACTCATGGTATGCTAAGAGTCTCATGGCACTACACATGGGTAGCCCAGTTTCTAACTCATGATACCCTAGACCTTACTCTAGGTTATCCTTAGCCTTTGCACAGCCACAGGGGTGGACTCGGATCTAGCTAGTTATACATGTATACCCATAGTGATAGTCATAGTCACTTTATAATTGCATGAATTGAAACATCCAACAATTATTTCCATCATTGAGGGAAACGTCGATAAAATCCTCGGAAAACTAATCGGTATAATCATAAGCGTAACCACATACCTCTTATTGCAGACTTGGTTACAAAATTAAATATGAAGAGAGAGAATGTCCAAGCAATCAAACAATGTGTACAGAAAACCCTGAAATAAAAGTACAATTTTACTTTTATTAATATTTAACCAATTTCATCACGTCCCTTAGGGTTTCTATCCAATTTTAGGGTTTTCTTGAAAATTAGGGTTTTGCTTTCCTTCTTAGATATTATGAACCCTAATTTATCAAATATACTTAAAACCTTCAAATTCTCTCCTTTTAATATTCCTAACAGTTTTAGGATCATTATTTAGCAATTTATCAAAATAACAAGGTTTCCTTCTTCTTTTACCCTAAATTAGGGTTTTCATATACATTACCTTTCATTCTTAGACATAAACCCTAATTTAGCCATATTGGTATTCCAAATGGATGAAAACTTCATATTATTAATTAACAGGTTTATAATCCTCAACTTAACCCATTAATTTACAAAGAAACATCCTTTATATGCAATTAGGGTTTCCAATTAACTTAAAATGCATTTTACTAGCAAATTAAAGTACTTTTGCAATATGAACTGGAATCAGGTTATAAAACATTTTTATCAGGTTCCTTACATTTTTCTACCCAACTTTCATATATAAAGTTCTTTTATACGAGATTCCTAGCTATTTCTATGATTTTAGCAAGGAAAAGCTATTTTTCTGTAATTTCGTTCAGAGAGGAGATTTATCGAAATTTCACGGCCGTTTGATCGGTGCGCCGATGAGCCCCGCCTTGATCTGACGCTCCACGTCAGTTTCCCCCACTTGCAGCGCACGCTTCCTCAAATGATCGTTGATGGTGCTCGGGTCCACGGTAGACCCTGATCCCACGGCTCGCGTCAACGCGCTCCACTCACGCTAGTCAGTCAAGCGTGTTGCTCATGTAGCGTTGGATCTTACGTGGGCACACAGTGGTCCGAGATCTGACGATCCCTGCTCGTCGTCCTCGCTGGTCTTCTAGTCTAGAACTAGCGGCGGCACCGCGGTGGTCTCTCGCCGGAGCTAGGCCAATCGGGAGGGAGAGAGAGCTCTGAGGGTTAGGAAGCAACCGCCTGGGATCGTGAGGGTGAGAGCAATCACAAGGGGGTACTATATATAGGATATGGTAGGCGCTCTTAGGGTTTCTGACCCCGCCACAAAACCTCCCTTTTCTCAAGGACGCGATAAAAGCTCACAAAAGTAGGGCCTGGGAGGTTCGTCTCCCTATCCCGAACTCAATGGGATACTTCCCATGCTTGCTCATAACCTGTTGTGATCGGAAACGCAAGGGGAAAATCCCCTGTGGGCGGCTACAGTCTGTGTCCCTTTGGGACTCTGGACCATGAGCCGGGTCAGTTGGATCCAACGGCCACAAACATCCGCGTTCAAATAGAATTAGGAAAGATTTCCAATTATTCGAATTATCTTCCAATATAATGATAATTTTGGAAAAATCATAACTCCCAATTCTTAACTCCGTTTTTATTCAAATTTTGAGGAAAGCTCGCTCATGCCTTTATATTTCATTGTGCAAAAATTGGAGTCATTATCCAAAGGAAACGAGCCCTTTTCTTCAGTTTCAAGTTATCCCTTATGTAGTTGTATTTTCCACCTATTCTTTATTTCCTTTGCCATTATCTAATTATCCTCAGTTCCTTGAACCCCAAGGAACCTTTATAACTCGAAAACTTATTTTGGGAAAATATCTTTTAGCCTTTTAATCATCCTTTAATCCTTCTCTTATATATTCCATTTTCCCACTGTAATTCTTTATTAAATGGAATTCCTTTTTCATTTCTTTTTATTGTTCTTTCAAATGGGCTTAATGGCCAATAAGGCCCAACAAGAAAGCATGCACGAAATTCATTCAAATCAAATCATGAAATCAAACATTGATCTTATTTAGTCATTTAAAAGAGATTTTCAAATCTCATTACATGTTTTGGAAAATGAGGTTATAACATCCTCCCCTCCTTATAGGAATTTTGTCCTCAAAATTCAACAATTAAGAAAACAAATCAGGATATGCTTTTTCCATGTCCGTCTTCGCTCCCATGTGGCCTCATACTCTCCATGGTGATTCCAAAGAACCTTTACCATCTCAATATTCTTATTTCTGAGCTCTTTTACCTTGGTATCTAGAATCCGCAAAGGCAACTTAGGATAAGACAACTTTCCTTGAAGCTCAATAGGTTCAATGCTCAACACATGGCTTGGATCTTGCACATATCGCTTTAGATTGGACACGTGAAACACATCATGCATCATACTGTATTGAGGGGGTAACGCCAAATGATATGCGGCTTCACCAATCCGTTCTAACACTTCAAACGGACCCACGTACCGGGGACTCAACTTTCCTCTATTTTTAGCTATAGCTCGGAGCGGTCGGATTTTCAGAAAAACATGTTCTCCCACAGCGAAATGCACATCAGTCCGCTTCACATCAGCATAAGACTTCTGTCAGTCTTGGGCTCTCTTTAGCCTTTTCCTGATTAAAGCGACTTTATCAACATACACTTGGAGTTCATCTAACCTCAATAATGTCTTTTCACCAACATCATCCTAGTGAAGTGGTGACCGACACGGTCTCCCATATAGAGCTTCATATGGTGGCATCCCGATACTGGCTTGGTAACTATTGTTGTAGGCAAACTCAGCTAAAGGTAGGTACTGCTCCCATGATCCACCCCAATTGAGCACACAAGCTCATAACAGATCCTCTAAGGTCTGAATCGTCCTTTCCGACTATCCATCTGTCTGGGGGTGATAAGCGGTACTGAACTTCAACCTTGTTCCTAGTTCCTCTTGAACCTACTTCCACAATTTGGAAGTAAACTTTGGGTCTCTGTCTGAGATGATGGAACCGGGTACGCCATGTAAACACACTATCTCTCTGATATACATCTCAGCTAAGTCCGACACTTTGGCAGTGGTTTTTAGGGCGAGGAAGTGTGCTAACTTGGTAAGGCGATCTACCACAACCCATATCACATCATGACCTCTCTTGGTCCAGGGTAGACCCACCACAAAATCCATGGTGATTTGCTCCCATTTCCATTCTGGAATCTCTATAGACTGTAAAAGTCCGCCGGGTCGTTGGTGTTCAGCCTTCACCATTTGGCACGTAAGACAACTGGCTACATAAGCTGCAATGTCTCTCTTCATTCCCGTCCACCAGAAAAACCTCTACATGTCTTTAAACATCTTAGTAGTTCTTGGATGTACCGTGTACTTAGAACCATGATCCTCTTGTAGGATACGTTCCTTTAACGGTGAATCTTTGGGAACCCATATGCGATTCTCAAATCGGATTCCTCCATCTATTCCCAATGAAAGACGGGTCTGAGGCTTCTGCATCAAGCCTTTCATCTTGTCAAGTCCTCCACTGGCCCACTGTGCTACAACAATCTCACTCAGTAGCTCAGACTGTATCTAGATATTGGCCAATCAAACTCGATCATCCAACAGTTGAGGTGACCATTCCACCAATTCTTCTAAGCTCTTCCACTGACTAGACAGAACAGTTGCACACCTGAGCTGTTTCTGACTCAAAGCATCAGCTACGACATTCACCTTCCCTGGATGATAGGAAATGGTGAAGTCATAATCCTTCATGTACTCCATACATCGTCGTTGTCATAGGTTCAAGTCTTTCTGCGTCAGAAGATACTTCAGGCTCTTATGGTCGGTGAAGATTTCAAAAGTGGCACCATACAAGTAATGCTGCCAAATCTTCAAGGCATGGATGATAGCAGCTAACTCCAGGTCGTGGGTTGGGTAATTCACCTCGTTAGGCTTGAGCTGTCGGGAGGCATATGCAACCACATGTCGATTCTGTTCCAACACACAACCTAGTCCCATCTTGGACGCATCGATGAAAATCATAAAACCCTCATTGCCTGATGGTAGAGTCAAAACTGGTGCAGTGGTCAGCTTCTCTTTCAGCTCCTGGAAATGAGCCTCACAAACATCAGACCACACGAACTTCACATCTTTCCGAGTCAACATGGTTAGAGGCAAGGCGGTCTTTGAGAAATCCACGATGAAGCGCCGATAATATCCTGCTAACCCCAAGAAGCTTCGTATCTCGGAGGGGTTCTTCGGTGCTGGCCAGTCTCGAACTGCCGACACTTTAACTGGATCTACGACGATCGTTCCTCCTGAGATGATGTGTCCAAGGAACATGACTCGGTCTATCCAAAACTCACATTTAGAGAATTTCCCATAGAACTTCTGCTTTCTCAAGATATCAAGGACTTTACTTAGGTGGTCTCGGTGTTGTTCAAAGTCATCTGAATAAACCAGTATGTCATCTATGAACACTATGACATACGAGTCAAGGAAGAGTTGAAACACACTATTCATAAGATTCATGAACACACTAGGTGCATTGGACAACCCAAAAGGTATAACCACAAACTCATAATGGCCATACCAGGTTCTAAAAGCTATTTTTGGGATGTCCTCACTCTTAACCCTCAACTGGTGGTAACCCGATCTCAAGTCGATCTTGGAAAAGACTCAAGCCGACTTCAACTGGTCAAACAAGTCATCTATCTGGGGTAAAGGGTATTTGTTCTTAATGGTAGCCTGGTTGATCATCCGGTAGTCTATGCACGTTCGGAGCGAACCATCCTTTTTCTTTACAAAAAGAACCGGCGCTCCCCATGGTGATGTGCTAGGGCAGATAAAACCCTTATCTAGCAATTCCTGCAATTGCTTCTTTAACTCAAGCAATTCAGCAGGGGCCATCCTATAGGGTGCTCGGGAAATAGGGTTTGTACCAGGGGCTAGCTCTATGGAGAAATCTACCTCTCTTTCGGGAGGAATTCCAGGTAGATCATCTGGGAAAACATCTGCATAGCCCCTAACTACCTCTATTTCTTCTAAGGGCTGTACTTTGGGTTCTGGCTCGGTGACTACTGCTAGGAAAGCTCGACACCCTTTACTCATCATCCGCTCTGCTTTAACGGCTGACACATATGGGCTGGTAGTGGCATCCTTCCTACCCCTATTGACAAAAGGTGGTTGACCTGGTCTCTTGATGATCACTTTCTTCTCTCTACAGTCGATATTGGCCCTATACGTATAAAGCCAATCCATACCAATGATTACATCAAAATCATTCATGTCAAGAAGGATAAAGTCTGGTGGAAAATCATGATCTTGATATTTCACAGATACCACCGAGGTTTTCAAAAGGGAAGTAAAGATTCGACCACTCGGGGTTGTAACATCTAAGACATACCCTAAATCCTTGATATCCAAACATAGCACAGTTGCAAGATTTCTCGAAATGAAAGTATTAGTAGATCCAGAGTCAAACAAAGCTTTCACATTATGTCCCATAACTTCAAGCATGCCTACATTATTGTTCACCATGCATTAGACCATTACATGCTTAACTTTAAAACATAAAATAAAGCTCTAAGGGTTATTACCCTCGATCAAACGATTATCATTAACTTGAGCCTCCTCATTGTCAATGGCAAACACTCGAGCTTGTCTTCTCTCTCCAGTAGGTGGGGCTGCTACTGGTGGAGAGGCCACTTGTCCTGGTCCCTTGGGATCTGGCATAGGGCAGGCGGATTGCAGATGTCCTTCTTGGTGGCATCGAAAGCACGTCTTCTTCTTGTAGCGGCACTCACCGGCGTGCCCCTTTCCGCAGGTGCGGCAAGGAGGTCGGTTGTTCTCTTGACGGGGTTTCCCTTTTCCTCCATGTTTTCCCTTAGCTTGATGACGTCTTGGGCCCTTCTTGTGGTTGTTTCTCGGGCCTTGGGCTCCTTCAGTGAAACCCAAGTACCCCTTGGGTGGAAACTGGGCAGGCATCACAATCCTCTCCATGTCTAAAGCAGTGTTGTAGGCTTCGGCAAAAGTTTTGGGTTTACTTGCCATCACATGGGGCTTGATGGCAGGGTCAAGACGTTCCACGAAGTGGTCCACCCTCCTCTCTTCATCCATCATATGTCCAAAACGTTCCAGGAGGCGGAACCTACGACCAAAGTCCGCAACGGAAGAGCTTCCTTGAGTCATGCTAGTGAACTCTCTTTCTTTCTCTTTCTTTGCTGCGACGGGGAGGAATCTGGCGGTGAAGATGGTCTTGAAGTCATCCCAGGCCATGGGTTCCTCTGTCAAATCCCGGCCAGTGATGTGGGTCTCCCACCATATCTTGGCTGCTCCTTCTAGGAGATGAGCAGCAAAGAGGACCTTCTTGCTCGGCTGAACTTCAAGCATACAGAACCAATTCTGGACTGCAAGCAGCCAAGCTTCTGCTTTGTCGACTACCTCTGTCTTGTCCTCTCCCACTACTACAGAAACCCCATTTGGCGTTGGTCTTTTAACCCCATTTGGCGTCAGTTTCCGACCGACGCCTATGTGGGCGCCGCTAAAGGTCGAACATTTCGGCGTCGGTTTTTTAACCGACGCCTATTTAACCTATAGGCGTCGGTCTTTTAGTAGACAACCGACGCCAAAAGGGTTCACGCCACAGAAAACGGCGTCATCTAGGGCACTTTCTGCGTCGGTGATTTACTAAAAAACCGACGCCTATATTCAATGTAGCGTCGGTCTTTTAGTTGATAACCGACGCATAAAGTGTCCTAGATGACGCCGTTTTCTTTGGCGCGAACCCTTTTGGCGTCGGTTATATACCAAACGACCGACGCTTTGTTGTTTAAATAGGCGTCGGTTCGATACGAATATCCGACGCCATTTCCAGGACTGCTTTGGCCACATCAGGCGTTGGTTATAAATAAATAACCGACGCTGTATGTCTTTGCTGACGGTTTTTATTAAATAACCGACGCCTATTTATATATTTTTTTTCATATCAGTTTGCAGGCCTGCTGTGGCTGGTCAGCAGGATGAGAACCTGCCGTTCAGTTTTCTGAACTGCAGGTTTACGACATCCATTGATATCAGCCTACAAACAGGCCGCAAACCTGCAAAAGTCACAAAGAAAATTTCACACAAGTACATACATATACATACATTCAGACATCAATTCAATTCTCACATTCACACATATAGAAACATTCAAATATATGTATTAACATTCAGAAATATTCATTTACAAAGTATCATTCATTATCACTATCAACATCCCAATTATATCTTACAGTTGCCACTGCTTGTATGGATTTTGCCCATTCTTCTCTTACTTCATTTAATGCTTCCATCGTATATGGAGCATGTATATTTTTTAAGCGTTTACCTATAGTGTTGTCAGTTTTAAACACCTGCAAAGAGAATGATGTATATATATAAGTAATAATATAAAAATAAGATAAGATTGATATATTTCATACTAACTAATGAGACTATATATAATACCTCATGTATGGTATCGATGTCCAATGCGGCATATTTGATAATCATCTGCATAAATAGCATCACATAGTATACGCATGCCCAACCATTGTCTTGTGTAGCACACTATAAATTAAAACATACAAAATAATACAACTAAGCACAATTCACATCAATAATATATATATTCGAGTCGGGAACTTACTTGTACGTTCTGCCAATTTATTGGCTGGTTCTTTTTCCTTGGGACCGTTCCTCCAGCCTTTTTGAATGCATCTAAACCGCTACATGTTAATATAACACAATAAATTGCATAAGTAAATAGTAATGTAATAAAAGATGTTAACGGATATAAAAATGAAATATTTCTCACCAGAATAATGGCATTCTCATTACGTGTCCAATTTTAGGGTTCAATGTACTCCCCGTAGGATCTAGATAATAAACAGTGAATGTCCCGGGGACAATAACTAGTAACTCCCAATGTCTACCGCTAGAGGTAAGAAGTTAACAATTAATAACTCAAAATGCAAAATAAAAATGGAATTTTCTTAAGTCCAAATTATAAATAAAGTAAACTTACTTGACATTGAATGGAGCTATTATTATCGTCTTCTTTTGCTGACCAAAAATTGTAAAAGCATCTATACAGTATTGTTGAACATTATCAGGGTCTTTAGCTACCAAACTAATCAATGATGGAATCAAAAATCCCAAATGATCAAATGCAAATTGTTTGCAATGATCTTCGACTAAGTAGCTGCAAAACATATAGGCGTATGCATTAATATATAAGAAACCAGATCACCGGATCTTACACAAGGTATATGGATGTATAAACAAGATCTCACCTTATCCATGTCTCTATCATTGATGTATTCAGCCAATCATACATAAACAGCTCAATAATATCTTGTATAAATAAAGAGCTATCGTATGATTGACCTGCATAATCTGCATCTAAAGAAATAATTATAGGGCAATGTACATTATGTGCCCGTAGCCAACATGCCATTCCCCTACAAGCAGGACCTAACAGGTATGTTAGGTCAGTTGGAACCCAATCGGGTAATGCGGGAAGTAGAAGTGGAGGCCTAGATGCTCCTGGTGTCTTCTTTTTAACCTGTACATATAATTTCAGATCAGTTGACATCATATATACACATTAACAGTCTAAATCAATGTAAATTTATCTTACAATTTCAGTCGTGTAGACGACATCTGCTTTGGGCCACAATATCACCCCGCCTTCTGCATCAGCAAGTCTATCAATATCCGGGTGGGGATATGGCAATGTAGCTTCTCTCCAATCAGGTAACACACGTATCGGGATCACACGAACGTAGCCCTGTGGCATTGGAGTCCCGTGAAACATTGCCCCAGGAAGGGACGGGTAAGCCTGCGCCTCTGCAACAACGTAGTCTTGCATTCTTAAGCGGCATGGCTTCAATGCCTACAAATTTACGTAAAGAATATTATACATATATACATATCATCTTGAAAACATAACAACTTGAAAAGACTAACTACAATGTCATAAACAATGCTTACAGCAGACGTGCTAGGCGATGGGTCTCCAGGATTACTCGCAGTCTGTGCATCAGGAGAAGAGTGGGTCGCCATAGGCGTATTGGAAGCCTGAGATGCTTGCCACCGCAGCAATTCTTCCTTGACCTTCTCAGCAACTACATCGTTGACCTTCTTAGCAACTAAATCCTCAACTCTCTTATTCTCCTATACATGGATAAAAGAAACATTAGCTTCTTATTAATGAATTTCCTTTTGCAGTAACATTCTAAAAAAAGAATAGGTTACCTCTTCTTGAGAAAGTCCCGCTCTGGGTTTGCGCTGGGATGGACCAAAGAATGCTTTGATGCCAACACCAGCGTCGGCACCTCTAACACATCCAGGATGCTCTGGGTTACCCAGAGCAACTGTCAATTCATCCCTTGTGCCCTGAGGGATGAACGTGCCTTGTTTCCTCTGCTCGTGCAGCTCCCGCTAATCACCATAAATAGAAATTGGTAAGTTAACACCACAAATAATCAATATTCAAACGATTTCTCTAAGAGTGTTATTTTACCATTTTTATAGCCGCCTCAGCAGTTACAGGCTTCTTTATTTCACCCTTCTTGTTTTGCCTGCCAGCTATCCAGATATCATGGCGAGGCATGGGTGTGGCAGACTCCTGAGTAGGAGCAGACTCCTGAGTAGCCGCAGACTCCGCCTGTAGTCTTTGGCGAACACTTGCATAGCCTTTTGGACCCATAGTGTGGTCATGCACATTCAGTGCACGTCTTGCTTTTTGTGCGTCACTGAGGGCCTAGTTAGTATGCACATTAATGATTTGGTTAGTAGCACTAAATGCTAATCTTGAATAGGTGAATACAATGTATATTAATTAAATTAGGAGTGACGCCTAATACCTTGAATTCTTCAGATTTTCTTGAAGTAACAAAATTGTCCCAATCTTCTTTGTCCAAGAAGTTCCATTGTTCAAGGGCTGACTTCTTCTTCTTATCACCCTCTTTTATGTATTCTCTGTTCAGATTTGTCCTATAATTCCTAAGCATCTTTCCAGCGCGTTGCATCACATTTTTACGATGCAACTTCTCATCCAATGCAAACAGATTCTGTAAAATAGAAATGTTATTAACTAGTATCCAAAATAGAATTGCAAATAATAGAATTTGTAATCTACAAAATAGAATTGCAAATAATAATAACTCACACATAAATCCTTCCATATCAAGTCTTTTTTCCCTTGAGGAACTTTATGCCAATTGTCATACTTAACACCACAATGGCTCCGAGTGGTACACCCAAGATAGTTCACAAAATTATTGCGGTTCACTCCAATTGGATTTCCTCCATTATCAAACTCCACCACCAATTTGGATCCACTACCACTTAGCGCTAATAACTTCTTCAATAGAGTGGTGCCCCTTTTCTTGTTAAGTGTTTGGTGTTGCGCATCAAGTTGCTCCAGTGCTTCAGTAGGTACAGGTGCATCAACCTAAAATTTGACAAAAATAAAACACACTAAATTAGCCCAATATAGAAATATAGGATATATGACATAACTAGAAGATAATGAATTTTATAGAAATACAGGATATGTTTTTAGAACTTACATTAGTATCCTCGCCATGCTCGTCATGGACAGCATGCTCATCATGGACTTCATGCTCATCATGGACATCATGCTCATCATGGTCAGCCATCTGAAAATGTCATTAAAAAGGCAAACATTTAGCATTTCTATTAACTAGAAAAAGGCAAACATTTAGCATTTGTATTAACTAGAAAAAGGAAAACATTTAGCATTTGTATTAACTAGAAAAAGGCAAACATTTAGCATTTGTATAAACATACATGTCTCTAAAATTGTGATCTTTTATCAATTAACAATCCTTCATTGTGATCTCCGCGCACATATAAGTCATCATTAGCTTCAATATTTTGTGGAGTTGGCAACCCAACTGAGAATGGACTGGAGTCATCATACTTATCATAGTACTCTTCTTCATCTATAAGATCTTCAATGAACTGTCTTTTACCATGAAGAACAACCGACCATTTATCATTTGCAGGATCATCGATATAGAATATTTGTTTCGCCTGTGATGCCAATATGAATGGTTCACCCTTCTCGCCAATCTTTTCAAAGTTCACCAAAGTGAAACCCAATTCATCCACTATAACTCCTTTGGTGTTATCAACCCAATTACATTTAAAGAGCGGAATTTTGAAATCTATGTAGTCAAACTCCCAAATGTCCTCAATGACACCGTAATATGACATTTTAGCTTCACGTGGACTCTTATCCTTTGCACTTGCAAAGTACATAGTCGACTCTTATCCTTAGCTTCACATGGACTCCCAAATTTTCTCGAAAACTCAATACACATTATACACTTACATCCTAAGTGAGATTAGGTGTTCAAGAACAGTCCCAAACCGGGGACTATCCAAGATTTATTCCTAATGAGTAAATCTTGGACGGGTTTCTAGGCCAACAAACACAATAATAGATATCTACAATGAAGCCGGACTCCATACAAACAATATATAATTTAGTGATTGTTCATTCTAATTTATATCAATGTACAAGTAATATAAAAAACAATGATTGTTCACATTCTAGGCCAACAAACACATGTGATGTCATTCTTATATATAATAAATGTGTACCACCTATCCCATCCTTGAACACCTAATCTCACTAGTAAGTGTATAATGTGTATTGGGTTTTCAAGAAAATTTCGGCAGCATTTCCCCGCTGTTCTCTAAGTACATATGTACTTAGAGAACAAACGGGGAAATGCTATCAAAATTTTCTCGAAAACTCAATACACATTATACACTTACATCCTAAGTGAGATTAGGTGTTCAAGAACAGTCCCAAACCGGGGACTATCCAAGATTTACTCCTAATGAGTAAATCTTGGACGGGTTTCTAGGCCAACAAACACACTAATAGATATCTACAATGATGCCGGACTCCATACAAACAGTATATAATTTAGTGATTGTTCATTCTAATTTATATCAATGTACAAGTAATATAAAAAACAATGATTGTTCACATTCTAGGCCAACAAACACATGTGATGTCATTCTTATATATAATAAATGTGTACCACCTATCCCATCCTTGAACACCTAATCTCACTAGTAAGTGTATAATGTGTATTGGGTTTTCAAGAAAATTTCGGCAGCATTTCCCCGCTGTTCTCTAAGTACATATGTACTTAGAGAACAAACGGGGAAATGCTACCAAAATTTTCTCGAAAACTCAATACACATTATACACTTACATCCTAAGTGAGATTAGGTGTTCAAGAACAGTCCCAAACCGGGGACTATCCAAGATTTACTCCTAATGAGTAAATCTTGGACGGGTTTCTAGGCCAACAAACACAATAATAGATATCTACAATGAAGCCGGACTCCATACAAACAATATATAATTTAGTGATTGTTCATTCTAATTTATATCAATGTACAAGTAATATAAAAAACAATGATTGTTCACATTCTAGGCCAACAAACACATGTGATGTCATTCTTATATATAATAAATGTGTACCACCTATCCCATCCTTGAACACCTAATCTCACTAGTAAGTGTATAATGTGTATTGGGTTTTCAAGAAAATTTCGGCAACATTTCCCCGCTGTTCTCTAAGTACATATGTACTTAGAGAACAAACGGGGAAATGCTACCAAAATTTTCTCGAAAACTCAATACACATTATACACTTACATCCTAAGTGAGATTAGGTGTTCAAGAACAGTCCCAAACCGGGGACTATCCAAGATTTACTCCTAATGAGTAAATCTTGGATGGGTTTCTAGGCCAACAAACACAATAATAGATATCTACAATGAAGCCGGACTCCATACAAACAGTATATAATTTAGTGATTGTTCATTCTAATTTATATCAATGTACAAGTAATATAAAAAACAATGATTGTTCACATTCTAGGCCAACAAACACATGTGATGTCATTCTTATATATAATAAATGTGTACCACCTATCCCATCCTTGAACACCTAATCTCACTAGTAAGTGTATAATGTGTATTGGGTTTTCAAGAAAATTTCGGCAGCATTTCCCCGCTGTTCTCTATGTACATATGTACTTAGAGAACAAACGGGGAAATGCTACCAAAATTTTCTCGAAAACTCAATACACATTATACACTTACATCCTAAGTGAGATTAGGTGTTCAAGAACAGTCCCAAACCGGAGACTATCCAAGATTTACTCCTAATGAGTAAATCTTGGACGGGTTTCTAGGCCAACAAATAATGTGTTGTCATTCTTATACCTAAAATCCTAGTTCTTCAAATTAGGGTGATTATTGATGTCTTTAAAAGCATGATTGGCAATTTAGGGAAAAGTTCATCATTTAAATTCCAAGCATTCACATGTGTGCATTACAGTTCATCATTAAGCAAGAAGGGTGATTAGGATTCTCAATATACTCAACAATAAAATAAGTTAAACATGTGTGCATTACAGTTCATCATTTACATTCTAAACATGTCACATGTGTGCATTACAGTTCATCATCAAGATATCTATAACTTACTTAAACATTCAATTATGAAGTAAATATACACTTAATTAAGAATAGCATGACACACAAAGTTGCAGTCAACATCATTATGTTTTGTTCTATCATGGACTATCAGATTGGTATATCACATATGTATCAGTACATTATTAAATAAACACAATCAGTAAATAACTTTAAAAAAAATCCACTAGACGTGCAGCCTAGACGTGCCCTGGCGCCGCCCAAGCATCCGCCCAGAGGCCTATCTAGGCAGGGCACCTGGGCTTGGGACCCTAGGCGTGCCCTGGCATGCCCTGGCACCTACTTAGGCACTGCCTGGGTGAGTTCTAGGTCAGTGGCGGCAGAGAAAAGCAAGGCAGAGGACAAAAAAGGTGGTGAAGGTTTGTGGGTTACCTTACACGAGGACAGCACGAGTAAAGCTGCTTCTACCGGCGGGGGCGGAGGTGACGACGACAGCACCGTAGCTGCTTCTACTGGCGGCGACGACTAGAGGAGAGCAGAGGCGGTGGGCAACGACCGGCGGCGACGAGCGGACAGCAGCAGCAGCAGGGGCGGCAGAGAAGAAGGGCGCCGGAGAAGAAGGACGCCGGAGATGGGGCGCCGGAGAGAAGCGCCGGAGAGCAGCAGTAGCAGAGAAGCGCCGGAAAGTCACCACAACAGGGAAAATCGCCGCAATAGGGTAGCAATGAAACAGAAGAAAGGGGAAGAGTCGGGCGATCACGGGGGGTTATAAGTTCCCAAATAGCGTCGGTTGTTTACAACAACCGACGCCTAAACATCTTTAGCGTCGGTTGGTTGAAACAACCGACGTCCAATTGGACGATATTTTCATGGAAATTTTTGGCGGGAACCACCTTCAGCGTCGGTTAGACAAGGATAACCGACGCTGAAAGTGACATTGTCCGCGCAAATTTTTATCGCAAATAGGCGTCGGTTTTCTAGGTATATAACCGACGCTGAAAATGACACTATTTTTTTTATCGAAAAATGGATTTCACGGGCGACTTTAAGCGTCGGTTTTTTATAAACAACCGACGCTTAATACAAAGCGGTACCCGTGTCTGGCTGGTCTTCGAATATAGATGTCGGTTTTATTAAACAACCGACGCCTAACATATAAGGCGTCGGTTTTCCTTAATAACCGACGCCCAGAAAAGCGACACTGAATGCTATTTCTGTAGTAGTGTCCCCAGAACTTCTCGATATTCAACTTGACGAAGTCCAGGATGGTGGCTCCTAGTCGGGGCTGAACTGGATGCGGCTCACCATTCTCAGCTCTAGCTAGGTCTCGGAGGGCCAAGGCATTAATGGCCCCAGTCAGCTTCTTCTGCTGCTCTATCCACAAGGCCTCAGAAGTGTGGATCATCATAGTCGGTTCTGGACCTCCATCTTGGTCCTCCTCCATCTGGTCTACTTCCTCGTACACATGTTGCTCTTCATACCCTTGGTCCTACTCTTGTTCAAGGTTGTAGAAGGGTATCAGATCAGGGTTAGGGACCTCATGAGTGGTCTCTTCGGTCCTCTTTCTCTTCATAGAGGATTCACCATCATGATTCTTCTTCCTTTTCTCTGAAGACCCCTTTCCTTTGCGGGGAGGCCAAGCACTCCTAGTTGGGTTCCCAGTACCCTCAGGGATAACAACTGTCTTTGTACGAGCCATCTACATAAGCATAACAAACAAACCTTTAGTTTACCATTAAATAATTATACTTATGTCAGTGACGTCTCATTACGTATCTTTTATTAAATTGATGGAGAATTCCTTAATCCTTAACTTATTTGCCCATACCACATGAGGGTGGGGAAGAGAGAGAAACCCCTAACTCTTAAAGTCCTTAAGAGAATTTGTGATGAGAAGGGATGAAAAAGATGCGAAAATCCTAAAGGTATCTTATTTTGATTCAAATCCTAGGACATCGGCCAGGCAGTCACACATTCCGGGAGTCCTCGTATTCCGACTAGCGGTGCGGAGGAAAATTTTGCCAGCCCCCGGAAGTGATCCTTTTCTAGATACCTCAGTCTTTCGGAAAATCCTCTAATAACTCCCTTGGGTTCTACGGAGTTTGTAAAATTTAATAATTATTAACAATTAAGTGGAGAACCTTGGCTCTGATACCAAATGTAACGACCCCACCTTCTGATAACCCCCAATTAAGGGAGACCGAGAGGTCAGTGTCGTTATCCAATTTCCAGATCAAGGTTCAACAATTAATTGATAACAATTACTAAATTCTACTAGACTAAACTGAAAAGCTGTAATAAATAAAATTTTTGCATACCTTTGAAATTTTTTGGAATTCTAAAACTTCTATCCAGAACTTGGACTAACTAACTAATCCTCCTTGGACTTTAATTAGTGTATTGTACAATATGACAGTTTACTGTTTGTCCTTTTTGTTTTGTACCTAAAATGCCGACAAACAAAACGTCGGTCAGCCAAAGCTGGTATGTGGGGGATTCACTAATCATGCAATTATCTATAACAATGTATGGCATTCAATTATCATTTAACAAACAATGTTACGTTTTAAGTATAACAACGCGATCCATGTGTCCCATATTCCCTTTATACCCCTCATGACTTCACCTATCAAGTGAATCAATTTCTAGGGCGGAGTCACATGGCACTACCCGTAGGTATCCCACTCCTTAACTCATGGTATGCTAAGAGTCTCATGGCACTACACGTGGGTAGCCCAGTTTCTAACTCATGATACCCTAGACCTTGCTCTAGGTTATCCTTAGCCTTTGCATAGCCACAGGGGTGGACTCGGATCTAGCTAGTTATACATGTATACCCATAGTGATAGTCATAGTCACTTTATAATTGCATGAATTGAAACATCAAACAGTTATTTCAATCATTGAGGAAAACGTCGATAAAATCCTTGGAAAACTAATCGGTATAGTCATAAGCGTAACCACATACCTCTTATTACAGACTTGGTTACAGAATTAAATATGAAGAGAGAGAATGTCCAAGCAATCAAACAATGTGCATAGAAAACCCTAAAATAAAAGTACAATTTTACTTTGATTAATATTTAACCAATTTCATCATGCCCCTTAGGATTTCTATCCAATTTTAGGGTTTTCTTGAAAATTAGGGTTTTGCTTTCCTTCTTAGATATTATGAACCCTAATTCATAAAATATACTTAAAACCTTTAAATTCTCTCCTTTTAATATTCCTAACAATTTCGGATCATTATTTAGCAATTTATCAAAATAACATGGTTTCCTTCTTCTTTTACCCTAAATTAGGGTTTTCATATACATTACCTTTCATTCTTAGACATAAACCCTAATTTAGCCATATTGGTATTCCAAACGGATGAAAACTTCATATTATTAATTAACAGGTTTATAATCCTCAACTTAACCCATTAATTTACAAAGAAACATCCTTTATATGCAATTAGGGTTTCCAATTAACTTAAACTGCATTTTACTAGCAAATTAAAGTACTTTTGCAACACGAACTGGAATCAGGTTATAAAACCATTTTTATCAGGTTCCTTGCATTTTTCTACCCAACTTTCATATATAAAGTTCTTTTATACGAGATTCCTAGCAATTTCTATGATTTTAGCAAGGAAAAGCTATTTTTCTGTAATTTCGTTCAGAGAGGAGATTTACCGAAATTTCACGACCGTTTGATCGGTGCGCCGATGAGCCCCGCCTTGATCTGACGCTCCACGTCAGTTTCCCCCACTTGCAGTGCGCGCTTCCTCAAATGATCGTCGATGGTGCTCAGGTCCACGGTAGACCCTGATCCCACGGCTCGCGTCAACGCACTCCACTCACGCTAGTCAGTCAAGCGTGTTGCTCAGGCAGCGTTGGATCTTACGCGGGCACATAGTGGTCCGAGATCTGACGATCCCCGCTCGTCGTCCTCGCTGGTCTTCTAATCTAGAACTAGCGGCGGCGCCGCGGTGGTCTCTCGCCGGAGCTAGGTCGATCGGGAGGGAGAGAGAGCTCTGAGGGTTAGGAAGCAGCCGCCTGGGATCGTGAGGGTGAGAGTAATCACAAGGGGGTACTATATATAGGATATGGTAGGCGCTCTTAGGGTTTCTGACCCCGCCACAAAACCTCCCTTTTATCCCAATTGGTGTTTCTCAAGGATGCGACAAAAGCTCGCAAAAGTAGGGTCTGGGAGGTTCGTCTCCCTATCCCGAACTCAATGGGATACTTCCCATGCTTGCTCATAACCTATTGTGATCAGAAACGCAAGGGGAAAATCCCCTGTGGGCGGCTACAGTCCGTGTCCCTTTGGGACTCTGGATGATGAGCTGGGTCAGTTGGATCAAGATCCAACGACCACAAACATCCGCGTTCAAACAGAATTAGGAAAGATTTCCAATTTTTCGAATTATCTTCCAATATAATGATAATTTTGGAAAAATCATAACTCCCAATTCTTAACTCCATTTTTATTCAAATTTTGAGGAAAGCTCGTTCATGCCTTTATAAATTGGAGTCATTATCCAAAGGAAACGAGCCCTTTTCTTCAGTTTCAATTTATCCCTTATTTAGTTGTATTTTCCACCTATTCTTTATTTCCTTTGCCATTATCTAATTATCCTGAGTTCCTTGAACCCCAAGGAACCTTTATAACTCGAAAAATTATTTTGGGAAAATATCTTTTAGCCTTTTAATCATCCTTTAATCCTTCTCTTATATATTCCATTTTCCCACTGTAATTATTTATTAAATGGAATTCCTTTTTCATTTCTTTTTATTGTTCTTTCAAATGGGCTTAATGGCCTATAGGCCCAACAAGAAAGCATGCACGAAATTCATTCAAATCAAATCATGAAATCAAACATTGATCTTATGTAGTCATTTAAAAGAGATTTTCAAATCTCATTACATGTTTTGGAAAATGAGGTTATAACAACCTATTTAGAAGCAATCAATGGTCCTTTTCATCCTAGAAAATCGGACATCATGTGGTGAACTTTCTTTGGCCAGATCCCAAAAATGGTGCAGAGGAGGTTTCTTGGTGTCCTGGATAAGGAAATAGTTATGAGATCTATTGTGCCCAAGATCTGAGCGAAATAATGTAGCATTTCAGCTTTATTTATTTATTTGATATATAATCGTGTATTATGTTCCCTCTCAAAGTCAATAAAGATTGTTTGCCCAACGTAGTGGTTGAAAATCCAACTAGGTGCTGACTAGGAAGCCTTTGTGGTTATTTAAACCATGTTAAATTGTTGTGCCCTTATATCATATTTCTGTAGGGAATACAAAGAAATTTATCGACAAATGGGAAGTAATTGACCATGGATGGAAAGTGCAAACCAAATTCTCAATGTCCTTTCACCAATAAGAATAAAAATAAATCAATCTAGAATACTTCATAGAAAGACAAGTGAATATGACTCAAATGAGGTAAACTTAGTTGGCCTTTCCGAAGAAGAACTTCTTAATGTGCTTTTCTTTACTAGAAATAAAATGCTTCAATATAGTAGAAGCTGTAAAATGTTGTCTAAGATATTAGATAGCTTGAATGAGTATATTTAAGGTCTTACATGTGAGCTAGATGATATCAAATCTTCTCCCTCTACCATTTAGATTGTTTTTACTCTAAAGTCTAGAATTGATGCTTTAGAAATTGACCATGCTTGCTTACATAATTCTTATCCTATAGGTATGTTGCATTCTTAAAAATCTCAACCTATCATATGGAATCATGAAGATTGTACATACTTATGACAAAAAGAATAACTTGTCTTGTAGATGAATACTTACTAAAACCACAATTTGTGATACAATGAGAGAGAACAAAGCCACAAGAATACATTCCCCAAAAACCTAAATGGATAGTGTGAGTCAGATAACCTACTCCATCACTCCCATAAGTAAGTAGGTAAAAATGGTGTTGGATACAAACCAAGAATCATTCCCCGCTAAAAGATGCATCACACCTTTTGTTAGGTCAACCACTCACCCAAAAGCCAAAATCACGTGTTTTTCTATAACCACTTAGGAAATCATATTTACCAGTGACACTACAGGAAAGGTGACCATACAAAGCCTGTTTGGATCTGAAAAGCTTGTCCTCTTACTTGATTCATATATTCCTATCAAAGTTGTGATATAATCACGATGATGGGTGTGTTTTTATTTTACAAACTTCATTTTTGTTGTATAATTCTCTACAATTGAATGTTCTTATATGCCATGCATGATTGAATGAGTATAAAAATATTTGAATCATTCATGTTTGATAGTACTTCTATCAGGGTTGTACTCACAGTTCAACTGAGAATCCAATTGGTCAAACTTAAAGTTTGCGCATAGTATATTCTACCCATTTGTCAAGTATTTCGACCAAATATTATTGTATTAGATTTCCTAAATGATTTGTATATTATATCCAAGTATATTATTATTATAAAATTATCAACATATTTCATAATTTAAGCTTATGTAAATATATCGTCATTAACACACAAGAAACATACACATGGGTACCAACAGATAATATTACAAGATTGAGTGATTGATAGTGGTTTCTCCCACACATGTCTGATGACAAGAAGTTCAAAAAACTAGGGAAAAATAAAGGAGTAAAAGGGACCCTTGGTAATAGTGGAAATGCAAGGTAATTGGAATTAGGAGTATAAGTAATAATATTTTCACAAATAAGTTACTTTTACATGATTTGCATGATAGCCTCGTTTGTATCAATCAAATCTATGATAATGGTTTTGATGTCTTGTTAAAAAAGGATGCATGTAGAGTTTTCTTTGAAAATACTCGTGATGTTTTTTATGTGGGCTGGATGAATGATAATTCATATGTCATAAATTTGATTCAACTAGTCTAGTCAAATGTAAATGTATTATATATAATGAAGGAAACAAACTCTTTTGTCATTACTAGGACGTTAAAATGAACTTGATACATAAGTAATCCAAACTTGATCGAATTAGAGGTCTTCCTAACCATCCCTCTGAAAATAAAAATAAGATGGACCTTGTTCAAATAAGTATCAATCAAAAGATCATTAAAGTATAAGACATCTCATATACTACTAGGCCTCTAGAATTCATTCACATGGTTCATTTTGGAAAAATGAGAACATAATCTCTTTGTGGTAAAAAATGTTGTTTTATTTCCATTATTGATTATGGTAGATTTACATTTTTGTTATTCTAGCATATTTATTTGTATCCACTTAGTAGGTGCATAACATAATACACTTGATACATTCAAAACATTTTTCTCTAGAGTGGAAAATGGGCTTCAACTTCAGACTATAAATACTAGGAGTCACCATGGTTGTTTTAAGGATTTTGTGACCAAGAAGGATATGGACATAACTTCTCTTCAGCAAGAACTCCTCAACAAAATGATTATGTTGAAAGAAGAATGCATTATTGTAAGAGATGGATAGAAGAATGTTTCTTGAACACAACACTCCTTAAACATTTTGGAATTAAGCATTCAACACTCCTTCTTATATCCAAAATAGATTAGTTATCCATCCTTATATTAAGAAACCTTCCTATGAGATTTTCTATAGAAAGAATCCAAAATTCGATTGTTTCCATAACTTTGGATCTACATGTTATATCCTAAACACAAAGTATGATCGATATAAATTTGATTCTAAGTTCTCTAATCCATTCTTTCTTGGATACACCCAACAAGTAAAGCATAAAGGCTTTTCAACTTACTTTACAAAATGGTAGAAGTTTTGATTCATATAAAGTTTATTGAAAATACACCAAAAGATAAATACTTGATCCCTCAATTTGAGGATCTCTCACTAGAACTAAATCCACCTACTATAATAAATCAAGAAGATGACATAATCAAATATGAAGTTCAATAAAAAGATCCTTCAACTAATATGTCAAATTCAAGCCTCATTGACAATCACTTGAGTGATTTGATTTTAGGATGTAGCTATAAAATTTAAAAATTGATCTTAGTTAGGAGAAATGTGGCATTTGTATCCAATTTAGATCCAATGCTTTTTAATGATGCACTTGTTGATGACCATAACATTACCATGTAGAAAGAACTTAACCAATTTAGTAAATTAAGTTTGGGATCTAGTTCCTAGACTACAAATTGAAATATCATCAAAATTGAAAGGATCAATATAAATACGATTTACAAAGCCGATACTATATTCTATAACAAAGCATGTGGCATGGACCAAGGCTATAAACAACAAGAAGGAATCTGGGAAAAATGGACAGGTAGTTCAACTGATGAGAAACTAATGAAGTGACCCTGTTTTAAGCATATGGAAAACATTCTTTATTTACGTTTATCCTGCACATCATATGATTTGTGTGGTTATTGGGTTGTAGGGGTTGCCCCCTACACTTGTTCCAATAATTGACAAGAAGTAATCACTATAGATGAAACTTATGCACATGTATATAGGCTTGAATATATACATATATTTTTGGCACTAGCTATCCATCTTATGATGAAGCTTTATCTCATGAATGTATAAGCATGTTGTTAATAGGGGTAACATGATTAATATGAATGTAAGAACTTGATTTTGGTTTAACAAACATAGGATCATTCATTTTCTTTCTTTTATCATTTTCAGGAATATAACCATGACCATGAGTACCAACATGGTTAAGAGAATACAACATACTATTCAAGATATTTTTACTATTTGAACACTTATCCAAAGCCATTTTCAGCTTTTCATTTTCTTTAGCAAGAAATAGAGAGTCTTTAGTAGTAAAAACTAAAAATTTTTTGTACTGACAATATTTTCTTCAAGAATATCAATTTTATCATTTAACTCATCATTTATTTCAATAATAAGATCATATCCAAAATGTGAGCAATAAATAGGTTGTTTCTCCACACTAATCAATTTATCTAAAAGGGTAGTCACTTGAGTTTTCAAGGAAACATTTTGAGAAACAAGTTCATCTATTTTTTCTTTCACTTGCATATTGGTCATTCAACTCATTAACTTCTTAATTTAAGGAATCAACAATAGTAGTCAATTTATTTTTCCTTTTCTTATACTTTTCAACTTTATCTGAAGTAACTTCAAAAAGTTTAATGAGTTGAAATTTTGAAAAAGTAGGGAGATATACCTCATCATCACTACCTTGTGCACCTTTGTGTTCATCATTGTCTTGAGCACTTTCTACTTGTTGTTCATCATTGTCATCATATTCGGTCATAAAGCATTCAGCTGCATGATGACATATTTCTTCATCACTTGCCTCTGAGTCTGAATAGTCATCCCAAGTAGTATGACACGCCTTACTTTTTTTCCTTGGAGTTCTTATTATTCTTCTTATTGAATTCTGGACAACCATCCTTCCAATGTCCTTTCTCTCTACATATGTGGCATCTAGTGGAACTAGTATACATTTCTCACCTTTATGATAAATGTCTTATTTACCATTAGATGAATCAGTCAATGACTTTAGGATAGGATAGTGTGATGCCCCAACACGCCACAATGAGATTACTCAAAACAAAGTGCAGAACTAGTATTAATCAACTAGATTACCAGAACACACATGAAATAAAAACTGATTTCACATAAGCACAAAAACCAAAACTTATTACATCTGAGTCCACTTAGAGCCACCTATATTACATAACATGCCTTAAAGATGTACACATATCACTATTCACTGACTCACTGGACACAACTTGTTACATATACACATGCCATATATGTATAACACATGGCATACTGCCAAAACATTGTCTCGGTATACAAAACCACAAAAAACCTCCCCAAGGACATAAGAGTATAGAGACAACACGTAGGAATCTAATACCAACACTAGCAGTATATCCAAACTTTATCAACTACTACTCCTCTTGCTGCTTAGCCTCAATAGCACGATCTCTACCTCATCGTACACGACCACCTAAAAGATGTAGAAACCCACGTGGCGAGACCAAATGTCCTAGTGATACATATAACTCCCCGCAACAACTATTATTAACATGGATGGATTATACAAAGCAGATTAAACATTATAAGCAGATTCAACTCATTGATATAAATAAAGTAAATAAGACTATTTAAGTAGTTTAGGCATCTCCAACTAAGCAGTAGAACATCTTATATTTTAAGAAGGAATATTAAGAACATGTATAATAGTTGATTTCTCTTACCACATTATAATTCAAGAAATCAATACAAAAGATAAGGCAAGGGGTCACCCAATGTGAAGGGTATTTGACCCTAAATAAATATACTACACAGTTGTGTTATGTATTTTATTATGCCTTGAGGATTTGAGTCGTACCACCCTAATCCAACTGACCATTGCTAAGTTGAAATCAATGCCATACAAGATCAATGGAAGACCCAGACTCTATGATGTTCTCCTGCACTACTCGGTCAGTTTGATCTACATTGTAGTGAGATATAGTCAAACTGCCAAAAAAACAACTTATAGTCACAACTATAGTCCTATAGAGATAACAACTCATAGTCAAGGCTATGGTCCTATAAAACACCTAGCCCACCTTGGTATAGGTCACGACGCTAGAAATTAGGGTATATAACCCAACCATTGAGGTACAACCACAGATGTCCTCTATCACATCATATCACATTCTCATCACCAAGACCGTACCATATTCGTTCTCAAAACACTTGGGATCAAGATGCCAAGGACACATTGTCACTCGCTCTTTGCATACTCAACAATATGCACTCTGTGTTTCCCTTGGGAATACCCATTTCACCATCCAACAAAGTACTGACACTAAAGATGGATCTATGGCATAAAGCATCTACATGATTAGGGTTTCACTTGATTAGTTAATCCAATTATATATCTTTTACCATCAATCGAGTTACACCGTACAAACCGTAAACAAATTCTACAAAGATAATGGTATGTTACAACTCTAGAAGATATAAAATGAATGAAATATAAACTTGTCACACCATCACTTGATATCACTACCATACAAGGCCATCAAAATTATCATATCACTAGGGAATATCAATCCCTCATCACATCACTAGAGGATATCACCTCATACTAGGCATAGAGCCTCTGCCAGGTCATAAGACCCATCACATAATTCTTGTATATCATCATTATGTCACCATGCCTCATAAAGGCTCACAATCATTACCCTATCATATCAAGCACACATAGAATTGAATAGATATGATATTCATTCAACCTGCAAGGTTAGGATTACACAGGTAGGAGAGAGAAACAATGCATCATCACCACATACTATTACATTGTACAAGGTAGACAACTATATCATAGTCCCACATTAGGGTTAGGGTTTCAACAACACATCCGATTAGGGTTTTCAAGTCATCATGTAGCATCAAACCTAAGTATCATTACCTCCCACAATCTTGAAACATATAGGTTAACTATCATCATACTAGGTAATCACACATAGGTACCATCAGTCCATGGTTTATCATTGGTCAAAGATCATATTAGGTTACAAGCTATGTGGTTGAAGAACATACATCATCAAGGTTGGAGACCATGATCAAGACCAACGATTAAAGCACAATTATAACACACTAACGGTCGATGAAGATCAAGGTCGAAGACACACCTTGGTCTAAGGCTACTTTAGTGACCAAAAACACCATTTGCCATCAACAGTCGAAGAAGGTTGTTAGGTTTAAAAGCCATGTGATTGAGGGTAAATCTTCAAGGTAAGCGACCAAGATCATAAACACATGTCAAATGCTCAAAGGGAATCAACACCTTCAGTGACCAAAAGACCACCAATCCAAGTGGTAGTAGGGATACATAGGTCACAGATCAATTTCAGCAACCAAAGGGTATCATCAAATCCAAATGGTTGAAAGGAACCACCATTCTATGTGACCAAAGGAACCAAAAGGGACCATATCATCAGCCAAAACATCACCAAACATTCAACCACTTGGGTGCCATCATGAAGAACATCTAAGAGAGGGAAAAACACTAGCAAGTCATGAGAAAAACATGTGATTAACAACATGAAACTGACCCTCAAAGAGTGATGTAAAAACTTAGGGTAAACATCATCCAAACCCTAGAGTTAAGAACCACATGAGATCAACATGGGAACCATACTAGGATGGATAAAACTCAATATCAAGCTCATGAAAACACGTCTGAAACTTCACTTCATGCAAAATAACCAAACCAAGAACCAAGGTAACAAAACCCAAAACAAGGTGCATGCAAAACCATCATCATCACCATCATATATATTTTAGGTAAGTGAATTAGAGTTAAAGAGGAAGTGTAAACCATGCAAGGATAATTTAAAATCTCAAACCTTAAAACAAGATAATAGCATATAGGAAATCATGATCATGTTTTAGAGGTAAATAGTAACATGCAACAAGGTTATAGTGCAATAACCAAAGAGGGAAGAGAGTTCTATAACCCGCCTTAGATGATGATACAACCACCTACAAGAAAAGCTCCAAAAGAAAGAGAGAAACCTAACCTTGATCACCTCCACGACCAAGATAGTCACCACCTCAAAAGAGAAGAAAAATCCTAGGTCAAAAGGGCAAGAAGGAGAACCAAAATCTCAATGCCGAAAAAGAACAACAAGAGAGAGAAAGGGAGAAGAATTACTCCACTCAACTTGAGCACTACCTTGAACAACCAAGGATTCAGCCCAAGAAAAAGGAGTACCTCTATCCCAACACAAGCACCACCATGGAAGCTCCATGGATTTGGCCAAGAGAAGAAAAAAGAGGTAGGATTTTGTAAGAAAATGAAATCAAGAGGTTAAATCACTTACCAAGGATTAAAGAATCACCAAAGATCACCAAGGAAGAGTAGTCCAAGCTTGGATCACAACATGCAAAGGATCTTGGCCACCAAGCACCAAGGATGATCTTCTTATCCACCAAGCACAAAAAGGTCAAGCTCAAGGAAAGAGAGAGGGTAGAGGGGGTGCAAAAGGGTCATATGCGTGAAAGAAGAGGGGTATATATACCCAGTAGAGAGATACCAAAGAGGTTAGGTGTCATGCACATAAGTGCTACATGTCCACCACACATCAACCATGCAACCATTAAAACCATGCAACCAAGATGGATGATGAAAACCAAAACAAACAAGTGACCTCACTTGGTCCTAGAGGACCATCAGTTGAAGGGAATCATGACCACAAAGGCTCATGGTCAAAGAGAAAACCAACGGCCACATGAAACCCTAGGTCAACAACCAAAAGAGAGGATAAGAGTCTCTGCGACCGTTGAGACTCCATCACACACTCAAAAACCTATATGACTGCAGGGAAAACATCAAGAAGATCCAAGGATGGTCATAGAAAATCAAGAACTTCAAACAATCAACGCAAGGTCAATACCAACCTAGGGCGTCCATGCAAACCCTAGAAACAACACTCAACATGTCACCTTCTCTCTCCTCTTCAAACTAAGGATAAAAAAGGTGCCCCAAAGCACCATCATCTCTCTCATGATGCCAAGGCACAAAGGGTACAAGCTACATGTGACAAATTGTATGGTAACCCCTCAACATAGGTGAATTGCAACTTGGTTCAAAATAAGCAAACATAGCTCAAACAACATCCAAAAATGACCAAACTAAAACCAGAGGTACGTCACATGATATTAAGGAATATCAAGAGATTAAATTAATTTTTAAGTATCTTATTAGTCCAAACAAATGAAATCAAGCACTAAGCTAGTCCAGGGGCCTTGCAACCATAAACCCCTAATAAGGATTTCACCTATGAAATCCTACACGAAAAGAGATGGGTAATTCCTATGCATATCCTCCTCAAGCTACCATGTGGCTTCCTCTACTCCATGATGATGCCACAAACCTTAACTAACATGATGTCCTTCTTCTTCAACTTCTTGATCCTCCTGTCCTGGATCAACACATGACCTTCCATGTAATATATATCCTTGTCCAACTCAAGTTGTATGGATTGCAAAACCAACTCAATGTTAGGGTGACACTTCCTCAACATCAAAACATGAAACACCGGATGCAACCTGTGCAACTCAGGTGGCAAATCCAACTTATAGGCCACTTTTCCAATGCATGCCACCACTGGGTAAGGTCCCATATACCTAGGAGCCAACTTACCCTTCTTCCCAAACCTCAAAACACCTTTCCAAGGAGAGATATTGAGGTACACCCTGTCTCCCACTTGGAACTCCAATGGTCTATGCCTGTTATCAGCATACAACTTCTGTCTGTCTCGTGCTACCTTCAACTACTGTTGAATCACTCTGATCTTCTCTATCGTCTGCTGTACAAGCTTAGGACCCCAAAGATGATACTCACTAATATCATACCAACACAAAGGAGATCTACAATGTCTCTAATACAAAGCCTCATACGGTGCCATATCAATGCTCTTATGATAGATCTTATCGTAGGCAAACTCTATTAAATTGAGGTGCATGTCCCAACTGCCCAAAAACTAAAAAACACAGGCTGTCAACAAATCTTCCAAGATCTAGATTGTCCTTTCTGTCTGTTCGTCTGTCCGTGGGTGAAATGATAAGGTAAACTTCAAATGCATACTCATAGATGTGTGCAGACGTTCCCAAAAACTACTAGTGAACTGATGATCTCTGTCAGAAACAATGGTAGCTCAGATACCGTGCAATCACACTATCTCATCAACATATATATATATCTGAGCAAGCTTCTCCACTGTGTATGTCATCTTCACTTGCATAAAGTGTGCTTTCATTGTCAACCAGTCAACAATCACCCATATGGAGTCATGACTTCTAGCTGTCCTAGGCAGACCAACCACAAAGTGCATCGTGACATGATCCCACTTCCACTATGGTATGGGAAATGGTTGCAGAGTTCCTACGGGTTTCTGGTGTTCTACTTTAACCTACTGACAGATAAGACATCTGGAAACAAAATTAGCCGCGTTGCGTTTCAATCCAGGCCACCAAATCAAATCCTTCAAGTTGTGGTACATCTCGGTGCTGGCTAGATGGATAGCATACATCGAGAAGTGAGCCTCCTCCAAGACCATCTTCCTAAGATCAACCACATCCGAAACCACTGCCCTACCATGGTAACACAATGTCCCATCCTCTAACTCATGGAAGCCATCAAACTTCTTGCTACTAGACTCTTATCAAATTTACTATATCATAATATCATTATGCTGCACATCTATCATCTGCTGCCTCAACGTCGACTTCACCTGTAGCTATACCAACAAGCCTGCCAACAAGGAGAATTCTAACTTCATGTTCATCTGACGCAAGGATACTAACATGTCTCTCTTATGGCACACCAAATAACATAATTGTATTTTCTTAATAGATGATGATGAAGAAGGCTTCCTACTCAAAGCATCTGCCACCACACTCACCTTTCCTGGATGGTAATCTATGTGCAATCATAGTCCTTGATTAACTCCATCCAACATCTCTGTCGCATGTTCAACTCTTTCTGTGAGAAGATGTACTTTAGGTTCGTATGGTTAGTGAAGATCTTACACTTCTTGCCATAAAGGTAGTGTCTCCAAATTTTCAAGGCATGAACCACTACAGTTAACTCCAGATCATGTATGGTATAATTCTCCTCATGCTTCTTCAACTGTCATGACATGAAGAATATCACATTCTTGTCTTGCATCAATACGCAACCCAGGTCATTCTTCGAGGCATCAAAAAAGATAATGTAGCCCTTTCCTTGCTCTGGCAACATGAGCAATGAAGCACTGGTCAACTTCTCCTTCAACAACTGGAACACATGCTAACACTTGTCATCCCAAACAAAAGGGACATATTTCCTCATCAACTTTGCTAGGGGTAGCGCCACTGTGCTGAAGTGCTTGATGAACATCCTGTAGTATCCAACCAATCCAAGGAAACTTCAAACTTCTATCAGTGTCTTCAGTTGTTCCCACTCTATCACAGACTAAATCTTCTTTGGGTCCACACAAACACCTCATTGGATATCACGTCCCCAAGGAAAGACACTTCCTTCAGCCAAACTAGCATTTGCTAAACTTGGCATATAGTTGGTGTTGTCTCAACAAGGTCAACACCTGTTGCAAATGTTGCTTGTTAGCTGGCTATCTCAGCTATATATCAAGATGTCATCTATGAACACCACCACAAACATATAAAGATAAGGTCTGAACACCCTATTCATCAAGTCCATGAATGCTGCTGGCACATTGGTTAGCCCAAACGGCATAACCACAAATTCATAGTGACCATACCTTGTCCTAAAAGCTGACTTTGGTATGTCATCTACCTTGATCCACAACTGGTGATATCCTGACATCAAATCTATCTTGGAAAACACTATGGCACTTGGCAACCGATCAAACAAATCATCAATCTATAGAAAAGGATACTTATTCTTGATCGTCACTTTGTTCAACTATCTGTAGTCGATGCACATCCACATGGATCCTTCCTTCTTCTTCACAAACAAAATGGGAGCACCCCAAGGTGATGTGCTCGGTCTGATAAAGCCTTTATCAAGTAACTCCTACAACTATTTCTTAAGCTCTGCCATCTCAATTGGTGCCATCATGTATGATGCCTATGCTATTAGCTGCACACCAAGAACCGGATTGTGTAGGGAATATGGCTACAGAGTAGGTAACATAAATAAAATTTTTATGTACCATATTCCCCATAAACCAATAGATCGCGTCAATAGCTATAATATGGGAAGTATGGTTTCAAGGATATACCTAGTTCTGGAGCAAGTCTAGTGACATCTCCTCATCATTGTAGATACACAAATGTTGACTAGTTGCTCTTGGACAGTGTCTGTGTAGCTCCTTATCTTCACTACAGATAGATGTCTGGGCAGCTTCTGTAGTGACTCCTGCGGTCTCACCACAAACTGTCAGTAGTTGTTACCCTCCTGGCAGAAGACAAAGTACTCATGCCTCTATAGAAGTCTACACATACCACCCATAACTCCTTTCATCCTAGTTTCTCTAGAGGAAGGATTTGTCCCTCCCCTTGATGTACTAGTTACCAACTTTCTCTCCCACAACAATGATCCTCCATTTTTCTCTCCAGTAGCTATCCCTCCCTAGTCGGGTAGGAGTTGCTTGGGTTCTCTTGGTTACCACAACTAGAGAGGACAACAATTGTCAAAGTAACTGATTCTCAATGGTCTATGTTGTGTTCTAGGAAGCCTCTAGTACCCCTCTATTTATCGGAGGGGTTTGGTTCAAGGTTCCCAATCTGTGTGTGAGTGGAAGGGATAGGAATATCTTGAATTTTCACAACCTACAAACACCTAAACGGACATCTGGTAACCCAAACGGTAGTCTGGCATGCGGGATGGTTGCCTCACACTGTGATACAGTCATTTTGCATGTTTCCCAATCACATACAAAATTGACAATTTGAATCTGGTTAATTCACGACATGATGTCAACACTAATTCCTTGATACAATCGAATTTCCTACAAACTAAGGGATCTTGCTCATGAAAGACGGTCATCTCTCTCACCTAGATGGTCTTCTTGTGATCTGATCCAAGCTAATCGGTTCAACAGATTGAACTGGTTGGTTCACACCTCAGTTTGAGCAGAAAACTAGCCAATTCAGTTCCAATAAGCCTGATACTCCAAATGCCCATTTCTCTTGACCAGACCATCTGGAACTCCAAACGACCATCTCACTTGAGTGAGCTGATCATATGGCAGTGTAGCCAACTCATTTGTTGCATGAATTGCATACCTAAACATTTCAGTAATCAATTCAATCATCATTCAAGATTAGACTCCTCTTCTAGGTTGATACCTATGTGTGTGACCCTATCAGTCCCATATTACATTGGCAGTGAATGTCCATAAAAACTTATGACATCACAAGCAATGAGCGGTACCTAGTGACACATCATTGCTACCCAAGTAAATGGAAAGTTGGGGAACAACTTCTACCTACAATATGTTCTTGGTGTTATAGTGTTTGTAACATTCCTTTGTCTCTGATATCCAGATTGAACTCGAGGCATGGAGTAGTCACCCTATTCAACATTCAATCTTGTTTCTTGAACCAAAACAGTATGTTTGAGATATATGTGAGCTCAATATCATATATTGACTCACATGAGCACGGCCATGCATTTCTCAGTCTCGCTAATTAAGAGTCCTTGGATATCATAATCCCTTAGAAGGGATAAATCCCATCTCTATCACTCATAGTCAGCCCCAATGTGTCACAGTCACCCAATCATTACCTTCATAACGACCCATGTTTCAAGACATCATTTGATGACGTCAAAGCATACCAAACGACATGTGATGAGTGTAAGAATTTTATATCTAAGAACCACAAACACCACCATCACTATGAGAGCTGACTATGACTACCATGGTAATGATTTCCATGTGTTAGTCTCATGGTGGGTCTGTCTGATACACTATTCTCTAACATGTATCTGTGTGCTTGGTTTGATATAGCCATATCATGGATAATGGGATTCTGTCATCAACCGACTCACACTCTGATCTTATGTGTCATTGTTTCCTATCAACCTTCCACAATAACAACTGATTATGGACATAATGAGAATATATATATACTCTTAACATCCATATAATCACATTTCTCCAAGTCACATACTTGAAGACATACATGATTAAGTAATATTATTCTATAAACATTTATAATGTTTCATCATTATCTCATAACTGAATTAAACATAATAAATTGGAAGCTTGCCTTTATTTATTAATCAAATCAATTACAAATCATGCCATTATAATCATCATATGATTGTCTCTCTGGACATACATATCAATAGATTCCCACTTGCACTTAGAGACAATCACCCACAAATCGTATCCTAAGTGATCTAAAATGACCATCATGCTTCTACTACTAAAGTTTCTTTGTCACGGGGTCAACAATATTATTCTCAGTTGGTACTATGCAAATATTTACATCTCCTTGGTGTACGATCTCTCATATGAGATGGAACTGTCTTTGTATATTGTTTGAGCGCTGATGCTATCTGGGTTCCTCAACATGTGCAATAGCTCCATTGTTGTCACAATATAGCTCAATTGCATTGCTGATGCTTGAAATGACCCCAAGTTCTGTAATGAACTTCTTGATCCATACAATTTCCTTTGCTACATTTGATGCAACAATATACTCAACCGCCATGGTAGAATCAGAAGCTGTCTCTTGCTTGAAACTCTTCCATGTTACAACTCCATTATTTGTCAGTCTGGAGGCTTGCATCAGTGTAACCCTTTACCACCAACTCTTCCTCTCCGCCGTAGACCAAGAACTGATCTTTAGTCCTTCTCAAGTACTTGAGGATGTTCTTCACGGCTGTCCAATGAGCATCACCTAGATCTGACTGATATCTACTCATCATGCTCAAGGCATACGAAACATCTGGACGGGTACACAACATTGCATACATGATTGATCATATTGTGAAGCATATGGAATCAAACTGACGTGTTCCCTTTCTTCACAAGAATTGGGACTTTGACCCTGAGAGATGATAACTCCATGTAGCATGGGCATGTTTCCTCTCTTCGAGTTATCCATGTTGAACTGCTTCAACATTTTGTCAATGTATGTGCTTTGACTTAATCCAAGATGCCTTTTGGATCTATCTATATAGATCTGTATCCCCAAGATCTAGGATGCTTGTCCCAAATCTTTCATAGAAAACATATTTCCAAGACATGTCTTTAGCTTTTGTAATGTAGGGATGTCATTCCCCATCAATAGTATGTCATCTACATACAATATGAGGAATGTCACTATGATCCCACTAACCTTCTTGTACACACAAGGTTCATATTCATTTTGAATAAAGCCAAACTCTTTGAATGTTTCATCAAAATGAAGATTCCATCTCCGAGATGCTTGCTTCAATCTATAGATCGACCTTTGTGGCTTACAGACTTTATTTGCAAACTTTGGATTTATAAAACCCTCAGGATGTGTCATATACACACCCTCAAGAAGATTCCCGTTAAGGAATGCAATTTTAACATCCATCTTCCAAATCTCATATCATGATGAGCTACAATAGCAAGCATGATCCTGATGACTTAACCATGGCCACTGGAGAAAAGATTTCTTCATAGTCAACACCTTAAACTTGTCTGAAACCCTTTACAACCAATCTTTCCTTATAGGTTTGTACTTTTCAATCCATGTCGGTCTTCTTCTTAAAGACCCACTTGCACCCTATGGGTTTTACCCCTTTAGGTGGATCCACCAAGGTCCATACCTTATTGGAGTACATGGATTCCATCTCAGATCTCATGGCTTTAAGCCATTCCTCAGACTGTGGTCCCTCTATAGCATCTTGATAGGTTATTGACTCATCATCTATGACCAATTTACTGCCTTCCTGAGTCAGAAGATATCCAAATCTTTTAGGTTTAAGGCATGTCCTATTAGATATACGAGGTTCCTATGTTACTTAAGGAATTTGAGAATCCACAACGCCTTGTGATTCTCTTGGTTCCTCTTGTTCATCTGTAGGTTCTATGTTTAGTTGTTGGTCTCAAACCTCTTTGAGTTCCACTTTCCTCCCACTAATTCCTTTGGATATGAAATCCATCTCAAGAAATGCAACATCCTTGGCAACAAACACTTTGTTGTCAGATTGGGAATAAAAGTAATATCCTCTTGTTTCTTTAGGATATCCAACAAAATAATATTTATCAGATTTAGGGCTAATATTATCAAAAAACATTTTCTTAACATAAGCTTCACATCCCTAAATCCTCATAAAAGACACTTTGGGATGTTTCCCATGCCATATCTCATATGGTGTCTTTTGAACTGATTTAGATGGTAATCGATTTAGTATAAACATGGCAGTTTCCAAAGCATACCCCAGAAGGTAGTTAGAAGCTCAAATAAACTCATCATTGATCACACCATATCTAGCAATGTGGAATTCCTTCTTTCTAACACACCATTATGCTGAGGTGTTCCAGGTGGAGTCCATTGGGATACAATCCCATGGACTTTAAGAAGGTTCTCAAACTCTTGGTTTAAGTATTCTCCATCTTGATTTGAAAGAAGTGCCTTAATACTTTTACCAAGTTGGTTATGTACTTCTTTCATAAACTCCTTGAACTTTTCAAGAGTCTCTAACGTTTGTTTCATTAAATAAACATAGCCATACCTATTGAAATAATCAATTAATGTAATGAAGTACTGATACCCAAATCTAGTGGTTGTTTTAAAAGGTCCACACACATCAATATGTATGAGTCCTAATAGATCACTAGCCCTCTCATTGTTTCTGATGAAAGAGGTCTTAGCCATCTTACCCAACAAACAAGATTCACATGTCTCTATTGATTCTAGATCAAAAGAGTCTAGATAACCATCCTTATGGAGACTAGATATGTGTTTCTCATTTATGTTCCGTAGACGACAATTCCAAAGGTATGCTTTGTTTGAGTTGTTCAGTTTTAGTATTTTGGTATTTACGTTATAAACATCTATCTTTAGATCTAACAAATAAAGATCATAAGATGTTGGGGCACTGCCATAAAAGATCCAATCTTTTGAAATAGAACATTGACCATTTTTAATATGGAATTCAAATGCATCCTTGTCCATAAAAGATACATAAATGATGTTTCTATTTGTAGAAGGTGCATAATAGAAGTTCTTTAACTCTATTACAAGACACATGGGCAAAGATATACTATAGGTTCCAACTACGCTGACTGCAACTCTTGCACCAATAGCAACATACAGTTCCACCTCACCTTTTCCCAAAGGCCTACTTCCTTTCAGATCCTACATATGAGAACATATGTAAGATCCACATATGGTATTTAGTACCCATGATGAAGAAGTAGATAGGTTTATCTCAATGACATACATACCTAAAGTGGAGATCACCATCCCTATCTTTTTCTTCCTGAAAGCCTTCAAGTACAAAGGATGAGTTCCTCTTGCACTTTATTTCCTCCTTATCTTGAGTGTTGAAGATTTGGATTTTAGGATTGTCCTCAAAACTTTTCTCGATCTTGCTTTGATCCTTGGACTCAGCTTCACTGATCACCATCACATGCTTGCCCTTCTTCAATTTTACTTCAGTATGAATCAACATGGCAAGCAAGTTTGACATCTGTCCAGACATATTATTCACATGATAACATGCAATAAAGCGGCTATATGATTATGGCATTGTCTTTCAAATCATATCTGTGGCCAACTCTTGTCTCAAGGTGATTCCCATTTCTTCAAGATGATACACATGATTCCCAATTCTTCAAGATGATACACATGTCCAATCATATTGAGCACATGTTCTTCTACTGAGGTTTCCTCTGTCAACTTAGACTCAAGTAGAACCTTTAGAATACTGCCCCTTTCTTGATTTGCAAGGCCAAGTGTCACTTTCCTAAGATGTGTTAACATCTCAAGAACACTCATGTCCTCACACTACTCATGCAACTCATAGTTCATGTATCTAAGCATAAGGTACTTTATTTCTAAGGCATCATTGGCATGCTTCCAGTAAGCATCCACTTGTGCCCTAGGTGCATCAGGAGCAGACATTTCTGACACTGGCCTGTCAAGGATGTAGAGCTCGCACTCTTCATTGAGAACCCTTCTCAAAGTCCAAAACCAGTAGTGGAAATTTGTCCCGTCAAGTTTGTCCTTTTTAAGGACTAATCGTAGTATGGATTTTTTCATCATTTGATTCTACAAGAAAAAATTGCATTTGTCAAAAACTTTTGATTTGATTTAAAAATTTGATGATATTAATTAGGTATTTAATTATTATCACTCCCACTATTTTATCCAAATTGATATTCCTCACATATCAATTTAGAATATTGCATCATATAATATTCCAGTGGGCCAGATGCAAGATAATTAAACTGTGGCCCGATCAACACCGCAAAACACAATCAATTACCAAGGTAGAAAACTTTTTCCAATTGCATCATATGCAATTCCGAATAGATGATATGAGCAACTCTTTACTATACTCATCTGCATGCTTTTAGGCTTAGACGCTCTAAGCATCACCAATTTAAGCCCGTCCCAATAGCCCACATGATAGATATGTACCCTATGAAAGCAGAACCTACATGTCTACCAACACACCTCCACGAGATAATACATATACTTTATCCAATCACCATATATATAGTACATATCATATACATACTATATCCTACAACAAAAACATGCAATAAATGAAAGCGATGGTTATGGCCAACCTAATGTAATTCTATGGAGGCACAAGGAATTCACACATCCTAGGTCTACATCACATGCAGAAACCTATTGTTGATGAAGATCCATGCTTTCCAATCCGGATTGATTGGTTCAACCCTTAAACTGATCATCTCACCACCTGTCCAGTCATTAGGCCGTATCACTAGTCATTTGTGTCTATCGGTCCACCATCTACTGGCTCCTTCAACTGATTAGTTAGGTCCACCAGCCAATTGGGTTGGCTCGTCCTCCTAGTCCTCCTTGGTCCTCCATCCAGTAGGCTCATATTTGGAACATCATCTTATTCTTCATAATAGGAAAGTAAACTATCCTACTTTTACATAATTATAGAGAAACCTCAAGTTACATTTAAGGGGAGCAAAGGTAGGAAAGAATTAACTTTACATTTGGAAGATAAGACATAGGCTCGGTACGCAGACCAAGATAAAAGGATTAACCAACCACACAACCATGCATAGACAATAGGGATTATTGGCCATAACCATGTTGCACATCCACCATCAAAATAACTTTTAGGACGACACATGTAATTATATATATATATATATATTAGTTTGGGATTATCGTGGTATTTGACTGGACATGAAATTATTCGTATCACATGCAATAATAGACTCACAAAAATAAAATCTGATCATATTTATTATCCAATAATATAGTAAATTGACGTTGACTCTTATACCACTATAGGGAAATATGGCTACAGAGTAGACAACAGAAACAATTTTTTTATCTACCATGTTCCCCATAAACCAGCAAATCATGTCAATAAATATAAGATGGGAAGGTGGTTTCGAGGATATACCTTATCCTAGAGCAAGTCCAGCGACATCTCATTGTCATTGTAGATACACAATTGTTGGCCAATTGCTCTTGGATGGTGTCTGTGCAACTCTTGGTCTTCACCATGAACAACAGACTGGACAACTTCCGTAGTGAATCATATGGTCTCGCCACAGAGTGCAGGTTGACGTTTCCCTCCTAGAAGCAACCAAAGGACTCCTGCCTCTAGAGAAGTCCCCACGAACCGCCTAGAACTCCTATCTCCTAGTAGAACGGATAGGAAGGATTTTCCCCTCCCGTTGGCGTACTAGCAACCAACTGACTCTCCCACAATGATGATCCTCAGTTATTTCTCTCGTAGGTATCCCTCCCTAATAGGGTAGGACTTGCTTGGGCTCTCTTGGTTACCACAACCATAGAGGACAATAATTGTCAGAGCAACTGATTCTCAATTGTCTATGTTGTATTCTGGGAAGCCCCTAGTACCCCTCTAATTATAGGAGGGGTTCGGGTCAGGGTTCCCAGTCTGTGCGGGAGTGGAAGGAATCAAAACATCTTGTTGTCTATGAATTGAAGAACATTTGAAGGGAGAGGGATGCTGCTAAGGTAGTAGGTTGTAATCGTGGAGAGAGTTTTTGAGTAAAGTGAGTCTGCCAATCAGGTTAAAGAAGTTATTTATCCATGAGTTAAGTCTATAGTTCGGTTTGTTAATAATAGGACTCCATGAATTTTTTGGATGAGATGTTGTGAGATAGGTAGGCCAAGGTAGGTGAAAGGAAAAGATTCAGTCTTACATTTGAGAAAAGCTTAGAATTTGTGCATGTGTCCAGGGTCAATGTGTGTGCCGATGATAGAAGATTTTGTGTAGGTTGATTTTGAGTCCAAAGATGTAAAAAAAATACATATGATATGAATGGTATTTAAGACATGAATCTATAGGTTTGATGGGGATCATAGTGTCATCAGTAATATTGAATAATGTTTTCCTTACATTCCAGTAGGGATTCTATCAAACCATTATATGTGTTAGTCTTAATCGTGTTGGTGAGAATGGATGTTACCATAATGAAAAGGTAGGGTGATAAGGGTGTTGACTTTTTGGATATGCCACACTCTAATTTCGATGATGCAAATATTTCCCATTTATATTACTAACAATGTGAATTTAGTATTTCAGGTGATCAAGGAACTTAGACAAGATTTCACTTGAAGTTGAACCATGAATGTACCTTGTATTAATACTTTTTGTACAACTTGCTAGGAATGATATAAGAAGAAGCGATGATCAACCCTATCTATACGGCCCCTAACCTAGCACAGTGCTTAATTTTGTTTGTTTGGCTTAATAAGATACTTAAACCTTAATCTAATCTCTTGAGATGCCATAATATCATGTTGCATGCTGGTGGTTTCAGTTTGGTCTTGTTTGGATGTTGTTTGATCTATGTTTGCTTATTTTAGACCAAGTTGCAATTTACCCATGTTGAGGGGTTGCCTTGCAATTTGTCACATGTAGGTTGTTCCCAATGTGACTTGGCATCATGAGAAAGATTATGGTTCTTTGGGAGCCTTGTTGAGCCTTGATTTAAAGAGGAGAGGGAAGGTGACATGTAAACTGTTGTTTCTAGGGTTTGCTTGGATGCCCTAGGTTGGTGTTGACCTTGCGTTGACCATTTGATGTTCTTAGTTTTCATCGAACATCCTTGGATCTTCATGATTTTTTCCCTACGGTCATAGAGGGTTTTTAATGTGTGAGGGAGTCTCAATGGTCATAGAGACTCTCATTCTATCTTTTAGTCATTAACCTAGGGTTTCATGTGGTCACTGGTTTTTGCTTTGACCATGAGCCTTTGTGGCCATGATTCCCTTTAACCAATGGCCCTCTAGGACCAAGTGAGGTCGCTGGTTTTCTTTGGTTTTTACAATCAATCTTGGTTGCATGGTTTTAGTGGTTTCATGGTTGATATGTGGTGGACATGTGGCACTTATGTGCATGACACCTAACCTCTTTGGTCTCTCTCTACATTTGGCGTATATGTACCCCTCTTATTTCATGCATATAATCCTTTGCAACCCTTCTACCCTCTCTCTTTCCTTGAGCTCAACCTTTGTGCGCTTGGTGGAGAAGAAGCTCATCCTTAGTGCTTGGTGACCGAGATCCTTTGCATGTTGTGATCCAAGCTTGGAGCTACTCTTCCTTGGTGATCGTTGGTGATTATTTGATCCTTCGTAAGTGATCCAACCTCATGATTTCATCTTCCTACAAAAACCTACCTCTTTCTCCTTCTCTTGGGCGAATCCATGGAGCTTCCATGGTGGTGCTTGTGTTGGGATGGAGCTACTCCTCTTTCTTGGGTCGAATCCTTGGTTCTCTAAGGTAGTGCTCAAGTTGACTGGAGGAATTATTCTCCCTTTCTCTCTCTTCTTGGTCTTTTTCAGCCTTGAGTTTTTGGTTCTCCTTCTTGCCCTTTTGACCTAGGGTTTTTCTTCTCTTATGAGGTGGTGACTAGCTTGGTCGGGGAGGTGGTCAAGGCTAGGTTTCTGTCTTGCTTCTGGAGCTTTGCTTGGAGGTAGTTGCATCATCATCAAAGGCAAGTTATATAACTCTCTTCCCTCTTCTATTATTGTTCTATAACCTTGGTGCATGTTACTGTTTTACCTCTAAAACATGATCATGATGTGCTAGATGTTACTATCTTGTTTTAATGTTTGAGATTTTGAAGTATCCTTGCATGGTTTGCACTTCCTCTTTCACCCTAATTCACTTACCCAAAATTTATATGATGGTGATGATGATGGTTTTGCATTCACCTCATTTTGGGTTTTTTACCTTGGTTCTTGGTTTGGTTCTTTTGCATAAATGAAGTTTCAGACCTATTTTCATGAGCTTGATCTTCAGTTTTATCCATCCTAGCATGGTTCTCATGTTGATCTCATGTGATGCTTGACTCTAGGGTTTTAATGATGTTTACCCTAAGTTTTTACATCACTCTTTGAGGGTCGGTTTCATGTTGTTAATCACCTACTTTGCTCATGACTTGCTCGTGGTTTTCCCTCTCTTAGATGTTCTTCATGATGATATCCAAGTGGTCGAATGCTTGGTGATGTTTTGACCAATGAGATGGTCCCTTTTTGGTTCCTTCAGTCGAATAGAATGGTGGTTCCCTTTGACCATTTGGATTTGATGATACCCTTGGTCGCTGAAAATGATCTTTGACCTATGGTTCCCTATGACTATTTGGATTGCTGGTGTTTTGGTCACTGAAGGTGTTGATTCCCTTTGACCGTTTGACTTGTGTTGATGATCTTGGTCGCTCGCCTTGAAGATTTACCTTTAATCGCATGGCTTTAAGACCCAACTACATTCTTTGACCGTTGATAGCAAGTGGTGTTTCTAGTTTTTGAAGTAGCCTTTGACCAAGGTATGTCTTTGACCTTGATCATCTTCGAATGTTGGTGTGTTATGATTGTACTTTGATCAATGGTCTTAATCACGGTCTCCAACCTTGATCATGTATGTTCTTCGAACACATATCTTGTAACCTAATATGATCTTCGACCAATGATAAACCATGGACAAATGGTACCTATGTGTGATTACCTAGTATGATGATACTTAACCTATATGTTCCAAGATTATGGGAGGTAATGATACTTATAGTTGATGCTATATGATGACTTGAAAACCCTAATCGGATGTGCTGTTGAAACCCTAACCCTATTGTGGGACTATGATGTAGTTGTCTACCTTGTGCAATGTGATAGTATGTGGTGATGACACATTATTTCTCTCTCCTACCTATGTAATCCTAACCTTGAAGGTTGAATGAATATCATAGCTATTGAATGCTATGGTGTGCTTGGTATGACAGGGTAATGATTATGAGCCTTTATGAGGCATGGTGAGATAATGATGATATACATGAATTTATGTGATGGGTCTTATGACATGGAAGAGAATTTATGCCTAGTACGAGGTGATATCCTCCAGTGATGTGATAAGGGATTGATATTCCCTAATGATGTGATAATGTTGATGGCTTGTATGGGAGTGATATCAAGTGATGACGTTACAAGTTTATATCTCATTCATTTTATATCTTCTGAAGTTGTAACATACCCTTATCTTTGTAGAATTCATTTAAGGATCATACTTTGTAACTTGATTAGTGCTAAAAGATACCCAATTCTCTTAACTAATCAAATGAAACCCTAATCATGTAGATGCTATGTGTCATAGATCCATCTTCAACGTCAATACTTTGCTGGATGGTGAAAGATGTATTCCCAAGGGAAACCCAAAGCACATACTATTGAGTATGCAAGGTGTGAGTGACTATGTGTCCTTGACATTTTGATCCCAAGTGTTTTGAGAATGACTGCGGTTAGGTCTCAGTGATGAGAATGTGATAGAGGACAACTACAGTTGTACCTCAGTAATTGGGTTCAATACCGTGTTTTCTAGTGTCGTGACATGTACCAAGGCAGGATAGGTTTTTACAAGACCATAGCCTTGACTATGATTTGTTGTCTCTACAGGACTGTAGTTGTGACTATAAGTTGCTATTTTTGGTAGTTTGACTATATGTCACTACAGTGCAGACTCGAACTGATCAAGTAGTGTAGGAGAAGATCATGGAGTCCGACTCTTCCATTGATCTTGTATGGCACTGATTTTGACTCAGCAGTGGTCAGTTAAATTTGGGTGGTACATCTCAAATCGTCAGGGCATAATAAAAGATGTAACACAACCATGTAGTACATTTATTTAGGGTCAAATACGCTTCACATTAGATGACCCCGTGCCTTATCTTTTATATTGATTTCTTGAGTTATAATGTAGTAAGAGAAATCAACTATCATACATGTTCTTCATATTCCTTATTATAGTATAAGATGTTCTACTTCTTAGTTGGAGATGCCTAAACTGCTTAAATAGTCTTATTTGCTTTATTTATATCAGTGAGTTGAATCTGCATATAATGTTCAATTTGCATTGTATACTCCATCCGTGTTAATAATAGTTGTGGTAGAGAGTTATATATATCGCTAGGACATTTGGTCTCAGTCTGTGGGTTTCCACATCTTTTAGGTGGTCGTGCATGACGAGGTAGAGATCATTCCATTGAGGCTGAGCAGCAGGAGGAGCAGTAGCTGTTAAAGGTTAGATATGCTGCTAGTGTTGGTAGTAGAGTCCTATGTGTCGCCCATGTACTCTCATGTCCTTAGGGAGGTTTTTGGTGGGTTTTTATATTGAGATGATGTTTTGGTAGTATGCCATTTGTTGTATAGATATTACATGTGTATATGTAACAGGTTGTGGCCAGTGAGCCATTGAACATTGATATGTGTACATCTTTAAGGCATGTTATGTAATATAGGTGGCTCCATGTGGACTCATATGTAATAATTTTTTACTTTTGTTCTTGTGTGAAATCGGTTTTAATTTCCTCTGTGTTTTGGTAATCTGGTTGATTAATACTATTTTTGTGCTTCGTTTTGAGTAATCTCGTTGTGGCACGTTAGGTGTCACAATTTGGTTGATATTGGATCTTTAGGTTTGCTGAGTCTATAGGGACATAGGACTATGGTTTGTGTCTGTTCTAGTGTTCTCAGGTCTATCTTATGGTAACTTCTGCTTATACAGAAGAAGAAGAAGAGAAGCGAAGATGGCCAGAGAACACAAAGAGCATGATGTTGAGAGTAGTGTTGTTGTACCAAGTGGTAGTGCTAGGAGGCAGGAGAGGGTTGATGTTGTGCCTGAGATGCCCCAATTTGACCCATTTGTGGTGGCCAATCATGTATTTCAGTCCATGTTTGGATAGTTCATGGCCACAATGACGCATATGGTGGATAGAATGCCCCCACCCCAAGCTAGAGCGGCAGTCCCCAATGCAGAATCTTTGGGTTCTTGGAAGACCTTTGAAAGGTTGAGGCGTGTAGGAGCGGTTGAGTATGTAGGTATGGCAGACTCAGTGGATGCAGATCTATGGTTGACAAAGGTGGAGACGGCCTTCAAGATCCTCAACATCCCCGAAGAGGATAAGGTGAAGCATGCAGTATACCTGTTGAAGGGGAGTGTTGGACACTAGTGGTCCATAGAGGAAGAGAAAAGGCCTTGTGGGTGATCAGTTGGGAAGAGTTCCGATGAGAGTTCGTGAGTCAATACTTCCCTGATACCTACCTAGACGAGAAGATCATGTAGTTTGAGAAGATCTGATAGGGATCTATGACAGTCAACGAATATGAAGCTAAGTTCATGAAATTTTTGAGGTTTTGCCCGCATATGATAGCTATAGACAAGGAGAGGATCAGGCGTTTTGGTTTGAGCATAGAGTTGACAATGCCAATGTCATATTTAGAGAATAGAAAGAATTTTTTCACATTTGTGGAGTCGATCAAAAGAGTGGAAGAGTCAGTGGTGGAAAAGCAGGAGATGAAGGCCAATAAGAGGCCTACACAGTATCAAGGACATACGTTTGGAGGCTTTAAAAAGCCTAGGTTTTTAGCACCGCCATCACAACAGAGATCAACAAGTCAGACGTAGTAGTCAATGAGACTAGAGGCAGAGGTTGTAGCTTTCCACTAGCAGGAGCCAATAATGTTGCATCAGTGTCAGTGATAGGGCCGTCCAGGCCATGGTATGAGAGCAATACTTGCTCCAAGTGTGGACAGGTTGAGCATATAGAGTGGTTTTTCCCAATGAAGGATGAAGAGGTTACCCAACAACCAAGATAGAGTCATCAAGGGTCGCAGCAATGACAACAGTTCATCAATGGTAGAGGACCCAATCAGGTGTCGCAGGCTGGTTATTCTGGGCAACCCAGTAGAGGAAGGGGGCAAAAATAGGCAATGACTCAATTCTATGTTATGAGTCAGTCAGGAGTGGTCAACCCGTAAGTCGTGACAGGTCAGATGGAGTTATTTCATTATGATTTGACTTTTTATTGCTTTATATCTATTTTGGTTGACCTGGGTGCGACACACTCTTTTATCACTAGAGAAGTGATTGCTAGTTGTTCTTTGTATGTTAGTTGTAGAACTGATAGACTTTGTTTAGAAACCCCTTTGGTTGGTCCTGTCGAGTTATGGGAGGTGTGTCCTTCCTGTGTCCTTTCTTTTTTAGGATGCAACATTCAGGTGGATCTCATACCACTTGAGATGCATGGATTCAATGTGGTCCTTGAATGGATACTTTGGAGAAGTATCAGGTCATCTTGGACTGTAGTGCCAAGGTGGCGACATATCTCGATGGTGATGTTTTGTGGATCTTCCAAGGAGATAGGAAGATTCTCCCTACATGTTTGGTGTCACCAATGACGGAAGAACGGTTGATGAGATAGGGTTGTGATGTATTCTAGGTGCATGTGGTGGATACCAAGGCAAGGAGTCTGGATATCTAGGAGGTGCCAGTTGTCTTTGAGTTCAAGATGTGTTTCTCAATGAGTTTCCCGGTGTTGCCCCACCCCAAGAAATTGATTTGAGATCAATCTGTTGGTATGTATGCCCAAAGAGACAATGATATGATGATTGTAATGGCATAATTTGTAATTGATTTCATTAATAAATAAATGCAAGCTTACAATTTATTCTATTTAATTAAGTTATGAGATAATGATGTAACATTATAAATGTCTAGAGAATAATATTACTCAATGACGTATGTCTTCAAGTACATGACTTGGAGAAATGAGATCATACAAATGTTAAGAGTACATATATATATTCTCATTATGTCCCTAATCAGTTGTTATTGTGGAAGGTTGATAGACAACAATGACACATAAGATCAGAGTGTGAGTTGGTTGATAATAGAATCTCATTAATCATGATATGGTTATATCAAACCAAGCACACAGATACATATTAGAGAACAGTGTACTAGACAGACCCACCATGAGACTCACACATAGAAACCATTACCATGGTAGTCATAGTCAGCTCCCATAGTGATGATGGTGTTTTTGGTTCTTAGACCTAAAATCACTACACTTATCACAAGTTGTTCGGTATGCTTTGACATCATCAAATGCAATCCTGAAACATGGGTTGTTGTAAAAGTGATGATTGGGTGACTATGACACGTGGGAACTGACTGTCAGTGATAGAGATGGGATTTGTCCTTCCTAAGGGAGTATGATACCCAAGGCCTCTTAATTAGCGAGATTGATAAATGCATGAACATGCACATGTGAGTCAATATATGATATTGAGCTCACATATATCTCAAATAGTCTACTCTAGTTCAAGAAACAAGATTGACTGTTGAAGAGAGTGACTACTTCATGCCTCGAGTTCGATCTGGATATCAGAGACAAAGGAATTATACAAACATTGTAACACCAAGCACATATTGTTGGTTGAAGTTGTTCCCCAACTTTCCATTTACTTAGTTCACAATGATGTGTGACTAGGCATCACTCATTGCTTGTGATGTCATAAGTTGTTATGGACATTTACTGTCAACCTAATATGGGACCTATAGGGTCACACACATAATTCGCGACCTAGAAGAGGAGTCTAATCTTGAATGATGATTGAATTGATTATTAAAATGTTTAGGTGTTCAATTCACGCAATAAATTAGCTAGATACATTGCCATACAATCAGCTCACTCAAGTGAGACGACTATTTGGAGTGCCAAACGTCGACTCAAGAGTTGAAACAGACCTTTGAAGTATCATGCTGATTGGAACTGAATTGGCTAAGTTTAGCTCAAAATGAGGTGTGAACCGACCAGTTCAATATATTGAACCGACTAGCTCGGCTCTGCTCACCAAAAAACCTTCTGGGTGAGCGAGACGACCGTATCGCGTGAGCAAGATCACTTACTTTGTGGGAAATTCGATTGCATCAAGGAATTAGTGTTGACGTCATGTCATGCATTAATTGGATTCGAATAGCCAATTTTGTATGCGATTGGGAAACGTGCAAGAGGACCATCCCGCATGCCACACGATCGTCTGGGTTGCCAGATGACCATTTGGGTGTTTGCAGGTTGTGAAAGTACCCTGAAGAAATTCCTTTGGAAGCACACCGGACAAAACCCCCACAAAAACAACATACACATGGTAAACTAGAACACCATTTGTGCTCCCAAGATCTGTGGAGGATGTAGAATCACGAACCTCAAAATTCATACCATCTTTCTGATCACCAAGATCATTGCCATTTTTTCTATAAATAGAAAATGTATATGGAAAACATTCATTACATAGAAATAGTACAAGAAAAGAAGACCTTAGTCGCCCACTACCAAAGGATATGCTTCCCCTCTTTGGAAATACATCAACAAGATCTCAACTATCATCCAACAAATTTTAGAACACCACCCCACATTACCAAAAATATCTGATTTTTGTACGACCCATGGTATCATGGAACCACGATACAATTCACTAAATGTAACTTTCAGATACCACATAGACTGAATACCTTAAACACTGCTACAACCATGAAACTCCTGAGTTGTACTATTTCTATGTAATGAATGTTTTCTATATACATTTTCTATTTATAGAAAAAATGAAGATGTCATTCTTAACAACTCCAGTAATTACTAGAAACCTAAACAACCATAACACATATACAAAACCATTTTATCTGCCATCATTTGGAATGTGCGGACCAAAAGAAATCATAGGAAATACGATAAATCGCTGATATACCATTCACATGTTCATTACAAAGATTGAACACATATGAACTCTTTTTACATTGTAGGTCCTCAGATAAACATGGAGTCTAGCAGAGACAATGAAGTCTACAGCAACACCTTTGGAGACAGCCATAGCGGAGGTAGAAAATTCACCATCGAAGATATCATGACAAATGACAGTGGTTTCTAGTTTCCATTTCATCTGCATTCAAATTTTTCATTGTTCTTGAGGCCCATTATTTAAGGGGTCCCTCCCCCATCTCTACAACATAACTTTTTTCATCCTTATTTTTTTTCTGCTCTAAACTCACTTTGACACACCATTGGTGATGTCGAAGCGAGTTACCGCTACTTTGTATTATCTATTTACATGCGGTTTGTATGCAAATCTTATTATCTATACATGAACTTCTATAAAAAGAAATTCAAGCTACGGACTGCATATAAATGCATGCGCAACAGTATGATTGATAGTATATTTAAGTTATGTTATGATATCATGTGTACGGCCTTATTTGTAACATAGTAAGGTGGACCAGCGTTGCTCGAATTAGCTCTCGAAATTGATATTTGCTTATCAGATAATAACGTGCAATATGTTCTAATTAATTTTATTATTAGGAATGCAGAATGCATACCACATTGGAAAACTTTGTCTGACATTGCTTCTAAAACTATCAGTCGGATGCTTAACATTTGGTAATGCTTGCGCCCACCCCAAAGACCGAAACATAAAATGGTGATCTACTAAACATGGTACCAGGTGCACAGGCCAAATCTTGTCTACATATGAAACCTGTGATTCGGAGTATATGTATGAGACTACAGTAGTTTAACGGATCCCATATATCCGTAGCAGTTTCAGTACATACCATGTTATTATTGGTCTGTTGTTTAACGGATCATATCAACGGAGACGCTATCCAACAGGTGTAGCATCTTTCTCGGATCAGTTAATATACTCAGTTGACTTTGGTTCCTTCACCCTCATATGCCAGTAAATATCTATTAGTCAAATTTAACGAGTGCATTAGTAAGCACTAGGAACAGATCTGTGCATCGCATGGCTGCCTCTGTAGAATAAACAGGATTAGCTTAAAATATAAAGAAAGAAAGAAAGAAAAATTGCATCCAAACACTCCTACACATCTTCACTGCCTTATTATAATATAAAGACTGACTGATAGCTAAAAGAAAAAAAAAACTACACAAAACTCTTTCCACACTCTTTCTTATAACCCCTTACATTGATGGTTGCCTTGGTAGAATATAAAGACTAATTTATAAATACAAAAAAGAAAAAAAAAAGTTGTAGCAACCCCTTCCAAGTCCTTTCCTATGTGGTATGAATTGGTGTGGCACAAGAGATGTCTTTCTATTTAAAGATGTTGATATCGCCACAACCAAAGATGGCATACACAGTTCCAGGGAGCAAAGGTATATTTGTAGGTGATGATGGATTCATGTGCATATCTACGAATCAAACGGCAACAGACAGAAAGGCAACATGACATCTCAGACATGGACAAATACACGTCAACAGGAATTAGATTCTTGTATGTAAACAAAAATAGGACAGTGCGGCCATCTCTAGTTTTGGGTTATGCAACGCATAAATTAGCCATCAACACGGTTAGACATGCCTTGCCTCCCTAACCACAAAAGAGGAAGGTGCTAAATGGTGAATGTGCTGGTCACACGCGGTCGACGTAATGACTCGCCTCACGCGCGACAGACCAGGTGATTTGTTGGGGAAATGCTGATTTGGAAGTGTGACATGGCGAGTATTAATTGGATGGTAGGTGGAGGTTGTGTAATGGATAAATAATTTTGTTTTGCTATAACTTTTGAACTGTAATGCTTTTTTTGACAAAATAAAAATTATTAGATTCCTTATAAAAATGCATTCTAACAAAATCAATGTTGATATATTTTTGACAAAAAAAATACGAAAGTGATATGTATACGTGTTGTAATGAGAGAGAAAATTGTTTTGTTTATAATTTCTAATATGTGATGAATTTTTGAACGAAGTAAAAACTATAAAATTTATAATAAAAAACACATTCAAATAAGAGTAATGGTGATATACTTTTCAGAAAAGAAGTAAAAAAAGAGAGGAGAGAAGTGATGATGGAAGATTAGAGAATCGAGGAGAAAAGTGGTGGGGGAAGATGAGGGAAGTGAGAGAAGTAATGAGAGATAGGGAGTGAGAGCAGTAAATGGAGGACATGAATAAAATAAGTACATATTCATGATAATTAAGCGTGTATTTATCGTTAAAAGCGTCAAAAATGATAAATGTATGCCAAAAAATTAAGTGCTTGAAAATAGTAAATATGCGCCTAAAAATAGCTAAAGACGACTAAAGATGACTATATAGCACACAAAAATGACTAAAAGCACCAAAAATAGTGATATGCCCACAAATGGCTAAAAACGCCTAAGAGCACAAAAAATGGTGATATTCCTGCAAATGGCTAAAACACCTAAAAATGATTAAATAGCACCTACAATGGTTAAATAGCGACAAAAATTGCTAAAGTCACCCTAAAATCTCTAAAAGCACTATTTTTATACTTTTGGCTGTCAATGAACTATTTCTGGGTGTCAAACAAATCTATTTGGACGTTATTACCTTGTTATTGGTTATCAATTACCCTTAACCATGATTTAACACATATAATATTTATTTGGCAGCCATTTTTATGATTCTGGGTTTCAATGAACCAATTCTGGGCGCCAACTAACCATCTTTGGGTGTCGATTAGCCATTTTCAGGCCCCATTAAGTTGTTCTAGGGCGTGAAGTACCCTTACATCATTTTTAATGTATACAACTATATTCGGATGTCATTAAGTTGTTCTTCGGTGTCAAACAAACATATTTGAGCGTCATTATGTTGGTTTTGATTGTCAATTACCTTAGCCGTGATTTAACGCGTACAATATTTACTTGGGCGTCATTTTTATATTTATAGGTGCCAATGAACCATTTTTGGGCATCAATGAACCAGCTCTGGGTGTCAATTAGTCATTTCTGGTCATCATTAAGTTGTTGTTAGGCGTGAAGTACTCTTAGACCTTATTTAATGTGTACAACTATATTTGGACAATATTAAGTTGTTCTTGGGTGTCAAATAAAACTATTTGGGTGCCATTATATTATTTTTGGTTGTCAATTACCTTAACTATGATTTGACGCGTACAACATTTACTTGGGCACTATTTTTATATTTTCAGGAGTCAATGAACCATTTCTGGGCGTCAATGAACCATCTCTGAGTGTCAATTAACCGGGGTGCCAATTCACCTATGAATTTATTAACTGTTTGGGCGTCAAATAATAATTTCCTGGCGCAATTAAGTTATTGTTGGGTGTCAAACAAACTTATTTGGGCGCCACTACGTTGTTTTTAGTTATCAATTACCTTAGTCGTGATTTAACATGTTCAATATTTTCTTGGGCTTAATTTTTATACTTATGAGTGTCATGAATCCTTTCTGAACGTCGATGAACCAACTCTAAGTATCAATTAACCGTTGGGCTTTAATTCATCCATGGATTTTTTAACTGTTATTTTTTTATATTTAGCCATCAACTTATCTTTTCTCTCAACCTTAGTCTTGTTTTTTATTTTATTAAAAATACATCATAGTTTAAAAATTACAAACAAAATAATTTTTTTGTTGTTGGAATGTATTTTTCATAACGAACCTAATAATTTTTATTTTATAAAAAATTTCTCACAGTTCAAAAGTCATAAGCAAAATAAATTTATTTGAGCAGTGTGGCTGCCGGCTGTCACGTGTTGGTTGTTGGTTGGAGCAAGAAAGAAAATGGGAGAATAGAGGACAACAACAACTAAAATTATTTTTGGCTGCGGGTGACCTGGGCGTAAGCAGGAGCGAGCTTGCCTAAATTTTAACTCGGTGAAGAATGAGACCTGTAAGCTGGAGGTTTAATCAGCCTATCCTCTCGACCATGTCATAGAATGGCTTTTCTAGAAGAGATTATCTATGAGATTAGCTATATAAGACCAATATGAAACCAATTTTCAGACTCCTTTTGTCCCTATTCTCGCTGCAGTCAACCAACAGATGGGACAGATCCAAGAGATGGGAGGGCTGCGACAGAAAGGAGAGAAGGAAAAGAAAAACATGGGAGAGTGGATGGAAGGAGAGAGAGGGAGTGTGAGAGAAGAAGTTGAGAAAGAGAGAGTGGCTGGAGGAGAGAGAAAAAAAATAAAAATATTATTTTACTAATAACTTTCAATCCGTAATGAATTTTTTGATGAAATAAAAATCAATAGACCCTTTACCGAAAATACGTTCCAACAAGACAAATATAGACATACTTTTGAGAAATATAATACCAATCTAAAATAAGAGTGAGGAGAGAAGTGGTGTCAAATATTTTTTATTTTAATTATTTCTATGGTCTAATTTGTTATTTTTTAGTGAGGACAATATGATAAATAGGTGGAAAGTAGTGTAATTAATTTTTTTAATTTGTTGTTATATTTGGTTCAATTTGTTGTTAGCTCTAGTTTATGTTTTGTTATCTCTCGTACAATTTATTATTGTTATGAAAAAGAGAAAATATAGGAAATAAGAGGGAAGTAATTTTATTATTTTTTAAATTTAATTATTAACTCTTGCCCATTACTTTTTATTATCCCTAGTCATATTTTTATTGTCTCTAGCCAATTTTTATTATCTAAGTAGTATATTTTTGTTTTAAAATTAGTTGTTATCTCTAGTGAATTTTTTTGTTATCTACGATCTAGTTGTTATCTCTAGTCAAATTTTTTGCTATCTGCAGTCAAATTTGTTGTTATCTCTAGTCAATTTTTATTATCTCTGATATAGTTGGTATCTCTAGTCAGTTTTTTTTAATCTCTTATCAAATTTTTTGTTCTCTGTAGTTGAATTTTAAATTAGTTGTTATCTCTAGTCAATTTTTTGTTATTTCTAGTCAAATATTTTTTTGATCTCTACTCAAATTTTTTGTTATCTTTAGTCAAAATTTTTTATTATCCAAGTAGTATATATTTTTTAAAAATTAGTTGTTTTCTCTATGCAAATTTTTGTTATCTCCAATCTAATTTTTTGTTATCTCTAGTCATTTTTTGTTATCGTTAGTCAAATTTTTTGCTATCCAAGTAGTATAATTTTTTTTAAATAAGTTGTTAAGTCTAGTCAATTTTTTTATCTCTAGTCCAATTTGTTGTTATCTCTAGTGATTTTTTTTAATTTCTAGTCATTTTATATTATCCAAGTAGTATATATATTTTAAATTATTTAATATCCCTAAACATTTTTTTTGTTCTCTCCGATCTAGTTTTGTGTTATCTCTAGTCAAATTTTTTGTTATCTCTAGTCATTTTTTTATTATCTAAGTAGTGTATTTTTAAAAAAATTAGTTGTTATTTCTAGTCATATTTTTTTTATCTCTGCTCCAGTTCTTTGGTGTAGTTTGTTGTGTGTAAGAGGGAGAAAATACAATGAATAGGAAGGAAGTAGTATTTTTTTAATTCAACTATTTTCTAGTCCAATTTGTTGTTATATTTAGTCCAACCCGTTATTATCTCCGGTCCAATTGGTGTTGTCGCTGGTCTAATTTGTTATTTTTCAATAGAGAAAAAAATAAGATGAATAGGAGAAAAGTAGTATAATTAATAAAATATATATTATATATTTTCTTTAAATGTACAGTAATTAGTCTTTTTGGAACATATATTTTTGTAAGGAATCTAACCTTTTTTAGTTTGTCAAAAAATTCATCATGGATTGAAATTTATAAGCAAAATAGATTTCTCTCTCATCAAAATTAATGACACTACTTCACTCCTCCTCATATTTTCTCTTTAAAAGAAGATATTAAATCGACGATAATAACACAATGGACTAGGGACAACAAATACTAGACCATAGATAACAAATTAATGACACAACTTTTTTCAAAATATTCATATTTTCTCTATCTTATAAAAATAAAATATTAGGCCCGAGATAACAACACAACACAACAAAGATAACAACTCGATAACAACACAAAGAAATAAGGAGAGAGAAGATAACCACTCGCTAATAATAATAACAAAACATCATATCAGAGATAACAACTTGATTATTAAAAAATAAGTTATTGATACTACTTTCCTTGTCTCCCTTATTTTACACTGCATGTCATATTTTTTAAAAATATGTCGAAATTAGTTTTATTAGAATGCATTTCTCATAAGGAGTCTAATGATTTTTATTTTCTTTAAAAATAAATAACAATTTAAAAGCTATTAGTAAAATAAATATCTCTCTCTTGATTTTTCTCTCTCCTTGCAGCCACTCATAACAAAACATTTAGATCAGAGATGACAACTTGATTAAAAAAATAAATTAATGATACTACTTCCCTCATTTCCGTTATTTTATATTTTATATTATATTTTTCAAAAATATGTCGACATTAGTCTTATTAGAATATATTTTTCATAAGAAATTTAACAGTTTTTATTTTGTTAAAAAATACATAACGGTGTGAAAGTTATTAGCAAAATAAACACATATCTCTTGATTTTTTTCTATCTTTGCAGCCACTGCTAATAAAATATTAGATCAGAGGTAACAACTTGATTAAATAAAATAAGTTAATGATACTACTTCCCTCATATCCTTTATTTTAGATTGTATGTAATATTTTTCAAAAATATGTCAACATTAGTCTTGTTAATATACATTTTTATAAGAAATTAAATAATTTTTATTTCGTTAAAAAATGCGGCAACCCATACCATCGTTAGCCAACAACAAATCTGTCCTGTTCGCCTGCCCACATTAGTTGGTCAGCCAACAATAACATATCCCGTGCAGCACGTCTGATTCCAGTTCCTTTCTAGAAGTTAACCCAAGGAGCCATAGCATCTGCAGCAACCGGGTCGGAAGTGAGATGCCAAAAGCAAAATGCAGGGAAAAGACAAAACAAGAAGGCAAGTAAAAGAGAGAAAATAATCATTACTTAAATAGAAACGGAACTTAATCTGTCAGTAACTATTAGATACGTCAGGACTAAATTTTGTCAAAGACATTAAACCCAGCTGCCACACTAAAGTAGCGTGCACACCTTTAACATGGGACATCGATATCCACGGTACATTAATACCACATTTCTAGGTATCTGTCTTTAAGATATCAAAAGTCCAAAATCAAGTAATCTCTAAATATCATGAGCAAATTTGCGGGGTTCTTTTGTCACTAGTTCCAGTTCATACAACATCATTATGTGAACATCAAGAATTCAAATATCTAACAAAATATCAGTAGTCGTGACCAATTGCATCCACAAAAGACTTGAAAAGATGGGATTCTTTTTATTTAAATTAGCAAGGAAAGTGTCCCCAGGCTTCACTTAGTGGCCCATCCTAGCAGCGTGACCCTCGGGCGTATGAAGCACACAGTAGGCAACGTGCTGCCGGGCAAACAATTATGAATGCTATTTAGACCCATTTTGGAACCTATAACAAAATCTTACTCATTCTCCACCACATGTTTGAGGGTATAACAAATAAAATAAACATGTGGTAGAGAATGAATTTTGAGTTCCAAAATGATGTCCACCTAGTATATTTCTTCTGAAAAATGACTCTGATCAGATGGATTTTGGGACCTTTCATTAAAGTTTATCGAGCTGCAGACACCTGAGCTACTCCCTGTACACAATGTGTGTGACTTTGTTAAAACACGTTTAGTTATAATCAGAGGACCAACTCAACTTTGAAGGGAAAAGAATACGGTTGTTTCCATAAGGCAGACTGCAATTACAAAGAATATGATACTCAATCACTATTTTGCAATTTTTTTGAATCTGATGCACAATAAAGTTATTCTTTTCCTAAATTCCTAAAACAAAACATTCTACTTGTATGCCATGTGGATCATGACTGGGATGTGAATGCCAAGAAAATGAGGTCGAGATAAAGACTTTTACCACGTCCTTGGAAAGGAAAAAATACGTACCATCAAACATTATTTCCTTAACTCCTGTTCGATTCGGGGCTGAGATTCTATAGTCAGGACTGAGTTGGTTGGGGTTAATCAAGAGATCTAGATTAGTCTGGTCTGGATACAGTCTAATTTTGTGTGGCAACCCAATCTAGTTCTGATCATCTGGTCATGATATAACCTGATTCTACTTGACAAACCAGTAAGGATTTGATCAATATCTATAGTCTAATTTTATTTGGTACCCTAATCAAAATCTAGTATGGTTCTGATCTACTTGAAATCTGAAATTATTTGGACACTATCATACCTGATCCAACTATTATCGATATTATATTTCAGTACAACAACAAATCTACATACATAAAAAATATAACTATGATTAATCGAATTCATTAGTACGACTATTTTAGTTGACGTGTATATTTTAAACTCAATATTATTTTACCCACATTTTAAGAAAATACATGAGATCTATGTTCTTATATCTATATTTCGTTGTATCTATCTTTTTAAATAAACAAGGACTTCATAATACTTGCAACATGTGTTTTGGTATGAGCAAGTGTGTAATAACCAAACAATGCAGGCTAAAGAATGTATATGAAATCAAACATGTGATATGAAATACTACTATAATACCAATATTTGACATTATATTGCTAACTATGAAATTAAATTGTATACAACTCATTACATCAATTTATATAATCATTTATCTTACTTTCAGTCATCGTCTTCACCACCAACACCTCCAAAAAATCATTCGTTGGAAAACTCCATTGTCAACAACTATTGGATGTGGTTGAGAGTTTTTCGCTTGGTTGGGTTGCTGTTGTAGGCCTGGTGGGTATGTACGGAGATTGGTCTAGAAGGTTCTTAAAACTGCATCTACAATTTTAACACTCTTCACTTCATCTTAAACATGTTCTTATTGACGTTAATCCTCCCTATTAGTGTGTAGAATTCACAAAGGATATTACACCAACCTTGACGTAGAAAAGGTCAACACATTTGTCCTAAATAGCAACCCAGATCCAGTGCTGACATCACTTTTCTCAGGATGTGCTAACGTGGATCTCCACCATCCATTCCCAAAAAACCACCCTTAGATCCATGTGTACAGTGAAACACAACGTGTTTCACTGTACACACGGACTCTAGGTTTTTTTTGGATGAATGGGATTAGTGACAACACATCCTAAGAAAAGTGATGTCAGCAATGAATATGTTTTCCTTAAATAGTACTGACCTCCTAAGACTGTGCCGAGTGCTACGTCTGACTCGTCATTCCATTGAAAGCGATTTATTTTATCGAGAAGCGACTGAAGCATAGATTTGGAAAAATATCGATCTTAGCAGTGTATATGTATTTTTTATTAAAATTTGTGATTGAATTGAACTAGTCTTTAGTGAGGACATATTTCAATTTACTAGATGGGTAATAAACAATATAAGAATTAATTTACTAGATGGGAAACAAACAATACATGCATTAATTTACTAGATGTACAAGAAACAATCCCAACAACATATAATTTGTATATGTATAACAAATAATGAAACACCTTATATATTACTACATGGACAAGAATTCAACATTACTAATTTGTAATTGTCATTCACATTTATAAAAAATACTAGTTCCATATAAATAGAGTGTACATTGTTGACTTTGAAATGTATAACATGCAAAAGTAAAATGATCATAGGACGACTAGGTAATGGCCAAATGTTGATCGGTTGGAGGGACAACATCTTATGAGCTCTTATAGAAATCTCAACATTCTTCATGAGCTAGTGTATCACCCAAAATCTCTCAAAGGATCCATCTAGTAGAGAGAAGCATGTATTTTCCTCCTCATTGATCCTAAGGAAGGCTTGGCACAGTTAACCATGGCACGAAAATGAAGAACCACAACTGGTTGATGAATCTAGTGCAAACAATAACATTATACAGTCTGATCTTGTTTGGAAAATGGGACTACATCCATTTTGCCAAACATATTCAAAATACATCATGTTACCATCTTCACATGATTCATCAACTGATAAAGGATCTTCTATGTCAGCCCATGTGTAATCATACAAGCTTCAATCACAATCAGTGTGAAGGAAAATCAAGCTTCTCTCTGCCAAAAGGTTCATTTGACATCTTCCAAATGTTGCATCAACTCATGGTGGATGCCTAGGCCCACATACCCACAAACACTCTAAGATATTGACCAATGTTGTACTGACACATCTTTAGTGGGCAGAAGTTTACGCCGATCTCAAGTTGGGTCATCCTAGTTGGCCCACCTTAGGACATATTCATACTTGTTCCACGAGAAGCCACAATCTTCCTTCACTGCTTTGTTTTCCTATTCCTTGACATCGACTTTTGACCAGTCAAACAACACAAGAAAATGACAAACAAGGTGAGCAACCTCATCCTTGTTTTCTTTTTCATCTGTGGGCTGCTTAGGGCACAAAGATGGTAAATGGGAGTGGAAAGGCTTGCAAGAACAAACAATCTTAGACCAATCAATTCATTCATTTTCTGAGTATTTTCCTATTATGATAATAACAAATAAACGATGAAAATAGTTAACAGAAAAGTTAAATACAAACAGACATATATTACAGACAAATTATAATGTAACTTCTTCAATAACAAGCACATGATCCATCTCACAATTTAAATGTTGTTCATCAATATCTAAAACCACAATTGGACTATGGCATCATCAGAGGTGAAAGCTAAATGCAACTTAAATGATATTGCACATTATCATATAATATGCATGAATTCAACATCAAAGTGTTTAGTAGATACTAATATTACATCACATTACAAATTCATAAGCATTCCAAAAAGTGCAATGTGAACAAAAAAAACATCTTAAGGTAAGCCCTAGTGTTTCCACACAAATTGTGTAGTACATATTTGACGTAGGAATAATGGCAACTTAATTCATTGCCTTAACCACCAACTCCTACAGCTAGATCATTGATGTTTTTAGTATTGTTTGGTGCAATGACTCCTAGTGGGTAAGTGTGATAATTTGTAACAAAGTTGTGTGGAATCCCTTTTTTAGAAAACCGTTGGTGCTTTCCTAGTTGGTTAGGAAATTGTTGCACTCCTGAAAGCTGAAAAGCCCATGCATTTCCCAAAATGAAGAGATCATGTCTAATAAAATCTATCTTGAGGTTCTTCCATTGAGTTTTGACTAGGTCCATAGATACGTAATGTGTTCTTGTTATGTTGTGAATTCATGCATCGTCTCCCTCCAAGCCTCTGGAGTACATACTCCATTGACACATCTTCCCATGTCATATTGGTTTTCATTTCATCAAGTAGGACCTGATTAAGCTCCCTAGACCATAGACCATAAAGCCTCCTGTGTTGTCCAACCATATTGCCAATTCTGTATGTGATACATATCAATTATAAGGGAGAATTGCATAAATATGTGGATACAATATGATAACTCAAACATGAAGACATAATGTGAAAACAACATATAGTGTAACTTTGAAAATCTTGCGTTGGACAAATAAGTACATATGATATAATAATTTAAATAGGTAAAAGTATATGGTTAGTGTTCACTAACTAAATTTTGTCTATTTATATATACAAACACACGACCTATGGTGTCATCGAAGGTGAAGAAATATCAAAAAGGAAATTTGTATCCTCCAATTTATTTATTTTGATGCAAAGTTGATCATACTGATACTAATACATTTTGTAATCATATTCAACATTTGATGGTTTTAAACAAAGTCCTTCATCTTCATAATCTGACCCTATATTGTCTTGCATTTGTAATTCAACAACTTAATCTCAACATGTAGAGACTGCATTGTTGTGAGAAGATCATTAACCCAATGAAAGTATTTGCACCGATATTTATCCTCTAATGTTTTTAGTTTGTGTTACTAGCAAGGAACCCATAATATACATGTTATTGTATTTATATATCTGAGGATAGGTTAGGGGACCTGTCTTGCTGAGAAAATATAAAACAGTTCCTTCAGTCTTTCAATGAGGATGTCAAAGTCATACAACCCTGCATCCTCAGTGTTAACACGCAATGTGACAACATTGCCACACATACACCTTTGTACTTGCAAAGTATCCATAGATGTCTGATGGAGTAAACTTCATTAATAACATATTAGTGTGTTTGTCAACCTCCGTAGATTAAAAATTTATGCATTTAATAGAAAAGGTAGTTCAAACAATACACAAATGACGTTGTAAGTACATTACTATCATAACTTACTATATCCTTCCTCATCTATTGAGGAACCATCATATGTTGGGAGGTGCAGTCACTCGTGAAGATAATCTCATCTCCTCTTAAGAGTACTTATTTCTGCTATTAGCATATTGGTGTCTAATCACGTGGATCATACAAAATCATAGGAAGTATACCATTTCTTGTGTTTGTTGTGTGCATACACAAGTTGTATTTTCATTTCAACCTAATTGCAGATATAGTGCTAACATTACATTTAACTTCTTGTGTAGGAAGCATCATACGACATCTGGTTGAACCAGACCCCTACCACATATAAAATATGTCATGTGGGGGTTGTTGTCTTTGAATCGACCATTACTCACATGTGTAGCATCCATGTATAGTCGCACAATGTAGGAGAGGCCACACAGACATGATGGCATTCCATTGGCCCTTGCAAACAAAATCTAAGTACACCAGAAATCATGTGACACTTCTACTTCAACAACATAGCAAGTATACCACAAGTTTAACTTTTAATTGAAAAGTTGTACTTCAAAAGTGAAGAGATTTGCGAAAGCTTCATGCCCAAGAAAAATACCATACGAGATACAGACCAAGCATGCACAAGAGAAGTTATGACTGCCCACGTCGACAGATCCAGTAACCACCAAATAAATAACCAAGTAGAGAACATGATTGGCGAACAAGACCGTAGAATTCTATTAAGCAACCTCAAAAGATTACAAGGATCGTCGCTCCCTCACAATCCCGTTCCCATAATAGAATCTCGTAACCCACTCTCATTCTCTCTCCCCTTTGGCTATCCTTTGTGGTTTTCTTGTGTTTGGAAAATGATGTTGTCCTACGTCGGCACACCCAAAGTTACCACACGTTGGAACCCCACACATCGGCACACATTGGTGCATCGTATTCCAACAGTGTCTACCCCTATTTATAGATAGGGACTCCCGATTAGACAGTATAAGAGGATACAATTATTCTATAGGGATTAGGAAACGACAATACAAAAGGATAATGAAATAATGTCTTGGACTCCAAGTCTAACATTAATTTGTACTTTCTTGATATTTTTAGATATTATTTCTTATCCAATTAGGATAAGAGACAAAATCCTAACAATTGCCACCTTGTATCTTATCAACTATAGTTGCTCCTCCAAGAAGTCTGCTCCTGTTCTTCTTCTATGCTTCCGCCCTCAGAAGCTACTTCCGTTTCTAAAAGCGTATCACCATGCACGCCTGCATGGAGTGTGTCTCTAGACATGGCTACCTGAACCCTTTATATGAGAGCTTTCTGTGTTGTACAGTTTGAGAAACTGTACCGCCTCCACTTACGGTTGAAAGAACTGCATCCTTCACACCTTTGGCCCCCATGCCATAGGGTTGTGCCTTCTTTTAATCACTCCCACTCGAAGATACCACGTGGTTGGTCCAACCACGACTTCCTCTTTCCAACAGTTGACAGCTCCGCGTCTGCACATGTTGAAATTTGCAGCTGAATTTGCAATCCCGCACCAGACTACCCGTGAGAGTTGAATAAATGTAGCAATCTTTGGTTTCATGAATCTCGCCACCCATGCTAATGCTTCATCTATGCCTCCCATATTGGTAGACCTCTCTTCAGTCACTCCTCTTTTGATTAGAAAAAAATCCAACCAGTCGATAGAAACTGGTAGCCCCTGTGGCTACTTGCCCTTTGCAAGTGAGTTGCATGACTCCACCTCCCGTTGATAGTTCACAACACATGGATTCGCTCCCTCCTGGTTACATAATGATGTTTTTATCAAGATTTACTACCGTATAGCCCCCACCGGTAGTTGTTGATGTCATCATATATTTATGTGCCTCACATTCTTTCTGATCGTCTCACATGAACCCTGCTCTGATACCACTTGTAGAGATATACGAAAGCTTCAAGCCCAAGAAAAACACCACACAAGATACAGTCCAAGCATGGACAACAAAAGCTACGAATACCCATGTCAACAAAGCATATAACCACCAAATAAATAACTAATCAGAGAATATGGTTTGCAAAAATGATCATAGAATTCTATTAAGCAAGCTCAAAAGATTACAAGGATTGTTTCTCCCTCCCAATCCCGTTCCCACAATAGAATCTCATAACCCACTCTTGTTCTCTCTCCCCTTTGGCTATCCTTTATGGATTTCTATCTTTGGCACACGATGTTGTCCTACATTGGCACAACCGAAGTTACCACACATTGGAACCCCACACATCGGTACATATTGGCACACCGTATTCCAATGGTGTCTAGCCCTATTTATAGATACAAACTCCCGATTAGACTGTACAAGAGGATATAATTATTCTATAGGGATTAGGAAATGACAATACAAAAGGATAAGGAAATAATATCTTGGACTCCAAGTCTAACATTAATTTGCACTTCCCTAATATTGTTAGATATCATTTTTTATCCAATTAGGATAAGAGATAAAATCCTAACAAAAAGGAGGTGCCACTTAAACAACATAGAAAGTAAATATATATTCAAAGTACAAACCCATGTCACCATATTTCCCAAAGGAAATTGGACATTCCTTCATGCATCACATCACCCTCTCGAGCATTGGCTTGGGTTCTTTGCTGGAGGGATCCCAAGTCCGGTCCATGCTTTGGGAAGCCAGACATTGAACTGCCTTCCATGACTTCCTCCATCATAACGTCACCATCCTTTACCATTCTATGAAATTGTGGAGGATACAACATGCTAACATTAGGCATGTTTGTGAGTGCATTATGTACTTGGCCCCTTTTTTGAGATAAACAAATCTCCTCTTCAAAACACCAAATGCACTCTCAATAATATTTCTTTATTGTGTGTGTTGATGGTTGAAAATTCTTTCTTGTTATTATATGTGTGTCTATTGCCTTTGTACTCAACTATATGGTAAGTTGTGTTGCGATATGGGGCAAAAAACTTACTTGTGTTAAAAGCCTGCATCGACCATGTAGTACTTTCCTTGTAGTACCCTAAAACTACGTATCATCATAGATGATGGGAGGATCATCATGTCTGATGTGGAACCCTTCCACTCCGTCAGAATGTACGTAAACTCCATGTCAAAGTTTACAATAGTCATGTCATTCAACGAAACGAACCCTTTCCTATTTCAATAGAAATTCTACTTTTGTCTACTACCCAAAACAAGAATGTGTGTCTAGTCAATTTCCCCAATGGCATCCTAAAAACAACATAGTACCTAAATCATCTAACATAATAATCATACGTCATGCATCATAATTTGCCATGTATATTGGTACCTTAAAGTATGGGAAGAACCTTGGGTTGTCCAAGATGCTACGGTATGTCACTGTCGATGTGGTGGGAAGGATGAAATACTCTGAGCACAAGGCACATACCATGTCCAAAACTTCATTGAATTTTTGGCTTGTGGTCTCTCCAGAGTGGATGTAGTTGTATGCTATACCACAACTAGTATGGACACTACCAACCATTTGTAGAAAGTAGCAGATGACTTCCATCGATGAAACACCCCTACTACATTGTATCAATCCACAACTCTCAAGCTCAGCCACTAGGGCAACAAGAGTCTGAGGTTGCATTTTATAAAGGTCGTACACCCTACATTAATGTCTGTTAATGATTTTTAAAACCTTTTGATGCCCACTCCTAATACTGACAAACCTAGGTACTAGTTTTCTTAACTCCCTATGACATGCTCCAGAATTGTCCATGATGGAACATGCTATTGAATCAACAATCATGGTTTTTGGCCTAGAATCAAGATCCAAAATGTCCGTTATCAAGTTTGGTGTTTCTCTATAATTTTTATCAGCCATATTCCTTACAATTAAAGAGATGAAAAGGCTTATATAGGATGCATGCAATTATAAACATTACATAATATGTTACATTAAAACCTATGAAGGCTATTGTTTGCAATCAAACATAATATTACAACATAAATGCATAGGTCATGTTTGCAACCATAGTAAATATACAACATAAAACAATGCTAATGTTCTCAAACATACTAAATATTTCATCGGTGGGGAATGTGAGCCAAATAAATTAAGTGGTGCATTAAAAAATATATATGGTGTAAGTCTTTATCTATGATGTAGAGCCTCTGATACTGCTACTTGTGCATGCATCATCACTGAATGTATCCCACATAGATGGTATACCAGCAGTGGTATGGTATTGTGAATGCAGGGATTGTGAAGGAAATCCTTGATGATGCAACACATAAGAGGGCAGTATGCCAGGTGACTATGTTGTAGTGCCCCCTGAAGGGGGGGAACTGATGTAGCACCTACAACAAGGGTCACACAACCATATCAGAAGTTTGTCAAAGTTATAGCAAAGGATGAGGTATATAGTACGGTTTGTTGCCTCCTTCATTCCATTCACAAGAGTTGTAAAAACCTACACAGGGGTAAATGGGAAAGTTTCATTAAAATGTTGTAAGATCATTGCAAACTCCTCCTTTTCTATAGCGTGGCCACACCGGTACCTAACTTGTCCACCTTTACATACACCTGGGTGAATTCACTTACCACTTTATTGGAAAGTGAAAATCATTTTGGTTTCTATGTTTCTCTCTTCCTCCACCTATGACTAGGAGGAATCCTTGCCCCAACACCTTAGTTATCTATCCATGTGTTGTCTTCCTCACTCTAAAGGCCAACATAGACCATGTCCTCTACAACTTCTATGTTATCTCCATTCATAGGAGTACCAGATGCATCTAAGTCAACAATAGTTTCATCCTTAGAGGCAATGCATGATGAAAAGTGTCTGTCTGTTGAGGACATTGCATGGTGGCCTATAACAATGTTTCTTCCCCCAATAACTCCATATCATGGTAATGGAAGTAGGGGTGGTTGAGTAATTATTTTAGATCCTTGTTTCCAAAATTGTCAAAGAGTGTTAATTAGGAGGTTGCATGTACATGTAGTACTTGAATGTTATGTTGTCATATTATCTTACATATCTTAAGTGTTTTCCTCCATTCCAGATGTTAGGTACTATGTGTAGGGAAATGTGGCTATAGATTAGGAAATGGAAACAAAATTTTTTTTATCTACCATATTCCTCATAACCAACAGATCACGTCAATAACTATAAGATGGAAAGGATGGTTTTGAGGATATACCTAGTACTGGAGCAAGTCCAATGACATTATGCGAAACTCTGACTTCTAGTTGCATTGGGACTCGTCTGAATACCGCTCTATGGACAACAAACTCAAATGTCGTTGTCTGCATCAACTCCTCTCATCACGGGAAGCTAGCTGACGTTGTCCTCCTTAGCGATGGGCAAAGGACACCTCACCTCTAGATAAGTCCATAGAAACTATCTAGAACTCCTTTCATCCTGGTAGAATAGACATAAAGGAGTTTTCCCTTCCGTTGGCGTACTAGTCACCAACTTTCTCTCCCACAACAATGATCCTCAGTTGTTCTCTCCCTTGCTATCCCTCTATACTCGGGTAGGACTTGCTTGTGCTCTCTTGGTTACCACAAATAGAGAGGAAAACAATTTTCAGAGTAACTGATTCTCAATTGTATGTGTTATGTTCTGAGAAGTCCTCAAAACCCCTCTATTTATAGGAGGGATTAGGGTCTGGGTTCCCGATCTGTGCGGGAGTGGAAGGAACCAGACAATCTAGAATTTTTGCAACCTACGAGCACCGAAACAGTCATATGGATCCTAGACGGTCGTCTGGTGTGTGAGCTGATCATTTTGTAGTTTACCAATTTCATATGAATTTGGCATTTGTTTTCTAATTAATGTTAAACATGAATTCCCTGTGTCAATGGGATTGAACGATCAAAACCAAAAAACTTTCTCACAAATATAGGAAAGTTTCTAGAACCTTCCACCGACCCTATCGAGCTGATCAGTTCACTAGGTGAATCGGTCATCTCTCTCTACCTGAGTCAATCGGTTCACCCAGTGAGCCGATCGGTTGGCACCTATTTCGTCCAGAGCTTCAGCCAATTTAGTTCCAATCAACCTGACACTCCAAACACCCGTCTCATCACATGAGCTGATCATTTGGTACTCCAAATAGTCATTTTACTAAGTGAGTCGATCGGTTGGCAGTGTAGTCAGCTAACTGTTGTGTGAATTGAATACCTAAATACTTTAGTAATCAATTCAATCATCATTCAAGATTAAACCCCTCTTCTTGGACAAGACCTATGTGTGACCCTATAGATCCCATATTACGTTGGCAGTGAATGTCAATAACAATTTATGACATCACAAGCAATCAGCAGTGCCTAGTCACACATCATTGCTACCCAAGTAAATGTAAAGTTGGAGAACAACTTCAACCTACAATATGTGTATGGTGTCATAATGTTTTTATAGTTCCTTTGTCACTGATATCCAGATTGAACTAGAGACATGGAGTATTCACCCTAATTATTATTTAATCTTTTCCTTGAACCAGAGCAGGCTATATGAGATGTATGAAAGCCCAATATCACATTTTGACTCACATGTATATGGCCATGTATTTCTCACTCTTGCTAATCAAGAGGCCTAAGATATCATACTCCCTTAGAAGGGACAAATCCCATTTCTATCACTCACATTATACCCCCATGTGTCACAGTCACCCAATCATCACCTTTATAATAACTCGTATTTTAGGATTACATTTGTTGATGTCAAAGCATACCAAACGACATGTGACGAGTGTAGTGATTTCAAGTCTAAGAACCACAACCACCAGCATCACTGTGAGAACTGACTATGACTTCCATGATGATGGCTTCCATGTGTCATTCTCATGGTGGGTCTGTCCGGTACACTGTTCCCTAACATGTGTCTGTGTACTTGGTTTGATATCGCCATATCATGACTAATGAGACTCTGTCATCAATCAACTCACACTCTGATCTTATGTGTTATTATTTTCTATCTACCTTCCACAATAACAACCGATCAGAGATATGATGAGAATATATATACTCTTAACATCTATATGATCTCATTCTCGCAAGTCACGTACTTGAAGACATATGTCATTGACTAATATCATTCTCTAGACAACAACCCCAAGTTCTGAAATAACCTTCTTGATCTGTACAACCTCTTTTGCTGCATTTGATGCATCAATATACTTGGCCTCTATTGTAGAATCAGAAACTATATGTTTCTTAGAACTCTTCCTGCTTACAACATGTTGTTTAGGCAAAACACAAATCCAGATTGCGATCTGTACTCATCTTTATCAGTCTTATATCTTGCATCAGTGTAACCTCTTACCACCAACTCTTCCTTTCTGTTGTAAATCAATAACTGATCCTTAGTCCTTCTCAAGTACTTGTAGATGTTCTTCACTTTTCTCCAGTGAGCATCACCTGATCTGACTGATATCTTCTCATCATGATTAGGGCATACGAGTCATCTAGACAGGTACACAACATTGCATACATGATTGATCCAATTGCTGAGGCATATGCAATCAAGATCATGCGTTCCCTTTCTTCACAAGAACTGGGACATTAAACTTTAAAAATGACAACTCCATGTAGCACGGCATGTTTCCTCTCTTTGAATTCTCCATGCTGAACCACTTCAACACTTTCTCAATGTATGTGCTTTGACTTAGTCAAAGAAGTATTCTGGATCTATCTCTGTAGATCTTAATCCCCAAGATGTAGGATGCTTCTCCCAAGTCTTTCATAGAAAACTTATTTTCAAGCCTTGTCTTTGCCTTTTGTAAAGTAGGGATATCATTCCCCATCAATAGTATGTAATCTACATACAATATGAGCAATGCCACTAAGTTCCCACTAACCTTCTTGTACACACAGGGTTCATCTTAATTTTGAACAAAGCCAAACTCTTTAATTGTCTCATCAAAATGAAGATTCCATCTCTGAGATGCTTGCTTCAATCCATAGATTGACCTTTATAGCTTACAGACTTTATTTGCATCCTTTGGATTTATAAAACCCTCAGGTTGTGTCATGTACACATCCTCTAGAAGATTCACATTAAGGAATGTGGTTTTAACATCCATCTGCCAAATTTCATAGTCATGATAAGCTACAATAGCAAGCACGATCCTGATGGACTCCACTAAGGTTGGTCACATTCTTCAGCTTAATAAATTCCTTCTTTCGGTTCTTCTATTAGGTTTTGACCTGCTCCAATGTCATGTCAGGAATGCCCATCCTATTTTTTCCATTCACAGAGCGTCTCTGTTAAAGTCTCTCGAGTAAAATTGTAAGGACCCTGACCTCTGTTTAGGGCTTATCATGTTTGCTTTGCCTAAACCTAGTGCTTAGTTGCTTGCTAATCACCTTTAGTGGTGATTAGGGTTTGCTTGTGTTTTGTTGAGGGTTGGAGGTGCTACTTGCAAAATAACCCAAGTTTAAGGTTGATGAGCAAGTTTGTCACCTTGAGAGATGCTCTTCTCTCTCTTTGCTTCCTATGGAGTTGAGAGGAAGGGTTGGGCTCATTTCTTGAGTTGCCTTTGGCCTTGTTGAGCTCTTTTGGGCTTTGTTTCACCTTGTTTGGGCCTTGCCTTGCCTTGATGGGCTTTGTATCAGGCAAGAGCACTTTGTGTTGGCCATGGGAGTGTCGCCCATGGGTGTGTCGACCAAGGTGGTGATGTGTGTGTCGACCTTTGACTTTGTTGACCCTCTTACTTTGGTTGTGTCACCCTAGCTTGGACATGTGGATGATCCTTGGATGAGTGGTGGCATAACATGTTGCATGTGGTTTGTAAGGTGGCAAGATGTTGGACAAGTGTCCCTAAGTAAGGTGACACCTTGCCTTGGCTCCCCCTTTCATCCTCATCTATATATGACATGCCTTTCACTTCCTTAGGATCCCTTTTAGCTCTTTATTGCTCCTCTCTTCCTTAGTGCACGATACACCTCTCCCTTGCAACCTTGGTGGTTGATCCCTTTGAAGGAGTTCTCTTCTTCTTCTTCTAGCTGGGTGGCCGAACCCTAGGTGGACTTTGTTTCCTTGGTAAGCATCTTCCCTCTCTCCTTAGCATCTTCTTCTCCATCTTGCCTACTCTTCGGCCATGGTGGTTATGATTCTTATTCCTTTTCTTGAGGTGGCCGAAAGTGGTGTGCTTGGAGCTAGGAGCTTTGGATCTTGAGGAGTTTGCTTAAGGCAGGTTACATAAATTCTAACCCTAGCTATACTACCTTCTTTTATGTTGCACGATTCATATATGTTGATGATCGGCCATTGCATGTTATGTTTCTTGCTCTAGTACATGTTGTTAATCTTATGGATATAGTGAGCATGATGTTGTTGATGGTTTATATGCCTTTGGATCTAGTTGGCCGAACCCATAGTTTGGGGTTTTCATGTTGAGCAATACTTCTTTCTCTCCATGGTCATGAGAAGTGAGTTTGAGCCCTAGTGATATAGGCAATAGCCATCTCTCTTTTAAGTTGAGAGGTGAGTCTATACTCTAGTTGCTTGGGAAACACCCTCCTCTCACCATGGACTTAAGGGATGAGCTCTTGGATGGATGATGACCTAGGTTGAGGTTGATCCCTGTTGTTGCCCGATTTGTGATAGAGGTTGTGCAAAACCCCTCTCTTGGTTGTAGAGAGGTGAGCCGATCATCTTGATCAATTAGGGTTTGTTGCTCATGTGCTTGAGGTTGAAGATGACCTTGTCGGGTTGAGCCTTGTGCCTTGCACGATATGTCCTTTTTGTAAGTGTTGCCTGATAGCCTCTTGTCTAGGGTTTTACCCTTAGCCGATACACCTAGTTGAGATGGTTGGTTTGGTTCCCAATATGGTTCTCTTGGCTTGATATAGAGCTTGGGCGACACACCTTATATCTTGTGATCTGAACGATACATCTTGAAGTAAAGTTGCCCGATACCATACCTTGTGCTGATCTTTGGCTGATATGATATGGAGTCGAGATGGTTGGCTTGGTTCCCAATATGCTTTGGCCGATATGGAGCCTAGTAGTCTATCCTTGTGTTGGGCGACATGGTTTGGTTTTCGTGATGGCCGATATGGTGGTATAGAGGAACCCTAGTAGGTGCCTTAAGTGGTGACCGATATGAGAATCTTGACTTAGATGGATGATATGGCCTTCTTGACCTAAGTAGTGTTTCCCCCTTGGACGATATGATGCTTAGACAACATATCTATTTGGTTCCTTGGGCGACACAAGTTGGGTGAGTTTGAGTTGCCTGATGTGGGTTGAGTGGAAACGCTAGTTGTTGCTTTGATAGAGGCCGATATGGAGTGCTTCCCTTGTTGACCGATAGGCTTCCTTGAGGTGATTTTGTGTCGCCTATTTCATGAACATGTTGGGCGATACATTGCTGGCTTGGGGCGCCATGATCTCAGCCGATGTAGTGGTGAGAATGGTTGCCCAATACAACCCTAACCCTAGTTGGCCGGTAGGGTTCTAGCCGATACACCTCTTGAGCTAGCTGCACGATACACCTTGTGCACCTGGTATGCATGAAAAGGTTGCATGATAACGCCATGTTCTCTAGTTGCACGTTACACCTTGGGTGGTGGTTTGATATCTTCTAGGGTTGGCCGATATGTGGCTAAATTCCTAGTCCGGTAAGCTTTTAGTGAGGGTTTTTGATAACCCAGGAACCTAGCAGATAGTTCTTGATCATGTAGTTATATCTTTGATGATAATGAGAATATGATGATATGGTTTAACCACCTTGAGCCCCACATCTATGATGATGATGAGACATAATGATAGGTTGTGAACCAGGTATGTTTGGAAGGTCATGATGCTGTTACATATGATGTTGCTTCACATGATGATGTGGCACATGATTATGATCACATGCATGGGGCATGATGTATGCTCATGGTTGATAATAGTATTATGCAGATACAACTTATGCTTCTTAAAATGATAGCCTGATAATCTTGTTAATCCATGATGGCTTCAGTATCTCTATGGATGTGTATACTAACCATGCAAGTATTTTATGTGGATTCATAGCCTGGTAAGAGCTATGAGATGTATGTGCTTGAGTAGCACCATGTGGTAATGAGATAACAAGTTGATAGGTCTGAGGACCTGATATAAGGCTGAGTGCCTAGTTGAAGTGTTATCCTCTGATGATGAGATAAGGGATGCGTTACCAGAATGTTGATGCATGATTATGATGCCTTGAGAGGCAATGGTTGATGTAATGAGGGATTGAGGTCCCATGACATTATGATGATGGCAATAATGATGTAATTCTATAAGGCTATGTTTATACTTTGGTTGCCTCAACAATAGGCTTAAAATCTACTAATTAATTATAGATGAACATATCATGTAGTTTTCCCTGGCCATAGATCCATCATCGTCAGTATCATGATGATGGTGAAACGGGTTTATCCTACGGGATTTTCCTGGAGCGCATATTGTTGAATATGCGAGGTTTTCCCCTAGCCTAAAATAGGAGGAATCTGAGTATCACTGGGAATATATGGAGCATGGTGAACAGACCCATGGCTCAGGATATGTGATGTTGAGCATGATGCGTTCATGGCTCGGATGTATGTACTAGCACCTGTGACAAGGTGACCTAGAGTTATGGGTAGCTTGCAGAGCTGACCCTGAGGCTGAGGCCATATAAGCATGAGACAGTGGTCCTGCTTTGGTTTCGTGCACTGACCACAAGGAGGTGAGGTCATGGAGTCCGGCTCTCCCATTGACCTTGTATGGCACCGGTTTTTGGGCTTTGCAGCCAAAGGTTGGATTTGAGCAGGGACAACTCACTTCCTCAGGGCATAATAAAACGTAATGCAACCGAATAGTATATCTGGCTTAGAGAAAAACACAGAACATTGATTGAGGCCTTGCTTATATAGCTGATCTAGTTATACCTTGCAGTTATGTATACAATCCTCATATTTTGTGATAAGTTCTTATAAAACTTATCTTGTCAATCATGCTCCATAAAAGAAATATGGATATAGGCCTCATGAATATCTTGGTAAGAATGATGGGAATAATGGTTTTGCTCAGCATACTGCTCTTGTTAAATGCTTCATCAGTTATCTGCTTTCATTTCTTTAATCTTCTATGGTTTTATAGTTTCAGCGGGGAGTTATGTTTCTCGCTGGGACTGTGTGTCTCACCCCGTTGGTTTACAAACTTTTTATGTGATCGCTCTAGACGTGGCGGTGGTCGTGAGGTTGCGACCGAGTAGCAAGAAGAGCAGTAGAAGGCAAGAGATGGACATGCTGCTATTTTGGTGGTTTTGTAGTAGAGTCCTAGAGTCATCCCTATACTCTCAGGTCCTCAGAGGTGTTTGACGATGTTTCACGATGTCTAGCTGTTATAATTTTGTATATCCTGCTACTGGCCGTACATGGCCTGTTATGTTTTGTAAACAGGTGATGAACTCTGGTGCTGACGGTACAACTAGTTTCGATAAGCTGTGGACATATATCAAAGCTTGTAATATTTTTATAACATATTTCATTTTTATAACATATTTCTTTGCAGGATCTAGATTCAAAAGTTCTCTTATACATGCTTTCCGCAATCGGTTTTAATTAACCTGTGTTTTCGTAATATGCAGTTACGCACATTTTCACGTGTCATCTCACTGTCTATGTGATGTCGGGGTGTCACAGTTAGTTTGGTATCAGAGCCCTAGGTTCACTGAGTCTACATGGATCTAGGACTAGGTTGTGTCTATTCTTGTGAGTTTCCCAGATTTTCTTACAATGATCTTCTACCCTCAGTAGAAGATAAAGCTTAAAGATGTCTGGAAACCATGAAGAACATGATGCCGAGAGCAGTGAGGCTGCATCAGTTGATGGACCTAGAGTGCAGGCACATGAAGATCGGGTGCCTGGGGTCCCCCAACTTGACCCAGCCATTCTTGAAAACCCTGCCTACCAGCAGCTTATGGGGCAGTTGATGGCTACTATGAATCACATGGTGGAAAGAGTGCCAGTGCCTCTGCCAAGAGCACAAGATCCCCATGGTGAATCGTCAGGTATTGGGAAGACCTTTGTGCGGCTTCACCGAGTCGAAGCTTCAGATTATGCTGGGACAGCTGATTCGGCGGATGCAGATCAGTGGCTGACAGGTCTCGAGAAGGCCTTCCGGATCCTTGACATCCCTGAAGTAGACAAAGTCAAGCACGTTGTCTACCTTCTGAAGGGTAGTGCTGGCCACTGGTGGGCCATCGAGGAGGAGAAGTAACCCGGTGAGGTGATCGGTTAGGAGGTTTTCCGGCGAGAGTTCGTCAGTAGATACTTTCCGAAGACGTATCTAGACGAGAAGATTAACCAGTTTGAGCATCTACGCCAAGGGTCGATGAGCATCACCGAGTATGAAGCCAAGTTCATGGACTTGTTGAGGTTTTATCCTCACATGGCGGTGACAGATGATGAGTGGATCAGGTGGTTTGAGAAAGGGTTGAGTGCCGAGCTGTCGACACCTGCTGCTACTTTTTAGAATCAGGAGAGGTTTGCCACGTTCGTGGAGTCCGTCCGCAGGATAGAACGGTCTGTCAGGGAGAAAAGGGATTCCATGACCAGGAAAAGGCCTGCTCAGTTCCAGGGACAGAGATCTGGTAGCTTCAAGAAGCTAAGGTTTTCGGCACCTTCCATGATGCAGAGATCTCGTGTACCATCACAATGGTCTCCGAGTAAGGGAAGAGGTTATGTTTCTTCACCGTCAAAGGCACATAGTACAACCTCAGTGGTAGTGACAGGGCCATCTAGGCTGCAGATAGAAGGAAGGTCATGTTATCACTGTGGACAAACTGGACACTTGAGGTCAAATTGCCTAGGAAAGATGATGAAGTAACACAACAGTCGAGGCAGAATCAACAAGGGCCAGACAGATAGCAGCCCAGTGGTAGAAGAGGGCGAGGGCGCGGTCAAGCGTCGCAAGCAGGATCGTCTACTCAAGGAAGTAGAGGACGTGGATAGCAAGCAATGATGCGATTCTATGCTATGAGTTAGCCAGAGGCGATAGTCAACCCACGAGTGGTGACAGGTCAGATTGAGTTATTTCATTCTGATTTGTCTTCTTCTTGCTTTATATCTATTTTGGTTGACCCGGGTGCTACACACTCTTTTATCACACATAGTCTGCTTGGTAGCTGTCCTTTACTGGTTAGTTGTAAGAAAATAGCCTGTTGTTAGAAACCCCTCTCGATGGTTCCTTGATGCTTCGAGAGGAGTGCCCGTCTTGTGTTCTATCTTTCTCGGGACACAATATACAAGTGGATCTTATACCACTTGATATGCATGGATTCAATGTGATCCTTGGGATGAATACCTTAGAGAAGTATAAGGTTGTGTTGGACTGTGGTTCCAAGCAGGCAATGTTTGATGACAGTGGAGAAAAGTTGATCTTCCAAGGAGATAGGAAGATTCTCCCGACGTGTTTAGTGTCAGTGATGGTGGCAGAGAAGTTGTTGCGGCAAGGTTGTATGGCATTCTTAGCTCACGTTGTGGATACCAAGGCGAAAGGTCCTAGACTTAAGGAAGTGATGGTTGTCTGAGAGTTTGCGAATGTGTTTCCTAATGAGTTCCCCGATGTTCCCCTAGCCCGAGAGATTGATTTTGAGATCAATCTGGTACTAGGAACATAGCCAGTTGCACAGACACCGTATATGATGGCTCCAGCAGAGATGGCAGAGTTGAAGAAGCAGTTACAGGAGTTGTTGGACAAAGGTTTCATCAGACCAAGCACATCGCCTTGGGGTGCTCCGGTGCTGTTTGTTAAGAAGAAGGATGGATCGATGCGGCTATGTATAGATTACCGGCAGTTGAATAAGGTCACGATTAAGAATAAGTACCCGTTGCCAAGTATAGACGATCTGTTCGATCAGTTGTGTGCCGCTATAGTGTTGTCAAAGATTGATCTACGGTCTGGATATCATCAGTTAAGAATCAAAGATGATGACATACCTAAGTCAGCGTTTAGGACGAGGTATGGTCACTTTGAGTTTGTGGTTATGTCGTTTGGGCTAACCAATGCACCTACTGCTTTCATGGATCTGATGAACCGAGTGTTCCGTCCGTTTCTAGATCAGTTTGTTGTAGTCTTTATAGATGACATCTTGATCTATAGTTAGGACAGTCAAGAGCATGAATGACATCTTCGACAAGCGTTGACTCTTCTTTGCCAACATCAGTTGTATGCCAAGTTCAGCAAATGCGAGTTCTGGTTAAAGGAAGTAACATTCTTGGGTCATGTGATATCTGTAGAAGGAGTCAGAGTGGACCCTAAGAAGGTGGAGTCAGTGGCAGAATGGGAGCAACCAAAAATGTCGACAGAAGTTCGTAGTTTTCTGGGTTTGGCAGGATACTACCAGAGGTTTATCAAGGACTTCAGTGTGATCGCATTGCCGATGACAAAGTTGACTAGGAAGGATGTACCTTTTGTCTAGGATGGTCATTTCCAGCAAGCTTTCCAAAGTTTGAAGGAGAAACTAACTAGTGCTCCAGTGCTAGTGCTGCCAGAGCTTGGGAAAGGCTATATTGTTTTTTGCGATGCTTCCAAGAAGGGCCTAGGATGTGTGCTGATGTAGGAGGATCATGTGATTTCTTTTGCTTCATGACAACTTAAGAAACATGAGGAGAACTATCTGACACATGATTTGGAGTTGGCAACGATGGTCCATGCGTTAAAGATGTGGAGGCACTATCTTTATGGGGAAGTGTGTCAGATCTTTACAGATCATAAGAACTTGAAGTACATCTTTTCACAGAGTGAGATGAACATGCGACAATGTCGTTAGATGGAGCTAATCAATGATTATGATTGAACCATTGAGTATCATCCTGGTAAGGCAAATGTGGTAGCTGACGCGCTTAGCAGAAAGTCTTCTTCTCTCCCCATGAAGAAGGCACAGTTGAGTTCCTTGGTATGCCATAGGCGGGATATGTTTGTCTCCTTGCGACAGATGAATGTGCAGTTGGAAGTTTCCTTGTTGGAAGGACTATTGGCACAGATGCAAGTCAAGCCTACGATGAGACAACAGATCAAAGACGCACAACAGGAAGATGATACAGTGTAGTTGATCAGGATAGAGCTCAGCAACAAAAAGTGTGATGGGTTCCATGAGTCCGAGGATGGACTAGTTTGCTATCATGGTAGGATGGTGGTCCCTGATGTTGATAATCTAAGAAAACTAGTACTCGAGGAAGCACACACATCAATGTATGCTATGCATCCAGGAGTCACCAAGATGTATCATAATCTGAAGGACCTGTATTGGTGGTCTGGCTTGAAGAAGGATGTAGCTGAGTTTGTGGCTAAGTGCACAGTATGTCAGCAAGTTAAAGCTGAGCATCAGAAGTCGGCAGGTATGTTGCAACCCATGCCGATACCACAATGGAAATGGGATCATATAACCATGGATTTCGTAGTTGGTCTACCAAAGACAACTAGGAATCATAATTCCGTTTGGGTAATAGTGGACAGGCTGACAAAATCTGCTCACTTCATACCAGTGAAGACAACATATACAGCAGAGAAACTTGCTCAGGTGTATGTGGATGAGATAGTGCATTTGTACAGTGTACCAGCAACAATAGTTTCAGACAGAGGTCCTCAGTTCATGAGTCATTTCTGGGAACAACTGCACAAGGCTTTGGGAACGCAGTTGAGGTTCAGTACCGCTTTCCACCCGCAGACGGATGGACAGTCTGAAAGGACTATTCATACTTTGTAGGATCTTTTTCGGGCATGTGTTTTGCAGTTCCTAGGTAGTTGGGATGTGCATATCAGTTTGATAGAGTTCGCTTACAATAACAGTTACCAATGAAGCATTGACATGGCTCCTTATGAGGCTCTATATGGAAGGAAGTGCAGATCCCCTTTATGCTGGTATGAGTCTGGTGAGTATCAACTTTTGGGTCCTGAGTTAGTGCAGCATACAACAGAAAAGATCAAAGTGATACAAATACAGTTGAAAGCGGAACATGACCGATAGAAGTCTTATGTAGATAATCACCGACGACCTTTGGAGTTCTAGGTGGGAGACAAAGTGTATCTCAAGGTCTCACCATGAAAAGACGTGCTAAGGTTTGGCCGGAAAGGAAAGCTGGAACCCAGGTATATGGGGCCATACCCGGTAATATCACATGTTGGAAAGGTAGATTACAAGTTAGAGCTACCACAAGAGTTGTACCGGTTACATCCGGTGTTCCATGTCAGCATGTTGAAGAAAAGTAATCCAGACACAGGGACAGTAATACAACCAGTTGAGGTTGAGCTTGATGAAGATGTGCCCTATGAGGAAGGTCCTGTAGAGATCCTTGACATAAGAGTAAAGAAGCTGAAGAGGAAGGACCTGGTTCTTGTGAAAGTTCTTTGGCATCATCATGACGTTCAGGAAGCCACGTGGGATCTTGAGGAAGAGATGATGAGGAAGTATCCCTCACTTTTCTCTTCGGATTTCGGGGATGAAATCCCTTTGTAGAGGTTTATGGCTTGTAAGGACCCTGACCTATGTTTAGGGCTTATCCTGTTTGCTTTGCCTAAACCTAGTGCTTAGTTTCTTGCTAATCACCTTTAGTGGTGATTAGGGTTTGCTTGTGTTTTGTTGAGGGTTGGAGGTGCTACTTGCAAAATAACCCAAGTTTAAGGTTGATGAGCAAGCTTATCACCTTGAGAGATGCTCTTCTCTCTCTTTGCTTCCTCTGGAGTTGAGAGGAAGGGTTGGGCTCATTTCTTGAGTTGCCTTTGGCCTTGTTGATCTCGTTTGGGCTTTGTTTCACCTTGTTTGGGCCTTGCCTTGCCTTGATGGGCTTTGTATCGGGCAAGAGCACCTTGTGTCGGCCATGGGGGTGTTTCCCATGGGTGTGTCGGCCAAGGTGGTGATGTGTGTGTCAGCCTTTGACTTTGTTGACCCTCTTGCTTTGGTTGTGTCACCCTAGCTTGGATATGTGGCTGATCCTTGGATGAGTGGTGAAATAACATGTTGCATGTGGTTTGCAAGGTGGCAAGACGTTGGACAAGTGTCCCTAAGTAAGGTGACACCTTGCCTTGGTTCCCCCTTTCATCCTCATCTATATATGCCTTGCCTTTCACTTCCTTAGGATCCCTTTTAGCTCTTTGTTGCTCCTCTCTTCCTTAGTGCACGATACACCTCTCCCTTGCAACCTTGGTGGCCGATCCCTTTGAAGGAGTTCTCTTCTTCTTCCTCTAGCTTGGTGGCCGAACCCTAGGTGGACTTTGTTTCCTCGGTAAGCGTCTTCCCTCTCTCCATAGAATCTTCTTCTCCATCTTGCCTACTCTTTGTCCATGGTGGTTATGATTCTTGTTCCTTTTCTTGAGGTGGCCGAAAGTGGTGTTCTTGGAGCTAGGAGCTTGAAGCTTGGAGCTTTGGAGCTTGAGGAGTTTGCTTAAGGCGGGTTACATAACTTCTAACCCTAGCTATACTACCTTCTTTTATGTTGCACGATTCATATATGTTGATGATCCGCCATTGCATGTTATGTTTCTTGCTCTAGTACATGTTGTTAATCTTATGGATATAGTGAACATGATGTTGTTGATGTTGTTGATGGTTTATATGCCTTTGGATCTAGTTGGCCGAACCCATAGTTTGGGGTTTTCTTGTTGAGCAATACTTCTTTCTCTCCGTGGTCATGAGAAGTGAGTTTGAGCCCTAGTGATATAGGCAATAGCCCTCTCTCTTTTAAGTTGAGAGGTGAGTCTATACTCTAGTTGCTTGGGCAACACCCTCATCTCACCATGGACTTAAGGGATGAGCTCTTGGATGGATGATGACCTAGGTTGAGGCTGATCCCTATTGTTGCCCAATTTGTGATAGAGGTTGTGCAAAACCCCTCTCTCTTAGTTGTAGAGAGGTGAGCCGATCATCATTATCAATTAGGGTTTGTTGCTCATGTGCTTGAGGTTGAAGATGACCTTGTCGGGTTGAGCCTTGTGCCTTGCACGATATGTCCTTTTTGTAAGTGATGCCTGATAGCCTCTTGTCTAGGGTTTTACCCTTGGCCAATACACCTAGTTGAGATGGTTGGTTTGGTGCCCAATATGGTTCTCTTGGCTTGAGATAGAGCTTGGGCGACACACCTTATATCTTGTGCTCTGAACGATACATATTGAAGTAAAGTTGCCTGATACCCCTGCCTTGTGCTGATCATTGGCCGATATGATATGGAGTTGAGATGGTTGGCTTGGTGCCCAATATGCTTTGGCCGATATGGAGCCTAGTAGGCTATCCTTGTGTTGGGCAACATGGTTTGGTTTTGGTGATGCGTGATATGGTGGTATAGAGGAACCCTAGTAGGTGCCTTAAGTGGTGACCGATATGAGAAGCTTGACTTAGATGGATGATATGGCCTTCTTAACCTAAGTAGTGTTGTCCCCTTGGATGATATGATGCTTAGACAACATCTCTGTTTGGTTCCTTGGGTGACACAAGTTGGGTGAGTTTGAGCTACCCGATATGGGTTGAGTGGAAACCCTAGTTGTTGCTTTGATAGAGGCTGATATGGAGTGCTGCCCTTATTGACCGATAGGCTTCCTTGAGGTGCTTTTGTGTCTCCTGTGTCATGAACATGTTGGGCGATACATTGCTGGCTTGGGGTGACATGATCTCGGCCGATGTAGTGGTGAGAATGGTTGCCCAATACAACCCTAAACCTAGTTGTCCGATAGGGTTCTAGACGATACACCTCTTGAGCTAGCTGCATGATACACCTTGTGCACCTGGTATGCATGACTTGGTTGCATGATAACACTATGTTCTCTAGTTGCACGTTACACCTTGGGTGGTGGTTTGACATCTTCTAGGGTTGGCCGATATGTGGCTAAATGCCTAGGCCAGTAAGCTTTTAGTGAGGGTTTTGGATAAATCGGGAACCTAGCAGATAGTTCTTAATCATGTAGTTATATCTTTGATGATAATGATAATATGATGATATGGTTTAACCACCTTGAGCCCCACATCTATGATGATGATGAGACATAATGATAGGTTGTGAACCAGGTATGTTTGGAAGGTCATGATGCTGTTACATATGATGTTGCTTCACATGATGACGTGGCACATGATTATGATCACATGCATGGGGCATGATGTATGCTCATGGTTGATAATAGTATTATGCAGATACAACTTATGCTTCTTAAAATGATAGCATGATAATCTTGTTAATGCATGCTGGCTTTAGTATCTCTATGGATGTGTATACTAACCATGCAAGTATTTTATGTGGATTCATAGCCTGGTAAGAGCTATGAGATGTATGTGCTTGAGTAGCACCATGTGGTAATGAGATAACAAGTTGATAGGTCTGAGGACCTGATATAAGGCTGAGTGCCTAGTTGAAGTGTTATCCTCTGATGATGAGATAAGGGATGCGTTCCCAGAATGCTGATGCATGATTATGATGCCTTGAGAGGCAGTGGTTGATGTAATGAGGGATTGAGGTCCCATGACAGTATGATGATGGCAATAATGATGTAATTCTATAAGGCTATGTTTATACTTTGGTTGCCTCAACAATTGGCTTAAAATCTACTAATTAATTATAGATGAACATATCATGTAGTTTTCCCTGGCCATAGATCCATCATCGTCAGTATCATGATGATGGTGAAACGGGTTTATCCTGTGGGATTTGCCTGGAGCGCATATTGTTGAATATGTGAGGTTTTCACTTATCCTAAAATAGGAGGAATCTGAGTATAACTGGGAATATATGGTGCATGGTGAACAAACCCATGGCTCAGGATATGTGATGTTGAGCATGATGCGTTCATGGCTCAGATGTATGTACTAGCACCTGTGACAAGGTGAGCTAGAGTTATGGGTAGCTTGAGGAGCTGACCCTGAGGCTGAGGCCATATAAGCATGATACTGTGGTCCTGCTTTGGTTTCATGCAATGACCACAAGGAGGTGAGGTCATGGAGTCTGGCTCTCCCATTGACCTTGTATGGCACTGGTTTTTGGGCTTCACAGCGAAAGGTTGGATTTGAGCAGGGACAACTCACTTCCTCAGGGCATAATAAAACGTAATCCAACCGAATAGTATATCTGGCTTAGAGAAAAACATGGAACATTGATTGAGGCCTTGCTTATATTGCTGATCGAGTTATACCTTCCAGTTATGTATACGATCCTCATATTTTGTGATAAGTTCTTATAAAACTTATCTTTTCAATCATGTTCCATAAAGGAAATCTGGATATAGGCCTCATGAATATCTTGGTAAGAATGATGGGAATAATGGTATTGCTCAGCATACTGGTCTTGTTAAATGCTTCATCAGTTAGTCTGTGGTTTTATAGTTTCGGCGGGGATTTATGTTTCTCGCTGGGACTGTGTGTCTCACCCTGCTGGTTTACAACCTTTTTAGGTGATCGCTCTAGACTTGGTGGTGGTCGTGAGGTTGCGGCCGAGCAGCAAGAAGAGTAGTATAAGGTAAGAGATGGACATGCTACTATTTTCGTGGTTTTGTAGTAGAGTCCTAGAGTCATCCTTGTACTCTTAGGTCCTCGGAGGTGTTTGATGACGTTTCACGATGTTTAGCTGTTGTAATTTTGTATTACCTGCTGCTGACCGTACGTGGCCTGTTATGTATGTGTAAACTGGTGATGAACTCTAGTGCTGACGGTACAGCTGGTTTCGAGAAGCTGTGGACATATATCAAAGCTTGTAATATTTTTATAACATATTTCTCTGCAGGATCTGGATGCAAAAGTTCTCTTATACATGCTTTCCACAATCAGTTTTAATTAACCTGTGTTTTCAGTAATATGCGGTTCCACACATTTTCGCGTGTCATCTCACTGTCTGTGTGATGGCGAGGTGTCACAAAACTGGCCATATATACATCTGCCTATGTGGTACAACCTCCTCAATACATTAATTATAGCCTCATTAGTCTCCATCAACCATACAAAATGGAGCCTCATGTCTATAGAAGCCATACTAGGAATGGTTGTGCTATACAGTACAATTGTGAGGGTGTATAAATGAAACCCTTTAGACCTAGGTAAGTCATATATGTAAATACTAAACGGTATGGTAAATCAAAACTAGTATCATAACTCATACATGTTAATACAAATTAAATACGAATTCATTCAAAACCAACTCCTTTAAATGTAGGTGGGTGCACTAACTAGAAATGTAGTTGGTTAAAACCTAGGGTGGGTTAGTATTGGACCAAATGGAAAGTGAACCCTGTTATGGATATCTCTAGCTTGATATTGGTTCAGAGTCGTCAAACAACATCACAAATATGCAAATTATATTGAAATAGAAATTTCTATGGAATTCATCAGAGGTCCATGAATAGGAAGGAATGGATTATATATGAAAATTATCACTGGCTTAGGGTTAGTCATCTAAAATTTGGACAAATACATGGGTCACATGTCCATGTATGTGGGTTAGGTCTAAACGTGTTAAACATACATAAAATTAATACATATGGCAAACAATCACAACTGTGGTGGTTCAGATTCATAAGAAAAAAATATATGAAAAACTCCAATCTAGAAATAAAACCACAATTAAAACTGAGCCCAGATAAAATCTTTAGGACTCACAGGTCATCGTCACCATAATGTAAACACATATAACCAGTTAAAAAATTGGAGATATGACCATGGGAAACATTTTTAGACCCTGCACATTCTCAGACACTGCATATTTTTAGACTTTTCACATTTTCAAAAAATGGACAACATTTTTAGACCCTACACATTTTGTAAGGAGTGGGACCCAGAGGATATCCACTCCCTACTAACATTTGAAGAATATAATTTCCAATCAAAACACACCCAAAATGGTATGCTGGAGTGGGTGTAAAATTTTTAAATCTTAACTAATGGTATACAAAACAATCGAAGTGTAGCAGCAGAATAAAAGCATTTACTATATTCAATTTTTCAACAAGATTACAAAAGTACATCATAATCTCTCACATAGGGTTTACATGTAAGATACATCATATGGATCTAAGTAGAGGGAAATCTAAACCATAACAAGTTTGTCTCCAAGCTTTAACTCCTTAAGCTAAGTCCAAGTCTTCATGCCACATCATCCAAATCCTTCAACTAGGGTTGGAAGCATACCCAGCTAGAGGAGAAAAATAGATGATATCAACAAAAGTTGGTATGTGCATACTAAAAAGGAAATTGAGAAATACATGGAATAAAAGGACATCAAATAAATAGAAGCTTCCCATAGAAGAGAAAAGAACTACCCAAGTGGGTATCAAGAGGAATGAATCACAATAAAAGAAATGCTTTCCATTAAAACAAATAAAATTGTGCCATACTAGCACATATAAAGAATATGGGCACACAGTCCACATTATCATCATCAATGTGCATGCATGTGAGATAAGTATAACCCTAGAACAATATAAAAACAAAGACGGTCAAGTCTCACAAACTTGAAATCTGGTAGAGAATGACGTACTGACAGACTCCCAAATATATAACATGGGCCAAGCTTGACAAACTTGAAACCCAAGTAGGGGCACCACCACCTCCATCCCAAAAATAATAAATGGGGCATATTTCCCAAAAACCAATGCAATTACATTACTCTAGTGATACTAAATCACATAGCATGTTTAATGTACAGGCAAGTTGAAAGTGTAGTCAGATTTTACGAAGTTGTCACCACAAAAGTGACCAACATATACATCCACCTCACAAGTGGGAAAAAGACATCACATGTCATAATATAGAGATCCACCATGAATAAAGCATAAGCAAGAGACCAAGAGAATATCAATCAAATATCATGAACATAAGATCAGTAACAATATAAGGTACTTCACATGAAGCATATTTTCCAAAAGAACAAGATATTGTGTAGGATAATGTCCATAGGACCAAGAGAAGGAAGAAACTAGGTGAATTGCTCAAAAAGAATAATAAGGGATGCAAACATACCTCACTTCAGAGTCTACACAAGTCCAAATTAGATCTATATCCAAGTCTAGGTCTCCAAAGCACCTATTAATCATGTATGTGAAATTAGGTTGAGATTTACATTGATTTCACAAACCCTAAAAATCACCTTTTTCCTTATATGTGATTTAGGTTATCAAAACTATGCCATGTTTTAGATTATACTTTTTTGAGCTTAATACATATTTTATTATGACTTTTAAATATTTCGTTAGGAATATTAGAAAAACTAAACCAATTAAGAAAATCCATAAGATCACTTATTTACTAGATTGGAATTTGTCGATGAAACTAATACCACTTGGTAGATTATAATTTTCAAATTCTAAATCATATTTTATTATAATTTTCTGAGCTATAAATAATTTAATATGAATTTTGCAAAATGGACCAATTAGAAAATACCAATATCCTCGTCAACAAAGAAAACCCACTTAGTGGTCAAACTAGCTGAGTTGGTCCAATAACGCGCAACCAACTCAGTGCTCACTCAACACAAAACTCAATGCGGAAAAGAATAATACCAAAGGGTAAAAGGACAGAAATACCCCATCAAGGAAAATAAAGAAATAAGGAAAAATAGGGGGCAGACATGTAATACACTCATCAATTGTCTTCCAAACTCACACGATAGATTAGCAAAAAACTCAAACTGCTTCAGATGATCCTTGGCAAAGAACAAAAACCTACGAGTCAACTCTGAATCTTGCTGCAAGGATTCTCAACTTCTTTCTCATCATCTGCCAGTCTCAGGGGGCCCAAATTTGGGTCCAAAAATGCCCAGGTGATAGGTGAAAATCCTCCTCCATTATTGGCTCAAGGGAAAGGAGGATAAGAAACATATCCTGAATGGAAACCAGTGCACAAAGGCCCCCCGAAACACCTCCAAGTGATCGAATGGATCCAATGTACTTATCAATTATAGAAGAGCATCAACCATGGGTGAGATTGACTCTCATGGTTAGAATAACAAAAAGGAAACTAGGAAAGGAAAAAACTATCTTACGTAGCATGAGGATTGATTGAGGATCAAAACACCCTTGCGACAACATAAGCAACTTCTTTGAACCATCATCAGGCATCTATGGAAACTGAAAGCCCCGTTCTGGCTCCAGTTCCTTGGCACGACTAGTCAAAGTAGGGGAGCCAGGTCCAAAGTTTGACAGAGCTGAACCGAGGTAGCCAAACCATAGTTGGGACCTAAGAAGAGGTCAGGGGACCGATCCCATGTGGTCCAATGATTAGGAGAGGCGAGAAGAGGGAAAGGGGATGTCAAGAAGAGTTAAAATAGGGGAGAGCATAGCGCGAGGTGGTTGAGATTATATAGGTGACAAAGCCCCAACATTATTGGGTTTAGTCGTGTGGTTTCAGATGAGAAAACCAAAGGAAAAGAAATCTGGCAAAAAGATAGACAAAAGAGCGAGAAAAGCCAACGAGAAGTCTGTACTTACTGTACAATATGAGTCAATCTCCTATCCAAGGTAGGACATGACTTCCGCACCGTCAGATTTATGATTGGATGGTCGAGAAAAGTCAAAAAATCAGAAACCGTGTGATAGGGAAAATAAAAAGAAACATTATCCAAATCAAATTCGATTAAAATAAAATATTAACATTATTTCCTTTTCTCTCTTTCTTCAATTGAGGGTCCAAATATTATCCAATTAATATAAATTTTTTCACCTAGGGTAACTAAGGCATGTAAAATCCAATTTTCATATTAGTTTTTAGTTTTGAGGCCTCTTAGTATTTTATTTAATTATTTTACAATCAACCATATTTTCTCTTTCTTATCACTTTAGAAATTCTAGAAACCTTCAAATAGAGTGAAACTTCACCCTTAAGAAACTTCAAACATATGGAACATGAATTGACCATTATTTTTATCATATGGATTTATTATGCTCATTATTTAATATTTTGTGTTTTTACATACTTTCTCTCTCCTAATCTACACCTGTATATTAAAGATTATCCAAATTATATGAAAATTCATACATAGGCTATTTTTAATGTATATATTATGAATATAAGATTATTTATCACTTTTGGAGTTATTAAATATTTTATTTCATATTTTGAGGAAAAATCACCTTTTCTTTTCTAAATAAAACAGATGTGATTATTATTATCCTAAATTTGTGAAACTTGACCTCCAAGCCAAAACATATCCAAAGAAATTGAATCTCAAGTTATTTATAGACAATTAGTTCTCCTTTTATTGATGTTAGCCCATTCTTCATCGTTACCTCTTTTTCTCATACTAAATAATTCAATATCACATTATCTTGCTTAAAGAGTTATTATTTGTCTTTTTATCTATTCCTTGTTCTAAAAGGTTATAGAAATTTCTTTGATGAATTTATCATATCATTATTTCATATTTTCTTGAATTATGTATCAATATTCTCAATTATGGACATCTAGTCCTTTTATGCATATTATCTTTCTTATCATCAATTTTAATCAACACTTTCTCATGTGACATAATTCAGGTATCCTTTATTGATCTAAGGATTAATTATGAAAGTATTAGGTCATATTTGTTTATATGTTTACATGTTAGGGTGATTTATTTACACATTAAGTTGTTAGGGTTTCAATTAGCTACTAATGTGCATAATTTTATCCTTATTTGGCTAATCCCAAAGAACCAAGATGACTATCCTCCAAGACATATGATCAGGGTCAGGAGGCTAGGTTTCAGTTTGTTACACATTTTCAAACCCCACACATTTTCATACCATGGGCAACATTTTCAAACCATGCACATGTTCAGACCATGGCCAACATTTCTAGACTATACACACTTTCAGACCATGTCAACATTTTCAGACCATGAACTAATGTTTCTAAGGGTTGTTTGACATTCTTCTTATATTAAGGGCCCCCGTGTACAGATTATACTATAATTTGAATAACAAATTAATACAATTTGGGCTAAATTCAAACCATCTAGAAAGTCATGGGGAAGACCATCTACAACTATTTGTTCAGACGGAATAACATATATTGAGATTGAATAAGGTGTATTTTAGCCATGAGAAAATGTGGAATTCAGGTGTTGTTTCAAATGCATGATAAATACATGAACAATCTATGGGCAACAAATTCAGATGACACACATTTCTAAAGCATGGGGCAACAAATTTATATCATTAACAACAAATTCAAAATTTTTAGAAAATCATAAGCCAAGATAGTCTAGACACAAATTTGACAAAAAAATAGATAACAAAGAAGTATAATCATACTACATTTGGAGAAGATAAAGGAATGGAGTTCGCATCATTTATTATGCATGGCAAATTACTGACATCTTGTAAATTCCTACTGAAATCACTTTTTACACTTGGGAGCAACATAAGGAATGTAGTTCCTACTTGTTTGGAGGTTGACAAAGTTTCTAGTAATATTAAGCTTCTATAGTGCTATGATGTTTCTAAGTTGGTGAGTAGGGATACACCATTTTATTAATGCATGGATTAACCATTCTAGAATAATGAAGTTGAGGTCTACTACATTTTTAATTGTAGCAGACTTGAAAAATAAAATGGAGTAAGGAGGTGGTTGTGTAACTGTGGGTAACTATTAAGTAAAATGTATGCATTTCTAAAGTCTTGAATAAACTATCTCTCTAAAAGACACTCTCATATCATAAACATGAGGAGACAATTTCCCAAAGAGTATTTGTGCAAGTCCATCGAGAAAAAAGAACATCATCCTTTATAAATACCTCATCGGGCCAGGTAACTATCCAGACCAGATAGTAGCAAAGGGTAACAACTAGATGAGGGATAGTAAATCAATCTCAATACTAATGAAGTCCCATATATTTTTGAAGAGCAAACAAGAAAAAAGAACTTGTGTAAGCTATGATCAGGAGGGATAGGTAACTCAATCTTAGCACTAACAATATGGCCTATTGTTGTCTGTTTTGGAGGCTGTAAGTGGTTCTTTTAGGTTGAAACAAGGGCTAAATCTATTTGCTAGAAATATTGATATAGAATGAGACATTAACTCAGGGTACTAGTGCTTCTCATGTTCTTTCATTACTGATTTTTTTGCATGGGTCTTATGTCCTAGTCAACTAAGTTGGTGCGTGCAATGCATAAATTTGGAAAGTATTGCTAACAATGACTACTTTTTTGACAAAATGTATGGTCTATCAACTGTGGAGGGGTGCAAGTATGTTTCTAGGTTTTAATAATTATCTAGTTTATTTCCTTATTCCATGTCTCCATATGTATGGGTTCATTTTTTGAAGGCTTTTTTCTGAATGATGGAGCACAAAAACTCCTATTGTAAAAAGAAAAAAAATACAAGTAGCTGTAATTTGATAGATAATATGAGGTAGAAATATGTTAACTTGATATGTTGATAAGAGGTGGAATTATAGCCACTAATGAGTATCATCCAATAAAACACAAGGTAGAATTATATTACCTATAAGAGGACATCCTAGTGATTTTATATGAAGCTAAATATGTAACTGAGCTTAGTGTAGTACTACAAGCCACTATATCCACTTAACTAGATGGTGGTTTTGTTGGGTTATCTATTTCATTATACTTATATTGTATGTTGATAAAGATGTAATATTAACCCATTATTGTAAGTACATGTCAATACTTACTTAGATATTACAAAATTATAAATAACATGAGTGGATCATGGTTGGAATATATATAGAGATGCTTTCTTCTATCTTGTGAACTCATTTCATTATGGTGAATTTTGAGGAATGTATTAAAAAGGTTGAAGCATTCACATGGTATCTTATAATGAAAAGAGAGAAATATGTTGGGGAAGTGAATGCTATTATATATCCACACAAAGAGTATATTAGAAATTAGGTAAAGCATACATATGATACTTTAGAGGATGGACCTCAAATGGGAGATTTGAGATATTTTGGGCTTCCAACTACTCTGATAAAGAGAAAATACCCTTCATATGGATTTCAGAGTTCTCAAACTTCTTTCCATCTAACTTTTTATTGCTTCATAATATACTAGAAGGCACAAAGACATACATGTCAGTAAATTCCATAGTTTCTATTGTCAGTTCAACATGCTTGATTAAAGGCTAGTTTCACCACTTAAGTACTACTACCTTGGTGCATATTTGAACTACATTTTTACTCTATCTTTATCTCTAATTTTTTTTGGGAGAGATCTATTCCAGTGGATGAGTTGTCTTGGAGTATCGAACATCTTGCCTCTTGGGAAAGGAGTTTTTTTTAAGTTAGAAGAAACATTAGTCTCCCCCCTCCCTCAAATACGTGCTAGAGCCCGGATGACCCAAGGGTTGATAAATACAATGCATAACAGGGGGATTCGAACCCAGGTCCCCCGGGGAAGACAAGCCGGCCTGAACCACCTGCGCTACACTCGACGCCACAACTTTATCTCTAAATTCTAAAATAACATGTCAATGGCATTCCATATATTTTCAACAGATTCCCAAACTTCAAAAATAATGCCATCTAAATCAAAATGTGGGCTCTATGGTATTACTTTGACCATCATGATTATCTAGTTATATTATATATCTTTATTGTTTAAGAGTGCAAGTTGATTCTTTCATTTTAAATGTTGTTAATAGACACTCTCACATTTGATAATCTAAATACGTTCTTAAGTTTTACCATTATTGTAACCACTAAAAATTCATTTTCCTCATAGATTACACACCTTTTGCTCAAATAGTAAGCCATTCTCTTTTAGTTTTCTTTTAGAATGTAAACTAAACTAAAAGAAGGATTCTTTGTGAGTTTCTATTAACTCCTAAACAAATTTCTACTTACCCATCTACTTATAAACTTGAAAGAATGATTCTTCATAAATTCACATAAAATTTATGATTACCTAGTATTGGTCCTGAACACAAAATGCCATGACTTAATTAGGTAAAACTTGATGATCAATAAACAAATGAGCTCCATTAAAGAAGCAATCTAATGTACATCAACCAATGACACCACATAAAATTTTATATGCTTGGAACTACGGAGCATAGACAACATGCATGGCTCTAATTACCAATTTCAAGAAGCACAACAACTATGATATATTTTCTTCCAAACATGATATGATATTAACTTGACCTTTTTTTATCAGAAACATTAGTGGGTGGGGATAGACTAGAATCAGTTATTTGGATCAATTACCATGTCCACACCAACTAACATTATTCACACATTTTGTGGATAGCTGCATGAATGTTATTCATATACATTTCAAACATTAGTGTAAAACATACTACTACACACACATTACAATACATTGCAATAGTATTATATACATTTTGTGGGAAAGACAGTATACCTAGGGGTGGAGATCCATATCCAAAATTGTGAGGAGTCTTTCGGTAATGAGGATGAACAACCACAAAAAACAAAAACATTAGTATAAAATTACGATTTGTAGAAGAAATGCAAGCAAAATGAAGATATCGAACAAAGTAGACCTACCTAACAAGATAGGAGAGCTCTCTTGAGGAATAATATGTATCCATGATGTCTGTATGGAGGTGTATAACAATGTGCAACTGTAGGGGAAGCAGTTCCACTAACATTGCCCCAAATTTATAGCATGCCAAGGACCCCATGCAGAAGCTAGGATTTCTCTATCTCCTATTCCTTGACAAGATGGAAAAATTTGGTCAAAAGGATGGGGGAGATAAAGAAGGAGATTAGACTGAAGGACATGAGGGTTTACTATAACATCCACATATTCTGCCTTCCCTAAGCCCCACGGGGCCAATATGAAAAACTCCAAAAATGTTACCCAGAGTATCAAAGTGTGACGGGGAAGCAACATAAGCATACATGAAGACACAAATATATAATTATACACCAAAATGTTCTAAACATTCAACATGCATACTACAAAATGAATTATTACAACATGAAATACAATTACATATTGAAAGGAGATTTTACAATTATATGCTCATGTATGCTAGTAGGTTCTACACAATAGGTACAACTTGTACAATTGCTCACTTCCCGTCTTTTCTCCCATGCTAGATTTGAACCTAAAACATATGTGAAATATTGGATCAACACATAATGTGTTGTGTACATGAACATAAGGATACATGTATTGATGGTTTTTATAACTTTGAAAAGATTTGCCAAAAGAAGGAAAGATCATAGAAAATAGTTCTTTATTAAGCGAAATATGTCTATTTTAATCACTTTTCCAGATGAGTTGCGTTATTAAGGTGGACTAGTACCAAAACATATATGTTGGGCTTTACCTTGTGTACCAAGTAGTTTGGGAAAATCCATGTACACTGTGTGCTCTAGGGGGGTGTATTAGTCAACATCAATGTATTTTCTCGTAAGGGGGATAATGAACACCTTAACAACTACAAAATGTCTACTCATAATTTATGTTTTCAAGTGACAGAACACTGAGTACTCATATTAATAGTACATCCAATATTTGCAGATAAGAGAGCATACATACATATCATACGTTCAACCAAGAAAACCATAGTCATTTCAATAAGCCCATGTTGCCGAGTTTAGAGATTCCTACTGATATCCTTGATCATCTAGATCTATGGTCATCACATGATTAATAACAATTAATCATCATTAATTCAAGGTTCGTCATTATTGTAGTTATTTTAGGTCCAATTTAGAGTATTGGTCAATCCTAGGTTCTACTGATCATTATTATAGTTATTTTAGGCCCAAGATGTGCAAATTAAAATTATATTGATTCAATAGGTGGACCAGATCTAGTCCAGTGTCTTGAATTGGTGTAGACTAACTAGAAGGTTGAAGTTCCCTCTCTCTCTCTCATCGTGGTTTTTGTATAACTATCCTCTTCTCCTCTACTACTCCTTTTTATGAAAGAGCAGGGTGTCATAGCCATAAATCATACGAGATCATGCCCTCCTTTCTGTGTGGATGTGAGGGGAGTGTTTCATTGACTTGTGATGCTTTATGACACTTTACTCTGTCCAGGGAGGTTAGCATCGAGAAACCCACGGGATTTTCAGTTGGGAGCCATCACGTATGGGTAGACAGTGAGGGAGTGCACAACATTTTCCTCCCCTGTATTGCCTTTGCATCATGGTGGGTTGGAGGAGTGCGGTGGATGGTCTTCAAATGTGGTAGGGATGTATGCTGACTGGTCCCTGGGGTTGGTATCTCTCGCCAGTGGTGGTAAGATCATCATGCAACAACCTCCATGACCCACACACTACAACAGGAGAAGGTGGTAGTTGTCAACCAGACTGGGTGGATGGGTTCCTAGGTCAAAGGCAAAAAAGGGATGGATTTTCAGGCCACAACTCATGCCGACAGGAACTTGACAACTGCTTCCATCTCCAGGGTTTGTTGTAGGTCACAACAATGGATAAAGGATGAGGAGGTCGAGGTAGATGATCTCCCTGACCTTGCCTCCATATCCAGCAAGCCAGGGGTCATTGGATAGATCTGATCCTGGAGGAGTTAATGGCTAGCTCCAGTTCTTGATCACACTCTATTTACTTTAGATGTGTGGAACTAGTGGACTTGGTCTCAAGGTACCAACCTTTACGTGAGAAATGGAGATCAGAGATGGAGAATCAGTCATTAATTTCAGCCATGTTCGCATCCAAGGGCCAGCATTTACCCATGTACTAATGACTAATCTGAACTCTATTCATTTAATCAAATTCTGGACATCAATATCTCCCAGATGCAAGATCTAAACATGATGTGATATTAGATATAACTCTACCATAGAAAACACTGGTATTCTACCAAGAATGATCTCAAATGTAGGTGTTAGACCACTCACATAACTTCCTCAAAAAGTCTAAGTCCAAGGACCATACTAATAGATATTTATCAAAACACCTCAAACACATCTCTCTATATCAATCCATCCATGAATACTCATTATAAACCTCAATACATATCAAATGACTTCTAATATCAACACAATTACTTCACCAGTCACATTTTAAGCTCTGTCATTAAGTTGCTTAGACTCATATATGTCATTGATTTGCCTGACTTTCCATGTACTCATGTGTTCATTTTTAAGCGATATTGATCATTGCCATAAGCATAACTAATCCTGATCAAATGCATTATCATGTATTAGACCTCCATATTTCTCCTATTGAAGAAACTCAATTTTAGTGGGATAAATCAGCTCATGAACATTCATGAAATTTAAACACTATATCGAGTATCGATACCCTAAAAGTTAGGTTCATCACATTATCTCCACCTTATAGGGAATGTCTTCCTTGAAATACAAATAATATCATACTTAAGGTGATCTCAAGGAGTATTAAATACTCTAGGCCACCACTTCTAGGTTCCAAGGTTACCATAGTTCTACATGCACCATAAGTTATCATCGTAGGATTTATAGCATCTAGGGTGTAACCACCCCATCTTATAAAGATTGAAGCATCATACTTTTTATAAGGATTTAAATCATCACTTAACATCATAATCATGACACAACATTCTAGTATTTTAGGTTTTAGATCCCTCTTTCCCTAAGAATTATGATTTTAATCATACATATACAATTGAGATGGTATTACTCTAGGTTTCATCTTTCACCTTACTCACCTATGTAGGATGATATCAAGATTTTGTATCATTTATTACTAGAATTATCGCATTTAAAATCATACCGAGATTTCATCATTAAAGAAAGTGTTTTACATGCTTGAATATTAGGCTTTTACCATAGTGTGTGAGTTGTCACTAAACTGGAAGCTTAGATTAAGAAGGATTGGAATAACCATTGTATTTTACGATCATGTAATCTATAATGCAAAGATATCTTTATTTCAATATCATGATTTCAAACTTACATCTTTCTTGTATGATATAGGGAGTGAGTATAGAATAGGTCAAGCTTATATGAGTGACACTTCATACATAATCATCCAACTAGCTCAACTGCGGTTCTTTAAAATCATATATTGAGAAATAAAATAAGAAGGACTAACATGTATTGTTGAGTATCTTATGCACAAGGAATTTTACTCCAAGAACTAGCATTTCACATATTACCTCAGTTGCAACTAATGATGATAATGACCAACATAAGTCACTCAAGGTAAGACCTAATTTATTTCAAGGATTGACTTTCTCACCATGAGTTATCTACCCATAACATTGTTGTAATCCAAATCTCACATATATGATTTATATCAACTGTAGGAATCACACATAAGGCACTCAACTCATATACTCAAGAGTAACCTAGCTTAGGACACATCGATTTGCATATATCTCATATTTCTTATATATTAGAGGTTAGGTCCTATGACCTTCTTTGTGTGGGTCTCACTCTCTCTGGAGTTCACCACGTATCTTGTCCTAAAACTAGAGTTCCTCCTCTATAAAAGTGCTTGAGGCTCATGCATATTCAACCTTATCTTAGATTAGATTACGTTATATAAAAGAAAACCCTACATACTTTCATCATCAAGTCTTAACTCATATTTTTCAAAATTGTATTTCAAACCTCATATATAACTTAGATATTTATAAGCAACTTATATCATCATAGAACAAACTTAGATAAGATTATGCATGCTTATATCATTTATCATTCTATCATCTACTATATCTATCAAATATCTTGATAAGGATCTAGACTTCTAATCTAGAACTACTCTCTCTTCTAGACTGATGTCACTCCCTTTCACTTAGGTTGCATGACCACCTCCTATTATGTTGTGAGTAGGAAAATACTTTCATATATACATATTTATAATAAAGTAGTTTATAGTTTTTATGTAATAAAACATGTTTCGCAGAAACTTTCAAGGCTTGAGACAATTGGAAACAAAAAACTATTAGCAAAATCAACTATCCCACACACAATATAAATTATAATGCCATGCCACCCAGTGAAATGGTAACAACAAGGTGTAGACTAGTGTATCTAACCAATACATATGAGCCCTATATGGAAAGGGTTTCAAACACTTGTCTAAACCTAGCTCTCAAACATCTAAGCTCAAACTAGAGGTTAAGTCAATCTAGTCCCTGTAGAAAACTTACTAAATTTCTAGGTATTTAAGTAATAGGTTTAGTTTAGTTTGTATTTTATGATGAGAAATTATTAGGTGTAGCTATTGTTCATGCTTTGATACCAACTATAACATCTCCATATTCTGCCTTTCCTAAACCTCATAGGACCGAGATGACAAACTTATAAAATGTTACTCGGAGTACCAAGTGTGATACGGAAGTAAGATAAGCATACATGAACACACAACTATATACACATACACCGAAACATTCTCGACATTCAACATGCATATATTACAAAATGAATTATTACAACATGAATTATAATTATATATTGAAAGGAGATTTTACAATTATATGATCATGTATGCTATTAGGATCTACAGAATAGGTACAACATGTACAACGCTCACTTCTCGTCTTTTCTCCCATGCTAGCTTTGAACCTAAAACATACACGAAATAGAATATCAACAGACAGGGTGTTGTGTACATGGTCAAAATGATACAAATGTTTATGGTTATCATAACTTTGAAAAGATTTGTTGAAAGAAGGGACGATCATAGAGAATAATTCTTTATTTAAATGAAATATTCTAATTTTCATTGCATTTATAGATGAGTTGCATTATAAAGGTGGACTAGTACCAAAACGTATATGTTGGGCCCCAGTTTGTGTACCAAGTACTCTGGGGGAAACTTCCTATACACCGTGTGCTCTAGATAGGTATACTAGTCAACATTAATTTATTCTCTTGTAAGGGGGATAATGAACACCTTAACAACTACAAAAATATACTCATAATTTATGTTTTCAAGTGACAAAACATCGATAGTAATATTGCATCTAATATTTGCAAATAAGATAGCATACATACATATCATGCATTCAACCAAGAAAACCATAGTCATATAATTAAATAAACTCATGTACCTGAGTTTAGAGATTCTGACTTATATACTTGATCATCTATATCTCTGGTACTCACCTGATTACTGATAATTAATCATCATTAATACAAGGTTCATCATTATTATAGTTATTTTAGGTTCAATTTAGGGTATTGGACAATCCTAGGTTATACTAATAATTATTATAGTTATTTTAGGTCCAATATGTCCAACTTTGATTTATTTGATTCAATATGTGGACCAAATCCAATACGATTCTCTTAAATTGGCACAAACTAACCAAAGGGTTATGCCTCCCTCTCTCTCTCATCATAGGTTCCATATCACAATCCTCTTCTCCTCTTCTACTATATTTTCTAAAATAGCAAGGTTTCACAGCCAGAAATCATAGGAGATCATGGCCTCCTCTTTGCATTGATGTGAGGCGAGTGGTGCCTCGACTCATGATGCTTTTCGACACTCTACCATGGACAGGGAGGTTGGTAATGATGAATGCACGAGCTCCTCGATTGGCCTCTACCATGTCCGGGTAGACAACCAGGGATAGCATGGCATTGTCCTCCCCCGTCTTACCTTTGCATCATAGTGGGTTGGAGGAGAGTGGTGGATGGTCTTCAAATGTAGTAGGTATGTATGTTGATCGGTCCTTGGGGTCGGCATCTCTGGCCGATGGTGATGAGATTGGCTGTAGTAGCCTCCACAACCCACACACTGCAAATGGAGAAGGGGTCAGTTGTTTACCAGTCTGGGTGGATGGGTTCATAGGCCAAAGGATAAAAGGGGATAGATTTTGTGGCCTCAACTCAAGCCAACATGAACCTGAAAAGTACCTCTATCTCTAGGTCATATGTTTCTCGCAACAATGGAGAAAGGAGGTGGATGTTAAGGTTGCTAATCTCCCTCACCTTGCCTCCATATCTAGCAAGCCAGGGTCACTAGATAGATTTGATCTTGGAGGAGGCAGTGGCTAGCTCCAGTTCTTGGTCGCACTCCTTTTACTTTGGATGTATGGCACTAGAGGACGTGGTCTCAAGTTACCAACCTTTATGTGAGAAACAAAGGTCAATATGGAGAATTAATCGCTAAGGTCAACCACATTCAGATTCAAGGGACACCACTTGGAACTACTAACAACTTATCTAAAGGCCCGCACCCAAGTAATAACCAGGTGATGCTTAAAATAGAAGTTAGGTCTAAAATGTTAATAACTCTATACATTTAATCAAATTTTGGACATCAATATCTCCCAAATGCAAGCTCGAAACATGATGTGATACTAGATATAGTTCTATAATAGAAAACACTAGTATTATACTAAGAATGAGCTCAAATGTAGGTGTTAAACCACTCACATAACTTCCTTAAAAAGTCTTAGTCCAAGAGCCATACTGATAGATATTTATAAAAACATCTCAAACACATCTTGTTATATCAAATCATGAATACACATTATAAACCTCAATACATATTAAATGACTTCCAATATCAGCAAAATTACTTCACAAGTCTTACTTCAAGCTCCATCATTAAGTCACTTAGACTCATATATGCCATTCATTGAAAACCTAACTTTACAAGTACTCATATGTCCATTATTAACTGTTATTGATCATCACCATACACATAACTAATCCTGGTCAAATACATTATCTTATATTAGACCTTCAACCATACTTCTTCTATTAAAGAAAATAAATTTAGTGGGTTAAATAATCTCAAGAACATTCATGAAATTTAAATACTATATTGAGTATTGATACCCTAAAAGTTAGGGTCATCACATTCACATTTCTATATGGCGCCTGGGAGCATCTGTTTCATCTATGATGTTGTTGCTGCTCACAAAGTTGGTGTAGAGGATGACAAGTTTAGAGCTACTATCTCACCGCTGGATAGAGCACACCGCCTGAATTGTTGCTTTCACAGCTAGTGGTAGAGCTGCTTCCGCAGCTAGCCATATCAACCCATCTTGCTTGTTGGCTATCACTTCCTCCAGAAGGGGTCACTCACGTGAGATGTGGTTGGAAGAGAACAAAGAGTGGGTAGTTGGGTTTTGGTGAGAGAGAGGACATGGAAGAATCTACTGAATGAGACACATGCTAAACAGGGTTGGGATTACAAATCCCTCTAAGGCCAAGACAGACTTGGTCTGGGTTTTGGGGCTATTGAAGCCAAAATGAAGGTCGTTATCCCATTTCCAACCAAATACCAAACCAACCTAACCCAGACTAGGTTAGGCTGAGGTGGCACAAAAAGACAATGCTTAGTCCCGACCCAATCAATAACCAAATAGGGGCTTAATGCTTTGAGTGTCTTCCTTAGTATATGGAATAGAAGGTTTTCTTAGACACAATAGTTGAATTCCTTTGACAGATCAATGGATAAATATTATTATTGATATGATCCAAATTAAGATGGTTAACCTATCTTGTCTCTAGTAAACCAAGTCAAGCCTAAGCCCAAGATATAATGAATACATGAAGCCAATATAACCTTAAAGGTAAAATTAAAACACCATTTGCAAAGTGAGAAGTTGAGCCTCAACTGTTGCTAGAGTCAAAGCTAGATTCTGGATCAACACCAATGACCACAACTATAATAGGAATCCCCTTGTTAATAAAAGAGCAGTTTCTCTAGAGAAAAGATGCAATCCCTGCGAGGATGCAACACATGATGTGCTCTAGATGGGGCTTAATAGAGATAATATAAATCTTATGAAGATTCAAACACTGAGGATGTTAGATTGCAATTTGCTTAAAAATAATTCATCAATAATGTAAATTAAGTAATTGGACAATGAAAGAAAACTATAAGAGACACGCGATGAGGAGTGGTTCTGTCAAAAGACATCAGTCCACTACCTGGTTGTTCCCAACCAGGATTTATAACAATCAACTTTTACTAACCTAGTAAGGAATAATACAAAGTACAATTGTTACCCTCTTCATTCACGGCCAAGGAAGAGTGCCAAAACTTCACCTCTTCTTTAACGACTCTAAAGAGAATTAAACCTCTTCTTTAACTGCCAAGAAAGAAAACCAAACCTTCATCTCTTCTTCAACTAATTTGAAGAGCACCAAACCTTCAACTCTTCTTTAATGACCAGGGAAGAGCACCAATGAGAAGAGTCCTTCTCTAGCAAGTCCCCAGACAACCTTCTCACAAAAAGTAGTACAAGAACACTCAAACAATGTTGTTGGATAAGATTGTAGAGAGAACACCAATGCTCACAATATACAAATATGAGTTCTTGGGAAGATTTACAATATGAAGCTCTCCATGAATAAGTGATGATCAACTTCCATAAGGATAGACAAGGCTAAATTTGGTAGAGTATGACACTATTGTTGAACTATGGCTTAAATATGAAGATAGCAATGTAGAATTATAAGCTTGGAGAAAGATACCATGCAATAGGTTTGCTCAAATATGTATTCTAAGTGTTTGTAGACACTCCGATATATCGGAAACACTTAGGAATGGTCAATATAGTTGTTGGGAGTGTTCTGACCAAGTAAATGCTAAACTATCTGTTAGAAGTCAAAAGACAAGTTTACAACGGATATAAAAATAAATGTAAATTTTGATAGAGGACTGATCTCTGTCAAAGAAGAGTTTGACTGAAGTATTCCATGTAAAAATATTATAATATTTTGAAAGACATATCAAATAATTTTTCTAATGATACACATCTATCCTAAATACTTGATATACGTGTGAAAAATGATTTAGGATAGGATAGGGTTGATCCTCACTCATTCTTACATCATTCCTAGCAAGTTGAACAAAATTCACTTACACAAAATATATATATGGCACAACTTATCCTAAAAGAATCCAAACACATATAATATTTCATATTATTTATTGTCAGATATTGTTTAAGTTCCTTGATCAACTGAAACATTAAATGCACATTTTTATAACACAAAGGAAAATATTTACATCATCAAAATTAGAGTGTGGCATATCCAAAAAGCCAACACCACATAGATCCTATTTCCCTTTCAATTAGAGGAAATTATATAAACATATCTTTTAAAGACAAAGATATGCAATGGAGGCATGATTTTCTCATATATTAATTCTTTTACTTGTTTCTATGGTATTGATTTTTTTGACTGCCATTTGACATGATATAAGAAAAAGTATATTGAAGTCGTCATGACTTAGGATGATATATGTATTAATTATTATTGTTTATGACATTTTTTCACCATGATACCAAACTATTTAGGAATTTCTTCGTGGTTCTATGTTATGATCGTTAAAAAGTTTATTTATTAGAACCAAATTTCCAACAAAACAAATTTAATAATCAAATTCTCACTCTGGAGATGCACCTAGAAGCTAGTATATATAACAACGGATTGAAAACCCTAATGGACGCAACATTTTCAACTAATTTCCTAACTAATAACTATATTGAATTAAGAAAAGTGATTAGCTAAATATCACCTTAAAAATCAAATGGGAAAGCATGTAGTTATGCAATTGCCCCAACATGTATCTCAAATCATTACTAGTGAGTTGCATTGTAACGTCAATAGTAGTACCACATTAAGTTATGTTGTTTTTAATATTATAATGGTAGTAGTTGTACCACACTAAATCATGTTCTTTCCAATTCTCAAGAGTTGTTCATTTTCAATGAAGTGCTTGCACAAGGTGGGCAAGGTAAATGAATGACTTTCTATCTTCCCAAAAGAAAACTAAAATTAAGCATAGAACCTCATAACTTACTCTTAAGCTGCTGAACAAACACTACAACAAATGTTACATTTCACGACATTATATTTCGGCATTTTCTAAACAAGTTGCCGGTAATACAATTTGCGGATTTTTTTATCACCGCATTATCCCAACTGCTCGCGCGTTCTCTTTCCCCTTTCCCCTTCTCTCACGCGTTCCTCTCTTGCACTCCCCCGACGACGCCGGCCGACCCCCCTTCTCCTGCTTGCGCCGTTCGTGATCTTCTCCACCATGGCTCACGTCTCTGGGATCCAACCCCCACCACGGCTTCAGATCTGGCTCCACGTTTAGGAAGGAGAGGGCTCTACCTGTCTGCAATTTCCATCGTGATCGCGGTGCCTTTCACCGACCGCAATCAGCATATACCCGAGGTCCTCCACCTTCCTGCACTACGATCGTCCTCCCTCCACCCTCTCCGATCGTGGTCTGCACCGCCCGCCATCATCACAACAGCAACACCACCACCGAGCGACAAACCGCGATCAGTTCCTAGTCTCTCTCCGCCGTCTCCTCGTGAAGATCGTCTCCAGAAAAATAGGTTCGTCCCCTTCTTCTTCTTCCCCCGACCCCTTCTTCCTCGCTTTGCTTAACCCCTTCTTCCGTGGTTCTGATGAAAATCCTCGCTTTTTTCCGCATGGAATCAAGGTATCTCTTGAGTTCCTGGTTTTCCCCCTTCTCGAGGGTCGTTTCACCCATGCTCTTCTCTACCAACTTCGTGGCTTGAATAAGATATCTGAGAACTTGATTTCTCTCAGTTCTGGTGTTTTGTAATCTCTGTCAAGATTCCCCTGTTCTCCTCCTGTTGTTCTTCGGGGGTGGGGTTATATTGCATTTTTTACCACCGTGAGACCCAAGTTTGGGCTCATCAGGTTCATATGGCCTTTTGGAAGGTGCCCAACACCTCGGTTTCCAACAATATAAATTAGATCTAAGTTTTTGATTCCTCTAATCATGTTGTTCCTTACTGATCTTTGCTGAATCGACAGAAGAACATAACTCCTTGACATGAGAATTAAGCATGGTTCCTTCTTGTTGGTGAGGTGAGATCCAAGTAGATTCAAGGAAAATAAATAAGAGAGGATATCCGAGAAAAGAATTAATTGAATGTGTGTCACATTCCATTTACTAATAACTGACAATATTGTTATGATTGAATATTTTTCATATATGCTTGAATTAGTTACTATGTTGTTAGAATATGTTTAATATCTTGATTTTAACTACTTAACATGAAACCTATTTGGTAAAACTCAATTACAGGTGAACTTTGATGTATGTTCTACAGTGTGCTTCTTACATACAACTTTTAATGTTGAAGCTTTAGTAGTTGTAATAATAGTTTAGGTTTTATGGTCATATCTCCTATGGTTCTCATATTTGTGACTATAACACATCTTCCTAGTCTGGATGACAGAGAATCACAAGCGTGACAAATTATGTAACTATCCCTAGTGTTAATTTATTTCATTTTACTATATTACTTATAATAAGATGTATTACAGATGCAATTTAGTGATCTTTGATATGTTAATAAATACTATCTCATGGTAAATAAGAACCATTATTTGATCTAAATGAATGCCTTTTTGTTAATTGTTTCATTATCATAAATCAAAACTACTTCATATTAAATTATTCAATAGACTCGTAAGGTTACCTACAAATTTACTTTATGTTCAATATGCCTAATTTATTGCTGATACATGTTTATCCTAGATCGAGATGGAGTTTTATTATCAATGTGATATATATGAGTCTTTTTTATTGTATATTATTTTAAATAAAATTTCATGTGTAGAGAGGTCACAACAAAGAATGTGCAAGTAGAATAACTTAATTAAATTTGTCCATGTACTCTTACTTTTCCTTGATGGGGTATTCTATTACGCTTCTTCTTTTATGTGCATATAATCGGATGTAAACTAAACCATATATAAATATTAAGATTGGATTTGTTTTGATAAATCAAATGAGATTAGGTTGATCTTATAAATAACTATGGTGATTTATGAATAAATATGTAAATTTTATCAAATGTAAAGGTTTGAATACGAGAATTTGATGAAAATAAAAAAATGTAAATGTAAATATTGGTAAGGAGAAATTTTTGAGTACCACATTTCTATGATTAAAATGCAGAAATATATCGGTTATTATTAAATAATACACAATATTACACAAAAAATAATGTGATTTTCAATCCCTAAATTCAACAGGGCCTTGATGGATGAGATGGGTCTACAATAGGCACTGTTTCCAGTAGCACTAAAGAAGCAGAGTCTGTGAGGAGTTGTGATATGGAAGAGAGTTATTAAACAGGACCTGATCTTGGAATTAGGTGCACAAAAGTGCAACATCATGACATATAGCGATGTAAAATTGTGATAGTAAAATTCTATTGAATCTAGTTTATAGAAGATCTCTGGGGAGATCCAACACTAGAACCATCCATGAGAGGATTGTGTGTAGGAGTAAAGGACCTACTTACCTCAGGGTAATAGATATCATTCTAAAGGATCACTAAATAGATATCCAAAATAGGGATGACAATAGAAAGTTTCATTTTATAAAAATGTATTCAACTTAATTTAACTCAGTGCAGTACAACTCACATGACTCATAATTTAACTCAGTGAAGAAAAACTAGAAAACTGAAATAAAGTTCAAAAACATTGTGTCATTTGACTACTGAGGTAGATATGGGTTTTTGTAGTAACTAGCTATGACGGTGGGTAGAGGCGGGTAGGTGAACCAACATAAAATTGTGAATTCAGTAACAATCTTGACAAAAGCTAAGAAAAATGCATGAAGGTAGTACAAGTAAAACCCATTCTCTAACACTCTGCAAGCAGATTAATAGGTGGGCTTTTTCGTTGTTTGGTCAGTTCAAAACCACATGAAATTTTATCTCCAAACTCAACCCAATCAAACTTATCCATCATGTGTAGCATTGAACTAATAATTATAGTCTTAGTTTTGTTGAGAACTTATCCATCATGTGTAGTATTAAACTAATAATTAACTAACAACATTATTTTGCCAAATGCTCTATTGGTTATGTCATGTCATCTCTTAGTGATGTTATCATAGTTCCTTTCTCTCTTTCAGTTCATTCACCTTGGTAAACTTGATAGAGTTGTGCAATATATAAGTTCTTAAAGATAATAATCATGATGTTTTCTATCAATATTCTACAATCAGCTATGACTCCTCTATACAGCTAAAAAATTGAGCAATGAGAGTCTTTCTTTTGATACAACTCACAAATTTAACAGTGAAGAACACATTGGGCTTCTTGAAAAGAGAGCCTCCATTCCATAATCTGAAGATGTAACAAACCTTGCTATTATATGAGAAGAACTCAAGGACAGAGGATCCTGAGCTGGGAACTCAGTATAAAAAGAGAAATGGAAACCTGAACTTCAAAGAAAGCATAAACACAAGTTGTTAATCATCAATATTCATTAACAATATAAAAGAAATATATTTCCTTGGTTTTCAATCCTGATATTTTTAGCTTATGCATTCAAAAGCACCTGGCAAATGCTGACAACTTTGAAACAGGTCATAAAAAAATCTGAAGAAAAGATGAGCTTCAAATAATAAATTTCCAACCAAAAATGATTAACTGATAGCTTTCATGATTACAACAATTTGATGAACAAACATTATGCAAAATAGAACATGCTTTGAAAGGATAAGATTTAAATATAACTTGGTGTTGTCATAATTCATTCAAAAGAACTAGAATCTAAAATAAAATACAATCCATAATTGAAAAAAATAGACATAGATTTTTACTTGAAGTGCATGCATCATATGAAATATGTAGCTTGATCTTTGAAACAAACTTTCAAGAGAAAGACTCAATTGCAACATATTTCTGTAGTTCGAATAAAGAAGTCCATATAGATCATTTTTGACACATTTCCAAAGATCTAATCAACTTTTATTTTCATGGGCATTTAATTATTTTTCCCACCACCAATGAGTATTGATTCTTATTGACATCTAGCTTGTACTTTTTAGTTTCTTTTTCTTGCACATATATAATTTTACATGTGGTTAGTCCTTAAAGAAGTACTTCTATTCATATCTATCAGTTTAGATTCGAGGATATAAAGTTTTGTCCACACAAATATAAGGCCAGACATGTTGGTTATACATACATACAAATACGACATTTAATCTCATTGATGGAGGGGTATATTATTTGTATTGTGTGTGTGAGTGTGAGTGTGTGTTGGGGGGGTGTAGTCCAGCCATGGCTCATTTGGAAGGGTAAAGAGCCATTGGCTACTTTCAGTAAAAGTAGATATGAATATATCAAACTGATATCTGCTTGCACACAAGACCATTGATTATTTGTTCCTAGTAGTTTTAGTTGTAACACAATGTAGAGTAAAATTATATCTATCCTGAATAGAGCTCAAAAGCATATAGATAATTTGGAGCCGGGCTTTATGCAACATATAGAAATGGCCTCAGCTAAAGGATACGTGAGTATCATTGAATATAATTAGAAGTTGGTTATTGAAGTTGTTCTCCAACTGCTTAATGCTTGAGACAACCATAAATTGTAATGCAATAGAAAGAATCAAATTCTTTAATTTTACAATAAAACTAAAATAAAGAATGATCTAAGAAAAATTTAATGAAGATTAGGCATAGGGAAAAAGTCAAATAAACTATTTGAATCCAATTGCCACCCCTTAAAAATCTCTCTACAGACGAGTTGTTCATGTTGGCAAGTATTTTTTCTTTATTGCATGAGCTAGATAAGACCCTTAGCAACAAGGATCAAAACCCATTACCTTAGAAAAATTACCTAAATCATTGTTCCCTTATGCATTACTACATCATCAAGTAATAACCAGTCGTCATTAGGCACTCCAAGGTTGGATATATGCATACAATTTGGAGCACTATACAATTTTTTACAACAAGTGTACAACCATAACAGAACACAATTAACTAACCTTGTTGACAATGCGAGATACATTTAAACTACATACTCTAAATGTGTATTTGAAGCAAAACATTTTTAGTTTATAGGCCTATCAATTTGTTATTCTAGCTTCCATATTTTCCAAATATCATTTTCAAGCTAGATTATGTCAATATTGCAAAGGAATTGTTATCTAGTCTCCAAATATTGGTAAGGAAAACATCTTACCAACATGAAACCTATTTGGTAAAACTCAATTACAAGTGAACTTTGATGTATGTTCTACAGTGTGCTTCTTACATACATCTTTTAATGTTGAAGCTTTAGTAGTTGTAATAATAGTTTAGGTTTTATGGTCATATCTCCTATGGTTCTCATTTTTGTGACTATAACATATCTTCCTAGTTTGGATGGAAGAGAATCACAAGCGTGACAAATTATGTAACTATCCCTAGTGTTTAATTTATTTCATTTTACTATATTACTTATAATAAGATGTATTACAGATGCAATTTAGTGATCTTTGATATGTTAATAAATACACTATCTCATGGTAAATAAGAACCATTATTTGATCTAAATGAATGCCTTTTTGTTAATTGTTTCATTATCATAAATCAAAACTACTTCATATTAAGTTATTCAATAGACTCGTAAGGTTACCAACAAATTTACTTTATGTTCAATATGCCTAATTTATTGCTGATACATGTTTATCCTAGATCGAGATGGAGTTTTATACCCACTGTGATATATATGAGTCTTTTTTATTGTATATTATTTTAAATAAAATTTCATGTGTAGAGAGGTCACAACAAAGAATGTGCAAATAGAATAACTTAATTAAATTTGTCCATGTACTCTTACTTTTCCTTGATGGGGTATTCTATTAAGCTTCTTCTTTTATGTGCATATAATCGGATGTAAACTTAACCATATATAAATATTAAGATTGGATTTGTTTTAATAAATCAAATGAGATTAGGTTGATCTTATAAATAACTATGGTGATTTATGAATAAATATGTGAATTTATCAAATGTAAAGGTTTGAATACGAGAATTTGATGAAAATAAAAAAATGTAAATGTTTTCATCTTTACTTTCTTAACCATTTTTTCAAAGTAATGTCATTTGATTTTTAAATCAAAACTTAAGCTTAGGAATTTATTCTATTGCTCAGAATTTATGTTAGTTTATTAGGGTGATTATCTCATTATTTGTTCCGGTTCTTTAGTCATTCAATAAGCATACTGCTTGAGACTGTGAAAAGCGAGCATTGCATCACACCCTTCGTTTTCCTAGACTTCACTGACCTTGGTAAGGTCATGGTTTATGCACTATGTTTGATTCCGTTTCTCCTCGTCAATGATGCTAAGGTCTTGGTTTATGTACTATGTTCCTGTGACAATCACACGTCCGACTAGGTGCGAGGTATATATCACAATGTCAATTCTAGTATAATCACAATGCCTATCGCAAAGACAATAACAGGACAAGTTTGGGATAATGATCACGTCATTGGTGCATATTTGAGGCAAGCAATCAATAACGTCTTATCAAAGTATGGCATCCAAGATATCCATTCATCTCTTATTTCTTAACTGGTTGATCTAAACAATCGCTGGAATTCCTCCACCATTGATCATTATTTCCTTAGATGACGATGAAAATGTTTGTTTTTGAAGGCGTCGCTGTCACTACCACTATCTGGGCTCTGAAGGTGTTTGGTTGGCTTGGATCCGTTCAATCTCCTGTTCTAGGTATGATTGACTCGCACCTCCGAATCTGTTGCTAGTTTCATTGCAATGTTGTAATCCTTAGTAGTAGATAGATATGGCATGTTATGTGTACATTGATTTGTACAATCTATGCTAATTGCTAATGTATTAGTCGATCCTATGTATTAGCTCCTTTTCTGTTTACTTTTTCTTCTTTGTTGCTGATCTGTGCTAATTGGTATTTGCCACTTGGTACTTGTAATTTGTATTTGCTTACATCTATTTAAAATTTCATTCTTATACTTGATATCTGCAGTCTCTTCAGACTGTACGAGCTGGGCTTCGAGGGAAGCAACAACAGTGCTGGTGACTTACTGGTATGATTCACTTGCACCTCCAATATGTGTTTTTTCATTACTGATCCGTTCTAAGTATTGCTGATCTTGTTTTATTTATTGCTGATCTATTCTAACTAAACTGATTGTATGGGTATATTGTTGTACTTAACTTTATTTATAAGTTTTACTAATTAAACTGATATGTTGTACTTATTTATAAGTTTATTCTAATTAAACTGATCTGTTCTAAGTATTGTTGTTCTAATTTTGGTATATAATGTTGTTTGTATTTTTTGTATGGTGTAAGTACACACTATCTACTATCACTAGCCATAAACCCGTGCCATGCACGGGCCTGACAATAGTATATTAGATTTCTTGAATTATTGTAATAGAAACAACATAAAAATATACACTTCTATGAAAAAGAAGATTCAATTGAAATATACTTCAAACCAGCATCAACCACGGCCAGCTCAAATGAGAGTAATCTACGAATAATTGGGACAAAACAAATAATTGAGCAGTTAGACACAATGTTAAACACACATTATATCACCAGCCACGCAAACCATTTCAACGACAAGCAAACACACAAAATTTATCATAGTGAACTTAAGAATATACCAACATATATTAAAATAGAACGATAACGTTTGTGGCAAGGTTTGTTAGGCTGATCTGATCCCATTGGCAACACGATCCAATAGGGATTCAAGTCGAGGAGACATATCAGATGGAAAATAATGATTGAATAGGGAAAGAAATAGCTTTTACCGTGTGCTACAGTAACCCGTGTCAAGAGGAAGTCTCCTCGTTTGTATCAAACCTACAATTACCTTAATAGTATGGTTTCTTTAATCATGTAAGTTATTCTGTAATAACAAAATTTGAATCAGAAATTTGTAATAGCACTATGGAATGAGAAATTAGACAAGCGTAAACATGCATGTCGGTGTTAATAATAAAATATGAAGTTTACAGTTACACAACAATTTAAGGTTCAAACAGAATTTTGTTAAGTTGAGCAATCACTTAAAAAGGTAATGTCAAGTGCAAATGATACAATGCCCACTAAAATATCCCAACAAAAATAGATGCAGACAGAACCTATAATAGCTATACATGAATAAGGTCTTACTATTCCAGCACCAAATTTCATCCTTTACTGACAACTTATTTCCTAAATGTTTTACTGATATTACACTTGACTAACAAGTTGTCTATCTAGATAAAATGTTTGAGGGATTCTAATGGTAGTTTGCACCATAATATTTGATCTCCATATTTGCTGAAATATACAATATATGATAGGTTATATATTTTAAATTTGTTCTCTAATAACAATTCTCCCCACTCAATATAGTGTATTGCGATTTTGATTTTTAAGCATTGGGTTGTTTATAATGAAAAGGAGCTCCATTCAACCCATGGAATTGAGTGAGTTTTATCTAAATTTTTTATGTCCGTTTACATATCAAAGTTTAGATAACTTGTTGTATGCTTACTTACCGTATACACTGAATTTTTATATGTACTCCAATTTTTTTTCTGAGTGTTAATGCTCACATGGTTTGATATTTATGTAATATTGACACAAAAATTATTGAATAACCAATTTAAATGATTTTCTTAAAATCTAGAATTAATTGTAGCTCATTTCTTTGTAGGATTCAATGTCTGGAATAGATAAGAGCTGGATGAAAAATAAAAATAGGTTATCACCAGAATACAGAAATGGTGTTGAAAAATTTATTCAATTTGCATCTAGAAATGTAGAAGTTGATGGCTTAATACCTTGCCCTTGCATTAAATGTAACAACGGAAGTTGCAAGACAAAGGATGATGTGTCAGCTGATCTGATAGTGTATGGCATAATTGAGAGCTACACATGCTGGGTAGCCCATGGTGAATCAGGTCATGTCAATTATCAAAATGATAGTGATGACGTTGAGGATGATGCTGATGACGTTGCGGATGAGGCTGATGATATTGAGGGAATGATAAGGGATGGGCTAGGATTTCCTGATAACCATGTTCCAAACTTTGATGAAATGGATGGAGACTATGAAATTGATGAGTTGAGTGATGAACTTGCTAAATTTTGTAGGCTAGTGAAAGATGCGAAGGAACCACTTTATGATGGTTGTGATGAATACTCCAAGTTATCATTCACCATGAAATTACTACAGCTAAAGGGATTTCATGGAATGAGCAATAATCTCTTTAATAGTCTGATTGCAATGTTATCAAAGGCGTTCAAGGGTTGTCGATTGCCTAAATCTTTCTATGAAGCAAGAAAGTATATTACTGACCTGGGACTTGACTACATAAAGATAAATGATTGTGAAAAACATTGCATGTTGTTTTGGAAGGATCAAAATAAAGAAGATGTATGTTCAAAATGTGGCGCTAGCAGGTGGAAGTATACCTCTCTTGACAACACAACCAAAGACAAGACTAAAAAAAGGAAAAAAAGTTAAGTTAGTAAAAAAGGTTTCTATTAAGACTCTATGGTACTTTCCACTAATACCAAGATTAAAATGACTGTACATGTGCTATCAAACAACTTCAGAGATGAGATGGCATCAAGAAAAGTGCATAAATGATGGTAAACTAAGACACCCAGCTGATGCTGAAGAGTGGAAAAGATTTGATGAGATGAATCCATCTTTTTCTAGAGACCCTCGCAATGTTAGGCTTGGATTGGCTTCTGATGGATTTAATCCATACGGGAACATGAGTCATTCTTATAGCATATGGCCCGTTATCCTTATTCCATATAATTTACCTCCATGGCTTTGTATGAAACAAGATTATCTTATTTTATCCTTGATCATTCCTGGGCCAAAGTCTCCTACATACAAGATTGATGTTTATTTACAACCATTGATCGAGGAGTTAAAGGAGTTGTGGGATGTAGGAGTTGAAGCTTATGATGCTGTATCAAAACAAAATTTTGAAATGCATGCGGCTCTATTATGGACAATTAATGATTTTCCTGCTTATGGATATTTGTCTGGATGGTCCACCCAAGGTGAGTTAGCATGCCATTCTTGTCACAAGGATACTTGGTATCTCAGATTGAAACATGGGGGAAAATTTTGTTATATGGGGCATCGTAGATTCTTACCACAAAATCATAGATGGCGGCAGAATGACCACGCGTTTGATGGGAAACAAGAACCACGACCTCGTCCTCAAGAACTATCTGGAGAAGAAGCTTTGAGTCAACTACATGACATCTTTGAAACAAACCTGGGAAAGAGAAAGAAAAGAAGTTCAAAAGAAAAACCTTCTCATGTTTGGAAGAAAAAAAACATTTTTTTGAACTTCCTTATTGGAAGGGTCTTCGTGTTCGCCATAATCTTGATGTAATGCATATTGAGAAGAATGTTTGTGATAGTTTAATTGGAACCATTATGGATATTGATGAGAAGACTAAGGATAATTCAAAAGCTCGCAAAGACTTAAAAGATATGAATATAAGGCAGGAGCTTCTCCTGTGTATTGTGAATGGAAAGCTAAAAGTCCCTATTCCATGTTTTACTTTATCATCTGAGGAAAAAAAGAGGTTTTGTGAATTCTTAAAAGAAATTAAATTTCCAGATGGGTTGTGCTCAAATATTTCTAGATGTGTGAATGTTGATGAGCGTAGAATTTCTGGGTTGAAATCTCATGATTTTCATATATTTTTACAAAAAATCCTTCCTCTTGCAACACGTGGAATCTTTCCAAAGGATGTATCTAAGACATTAACGGAGCTTAGTATATCATTTAAAGAGCTGTGCTCTAAAGTTTTAACGGTAGAAGATCTGAAGAGGTTAGAAGATCATATTGTTGTTACACTATGTAAAATGGAGCAGATATTTATACCATCATTCTTCGATGTAATGGTACACCTTCCCGTTCACCTAGGAAACCAAGCAATTCTTGGAGGCCCTGTGAAATATAGATGGATGTATCCAATTGAGAGGTGATTATGTTTTACATATATTTTTTTTTGAATTTTCTATGTTTTAAATTTTCCTTGTTTCGTAGGTTTCTCCGAACATTAAAGTCATATGTGCGGAATAAAAACCGAGCAGAAGGTTCAATAGCTGAGATGTATATCACCAATGAATGCTTGGATTTTTGCTCAAGATACATGAAGGAGAATGAAACTATATTTAATCAGCCACGATACCATGACACTAGAGAGACAAAAATTTCATCTCAATATACAGTTTTCAAATATATCGGGAAAACATTATCTGTAGGCACAACCATTAGCCTTAGTGTTAATGAATGGCAGCAAGCTCATAAGTATGTTCTTGAAAATTCAGATGCAATATTATCATTTATAAGGTAACTTATATTTATTTAGCTACATTTTTACTTGACTTGATTTTAAGTTTTCCAATTTTAAAATAAATATTTTTTTAGTGAGCACAAACAACTAATCCAAGATATTGGTGTCCACAATATTGAGGCGCACCATAAAAAGTACTTCTTTGAGTGGTTGGAGAGTCGGGTAAGCTTTTAAATTACTCTAAACTAATTTAAACTAAAAAAAATAGACCATTGTGGTTAATGTGTATTTATTTATTATGATAGGTGGTTCAATTACATACACAAGGCAGAGTGGACGATGAACTTCTAAGTTTAGTTCGCGGTCCTGATAAAGAGGTGTTAACTTTTACAGGTCTAGACATAAATGGATTTTGATTCCATACTGAAGATCGTGATGATAGGTTAACAACACAAAACAATGGTGTTCTTGTTAAAGTAGACTCCACCAATGGACCTTTTATCTATTATGGTGTTTTGACTGAAATTTTAGAGTTGAGATACACAGGTGGAAGACAAGCTCATATTTTTAGTTGTGAGTGGTGGGACATGCATAATGAAGGAAGAGGATTTGAGCAAAACAAATATGGTCTTGTTAGTTTAAATACAAAATGCAAGTTGAAAACCAATGAACCGTTTATACTAGCATGCCAAGCAGAACAATGCTTTTATGCCCGTGACCTTTCCAAAAGTAATTGGATTGTTGCTACTGAATCACCACCACGTGACTTGTACAACATGACACATGGAGATGAAGCTATTATTGATGATGAAAGTGCATTTCAAGAAAACACATCAAATTTATATACATCTTCATCATTCCCCTCAGATGCATTTGATGTTTCAAATTGGAAGAGGCATGATGTAGTGAAGTCTTTGTCCATGAAATCTGCAAAGAAAAAAGGATGGTTGGAAAAAGATGGAGACCATACATGGGAGACAATGAACTGAATTTATAATTTGTTAATCTGTATTTTCTTTATAGACTTTGGTTAATTTAACTAATTTCTTTGTGAATATTGATGGATATCATTTCCCTTGTGTTATCTACCATAATGTGATTATAATTAGCAAATGATTATAAATGTTGCCTTTGATTGCTTCTTTTGATATTTTTTTGGATCATTACCCTTTTAAATATTCTGATGAGATACATGTAGGAAATATGGTCAATCTGTCTAGTACCCACAACCAATTTGTTGGTAATTACGAGATTCTAATGGCTGGTCATTATAGCAAGACCCAAAGTAAGTAATGTATGCTATATTTTTTAAATGTTTTAATTGAATCTCATGCATATCTTGATAAATTTTAATTATGCAGATCAGTTAAAAAAGTAGAAATTGTTACATAATTTTTTCCACTTAATAACTTCATCTTTGCAGAAAAATATATTGATGAGATTGCACAAAAACGTGCACACACGTTGATGGCTGGTCCATGGAATTCATCCAGCAACAATCCAAGTATAGTTTTAAAATAAATTAATATATGTCTCTATGCATACAGTAGTATAAAATTATGTTCATGAAATGTAGCTAAAACTAGCAACAATATTCAAAACCCTCATCAAGTTGAAGATTTTGTTCTTGCAAAAGAAAAAAATAGAGCATCATCCCTTCCCACATGGGAGCAAGTCCCATTCAAATTTCTCAAGACAAGAATGTAGATGCCCTGCATGATGGTTTTCTTCAACAGATTCAAACCTATAAGAACTTTTTGATGAGAAAGATGAGTGAAGGTCTATTAGTTGTTGACTTCTATATTTTAGTTTTAAGGAAGAAGTATGTGTTCTTTATGCTAAATTCTTCTTTTCTTTTTCTTTTAGAAACACTAGCCCTTGACAATTTGCAAAAACATTCACATATGTTGACGTCTAGTCCAAGAAATCTATCCACTCAGAATACTGGTGATAATTGGACTTTGTATACTTACAATTAATACATAATACCTTTTGAGCATTATGTTTTAGCAATACTTGTGTAAAATGCACCCAGCAATAGCCAAAAAAGTTATAATCTGCATCAACGTGAATGTTCTGTTGTTTCGGATGAAAAGATACAGTCATCTCTACATGACAAGCAGTGCAAAGCTCCTCTAAATGTGCATGCTATAAAAGCTCAAGGTAACATTAAATCTGCGTTTTTATATGTATGTATATATATCATATATTTTTTGCAAATATTGATAAAGTTAAGAATGTATATCAGTTCAATATGAAGATGGGGGACTAGCCATGAATAATCTTCGAGAAAATTACATGAACAAAGATGAAGTTGCGGTAAGGCAGAAAAATACTGGCAACAGTGCTCTAAAGTCTCAAAATGCTGGGCAGACTACTGAACCAACTCAAAATCTGATCAAGAATAACTCTGGTGACAATTTGACTTTGTATCTTTACATGTAGATTATATTTCCTATGTATAAATAATGTTTTAACATTATTTCTATAAAATGCAGTCAGAATCAGCCAAACATCTTGTAATCCACATCAACTTGAGCATTTTGGTGTTGTGAAAGCAAAAAAAGGGGCATCGAATAGTAATGGTTTCTCTCTACATGACAAGCAAATCAAAGATCATCCTGATGTGCATGCTAGAAATGTTCAAGGTAATATCCAAATTTTTTTTTATATATATGTGTCTATTATCCTACATAAGTATCTACTGATAGTTCCTAATGTATGGTTGTTCAATATGTAGAGGAAGGACTGGCCCGAAATATTGTTCAAAATTTGAAGGACATGAATAATGGTGATAATGATACTTCTACAAGTAATACAATATTCATTTCTATATACACCATGGTTTAACATCATTTTCATGACATGCAGTCAAATTTAGCCACAAAGCTTGTAATCCTTCGCATCAAGTTGAACATTTTGGAGTTGCAAAACAAAAAAGAGTGGAACAGAACAATGAGGGTGTTTCCTTACATGCAAAGTAACATGAAGCACCACCCATCACACATGCTAGAAAAGTTCAGGGTAATATTTAAATTTTAAATATTCAAGTGTTGTTTGCTTGTCCTATGCGTATGTATATATTTATATAGATTTGACTGTATTTCACTGTGAAGATGGAGGATTCACCATGGATGATGTTCCTAAAGGTCACACAATGGATGATGATGTTTCAGTAAGGCGAACAAACACTGGAAAGAGAATCTTGAGGGATCAATATGTTAATAATTACTCTGACCAAGCTACTGAACCACTTCAAAATTTGACCAAAAAGAATACTGGTGAGAACTAGACCTTGTTTGTACATAACTAATGCAAAAAAGCTTCTACATAAATAATATATTAGCTTTAGTTTTTTTGAAATACAGTTAATTTTGATAGTGAAACTTGTAATACACATAAATCTAAACATGTTGGTGTTGGAAAAGAAACAAGAGGGTCATACAATGGTGAAGGTATTTATCTACATAACATGCCATGTGTACCATCTCCTATTTGCATGATAGAATGGATTATGGTAAATCTAATATTTTTATATGTGTTCGGTAGTCTTACATATTTATTTTAGTGATTAAATTCGTAATATTTGGCAGCTCAACCTGAAGAGGAGGATTTGGTCATAGATAGAGTTCTCGAAGGTTCAATGAATGATGATGATGTACCCATAAGGCAGGCTAATGTTAGTAATAGGATTTTGAGGTCTCAGACATTAGACAATCACTCACAACCAGATACGGATCCAAATCAAGTTATGCAAGAGACGGATAACCATCATGGTAACAATTAATTAGTTCTAGCTTAATTATGAATAAGGTAATCATTATTTTATTCATGTTTTAGATCAACCGAAGAGAAAGAGGGTTAGAGGGAAATCGAAAAATATAAGCTTCAGGTCATTCAGAAATGGTGGTGGAGCTAAAATAAAGATAGAATTTAATTCTGAAGGTAATCCAATAAGTAAAAGCCAAACTCTTATGGCCAGTCGAATTGAAGTTATTGTTCGCAATTCCATAAATGCTCCTCTTAGTTATACAAGGTGGAGTCGCATGCCTAGTGAAAAGAAGGAGAAGATGCTCCAGTTGATCCATGTTTCATATAGTTTTTATGTGTTACTTCATTGAATAATAAATGTGCATTTCTAATATTTTCTTAAGGATTATAAACCAAAATAGCACGATTTCATAAAAATATGTACTGAAATAGCACCATAGTCATCTTAATTCCCGAAATAGCCCACTTTCCAGAGAAAGCGCCAACATTTTTGGCGTTTTACTGTATCCGGGGCTGAAAGCGCCAAAAAAATGGCGTTTTCAGCTGAAAGCGTCAAGTTTTTGGCGTTTTTCATGCAAAAGCGCCAAAAAATTGACGTTTTTTTTAACGCTTTTACATTGAAAACGCCAAAAACTTGGCGCTTTCAGCTGAAAACGCCATTTTTTTGGCGCTTTCAGCTGAAAACGCCATTTTTTTGGCGCTTTTGGCCCCCGGATACAGTAAAACGCCAAAAGTGTTGGCGCTTTCACCCGAAAGTGGGCTATTTCGGGAATTAAGATGGCTTTGGTGCTATTTCAGTACATATTTTTATCAAAATGTGCTATTTTGGTTTATACTCCTTTTCTTAACTATTACGTAGAATGATTTTATCATTCATAGTGATGAGTTATTACCTGAGGAAAATGACCTCAGAACACGTTCAATATATCGATCATTGAATAAGGCTTGATGTGAATTTAAGACTGAATTGTATGCTCTTTATTTGACATACGCCACTGATGATGAAGCTCTAAGAAATTGTCCTCCAAATGTAATAAAATCTGATTGGGAGTTTCTTGTGAAAAAATACTGGAAAAGTGACTATTTTCAGGTAAATTTGAAATAAATTTCTGAGTCTATACAATGATCTACTCTCTTTATTATTGATATTTTCTTGTAGCAATTTTTTACTTATCTTTATGTTTTTATCCATTGATCTTATTTTATGTTTATTTGCAAGGCTGCAAGTACTCGTAACAAGATCAGTCGTTCTAAACAGTCAATGCTTCACTGTACTAGAAGGACTCGATTTAGTGTTATAGAACATGAGGAAGTATAAAATTTGTTCTTATTGTTCCTATTTTTATAGTATAAGGTTATACTTCATATTTCATAATCTATTTTATGAAAATACAAACTATCAATAACAATGGAGTTGTGCCAAGTCGCATGAGGATGTTTGAAAAGACTCGAATGAGAAAAGACAAAAAGCTTGTAGATGTTGTTGCTGAAGAAAAGATGGTAACCATGATTATAGCTCGACATAAATGTCAACAAATTTGCAAATTGAAAATTCTAACAATTTCATTTGTTGTTTAGGCACAAATCACAGATTTGGTGTCTCAGCGTGAACATGGAACAATTGAAATTAGCGACGATGAAATATGCTTGAAGGTCTTTGGACCCGAAAGACCAGGCCATGTACGTATGCGGGGAAGTACAGTTGCAGGTCATTTTCACTATAGAAATCCAATTTATATGAAGGAGATTTAAAAATATAAGAAACAAGCAAATGATGCACGAGCTAGAGTTGAACAAGAAGAAAAAGTTGCGGCAGATGCTAGAGCTAGAGCTGAACAGGCTGATCAGAAAGCTGAAAAAGCTCACACTTACATCAGAGAGTTATTCAATGTAATAAAGTCTAGTAGGATTATAGATGGCATGAATATCGACAACCCTAATGATGAGGTATTTCCTATAACTCATGGACTTATGGAAGTCATTGTTTATTTATAACCATAGGTCATATTAATAACACTATTTATTTACTGGTTTTGGAGTAAGATGGGAGTTCCTATTACTCATGGACTTATGGAACTCATTCTTTAGATGACACAATCAAGCATTGGACCTCATAGATGATCATTTTTTATTATCTTATTTGTAGATAATATATAAATGTTTTTAATTTAAGATTGGCAGTGTATTACCTGACTACTTTTTTGTAGTTAAGACAAAACTTCTAGTAATTGGAATGAAGATGATGGTAATCAGTCTTTTAGATGACTAATTTAGGATCATTCTTTTAAATATATATATAGCCTTGTTGCATTCATCAAGCTTAGGCATTTATAAAGAAGTGCATTGGTACTTGGTTTGTTGGGCTTTGGTTTTGATTTGGAAAATCTCTCACAAATTGGTTCGTAGAATTAGTAAAGGTGTTATATATGACCGGAATGAGTGCATGGTGTGGTTGGTTATGTTTCATATATTTGGAATTAAGTAGTAAATATTTTGTTCATTTATACACATTGACTACTTCAACACTAGAAACACAGCTGTTGAAGGTAAGTTTTGTTTTGTTGTCACTATGAACTACGAATTTCTTGTATTCTTTGTTTAGTGATCCATCACCAAGCAGTTTATCTTAATGGAAATACATGATTCAACATCACCCTCCAAAAAGGAACTCCCATGCTATGAAGCAGAGCCTGGATGAGCAATGATATAATGGTTCGCTGGTGTGATGGTGCTCTTGGATTTGCATAACTCCCGTCAAAGCTTTTCAAGTATATACTTATAATTCAACTATACTTGCATGTATCTACACTTCAGTTAATTCACATGAAGCACATCTTTCTTATCTACAAGCTTATCTAGTAATGTTGTTTCACTTGAAAACATCATGTAGGTGTTTCAAGACAAGGAGTTCCTGAACCCTGCAGTTAAAGCTTCTCAAGCTGTTTGGAGGCACAATTTATGGTGAGGTGATCAAGGGGATGTCTGTGCTTAAGATCAAATGATCAAGCGCAACCAGGGATGCCATAGAGCTTATGGGAGGGAGGTGTCTAAAGTGAAGTTCGTTCTCATATCTGAATCTGGTAGCTACTCTTAATGTGGAAAATGTCAGTAAGGATATTTACTTTCTACATATTTCCGATTTCCTGTTCATCACTTCTCATCTCTTTGTTTCCACATATACCCAACCAATCCATTTTGTTTTTTTCATTCTGGTCACAGGAACAGCTCAGAGACAGATTGACTCATGCTATCTAATGCAACTTGTCTACTATCATGAAGCTTCAAGTTTGTTATGCGTCCATATTTCAGATTTTAAGGATGATACCAAGTCTAGCCGCTTCCAAGTTGCCATCCACTAATCCTTTCTACCCATAGTCAAGGCAAGAGTATGTTTTTTCATGTGTATTGTCTTTTTCTTCTTTGGTTTGCTATTTCAAGCGTATTTGTCACCCTTGGCTACCTCTTGGTCATCCCATGCATTAGTCATCTACTATTGCAAGCATCTTGGAATATTTGTGCAGTTGGTTATGTGCTGATTCCACATACATGTCAATTGCAGAAGATCATTCACCTAACTTCATCGTCAAAGTTTGCAGATTGTGTGTTCTTGCTCTGTCAAGCACGTTGAAACAATGTGTGGCACCTTTTGTCTGTTTGCATCTTCTAACACTATATCAAGAATAGTCTAGCCCGGATTTGTTATGTAATCTCCGTAGAATAAATGGTCTTTGATGTCGTTTATTTGCATCTCAAGGAGCTATTTTTGTTCATGTACTTTGAATGTTTGAATGGCAAATTATTTTACTAACGGTTAGTCGATGGCAGTTGTGCTTCAAGATGTTCACTCTTTCTCTATGCTAGTGCCTCACGATTTAGCTTTCTTTTTTAAGTCAAATGATACATTATTGCCCTTTGTAATAGTTTAGTATATACAACCAACAAATTTGTGTTTTTTCTAGAATAATGACTTATTTGCTCCAACTTATATTTGGGTAGATTCAACTGTACTAATTCAACTTTTCTTCACTAGTATTTATCGTATATTTAGGTTGGTGTTTTAGGCTGGTTCTTTCTTTGCCCCAACTCCAAATCTTATTATGCTTCTAGAGAAGATTAGTCAATATTGCTCAATCATTTTTAATCTCCAAATTGAATCACTATCTTTAACATTCCATGGTCATGATCTCATAGTGGATTCAGAGTTGGAGCTCAACTATGGAAGGTAGGCACAAGTGTGGCCTTTTTCTTAAAATTGGTTTATATGTATACATGTCTGATTTGGATTCTAATTTGCTTAGGTGTTATGGTCTTCTTGGATTAAATGGTTGTGGTAAGTCAACACTTCTAACTACTATAGGATGTAGAGAACTCCCGATCCCTGAGCATATGGATATATACCATCTCACACGAGAGATTGAAGCATCTGACATGTCTTCTAATTCAACTTTTCTTGACTAGTATTTATCGTATATTTAGGTTGGTGTTTTAGGCTGGTTCTTTCTTTGCCCCAGCTCCAAATCTTATTATGCTTCTAGAGAAGATTAGTCAATATTGCTCATATGATATGGATGCTAATGGGACATAAGCCTTTTTATATTGATGAAACACAGCTAGTTTTGTTTTTTTGAATATGGGCAAAATACGACTAGGTTTCTAATTATATGCATACCCACAATTAGCTAGAAAATTTATGCAGCAATTGTCAAATGCAGATCCTTAAATTTCAAATGCATTTCAGCAACTACAAATACATATTGATAAGGCACCTCTCTTTTGTCCTATGCTGGCTTTTCTATTTGGCATGTCTTCTTTCTTGGAGTAACTATATAATGGCAAGTTGTTTCTTTATAGCTAGTGCTGTATTTGCGAGATATTGTGCTTATTCAATAACAACAATCAAAATTTATTCAGTCATTAAAGTTTATTGCTGGAAGACATTTCGAACCTAGGTTGCTTTCTTGGTACAGTTCGAACCTAGGTTTGCTTTCTTGGTGGCTCTTCAGCTGATACAACATGCCATCTTTGCCCACTTACCGTCATTAAAATTTTCCCATTCAATAAAATTCCTGTCACACATCTCCATTTTATCTAGCCTGCAATGTCGGTACTTTCCCAACATTCTATTCTTTCATGTGAATAATAGAACCTTAGATTAACATCAGATTTCAGGGAACCCCAGCATCATGATACTATAAGCAAACTGTAAAAATTCTGAACTCGCAAGACACACACAGGCTCCACGATGATAGTTTCCAATCATCATAACATGTCCTTTTGAAAAGATTTCGGCTCCATGTGCACTGAACATGTGAGATCGTGTCATTAAATTCCATAACCATGCTCAATCTAATGCACTAATGCAGTATATGGCCAAATGCTCTATTTTGATGTATTGTACTTTGACTTTGTTGGCCATTATAATTATGTAATGCTTTTGGAAATTTTCTTGGTTATAAGACAATTTCAATATCCTGTATCAAGAAAATCATTCAATATCTTATTGTGCACTCGCCTTGGGTTTTCACTATCAGTGTAATCCCCTTTTGGTGAAGCTATTGACGGAAGTGAATATCTTTCTGAGTGTGGCAGCTAAATATTTCAGATTTAACACGCATCATTCCTTCTAGGTTGCAGAAATTAATGTGCTTTTTTAGAGTTCAGCCAACTTTTGGACAACTTTGTTTGAATTCACTTGAAAATAGCACTTCCAGTGCCTGTAGTTTATGTTTCGGTGTACTTCCATTGGAAGTATTCATTTCTGTAGTCTCTTTGTTACCATAACATGTTGGATTGACATTGCATGAACTGAGGCACTCCTAATCCCATTTTGGATGAGGTTCTGTTCCATCTGTAGTCATGAAATAACTCAATAAGTTTGATGCATGCAATAACACAACTGTTTATCTTTTGCCTCCCACGTATCAAACCATGTGAATTAGCCTCCTTTTACCTTACATGATCCTTTCAAATTTTCAATTTCCAGAAGGGCTATGAAAAGGGGACCAACAATGGATGCAGAACAAGAGGCTATTGGAGGAATGAAGGTAATATCAATACTGTATGACATATGTTTATAACGAGCATTATGGAATGAAATGCATTGACTCTTTGCAGGGAAAATTTACTGCCATAGTTATGTGCTGGATATTGGGCACTGGAAGCTTATTTCCATGGAACAACATGCTAACTATTGAAGATTACTATTCTTCCTTATTTCCGGTATCATTTGCTATCCATCTTTACGATGTAGCTCAAGATTCCCTGAAAATTACTATCTTTGGCCAGTGCTATCGTTAAATTATCCCTGTCAATCTATGACCGACACTTGCATTATGGTTTCTGTGCATGCAGAGGTATCATCCCACAAGAGTACTGTCAATTATGTATCAACCAGTTGTTGTTGCAACAGTTGCTATACTAGCACATTATGAAGCAAGACTCAGTACTAGGAAATGCAACTTGACAGGATATGGTATATTCTGCATGAGTTCATTCCTTGTGATTGTTGTAAGCAGCTTCCTGATAAGTTCTTATCTCTGTCATTAAAGTCTCTCATTGGTACTAAGTTTAAATTATACTATGACGATGGTTTAGTTAAAAGCTATTTATACTATTATTGATATAGTTGGACCTTGTTACATCCGGGAAAGGAGGTCTTCATGCTTTCATTGGCTTATGTGTTATCAGTGCATCATTTGGGCTTGCAGATGCCCATGTCCAGGGTGGTATGGTTGGTGATCTGTCTCTAATGCGCCCTGAGTTCATTCAAGTAAGTAGGCAGTGCATTTCTCGTGTTTTGATCATTCTCTAATAAGTGATGCACGTAACATGAACAAAAACCTATTTTCCAGTCATTTTTGGGTGGCCTAGCTGCATCCGGTGCAATTACTTCTGCTTTGAGGTTAATCACAAAGGCTGCATTTGAAAATAGCACAGATGGTCTTCGCAAAGGAGCCCGTATGTTTACTTATCACAGATGTGGAATTATTTGCTTATTGCTTTCTAAAATATTATTTATCGATTAAGAGACTTTTTATCGAGCAAGGAACCTGTGGCTAGAACACCATTGTAATGGAATGTCAATGAAATTCTTCTACTTTCTTGAATCAGTTCGAGAAAAAGGGCGTCTTAGACAAGAATTATAACTATCATCATCTTCCTCAATCCTAGCCATTCTAGGTAGGTTTAGATTCATTTCTATTCATTTTGTTTTGCCTAGAATATCAAATATTTGTTTTGCCTAGAATATCAAATACGAGGCATGATTAGAGAACATGATAGCTGTTCAATAATCTGAGAATGGATCTGAATTCACTATAAAAGATGGTTTGTTTCACATGAAAATATTATTGAAATGTAGAATTTGTGATCCTTAGATGATCAAGTCATGGTTTCTACTTCTCTTTTTCAGGCTACTTTTGCCCAGCATTGTGCAAGGTAATAAAAATTGTGAGAAAAAGAGAGGAAGTGTTTCTCCCAACAAAGCTTCAATGTGAGTATTGCTGCTAGATACCACCTGTGCAAAAACACTAGAATCATCTTAATCACTATATTTTTTATGTTGGTTTGTAGGTGGATTTCAAGAAGCTGACATACCGACTTATGGGGTGAGACTGTTGTACCGCACAATGTCACAGTGAATATTGAGCTATAGTTGGTTTCTTGGACGATTGTCTCTGAGATGACCACTGACAAGAAGATTTTGAAAAAGACCTTGAAGGAAGGTGAAAGTTATGATCGTCCTACCAAATGTGCTATCATTTTGAGGAGAGAAGACATTTTATATATCTACAAATGTTATACAAAAAATGAACGAGCAGAAAACATGCCTTAATATCTTTTTATCTTTTTCTTTATTTCATTGTAAATACATTTGTGGCTAGAATCTGAATGTTGTATTGATACACTTCAGTTGAAAAGAAATACAATTTTATACATTCTCTCTATACATGTGTATATATCTATATATGTACACCTATGTGCTTGCTCTCCCGCTTGATTGTGCCCTACTGACCGTGTGCCAGCATGTGTGTTTACCTTTTTGTGCACATCTGTCCAAGTGTGCCCACCTGTGTGTGCATGCTTTCCTACACGCACGTAGAGGCATGCACATGCTTGCTCCAGCCCGTGGCCCTCTTGTGCCCATATGGACACCAACGCCTTCTTGCATTGTTGCCATGTCTACATGGCGCCAACCCCTATGCATGGATACACCAATGCATGTGAGAACATGTTTGCATTGAGGCCATCGTGTACGTGTTTGCATAGAAGCTTGTATAGAATCACTCCCACATGCATTTTCATATATCTCATGCATTTTCTATCCATTTTCGGCATTTTAATAAGCCGTCTTTGGTACCATTTTCTGGCAATGTTTGGTCAGTCCCGACATGTACATAATGCCAATTTTGATGGCTTCTCCGGCATCCCTTAATATGCCGGAAAACTTTTGGCGGCACGCTTTTCAACGGCATTTATCCGGCATAATTTAAAATGCCGGATAATAATAAAACCGGCATAATTGTGGACTTTATATGACATTTTTCTATGCCGGCCAAGGTGATATTTGTTGTAGTAAATAAAGAAACCCCTGAAATAACAACCAAGTATGTGAAATAGCTATAATGATGAAATCGAACAAAATCCCTAGTTTAGGGCAACCGAGCGACTTAAACCTCATAGGGGCTATCAAGCCTGACAACAAGTTGGATCTGTGAGTTATCCTATACATTAGCTCCCTTTAATTGAGAAAGACAAAAATCTAGTGGGCAAGTTAAGGCATGAATTTGTGTTGTCGCAAGGGTTCTTGGGCATAGTACACAAGAATTGAGGAGTTGCAATGAATGGCCGATGTTTCAACAAGATTATGAAGCGAAATTGCGGTGTCTTCATAATTGTCATGCGTGGGATTAAGAGACACACCACAAAATCCGCGTCGTCTATCTTTGCATTAACAATGATGGTCGGCACTTGACTGAGATTCTGGACAACTCTATTGTGGTTATGTCATCGTAGGAGTGATCAGAGTAGAGACAGGATGCAGCGTGGTGTGGTCCATGTAGATCATGAGCAACAGAAATCGCAGTCTCAAATTTACTTAAGACGGTGAATTGCATGTGGATATACGCTTGTGGAACACGACACTGCTGATTCCATTTATTAAAGAGGTTCTGAATTTGATTATTTATCTCCCACGTTGTGGGTCAAAACCCTGCTCACCTAAACTCCTGACTCGATCCTCGGTCATCTATTGTTGGTGTTGTCATCTTCACTAAGTACCGTGGTGCTTGTGCAATTTGGCATCGGACAGCATGGGGCAGAATTACGTACCCAATTCAGGCCCGCGAGTAGTGTGGGGCCAACGTGATGTTCAAACATATCGGCTTGAGAAGGAGGATCTACAAATACAGCATTTTGCAACGTGATTGCATTCATCGCCTGAGGCCACATATGACTTATCGTAACAATTTTTCACGGTGAATAATAAACAGCCGATAGACTTTGCCGATCGTTCCAAACAGAAAACAAAATGTAAAATGAGAGTGATGGACAACTGTATGTTTGACAACGCGATTGATAACGATTGACCCGCTGCTCATGGTTGTCTATCATTGCCCGATCAATCAACACCGCTTTGCCAAACGAAACAAAAGTCACAACGGGGGAAGGAGCTGAGTTAAAACAATATTATGTTTTTTTTCTAATAATGTTTGCAGTTGCTAGGAGTTGAACTTGGTGGTTAACTCAAGTAAAAAACTGCATACTAGTCCGACCATCATATGTTTTCTGTTAACTTTTAATATAAATCGGTTTTTTTTAAGCCAGACCGGCCGGTCTGACAAGTCAGACTGATAAGTCGGTGGCTAATTAGTGCAGAAGTCGGTTTTGTGTTTCTTTCTGGTCCAACTGGTCAGAAACACGGTCCAATTGACTTAATCCGTTGACTAGACCATATCTGATCGTATTAGTGGTTTAAATAAAAGGGAAAAATAAAAAGTAGAATAAAAAAACCCATTATTCACCCAACTAATACCAAGTTTCAATTGTGTATAAGAGGATACTCATACATCTAGAAGTCAACATCTTTTCACGAGAAAAGTGGCCACAAATAAAAACCCTTGCCCCTCCATTGTATTGTGAATTATAATGTTATTACAATGATAATATAAACCGTTAGAGCAAAAAATATTGATCTTGCGGATTTTCAAATAATACTACTTTGAGAATATGATTGAGGAGCTCGTTGTAAGAAAAGATGTTTTATCTGCTTGGTTGGAGGGGGAATCATTATATGTGTGTGTATTCATTCATTGCCCATGCGGGTAGCCATCCACTCCAAATGTGATTTTTTTTTGAATTTCTTACTTTACACATGTAGAGGGTTACTTTACCTTACAAACTGTTACTTCTTATGCATAAACAGTTATATTTGTAACATATGTTACAAATATCCAATTACATTTTTATTTTTGAACTTTTACTGTGTATTGTGTCCGGTTTTACTTTTTTATCCAAATAGTTACTTTTTGGGAATAGTTATTTTTTTTGTCCACCGAGTTACTTTTTTGACCGAATAATTACTTTCCAAATGACATGGGCAACGAATTCTAAGTTATCGTGCGCATATTAAAGATATACTCATACAGGGTGTTCATTCAATGCCCGTGTTGGTAGCACGTTAAATTATATATATATATATATATATATATATATATATATATATATATATATATATAGAGAGAGAGAGAGAGAGAGAGAGAGTCAGGCTAGAATACACTCCAGTGTATTCAGAGCAGAATACACTGAAGTAGTTTTTCATGATGCAATATATTTTTTAAAACACTTATCCGTTGATCTTCTTAAACATCTTGTGAATAGCTCATACACAAAATTTGAGCACATTTGGACATTTATATGTCATGTTATAAAGACGGCAAAAATTATGCATTTCAAATTAGTTTCGCACGTCGATTTTGTTACCCTTGGATGAGTGACTTACACTCATCCAAATGGGCTCAAAATTTGTATGTAGCCTAATTATAGTATGACGGTGAAGATCAATGGTTTACATTTTGCAAAAAAATAGTATTGATATGCAACACACTGAGAGTATTCGTGCGATCTGTACACTCGAGTGTATTATAGCTGACTCTCTCTCTCTCTATATATATACATATATATATATACATACATATATATATATATACATATATATATATATATATATATATATATATATATATATATATATATATATATATATATATATATATATATATATATATATATATATATATATATATATAGTCAGGCTAGAATACACTAGAGTCTATTCGGAGCAGAATACACTCAAGTAGTTTTTCATGATGTAATATTTTTTTCAAAAATATAATCCGTTGATCTTCTTAAACTACTTGTGAATAGATCATACACAAAATTTGAGCACATTTGGATATTTATAGGTCATGTTATAAAGACCGCAAAAATTATACATATCAAATTAGTTTCACGCGTTGATTTTGTTTCCCTTGGATGAGTGACTTACGCTCATCCAAATGGGCTCAAAGTTTGTATGTAGCCTAGTTATAATATGATGGTGAAGATCAATGGTTTATATTTTATAAAAAATAGTCTCGATATGCAAACACACTTGAGTGTATTCGTGCGATATGTACACTCGAGTGTATTCTAGCCTGACTATATATATATATATATATATATATATATATATATATATATATATATATATATATATATATATATATATATAGGGTAGCGATCTAGTGAGAAACATTCTACGGTGAGAGCATAAGAGGTATTTGAATAACTATAAAATTATAGCTTGTTTCTAATATCCAACCATATGGATGGGAAGAGAATCACTTTATTTACCTTCATACAAAAAATCATTACAATCCGATATTTTTTACATGTCCATATATACAATATACATGTTTTACATCCAACGGTCAACTTGAAACTCAATATTAAGCGTTGAAAAGTATTCGCTTGTTGTGGATGCAATACACGTCCTATGATGATGAAATCTTATGGGAAGGTAACTAATAAGGTATATTTTCAATCCATATGGTTGGATTATGAAAATTTGATTATTGTGCAAAGTTATTGAAATACCTCTCATGCTCTCATCAAGATATGTTTCTCACTGGATCGTTGTCCTATATATATATATATATATATATATATATAAATAGAGTCAGGCTAGAATACACTCGAGTGTATCCAGAGCAGAATACACTCAAGTAATTTTTCATGATGCAATATTTTTTTTGAAAATCTAATCCATTGATCTTCTTAAACATCTTGTGAACAACTCATACACAAAATTTGAGCACATTTGGATATGTATAGCTCATGTTATGAATACTGCAAAAATTATGCATTTCAAATTAGTTTCACGTGTCGATTTTGTTTCCCTTGGATGAGTGACTTACACTCATCCAAATGGACTCAAAATTTGTATGTAGCCTAGTTATAGTATGAAGGTGAAGATCAATGGTTTACATTTTGCAAAAAATAGTCTTGATATACAAACACACTTGAGTGTATTCATGCGATCCGTACACTCGAGTGTATTCTAGCCTGACTCTCTCTCTCTCTCTCTCTCTCTATATATATATATATATATATATATATATATATATATATATATATATAGTCAGGCTAGAATACACTCGAGTGTATTCGAAGTAAAATATACTCAAGTAGTTTTTCATGATGCAATATTTTTTCAAAAATCTAATATGTTGATCTTCTTAATCATCTTGTGAATAACTTATATAAAAAATTGGAGCACATTTGAACATTTAAAGGTCATGTTATAAAGACCACAAAAATTATATATTTTAAATTAGTTTTGTGCGTTGATTTTTTTGCCCTCGGATGAGTGACTTACACTCATCCAAATGGGTTCTAAATTTGTACGTAGCCTAATTATAATATGAAAATGAAGATCAATGGTTTACATCTTGCAAAAAATAGTCTTGATATACAAACACACTTGAGTGTATCCGTGCGATCTGTACACTCGAGTGTATTCTAGCCTGACTCTCTCTCTCTATATATAAATCCATCGACATATGTATATATAAATATATATATAAATATATATATATATATATATATATATATATATATAAATAAATTAAATATATATATATATACTATAAAAAGAGTGAATAGCTTAAACTAATTATAGAAATGCCACTGGCCAATCATATTTTAGTAATTCTGAAATCCTACACTCTCCTTAACTTTCTCTCTTCTCTCCTTTTTTTTAGATTTTTTTTTATTCTTTTCCTCCTCCTCATCGAAACCACCCATTCCACCACTTCTTTCCACCACACCCCATTGGTTTCCTTTTTCTCTCCCCTCATTTTGTGAATGTGGTTGCCAAACACTCTTCTAAACCCCCTCCACGCCCCTCAATTCACTCACCCATTCCCTTTATCTCCTTTTTTCAATAAAGAAAAAACGTAAATCCACTTGGTTCCACATATCCCCAACTTTTGAATTTTACATTCACACACCCACCCCCTCAACTCGGTCTACTAAATTTGCAGACATTTCGATCAAGACAGTTCCAAATATCCCAAAATTTGAGACTCATGTTCACACCAGATCAAATCTTCGGTACCCGCCTTCGGTCCCTCTCTCTGTCATGTTTCATCTAATCCGTAGAGTTCAAAAAAATTATCCAAAAACTGTCGATTGCTTGATGAATGAAGCGCTTGGATGTATAGGGGACAAAGACAGAGAGCCATTGGGGATAGAAGATTTGCTCCTTGTTCACACACACACACCCTCAACTTCCCACCATAATAATTCAGTCTAATTCAATTTTTGTCATTTTAGAATTTTTGACTTTCAGTTAAAATTGTTCCACATATCCCAACATTTGAGATTCACAATCACGCACACCCTCAACTTCCCATAATAATATTGTTCTGCGTACTCTAATTTTTGGATGTTATTAGGTAATATTTATCACTTACACATATTATTAATATTCCTACCGCAAAACTACTTTCCACATTATTCCATAGCCCAATTATATCTAAACTTTCTCATCTTATCTAATGCTCTTCCATATTTTATGCTTCTGAATGAATCAATTGCATAAAAAGAGTGAATAGCTTAAACTAATTACAAAAATGCCACTAGCCAATCAGATTTTAGTAATTCTGAAATCCTACACTCTTCTTAACTTTCTCTCTTCTCTCCTTTTTTTCAGTTTTTTTTCATTCTTTTTCTCCTCATCGAAACCACCCATCCAACCACTTCTTTCCGTCACACCCCATTGGTTGCATTTTTTCTCTCTCTCCTCATTCTGTGAATGCGGTTACCAAATACTCTTCTAACCCCCCTCTATGCCCCTCAATTCACTCCCCCATTCCCTTTATCGCTTTTTTTTAATAAAGAAAAAACATAACTCCACTTGGTTCCACATATCCCCAACTTTTGAATTTTACATTCACACACCCACCCCCTCAACTCTATCTACCAAATTTGTAGACGTTTCAATCAAAACAGTTCCACATATCCCAAAATCCGAGACTCATGTTCACACACATACACACCCTCAACTTCCAACCATAATAATTCTATCTAATTCAATTTTTGACGTTTCAGAATTTTTGACTTCCGGTTAAAACTGTTCCACATATCCCAACATTTGAGATTCACAATCATGCACACCCTCAACTTCCCACAATAATTTTGCTCCGCGTACTCTAATTTTTGGACGTTATTAGGTAATATTCATAAGGTAATATTTATCACTTACACATATTATTAATATCCCTACCACAAAACTACTTTCCACATTATTCCATAGCCCAGTCATATCTAAACTTTCTCATCTTATCTAATGTTCTTCCATATTTTATGCTTCTCAATAAATCAATTGCCGCTACAAATCACTTGCAATTCTCAATACCTGTCTTGGTGAGCAATGAACGTGGAGAAGTTGTCAAAGATTTTTCCCAACTACATCTCCCCCATGTTCTCCATTTTAGTTGGCACTCTCTTCTTTTGACACCACGTCCCCATCGAATGGAGTCACCCATAACTAACTAATCTTCTCATATGTTCGTCTTCATAAGTTTCTATCTCTTATTGCCCAATTATATCTACCGATCAATAATTTTCATAGATCAACTTCTCACCACCAGCCAACAGATATCTCACCCCCACTAACTTCATCTATACTACTATAGAAAGAGAGAGTTTTTCTAGATATTCACAATCTTTTCATTAAAAAACATCCTTTGACCAATATGAAAATAGCATTTTGAATTACTGGTCTCCCCTTCACTCAATCTTTTCTCATGTTTTTCTCACTTTTTTTCCAATAAAACTCTTTATCTCCTCGACAATCATCTCCATGGTACCCTCTAACTAATCCCCATGTTTCCCTCTCCCATCACCATTCGGTCTCCACGACTTCTTCTATAACGGATTCCCATGTTTCCTAAACCCTCTCTCTCACACCCCATCAATTCAGTTCGTTAATTTTCTCTAAATATCCTACAAATACAAAACGTCCAGCCATATATATATCTTTGCTTTTCTGTTCTTCCTCACATCTACTTGATAAGCAAATAATCCCCCACTTTCGCTTTCTCCTCCTTCACTCTATTTTCTAACGGCTTTCCATCTTATTTTTTCCCTTTTGATTATATTTTATCTCCTCTTTAAATCATACCCATTAAATCCGTTCTTCCTTAACCTTCTTACCAATAACGTCATGATAACTTGATATCTTATCTAATTGACCCTTTCCATTCCACTATGAAAATTAATTTTTATATAACTTTATTCTTCTCTCGCAAATCTCCCCCACAACCGTGACTACACTTTCCGAAACTACCTCTCAACCTCCTCCCACGATTATCCCCGCTTCATTTATGTAATTGTTTCTCTCTTCCACTTTCTCCTTACTCCACATAACGACAACCTTTTCTTCTACATTCTTTTTTATCACTTAGAGCCCTCCCTCCTCCATCTTTGTTGTTCAAAAACATCAATTGGAAATAGGTTCCTCTATCTTCTTTATGGATGACGGTATGGTCGTGATGACATTCAACTTGGTCTACCCCACTGCATATCATCCTTTAGAATCAAGTTTAGTCGGTTAATTGTCTCTCCTTTCTCCTTCTATTTACAATTTCCATTTGATCTAACACTTCCTTTTGTCTTTGCAATCTCTGATTGCTTGTATGTACCTTGATATGTTGCAAACAATCTTTATCCGAATTATTCCAAAAGTAAGACTCCTTTTATTTCATACAGCTCAAGTGGCATGGTTCAACTACATCCGTACGTACTCTAAATCTTTTTGTGATTTCAACAATAGATTTTTTAATTGTTGATCATTTAATTATTATTCTTCTATACTCATATGTTGCTCTCTTTTATAGTTGCACATGTAACACTGAATGAATGTTGTTAATTGCTTTCAATGCCTTTGCTTTGATGAGGTATGCCACACAAAATCTTCCACGCTTTACTTTGTTTCCAAATCTGTTTCCCTTTCTAATCAAGGTGTTTTTTGTGTTGTATGTCACTGTCATGGAAACAGGATACGAGTGAAGAAGGATGCATTTGCCTTTCATTAATCCTCTATGCCTTGTGACACTCAAGAAATCATGTTGTGTCCTCAGACTTATTCACCTATGTGTTGGTGACCCGTGCGCTGCCGCTAGCATCAGTTGCAGGTAGCATATTGGACTTTCTTTCGTTAGTGGGACACGAAGGAAAACTACCATTCTACTATCTATCTATATCTTTTATCTCGACTTTTATAAATTTTCTCCATCATCCCTGTATGTGAGATTCCTGCCTGTAGATTCTATCGGATAAGGCTCATATTTAATATATGTGATATCTTCCCTCATTCCCCTGGAACAACTGTATTCCCCATTTCCAATCGGTTGAGCTTTCCCATGACGACTTCCAGGTATCACAATACTTGGCAAATGGAGTCAACAGTGAAAATGACGATGTCTTGGGTGACTCGGGCCTCAGCCCAACCCTGGCCTCCGTGAGGTGTTCATTCCCGATGGAAAGTTGGGTACTCTGTTTCAGCTTGTGATGTGTGTTACAACCAAAAGCTCGCCATGACTTTGGTGATAGTGGGATAATTATTCAATTCATGTATATGTGCTGAACATTCTCAAGAGCGACGGATGTACATGCGCAACCAAGGGCTCGGTGGGATAAATATTCAATTCATGTACATGTACATGTGCTGGACCGGATTCTATAGACACCGATAAAACTGTCTTGGAGATAATCTCCAAGTCGTTCCCGGAGGCGGATATACTTCTACCCCATAGAACTCACAAGTAATGCTTCTGATGTCTATGGAACTCTTCTCTTGCCGCCTCAGTGTGGTGATTTCTATAGGCACCAATTTAATACAATAGCCAACGGTTCTCCATGGCTTTGTACAGATGGACATATATCGTTCATAATCCATTTATTTCTTGACTCTGTTAACGTCTAAATATTCTCCCATTGATTCACACATTTATTTTCTTATTTACTCATCTTTGACAACCTGCAACTTTTCAATATCTAACATTTTTATTATATGGAGTGAGAGGAGGTATGATGCAGACTTCAACAAACCTCATGTGCTTGAGCGCACCACAAAATCTAGAGTAATTGCCATTGAGAGTCTTTGGAGATAATGCTGTCCGACAATGATGTTGCCCATAACTTAGCAGAGCATCTCGACACCCAGTGTTGTTCTATTGGGATTCCTAGGACAGCTCGCTCTACGAGTTCAGAGGTGTTCCAATTAATAAAGCATGTATTTGTAAACCATCAACTCAAGTGTAATGTGGCATATTGCTTATATTGCTTGATGAAGATCGACCACATTGCTTGCTTCAATATCATGAATACTACAGTTGACACCTTTGTACCATAATGTATCAATAGATAGTTCGTCTTGAATACATTTAAATTTATTCAAGAATCTATTATGTAAAAGGCCAATTTTATATGTCACAGTAGATGTATTTGTTATATCCACCAAGTCTCCGACTCAATATCATGAAAAAATATTTTCTTATAAATATATGGATGAATATTTGAAGTTTCCTCTTTCTATACCATCAAGATTTTTGCATGACTTATGAAGTTGTGTAATTCGTATGTGTTGTGTTTATTTTTTATCACTCTTTGTTATACAAGGGCGCTAATTTACTTCTTGCTGGCCTATATCAAGATTGAGAGTCGGACTAGAAACCGGGACACTAGACATTTTTTAGTCTAGAAAAGGATTAGATGCACTTGGCTACAAGCTGCTAGACTTTTTGTAAAATAGCATACATATAGGAATTTAATAATCAAAGATCGCCTTTTCAACTATGCTCATAGATACTCATTTCGTGGCACTTTATATACCTTTTTTATATTAAAGAATTATTGATGTACATTTTTTACATAGTGGTAACTAAGGGTATACAAGAAATTTTCTTTTTGTACGAGATATTGAATGAATTCCTTGTCTTTAATAATGCAACATTGACCTCACCATTATTTCATAAGAAATGTGATGTCAAAATAATTTTTGGTCACAATTATGTATTTACAACAATTTGCTTTGGCAATTAACACTATTCGGTAAACATAACAACATATTGAAATTTAATTTTTTTTGGTACGATATCAAAATTTTATTTTATTTAAGTAATACCATATTTTTAAAATTATCTATTCAAAATTATTAATTTTAGTGTGTCACGTGCATGTGCACGTTGTGCTCACTAGTATATATATATATATATATATATATATATATATATATATATATATATATATATATATATATATATATATATATATATATATATATATATATATATATATATATATATATATATATATATATATATGTTAGAATACACTCGAGTGTACAGATCGCACGAATACACTCAAGTCTGTTTGCATATCAAAACTATTTTTTACAAAATGTAAACCATTGATCTTCACCTTCATACTATAACTAGGCTACACACAAATTTTGAGCCCATTTAGATGAGTGTTTGTCACTCATCTAAGGATGACAAAATCAAAGCGCGAAACTAATTTTAAATGCATAATTTTGCGGTCTTTATAACATGACCTATAAATGTCCAAATGTGCTCAAATTTTACGTATGAGCTATTCATAGGATGTTTAAGAAGATCAACGGATTAGTTTTTTGAAAAAATATTGCATTATAAAAAATTACTTGAGTGTATTCTAGCCTCCCCCCTTCTCTGTATATATATACTAGTGAACGCACACGTGCACATGTACGTGATATTTAAAATTTGTTGGAAATGTACGGGGAGAGGACTCGTCCGTGAAAGGGTCCATACGGTAAAAGATATTTGTGTTGGTTGTTTAAAAGGAGAGAATCAAGGAACCGTTTCCGTGAGAGAGAAATACAGAATTAAAGATAATAAAAATTAATAGTAGAGTGTGATAATAATTCTTAAAAAAAACAGAGAGAAGAGAGTGAATCAAGGAGAGCGCAGCATCAAACTCGCTATTTTTATATAGTAGTATAGATATATAATATAGGATGTTCATTGAATGCCATTAGATTACCCGTGCTTTGAAAGCATGGTGGTAAACATTGTAAATAACTTACCCAATACTTCCATCTTCTCCAAATTATTTGGCAAGCCTCTTCCGCAAGACATAGTCTTGCTGTCATGGAACGTCGGGAGGGAAGCTGAGTGCTGCCGCTGGATGAAATCTTAATGCCTTCGATCGACAGCCAGGTTGTCATGGACCATAGATTCAATGCCGTAGATCTTGGCATCGTCGACGGGTCGGGTGGTGTGAGGGTACACAGGACGGACGTTGCCGAGTCTGTAGCACCAACCGTCACTTTCGCATGCAATCCGTCACAGGATGGTCCCCTTTCCATGATGGAAAGAACGCTTCCGGCTCGATAATTACGCTTCCGCTGCAATCTCAAAATACCAAGCCGAACACGCCATACTTGGAACCGAAGGCGATAAGTCCAAGATGGTGGTATCACACTACACAAACTCCAGGAGCTTCAGTTCAAAACGTTGGGGCCACTCCTCTCTGCACTGATGCAGCACTACAACGGAGGTTTCTATTCGAGAAAGGCTTGTCTCAATATTGATGACCACAGTTGGGTATACCATTCGAGCAAGGACCACTGTGGTATAAGAAGTCACACGATCTGAAGAAGGTATGAAAGGTGTCTGTTTTGACAGTTGTGGTAGCGTAGGCGTGTGTAGGACGAAGATGTGGGTACGAGGAGGTGATGTGTCCAGAAACCAGGTGTTGCTTGGGGAAGATGATGACTACATGCTATGAGTATCGACCTCGACCTTTCCAGCAGATCTCACGAGGACATCGCAACCAGCCAAGCATCACCGAAACTGTAGCTCTTCTTACTAGTTTTTTATTTTATTTTTATTGTATTAAATGAAGATCCACGAAGAATGTTGGTTATGCTAAACTGCTGATAGTGCACATGAGCCGTTTGAGGAAATGTATAACAAGGTGTAACGAAATTTCTGAAACTTCATTACCGACTAATGCATTTTAAGGACCTTGAGAGGAGTGACTCATCGTCCTCAGCCGTGAAACCATGTCTGTACAGAAATTTTTATTCCACTTATAACAACGTAACACACATAGTTGTACTATTTCATATATTAACTTTGTAAGAAATGACTTTTTGTCCCTCAATATTACATGTAGGATTAACATAACTTGTGATGGAGGGATGTACAAATGATGTAATAAAGTATGTGGTAAGAAAAATAAATATTCTATACATAAAGTAAAATTTTGTAATAAAAAGTATATATTTGACACAAAGTAACATTTGGTCATAAAAAGTCATTATTCAACACAAAAAGTAATATTTGATCATGAAAAATAACATTTGACACATACAATAACTTCTTGTCCAAGGTTAAATTTATAAAAAATTGGCATTATTCAACAAGGAGCCATCACAAAACATGCAATCATCATCATCATCATCATCATCTAAGCCTTAGTCCCAACTATGTTGGGGTCGACTACATGGATCCTTCGTTTCCATTCAACTCTATCATGGGCCATATTCTGATTGAGATGTAGAGATTCAAAATCTCTCTTTATAAGCTCATCCCATGTTAATTTAGACCTTTCTCTTCTTCTATTTATAGTGTTTGGCTCAATAGCATTGCTCTGTATAGGTGCACTAGTAGGTCTGCATTGCACATGTCCGTACCATCTGAGTCAGCCCTCGCGCAACTTGTCCTCAATGCTCGCCACCCCCACTTTATTCCTGATATAAACATTTCTCAAGTGATCTTTTCTTGTCTTCCCACACATCCATCTCAGCATATGCATTTCATCCACGTTCATCTTGTTGTTGACCTTGTTTCTTCACCACCCCACATTCACTCTCATAGAGCATGACTGGTCGTATAGTTGTTCTATAAAACTTACTTTTTAACCTGAGAGGGATCTTCTGATCGCATAATACTCCAGTTGCACTCCTCTATTTCAACCATCCTGCAGTGATCCGGTGACAAACATCATTTTGGACATCCTCGTCTATTTGAATAATAGAACCCAAGTAATAGAATTTATCACATTTTGGTATATCTACTCCGTCCAACTTGGCTCCATCATTCACACTGCGAGATTGGCTGAAATTGCAATGCATATACTCAGTTTTGCTCCTGCTAATCATAATCCATTTGATTCTAATGTCTTTCTCCAATGTTCAACTTTATCATTCAATTCATCTTTAGTTTCGTCAATCAAAACAATATCATCAGCAAATAACTAACACCAATGAATATCATCATGAACATTCTTTGTCAACTCATCCAAAATAAGAACGAATAGATATGGGCTGAGTGTGGATCCTTGGTGTACCCCAACTGTGATAGGAAAAGTTGGTGTCTCTCCTCTAGGAGTCTTGACACTTGTAGTAGAGCTATCATACATGTATTTGACCAAGTCAATGTATTGGATAGGCACACCCTGTCTCTTTAAAACCATCCATAACACTTCTTTGGGTACTCGATCATAAGCCTTTTCTAGATCAATAAACACCATATGAAGATCTCTTTTGCTTTGTCTATACTTCTCCATAAGCCTCCTTATCAGAAAAATAACATTTGTTGTTGATCTTCTAGGCATGAAACCAAATTGGTTGTTTGATACCTTCGTTATAGATCTTAACCTTTGCTCAATAATCCTCTCCCAAAGCTTCATCATGTGACTCATCATCTTGATACCTCTGTAGTTTGTAAAACTCTGAACGTCACCTTTGTTCTTGTAGATGGGGACTATAGTACTATTTCTCCACTCATCCGACATCTTCTTGGTCTTCATGATCTTGTTAAAGAAATTTGTTAACCACATAACTCCCTCATCCCCCATACTCTTCCATACATCAATGGGAATATCGTGTGGTCTGCATGCCTTTCTCATTTTCAAAGCATTCTTGACCTCAAATGGTGAAACTAGTCGTGTGTAAATGATATCTCTTGTATTCATGTCACACGAGTCGCTAACATTATATGCAATATCTCCATTGAAAATCTTATGGAAGTAATTTCTCCAATGGTTCTTGATATCATCGTCCTTCACCACTACTCTACCATCTTTATTCTTTATGCATTTTACTTGACTCAAGTCTCTTCCTTTCCTTTTTCTTATACGAGCCATTTTATATATATCTTTTTCCCCTTCTCCAATGTCCAACTTTTTATACATATCATCAAAGTATCTAGACCTTGCCTCACGAATAATCTTTTTAGCTTCTTTCTTTGCTTACTTGTATCTTTGGAACGTTGCATCATCTCCTGATTTGGGCAAGCTCCTATAGATCTCCCTTTTCAGTTTAATAGCCTTCTGTACTTCATCATTCCACCACCAAGTCTCCTTCTATGGAGGCCCACAACCTTTAGACTCCCCCAAAACCTCTTTGGAATTTTTTTATGCAGGAGCTCAGGTTATGCTACATAGTGTTAACATCAGACTCCAAATTTTAAGTTACCTCCTTGATGAGTTTATCATGAAAAGTCAATTTCTTTTTTCCTTTAAGATTCCACCACTTGATCCTACTATCTTGGTTTCTGTTATGCTTGCATTTATTGATCTTCATGTTAATATCGAAAACCACCAAACTATGTTGGGTGGTGAGTTCTTCGCCAATAATCAATTTACAATCCTTTCATATGTTACGATCCACCCACCTTGTAAGGAGGTAATCAATTTGACTACAATTGTGCCCATTCTTGAAAGTAATCTTATGAGCTTATCTTTTCTTGAAATGGGCGTTTGTCAAAATCATATCATATGCAACTACAAAATCTAATATCCTCTCTCCTTATCCATTCCTACTGCCATATCCAAAACCACCATGAACTCTCTCATATCCGACATTGCTACCCCCCACATGACCATTTAAATCACTCCCAATAATAATCTTCTCCTCGATCGGTATTCCTTGCATCAATACATCCATGTCATCCCAAAAATCCTTCTTCGCATCCTCGCTAAGGCCAACTTGGGGGCATAAGCGCTAATAATGTTAAAAATATTTCTCCCAAGAACAACCTTGATAGATATGATTCAACACAAATTCCTTTTAGTCTATAATTTATAATTAAGTATTCAACTAGTTACTTTTTTCGACCAAGTGTTACATTTCAATATTAAATCGTTACTCTTTATGACTAAATAATACTTTATAGACTAAATAATTACTTTTCATACTAAATAGTTACGTTTAGTATCCCACTGTTCAATTAACTAAAATTTCCTCAAATTCAACATGCATCTAATTTTATAAAACATCATATTGTAATAAACTAACCACCCAAAATATCTTGAGAGGATACTTTAGACAAGAAGTCGAGTCAACATTCACCTATTTCAAGGTAGAAAAGCAAGATAGCTTTAATTTGCTGCCCCACTCAAGTCCCAATTGACATAACCCGAACGACTTGTGTTGGAGCTATTATCATTCTCCTATTCTTTTACGGGTTCGGGAATATGGTTTTCAAGAAAGAGGAATACTTGTCAGGAATGTCCATGTATATTAATGTACGATAAAGATACTTCTAAAAAGTCATTATCTTGTTTACTTTTTGTAATTTTTGTTACTTTTGATGAACACAAGTCATATTTTTTTACAAAATTATTACTTCTTTGATTTCATTATTACATGGAATGTATGGGTGTGGCGTGGTTCCATTTGGATTCATTGGTTCCTTGTAGGTGATTCCGGGGTAGAGTGTTCCCTATTGCTGTTCTTGGTTGCGGTTTTAAATATTGTGTGTAGATGGGGCTCATAACTTATATGGAATCTAGTGAACCATCCCTAACTATTTTTTAAAACATTTTCTTTGTTTCTTTCATGTATATAATGATGACCTAGTGGTTACAGAGAATAAATTTCTAGTTGTTTGTGTATTTCCAAAATATTAACATTCTCATCATGGTTGCTTTACAATGCATCTTGACTTCTTTAGTGACATCACAGGTGGTCAACAGATGTGAAGTCGATGACAGTCAGGATGATCAGTGCAGAGAATGTTTGATTGTTGGATAAAATGTTAAGAAAATTATTTGAAATGGAAGTCATTTCCAAAACTGAAAAATAAATACAACGAATGACCCACTGCATATCTCAATGGAACACTAATTGTAACTATACTAGTACATAAATGAGATATCACGTAGATTGTTTTTTTAAGAAAAACTAGTGGTATACTATATATATCTTCAGTCTTATAAAGACAACTGCCACGGTTTGACCAACTAAGAAATTCAGATTGTGTTTTATTTTTATTGTTGGTCGCTTCTCAAAGAAACCAGCTCGATATATTTCCTGTGAAAATAGAATTTCAAGTAAAATTTCTACAAGGCATTTTATTTACCTCCAAAAAACTACATCATCGGTTCTTTTAGAAATATCCAACTGGATAATGAGGTGTACGTGTCATGTGTCCCACAATAACTAATTGGTGTTTCTCGTCGATTGTATCTACAATGGCCGATGAGAAATGTGTACGCGTCATGTGTCCCGCAGAATGTTTTCCATCTCAATTGATAGTTCTCATCGGTTGTCTTCACCCTAACCGACAGTGTAAGTGTCACTGGGTTGCATCTAGGATGTGGAGTTATGCGTCAGTTTACTGTAGGCAATGATGACAAAGTTTACTTTTTTTCGGTGGCATTTTGAATTCAACTAACAAAAAAGGGTGTAGGTCGTCAATTTTTTAATAACCAACGACGAATGTATAATTAATTAACCCCACGAGAAACTCTTCCCATCTTTTCCTCCATGCAAATAATGTTTGATTGCCCTACTGATCCCCTCTCACGATACCATCTCTCCTCCGAGCTCCGCCGCTGCTCTCCGCGGACATGTGCTCACCGTCGGCCGCCACATGTCCTCCTCCTCCAGCCGGTGCTTTCTCCATTCTCCCGACGTTGACATTGCTCCTCCTCCATTTATCAATGCTTCTTCTCCTCGAACGCTACCACTGCTGGTCCACCTCCTCCAACGCCTGCTGCTTTGCTACTGATGTTGCCACTTGCTGCCTTGCTGTCGACACTACTGACGCATGTGTTTTTAGTCATTATTACGGGCACATTTTCCCTTGACTTTATGTGTAGATTAGTTATTTATTTGATTTATTATGCATGAAATGACATAGATGGCCCGTTTCTATTGAGTGCATCAAATTATATGATTTTAACTATTTTATGTAGTATTTTATGCATCCCAAGTACTTATGTTGTTTTTGTGCATTTTTAGGTACAAGGAAGTTCTACAGACTCGGTGCTACCAACCTGGTAATAGTCGGTGGTACTGACTTGACGTTAGTGATGGACCCGAAACTTGCCCAGACTCAGTGCTACCGACAACCAAAGTCAGTGGTACCGAAACAACATCAGTGAATCCCAACATGATTCGAGAAAACTCAGTGCTACAAAGTTTTCAACTCGGTACTACTGAAATGACGTCAGGAAGGCTGTTTGAAAATCACAAAACTTGATACTATTGAGTCCAGTCAACAGTACCGACACAATCGGGATCCCACGACTAAACCTAAGTGACTCAGTACTACCGACTCACTTAGTCGGTACTACTAAGTCTGCCTAATCAGGCCATCTACAGATTTCACTCTAATGCAACGGTGGATGTTATTTTGTACCCTAAGTGCCTTCTATGACTTAAGGGGATGACAACCAGACCAAGGGGGGCAACCATTTTCCATTACACGACAACCGGAGAGAGAAGAAAAGAACTGAGGATCGAAAGCTTCAACCAGGAAGATCTGAGTACCTCCGAAGGATGATTCTACAACCGGAAGATAGTGGAATGCACGTACGACAGAGGGGATCTTCTGGATTGGCAAAGATTCAGGGGTTACTTTAGTTTCTTAATGTTTCCCACATTTTCTTCTTCCTTTCCATGTATTCGTCGATGAAAATCATGCAGGGCTAAAAACATTTATTCATTAGGATCCAGGAGTAGCCTGGATATACACTATAATTGATTTCTATGCATTGATATCAATTTTATCTCTTTTTACTGGATATAAATCTATGTAAGCTTTGTATTCTATTTGTGCTTGATCACCATAAGTGGATTAATAAACGCTTAGTCATCTCGGGAGAGGGATTAAGGGTTAGAAAGCATAGATTTATCCATGTACTATTCCCTTTGGGAAAAGCGGAGTGTAAACGGGAGGAGAAACCCAGAGAATAATCATAAAGCATCTAACTAATCAACTAATAACTACGGAAGTGGGATTGGCATTAGATTAGGTAGTTAATTACACTGCATGAGCAGGTAATTCTGGCTACAGACTCCTTCCCCAAGAATTGAGATAATAGATATTAGTGTGTGAGGTCAAATATAAGTGTTATCTATGGTGAAATCACTGTCCTAAGGAATTCATTCCATCTCTGATTAATTCAAAATTTTAATTTGTTTTTTTTTTCTATTTTTATTTTGTAACTCAAACTAATTCAACCATTTACAACTGACCTAGATGATTAGGTTGCAGTTAGTAGTAGTCCACTGGAGAAACATTTCTCTTTATTCGACTCGGTCTTTAAAAGGGCCTATATTACATCGATACGTTCACTTACGTATAATACACTGTAAACATGTGTCAAGTTTTTGGTGCCGTTTCTAGGGAAACGACAACATCCAACACTACGAGTGTTGTGGTCGGATACTCTAGGCCAATTTATTTTATTTTATTTTATTTTATTTTATCATCTTTAAATTTCATTCAAGCTGAATCATAAAAGCTTTTTGATACATCATAAATTTCTTACGCTAATACCCACTTTTTAATATTTCAGTGAAACTAGTGTATGGTGCGTAGCAGAGCCCTAAAATATGGAGATCCATCCTCACTGGGCTTTGGACAAGTAGAGCTCTTACAAGGAGAAAGGGAGTCTGACAGAACTATGAACAGATTCAACCGAACCCCTCCACCTCCACCTCCACCTCCACCTGAGAGACTTGTGACACTAGAAGAACCAGAGATAGTAGAAATGGAGGGAGAAGAAGATCAAGAAATATGGGAAAGGATAAAGGCTTCGTCATCTACGGACCAGAAAGGGCCCATCAAAAGGTAAGCCATCAATGCGGGAAGCTATAAGATAGATCCTGGACTTATTGCCTTAGTCAAATCTCAAGCATTTAATGGCCATCCTTCTAAAAGATCCAATGACGTATATTAGCAATTTCGTGCAAAACTATGATATGGTCAAGATAGACAGGGTCCCAACTACTATAATATATCTTAAGCTATTTTCATTTTCACTGGTGGATAGTGCAAAGTCATGGTTCAACAATCTTGATAATGAGATCATCTAGACATGGGATCAGATGATAGATGCATTCTTCGAGCGCTATTTCCCTCCGCAAAAGACGAATGACTTGGTGAAGACGATTCACAACTTTAGACAGCAAGCTGATGAGTCATATTCAGAGGCATGAGAAAGGTTTCATAATATGCTGAGAAAGGTGCCTTATCATGGCATTGATCTACTGGGGCAGGTCAATATCTTCTATTATGGCCTACACAAAGGGGAGAGAACAACTCTTGACAGTGCAGGAAAGGTTTCTTCCTCAACAATAAGCCCGCTCACTGCCATGAAATCCTCAAGAACATGTCTAAAAACCAATCATGGGGAGAAGAAAGAGAGCTACCGACAACCATCAAGAGTGTCGGGATATCCAAGGTGATATCTACTTTAAATGAAAAGTTAGATCTGGTTGCTAAGAAGCTATGTGCTATAGACAGATTTCCTGCTAAGGAAGAAGAAGAAGAGTGCAAGTATGTGCGCCAGGGGCAATATAGGAACAATGACCATTCTTTGAGGAGGGATCCCAAATTCTCTTGGAAGGATCCTAATAACTTCCAACAGGATCCATCACAGGCGCAAAAACAACATTCTAAGCCACAACAGTATGGTGGCCAAGTACAATATTAACCAGAGCCGGAGAAAATTGACAAGATTGAAGAAATGTTGGGCAAGCTATTGAGTCAAAATGAGCTACAGATTGCACAAACTCAAAGAGATCTTCAGAATTAAGGGGAATATATTCGCAACATAGAGACACATATCTCTCAAATAGTGACAGATGTGAGTGCACTAAAGAAACCAAACCAACAAGGATTTCCAACAAACACCAATGTACCTTTTAGGAATCAACATGTGAAAGATATTCTACTTCGTAATGGTAAGAAGCTACTAAATCATGCATCACACAGTGCTGGTGTAGAAGAATCTACAAATTAAACTATACCAATGGATGCAGAAGAACCAGGCATGTCAGTATAAGAGAAGACTACAGAGGAGCAAATTGATGAGGTTGGGGATAATAAAACTTGGAATTATATCCCACCTCACCAGAGGGCACTTGTGGTTCCTGTGCCCTTTCCGAATAGTTTGAAGGCAACTAAGATGGACCGATAGATCAAGAAATTTCTATATAATTTTTGGAAGTTATCGGTGAACATTCTCTTGATAGACGCTATTGAGAAGATACCATCTTATGTGAAGTTTTTGAAGGATATAATTACAAAGAAGAGAAGGATACTAGAGTCTAATGTCATGGTTCTGAAAGAGTAGGTTAGTGCTTTTATTTTGGGGACACTGCCTCCTGAAAGATAGGATCTAGGATGCTTCAATATCATATGCTTCATAGGAAAGATAAAATTTGGAGAGGATTTATGTGATTTAGGGGCGAGTATATATATGATGCCTCTATCTACCTTCAAGAAGCTCGGACTTAAGGAATCCAGGAAGAGTAGCATGACAATCCAGTTGGCAGACAACTCAGTAGTTAAACCATATGGTATATGCGAGGATGTCCTGGTGAAAGTGGATAGGTTCATCTTTCCTACAAATTTTATAGTGATGGAAATGCAGGACGACCATGTCAATGAGATTCTACTTGGAAGATTGTTTCAAGACACTGCAGACATGATACTTGAGATGGGCAGAGGACGTCTAACTATGGGAATCCAAGATGACAGGTTCGAGATCAAGATACAGGAGCACTCTCAAGCCATGGGAGATAAGGTGCAATCCAACATGCTTCAACACATGGATAGCAAGTTTTCTCTATTTCTAGGGAATTTGTTCCTGGATATGGTCTATGTTATGACTAAAGTAGAAAGAGGTACTCTAGCGGTGGACATCCTAGAAAATACAAAGGTGATCTCGTTGACTCAAGTAATGTGCTACCCAGATGATGAGGGAGAGGAGTATGACCCTGCTACCCTAGAAGAAGCCATAGCTGATTTTGTGATACAATCATCACCCAAGCTACCCTTAGAAGCATGCTTGATGAACAGAATCAAGGAAAACATCTGCAACAACTGTCTAGAGGAGTGTGTTTTGATGTTGAAGGTAGTACCTTGATATTATGCAAGATACTTTGAAGATCTTGGACCACAACCCCCACCATTGGTCCCGTCTCTATTGAGCCCGTCGGACTTGGAGCTGAAGCCATTATCGCCACACCTGAAGTATGTTTTCTTAGATATAGAGGAAAATCTCCTAATGATCGTATCATCTTCTTTGAGTGGTGAAGAGGAAGGAAAGCTACTCTCTATGCTGAAAAACCACCGAGCTATATTTGGGTGGTCCATAGCTAACATTAAAGGGATCTCTCCAACCTTGTGCCAACACAAGATTCGGCTTGGAGGAGGAGCAAAGGCAATTATCCATCCTAAGAGGTGTCTCAATTCTATTATGATTGAGGTGGTGAAGAAGGAAGTCGTCAAGCTTCTATCGGCAGGTATAATCTACGCAATTTCTGATTCAATGTGAGTTAGTCCTACCAAGGTAGTTCCTAAGAAAGGGGGGATCACGGTCACTACAAATGCGGCTAATGAATTAATTTCCACTAGGCTAGTAACGGGATGGTGAGTGTGCATAGATTATCTCCGGTAAAATGCAACCACCCTTAAAGATCATTTCCCTTTACCTTTTATTGATCAAATCTTGGAACGATTATCTGGTCGTTTGCACTTTTATTTTCTTGATGGGTATTTTTGGTATAATCAAATCTCCATAGAGCCTAAGGATCAGGAGAAATCTACTTTCACCTTCCCTTATGGCACATTCACATTCCGACGGATGCCTTTCGGTCTTTGTAACGCCCCTGCTACGTTTCAATGTTGTATGCTCGCCATTTTTTCTGACACGGTAGAGCGGTGCTTAGAGGTTTTTATGGATGATTTTTCTGTATATGGGAAATCTTTCAATGATTGCCTATATAACCTTGATAGGGTGCTACAAAGATGTGAGGACACTCACCTAATTCTAAACTGCGAGAAGTATCACATGATGGTGAGTGAAGGGGTTGTTCTTAGACACAAGGTGTCCAACAAAGGCATGGAAGTAGATCCAGTAAAGACTGAAGTCATCTCCACACTACCTCCATTGACATCGGTGAAAGGAGTAAGGAGATTTTTAGGACACGCTGGATTCTACCGCTATTTTATTAAGGATTCCTCAAAAAATGCCAAACCATTGTCTAAACTTTTGGAGAAAGATGTTGAGTTTTCCTTTGATGAGAGTTATTTAAAAGCTTTTGAAATCCTTAAAGAAAAACTAATTTCCGCACCTATCGTACATGCTCCTGATTGGAGCCTTTCTTTTGAGCTGTTGTATGACGCATCAGATTATGCAGTTGGAGCTGTGTTGGGTCAACGCAGAGACAAGACTTCAACTGTCATATATTATGCGTCAAAGATTTGAATGATGCACAAATGAATTACACTACTACTGAAAAAGAACTGTTAGCAGTAGTGTTTGCTTTTGAAAAATTCCACGAATACCTAGTTGGGTCTAAAGTGATAGTTTGGACTAACCATGCTACCATAAAATACTTGTTACAAAAGAAAGATGCCAAACCTAGATTGATTAGGTGGATTCTTTTGCTTCAGGAATTTGACATTGAAATTAGAGACAAGGAAGGGATAGAGAATGTCGTAGCTGATCGTTTGTCTAGGTTAGAAAGGGTGTATGAAAAAGATGTAGCCATCCCCATTATTGAGGAATTCTCAGATGTGAAATTGTTTGCAATTAAAACTGAAGATCCTTGGTTTGTGGATATTGTTAATTACCTAGCTTGTAAGGAAATGCCTATAGATTGGGGGTACTAGGAGAAAAAATGATTTTTCCACTCATTGAGGTTTTATATTTGGGATGACCCAATTCTTCTTAAACAATGTAGGGATGGGCTTTTAAGAAGATGTGTACCCGAATGTGAGGTAGAGAGCATCTTGTCACACTGTCACTCTCTACCCACGGGTGGGCACCATGCTAGCTCTAGGACTGCAGCCAAAGTCTTAGAGAGTGGGTTTTATTGTCCTACCTTGTTTAAAAATGCTCACAACTTTGTTCGTCATTGTGATGCATGTCAACGTGCAGGTAATATTTCTAAGAGACATGAGATGCCCTTAAATGTGTTTCAGGAGGTTGAGGTTTTTGATCTTTGGGGTATAAATTTTATGGGCATGTTTGTGTCATCTAGTTCCAATCTTTATATATTACTTGTGGTTGATTATGTGTCTAAGTGGGTGGAATAAATTCCAATCCGCACCAATGATGCTCGGGTAGTGTGCAAGTTTGTGAAAGAATATATCTTCTGTAGGTTTGGTGTCTTCTGCTTAATTATTAGTGATGGTAGATCACACTTCACTAAAAGGTAGTTTGAAGCTTTACTGAGAAAATATGAGGTGAAACACCGAGTGGGTACTCCATATCGCCAACAGACTCAAGGACAGGTTGAGGTGTCCAATAGAGAAGTGAATTTTTTTTAGAAAGGACGGTCTCAACCAATAGGATGAACTAGAGTTATGTGCTAAGTGATGCTCTTTGGGCTTATAGAACAACCTACAAATCTCCAATAGGAACAACACCTTTTAGGATGATCTATGGTCATGCATGCCATCTACCCGTAGAGCTTGAGCATAAGGATAAATGTGCTATGAAGAAGCTAAATTTTAACATAGATGAAGTGGGTAGAAAGAGGCTTTTGGAGCTTAATGAATTAGATGAGCTTAGGATGGATGCTTATGAAAGCTCTAGGATATATAAGGAAAGGACTAAGAAAATCCATGATAGACACATTCTAAATAGGGTGTTTCTCCTAGGTCAGAAAGTCATCCTTTTCAATTCTAGACTAAGGCTGCAACCGGGTAAGCTAAGGTCCAAGTGGAGTGGATCGTTTGTGGTTGAAAAAGTCTTTCCCCATGGTGCTGTGAACATTGTAGATGGGAACCAGTCGTTCCTTGTTGATGGCCAAAGATTAAAGCACTATTTTGGAGGGGAGATAGAGCCACGAATAGAGGAGGTGTAACTTTTCACCATTCTATAGATTCTTTCTCTAAGGACCGTCTAGTCTAGGACGTTAAAAAATAACGTTTGTTGGGAGGCAACCCAACTTTTATTGCATTATTTTTTGGTTCAATTTCCATTTTTAGTTGTCATTCTACTTAGATTTCTATAAAAATGGTACCTTGACTCATTTCTGCTGTGTGCAGGGCATAAAATTGGTACTACTGAGTCTATCATTTGATAGTACCGAAATGAGGTCAGGGTTTTGTCCGCAACTGCAACACAGACTCGGTACCACCGACTCAATTGGTCAGTACCACTGAGTCTCTGAAGATCTTTTGAATGTTAACTGGTAAGGTCTCGTACTACCAATTTTTTAGTTGGTACTATTGACTTTTGGATGTGCCCAGGTTTGGTACACTGAGCCCAAAATTTCAAAACAACTGACATTTTCAAAAACTCAATACTACTAACCCTGAAGTCGGTACTACCAACTGGATACATCACTGATCTGTGTGCTCGCAATCCAATAGCTATGGCACACTTCATCGAGCGGTCGGTGGTATAAATCTACGACACCAGTCAGTACTGCCGACTCGTAGTTAGTACCACCAACTCTGGGGTGATCCGCAATAGCAACGTCATCCAATCACTACAGAAAAATCGCCCAATAGTGGCATTTATTCTAGTGGCTTTTATAAAAAAAAGCCACTATCTTTCTAATATACAAGCATTTTTTATTTAAATGCCTCTAAACCACCTATTATAGAGTTTCTAAAAAGGACATAACATTAAAGGCATTTTTATTTTTAATTAGTGGCAATTTGAAATTGCCATACAAAATTAGAAAACTAATTGGTAACACAATTTTTACTTCCCGCTCCAAGTTTTCAACTTCGCGCTCCAAAAAATCGTGATAGTCCGATCTAGCACTCTGCTCTTTATCGATTGATACAACTCTCCGCTCCTCATACCAGCACGTGGAGCGTCGACCTTGGCGATCATTGCCCTAGCAAGGAACTTGCCTGTGATACTTGGCGATCGCGTGGAGCGCTCTACTCTTTCTCGACTGGTGACAGCTTGCTCTGTGCCATTTGCGAGTGGAGGAGTGAAACTTGCCAGCCATGCACGGTCTTTTTTGTCAATCGGGAACCTTCATCCGCCACCTATTTGGACTGAGCCAACCTGAAGCACCGCCACAAACTGACTCTGCCCCTCAGGCGCCGGCGAGCTCGAGTGAGGGACTCCAATCATCCAATTCCTCTAAGCTTTGCAACTTTCTGAAGAGGTATGTTGTCATCACGATATTTCCCTGATTCATCCATTGATGGGGATATGTCTCCAATTATGTAGCATCTATCTTTTAACCTCCCTCTTGTAACCAAGATTTTGGTGGCCACTCACCAGAGAAAATATGACATTTTTATAGCCACCTCAAAGTATAAATCAATGTGGTTAATCTATTCAGGTTGCTCCTCCTTTGTTCTTGATATTTCTCATGACAATGACACCAAACCAATAGGCTGAGTAAGCATTAAAGGATCTCAAGCAGTTTAGCCACCACATCTACATATTGTTTGTAACCGTGAGTTGGAAAGGAATCATGCTAATTGATTCAGCGTATTCCTTAGGTAGGAGTTGCAAGAATACATCCAGGTCCCATCCTATGTTGTTCTCAAGGATTATCTCACACACATTACTCATATGAGTGGTGATTCAAATAATCTAATACTTGGCTTTGAAGTCCTCTAAGATTTACTGATTGGGCACAAAATATTTTCCTAAGGCAAATTATACAGGATTTCAATAGAGATTTTAACTTAAGATTTACTAATTTTTTCCCACGCTTAGGTTTAGTTGTGTTTTTTTTATATGGATTGGATTGATATGATTTTTTCCATGGATATGAACCACCACTTTGTTCCATGCCACATTTTCCTCAATTTGGGTCATATTATTCAGGCCAGACCACATTTTGTATGCTTAGTTCATTTTTAGCTAAGTTGTTTGCCAAATTCTGGCCATCAGTAGGATTTAGACCTACCTTTAATAGGGTTTGGTTTCCATTTGAGCCAATGTAGTTGAACATGGCTCTTTTTCATGTGTAAAACAAGTTGCATGACATACTTTGCAGTCATTGATACATATGTTAGGAGTCTACAACTAGTCTGTAAATCATGATAAGGCTTTACTATGATTGTTAATGTGTGTTGACCTTGGCTTAACCTATTTTCTAAACAAGTAGATGTCAATGATAATTTAGTTAACCAATCCCTATGATTGATCCTAATTCAGTTCAGTATTGTTTTGCATTCATACACGATCGTGCTAAAATTTGTAGTGTGCATTTCCAGTTTTCGGTTTGACTTTTTTGATGTTACAACTTTATTGTGTGGGGCATGACATTTTCAGTACATCCAATGCAATTAGTTCAGGGAAGACCACAATTTGTATGCCTACTTTAGGTTTAGCCAAACAATTTGCCAAATAGTGCTTGTGAGTCAGATTTAGACCTATCCCTAACAGGGTTTTCTTTCCACTTGGGCCAGTACAACTGAACATGTCTCTCTTTCATGTGCCAAGCAAGCTGCATGATAGACTTGCAGTCATTGATACGTGCAGTCATTGATACTTTCTGGATGTATATGTTCTAAAGGTTTGTAGAAGGTGAGCTTGTAGAAGATGAGGTTGTAGGTTTGGAAACCATGTTGGTGGTTTTGAGGTTTATGAATTCTTCTTTGATACTAGCGGATAGGACCCAGGCTCCTATTCATTTTCTGATTCACTTCAAAATGATTAGAATGTGCCTGGGTCCTTATTATAAGTATGTTCTTTTATCCTTTTAAAAAGTATTTCAAACATAGTGTCATGTACTCATAAAACTAAAGAGGCAGCAATCTATCCCATTTACATATACGTCAGAGAATAATTACCTCACATAACTCATTTAGAAAATTTACAATTTTTAGATGAATCCTTCTTGTCATAAAATTTGTGGTACTATCAAAATAATAAGACGATAAGATATCTTGTAGTAGTGTTTTGATAAACACAGAAGTACAAGACTATAGTAAAAATGTGCAAAGACACCACTAACCTCTTTAAATAGGTCTCACACCTTCTATAGTAGTGCATGGATACTCCAAATTAAATAGGCCTCACACCTATACAAAATAAGCCAGACACCATTAACCTCTTTGATAATCTAAAATATGAGTGTTGATTAAACAAATAGATAATAAGTGTCATTTCATTTTATGAAATACCAAGATACATCAAATTATAGAAAATACTAGTTACTTCCTTGAAATTCTCAAAGAAGGATTAGTGAACATTGGACCGATTGCAAAGATATAGGACATGATCTCCTCTATTAGATTTCTTTTCAAGCTATCATGTCTACCACAATAAAGTTGGTTATGACAAGCAATAAAAGGTTAACTGCTGGTATACAACTTTTTCTGAAAATATATAACATCGTTATATGTACTTACACTTTGTTAATACTAATATTATGCAGTCTCTGTCCACCCACAACAGTCACTATGAACTGGGCATCTATGTCAATGTTAACGTTCCCTATTGAAGAACAATTGGACATCATCCTAGATGATCATTCCTTAAACCAATTGTCCATACCCAAACATTGGCATTTTCTAAAAGGAAGACACTACAGGCCTGGTGAAGTGACCTTAAATTTTGGCAATTATTCACATGTTATCGAGGTTGAGTATGATTTGGCGGGAAATCTTGTATCAAAATCCGGTTGGCGTGATTGGATTAGAAAGATGCTAGTGGGCCGTAGTGACAGGATTTTTCTATGTCCAGTTGGCCATAATACCATCAAAGTTTGGATAATCAACGTCAACTGCGAGACCCCCGATCATCTACGGCGGTATGAGCGCATGATGGAGGATATCAGCTCGAGCTCGGACAAATCTGATTATGAGGCCCCTGTCAGTTCAGATTTGTCTAAATATAGTGAGGAGCTTTGCGACACAGCACAATCATCAAAAAGGCCATGGTAGGTTCAATTAACAAATATAATTGTCAAGACAAAAAATTTGTGTTTACACTTTTTGTCTGAAAGCAATCAATACTCATAGTTGCTTTCTTTTCTGAACTTCAGGAGAAGATCGCCACAATGATAAGTCCTCGAAGTTACTAATGCGGGACCATGTCGGTGTAGTATTTTGTTGTCTATATATCTAGACTTGTCTGTATTAATAGTTATTTTAATTATGCACATGTTTAGGGGTACACCAACCCCTTTGCTTAGTTACTGTTTAGGGGTACACCCCTGTGTGTGGATGTAAAAAGAGATTAATGAATGGAACTAAAAGTTGCTACATGAATGCTTATAACCGAAGTGTGTGTTCCCATGAATGTTCCAAATTCACAAATCCATCCTATCTAACGACACGTTCAAAACCAAACAACAAAAAGAAATATGCATATCCTATTATGTTACAAATTACTGATAAATTTCATTATAAATGTTCTTTTATCCTTATAATAACTGTGTTCTTTTATCCTTATTATAAGTATTTCAAAAAATGCTTGGGCGCCCGCCTAGTCGGATAGGCTCACGTGAACTTCATTTGCATGATTACACTAGTATTTTCTCATATTATATAGTCTATTTTAATATGACATGCTTACTCATATGTTATATGTTTTACTATTTTATAGAATGGATAAGTCTTTGATAGCAGAGGATGACCGAACCAGCAGTAAATACTTATGTGGAGAATCAAAAATTTTGGATTTTTCTTTTAAACATTCATCGATTGGAGACAAGATTGTATGCCCATGTACAAAGTGTGCTAATGTATACCAGGTCACCAGAAAGACTGCATTGAGCCATCTATTGTGGCATGGCTTCTTACCAAGCTATATTTCTTGGGCTTTTCATGGTGAAGATGTCGATGTTCAAATGGATGCTCCTGCTGATCAGGGAGATTTCCTTAATGCTGAAAATTTACAAGATATGTTGCATGATACTTTTCCGAGTTTCAGTGAAGATGGAAATACAGAAGGAGTGGAGACATCTAGTGATCAATATTTCAATACTGAAAAATTTTATATCTTTTTAAAGGATTCTGAGACAGAATTATATCCAGGGTGTAAGAATTATAGCAAACTTGCTTGCATCCTAGAATTCTATCACCTAGTTTGTCTTAATGGCTTGAGTAAGAAAGCATCATCTATGTTTCTTACATTCTTTAAGAAGATGCTACCAGAAGGAGAACAGTTACCTAATTCATTTTATGAGCTAAAAAAGACGATTACGGGGTTGGGCTTAGATTGTGTGAAGATTCATGTTTGTCCAAATGGTTGCATGTTGTTTTGGAAGGATTCTACTGATAAAGACGTCTGTGATACATGTGGAGCATCAATATGGAAACCGATTACAATCCCAGATGATGATGACGAGCTTGCAAAAAACCCCAAGAGAATACCTATCAAAGTGCTCAGACACTTTTCACTTATACCCCGCCTAATGCGGTTATTCATGTCATCAAAAACCTCATACTTAATGAGGTGGCATGCAGAAGAATATGAAAAAGATGACAAGTTAAGACACCTGGTTGATTCACCTACATGGAAAACATTTGATGTGATGCATCCAGAATTTGCTGCAGACGCTAGAAACATTCGATTGGGACTTGCAACTGACATATTTAATCCTTTTGGGACAATGAGTACTTCGTACAGTACATGGTCTGTTGTGATTATTCCATATAATTTACCTCCTTGGTTGTGCATGAAGCAATCATATTTTATGTTGTCCCTACTCATTCTTGGACCAGCTTCACCCGTAAATATAGATGTGTACTTGCATCCATTGATTGATGAGTTGAAAGAACTATGGGATACTGGTGTACATACATATGACGTTGGAACCAAGGAATTCTTTCAGATGCGTGCTTCTTTATTATGGACAATTAGTGATTTTCCAGGATATGCACATCTATCTGGTTGGAGTACTAAAGGCTACAAAGTATGTCCCCATTGTAATAAAGATACTGTATCACATTGGTTGCCACATAGCCGTAAAGTTTGCTATAGAGGACATCGTAGGTTTTTGCCAACTAGCCACAGATTCTGAAAAGAAGAAAAGGCATTTGACGGTGAGCAAAAATTTAGGTGTCCACCTAAACCTCCTTCTGGAGCTCAAATCTTGTCACAATTGGAGGACGGAAGAACTGTAATTGGTAAGAAAAGGCCAAGAGGTAAGGATTCAACACACAATTGGGAAAGGAAAAACATATTTTTTGAGCTACCATATTGGAAAACTAACATTGTAAGGCACAATCTCGATGTCATGCACATTGAGAAGAATATATGTGAGAGTATTTTTGGAACATTGCTAGGTTTGAAGGATAAAAGTAAGGACAACTTGAATGTAAGGAAGGATTTGGAGGATATGGGAATCAAATTTCCGATTCATCCAAAAACTGTTGGTAAATATACCATCCTACCTCCAGCTTGCTATACAATGAAAAAAGATGAAAAAATATTATTTTGCAACCTCCTAAAATCTGTCAAAGTTCCAGACGGGTATGCGTCTAATATATCTAGATGTGCACGGCCGAAGGATCAGGAGATGCTACCAATGAAAAGTCACGATTATCACGTGCTGATGCAACAACTTTTGCCATTAGCTGTCACTGTGTCCTTGCCCAGTAAGAATGCTAAGTCATGTATTATTAATCTTTGTCGCTATTTTCAAAGGTTGTGCACTAAAGTCATAGATCCAATTGATTTTTCTGCATTGGAAAATGCAATAGCTGTTACACTTTGTGAGATGGAGAAGATATTCCCTCCATGTTTTTTTGACATAATGGTGCATCTATCAGTCCATCTCTCTTATGAAGCTAAGATAGCTGACCCTGTTCAGTATCGTTGGATGTATCCAATTGAAAGGTAACATTTCACACGTCGTGATGACTTTACCTATTGGAATGTAATTTATCACAATATTTTCCTCAACTTTTTTTTCAGGTATCTGATGACCCTAAAAGGATATGTTCGTAATAAAAGATATACAAAAGGATCAATAGAAGAAGGATATATAGCTGAAGAGTGTCTAACTTTTTGTTCAAGATACTTGGATGGAGTTGAAACAAAATTAAATTGGCCAAATAGAAATGATATTGACGAAGCAAATTTGGAAAACGAGCCAACAGTTGACAGTGATGATTGGTCTATTTTTTCGACAGTAGGTCGTGGTATTGGTAAAATGGTAACATGTGTCTTGGACGAACATACATTGAAACAAGCCCATAAGTATGTACTATTCAATTGTGAAGCAATTGAACCGGCCTACATTAAGTAAGTTAGTGTCAACTGTCTTCTATTAATAAAATTCTATAACATATTCCAATAACATATTGCACATATTTTGTATTCAGGATGCACTATGATATCATTAGGCAAAAACATCCTCAAAAGTCTTTAAAGGAGGTTCAAAGAATACATAGTAACTCATTTGATGGATGGTTTAAGGAATATGTAAATTTAGTTGTGGTAATTAAATTAGTTATGCTTCATGAATAAAGTCTAACAAACTTTTCTTTTGTTAGATTGAGACACTCCTAAGAATAGATATGGTAGATGATAAAATCAAGTTTCTTTCTTAAGGTCCACATCAACTGGCCATTAAGTACAAGGGCTATGTTGTCAATGGTCACAGATTTCTTACCAAGGCAAAAGATGCAAATCGAACAATACAAAATAGTGGAGTCTTTCTGGTAGCTAAGACTGATTGTTATTCTAAAACCACTGACCTCAATCCAATTACTAGAGATGTAACCTACTATGGTGTTTTGAAGGATGTTATTGTGCTCAATTATTATGAACACTTTAAGGTGACATTATTTAAGTGTGATTGGGTGGACATCTACTCAACGAGGAGAATCAAGCATGATGAACATGGGTTGACTCTTGTTAATTTGAGACGCCTTCAAACTACAGGAGAACCGTTTGTAGTGGCATCTCAAGTTGGACAAGTATTTTATGTAGAAGATGTCATAGCAAAAGGGTGGCATTTTGCTGTAAAGATTGCCCCACGGGATATGTTCAACATGGAAGAACAATCTTGTATTGAGAATTTCGAAGCTTATGTGCAAGGTGAAACTGGATATGGGCCATCAATGACATCATAGGATGAAGATACTGATTGTGACATAGTTAGATTGGATATGGAAGGAATTACTGTTGCTAGTTCAACAACTGAAAAAGACCAATCCTGAATTCAGCAGGATGATGAAAGTGTATCTCAAAGTGATGATGATGACTGTTTTGAATGAGAAGATTACAAAATAGCAGCCAATGTTTCTTTTTGTTTGTCATTAATATTTGAATTAAATAAGCCTTTTTTGGCTCAATGTATCTCTTTAATTTTCTGTCTCACATTGTGCTCTAGCTAGGTGTATCAATTTTGCATGTCTGACGTTATTCTTATTCATATTTATCCTTGTCTCTACTATTGTTTATAATTATATTTGATTAAATATCTATGTTTCATTTTTAAATATTATTAATAAAATTGTTATTATGTTGTTCAATATTTTTCTAAATGTGACCATTTTTATGTGACTTGATATACTCAGGATGAGAGAACAGTACAGTGACAACTGCCATAACATGACAGCCGCAAGCAATGATAAGAACAACAACAACGACTCTTGTACGGCGACTCATTTGCCTAGCATTACTAGACACGGTTGTTGGCAATCTTTGAACATGTCATCCTCAAATCGCTCCAAAAAAATTTTAGCTTCCCTTCCAAATGAAATTCGTAATGATAGAGCAAACAAATTCAATAAAACTGCTGCTAGCTCTGCAAAAAATGCCCAATCAGCCACGTCTCCCCAAGACTATAATATGGTTGGTGATTTGAAATCCTCTCAAACATGCACAACTGAAAAGGAGATGGGAACAAGGTTCCAAAATCAGCAAAACAAAGAAAGTGGTGATAAAGTTACAAGATCAAGAATTTCACAGCTACCCTGCGTGCCTAATGTCAATGCTTCCGTGTCTATTCATTCAAGAATTGTAGAAAATAGAGCTGCCAGTAACCAAAATAGCAACGTATTTCCTGATAACATGGACCAAAATGACATCTTTGATCACCATATTGAGTCATTGAATGTTACAACAACACCTTCTGATGGGCTAGGTAATCATTTCATTCATATCATTGTATTTATAGTGTTGCATTTAATCATATATAATTATGCATATATATATATTTTATCCTTTATGAATGAATGCTTAGGTCAAAAACATCGAGCAAACAAATTCAATAAAACTGTTGCTAGCTCTGCCAAAAATGCCCAATCAGCCACGTCTCCCCAAGACTCTAATATGGTTGGTGGTTCGAAATCCTCTCAAACATGCACAACTGAAAAGGAGATGGGAACAAGGTTCCAAAATCAGCAAAACAAAGAAAGTAGCGATAAAGTTACAAGATCAAGAATTTCACAGGTACCCCGTGTGCCTAATGTCAATGCTTCAGTGTCTATTCATTCAAGAATTGTAGAGAATAGAGATGCCAGTAACCAAAATAGCAATGTATTTCCTGATAACATGGACCAAAATAACATCTCTGATCACCATGTTGAGTCATTGAATGTTACGACAACGCCTTCTGATGGGCTAGGTAATCATTTCATTCATATCATTGTATTAATAGTGTTGCATTCAATCATATATAATTATGCATATATATATTTTATCCTTTATGAATGAATGCTTAGGTCAAAAACATCGAGCATGTGGCCGAACACAATGTTTGAAAGTTTGGAAAAGAAAGCCCGACGATCCAATTCCCATTGAGAAAAATCAATTTGGACATCCAGTAGGTGAAAACCAATGTCACTTATCAAGTTTTCTGACAACCATTGCAAGAGATCCCAATCTTTGTCCACTAAACTATGAGGACTGGAGACAATTTCCAGCAAATAAAAAAGATTCTATATGGAATTTTGTGAAGGTATATTATTAAATTTTATTTTTAAATAGTTAAATGAAGCATCTAATTGATATCCTTTATGTCGATAGAGTAAATTCAGAATGGATTCAGATCTGAAGGAGTGGACAATGAAGAGACTAGGAAAGAAATGGAAGGACCACAAGTGCGAGTTAAGGAGACTATACTTTGTAGAAGATAGTCCATACGAACAACAACTTGAACAAGTTGTTCCCCGCGTGGACAAGTCGCATTGGAAATTTCTTGTCGATTATTGGAGGAGTAATAAAGGAAAGGTAATATTATTTTTTCTATTCATTGATACTTACAGTACTGCACAAATAATTACTATGCACAATACTACAATGTTTTCCATAGAGGAAGTCTATAACTAACAAGACAAGCACAACATTTCAAAAGGTTAGCCACACAACAGGAACCAAGTCATTTGCATGTCTGAAATATGATGTAAGTTAGTAATTTTTGTGATCCATTTAGATAATTTGATCGCATCCGTTAATTTGATGTTTACAATAACCTTGTTTGAATGATAAAGATGGAGAAGGAAATAGGAAGAGAAGTGGATCCCATAATGTTTTTTGAGAAAACTCATCGTAAAAAAGATGGGAGCATAGTTGATGTTGAATCCGCCAAAATTTTGGTACAACACATAATATCCTATAGTATTATGTTACATTTACTAATTTCATATAGGTATATATTTGGTATAAATTTCATCTCGTATGATTTGTTGTCATCATCATCATCATCTAAGCCTCAATCCCAACTATGTTGGGGTCGGCTACATGGATCCTTCATTTCCATTCAGCTCTATCATGGGCCGTATTCTGATTGAGATGTAGAGATTCAAAATCTCTCTTTATAAGCTCATCCCATATTAATGTAGGCCTTCCTCTTCTTCTATTTATAATGTTTGGCTCAATATCATTGCTTCGTATAGGCGCACTAGTAGGTCTGCGTTGCACATGTCCGTACCATCTGAGTCGGCCCTCACGCAACTTGTCCTCAATGCTCGCCACCCCCACTTTATTCCTGATATAGTCATTTCTCAAACGATCTTTTCTTGTCTTCCCACACATCCATCTCAGCATATGCATTTCAGCCACGTTCATCTTGTTGAGACCTTGTTTCTTCACCGCCCAACATTCACTCCCATAGAGCATGGTTGGTCGTATAGCTGTTCTATAAAACTTACTTTTTAACCTGAGAGGGATCTTCTGATCGCATAAAACTCTAGTTGCACTCCTCCATTTCAACCATCCTACAGTGATCTGGTGACAAACAACCTGATGTTACTTCAGATGAAATTTATAGGCATGTTATGGGAGAAGAGAGACCAGGATATGTTCGTGGTTATGGACTTGGACCATCACCTTCTGATATCTGGGGCAAGAACCGTAAATCTCGAGAAGCTGAAGAAGCACAAAAGAAGCATTTCCAGGATAAGCTTGAAGAACAACGGTTGGAATTTGATGCAAAACTTCAAGAACAAAAGGATGAATTCAACCAAAAATTAGAGGAGTTACTTGCCTTAACTAAAGAAGGAAACAGTCAAGCACAGCATGTTGGCACTGGCCAAGTATGAATACATTTTATACAAGATTTGTGGTATCAATTATTTTCCATGTTGACTTTTATGGACTTATGACAAAAATAAAATAATTGTGCAGACAAACTTATCAATGCAAACTCCACTCCATATAAGACATTCATCATTTAAGAAAGGACAAGTATGTTTGTATTACTATGAATTGCACTTCATTTTACGTTTATATAAATTTGTTATGTAAACTATATTTTTTTTGTAGGATGAGTATCTGTTGACTTTTACAGATCCAGATGCTAGAATTGCATTCGGTCGAGTCTCTGAGGTTGACCCCATGAAAAGGGTGGGAGGTGCAATTTTAGGCTCATCATTTGTTGCTATTTTTGTAGAGGTTGCTTTGTTGGGAAACGATCCTCTAGTTAGACCTTATGATCAATATCAATCTGTTGATGATGTTGTTGGCAACATCATAGCATGGTCGAAAACACATACGTTGCCAAGGTGAGCATAAAGTATTGCTTATACTGTTACATAATTGAAAACAAAAGTAGTATCTAAAGTCGTTTCCATTTGTTGTAGGACATGGAGTTTAAATTTAATTGCATTCTTGGATACCATCTAAAGAGAGGAGAGCTATAGTTGTTTTTATGTAATCCACTTTGTTATTTGTACATGCCGATCTAAAGTAATGGTGTTTCATGTCCATTATCTTAGACAATGTTGCCAAATAACAATCCTATTTTGTTTTGTCCTACTTTTAATTTTGTTATGGAGAATCTTAGTATTATGGATGATACACACATTATGATTGGTTTGTGGTTTTTAGCTATGTGCAGTGTTTTAGCTTCTTGTTTGTGGGTACAGATGAAAAATTTAGTTGAAAATGAGTTACGGTTATTTGATCCATTTCTTTCCATTTTGTAATTACTCAGCTAGTAAATGGATTATTATGGTTTGGATTTTCAAAATTTACAACTAATGTGGATGGGTGATGTGGACTGAATAATTCCTTTTTAATGTAAAAACTACTACAGTAAAAGGGTAATTGTCCCTTTGTATGGTAGCCACACATCGTATACCATGATTTTCTGTTTCCCAACCTATGCAGGTTTGATTCTGTTTGATAATATCTTGGAATGCAATTGCTTATATAAGCAGGAATGCATATTGTGGGTGCTTCATATTTGTGGGCTTCATATCCAACTTGCATCATGTCAGATCATGAGGTGCGTTACTTCTACGAGTGCTGTTCTGTTTTCTCACTGCGTTATTTTTTAATGTTTTGTTTTTTGTACTAAGTATAATATAGCCTGGTATTTTTGCATTTTGCAGAGGCACACTAAGTCATTGTCAACATTTCAGAGGTTTGCTCTGGTTGAGAAGTCTAGGAAGAAGCCTCAAGAAAGAATGGGTGTTCTTAGTAATGTGGGTTCCTCCTTGTTCCCTTAATTGTTAAAACAACATTTGTATATTTGTCTTTTTTCCTTTACCCCCTCCATCTAAAATAATACCCTTTCTGTAACATGTGGTTGTGATGCAGCCCCTAAAAGCCAATAACTATGGTAATGATCCTCTGCTAACTGCAGCTCTGTACTTGGAGATTAATTATAGGCCAATCTCAAGAGCTGACAACCTCTGTATTGATGGCTTGTCTGACTGCCCAGGGCTCCCATGGGACACATCCATTCCTAGTATAATAGTTGGCACTTGGGAGATCTTCAGCATGGATGGAGGATGCTCATGGCTGTGGTGAACTTCTCTACGCAATGTGACACCCGTAGGCATATTCAGGATCTCATTCACTGTGGAAACATGAAGGGTGTTGTAAGTAAAATCTTTTAATGTATTTCGTTTAAATTAGTTAAACAAAATACATAATTTTTTTTACTGACAACGCACTTCATGTTTCCACAATGAATGAGATCCTGAATAAGCCTGCGGTTGTCACAGTGTGCAGAGAAGTTCACCACAACTGAGCATCCTCCATCCATGCCAAAGATCTCCTAAGAGCCAACTATTATATTAGGAATGGATGTGTCCCATGGGAGCCCTAGGCAGTCGGACAAGCCATCAATAGCTGTTGTAAGTTTTGAATTTTGACTCCTTAGCATATGTATGGGTTTTTCATCCCATTATTTTTGTTGGGCTCAAATCTATATGTTGCTGTGTTCATTTTTCTTATCTGGGGTGTTCTATGTTGCTCTGCTTGTGTCTTAGGTGTGGTTGTACAAGGTGTGGAGAGTGGTTGTACAAATGCATAAAAACTATAGTTCACCAGTTATTGGACTGTGGTTGTATAAGGTGTGGTTGTACAAATGCAGAGGATTCAAATATGGATATAGATCAAATGAAGCACAAACTTCCAGTGCTCATTTTACTGTATACATGCCATATATTCTACCTTGAAGAAAATAATGAAGGTGAATGAGATTCTCCATCAAGATCAATTATTTTTCTCCTACTTAAAGTTCATAAAATTATTTGATATGGTACCATTAAAGATTGAAACTCTTCTAAACTCACTGCATCATGAATTTTATGAGATATGAAGTTAACCATTTTATCAAATGTGGTAATATTCTCCCTATATCATGAGTGCTACCATTCCATTATGGACGAATTACATATTAGTAACCATTGTATCAAATGTGGTAATATTCTCCCTAATTGTTTGTGTCTTTACTCTCCAGGGTTCAGAAAATACAAAGATTATTTAGCAACAATCAATGAAGTGATATTCACTTCCACAGCCTTCCCAAGTTCCTGGATCATTGCTCAATCTGAACTTGAAGCTATGCTCAGTGGCATCTGAAATGTAGTGTCCTTCAGATTCCAAAATGCGATATTTAGATTAAATTTGTTTTGAGGACTTTGTGCCCCTCATTTTTAAAGTATTATATCATGCTTGCAAAGGTGAAAGGATTGGAACATGCACATCATTCAACAAAATTCGATCAGGTATGTGCTTCCATTCTTTCTCAACACCTTAAAGTCCTACATAACACGATTTACTAGTTACTTACATCTTGGAAGACATATCAAACAACATATGCACATGCCCCATATTTATTGCCTAATTCACTGATGTCAGTACATATTTTACAAACTAATTGTTGTATATTGCAGGAACTACAATAATATACTTAGACATTTCAGTTAAGGTGTCTATTTCACACATGTTTTTCTTTAAACTTCCAGGAGGCTACATATATTTATCCTACCCTCTACCTTAAGGTTTTTAAACCTATTTACTTATTGTGAGTAGAGTCTACTCAGAGTTGTGATGGTGTTTCTAAACGTGGTAGTTCCTCACCTTATATCTGCCATGACCCAATTGTAAAACTGATGGGCAATTTGACAATCGGACTCCAGAGAACCACTAGGATTGGGAAAAATAATATAGAAAAATGATGTGATTGGCTGTCAAATTCCTTACACCTTCATATATAGGTTGTTATTTTAATTCCTATTCTAATCTAATTGTTTGATTGCTAATGCAGTGTATATAAATCTGAATGGTGTGCTTATTATCGACCTTGTTATATTGTTCACTTATACATTGGATAATGAACCAATGACAAGAATTATGTTCTACAAGCTAGGAACATGCCAACCAACCATCCACTCTACACATCTGAGTTGTATAGATAGGTAAATCTCTGTTCTGCTATGTCTAGCTTTGATGGTTCATATACTAGAGCTGAAATGTAACATATATGAACATTTCTTTGATAGAGATGGAATGTAAATTTCTTTTTAATTTGATGAACCAATGTACTGTCATGCTAACTGTAATCATGTACTAGTGAGATTTTTTGATGAACATCGCACTTCTATTGCTGCAACTTGCAAGAGGAATTAACAATTCCTGAAAGTTTTTTTTTGGTAATGGTTTTTTCTAATTTCTGAGCTAAAACCTGAGAAGAGTATGAAATTGCATTAGGTCCTTGGAGGAAGCTATCAAAGGAAATTGAAATTGCAATGCAAGAAAGAAAGGTTTTCTTGGCCATTTTTCAGTTAGTCTGTTGGTGGATTCAACATGGATGTTGCAGCTGCTCTGTATTAGGCCACTTGGTGGATTCAACATGGATGTTGAGTACTGTTGCATATGTATTGACTATAGATATGTTTGGACCTATTGTTGATAATGCAGGTGGCATTGTTGAGATGAGTCAGCAGGTAAATTATTTGCCCTTATTATTTGCTACTTTACACTATTGTTGATAATGCAGCAATCACACAGTTGTTTACCTGGAGTTGGATGAAATAACAGAGTTTTTAAACATCCTAGTGGATGCAGAGAAAGATGACCTGCACATAAACAAGGATTCAGTCCAAATCTCTGCAGTAAAGGAAACCAAGGAAGCCAATATGGATGTCACTCCAGAGAGATCAGCAAGTAGGAGAATTAAAGGAAGTGGCATAAAGATGAAGAGGTGAGGGTCTGTGAGAAAGATTGAGACTAACAGAAGAAGTCCAAGACTAGAGTATTTTCAGAATCTAGTAGCGACATCTGAAGTAGATCAAAGTTTAATCACACCAAAGCCGATCTGTACAACCTGAGGAATGAATACAGACTTAATCAAGAGAATCATGTTGCAACTCCGCAGTTTCTGGTTTATAAGCGGCTATACAGATCGTTAATTCAGTTAATTTAGTCATTCAAGCCTCCCTACTATTGTTCTTTTAAGTCAGTGAAGACTATATTGGCATGTGAAGCCATCCAAGTTCAATGGAGCATGGTTAATCATCACCCTAAAATCCACTTCTTCTTTCAGATTCCTGAAAGGCTGATAGCCCTAAGGGTTATCCTTAGTTTAGAGGATAATACTTGTAATGGTACTGATAATACCATATTTTATCATGTTAGTATTAGCTTGTTATTTGTAAGCTCTCGTTGATGGAATAAACAAGCCCTTATTATTTGCTGCTTTACACGAAACAAGCACCTTCAACATGGTTATTTTTGTTTAACCATCTAGAACAAGGATACATGTATTTTTTGTTTAACTTTTTGCTTTGGACTTAGGTTGAGGCTTTGGACTTAGCTATCACCTTGTTGCTATGATTCCTAAACACAGCAGCCAACTGCAGCTTGCTACATGTATTTTCAGAGGCCACTTTCAAGCCTTTCAATTGCCGCACCCACCCTGCTTCCTGCATCACTCACCAGAATCAGACGCCAACAGAACTACACTCCGCTCAGATGCCTTCTCTACAAGTTTCAGATGGGCCCATCCGAGTGGAAAGCAAAAGGCAGCTCCAAGTGTAGAACCAAGAAGCATATTCCGCACTCGCCATCTCAAGGAACCAGGCAATATGAGACCATATACAGCAACAGTTGCTGAGCCAACTCCATCAATGTTGAAGACATCATGTATGCCACGTTGTTCAGCAAGAATATTTTGCAAACCATAAAATGCAGCAGTAAACATTGGTGTTGTATTCAATATAAGGGGCAAGGTAAAATGTTGAATGAAAGTATATCATTGGTGTTGTATTCAATATAAGGGGCAAGGTAAAATGTCCTCCCCATGTAATTCTCAATTGATTATAAATAAAAATTATTCATACTTTCAGAAAAGTGAGTTCGTCTACAATTGACATTCATTTAGAAATAATGATAATGAATTGAAAACCGAATGACTAAAAGACATGAAAATGTAGTAATACAGAACTAGTAGTCATTAGTGGCTTTTTTTATACGCCATTAAACTCAATAAGAACATTTTCATACACCAACATAATACAAAATAGTGGCATTTGTATAAAAGCCAATTGATGGATAGTGGCTTTTTTATAAATGCCAAATGATGGTTTAGTGGCCTTTATGTGACATTTATTCGAAGCCACTAAAGACAAACCTTTAGTGGATTTTACAACTTAAGCCACTATCTTCCTAGTGGCATTGGCGTTAGATGAATTTTTTTAAATGTCAACAAATGCCGCTAAACCTATTTACTGGCTTTTTTTAGTGGCATTTCTGAAAGGCCGCTAATGAGTATGTTTGTTGTAGTGAATCGTAAGTCGTCAATGCACCAACCACAGACTCACGCTAGCCAAATCGGTACCACTGACTCGAAAGTCAGTAGTACCGACTCTGTCAAGTTCATCTATATAAGGAGGGGTGGTGGAGCCATTTCCTTCACACCTTCAAAATCCACTCCTCCTACATTTCAGAGCAAGCCTACACCATGCGTTTACGATCTTCTCTAAGCTTCTATTTTCTTAACCTCCTTCTTGCATCAACACCATGACCCCTAGGAGAGGAGCCTCTACTTTGGCAGAGCAGAGAGAGTTGGCCCCCCAGCCAACCCACATCCAACATCCATATTCAAAGATCAAGAAGCTCTATGAAGAGTTACAGACAAGGCATATCATTCCAATGTGATATGGTGATCGCACATTGATCTAAAGGGCGGGCTTTACTGACAACATGTGATTGGTATGTCAAAAGCAATTCATGGAGTGGGATAATCCTTTCTTCGGTGAATGGTAGATCTACCCAGATATCATCCTTGAGTTCTTAGCATCACTAGATGTTCTCGTCACCCCAAGTAGGAGATAGGAGGCGAATGGTGGGAAGGCAAAGTCAACTTCCACATCTTCAACAACAACTATGCCATCACTTTGAGGGCCTTCAACAACATCTTCAACTGGGCTCACATCCCAGAATGCCAGACCCCTTCTGAATTCGACTATGACTTGGCTTGAGAGCAGTCGACTGAGGTGCTGGTGGGATTCCATATAAACTAGAATAGCAGTTCTGTTATGACTGTATCTGAGCTTAATTGGTAAACTAGGGTTTACCTGGATGATTATATGCTTAATTGGATTGATAATTTCTTAAATCTAGTTGATGATGATAATTCAATTATGATGTTTTAAACCTAATAAGAATGTTAAGTGTTCTATTGTTTGAGAAATTAGGGTTTCAGAAATATAAACCCTAGTTGGCTGAAATTAGGGTTTTGATGGTACATGAGTATGGAATTTGATCAAGATAGTAGTACGGTAAATAATTTATCATATTTTCTTTGTAATTTGGGTTTAATTTAAATTTGTATATAATATGTATAACTCAATCGAGCATTTCAGTGAAATATTTTAGAATTTTTGGATGTTCTTTAAAAGTCATTCTCGGTCGAGATATATTTCAACCGACCATGCTGACAGAATGTTGTTCAGCAGTATATTGTTTGATTTTTAATTATTTATAGGTAAACACAAATGATCTGAAATTTTAACTGGAGATCTTAAACTCAATCATAAAAAACATGTAAACTTTGCATAATTTTTGGATACGTTTCGACCTTATCAGTAGAAGAATTACAGTAACTGACATTTTTGTAGAATTCTGGATAGCAGTGCACTATTCAATTTTTAATTATTTAATCTCAAATTTTAACTTATGTTTTGTAACTCAATTATACACAACCTTCTAAATTATCATAATTTTTGGAGGAGGTTTGATCTCTGAAATAGATGAATTTACAGAAACCTTTTTATGACAGAAAACAATTTATTGAAATAAGAAAAAGTATAGTAAGGAGTCAAAGTGCAATTGACCCAAGAAGTTAAATTTCTCTATATGGTCAACCTAACACACAAGGAGATCTCATAATTCGTGATTCAATCCAGAGAAACGAAATCATAGAGAGAGAGAGAGAGAGTTAGGGTTCGAGAGGATAAATTAATGGAGATGTTGACCTAGGGTTTTGCGGTCTGAGGAATGATGAAATCATGTAAGTTTAACTTCATTGGATATAGTTTCATGGTGAATCTTCTCTCGCATGTCAAAATTCTATCCCTCCTCTGATTTGATCCAAAATGGTATCAAAACTTCCCCTTTTCTCACTCTTTCTTCATAATCCCTCATTGTTAGGGTTTTCGAGTTGAAAGGAAGAAGAATTGGGTGAATTTCTAGGGATTTGATTTGAGATCGAGATTTTCAGGGATGAGCTACATTTTTAAGGTGTTTTCACACCTTAGGGTGAGTGGGAACTTCCTTTAAATAGTATATTGCATGAAATTTGGTTAATTCATCCATAATCTTTAATTACTAGTATGCGACTACAAACCCTGAATTGTCTATTTGTTCTAAGTAGTTGCAAAATGATATGAAATGGATTCTTCCTCTGTTTGGATGGAGTTCAAATGATAAAATCATATTAGAAATGTATATAATACATCCTAATGAGAATTCCCTAAGTATTCACAGAGGTTATAAGAGTAAACTGAAATATAGGGAATTTGTCTATGATTGAAATTTGTTGTATAAGTAAATAGAGAAAATTGCTTATCTAGATCCCCTTGGTTATGAATGATTGTTTATCTAAATTCATAGTACATATATGTCAGATACTATCTTAGATTTCATTCAAAGTGAATAGTGTTTGTTTGATATCTCAGTAAAGAGGGTGAAACCCTAGATGCGAGGAAAGTTTGATATTTTTGAATAGATATCGTGGAATCCATTTGAAGGGATTTTCTTGACATGATAGACTTTATTTATTCAATGTTATTATTGATGCATGATATCCTAGTAAATGGCATGGAAATCCAAATTCAACTCAGTTCCAAGGTTTCATACATATATTAATTTTATATGATTTGTTGATAGTAGTCTTTATTCAATGAATGCTTATGTCACATGAAATCTTTATGGGAGCCATGTGAATAAGTTGTTGCCTAGTGAGAGGTGACAAGATGCGTGATGGCCTTGTGAGCCATGAGAATACATGTACAACCAGTGAAATGAATACATTGGTCTAAGGACCTAGAGGTAATGGTTACCTGTTACAGAGGTAACAATGCTATGTGATGATCTAAGGGTTTGAATACCCAGATCCAGTAATCATGATAATGATGTGAAGGGATGAGAATTACCAATAATGTGATAAGGGATTGATATCCCAGGTATCATGTGTTTTAAAGATTTTAAAAGTATGCAATAGATGTATTACACCTTTTTTGTAGCATTTGTGGTGATTAAATGAAACCCTAAGGATAGGCTGTTCAATGAATCAAGTATTGTGATATCAATGTTCTCAGTTATTATTAATAATTCTTGTCATGATAAGTAATTAACTCTTAATTGAGTTATGAGATGCACAACTCAAGATTTGGTTTGATATGCACGATTCTAGTGTGTATGTGCCAAGTGGACATGAAATCTATTTATTTAAGAATTTTAGTCTGTTTGCATGTATAGTATGTTGATTACTCAGTATATTATAGTGTTTTGAATATACTAATCTACCAAGTTTAGAATGATATACATGTTGTATTATAACTTCAAATAAGTAGACACGACACCATAGAGATACCAGAGTCAAGTATAAGTAAGAGAAGGGTACAATGTAGAAAGAGCTTTCTAGGAATACTAAAATAATAGACTTAGGAGCCCTGAACACCATAGAACCCCTATGTGAGGTCTGCACCTTATGGGTGAAATGACCTAACCCTGGCAGCGTCTTGTATAGGGGGGTCAGAACGTGCTATCAGGTGAGACGGGGGATGAAGCCCCAGTGGAAGTCTCCTTAAATTATAGTTTGCAATGTCCAACATCAACTAAAAGTCCTGGTGGCACTAGAGTATAGAAAAGCCAAGAGGTGGCTTGACTCTCCGCCTGTGTGCTCAGGTTAGAGGAGGAGTTCAGTTTAGGCCAGAGAGACATTTCTCTATTGCAGACCAGGAGAGTAGTCAGACTTAGCATTTCCTAGGTGTGTCCGCTAAGTCTTATACGGTGTGATCGTAGTGCACTATGAGTCTTCATATGTAGAGTACATTGCATATGATCAGGGCATAATAAAATGAATGAGAGGTCAAACAAGTGTGTACAGTTATTCATTTATTCTTTGTATGTTTATGAATTATTAGTTCTCTTTATGATCAATCAAGCATTTTATATATTGATTCACTCTTATAGATATTTAGATTATTTTGCCATATTTTTTATTGTCAATTATTAGACTCTCTAAAGCATTATGCTGTTATAATTGATATCAATTGCTCAAAAGCTATATCTGTAATTATATCAGTGCTTTAGACTATTTCTTTGAAGTACTCATTCACTGAGCGAGTAGGCTCACCCTTCTACTCAAAATTTTTAGGGAAATCACATGGACTTGATGAAGATATCATTGCATCAGAGTAGATCTGCCACAAGAGTTAATTCTGAGTATAGTAAAGTTCAGTCGGTCCCTGTCACTCTAGGTCCTTGTATAGATCTGAGAGAGAGTTGTAAATGATATTTTGTATGTTTGTTTCCTTAATAGGAGAGAATGCAAATGATTGTCATGTCGTATGTACATGGAAGTGTGAGAAACATAATGAATGTATGGATGTGTATCATTACATGCTGAGATTATATTAGAGAAATGAAAGTTTAATTCTCTTGTAAAGTTAGTTTATGTAGTTCAATGCAAGAAAACAAAGAGTTTGAAAAGGAATAAAAAGTTAAGGGTGATTTTTGTATTACGTTAAATCCTCAATTTATACCCTAATGTCATGATTAGTGGTAATTGTGAGATCGGGGTGTAACAACTTTGGTATCAGAGCTTAGGCCGAGTTGTCAGGGACCATTAAGTTAGTAAGTTAGAGTCATAAGTGTGGAAGATAGGAGATGTTATGATGTTAGCTCTGGGGATTTGAGTATTTGGATATCCTGGCCCGGTATCTGAGTACTTGGATCAACCAGTATCAAGCTACTCTATCTATTCTTTGATGTATACCCTGGCTAGGTATACAGTGGAAGGATGGTCTAGAGAGGAACCCTAGAAATATTAGGGTTAGAAACAAGATAAGTAACATGAATTATGAGCATAAATATAAAATGAGATAGAACTTTCATTTCATATTGTTGTTTTATTGGAGATGAGTAGAAAAGCTCTTATATGTTGAAATTCTGATATTCAGTATTTTGAAATATATATGGGTCTTTAAGATTTGTTGCACACTATGCAGTTGTAATATTTATTGATTACATTCTTTATATCAATTAGACTAGAAATGATCTTTGAATGAACTTTCCTAAGTGGATATTCTTTCCACATGTTTGAGATTAATAGGAGTTGGTTAATCTTAAGTAGCTCTTGGCTTCAGGACTGTAGGTTCGGTCTGGTCTGGCTGGAAGGATGCGTTACTAGGATCTAATGACTCATATTAAAAATATAATAAGAGTGGACTCTAGATAAATTAGACCCACATCATAGTGAGAATGTACATACACTAAGATGTTGAAACATATGGGAAAGATTAGAATAGCTAAGAAGCAGTTGAAACTGATGTCTAAGATCCAACTTTGGGGCCTCATATGAGAAACCCTTAATTGGGAATAAAGGAACACGTCATAAGATTCTGATTAAGTTTAATCATTAGTATTATATGAACTGTAAATATGAAATATGGAAAATATATGAGAAAAGTATGTTGTGATGTACTCCAAAGCAAAGGGAAAATGGAAGAAAAGAGTTAAGTATTCGATAAGTGCATAGAAGTGAAGAGTCTTTAGAAAATTTAAAGTGAAGAGAACTAGATGAGCATGTAAATCATAAAACTAGGATAAGAAACTTAGTTGAAACACAAAGAAATGTTGGAAATAATGAGCTTGATTAAGGAATGAGGGTTAAGATATAATTGAGAGCATGTAATGTATACCTTTATTGTGAAGTTAATACATTCATCCTACTTCCTTTGGGTTCTAAGTCTCTATAGAACAACAAGCTAATTTCTAAAAGAAGAACAAAAGTTTAGCTTAACCAATGAATACGTCATACAAAGGTAGACTATATTGAAGAGGTAAAAACTTGATTAAAAGAGATACTAAGTTTGACCCATGCATGAGACGTTTGATTTAAAATAAAGGATATGTAATGTATTAAACATGAGATGAAACTAGTAGACAGATTATGGATTTAGAATTTCAACTTTACATTAGCAGAAGGATAAAAAGAAATATGTGCAAAATGGTATATATGATCATACACCTAAAAGAAGCAACATGATCATAAGAGAAAACTAGAAGTTAAAGATGATATGTGGAATAGAAGTATATGGTAAGGGGATTATGGAAAGTAATGAAAAGGTTTGAAACATGGTGGAGTAATATAGATTATAAAAGAAAGAGGTTGCGAGATTCAAGAAAGTGCTAATTAGTCAAGTATCCTTATTGATAATTAATTAAACCTACATATGAGAAATGTATTAATGAATGTTTGAAGATAAGAATTCGAAGTCTCAAAATTATCTTCTCTTTCATATCTTCCTTAATGAAAGCAATGTGGGAATGAAGTGATAAGAAAATGAATCATATATGATGCATAACCACCATGGTAGAGGCATCTAGTGAATGTAATAATGACATAAAATATGATGATGAAACCCTAGTAGGGTAAATTGAGAATGTAATCTATCTGAATGGCCAAGTAAGAGAAAGGAAATTCAATTGATAAGATAAGGAAGACTTTAGTAAAACTTGTGAGATCCATAGTTTGACTTTCAAATTAAGGGAGAAAAGTTACACACAACAACATCATGCTACTGATAAGGACCAAACCCTAGATTGTTTAGAGTTGTAGTAGTTCAAGGGTTGTCACTAGTGATTTGACCTTGAATACTAGAATCTCTATAAAATAAGATCATGAGATTTGCACTATGAGAAGTAAACTAGCACTGATAGTAATCCAGGGTTTAAAGATAGGTAATTTTAAAGGTAGATAAGCAATATGGAAATGATTCAGAGTAAATAGTAAGATATAAATTTGAAATGTAACAAGTGTGTTTTGAACAAAAGGAGAAATACAATATGAGTGAAGTGTGATATGAAATAAATTCTTGCAGTGATAACAAGAATGATGAATAATCTATTTGCACCTAGTATGTTTCAATTTTAGGGATGTTTAATCTACATGATTAAAATGAGAAGGATAAGTAGTAATGAATGAGAAGAGAGATAAGAGAAAACAATGGATTTTAGTAATATGTGAATTTGTTTTTAGAAGTATAATTTGTTGAAGGTATATTAAGGGATGTAAATTGGTTCTGCGTATGATTTCAGTGTACATGTACAAGCAATATGTTAATTTTAGGTGTTTGATAGTTGTAGTCATTCATACCAGTAATCCATCTTAGTATTGTACAATTGTGTATGGTGATATGGTTCAAGTGATGATAAAACAAATGGAGGGTTACCCTGAATAAGGTAGTCTTACCTATTCACTCATATGAATAGAAGGGATGATAACCATATTGTATTGATATGTAAGCCTAATGTGGTATAGCTTGTTATAACTAGCTTTAATATAATTAAGTGATGGTAATTGGGTATGAAAAGTCCTTGAATGACTAATACAATCATGGAGTACTTTGTTACTATTGTTGAAACCCTAGTATGCTATAACTCGATGGTTACACCTTAAATTATGTGTGGGCTCATACTTGAGAATAGTATGGAATGTAATGGTAATGCTTCACCTTATGCATTCATGATCCAATGGGGATGTCGTGAGTAGTATTGTACAATTGTTGTTGAATCTAGTCTTCCAACTCAAGACTATTTTGCTATTTCAGTAGCATAATAGTAAAAATTCAAAACAATATGGTGAACTCTCTTTTGTGATTTATAGGTAATACATAACAATAGTACATAGTGAGTCGTATGAATTGAGATAGTTGGATCAGATTATCAATGTTGAGGTAACACCTCAAGAGTATAAAAAAATATTGAAATGGTTGTTTCTCTCTCTCTCTCTCTGCTATGATTGATTGTGGCATAGAGAATTTGTTTATTATCATTGAGAATGGTTTTAACATGTTGTGATTAGAAAAGAAATAAAGGACTTAATGTTAAAAACTACATTCAAGTATGAAATACAAGAATATAATGACATGTAAGATTTCAGAAGCTTGAAATAAACCTTGAAAGTAATTTTCTTGCATTTATGTTTTGGGGATGAAACCTTTTAAAGGGGGGAGAATTGTTATGACCGTATTCGAGCTTAATTGGTAAACTACAATTTACCTGGATGATTATATGCTTAATTGGATTGATCATTTCTTAAATCTAATTAATGATGATAATTCAATTATGATGTTTTAAACCTAATAAGAATGTTAAGTGTTCTATTGTTTGAGAAATTAGGGTTTGAGAAATATAAACCCTAGTTGGCTGAAATTAGGGTTTTGATGGTACATGAGTATGGAATTTGATCAAATAGTAGCACGGTAAATAATTTATCATATTTTCTATGTAATATAGATTTAATTGAAATTTGGATATAATATATATAAATCAATTGTGAATTTTAGTGAAAATTTTTAGAATTTTTGGATGTTCTTTAAAAGTCATTCTTGGTCGAGATATATTTCAACCGACCATGCTGACAGAATGTTGTTCAGTAGTATATTGTTTGATTTTTATTTATTTATTGGTAAATCAAAATCATCTTAAATTTTAAATAGAGATGTGAAATTCAATCATAAACAACATGTAAAATTTTCATAATTTTTGGATGCGTTTAGACCTTGTCAGTAGATGAATTATAGTAACTGACATTTATGTAGAATTCTAGATAGTAGTACACTATTCGATTTTTAATTATTTAATGGAAGATTGGAATGATCTCAAATTTTAACTAAAACTTTTTAAATCAATTATAAAAAACATTATAAATTCTCATAATTTTTGGAGGAGGTTTGATCTCTTAAATACATGAATTTACATAAACCTTTTTATGACATAAACTTTTTTGTTGAAATAAGAAAAAGTATAGTAAGGGGTCAAAGTGCAATTGACCCAAGTAGCTCAATTGTTCTATATGGTCAAACTAACACACAAGGAGCTCTCATAATTCGTGATTCAATCTAGAGAAACGAAATCCTAGAGAGAGAGAGTTAGGGTTTGAGAAGAGAAATTGATGGAGATGCTGACCTAGGGTTTTGCGGTCTGGGGAATGATGAAATCATGTAAGTTTAACTTCTTTGGATATAGTTTCATGGTGAATCTTATCTCAGATGTCAAAATTCCGTCCCTCCTCTGATTTGATCCAAAATGGTAACAAAACTTCCCCTTTTTCTCACTCTTTCTTCATAATACCTCATTTTTAGGGTTTCCGAGTTGAAAGGAAGAAGAATTGGGTGAATTGCTAGGGATTTGATATGAGATCAAGATTTTCAGGGATGAGATACGCTTTTAAGATGTTTTCACACCTTAGGGTGAGTGGGAACTTCCTTTAAATAGTATATTGCACGAAAATTGGTTAATTCATCCATAATCTTTAATTGCTAGTATGCGACTACAAACCCTGAATTGTCTATTTGTTCTAAGTTGTTGCAAAATGATATGAAATGGATTCTTCTTCTATTTGGATTAAGTTCAGATGATAAAATCATATTAGAAATGTATACAATACATCCTAATGAGAATTCCCTAAGTATTCGCAGAGGTTATAAGAGTAAACTGAAATATAGGGAATTTTTCTATGACTGAAATTTGTTGTATAAGTAAATAGAGAAAATTGCTTATCTAGATCCCCTTGGTTATGAATGATTGTTTATCTAAATTCATAGTACATATATGTCAGATACTATCTTGGCTTTCATTCAAAGTGAATAGTGTTTGTTTGATATCTCAGTAAAGAGGGTGAAACCCTAGATGTGAGGAAAGTTGGATATTTGCGAATAGATATCGTGAAATCCATTTGAAGGAATTTTCTTGACATGATAGACTTTATTTATTCAATGTTATTATTGATGCATGATATCCTAGTGAATGGCATGGAAACCCAAATTCAACTCATTTCTAAGGTTTCATACATATATTGATTTTATATGATTGGTTGATAGTAGTCTTCATTCAATGAATGTTTATATCACATGAAATCTTTATGGGAGCCATGCGAATAAGTTGTCGCCTAGTGAGAGGTGACAAGATGTGTGATGGCCTTGTGAGCCATGAGAATACTTGTACAATCAGTGAAATGAATACCTTGGTCTAAGGACCTAGAGGTAATGGTTACCTGTTACAGAGGTAACAATGCTATGTGATGATCTAAGGATTTGAATACCCCGATCCAGTAATCATGATAATGATGTGAAGGGATGAGAATTCCCAGAAATGTGATAAGGGATTGAGATCCCAAGTATCATGTGTTTTAAAGATTTTAAAAGTACACGATAGATGTATTACATCTTTCTTTGTAGCATTTTTGGTGATTAAATGAAACCCTAAGGGTACTATGTTCAATGAATCAAGTATTGTGATATCAATGTTCTCAGTTATTATTAATAATTCTTGTCATGATAAGTAATTAACTCTTAATTGAGTTATGAGATGCACAACTCAAGATTTGGGTTGATATGCATGATTCTAGTGTGTATGTGCCAAGTGGACATGAAATCTGTTTATTTAAGAATTTTAATTTTCCTGCATGTATAGTATGTTACTCAGTATATTACAATGTTTTGAATATACTGCTCTGCCAAGTTTAGAATGATATAAATGTTGTATTATAACTTCAAATAAGTAGATGTGACACCATAGAGATACCAAAGTCAAGTATATATAAGAAAAGGGTACAATGTAGAAAGAGCTTTCTAGGAATAATAAAATAATAGACTTAGGAGCCCTGAACACCGTAGAACCTCTATGTGAGGTTTGCACCTTAGGGGTGAAAGGACCTAACCCTGGATCCATCTAGTATACGAGGGTCAGAATGTGTTATCAGGTGGCACATGGGACAAAGACCTAGTGGAAGTCTCCTTAAATTATTGTTTGCAGTGTCCAACATCAACCAGAAGTCCTGGTGGAACTAGAGTACAGAAAAGCCAACAGGTGGCTTAACTCTCCGTCTTTGTGCTCATGTTAGAGGAGGAGTCTAGTTTAGGCCAGAGAGCCATTTCCCTGTTGCAGACCAGGAAAGTAGTCAGACTTAGCATTTCTCGGGTGTGTCTGCTAAGTCTTGTACAGTGTGATCGTAGTACACTATGAGTCTTCCTATGTAGAGTATACTGCATATGATCAGGGCATAATAAAATGAATGAGAGGTCAAACAAGTGTGTATAGTTATTCAATTATTCTTTTTATGTTTCTGAATTATTGGTTCTCTTCATGATCAATCAAGCATTTCATATATTGATTCACTCTTATAGATATTTAGAGTATCCTGCCATATTTATGATTGTCAATTATTAGACCCTCCAAAGCTTTCTATTGTTATAATTCATATCAATTGCTCAAAAGTATATTTGTAATTATATCAGTGCTTTAAACTATTTCTTTGAAGTACTCATTCACTGAGCGAGTAGGCTCACCCATCTACTAAAAAATTTTAGGGAAATCACATGGACTTGAAGGAGATATCATTGCATCAGAGTAGATCTGCCACAAGAATTAAGTCTGAGTATAGTTAAGTTCAGTCGGTCCCTGCCACTCTAGGTCCTTGTATAGATCTGAGAGAGAGAGTTGTAAATGATGTTGTGTATGTTTGTTTCCTTAATAGGAGAGAATGCAAATGATCGTCATGACGTATGTACATGGAAGTGTGAGAAACATAATGAATGTATGGATGTGTATCATTAAATGATGAGATTATTTTAGAGAAATGAAAGTTTAATTCTTTTGTAAAGTTAGTTTATGTGGTTCAATGCAAGAAAACAAAGATTTTGAAAAGGAAGAAAAGTTTAGGGTAATTTTTGTATTACGTTAAATCCTCAATTTATACCCTACTCTCATGATTAGTGGTAATTGTGAGATCGGGGTGTAACAAGTTTTTTCACTGATATTGAGCACCCATTTGCTCAAATCCTTCACCACCTCTACACCAACACTATTTTTTCTTATTCCAGTTAAGCTCAAGGAAAGGTTCAACAGGCGGATCTCTACTTTCTCTATAGGCTATTGGAAGGGGAGATTGTTAACTTCAGAGCCTTCCTTCTGCTCCACATGATCTCTATGCCATGTAATGTGATAAGAAAGGCACCGATTTTATTTGGGGGTCTCATTGCCCCCATTGCACTACATTTACTCCTTGATTTGTCCACCCTCGCGCCATTGGAGGATACAACAAAGTTGGACCTCTTGTACTTCCACAAGGTGCACCTTCTTACATCCCACCACAATGTGCTCTATGCGCATTGCAAGAGTCAAGGACTGTTTCGGGAGCGGAGCCTCTCCGACCCTATCTTCAACTTGTGTGGGGTGAACCATCTCCGGTGGCCACTGAATGAGGGGGAAGTAGAAGATCCACCTAGGATAGTAGCTCAGGACAATGATGAGGAGCAAGGTGATGACGACTCTGATGATGTTGAGGAGGTGGAGCCCACCATCCTATCACTAGGAGAGTTGTCCCACACAAGGGCCCATACCTATGCTGCCTCAACTTCCTCTGCCCCACCCCATTCCCAGGAGGAGCAAGACCCATACAACATGGTGGGTGTATATACCATGTTGTAGGAGATCCAGAGTGGACAGCAACAACATCAGGCGATGCTAGCCAGTACGTAGGACATTCAAGGTAGGTTGTACCAAAACCTGTAGGTGATTTACGAGAATGAACGCCTTCCCTTAGCCAACCAAGAGAGTGTTCACATGCGCCTACAACGGATGGAGCAGTGCCAGCAACCCTTCTTTGACAACTACTAGAACTGTGGATACTTGAGGGAGTACCCACCACCGCCACCAATGTTGCCTATGGACCTTTCATTCCAGGGGACGTTCCCTCCACATGACCCCAGCATGCCACCTCCTCCATTTTGAGCCCTGGTACCACTGTTCCACCTCCTAGGATGAGTATTGACTATGCAGACATAGTCATATTCAATCTTGGGGAGGTGATGGAACAACATTCTATCTTTACTTTTATTTTTATTGTTAGTTGTTTATTTTATTTTTAGTTGTGCAAGTGTAGGATCCACACCTATCTAGTGTAATTATGTAGTAGTAAATGCATGGTTTTGTTTTCGAATAGATTGTACTCTTTGTGTTGTTGCATGAAAAAGGTCATATCCTTAAAAGCTTAAACTGCAAAATCTTTTTGTAACACCACTTAAGGAAGTTTTTGAACTAGTCAGCATTAGGACTTAGGATATAAATGAAAGTCTGAATCAACTCGAGAATGTGAATGATGAAGATGTTGAGACTAAACTGGACAAACCATAATGATATCTTAAATGAAAATACAAGAAATAAACCTTTAGATCAATTAAGAGGGACATATCATAATATAATAAAAGGCATTGTCTTTTTTTTTGTGAGTAGGCATTGTCTCTTAGTTGTGTGATTCCATTTGTTTTCCATTCATTTTTGACTCACCACCTCAAGATTCATGAGTACTCCAAGTTATTGTCTTTGATTACATTACATGGCATGATAGGAACCTAATAGTTAGTTTGCTTGCATTTGAAAACGAAAGAAAAACATTGCATTTGGATGCATTAATGATTTTAGTGCATACCATCTTAGCTTGGATAACACATTTCATGTAGTTGCATACATTTCAACATTGCATGCATATTTTCCTAAATATGTGGATTTTAATTTCAAGTTATGAAGCTAAAGTGCAGGGATATACCTCCTAGGAAAAAAAGAAAAAAAATCATGAAAGCAAGAAGCATTAAGATTAGTCTTCCTGAAGAAAAAGAAAAGAAGATGAAAATTGTTCAAAAGAATTAAGGAGAAAGTATATCTTGCATGTTTATTTTTGTGATGATTTGATCCACATGTGCATTCTTTTGAGTTGTCAAACAATCTCAACTCATTCATACATGCATCATTTACAAAAAAAGGCATTAGGATTCATGCATGGCATTCTTTTCATCCATATAGGTTGTTGGATGTACTTATGAATTTTCATATGCCACACATCTTGAATCATTAATTGCTCTTATTGGTAGGCCACTCTAATGATTTATCTCCTCATTCATTCTTATACGGAGATCTGCTTCCAAGTAGTTGGTAGTTAGGAAAGAGAAATTTAGTGTAGGGAATCACACAATACACCAAGCGAATGTCTGAGTAATTATGATGTTAACTGTTTTCTTGATAGTTTCATTGACTAAAAGGTGGACATCTTTTATGGAAGTTTTTGGTCACTTTAGAGTAGTCATCGATTCAGTGATTAGTGAAGGACAATTTAGGGTTTGATAGGTGGATATGATTAAGAAAGGAATGTATGTGTTATGTCCTTTTGCTGACTTTTGTCAAATAGATTTGAGAGAGTGTTGCTCGAGGACGAGCAACATTTAAGCTTAGGGGAGTTTGATGCATGTATTTTTCGTCGTTATTATAGGCACATTTTTCCTTAATTTCATGTGTAGATTAGTCATTCATTTGAGTTATTATGCTTGGAATGACATAGATGGCATGTTTCTATTGAATGCATCAAATTATATAATTTTAATTGCTTTATGTAGTATTTTACGCATCCCAAGTACTTATGTTGTTTTTGTACATTTTTAGGTACAAGGAAGTTCCACAGACTCAGTGCTACCGACTTGGTAATAGTCAGTGGTACCAACTTGACGTCGGTGATGGACCACAAACTCACCCAGACTTGGTGCTATGACAACCAAAATCAGTGGTACCGAAACAACATCAGTGAATCCCAGCATGGTTTGAGAAAACTCGGTGGTACCGAGTTTCCAACTCAGTACTACCGAGTTGACGTCAGGGAGGCTGTTTGAAAATCACAAAAGTCGATGCTATCGAGTCCAGTCGATAGTATTGACATGATTGGGATCACATGACTAAACCTAAGTGTCTCAGTACTACCGACTCACCTAGTCGGTACTACCGAGCTTGCCCGATCAGACCATCCACAGATTTTACTCTAATCCAACGGTGGATGTTGTTTCATACCCTAAGTGCCTTCTATGACATAGGGGGACGGAGGCCAGACCAAGGGGGACAACTATTTTCCATTGTACGACAATCAGAGAGAGGGAAGAGAAGAACTGAGGACCAAAAGCTTCAATCGAGAAGGTCCAAGCACCTCCAAAGGACGATTCTACAGTCAAAAGACAATGGAATGCACGTATGACGGAGGGGATCTTCTAGATGGGTAGAGATTTAGGGATTACTTTAGTTTCCTAATGTTTCCCATGTTTTTATTCTTCCTTTTCATGTATTCATCAATGAAAACCATGCAAGGCTAAAGACCTTTATTCCTTAGGATCCGGGAGTAGCCCAGACATACATTATAATTGATTTCTACGCATTAATATCAATTTTATCTCTTTTTACTTGATATAAATCTATGAAAACTTTGTGTTCTATTTGTACTTGATCACCATGAGTGGATTAATAGACACTTAGTCATCTCAGAAGAGGGATTAAGGGTTGGAAAGTATAGATTTACCCGTGTACTGTGCCCTTTGGGAAAAGCGAAGTGTAAACGGGAGGAGAAACCCAAAGAATAATCATAAAGCATCTAACTAATTAACCAATAACTGTAGAATTGGGATTGGCACTAGATTAGGCTGTCAGTTACACTGTGGGAGCAGGTAATTCTGGCTACAAGCTCCTTATACAGGAAATGAGATAATATATATTAGTGTGTAAGGTCAATTATTAGTGTTATCTGTGGTGAAAATAGTGTCCTAAGGAATTCATTCCATCTCTGATTAATTTGAACCTTTAATTCATTTTGTTTCTACATTAGTTTTGTAACTCAAACCAAATTAAACCTTTTACAACTAGCCTAGATGATTAGACTACAGTTAGTAGTAGTCTACTGGAGAAACGTTTCCACGTATTTGACTCGGGCCTCAAAAGGGCCTATATTACTTGGATACGTTCACTTACGTATAACACACAATAAACATGTGTCAAATGTCTCTTGCTATTTCTCTGCAGCTGTCGTCGCTTGCTACTTTGCTGCCATCGCTGCTTGCTGCTTCACCACTAACGCCACTGATGGTCCTACTCTTCCTCCTCACCTCCGCTGATGACCCCTCTTGTTGGAAGAAGAGGTATGCCCTTGAATCCACCCAGGGTAGATTGAGAGGATGTGCCCTCCATTATTTCTCCTTGTTACCCATGATCATGGTTTTGGATTTCATAATGAATTATGATATGTTGAAATAATATGATGTGTTGGCAGAATTACCTTCAATAAAAATGTGTTGGCAGATTTTTCTTTAACTCTAATTTTATTTAAAACTATAACTAAGATGAGTAGAGAATCATTTTCTAGGGCTCATAATGAATTATGATAAATGCCTAATATTGACTTCAATTGTCACCTAACGAACATGTGATAACTAGATCTCTAATATTGCATGAACTTTTCTCTAAAGATGATTTGTGCTACTTTATAACTTCAAATTAGTATCTCGACAATCTATATGACATAAAATATTACTTGATTTATCTTATACTCTAGTGATGACAACCTTGCATGATAATGACCCTACATGACTAGTTATGGCAATGTTGATGCTTATGTTGACTAAGATTACTCAAATCTTATGACTACACCATCTAAGATCATGAAACACTAATCTTATTATCCCTAATCTAAGTTGTGATGTGTCATTCTAGGTATAGATGAACCTAATAAGTATGATATAACATGATAATGATAATGCGTGTTAGTTTGAGATATTATGTTTGAATAATATGTAAGACCTAAATGACTAAACCCTAATTTGTGAATTCTAATACATAAACCAATAATTTCTAAACCCTAATATGTAAACACTAATCTATAAATTCTGGTCTATAAACCCTATATACTAAACCATAATTTCTAAACCGTGTTGTTGGCCTAGAAACCCATCCAAGATTTACTCATTAGAAGTAAACCGTGGATTATACCCGATTTGGGACTGTTCTTGAGAACTTTATCTCACTTAGGATGTAAGTGTAACATCCCTGACATGGGTTATGCTTTAACCCTAGGTGTTTTGTTTAAGAAAGATAATTATATGCTTGATATTATCTTTTGAAAAGTAATTAAGGCTTAAGAGGAACTTATATTCCAATTTTAGTCCATTTTGAATAATGTTGAAAGTAATGTTTTACTTGCTTTGGACTCAAGTGCAATTTACCGAAGTTGAGGGGTTAATTTGCAAATGTTATATAATAATATGTTCTTCATGTGTTGAAACATCATGGGAATGAAAATGATACAGAGGTGTGTCTTGTGAAAGCCTGAGTACCAAGAAAGAGCTAATAAAGCAATGTTTGTGCATTAAGACCTAGTTTTGGTGTAATGTGCAATTTACCCAAAACCTAGGGTTCACTATGCAATTTATCACTTCAATAAGGTCCTTAATATTATTGGCATCTTTAGGAGGCAAGAAAATGATAAGGTCATCTCATTTGAGCTACTTTGGAGGAGAGAGAATCTTGATATTAAAATAATCAAGATTTTAGCCTAAATGGAACTTTACTTCAAATTAATGCAAAAATAAATATATTAATTGAAGGACCTTCAACCAAAAACTATATGGTTGGATTTTCTCAAGTGTGAACACATTTGTGCCTTTTCTAGTCCACGAAAAGATCTAACTTGAGTGGAGAACCACTCACATTAAGTTAATGGAAAGTAATATCCACTAAAAATGGGATATTAATATAATATGATTAAGGTGCTTAATTTGTTTTCCATTAATTCATGGATAATGGAAGGGAATTTGGAGATAAGGAAGATAGCTTTGCATGCACGGAGTTTATGAGGAAGATGTGGCACAATATTTGGAATTAAAAGAGTTTTATAAGAAATTTTCTCTCTCATTGATTTTCTTATAAAAGCACCCTTTACCACTCAAACCAAGGACTTTTTCGGATCCACTTCTTTCCTTTGCTTGCAAAAACGATAAAGGGAGCTAGGGACATCAGGAAGACAACCCTCAACCTGTTGGTAAGCTTCTTGACCTTCATTCATCTTGATTTCATGGTGGAAATCACAAATCAATGCATGATTTCCTCATATCTCGATCCCATCTTCACTTCTAACCATCTCTTTTCACTCAAAAGCTTGAGGAACGATCCTTGTGGTGTGGAAAATCTTCTTCCACAATTTTTGATATGAAGCTCCAAGCTTTGAATCTCAATTGAAGTAGGGTTTTATAACTTGAACCCCTTTACATTGTTATTCAACTATTAATCTTGCAATTTCGTTGATTCCTTCATCTTCTTGATTAATTGTTTGTTGAAATTGGTAATTCCATGAAATCATAAGTACTACGATATTCAGGGACGAAGGTAGATGATGATGACATCATCTTGGACACATTTCGCAAATAAATTGTACTTCATTCGGTTTCAACAAGTTGCTCATTCAGTTTCAACAAAACTGTTTGAAAGCAAACAGTTTCATCAAATCGTTTGAAGCTAAACGGTTTCAAACCGTTTGGGAAAGTTGACCAGGGTTGAACGTTTGGAGAAATTGATGCTAATATTGATGGTTGATGACCCATCAAATTTTATGGATTAATTCCAAAGGGTTCATCAGTTGAGGGTTAATCAATTGGAAAACCCTAATTGGATTAAGTGTTGAAATTCGATTTGGTTAATTTAGATTTTTGGGTGATTGAGCCCAAATGATCTCAAGACCATTTGGAGGTCACCCTTACTGTCTCAAGACCATTTGGAGGTCTAGGGTTAAGTATGGATGAGTAATTGAAGGTCCAAAGATACCAAATTGAAATGCAATTAAGTGGTGATTTGATTATCAATCTAATGATCTAAACCCTAATGAAATTTCACAAAATCCAAGGATAGGATGAGGCAAATGGTCTCAAGACCGTTTGGAGGTCATCCAAATGACCTCAATACCGTTTGGGGTCTGACCATATCAAAAATTTGATGATGATTCATTAGTTGCAATGGAATCAATTCCACAATGTTGATCATTGATGGCTATTCGATTCCAAGCCCTAATTGAAGGTTCCTTGAGTTGAAATCCTAGTTCAATTGGGTTCAAAACCCTAATTGATGGCCTAATTTAAGGTTGATTCAATAGATCAAGTGATTAATAAATCAAGGAGTTCATTGATAATCGGTCCATCCATTGAAATCATGAATCATGTAAGTGTTGAAAGGACTTTTTGGTCCATTCAGTTTTGAGATGGTTTGAACCAAATGGTCTCAAGACCGTTTGGGACCAAATGATCCCAAACCATTTGGAGACCCAAGCTCATGTGGTTTCAAAACTTTCTAGCTCATTCGGTTTCAAGGCAATGTTTGCTTAAACAGTTTCAAGGGCAATGTGCCCAAACAGTTTCCAACCGTTTGAACCTTGAGAACCCAAGACCGTTTAGGGTCTAAGAAGGCAAGACTGTTTGAGGTTCAAAATGGTTAATCCATATGGATATATAATTTAATTGAAGATTCAATTGGTCAATGCATTTGAATACTCATGTGATTGAAGACTCAATTGATCAAATATTTTGGACATCCTAAAAGAGGATGAGATATATATATATATATATATATACATGCAAGATAATCATGTAGCAATTAAACCCAACACATTCAAAATAAATGTGATGAACAATTAGGGTATGATCCTTGGTGAAGAGATCATGAAACCCTAATTGAGTTAATTGATGAACTCAAACCCTAAATTAGGGCAATTATGAAGGAAAACCTAATCTAGGAAGATAATGTGATATGAAATTAGGGTAATGACATGGGTAACCCTAATTCATGGTATTTTAACGTAAAACCCTAATGGGGATGAATAGTAAACCCTAATTGTGAGTTACTGAATATAAATCCTAATCTAGGGTGATGTGATGTGATTAGTAAACCCTAATTTCTAAATACGGTGAAGTTGTATGAAACCCTAATCTTGGACAATGAAATGATGCATCATTGGTCCTGATTGAACAAAGGGGGTGTGTAACCCTGATTGCTATAAAATGGGAAATCCTAACCCTAGTATGGGAATAATGATATTACCCTTGTATAACATGGATTTGAAATATGATTGATATATCTGTTATCAAGTGTGCTAACCATGCAGACATCCTGAGATGATGAACGTAGCCAGGTATGAGATATGATTCTTTATTTATTGAAATTATTTATTGGGCCTTGTGTGCCATAATATGCCATGTTGCCTAGTAAGAGGTGACAAGAGAGTTAATGGGCCTCAAGTGCCAGATGAGATGCTTGTGCAGCAAGTGTCATGTTTACCTTGGTCAGATGATCTGAAGGTGATGATTACCTGAAACAGTGGTAACAGTGCTCAGTGATGAGCTAAGGGTTTGAATGCCCAGAACCATATGTTTATATGAGGGACTGAGATCCCAATATCTTTTAAAGACTGAGAAGTAACTGATGAAAACATCACATGTTTCTTTATAGCATTTGTTATAATAAGTTATGTTTGAAAACTTGACTGATGCTAAAATAATATGATACTATACTTAATTAATCAAGTGAAAGCTATTCATGTGGTTCTATGACCATAGATCCATCATCGTCAGAAGCGGGTGATGGTAAAATAGGTTTTCTTATGAGATCTCCTGGAGTTCGCATATTTTGAATATGTGGGGGTCGATGGGCGAAACTATCCTTACGTCCTTATGAGGGAATTTATGGAAGGTAAACATTAAACCTCTCAATCATTCATGCTTCCGGGATGGATGTATCACTAATCTCCCGATGATGTTAATGCCAGATCGATGGAGGTAAACATGAAATCTCTCGATCGTGAAGAGAGTACAGCCGACACTGTAACTCTATAGCTAGATGCCACTATACCCTGGCAAGCTATGTAAGCAGAGATACAAGATGTCATGCATGTAATCTCGCACTGACCGAGATGTGGGAAGTCATGGAAGCTGACTCTTCCATTTGACTTTGTATGGTATCGATTTGACTTCGCAGTGATCGGTTGGAGTATGAGCGGTATACCTCGTCTCCTTAGAGCTTAAGAATGTTTGTAAAATATAATCATCCATGTAGCGTATTTGCATAAGATTGAAATACAAGAACCACTGATTGATGTTATCCTTCTTAGCATGTCCTTGAATACATAAATGTTATTTATGTTCTTTAATTTTATATTGAATAATAGACATGTTGCCTTGTCAAGTTATAACTGATATATTTGAATAGGAATGTTTCTCTAACCTGCATAGATAGTGATTATATGCTATTGAAATATATTATCCCACTACTCAATTTATTTCTATTAAACTGCAATAATAATGTTTTCGGCGGAGAGTTATATCTCTCGCTGGGGAAATTGTATAATTGTCTCACCCCTGTGCGAATCAATGTTTTTAGGTAGACACAGACAAAGAGGCAGAACCTCTATAGCAGAGGAAGAGCAGCAACAACAACATCAAGGACAACAGTAACATCCCAGGTGGGGATACTGGTTGTCAGGCTTTGTACATATAGTCCTATGTGTCATCTTTGTACTCTTAGGTCCTAGGAGTCAGTAGATAGTGTTTTTATAATCAGCCTGAGATTTTGGTTTGATGATACATGGAATGTCCAATGTAGACCAGTATGTTAATATACTACTATGGTTCTTGTTTAAAGAATCTTTGGTAATGGATCTTTTTATAAAAGGTTTTAATTTTTAGTGATTTTCAGTAATTCTGCTGCTAACAAAACGCTTCTGCTTTAGTTAATCTGGTTTTATGAGTTGGATGCCACACGTTTAGTGGTATCAGAGCTCTAGGTTCACTGAGTCTACAGAGACATAGGATGCTGACTTATGGTTAATTGAACTGGAGAAAGCCTTCAGAATCCTTATGATTCCTGAAGAAGAGAAGGTGAGGTATGTTGTCTACCTACTGAAGGGAAGTGATGGTCACTGGTGGACCATAGAGGAAGGTAAATGACCAGGAGTTGAAGTCGGACGGGATGAGTTCCGACGTGATTTTGTTGCTAGATACTTTCCCAAGACATATCTAGATGAGAAGATCTCTCAATTTGAGAGGTTGAGGTAAGGACAAATGAACATTAACGAATATGAAGCTAGGTTCATGGAGTTGTTGCGGTTCTATCCGCACATGGCGGCTACTGATGAGGAGAGGATTCGACATTTCGAGAAAGGGTTAAACGCTGAATTGACCACTCATGTGTCTACTTTGGAGAACCGGGAAAGATTTGCTACTTTTGTGGAGTCTATGAGGAGGATTGAGAGGTTTGTGATCGAGAAGCGACAGACCAGTAATAAGAAAGTGTATCCTCAGTTTCAAGGACCCTTGTCTGAGAGTTTCAAGAAGCCTAGATTATCTGCACCACCACCACCAAAGTTTAATGCCCTAACGCAGTGGACGTCAAGTAGGGGTAGGGGTCGTAGCTTTACTCCAAGTAGAACCCCCAGTACTGCATCAGCATCAGTAACAAGACCACCCAGGCAGAGTTTGGGAAACTACAACTACTACCAGTGTGGGAGGTCAGGACACTTGAAGAGAGATTGTCCTGAGAAGGTCAGAACTGTAACTCAACCCCAGAGGCAGAGTCAGCAGGGCTCACAGAGGTGACAGTTCAGTAACAATGCTAGAGGATGTGGACAAGAGTCCAAGTTGGATCATCGGCACCTAATAACCAAGCACAGGGTCAACAACAACCAACAACTAGATTCTATGCCATGAATTAGCCTGAAGCAGTAGTCAACCCTCGGGTTGTGACAGGTCAGATGGAACTATTTTATTCTGATATGTCTTCATCCTGTTTTGTATCTGTGTTAATTGATATGGGTGCTACACACTCTTTTATCACTCAAGAAGTAATTTATGACTACAACATGACTGTCAGTCATAGAGTAGATAGTTTGATGCTAGAAACCCCGTTGCTGGGATATGTAGTGTTGTGGGAGGTGTGTTCTCCCTGCACTCTTATCTTTTCTGAACATCGCATTCAAGTGGATCTTATACCACTTGAGATGCAGGGTTTTGATATAATCCTTGGAATTGACACCTTAGAGAAGTATAAGGTTGTCTTGGATTGTAGTTCCAAGCAGACTGTGTTCACAGACAACGGTGACACATGGATCTTTCAAGGAGATAGAAAGATTCTTCCAACCTATTTAGTGTCAGCTATGGTAGCTGAGAAGTTGATGAGATAGGGATGCTTTGCATTCTTAGCCCATGTGGTAGATACCATAATGAAGAGCCCTCATCCTTCTGAAGTTCCAGTAGTTAGGGAATTTGAAGATGTATTTCCTGAAGAACTTCCATGTGTTCCTCTACCCCGAGAGATTGATTTTGAGATTAATCTAATTTCAGGCACACAACCCATAGAACAAATTCCATATAGAATGGCACCTACTGAGATGGCAGAGCTCAAGAAAAAACTTCAGGAGTTGCTTGAGAAAGGTTTTATCCGATCGAGCACTTCACCCTGGGGTGCTCCGGTTGTTTTTGTTAAAAAGAAAGATGGGTCAATGTGGTTATGCATTGACTACAGACAGTTAAAATAAAGTCACCATAAAGAACAAGTATCCTCTTCCAAGGATAGACAGCCTATTTGATCAGTTGTGTGGTGCAACTATCTTTTCTAACATAGATCTGAGGTCGGGATACCATCAGTTGCGTATCAAGGAGGGTGACATATCTAAGTCTACCTTTAGGACAAGATATGGTCACTATGAGTTCACAGTTATGTTGTTTGGACTAACTAATGAACCGACTGCATTCATGGAACTCATGAATAGAATCTTCAGACCTTTTCTTGATCAATGTGTAGTCATCTTCTTAGATGACATCTTGATTTACAATAGAGATGCTCAACAGCATGAGCAGCACCTCCGTCAGGCTTTGACTTTGCTAAGAGAGCATAAACTATATGCTAAGTTTAGCAAATGTGAGTTCTGGCTACCAGAAGTTTCTTTTCTTGGACACATAATATCTGCTTCAGGTATTCGTGTTGATCCTAAGAAGGTAGAATATGTCCTGCAATGGGAACAGCCAAAGACACCGATAGAGATTCATAGTTTTCTTAGACTAGCAGGCTATTACAGGAGGTTCATTAAGAACTTCAGCTCTATAGATTTACCCCTGACCAAGTTGACCAGAAAAGATATTCCTTTTGTCTGGAATGACAAGTGTCAACATTCTTTCCAACTGCTGAAAGAAAGGTTAACAAGTGCACCTGTGTTGGTGTTACCTGAGCAGGGAAAAGGGTACATAGTTTTCTGTGATGCATCCAATAATGGCTTAGGATGTGTGTTAATGTAGGATAAGTAAGTAATTGCTTTTGATTCTCGACAGCTTAAGAAAAACGATGAGAATTATGCAACACACAATCTAGAGCTAGCTGCTGTGGTCCATGCCTTGAAGATCTGGAGACATTATCTCTATGGAGAAACATTCCAGATTTTCACAGACCATAATAACCTAAAGTATATCTTTTCACAGCATGAGCTAAACATGAGACAGCACCGCTGGATGAAATTAATCAAAGACTACAACTGTACAATTAATTAGCATCCAGGGAAGGATAATGTGGTTGTTGATGCACTAAGTAGGAAATCATCAACACCAGCCTTAGATAAAGCACAGTTAAATTCCTTAGTGTGCTCTAAGAGAGATATGTTTATCTTCTTGAGGCAAAACAATGTACAGCTTAAAGTATCATTGTTAGCCGGGCTTTTAGTTGAGATGCAAGTAAAACCTACTTTGAGACAACAGATTAAAGAAGCACAGCAATCTGATATTATGATTCAACAGATCAGGTCAGAGTATGGTAGTGAGAAACGAGATGGCTTCTATGATTCAGATGATCAGGTAGTCTGTTACCATGGTAGTATGGTAGTACCTGATGTTGATAGTTTAAGAAAGTTAGTTCTGGAAGAAGCTCATTCTTCTATATATGATATGCATCCAGGGAGCACCAAGATGCATCATAACTTAAAAGATATGTATTGGTGGCCTGGTTTGAAGAAAGATGTTGCTGAGTTTGTTATGCGACGTCTAGTGTGTCAGCAGGTTAAAGTTGAACATCAGAAGCCCACAGGAACAATGCAACCTCTACCTATACCACAGTGAAAATGGGATCATGTAACCATGGAATTTGTGGTTGGTTTGCCAAGAACAGCCAAAAGTCATGATTCCATTTGGGTGATAGTTGGTAGGCTGACAAAGACAACACATTTCTTACCTGTCAAAAAAACCTACACAACTGAGAAGCTTGCACAGATATACATAGATGAGATAGTGTGTTTGCACGGAGTTCCAGCTGCTATCATTTCTGATAGAGGTCCCCAGTTTACGAGTCATTTTTGGGAACGACTGCATAAAGCTTTGGGTACGCAATTAAGGTTTAGTATAGCCTTTCACCCACAAATAGATGGATAGTCTAAGAGGACTATACAAACCTTGGAGGACTTGCTTAGGGCATGTGTCCTTCAGTTTGTAGGAAGTTGGGATCTACACCTGAGCTTGATAGAATTTGCTTATAATAATAGATATCAACACAGTATTGAGATGGCACCATATGAAGCTTTATATGGTAGACGTTGTAGATCTCCCTTATGTTGGTATGAAACTGGAGAATATCAACTTTTGGGTCCTGAGCTGGTTCAGCAAACAACTGAGAAGATTAAAGTCATACAACAACAGTTGAAAGATGCCCAGGATAGATAGAAATCATATGTTGATAAGCATCGTAGACCCTTAGAATTCCAAGTTGGGGATAGAGTATACCTCAAGGTCTCACCTTGGAAAGGTTTCCTGAGATTTGGAAAGAAGGGGAAGTTAGCTCCTAGATTTATGGGGCCTTATCCGATCATTGAAAGGATGAGAAAGGTAGTCTATAAGCTGGAGTTACCACCTGAGTTTCATAGATTGCACCCAGTGTTTCACATCTCAATGCTGAGGAAGTGTCATCCTGACACTGAGTTAGTTCTGCAACCTGTGGAGGTAGAACTAAATGATGATATACTTATGTTGAAGGACCTGTTGTGGTTCTTGACAGAAGAATTAAAAAGCTGAAAAAGAAAGACATTAGTCTTGTAAAAGTTCTCTAGCATCACCGTGGCATTTAAGAAGCTACGTGGGAGCTAGAGGAAGAGATGAGGAGGAAATATCCTACTCTTTTCTCTTAATGTTTTGATGATGATTTCGGGGACAAAATCCTTGTAAGGGTGGATAATTTGTAACATCCCTGACCTGGGTTATGCTTTAACCCTAGGTGTTTTGTTTAAGAAAGATAATTATATGCTTGATATTATCTTTTAAAAAGTAATTAAGGCTTAAGAGGAACTCTTATTCCAATTTTAGTCCATTTTGAATAATGTTGAAAGTAATGTTTTACTTACTTTGGACTAAAGTGCAATTTACCCAAGTTGAGGGGTTAATTTGCAAATGTTACATGATAATATGTTCCTCATGTGTTGAAACATCATGGGAATAAAAATGATGCAGAGGTGTGGCTTGTGAAAGCCTGAGTACCAAGAAAGAGCTGATAAAGCAATGTTTGTGCATTGAGACCTAGTTTTGGTGTAATGTGCAATTTACCCAAAACCTAGGGTTCAATATGCAATTTACCACTTCAATAAGGTTCTTAATATTATTGTCATCTTGTAGAGGCAAGAAAATGAGAGGGGCATCTCATTTGAGCTACTTTGGAGGAGAGAGAATCTTGATATTAAAATAATCAAGATTTAAGCCAAAATGGAACTTCACTTCAAATTAATGCAAAAATAAATGTATTAATTGAAGGACCTTCAACCAAAAACGAGATGGTTGGATTTTCTCAAGTGTGAACACCTTTGTTCCTTTACTAGGCCACGAAAAGATCTAACTTGAGTGGAGAACCACTCACATTAAGTTAATGGAAAGTAATATCCACTAAAAATGGGATATTAATATAATATGATTAAGGTGCTTAATTTGTTTTCCATTAATTCATGGATAATGGAAGGGAATTTGGAGATAAGGAATATAATTTTGCGTACACGGAATTTAGGAGGAATAGGTGGCACAATTTTTGGAATTAAAAGAGTTTTATAAGAAATTTTCTCTCTCATTGATTTTCTTATAAAAGCACCCTTTACCACTCAAACCAAGGACTTTTTCGGATCCACTTCTTTCCTTTGCTTGCAAAAACGATCAAGGGAGCTAGGGACAGAAGGAAGATGACCCTCAACCTGTTGGTAAGCTTCTTGACCTTCATTCATCTTGATTTCACGGTGGAAATCACAAATCAATGCATGATTTCATCATATCTCGATCCCATCTTCACTTCTAACCATCCCTTTTCACTCAAAAGCTTGAGGAACGATCCTTGTGGTGTGTAAAAGTTTCTTACACCTTTTTTGATGTGAAGCTCCCAGCTTTGAAGCTCAATTGAAGGTGGTTTTTATAACTTGAACCCCTTTACATTGTTATTCAACTATTAATCTTGCAATTTCGTTGATTCCTTCATCTTCTTGCTTAATTGTTTGTTGAAATTGGTAATTCCATGAAATAAGAAGTACTAAGATCTTCAGGGTCGAAGGTAGATTTTGATGACATCATCTTGGACACATTTCCCAAAGAAATTGTACTTCATTCAGTTTCAACAAGTTGCTCATTCGGTTTCAACAAAACCGTTTGAAAGCAAACAGTTTCATCAAACCGTTTGAAGCTAAACGGTTTAAAACCATTTGGGAAAGTTGACCAGGGTTGACCATTTGGATAAATTGAAGCTAATATTTATGGTTGATGACCCATAAAATTTGATGGATTAATTCCAAAGGGTTCATCATTTGAGGGTTAATCAATTGGAAAACCCTAATTGGATTAAGTGCTGAAATTCGATTTGGTTAATTTAGATTTTTGGGTGATTGAGCCCAAACGTTATCCAGACCATTTGGAGGTCACCCTAACGGTCTCAAGACTATTTGGGGTCACCCAAGACCGTTTGGAGGTTTAGATTTAAGTATGGATGAGTAATTGAAGGTCCAAAGATACCAAATTGAAATGCATTTAAGTGCTGATTTGATGATCAATCTAATGATCTAAACCCTAATGGAATTTCACAAAATCCAAGGATAGGACGAGGCAAACGGTCTCAAGACCGTTTAGAGGTCATCCAAATGACCTCAAGACCGTTTGGGGTCTGACCATATCAAAAATTTGATGATGATTCATTAGTTGCAATGGAATCAATTCCACAATGTTGATCATTGATGGCTATTCGATTCCAAGCCCCAATTGAAGGTTCCTTGAGTTGAAATCCTAGTTCAATTGGGTTCAAAACCCTAATTGATGGCCTAATTGAAGGTTGATTCAATAGTTAAAGTGATTAATAAATCAAGGAGTTCATTGATAATCGGTCCATCCATTGAAATCATGAATCATGTAAGTGTTGAAAGGACTTTTTGGTCCATTCGGTTTTGAAATGGTTTGGACCAAATGGTCTTAAGACCGTTTGAGCCCAAACGGTCTCAATACCATTTGGGACCAAATGATCCCAAACCGTTTGGAGACCCAAGCTCATGCGGTTTCAATACTTTCTAGCTCATTCGATTTCAAGGCAATGTTTGCTTAAACGATTTCAAGGGCAATGTGCCCAAACAGTTTCCAACCGTTTGAACCTTGAGAACCCAAGACCATTTAGGGTCTAAGAAGGCAAGACCGTTTGAGGTTCAAAATGGTTAATCCATTTGGATATATAATTTAATTGAAGATTCAATTGGTCAATGCATTTGAATACTCATGTGATTGAAGACTCAATTGATCAAATATTCTGGACATCCTAAAAGAGGATGAGAGAGAGATATATACATGTAAGATAATCATGTAGCAATTAAACCCAACACATTCAAAAATAAATGTGATGAACAATTAGGGTATGATCCTTGGTGAAGAGATCATGAAACCCTAATTGAGTTAATTGATGAACTCAAACCCTAAATTAGGGCAATTCTGAATGAAACCCTAATCTAGGAAGATAATGTGATATGAAATTAGGGTAATGACATGGGTAACCCTAATTCATGGTATTGTAATGTAAAACCCTAATGGGGATGAATTGTAAACCCTAATTGTGGGTTAGTGAATATAAATCATAATCTATGGTGATGTGATGTGATTAATAAACCCTAATTTCTAAATAGGGTGAAGTTGTATGAAACCCTAATCTTGGACAATAAAATGATGAATCATTGGTCCTGATTGAACAAAGAGGGTGTGTAACCCTGATTGCTATAAAATGGGAAATCCTAACCCTGGTATGGGAATAGTGATATTACCCTTGTATAACATGGATTTGAAATATGATTGATATATCTGTTATCATGTGTGCTAACCATGCAGACATCCTGAGATGATGAACGTAGCCAGGTATGAGATATGATGCTTTATTTATTGAAATTATTTATTGGGCCTTGTGTGCCATAATATGCCATGTTGCCTAGTAAGAGGTGACAAGAGATTTAATGGGCCTCAGGTGCCAGATGAGATGCTTGTATAGCAAGTGTCATGTTTACCTTGGTCAGATCACCTGAAGGTGACGATTACCTAAAACAGTGGTAACAGTGCTCAGTGATGAGTTGAGGGTTTGAATGCCCAGAACCATATGTTTATGTGAGGGATTGAGATCCCAATATCTTTTAAAGACTAAGAAGTAACAGATGAAAACAATACATGTTTCTTTATAGCATTTGTTATAATAAGTTATGTTTGAAAACTTGACTGATGCTAAAAGAATATGATAATATACTTAATTAATAAAGTGAAAGCTATTCATGTAGTGCTCTGACCATAGATCCATCATCGTCAGAAGCGGGTGATGGTGAAACATGTTTTCTTATGAGATCTCCTGGGGTTCGCATATTTTGAATATGTGGGGGTCGATGGGAGAAAATATCCTTACATCCTTATGAGGGAATTGATGGAAGGTAAACATTAAACCTCTCAATCCTTCATGCTTCCAGGATGGATGTATCACTAATCTCCCAATGATGTTAATGTCGGATCGATGGAGGTAAACATGAAATCTATCGATCGCGAAGAGAGTAAAGTCGACACTGTAACTCTATAGCTAGATGCCACTATACCTTGGCAAGCTATGTAAGTAGAGACACAAGATGTCCTGCATGTAATCTCGCACTGACCGAGATGTGGGAAGTCATGGAAGTCGGCTCTTCCATTTGACTTTGTAAGGTACCGATTTTGACTTCGTAGTGATCGGTTGGAGTATGAGCGGTATACCTCATCTCCTCAGAGCTTAAGAATGTTTGTAAAATATAATCACCCGTGTAGCGTATTTGGATAAGATTGAAATATGAGAACCACTGGTTGATGTTATCCTGCTTAGCATGTCCTTGAATACATAAATGTTATTTATGTTCTTTAATTCTATATTGAATAAGAGACATGTTGCCTTGTCAAGTTATAACTTATATACTTGAATATGAATGTTGCTCTAACCTGCATAGATAGTGATTATCTGCTATTGAAATATATTATCCCACTGCTCAGTTTATTTCTATTAAACTGTAATAATAATGTTTTCGGTGGAGAGTTATATCTCTCGCTGGGGCAATTGTATAATTGTCTCACCCCCGTAGGATTCAACATTTTTAGGTAGACGCAGACAAAGAGGTAGAACCTCTATAGCAGAGGAAGAGCAGCAACAACAACAACAAGGACAACAGTAACATCCCAGGTGGGGATACTAGTTGTCAGGCTTTGTACATATAGTCCTATGTGTCGTCTCTGTACTCTCAGGTCCTAGGAGTCAGTAGATAGTGTTTTTATAATCAGCCTGAGATTTTGGTTTGATGATACATGGAATGTCCAATGTAGACCAGTATGTAAATTTACTACTATGATTCTTGTTTAAAGAATCTTTGGTAATGGATCTTTTTATAAAAGGTTTTAATTTTTAGTGATTTTCAGTAATTCCACTGCTAATGAAATGCTTCCTCTTTAGTTAATCTGGTTTTATGATTTGGATGCCACAGTAAGTCTATAATGTGTGTTTGATTTCATTAAATTTCTACAACATTTCCCCCTTTGTTCTCTGATTACATATATAGGTGGGTATTTTCCCATCTACATCGGTGTACTTAGAGAAATGTGGGAAAATGCTACCGAAATTTGTTGAAATCGAACACGCATTATACATTTACTAGTGAGATGAAGTGTTCAAGAATGTGATAGGTGGTACACATTCATGAATTTGAATGCTACTAGATGATTAAGGCTCAATTCAAATATATTTTTTCTTCTAAAATTAACTTACTAGCTAGAACCTGATGAAATACTCATCTCCCATCTGATCACAAAAATGGATCAATCATGGATGTCCAAACCAAATCACTACACTCAGAAGTTTATTAATGGTCTCGATGAGTTTGTAAGATTTACAGAAGAATATAGAAAAAAACCTAGAGAAAGGTTCTATTGCCCTTGTAAGAATTGTAGTAACAACTTGAAAGTTGACACTGTTGACATGATCAAAGATCATATCATGTGCAATGGGATTGTACATGGCTATATAGAATGGTACTAGCATAGAGAGATTCCTAGATGAGATCATCGGAAGTTATTAGTGGTTGTTGCATTGAAGAAGAAATGGTTGACGATGTTGATGAGAATGAACCAATTCCAACAGACATGGTAGATGTGATGCTAGATAGTTGTGAGGTAAATGTTATAGGCCCACCTCCCATATTTAAAAACATTGAGCATGATATCGAGAAACCATTATAATTAGGTTGTACTAAGTTTACAAGTTGAGTGTTGTGTTGAGATTGTATACTCTATCGGCTAACAATAGATAAAGCGATAAAAGCTTCACTTCTATGTTGTCTTTGTTGAAAGAATTTCTTTATGAATGCAACAAGCTTCCAATTTCAACATATGAAATGAAAAAGATGTTGTCCCATTGGGAATGGAGGCTAAGAATATACATGCATGCCCGAATGAATGTGTGTTGTTTCAAAAGGACTATATAAATCATAATGAATGTCTAAAATATGGGGCGTATAGGTACAAAAGGACGACATCAGGTAAGAACAAAATCGAGTCTCCTACCAAGGTGATGTAGTATCTACTTATAATACCACAGTTTCAATGCTTGTTTGCTAATACCGTAGATACAAAAATTTATCTAGGCATGTAGAGGTAAAGGAAAATAATGATGGTATGCTATGACATGTTTTTGATCACCCCCAATGAAAGACAATTGATCTATTGTATCTTAAATTTGGTGAAGAAGCCAGGAATTTAAGACTTAGACTTTATACTAATGGGATGAATCCATATGGAACATTAAGCTACCAACATAGCACTTGGCCTGTCATGGTTGTTGTATACAATTTTCCTCTATGGTTGTATATGAAGAATAAACATGTCATGTTGTCTTTGTTGATATTGGGTCCCAAACAACCTGTCAATGATATTGATGATTATCTTGAACCTCTGACTGATGACCTAAAGAAACTATGGGGAGAAGGTGTGATGACTTATGATGCTTTGCGTAGAGAGATGTTTAATTTATGTGCTATGTTGTTTTGCGCTATTAATGACTTTTCTATTTATGGGAACTTGTCTGGATACAACATCAAAGGAACCAAAGCATGTTCTATATGTGAGGAAAATACAGATTCTATTCGATGAAAATATGATGGTCATACTATATATCTTGGTCATTGAAGGTTTCCGTCGAAGTTGCATCCTTACTGAAAGTTGTACAAAACATTCAAAGGCTCAACTGAGGAACGAAGTTCCCCTAAACCTATGATAGGGGAGGATGTTTATGCAAGAGTAAAAACCATTGTCAATAATTTTGGTAAGAAACCTTGTACTACTAACACGGGTGAAAAATCTTCACTCTAAAAGAGGTCAATATTCTAGTATCTTCCTTATTGGAGTTCTTTGACAGTTTGACATTGTATGGATGACATGCATGTTGAGAAAAATGTTTTTGATGGCATTATTGGTACTTTCTTGAATGTAATCAATAATAGTAAAGATGGCATCAAATCCATAATGAACCTATGTGGAATGGGTATAAGGAAAGAATGGAAGAAGCTACCAAAGGTCACCACACATATCTACCTCCTACTTGTTACATGTTGTCTACAAAGGAGAAGAGAAATTTTTGCGAGTGATTGCGTAATGTTAAAGTACCACAGGGATACTAGGTCAATATCCATAGATTGGTATCGGTGAAGGATCTGAAGTTGATAGGTCTAAAATCTCATGATTGTCACACTCTAATACAACATATATTGCTTGTGGATTCCTAAGCATGTAAGGTTTGCAATCACTAGGATTTTCTTCTTCATCAACACTCTGTGCAACAAAGTAATTGATTCTGAGATTCTAGATAATTTGTAAAGAGAAGTGGTTGTTACCTTGTACCAATTTGAGTAGTATTTCCCCCCTTAATCTTTGATATCATGGTACATACGACAATATTTCCCCCCTTCATCTTTGATATCATGGTACATCCAATTGTCTATTTGACTAGGGAAGTGAACGTGTTGGGTCTAATTTTCTTACATTGGATGTTTCCTTTTGAGAGGTACATGAGTGTTTTAAAGGTGATGTTCAGAACTGTTGTTGCCCTGAAGGGAGTATCATTGAGGGCTATGTTGCTAGGGAGGTTATGGACTTTTGCAATGACTTCTTGAGTTGCAACAAACCTCCTACTAATATTGTGAATCTTGAAATTTATTCTGACAAAGGTATTTTGGGAGAACGGCATATAAATATCAATCGTGAGCTGTGGGAACAAACACACTTGTATGTTTTATACAACATCGATGATGTGCATATTTATATCATCGAACATACCAACGAGCTCAAGGAAAGTTATCCCCGAATTAGTTTAATGAAGATTGCTAGAGAGAACAATTGAACATTTATTAGGTGGTTTGAAGAGAAAGAATTCAATAAACTATCTCAAACACCAAATAATGTTACAGAAACTATCAAATGGCTCATGTATAAGCCAAAGACCCACGTTATCTTACGAAGGGTTTGACATAAATGGATTTTCATACTACACAAAATGTCAAGATGATAAGAGTGTCATCCAAAATAGTGGGGTCACTCTTCGGGCATCTGCATTGTATTTTTCTAGTGCCAAGGATAAGAGTCCACATGATGGAAAGATGTCTTATTATGGTTTCACTGAAAACATATAGGAAATTGACTACAAAGTGTTTAGTGTCCCATTATTTAGGTGTAAATGGGTTGACAATAAGAAAGGAGTTCTAGTTGATGAGCTCAGTTTCAAAATAGTAATTTTTTAGTGGACATGCGAGAAGCATGAACCCTTCATCATGACATCACAGGCAAAAGAGGTATTTTGTATCGACGATCCTGCAAAAGAAAATTGGTCTATCGTTCTTCATGGGAAAAGACAACTCATTTCAGATCCTATTGATGAAGAAGAGTACTATGACAAGTATCATGACTCTAGTCCATTCTGTGTTGGCTTACCAAGTGTAAATGTTGAATATAACACTAATGACTATACATATGAAGATCACACTTAAGGGATATTAGTTTAAAGTTTACTACATGTAATATTTCATATGTTATTTGTATTATATAACATGTTCATTTGTTCATATGTGATCTAACTTTTTAATAAGTGATATGACTCTTTCATATATGATATGACTCTTTATATGTGATCTAACTTTTGTCATATGTTTCCTTTTGATTTTATAGATGGCATATGACCAGGAGCATAGTGATCTCAAGCATCAGGATCCTGAGCATGAGGATCATGCTTAGCATCATGACTAGGGTGATGATGGTGCTGACAAATCAAATCATAAGAGAGGGATAACTTCGATGGAAATTGCGACAAATAGAAAAAGGAGGAATGGTGTCGTTGAATTCAATAAAGCGGGCACAATGATTACTAAAGAGTTTGTCAAATCGTATGTGGTCCTTGGTCAAAGAAAACGGCCTCTCCTTATTGTGGATTGGAGACAAGTGAGTATGACCAACAAAGACCTCATCAGGAAGGAGTTAGAGGTGAGATAAATGCATTTACATTTTTATAATATTTTTCTATTCTTTCTTTTAACATTTCTAAAGAGTACTGAATGTTGAACCTTTTTAGGGTCGGTATGATCTTGATGAAAAGCTTCATTGTAATTCTGTTATGCCACTCATTGAGAGAAGACGTAGAGATTGGAGGACAATCCTCATAAGAGACTACATCTTTGGAGACAAGAAGGATCAAGACTCCATTCTTAAATGGGAATATATTGATAAAGATGACTGGAAGGAATTTGTTGAGTGAAGTAAAATAGATGCATTCAAGATATTGAATTGATTACATTTTTATGATTTCTTATGGTTACTTAACAATATTTCTTAATGAATTAATTACATTTTTATGATTTCTTATGGTCACTTAACAATATTCCTTATTGAATTAGTTAGGCCATTCACGATGTTCAAAAAGATTGGTGTGACAAGAATGTGCACAATCACCAGTTGGGTTCATGTGGTTATATTAAATGTCACCAGATGAGAGAGCAAGAGTAAGAGCCTTCTACTTCTACTCCTTCCACTACTGAGTCTTCTAATGCTTTTGGACGGTTACCTTGCTATATTGAGTGGATAGATGTGAGGAAAAATAAAATCAGAGAAATCCCCAACCAAGCAATATAGGAAGTGGCATAAAAATGGTAAATTTCTTGGTCTCACAATATATGTCCATGTTTTTTATCACTAGATTGTTAAATGATTAGTTGGTTTTGATTATGAATAGTTTAAGTTGTGTGAACAAACAAAGGAGGGAAGGTTCACCCCTCAGGACACACATGATGAATTGACGATAGCTCTAGGGACGAAAGAGCATCTTGAACGTGTTAGGGCCTCTGGAGCTGGGTATGGGTTAAAATCATTTTTGGCACATTCTAGCAAAAACACAAATCTACTAATAAAGGGGAAATGGACATGGAGGAGGTGTAAAGATTAATAGATGCAACCTTGAAGGAGCTTAAGGCTTCTCAGGCAGGGCAAACTCCTCCCATAGTCACACAACATGTACAACATCACATACTGATGGACTATTTTTCTTTTTGATAGATAGTCCAATCAATATATTAAAAACATTGCTTACAGGCAGAATGTCTGCAAGCAAGGAGTAAAGTTAGAGTACAAAAAGACATGGGCATCTCACACTGATGTTATCCCCCTACCCTACACCAAATCTAGATGATAGAAACGAAAATGGAAAGAGATGAAAGTAAAAATGTTCATGGGATAGGCACCCCTAAACATAGGCCTCAACAAAAAAGAAAGATGTAGCTGAGTAGAGACGGTTCTTCCTATGTTATGATCAAGGACATCAGAATCTTGTGTTGTTTGTAATGATGTCCTCCAAGGAGTATCATCCTCCACCATGGTGATCTCCAAACATGTTGATTTGGTCTTCTTCAGCTGTTATCACCTGGGTTGATGTTGATGTTGATGTTGATGTTGATGTTGATGTTGATGTTGATGTCTGCCCTGCAATGCAAATGTATAAATAAGGATTGTTTAATGTCAATAAGCATATGTTGGGCAAGTTTGGAGATGTTGTTGAATTTTCTATTATTTCTTTCAAGCCATATATTCCAAAAAACATGTATGGCTAAATCTTCAGGGGGAATCTAGTATGTTGTGGTAATGGTTTGATACTAGTGACATATGTAGGTTGGAGGAGATTGCTAGTGATAGAATGTGGCAGGAAAATTTGTATAGTAATTGTAGCGTGGTGGAGTAGTCGGTGAAGAAATGTTGTGTGATTTCTTCTTCAGCCTAACAGAGGTAACATCTGATTGGCCCCAAAAATCCTCTACTAATCATATGCTAATATGTAGGGATTTTGTTATGTGAGAGAAGCCAGTAGAATATTTTGAGTTTATGTGGCCATTTAGCTTTCCACATATAATGCATATCTGATATAAGACCCTTGTAAGTTGAATGGAGATAGGATGTTTTGGGAGAGTATTTATGTCCCCAGATCCAAGAGATCCTGCTATTGATGTTGAATTCGAGTTCATGTATGATATCCCTTAGGGTGATGTCTCCAATGTGATTTTACATATGGATTTTGAGATAATTTTGCATGTTGCTGGTAAGGAGTTGGAGAGATTTTGCATTATTGAGATGTTTAAGAGATTGTGGGATAGGGAGGTGCATGTTCAGATTTTGAATAGTGTTATGATGATACTATGGGTCAACCCAAAAATTGATATTAAGGTGTGTGTGTGAGGGGGGTGATGAGATGTTTTATGATTTCCAAGTTTTTGTTGATGTACTTCCAAAGTGGGGAGGACATTTTTTTGCTAGTGTGGTGCCATGGTGGTTTTTTTTTATAATATTTTTGGAGAATGAAAATTTTCCATATTTTTTAATTCAGTTGTGAGAATGTTAATGATCTTAGTGATGAGGCAAATGGCATGTGTATTAATGTTGATGATGCCCCACCCCCTAAATTTGATCGGTGTTGTGATGGTGTTCTAGTTGACAACGTGGACCTTTCTACTGGTGTTTTCTTCTTTATAGTTGTTCTAGAGGAAGTTTCTCCTAATGGTATCTATGGTCTTTTCGATCTTGCTTGGTAGGGGATACAGCTGAGGTAGTGTGTAGTGATGAGCATGATGACACTGTTCAGGAGAGTGAGGTGACTCGTCAGGTTGAGGAAGTGATTGGTCCATGACTAGATTTTATGCTTAATTTTCTCGATGACAGGACATCAAGTAGAGTGAGTGATGGGGTAGGGTGTGATCGGTAGGCCAAGGTAGTTGATAGGGAAGTTTTCAATCTTGCATTTGAGAAGATATTTATATCTATGAATTAGGTCCTGCAGAGTGTTGATCCCAAAGATGGAGGATTTCAAAAGGTTGAATTTAAGACCCGACATTTACGAATAGTATTGATGATGGTAAATCTTCCAGTTTGACAAGGATCATGGTGTCATCTGCGAATTGAATGATATTCTCTTAGAATTCTGGGGGGGTGATATAAGACCATGTGTTGTACCTAGCTTGATCATATTTGTAAGAATGGATGTAATAATGATGGAAATGTATGGGGAGAGTGGGTCGCCTTGTCTAAGCCTATTTGTGTTGTGGAAGTAGATGAAGGAAGATCCATTGAAGATGGTGGAGAAGAAGTCTATAGAGATGCAGGCATGAATCCAGTTATTCTAGGTATTTGAAAATCCATACCCTGACAAAGCTCTAATGAGACAATCCCAGTTTGTGTAATCTAAAGATTTTTTGAAGTCTAATTTGATGGATAATATCAGAGTTTTGTTCTTATGGCAAAGGTGGAGACTTTCATTAACCATGATGAAGGCATCGTGAATATTTCGATTTTTGAGGAAAGGGTTTTGATTATGTGAGATGAAGTTTTCTAACTGGGGTTTCATGCAGTTGGAAAGGATCTTGGCAACAATTTTATATGGGGTATTGATGAGACTAATGGGTCTGAACTATGTAATCTGATCAAGATGAGTAACCTTCTTAATGAGAGCTATGTTAATGGTTAATGTTTAAATGAAACTGTGAATGTTGGTATTTGGGTGTATGGCTCTCAAAAGATGCACAAAGTCCCCCTTGATATGGTTCCAGTTAGCCAGATAGAATTCTATGTTTAATCCATCAGGGCCAGGGGATTTTTTTTCTTCCAAATGAGTGAATAGCCTCGTCTAGTTCCTTTGGGGTAAAGTGACTGATAATGTGCTGAGGATTTGGAATTGTGGTGCCACAAATACAATTCCAATTTATGGAATCAAGGTAGATGGGCTTATTTCTAGTGTTAAAGATATGTTTGAAGTGTTGGACAATGTGACTAGTAATCATATGCTTGTTGTATGTTATGCTTCCATTTATGCAAAGTCTAGAAATGATGTTTTTGTGAGCATTTTTGTTGCAAGTTTTATGGAAGAACTTGGTATTTTTGTCACCCTCCTGAGCCCATTTAATTTTTGCACATTATTTCTAGATGGTGTCCATGCAGTTCTTAACATACTCTAATTCAACTTTGATGGTGAGGGCAAGGGCAGGGTATGTAGTGGGATCATTGTCAACAAATGAATGTTGTTGTTCCAGATCTGCTAGTTTGTGTGAAAGGTTTCCAATTTTTTCTTTTTGCCATCTTTTCAAGTTTCTTATAATATTTTGTGTTGTTATGGATGTGGTATCCAACTTCCTTAGTATGGTAGTTTTTTGTCACCCAAGTTCTCATGCAGAGTTCCTTACAGGTGGGATTAGAGAGCCAGAAGTTTTCAAAGAAAAAAGGTTTGTGTCCCCATCTCTCTTGTTTCATATCTATGTTGATGGGGAAATGGTCAGAGATAGGTCTGTGTGCAACTAAAACAAAAGAGTATGGGTAGTGGTCTTTCCATCATGGGGAATAGATGAAGTGATCTAGTCTAGCCCAGCTTCAGTTTCGATTCCAAGTATATCGGGTGTTAGCTGATGGAATATCAATCAACTTGTTTTGTGTGATGATTTGAAGGAAGGAACAGTTTGTAGGATACATGGTTCCTACTGATGAGGTGGGTTTGAGCGTGTCTGATTGTTGAGTAGTTAGGTTGAGATCCCCACCAATGAGCCAGGGGTTGTCATGAAATATATCCTTAATGTGCAAGATCTTAGCCATGTATTTAGATTTGTTAGAGATAGGTTCTCCATAAATGCCAATGAAGATCCAACTAAAGTTGTCCATGGTGTTGGTAATATGAAGAGAGATAGAGTATTTTCATATTTATGAGTGTGTGATGTCGAAGAGGTTGTTGTTAAGACCTATGAGCAAACCTCCTTTGAAGCCTTGTGATGGGATTTGATGCCATCTATTTATATGTTTGCCTCCAATGGTTTTGAGAGAAAAATGTGTCTGAGGAGATTTTGTTTCCAGGATAGTGATGATGTTGATGTTATATTTGTAAATGTGTCTTCTAATTTCTTTTATTTTGTTAAGACTAGAATCTCCACATACATTCCATGGAGTGATTTTCATGTTGATAAAAGCAATGGATGCAGTCTAAAAGTGTCTAAGACAATTAGCAGATGTGCATTTTATTGAGGCAAGTATATGAATTGTGGATGTATATGTGGTTTTTCCAGTTCATAAAATTTTCTATGTTATCTAGGGCCTTATGTGCCTGAGTATCATTTTCAAAAGTGATGCCTATTTTATATGCAAAGTTTGTGAAGGATTGTATGTCTGGCCATGAAGCTATTTCTTCTATGTTATCTATATAGTTGTCATTTAATTCAAAAGATGTAGAATCAACAGTAATAGGCTTGGAGCTATACTTATGATAGAGTGTGAGGTCTGAAGATGTACATGTCTCTTCAGATGCAAAGTAGTTCCTTTGAGTCTGTCCTTCTGGTGTAGTGGACATGGTGTTGATGAATTGGATAGTTCTCAAAGCCTTTCCCTTGTTTTTTGGCTTCAGACTTTGTGAAGATCGTATTTCATCAATGATGGCTATATTCAACTTCTGGATAGTTTCATACTCGATGCTCGTGGTAGAGTCAGTGGCATTGTTGTGGAAGGGGAATGGTTTGAAGGATTTATGTAGTGTGTTGTTTGTGTTGTCAGCTGATGGTGATGGGGTTCTAGGTCTCTTATTATTGATCGATTGGTTAGTGTCTTCAGCAAAAAATAAGGTGGTGCTCTTTCTTTCCCAAACCATGTTTCTATCAGATGGTTTTCTGGTGTTAGGAAATGGTTTCTTGGTGTTTGTAGGGCAATACCAAGAGGGGGTGGCACCGATGTCAGTGAAGGTGGTTTTGATCGTGGATGGGTTCTCAGTAGTGAGCTTAATTTTGTATATTTTTTCTCCCAGTCAGATATACAAGGATGCTGGTAGGGTAATAGCTTGTTTGACGGAAAAGACGCAGGAGGCTTTTACGTATTGTGTGGGGTGAAGTGTATCATGACTGATAAACTGGAGTGTATCTCTGATGGAGTGGGGGATCACTCGGAAAACCTCTATCTCCCAGAGATGTGGAGGAAGGTCAATGATAGCTACCCAACCTCAACCTCCTGAACCAGCTAGTGAGGATCCATGGTCAAGTTTCCAATGAGAGACGTTGTCTTGGACGAAACTGGTGCCGCAAGGAACGATCATAAATTGACTAAAGAGATGATCTAGCTTGGTTCCTTCAGGGACAGAGTAGAGGAGCTGAGCAGGAGAGATGATTTTGGGCTTAAGGATCGTGTGATCAGGGAGCAAGAGTGAAATGGCATGGGTAATGTCGAAGATGTTAACAATATTGTTGTTGATGTTATTGGTGATGGTAACACGGACACTTCTGCTAGTAAAAACTTTCAAGAGTCTCATGAAGTTGGTCGGAAGATCAAAGGAAATTTCCTTCTCCAGGTGTATAGTTGGTGCCATCATGAAAGGAGAGGGTGATGTAACACAAGGTAGATCTGAGGATGAGGGTTTAGAGGGAGCACACCAGTGGTATAGAACATCATTTACATGAAACAAAATATCAAAAATACATTATTGTAATTTGCATCAGTATATTAATCGTATTGGGTCATACCTTTAAAAGAAACACAAGTTAGTAATCATGGACTTGTGGCCTTCATTGCAAGCTTTATGACAACCAGCTTGAGTTTCGAAGTGTGCCAAACCATAAACTGAATTCCAAGATCCTTTCTCTGCAAATCAAATAGCAACTGAGCAAATCACATAAGGCGTGTACTACTATAGTAACTGAGTCAAACTATTTCTTATCAGATGTATTCATCCAAAAAAACTAATTTACAACTTGCATTTATTCTCAAACAAGGTAGCCAGCCAGTTGACCGTCATTTAGACTTTAATCAGGATTTTTATATATATAGCAACATTTCAAGATCCTACGTTCTAAATATAAATGTACATCGGTGCACGTGATATCTACCTCTTAGTGTTGGCGGTGAGGGTGTTATTCAATGCTTTGGGTAGTTCAAAATGCACGATACAACACTGACCTGTTGGTGGGCACATCCAGACATAAGTCGGCATAGGTTTAAGGAGGAAGAACATACCTAGCAGATGGCTAATTTAATCTAGACAATCAATTAAATTCAACTGAACACATTAGCATGTCTCTAGTGCATGTAATAGACCAGAGAAAAAATGTTAGTTACAAATTACGATTCAGATTGCTATATAGTAAAGGCCAACCCGTATCATCACATGTACAAAGAAAAGAATGAAAATTTGTTAGCTTGGTTTTCTCTCCGGCTTTTAAGTATCGTATGTTGGCTTTAGTTAGTGACCTTCATTTTACATAGAAGATGGGATAATGCAGAAAATGTTCAGCTTAATTACGAACCTGGATACAACCTTGGACATTGTGTTATTTTAATTCCTTTCTTCTATACAACCTTGTTGTTTCTAGTGTATATAGAACTGGAACATGAAAACATTATTAGAATTTGTTGAAGTTTGACTAAATGAATGACGATGATAGTATACCTAATACCTTCATTTCTTTTGAAAATGTCACCACTGCCCCAAGAATGAATTCGCATCGTCTTTCACTCGCCATGTTCCTCGCTCTCATTCTTTTCTGAAAATGGAACCCAACTTAAGTATATATCAATAGAGAAGATTTGAGACAGCATGATGGGCTGATGCAGAAAATGCTCACCCTACGAACCTAGATACAACCTTAGACACTGCCTTATTTTAATTCCTTTCTTTTCTACAACCTTGTTGTCTGTATTGTATTTAGAATTGTAACACAAAAACATTATCAGAATTTGCTGAAGTTTGACTAAATGAATGACGAAGATAGTATCCAGAATACCTACACTTCTTTTGACAACATCATCACTGCTCTAAGAATGAATATGCATCGTATTTCACTCCTCGTGTTCCTTGTTCTCATTCTTTTCCAAAAACGGTGCCCGACTTAAGTATATATCAATAGAGAAGATCTGAGACACCATTGATTCAAAAATAAAAATCATATTTCTTGTTCTCATTCCTATTGGGAGGCTGAGGTGAATCAATATGCACGTTATATTACAAGTTGGAGCATATAGCTCGTTGAACTTGTACCTACTTCTACTTATATGAGGGAACCATGAAAAGATCCGAAAGGGCGGATGACTTTAAGAGATTAAGAACGTGCCAATCTCGGTGGAAACCCACTTAAGGATTTCCCAGCTACTAATTTAAGTTAGAATCAATAGATATGAGTTTCAATATAATAAATCATGTTTGACAAATGGCAGCCAATCTAAATTAAAATTCTGAGACCACATACCATCACTTTATTCACTAAAATACAAATGAAGTAAAACAACAATCCATATAGAACCGTCAATAATGTTGTAATATAGGATTACCATTGTGTGCTAGTACAGGACAAAGCAGCTTTGTGGCTCCAGTTTAGATATAATATAGGTGCGTTTTGGTACTCTGTGGGAACGCATGCGATTACCTAGCTATATATATCCTCAGTTGCTCTGGTTTATGTTGTTGCTTTTGCTGTAATATAGGATTACAATTGTGCGCTAGTACGGGACAAAGCAGCTTTGTGGCTCCAGTTTAGATATAATATAGGTGCGTTTTGGTACTCTGTGGGAACGCATGCGATTACCTAGCTATATATATCCTCAGTTGCTCTGGTTTATGTTGCTGCTTTTGAAGTAGAAAGTCCTACAAAGCGGCAATCATAGACTTTCTCCATAATCCATCTCAGAATTAGAGTTGTCGATCTGGAAACAATGTTGGGCGAATGAGATGTTAACTGGAGATCATTCATTTAGTTGAAAATGATCTAGCCATCCACGTCAAACTCCAACTACACAAGTAAGAAACAAAGAGCCAAAAAGAAGAAGAAATTTTTAGAATCTTGTACCTGACATATCCATTGCCAGATGAAAAAAAAACTATTATAATGAGCTAATGTAAGTAGCTATATAAAAAAATTTAGAAGACAGAACCTGAGATACGGAATTTTGGAACTTGAGGGCCATAGGAGAATAGTCGGTCAAATAGACAATGTGTTTCACATTGGGGCTTCCTTAGCCTGCCAAGCTGCCACCAAACTCCCATAAACTGTCAGTACAACAAATAGTCAAGAAGCTACTTCTCTCGCACCATCAAAGAACCTTTCAAAGGGAACTGGCGGACAAGGACGAAGAAAGTGTTAAATAGGAGTGCATAAGCATTTGTTATTTCTCCTATTGTTACACGTTCCAAAATGTGTAGAGTTTGTTCCATAGAACGTGGACAATTTGTTTAACCGATGAAGGTTTTGTGGTTGTTCGGTTGGAAATTTCTTTGATAGGGAGGTGATTAGCTTAAACGTGGGTAGTTTTTTAGTCGACAAACATGTAATGGGGTCCGAGGTGGAGCTAGGACGTGAGTGGTGCTGAACAAAATCAAACTAATTCAAAATAGGAAAAAATGGGCAAAAAAATCGAGAGTTAACCACGGTAACAATATTTTAAAATTGACATGATCTGATTCGTTAGGGGTTTTTGTTAGTGGGGAAAATGGCAGAGTTGTAATAAGTCAAAAAGATTCACACTTTTTATAGCAGTATAGATTATCTTTGTCATTCATTTTCTCTCTCTTCCCCCAATCAACTCTTTTTCCCCACCACAATTTTATCCGAGCTAGTTGGTAACTGCCTCCACCACTCTCACCATCATTCATATAGTGTGAGGAATGTGTGCCTTCTTGAATTGTGCTCCATTCCAAAATAAAAATCCATGTGATCACTCTCTTTAGTTTTGTGCCACGCCCTTCTTCCATTCATGTTGCTTCCATGGGAGTAGTTGGAAGGAGACGCACATCGATCAACATATTAGAGACATGCTGCTCTAGGTTGTACCAACTCCCACTGATTATTTCTCCCTTTGTACCACAATAGTGGTACTTGTAGCTTCAATGTCACAACCGCAACAGATAGTCAATGGCGTATCTGTCATCTTTGAGGAGTGAACTTCATTTGGTAAACTCATATCTTCTCAATTTCAATTCTTGTACGTATGTTGTTTCACTTTTCCGTAGTATTCTATTATCATTTTATTCAACTATACTAGGTTGCAGCTGCCCCAAAATCAAGATCTATAAGTCAATTTCCACGAGAACACCTTTCTCATGGAGTAGTGGTATTGCCATGAATGAGGTAGTGTTAAGAGTTGAACACGAGAATATGACGATTTCGCAGCGGAAGAACAAGAAACGAGAAATAATCACACAACCAAAACACAGGATTTACGTGGTTCGGTCAAGATGACCTACGTCCACGGGAGGAGAGAGTTTTTCACTATTTCAAGAAGATTACAAAGGAGGGATACTCTCAAAGAAAGAGAACCTGAAAAGGTTACACTCAAAGAAGAGAGAGAACTCTCTTCAGTACAACATTGTACGTTGGCACTTCTCAGTACAAGAAAATCTCATGCCCCTAAGGTCCTATTTATAGGCTCCATGCCATAAGACTTCAACTAGGAATAAACAATCCTAATAGGAGTCTAGTACACAATAGGAGTCTAAGTTGCATGAAGATAGAGCCATCTACAACTCCAAATAGGAATACTAATCTAAATCCAAGTAGGAGCATGGGTTGGACTCAAACCAAGACAAGAACCAAAATAAGACTGCCACACCATGTAGGATTAGGATTAGGATTAGGATTAGGAGTCTTCAAGTCACATAACAATCTCCACCTTGACTTGAAGTCTCTGTCTCTCTGAAAAAGAATAATAGTAGATCTCTCTCCCCTCCAGCCCCTAAGGGCGTCACTGCGTGTTGTGTAGACTAACCAAGTCCAGACAATATCTGAACTTGGAAACTGGCAACGGCTTTGTCATCATGTCTGCAGGATTTTTTTTACTTATAATCTTCTTCACCACAATCTTCCCCTGCGCTATCACCTCTCTGATGAAGTGATACTTGACGTCGATGTGCTTTGTCCTTTCATGAAACATCTGATCCTTTGTAAGGTGAATTGCACTCTGACTGTCACAGTAGATGGTCGTCGTCTTGTCAAGAATATAAAACTCAGCACACAGTCCTCTCAGCCAAGTGGCTTCTTTGATGGCTTCTGTCAATGCCATGTACTCAGCTTCAGTAGTAGACAATGCAACAGTGGGTTGTAATGTAGCTTTCCAACTCAGAACACAACCACCAATAGTAAACAGATAACCCGTAAGAGAACGCATTTTGTCACGGTCATTTGCAAAGTCAGAATCAACATAACCAACAAGCGTCTCTGTGCTCTTGCCAAATCCAAGGCATGTAGAAGATGTACCCTTAAGGTACCTAAGAATGTGCTTGACTGCTTGCCAATGTAGCTTTCCTAGATTGGACATGTATCTGCTCACCATGCTAACTGCTTGTGTAATTTCTGGACGTGTGCAAATCATAGTATACATGATGCTACCAACTGTACTGGAATAGGGAACACGAGACATGTAGTTTTCATCCTCTTTAGATTGCGGCGATTCAGCAAATGAGAGCTTCTTGAACTGATCATCTAAAGGAAAAGATACTGGAGATGCATCAGACATAGAGAACCGCTGTAGAACTTTCTTCACATACTTCTCCTGACTGAGAAGTAACCTTCCAGCTTTGCGGTTTCTAATAATTTCCATCCCCAAAATTTTCTTTGCTGCTCCCAAGTCTTTCATCTCAAATTCTCTACTAAGTAACTACTTCAGATTGCGGATTTCAGAACTATCTCAAGCTGCAATCAACATGTCATCAACATAGAGCAAGAGGTAGATAAGAGAATCATCAGGAAGTTTCTTCAAGTAAACACAAACGTCGTAGCTGCTCCTGAAATATCCATGCTTGACCATGAAAGAATCAAATCTATGATACCACTGGCGTGGAGATTGCTTCAAACCGTAAAGAGACTTCTTCAGTAAGCACACATGATCCTTCTTTTCAGCAAAAATATAACCTTCAGGTTGCTGCATGTAGATCTGTTCCTCTAAGTCACCATGGAGGAATGCGGTCTTCACATCAAGTTGCTCAAGCTCTAAATCATATCTAGCAACTAATGCCAATAGAAATCTGATGGAAGTGTGTTTGAAAATAGGAGAAAACACATCATTATAATCTATACCTTCCACCTGACTGTAGCCTTTTGCAACTAGCCGCGCTTTGTACCTTTCAGTAGAATCTCCAGGGCCAGCTTCCTTCCTTTTGAATACCCATTTGCATCCAACAATCTTCTTTCCAGCAGGAAGATCAACAAGTACCCATGTCTTGTTCTTTTGAAGAGACTCCATCTCTTCATTCATAGCAGTAATCCACATGGCTGAATTGGGATAAGCCAAGGCTTCTTTGTAGGTAGTCGGTTCCCCAGAATCATTTGTTTCTTCAGCTGTAGCAAGGGCATATGCAACAACATAATCTGAATGCCTTGTAGGTGGTCTGATCTGTCTTCTTGGTCTCCCAGTAGCAATGCTATATGTCTGTTCTTCATGAGTGTCATCTTCAACATCATCTGGATTTTCCTGTGTAACAACAGGAGGTGTCGGGCTGTGTGCACTAACTTCAAGCTCCACCTGTTTTGTGGAACTCTGAGAACATGTAGCTGGAGAATGGATGCCATCTTGTTTTGCAGAAAATATGGCAGACTCATCAAAAGTAACATTTCTTTCAATCAAGAATTTTGATGAGTTTGGCTCAGTGCACCAGAATCTGTATCCCTTCACACCATCAGCATAACCCAGAAAAATACACTTCTTCGCTCTAGGCTCGATCTTTCCTTCATTTGAATAGACATATGCAGGACAACCAAAAATACGCAGATTTGAATATTTTGCAGGATGACCAGACCATACTTCTTCAGGAGTTTTGAAACCAAGTGGAGTAGATGGTGAATGGTTGACAAGATAGGCTGCAGTAGAGATGGCTTCAGCCCAAAAATCTTTGCTAAGTCCTGCATTGATCAACATGCAACGTGCACGCTCTAGAAGAGTTCTGTTCATGCATTCTGCAACACAGTTCTGTTGGGGTGTATGTCTAACTGTGCGATTTCTTGCAATACCCTCAGACTGGCAGAACTCATTGAATTCAGAAGAACAAAACTCCATGCCATTATCTGTCCTCCGTGTCTTGATGCTCCTTCCTGTTTGTTTTTCAATAAGCATATTCCACTTATTAAACTGATCAAAAGCCTCAGATGTATGCTTTAGAAAATACACCCAGACTTTCCTTGAGAAATCATCTATGAAAGTAAGCATGTATCTAGCACCTCCCTTGGATGGTACTTGAGAAGGACCCCAGATGTATGAATGAATGTAATCAACAGTACCTTTTGTAGTATGATTTGCAGTAGAAAAACTGACCTTTTTCTGCTTTCCCATAACACAGTGCTCACAGAAATCTAACTTTTCAGTACTGATATCACCTAGAAGTCCTCTCATGCATAATAATTCCAGGCCTTTCTGGCTCATGTGTCCCAGTCGCATATGCCACAATTTAGTGGCATCCAGTTTTGGAGTGGGTGAGTAAGAAACAACAGCAGCTTTGTCAGTCACAGTTTCACCAATTAATTTATAAAGGTTTCCAGGAATATGTACTCCCTTTATCAGAACATCATCTCTTTTGGTAATAGACAGGATTCCATCAATATCCTTGTATGGAAAACTGTTGGCTTCAACTAAGCCAATAGAGATGATATTTTTCTTCAGACCTTGAACATGACGAACATTGGAGACAGTTCGGATAACACCATCGAACATCTTTATGCGGATTGACCCAATGCCAATTGTCTTACAGGTAGAATCGTTCGCCATGTTTACAGCACCTCCATCAAAGTGCTCATAAGAAGAAAACCAATCTCTTTGTGGGCACATGTGGTGTGAACAGCCTGAGTCCAGAATCCAAGAAGTTTGAAAATTGACGGATGAGGAAGATGAAGCCATAAGAACATATTCTGGATCTTCACGTGCTACATTAGCATCTGCAGGTTGTTCTTGTTTTTTGTTCTCCCTCTTCTTCTTGTTCTGTAACTTGTAGCATTCATCGACAATGTGTCCAGACTTTTTGCAGTATTTACAGACCTTCTTTGATTTAGACTTAGATCTGTGTGTTTCTTTCTTGTTGTTTCCCTTTTCTTTTGTACGAACCATCACCATAAGAGCCTCTGACTGGCTCCCGCTAGAAGAAGCAATTAGGTCTTTATCAACCATGGTCTTTGACAGTAATGAAGATATAACATCCTCCACCGTGATTGAAGACTTTCTGTACAGAATAGTTTCCCAAAATTGCTTGTATGAAGGGGGTAAAGAGCACAGAAGAATAAGGGCTTTATCTTCATCTTCGAGTTTAATATCTATATTTTCCAGATCCATAATAATAGATGTAAACTCGTCAATGTGATCACGGACAGATGTACCTTCCACCATGCGTAGTAAGTAGAGATGCTGCTTGTGATATAATTTTGTTTGGAGAGACTTCATCATGTAGAGATCTTCGAGTTTCTTCCAAATACCGGCAGCAGTAGTTTCTTTGGCAACTTCGGCTAAAACTTTATAGTCCAAAGATAACTGGATGGCGGTGAGAGCCTTCTGGTCCATCATTTTCTTTTCTTGCAGCGTCATAGTGGCTGGCATCTTCTCGATCCCTTCCAAAGCCTCAGAGACTCCCTGTTGAACGAGCAAACCACGCATCGTGATCTGCCATAGTCCGAAATTGATTTTGCGATCAAACTTCTCGATCTTGTACAGACTCGTCATCGTTCAAATCTTGAACACGCGGCTCTGATACCACTTTGTTAAGAGTTGAACGCGAGAATATGACGATTTCGCAGCGGAAGAACAAGAAATGAGAAACAATCACACAACAAAAACACAAGATTTACGTGGTTCGGTTGAGATGACCTACGTCCATGGGAGGAGAGAGTTTTTCACTATTTCAAGAAGATTACAAAGGAGAGATACTCTCAAAGAAAGAGAACCTAAAAAGGTTACACTCAAAGAAGAGAGAGAACTCTCTTCAGTACAACACTGTACGTTGGCACTTCTCAGTACAAGAAAATCTCATGCCCCTAAGGTCCTATTTATAGGCTCCATGCCATAAGGCTTCAACTAGGAATAAACAATCCTAATAGGAGTCTAGTACACAATAGGAGTCTAAGTTGCATGAAGATAGAGCCATCTACAACTCCAAATAGGAATACTAATCTAAATCCAAGTAGGAACATGGGTTGGACTCAAACCAAGACAAGACCCAAAATAGGACTGCCACACCATGTAGGATTAGGATTAGGATTAGGATTAGGAGTCCTCAAGTCACATAACAGATAGCGGTATTAACAGTGCTTAAGAAAACGGAGTATTTAGCAGTTTTGACAAGGTCTTCTATAAGTGAAAACGAGTATCATGATTAATGTTGCATACACCGAGAGAGATGCTACACGTCCTGTGAAAAGTAGACTCCCTAAACATTCCCTGTTGAAATCTCATTAAAGCACCCATTCACCATTGTTGCCAACAAATAGCCCAACGAGGCATGTCATCAAGAAAAAGACTAGTACTTGGTACTGTCTTAATTTATTTTGTGATTATTCTTCCCTTTTAGCAACGACAAGTTGAAATTGATGTTGTCTTTTGGCAAAAAAAACTAAATGGTACATTTGTCAATTTTTATTACCTAAATGGCACGTTCTTGAACTTATTGCCCAAAATGGCACATTTCGGGAGCAATGTGTCCCCTGCTGGGACGCATTGAGCAATGCGTCCCCGCGGGGGACGCATTGGTCCCACAGGAGGGCAATGCGTCCCGGTTCAGGATGCATTGGTCCCACAACAGAGCAATGCGTCCCGAACCGGGACGCATTACCCTCCTGTGGGACCAATGTGTCCCCCGCGGGGACGCATTGCATTTTTTAATCATATTTTTGCAGTCACTGATATTGTTTCATGGTTATTGATATGTATATTAACAATATTGATTATATTTGTACATTTACAATTCGTTCACTTGTATTTGGATGTCTATAATATACCCAATTATTATAAATTTGTCAATTTCAATAGCTCATAACATGCATATGGAATATATAAGTGTATTGCAACCAACATCACTTGGTTCCTAATTGATTATATAATAAGAACTTAATCCAAAAAAATGAGATAACAATTAAAAACAAGGTTAAAACATGAACCAACATGACGAGAAAATAATACACAACATAACAATATGATAGATCCAAAATGAACCAATGTGATATCATAATATGATAGATCCACATACAATAGATGTCCTCACAAAGGCATACATACAAAACTGTACAATATATAAAAAAACTAAGTACGTCGTCCTCGCCCACCTCCCTCTACATCAGGATCCTCTGTACCGATGTCATCTGGAGACAGATGAACTGGGGACAACTGTGTAGGAGGCTGCTGGCGAGCATCAGGGAAGAAATGAAAAGGTGGAGGTGGGGTGAGGGGTCTCTAAAAACCAGGATAGGATGCATCAGGTGGGGTGCATCCTGAGAAATCAAACGGAGTAGGTGAATATGTGACATAAGATGGTGGTCGGCTCTCGGGAATAATTGGTGGTGGGAATGGAGTGTATGAAACAGAAGAAGAACTTGCTCCATAGTATGATGGTGGTTGAGGTGGGGTGATGAATGAGGAATATGAAGCAACTCCTGAAAAATATGGCCCTGTCGGTCCCCATGACATGAACTGAGAAGTGGGAGTGGGAGTGGGCTCAGTTGTAGGAGTAGGAGTAGGAGTGGGCTCAGGGGTTGTGGTATGAGTGGGTATGGGATCCCACGGTCGAGCATAGTCGGGAAGACTATCAAAGTAACTCCCCTAGATGTTGTAGATGCTGTCTCTGATCTGTGCAGGAGCGTGCTCTAATGCCACTCGGATCGCCACCTGTGTTTGTACCTGTAAAACAAAGTATGTACACATAATAAAGACCAATTACATATATTACAAATAACAAAGATAAATAATAACAGTTTGTAAAAGAAATAATAATGATACTCACAAATTCCTACTGGCGATAACTTTGCGGGTAGTATGTGCTTGGAGGCATAGCTGGAGGGGGCACGATGTATTATGGATGATACCATGCATAGTGAACCTGAGGACTGAAGACTGTATCAGCTGGTGGAGCGGGAACTAAGCTCTCATGTCTGTTGTTCCACATCTGCACCTCCTGCCTATAATGAAGCATCCAATCCTCAGCTGCATGACCCCTCCCATCTATCCGGCTAAGCTACGGCAGCTCAAGAGTAGGTCGTACTTGAACAAAGCCGAACTGTCCAAGTACTCTATCGGGAAAGTGCCACTGCACTATTGTGTAGCACAACAGAGGCACTCGTGCCAACCAAATATCACTACCATCTCTACAAATGGCAGGCAATCTCTCGAGAACATCAGCAGTGTAAGGAGTCAACTCTATCTGTTATTCATATAGACAACGTGTATCATATAAAACGGAGTAAATTGCAAATAAATAAAATATATACCATACAACAGAGGTAAGTAAGTTATACATGTGAGGGCAAAATCTGGTCAAATGTTGAATCGTAAAACTGAATTGTTCCCCTGATAGTTTGACTCCTTTGGACAAAGGTAGGCCACCTATTAAATTGACAAACTAAATTTAGATAAATACTACATAATGTTTGGACAAATATAAAAATTAATTGTGTAGATCTTTAACTCTACGGACATGTGAAATGTCCATGTCCTTCGATGAGCCATCTATAAAAAAACCATTATAAATTCATTGTTTTAGTGAAATTTCAAACGTTACATGACTTGAGTAAATTAAAATTTCAAACATTACATGACTTGAGTAAATTGAAATTTCAAACATTACATGACTTGAGTAAATTGAAATTGCAAACATTACATGACCAGACATCATATGACATTAGGACAAGTGTGTCTATTATGGCCCTTTCTGCCACACTTATGACAGTGATATGTATACTGATTTGGATCAACATCCATAGTTGAATGCCTTCTCTTTTTCTTTGGTCTTCCAGCTTGCCTTCGTTTCCTAGGGGGTAATAAGGGATAAATACCTCTACTTTCATCAAATTGAGGCCAATACCTCTTGTCGGGAATACCACAAAATTTAGTTCTGTATACATTTAGATAAGCCTCATTTGTATAATATGCACTCACAAGTGCATCAAGATCCCAATTGACAGAGTCTGCAGCTACCCAAACATGAGAGCATGGATAATGTCATTATTGTGGAAAACCACAACTGCATTGACTGCCACCATTTGGACGCACTATTACTTGAAATCTATATCCATCCATGTCACCAACAAGCCATTCATCATTGTTCACAGGGATGTGTATTGTCAATTTTTTTGCATCCTATCAAACATTATAAAGCTTATCATGAACCCTAAAGGGCCATTTCAGTCCATCTTGTGCACGTTTATTTATGACATTATAAACCTTCGTGATCACTATCATTATCACCTTCATGATCAATATCATTATCTCCCTCCTCAGCCTCAACACCAATATTCTCAGTAGTAAGATTTTGAGAAAATTCAGGTGGTTGACTCCACTCAACAGTTAAATTGCTAAGACTGAATTGAGGTGGTTGACTCCATTCAGTAGTTAAATGACTTTGAGAGAATTGAGGTGGTTGACTCCATAAATTATTGTGAGGGAATTGAGATTGAAATTGATTCAATAGACTCATTAAACAAGGTTGTTGGTGGATAGATGTTTTTTCAAGAAACACATCAATATAGGCATCAGTTGAAAGTGATAACAAGGTTCTGTATGCATCATCATCATCAACTTGTATGAGCATATGATTTTCTCCAGGGAAAAGATAGGATATTTTGATAGAGAAGTGGTTGGGATTGATGTCAAGTGTTGTATAGATATATGATTTTAGTTCAGATAGGGTATTAATAAGTGAAATGTTTATGGGTCTAACAGATCGACTAGAATAAGACCCATCAGAGAGAAATTTCCCATCATATCGCATCTTCACAATTCGTGAATTTGAACTAGACGCCATGTTCCTATTTTTTAGAATATTATATTAACATCAGAAAGAAATTCATATTTTATAACATTATATTAACATGAATTAATATTTTAGAGCAGTGACATCATTTTTAAAATAACAATTAAGATTTTAGAACAATAATTTTGAATTTGGAATTAAATTTATTTTACTACTTTTTCGATAACATTAACAGTGAACAACAATTCAGAACAACAATTTTGCTATTTTTTTCAGTAAAATTAACTAACATTTCATAACAACAATTTTGCTAATTTTTTAGTAACACTAACATTTCAGAACAACAATTTTGTAATTTCGAACAATAATTTTTCAGGTATTAATTAGCCTTCAATTGTCATTGACCGGCCTAAATCGCGCGTCCAAAATTGGAGGCGGATTTGAGGTAGTCGAGCTTTTACATTTATAAACCCGAATCCTTCTAGGCCCCCGCAAGTTTGCTCACGGGGTCGAAGTAGTCATACGGGGTCGAACACAGGGACAGGGGGTAGTGTTGAGTATGAATCGACACGCTACACTCCGGCAGGTATAAAGAGATATGAATTCCCAAAAAGGGAACAACAAGATGTCACGAAATAAACAAGAAAACTATCTCCAAATGGAGCTACAAGAGAGATTTAAGGTTTTAGTCATTTAGCAGTTTTTAGAGGTTTTCATGCAACAGAAGCAGAAAGATAAAGACCAGAGCTCAGGCAAGGTTTGGAGGATAAGACTATAGTAAAACAAGCGGTAGCGGTAACACCCTGCACCCCTCCTCTCAGAGCGGGTACCTCTAACCTCTACATCAACACCCCTCTCGAGGTTGCTGGGCTTCAGTTAGAGTGGAATGTTACAGAAAACAGCTCCGTTCCAGGCACTTTCGTACTCCAGAATCGGACCAAACTCTAGAGCCGCAACACAACTCTCGAAGTTTTTGCGACGGGAAAACGGTTCGGTAGCTAATCGAAATGCGATCCAAATCATGCAAGCTAGGGTTCGGATATTAAACAGAGCAGTCATCCAACATTGTACACCAAGCATAGAGCAACAAGTAATTGAATCTTTCCATTTCCAAAAACATTTAAAGGTCTTAATTCATTGCATAAACAAAGAATTAAATAATAGAATTAAAAGATAGGTGTCGCCTCCTTGATGTAGATCGGTGACAGGGTGTTGTAGCTCTCCTGCCCGATATCGGTCAGAGGCCTAGCCCGATACAGAGGTGTCGGGCGACACACCCTCTCGGGCGGCACGCGCCGACTGGCGACTGCATCGGTCAAGGGCTCTGGCCGATACGCTCATGTCAGATGACACACCCTCTCGAGCGGCACGTTCGATAGACTAAGTGTATCGGGTTGATATCGTGTCGGGCTAAGAGCTAAGCATTATTGAAGTCGGTCACTTGTGTCGGGCAGTGATGTCGGCCGATATCGGCCCGTAGTGTCGCCCGGGACGGTCCTAAGTGAACTGTCCCCTCCCTCTCGGGATGAGGAGAAGCTCACCTAGTGTCGCCCGAGACGAACACTGGGGCACGATACGGGTGCTCTCGGAGTTTCCTCGCTCAAGCTCTCAACTGTCTAACTATCAGTTGCCCGAATGCGAACTGTTCCGGCTGTGCGAGCCGTGCGAGCTGTGCGAGCCGTGCGAGCCGTCTTTTCGACTCCCTGTAGCTGCTATTTATAGCTGGTAATCCTCGAGTTATAAGATAATCTTAATTCTTATCATGTTTTGTTAGTAATATTCTATTTTGTGCTTTGTCTTAACTTTATTACCTTAAATACTTGTTTGGGAAACTCATAATCATCACTTAATCATACTATAAAGATCTAAGTTGGAGTTAATATAGCATTAACCCATACATGTGTGCAAGAAGAGAGTTAATGACATTAGAGGAAATAATTAACAAATGCTTTTTCATTTGATATTATTATCATAATAATATTTTAGGATTGTATAGAATTCAATTATGAATCCAACAAAAAAATAATGAACTAAATCGGAGTTAAAATGAGAGAGTTATGCTCTTTTTAGTAAACATGTATTGAGAACCGCGACCGACGTTGCGTCGACACAGCGACCCGCGGTCTACACTGCGACCGCGATACTACGTCAATACCACGACTGTGATGCTCCGTCGAAACCGTGACCCACGGTCTACACCGTGATCGTGACGCTCCATCGACACCACGACCGCGACGATGTGTCGACACTGCGGTCGCGGCCGACGCCGCCCTAGACAGCAAATCATAAAATGATTTTATCTCGAGCAATACTTATTCATTTTCATCGAAACAAAGTGTGTTGGAAACACGATTTGATCCTCTATCATCCCCAATATCTTTCTCTATGAGGGGGTAACCTGGAGGGTGATTTTTGGGGAAGAATGTGAAAAATAGTAGAAATCAAAAGGGGTTGCTATAAATTCAACTTGGTAATTAATTTTAACAGTGGATTCCTTCTTCTCTTCACTTCCCCTTGATCAAAACCCTTGATCCAACAATTCAGAGGTTTTATTTAACCTCTAATCTCATCTTCTACCTACAGCAGGCCCCAATTAGGGTTGAAAGGAAGAAGAAATTGCGGATTTTTCTAGGATCTTGATATGGATTCGAGATCTTCAAAGATGGGCTACGTTTTTAGGGTGTTTTCACACCTTATGGTGAGTGGGTATTTTCTTTTAAATAGTAGATTGCATGAAAATCAGTTAAATCTTAATAATTTTCAATTGATTAGTATGCAAGTACAACACTGAATGATCGATTTGATCTAGCTTTTGTAAGATGATTTGATATGGATTATTCCTCTTTTGTGATGAATTTTAGATAATGAAATTACATTAGAAATGACTGTAATCCATTTAAATGATAAAATTTAATATATTTGTAGAGGTTACATGAATATACTAAAATCTAAGATTTTCAGCTATGACTGAAATTGTTGTATAATTGAATAAATAAGTTGACTAGTTGAATATCCTTTGTTATGAATGATTGTTTTATTTGTATGTGAATTACATATATGTCAGATAAGATCTTGCACTTCATTTGGCATGGAAACCCTAGTTCAGTTTATTACATGGTTTCATATATATATATTCAATTATACGTGAACTGCTGAGAGCAATTCTTATTGAATGATGTTATGATGAATTCAATCCTTATGCGAGTTATGTGATAAGGGAATGAGGTAGATAAAACCCTAATGATAGGGTGTTCAGTGAAACAAGTATTGTGATATCAATGTTTCTCAATTTGAGATGTGGTGATGCTTAACAGTTCATCTGTGGTAAATGTTATCAGATGGTTTATGAAATGAACAGTTTACAAAGATGAACAAAGATATGTTGATGTGATGATTGAATTTTGAATTTAAAGAGTGAATTAGACATGTAGATGCCCTGAACACTGTAGAATCCTCATAGGATGAGGCATGTGCTGTGAGGAGGAAACGGCTTCCCGACTGGAGGTAGTCCAAATCGAGGTAAGTTGGAGCGCACCAGTAGGGTGTGGGGGTCTTAACCAGTAGGGCAGACTCCTTACAGTTGTGTGGTACCCAACACCAACTGGGGTTGCTGGTGGTACCTGTGTTACATGTTGAGTGATCAGTGGTCAGTAGGTCCACTAATGCATAATAAGCCTGAGGGCTTTGACTCATCGACTGAGTACCCAGGTTGAGAGGTGGAGTCTGAGATATCCGGACGCTCCCATGAGCCGCCAAGAGGCAGACATGCTGAGGCCCACTGCAGACGGGGTCTTACTCAAGATATAGGCTAAGGAACCCGAGCATGCTTCTAAGCCTTGTACAATGAGATTGTAGCTTGTTGCGATTCTTTCACATGTTGTGGTACACCTCATGTGGGTTCAGGGCATAATAAGATGAATAAGAGGTTAAACGAGTGTGCACAATTATTCAATTATTCATTTTATGAATCTGAATTATTAGTTCTCTTTATGATCAATCAAGCATATTCATATATTGGTTCACTCTTGTAGATATCTAGAGTATCCTACAATATCTATAATTGTCAATGATTAGACTCTTTAAAGCTTACTGTTGTTATAACTGATATCAGTTTCTTGGCAATATATATGTATTTATATAAGTGCTTTCAACTATTTCTTTGAAGTACTCATTCACTGAGCGAGTAGGCTCACCCCTCTACTCACAATTTTTAGGGAAACCACGTGGACTTGAAGAAGGTCAAGCATCAGAGTAGATCTACCACATGAGTTAAGTATCATATTAGATAAGTTTAGTCGGTCCCTGTCACTCTAGGTCCTTGTATAGATGTGAGAGAGTTGTAAATGATGTTTTGTATTTTTGTTTCCTTAATAAGAGAAAATGTATCTGATTGTCATGTCGTACGTACATGGAAGTGTGAGAAACAAAATGAATGTATGGATGTATATTATTAATGTTGGGATCATATTAGAGTATAAAAGTTTAATTCTTGGTAAAGTTTGTTTATGTGATTGAATGCGAGAAAACAAAGAGTTTGAAACAAAACAAAGGCAAAAATAAAGGATGGGAGTGAACTTTGTATTAAGTATAATCCTCATAGTCATGCCCTAATCTCATGATTAATGGTAATCGTGGGATGTGGATGTGACAATCTTTTGGTGTCAGAGCTTAGGCTGAGTCGTCAGGGACCATTAGGATAGAAAGTTAGAGTTATAAGTGTGGTAGTTAAGAGTTGATGTGTCTTTAGCTCTGGGAGGTTGGCATGATTTTTTTGTGCGTCTAAACATAAGTGTATGTGTCGTGTAATATAGGCCAAATGAGGCCCGAGTTGAACTCAGGCAGACTTTCGTTCAGAGACTACTACTAACTACTGGCAATCAGCTAGACCGATTAATTTTGAGAGAGTTGGTTTTTAAAAGAAAACAAAAGAAAATTAAAATGAAAATGTTTTGTTTAAATCGAATGATGATGGAGTTCCTTAGAAACACTAATTTCACCACGGACCCCATTGTATTTTATTTTTACCGATTTTAGTATAAATTAACCTCTATCTTAGATAGGAAGCCTGTAGCGAGAATTGTCCGCTCCCACGGTACAATTCACTACCTAAATCTAAGCCAACTCCACATCTGTAGTAGTTTAAATCTTAGATTATGTGCTTTACGATTAATCTCTAGGTTTCTTCCCACTAACCACACGTCACCTTTACCAAAGGACGCATAGGATGGTGTTTATGTGTGGGTTTCAGGCATTTAATTCTCCTTTTAGATTAATTATTCGCCTATGATTTCTAATGAAGGTGATCAATCAACACAAGAGCAAGCATTCATACACATAGATACCCAAGATTATGAGGAAAATTACACTAAATCATACAAAATTGATACAATGGTTCACCGGGCTACTCCCAGGTCATAAGGAATTAAGGGGTTTAGCCCCGCATGATTTTCAGTTGAAAATTGTCAGGACCCACTCTTTTGATCAGCATAAATACCAATCATTAGAGATAATCCTAAAACCTAAACCCAGATTATGAAATAAAACAATGAATTCTCGACAAAGGTGAATAAACAATATACGAAAAACACAGATAAATTTTTCCTTTTTCTTTGTTCACAAACTCATAAATCAATGTCACATCAAGGACATCACATTCAGATATCACAAATCATATTCAACTCCATTAAATCCAGAATCAAATCTTGTTCTCATATGCGGTTCAGTTTACATCAGATACATGTACATTGATGAGAAAACAAAATCTACAACCCATCCCGGGAAAGAGAGAGTACAAGGACATTCTAATCTATCTAGATTATACTGTTTATATCTTCTTTGTCACGACCTCTCTGCTGGATAGCATTATACCTAAAAACATTTGAAACAACATCATGAGACTCATATAGAGCCCCAGTGAGTGGATACCTCCCACTCAAGCTAGGTATATGCATCAGCATCAGATTAAGTATAAAACTTAAAAGAAACATGCAGATATTGGAAAGTATAGCAAATAGTTATATAATGAGTCAAATCTATCTTGCAATGGTAATATAATCCAATAGATAAGGCAATCACTTGAACCAATTATAACCTTGAAACATCTTTTAGAGCATGTCTATGAACAAATCAGCAGATACTTCTCAGTTCAGATTAAGAGCCCTACTGCGTGTGAAATAAGATAAGTTCTAAGCATTTTTGAATCAATACATAACAATAACATTACCCTTGTGACACTCCACCAACTGGACATGAACAAATCAGCAGATACTTCTAGTTCAGATTAAGAATCTTACTACATGAGTAATAAGTCAAGTTCTAAGCATTTTGAACCAATACATAACAATAACATTATTTTTGTGACACTCCACCAGCCGGACCAGGAACACATCTTGTAGTCCTAAAGTTGAAGTACACATAAAACATTTTGACCAAACAATACTATCAAATAGAAAGCAATCCAACTCATATTCAGAATGGATATAAATCCCATCATTTATAACTTGTCAGCATGACATATCATAATATGAAATAGAAAATATCCATATCAACATGATTACTTTCCTCAACAAGAAGCATAATCAACAGTAACAAATCATCAAGTAGCAGTACAAAGAATGTAACAACCATTCAAATCATGTTCTACATGGCTTATCATCTTTTATTCATTTGCCCTGAAACTACTTGGCTTGTACCTCACCAAGTAGAAGTCGCCACGCCTGATTCTCGTGTCAACGACTCACCGTCACTATCTTAGGGTTTAGGCGGCCACCCTAAGATATCAACAACAGACCCTGGCCACCTCAGGGTCGCCTAAAGAGGCTCACATCCTCATCTCGGGTACACGAGATAGGAACCAACAAAATAGTATATCACATATCACAATATTTCACATATTTTTCATTTCACATTTCATATATTTCATTTCAACAGAGTCTATTCCATCTGGACATAGACTTTCACAGCAAAGATTTAGGGCCAGTGCCACTCCAGATGACTCACTCCTAAATCCTGGTGGTCTAACCTTTAAGGTCTCGATCCACACTCTGGAAATCCTTCTGATAATTCATCGATTACTACAAGGAGATCCGTTTTGTTTCCCCAGTGTGGTCCTTGGGGGAAACTCACGGTGTTCAGGGCACCTAACTAGATGTTCCATCATTTCACTTGTTATTAATCTCTTTTACTCGTCTTACAAGAATTCAAAACATCATATATCATATCTGTGTATTCTCACGTAACTATAATAACATGAAACAGATAAGTTTATCAATAAGGGCAATGATCAAAGCAAGAAGCACAATAAGTCTATAGATTGCAACAAATATGATTATTTCTATATTCTGCATCAACTCATAGCAATTTATCAATAGTGGGCCTTCAACCCAAGACATAATCTTATTGTCCATCATTTACCCCATTAGGGTTTTATCATCATCACTGGGCCTTCAGCCCTAGACATAATCTCATTATGCAACATTTACCCTTATCAGGGTTTCTCAATGTAAGGAGTGCATATTAAATTATATTTCAACATAAATCTTATCAGCTCATTGTATATCACAGTTCTAAACAAATATTAGCAGAGGCATTAAAACTAGCAACAGTAAAAGCATATAGATATCATGTATCATTCCTTATACTAAGAATGGATTTATCATACAACATATGCCTGTTCCATCCAATCTGAATAGATGCCAATAAATTTCATGCATATACATGCATACCAGACTTAGTTCTCTTCTTCTTTTATTTCACATTGTTCATATGGGGTTACTAGTCATCACATGTTCACTATCAATTGAAGTTTGTACTATTAGTCTATTCTCATAGTACAATTCACAATTCAAGAACACATTCTTATAAATCAATTCAAACACTTGACTTTCATCTTTTAGTTGAATTCAATTACAGTTATGTGCATCTCTTAATTCCCCATTTGATATTATCATTCACTAGCATCATCAAACTCATCATTTTAGGGTAAGAGTTACATTCTTAGAATCATCTATTAATTCCTATCTTTTTCCATCATTTTATACTCAGTAGACTCAACTTCTTTCATTTCATGTTCATTACATTATCTGGACCAATCTTTCTTGATTCACTTTACATACAATGCTTCTCTTCTACATAACATTTACCAAAATATAGTTCTTATTATATTTCATTTAATTTGGGTTAAGCCACATGTAATTAAAATAAAAGATAAAATACTTCATCATACTATCTTCATTAGTTTCATATTTATCTTGCAATCACCATTACGTACATCATGTTCATATTGTCTCTTATATTTAGATAAGTGTACCTTAATGTTGACTACTAATGTCATTCCCATAATCAACAATGATCATTCTTTATTATATTAAAACAATTAAATTGGATTTAGGTGATATTCATAAGACTCATCATATTTAATGGAAGTATTAATACCTTCAACTTCAGCATTCGATCACATTTACAACATCATATACAAGTTCTAGCTTTATCACTCATAATATTCTTAATAATAAACTTTTAGGGTTTTCAAGAAGTCATTCCTTAGTGCAACATATTATAAGAATCATATCATTTAGTAATCCAATCATGACTCAAGGGATTCATTAGGGTTATTCACAAACATGGAAACCCTCGTTTCCATTTCCACACATTTCATTCATCAATCATAAGTATAAATTGATTAATTGACTTATTTGATTCACTTCCTCAACACAAATCCTAATCAGGATATGTGGTCATTCAGTTCCATTAACATTCGACAATACACTTATATAATACAATCTAGTACAATTCAAATATGACTTTATACATGTCAATTCAATTCCAAGCATATCGACCATTGGGTTGATTTTTAGGCAAAATTCACATGAAATACCATAATCATATACCCATAAGAATACCCATGCATCCTCAATCAATATAACAGGAATTAATCAACTTTCAATCAATGAGAAATAATCAAAAATAGTAAAATTGGATTCTCCAATATCTTTCCCAAATCAAATCCAATCACATACATATATAAACAAGATTTCTGATTGTTTTAGCCGCATTGAATTAGGCTTTCAACATGGATACAAAGCTTAGGAGGGAGAAAAACACTCACCTCAGGTGTGAAACACCTGAAATTCGTAGCCCAGCTACTACTGCTAATTTTTTAATCAAATCCTTGCTTCAAGAAAACAGAATCTTCCTGCTCCTCTTCACTCAAGAACCTATAAGAAGAAGAATTGAAGAAGAAAGAATGAAAGAAGAGATCAATTTGGATTCTTTTGATCCAAATTAGGGGGGTGACGAGTTCTATACATAGGAGAGAATAGAATCAAATAAACCTAGTAAATATTTATAATCTATACAGAATTTACCAACCTTGGAAAGAGAAAACTCAGAAATTTGAAATTTCCACTTCAGATTCTCCAAACCCTAAAATCCCCTCCTCTCTCAAGAATTACGAAGCTATGAAGTGTGGGACGGAAATGAGAGGTGCTTGGGTCGTAATAGAGTCCTATATACTCATTAAGGTGCTTGGAATAATTAATTATAAACATTTTTCAATCTTTTTTATTTTTCCAGAAAAATCTGGTCAGTCGAGTTTGTCTCTCTCAAAACTCGACCGAAACTACATGTTTTAGAACTCAAACCTCATCCAAAAATTATGAAACTTTAACCCAATGTCAAACATTAAGTTTATAAGATACAGTAAAAATTTTAGATCATTTTGAGTTACCAATAAATAAATAAAAATCAAATACCACACTACTATATTGCAGTCAGCAGCATGGTCGATCGAGTTTGTCCTGCACAGAACTCGACCGACACCCTCTATGCAGAGAACAAAAATCATCCACAAATTACTCCAATTTAACAGGGTTTCTATAATTGAGTTTCCCAAGTACAGTTAAAATTTGAGATCAATTGGATATACCAATAAAAAGATAAAATTTAATTACCATACTGCTATCTCAATCTGAAAATATGATCATTCGAGTTTGAAACTCGACCGATAAACAGGTCTGAACATTCTTCAAAAATTCTGATATTTTTCAAGAGTGTTCACATTTTATACATACAAATCATATCCAAATTTTAATTAAATCAGAGTTACATAGAAAATACTAAAAATTCTTTAGTGAGATATTATACTTATCAAATTCTGTATTCATATATCACCAAAACCCTAATTTGGGCCGATTAGGGTTTCTGAAATGTTAACCCTAATTATGTGAATCAAAGTATGATTAAACCTTCTCGTTATATTTAACACATCAAATCTTAACTACCATCATTAATCAAGCTTTAAACCATGATCAACTTAGTTAAGCATACAATCATTCAAGTAAACCCTAATTAGATGACTAATTTGAAAACGGGTTATTACAAAAATACATGGAAGGAGAGAAGAAAAACATGGGAAACATTAAAGAGATTCATGTAACCCCTGGAAAGGCGGTGCTCCAGATGATCTTTCTCGAGAAACATGCGTTCTACAGTCTTCCGACAGTAGAAACGTCCGTCGGAGGTGCTCGAATCGTCCAGTTGTCATCCTTCGGCGCCGTGCTTCTCTCCTCCTCTTCTTTGGATGTCGTGCGGTGCAAAAAAAAATCCCCCTTAGGTCCTCCCTTTTTTTCCTAGGTCACTTACGATACCACATAATGTGGACCGTTGGATATGGGCGGCCGGTTTAGATTGCTGAATTCCGACAGAGTCGGTGGCACCGACTCTGTCGGGCTCTGGTCGGTCCCCGGATGGGTCGGTACCATCGACTGGACTTTCGATGGCACTGAGCTGCTGTGAGATTTTTCCCTTCCTCTCTGATGCTATCTCAGTGGCACCGACCTGGGTGGTCGGTGGCACCGACTCTTCTGGTCGACTGTGACCTTGTCTCTGATGTCATCTCAGTGGCACCGACCTGTGTGGTCGGTGGCACTTACTCCTCAAATATATGGACTTTCCTAAAATTTGATAAAGACCATGTATTAAGTTGAGAAATATATAAAATAATATAATTACAATGAAATAAGCATAGTTTGATGCACAAAGAGTATACAAGCCAATTATCAAGATTTATGCACATATAATCAACAAATGCACAAAATGAATGTAAATTACGCCTGTAATAAGTGACTCAAAACCTATACATCAAACTCCCCTAAGATGGATCTTGCTCATCCTCGAGCAACAATACCTTTAGATCTGATTGAGATAAGTCAGCTAGAGGAAAAAATGCATAAGGTACGTCTAAAATGTCTCCACATTTCGGTCCTCCTTCCGACCTTTACTGACCACTGAACACTAACTGCCCTATAGGCGACCAAAAATCTCTATCCAAGATGTCCACCCCACAATCAATGAGACACTATCAGTTAAAGCAGTTAATATGATAAAATCATTCGGTTCATACTTGATGCATCGTGTGATCTCCTATCTACGTTGCTCTTTCTCTACCTACCATCTACATGGAAGCCGTTTTCCTGATAGAATAATGAATGAGGAGACAATCATTTGAGTGGCCTATCAATAAGAGCAACCGGTGGTTGAAATAGGTAGTTGCGGAAGACTCATGAGCACATAAAATCATTCATGCAATAAAAAATCATGATGAACCTATGATGATGTAATTTTTAGAATGCTCCTAATGCATAATCATTGTGGTGGAATGATGCATGCAACTATTATTACCTCTCGAGATAAGACAAAATATCTACAAAACTAAATCATGTGCTAACTTTTCTTTATAATTGAGTAGAATTGTTCCCTTGAACTTTCAGAAATATATAAGTACTTTTTTTTCATTTAAGCCCCCTCTTTCATGATGAACTTGCTTTGGGCTTCTAATTGCACTACACCTTAATTTTGTTTTTAAGTGCTTTCTCTTTTTTTTCTAAGAATGGCCACAATCACTACCTTTTTATTAAGAGAGAAGAAGTTAGACAAGATTTTTCATGCAAGAAGAAATGTAATGCTTATGCAACTATATGATATGCACCATGATTTCGTTGTGCATGTATGATTTTTCTTTTTCTTTTTATATGCACTAATGCAAGCAAAAATAAACAACTACTATGCAAAGTCTATTATGCAATGTGTATGCAATCAAGAGAGAAAATGACAGCATGTGCTCAATCCTCTTATGGTGGAGTGTGAGACAAAGGTATGTGGTGGGTGATATCACATGACTAAGAGACATAACCTATAGAAAAAAAATCATATGTCCCTCTCTAATGACCTGTGTACAAGGTAATCGAGGGGTTTCTTTCTTGAATTTTAATTTAAGGTCACGTTAGTGTTTGATCAGTTTAGGCTAAAAAATCCTTGTCAATCACTTTCTTAGACAAATTAGATGGTCATTTATGCTCTAATGTCCTAAAGCTGACTTACTCAAGCACTTACTCAGTTATGCGACTCGATTACTTGCAAGATAAGCTTATACAAAAAAAAATTATATAAAGCACCCAACCCAGAGATTGATATTCTCAACTGAAACAATGCATTTAATTCTCCACATATTACACTAAATGGATTGTGGATCTGATGCGATGATTTTGAGTCGCATTTATAGACTTGTTTTATTTGTGTTTTATGCATTTATTAGTCATTTTGGTGGTTAATATTGCATAATTCATCTACTTTGGTCTATGATCTTTCTCTATGTAAAATCTCCTTTATTTCAGTATTTTGAGCATAAATTATCACAAGAATATGTTTTGTTTTGGCTTATGTGGTTTCATGTTGAAATTTCAGGAAAAACAAGTATCTGCTGTTATCGATACCATCGACCGGACCACACGTAGCCAGCCACAAGGAGCAGCAAAATCTCAATACTATCGACAGGAGAGTCGATGGTATCGAGATACCATCAGGTTGCTTTAGAAAAGAGAGTCGATACTATCGACATAAAAGTTGATACCATCGACGAGTGGAGCTACAACAATGTAAAAGGACAAAATTGATGCCTATGAATTTCGATACCATCGACTCGCGTCGATGGTATCGAGGTGGCATCAGTCGCGACAAAGAAAAGAAAAGAAGACCAGCTGATACCGTACAGGGTCGATACCATCGACTCGCGTCGATGGTATCGACACCGTCAGATACATGTTTGCTTCAGATTGATGTAATCCGATGGCTGTGATATTTTGGCGTCCTAACTCGGTGATTATACCTAATGACGGCGGCCAAGAGCAATCTATCATGTCATTAGCCATTGTACACATCCCGAGAAGGTGGAGAGAAGAACGAGCCCAGAAGCACACCCCAGACGTTCCGGACGCCGAAGAAGACATTTTCCACCACCGAAAGGCGGGAGAACGTGTATTCTACGCCAAGGAACACTTGGATCTTCTCCGTTCAGGGGTTTCACCACTCAATCATGTTTTCCCCCATGTTTCCCTTTTTCTCTACCATGTTTTTCTTTGAGATGAACATGCGGGGCTAATTCCCTTTATCTTTAGGACCGGGAGTAGCCCGGGAAATAATTGTATGACAATTTTATCATAGTAATTCATCATTTATCTCTTAATTCCTTGGTATAATTTCGTTTTCTCAATTATATTGTTATACTTGATCACCATAATAATAATATAATGCCCTTAATTACTTTGAAAGAAGAATTAATGGTTGAAAAGAGACGGAATTTACATTAATTGACAAATCCCTTGAATAAGGTGGTGTAAGGTTAATGGTGGATACTGAGAGATCGACTCTAATGCACCTAGTTTAGGGTATAGGTTGCTACGACGGTGGAACCGACCTAGACATAGGTAGTGAATTGTACCACGACAGTGGGCAATTCTGATATCAGGCCACTACCCGGATAGAGAGATAAATCTGAGTGACTAAATAGAAATTCATACAATGAAAACCCGCGGTGAAACCGCAATCCTAAAGATTCCCACTTGAATTGATTAAACTAAACATTTAATCGATTGCTTTGTTTTGTTTTATTTTATTTTCTTTTAATTTTACAACAACCTCCAACTTTTTAACCAGTCTAGCTGATTGCGAGTAGTTAGAAGTAGTCTCTGATAATTCACGTGTCCTTGAGTTCGACTCGGGCCTCACAAAGGCCTATATTACATTGACGTGTACACTTGCGTTTCTATGCACGTTAAAAGCGTGTCAAGTTTTTGGCACCGTTGCCGTGGATACGTCAATTGTCGGCACTACGAGTGTTGCAAGCGGCCACTCTAGGCCACTTTTTATTTTTATTTTATTTTATTTAGTTTGAAATAAATTCCAGAATCCATAGCTTATTCTTTTTCGCATCTTGTAGTTGTCTAGCACGGTACTGAACTCATTTTACCATTTTGCAGGTACTGTGCATGATACAGACGCGTAGTACCGACTACACGCAACAGGCACCAGAGGTTCCACTGACGGGACCTGACGACGAGGAAGGCCACAATCAAGACCACATAGAAGAAACAGATTCAGAATCCGAACAAGAAGAAATGGCAGAGGAACAAACAATATGGGAGAAGATCAAGGCTTCTTCTTCATCTGCTTCAAAGGGGCCGATCAAGAAGCAGGCGATCAATATTCCGACATACAAGATTGACCCTGCGTTAATCAACCTGGTGAAGTCGAATGCATTCCATGGGCCCAAGAATGAAGACCCAGTCACGCATATAAGTCAATTTGTGGAGAATTGTGACATGATAAAAATTGATAGATTTCCACAAGAGACGCTTTACTTGAAGATGTTCCTAAGTTCTCTATCAGGGAATGCACGAGAGTGGTTGCACAACCTGGACGATGAATATGTGGAATCATGGAACCACATGGTGGAGGTTTTCTTTGAAAGGTTCTTCCCGCCCGAGAAGACCAATGACATGATCAGGAAGATCCACAACTTCACTCAGAAAGCAGGAGAGACCTACTCTGAGACCTGGGAAAGGTTTCAGATCATGCTTAGGAGGTGCCCGCATCCCGGACTTGACAAGGAGACACTGGTCAAGATCTTCTATTTTTCTCTCTCTGAGCATGATAGAAGTAACCTCGATTCAGCAGGCTCAGGCTTCTTTTTGAACAACACAGACACGAGGTGTTGGGAAATCCTTAAGAACATGGCCAAGAAGAAATCGTGGGGCGACAGGGACACTGTTGAGCATGTTCGAGTAGCAGGGGAGTCAAAAGCAATCAAGGAGATGAATGAGAAGATGGACCTTCTCGCGAAGAAATTGCTCGCAAAGGAGGATACTGAATCCGAGGACGAGGCACAAGTCAAATTCATGAGGCAGCAACAAGGTTACAGAAATAATGATTACTCATGGAGGAAGGACAAGAAGTTCTCTTGGAAGGATCCAAACAACTTTTTGCAGGACCCAGATGCAAAACCCCAGCCAGTAGCGGAGGTAAAGAGCACGAAGTTGCTCAACCAAGTGATAAAGCAAAATCAAGAATTAATGACTACTTTTGGCCAGCAGATAAAGCAACAGGGGGAATTTATAAACCAGTTCGGGCAGACACTGCAGAGCCATGGGGCTCAGATGAGGACAATAGAGACGTCCATGACGCAAATGGCAACCGAGATAGCCAATCTGAAAAAGTCGACGCACCAAGGTTTTCCGGGTAACACTAATATTCTAGGAGGAAACCAACAAGCGAAGGCCATCTTTCTAAGGAGTGGCAAGAAGCTTTTAAACCCCAGAGCCGATGAACCAAGCAAACCCCAAGTAGAAATTGAAGGTGAGGCCACTGAGGAGCTGCCCATACCGGTCACAGAACCAGTTGCGGATATAGCAGTGGATGCTATTGAAGATCCTATTGCAGACGAGGAGGAGACGCAGAAAAAGACACCATATGTGCCACCTCATCAAAGGGCACAGGCTGTCACGATCCCATATCCGAACAGTGCAAAGGCAAGGAAAGTGGATGCCCAGTTTAAAAAGTTTCTAGACAGTTTCAGAAAGCTTTCAGTCAACATCCCATTATTGGAAGCAATTGAGCAAATCCCTTCTTACGGAAAATTTCTGAAAGATATCATTACCAAGAAGAGGAAAATCTCATACACTGAGGTTGTAGTGCTTAAGGAGCAGGTGAGTGCCTTCATCATGGGCACATTGCCACCAAAGAGGCAGGATCTGGGCTGCTTCAACATCTCATGTTACATTGGGAAAGTGAAGTTTGGTGAAGCATTATGTGACTCCGGGGCGAGCATAAACTTGATGCCCCTCTCTACATTCAAGAAGCTGGGATTAAAAGAGTCACGGCCGAGCAACATGACAATCCAATTGGCGGACAATTCTGTGGTGAAGCCATACGGTATTTGTGAAGACGTGCTAGTGAAAGTAGATCGATTTGTATTTCCAGCAGATTTTGTCGTCATGGAGATGCAAGATGAACAAGGTAATGAGTTACTACTCAAACGACCCTTCCAAGCTACAGCTGACATGATACTTGAGATGGGGAGAGGTCGTTTGACCTTGGGTATAGCCGATGATTGTTTCGAGATGGTCATGCCTTCCAGCACCACGTCACTTAAAGCCAAGGGGCAGTGCCACATGGTAAAGCATTTTGATCACAATATCTCACTTTGTCTAGGGAAGCCATTTTTAGATATGGCTCATGTAATGACCAAGGTGGAAAAAGGGACATTGTTTGTAGACATCATGGAGCAGACCAAGGTGGTATCCCTTAGCAAGGCGGTAGGTTTTCCGAATGATGAGGAGGAGGACATTCCTCCCTCTACTGAAGATGAGGCTATAGCAAATTCGGGTTTTGACGCACATCCAGAATTACCACTTGAAGCCTGCTTAGTCAATATCACACATGATTGGATGAGAAGCAAGTCACTGCAGGAGTGTGCCAAGATGCTTCAGATGTTTCCGTGCTTCTATGCGAGGTACTATGAAGACTTAGGCGAACTCCCACCACCGCACCAATCATCCTTAATCAGCCCGCCAGAATTGGAGTTGAAGCCGTTGCCACCACACCTTAAGTACGCATTTCTGGCTGAGGAAGAAAAGTTGCATGTGATTATATCAGTGTATTTGAGTGCCGATGAGGAGGATCGGCTGCTTATTGTGTTGAAGAACCACCGAGGAGCATTCGGGTGGTTGGTTGCAGACATCAAGGGGATCTCCCCTACTTTGTGCCAGCACAAGATTCAGCTCGAGCAGGGAGCCAAGCCGGTGATTCAGCCGCAACGTCGACTAAATCCGAGCACGATGGAGGTTGTTAAGAAGGGGATGATTAAACTTCTTTCTGCAGGTATCATCTATGCTATTTCTAACTCGACGTGGGTGAGTCCTATGCAGGTAGTCCCTAAAAAGGGGGAATCACTGTTACCCATAATCTTTTAAATGAACCTGTCACCACCCGCTTGGTAACCGGGTGGCGTGTTTGCATAGACTACCGTCGATTGAATGCCGCTACGCTAAAAGATCACTTTCCTCTTTCGTTTATTGATCAAATTTTAGAGCGCTTAGCCGGCCGATCACATTTTTGTTTTCTGGATGGTTATTCGGGGTACAATCAGATTTCGATTGATCCCAAGGACCAAGAGAAGTCCACCTTCACTTGTCCTTATGGAATGTTTGCATACCGCCGTATGCCTTTTGGGTTATGTAATGCACCGGCGACCTTTCAGCGTTGTATGCTTGCCATTTTTTCTGATATGGTAGAACGCTGTCTAGAAGTTTTTATGGATGATTTCTCTGTTTATGGTGCATCCTTTGATGAGTGCCTTTACAATCTGGATAAGGTCTTGCAACGTTGTGAGGACACACATTTGGTCCTCAATTGGGAGAAATGCCACATGATGGTGAGTGAAGGAATAGTGCTAGGACATAAAGTGTCTAGCAAAGGTTTGGAGGTAGACCCGGAAAAAATTGAAGTGATTTCCAAATTGCCCCCACCGAATTCGGTAAAAGGGGTACGGAGTTTCTTAGGTCACGCCGGTTTCTATCGTCGTTTTATAAAAGATTTTTCTAAAATCGCCAAACCTTTATCTGAGCTTTTAGAAAAGGATGCTATTTTTGACTTTAATGAAAAATGTTTACATGAGTTCAACGTGCTTAAGGAAAAATTGATTTCCGCACCGGTTGTGCACACACCGGATCGAACCAAGCCATTTGAACTAATGTGTGATGCATCTGATTTCACGGTTGGGGCTGTGTTGGGACAACGGGTGGACAATAAACCCGCTGTGATTTTTTATGTATCTAAAACTTTGAATGACGCCCAACTCAATTACACAACTACTGAGAAAGAATTGCTTGCCGTTGTTTTCGCTTTTGAAAAATTTTGGCAATATCTAGTTGGATCAAAAGTTGTGGTATGGACGGACCACGCCGCCATTAAGTATTTGATGGAGAAAAAGGATGCCAAACCTAGATTGATTAGGTGGATCTTGCTTTTACATGAATTTGATATCGAAATCAAAGGCAAGGCGGGGACTGAAAATGTGGTCGCGGACCATTTGTCTAGGTTAGAGAGGGTAGATGAAAAGGATTTACACATACCCATTACTGAGACATTTCCGAACGAATAGATTTTGAAAGTGAAATCAAAAGACCCGTGGTTTTCTTATATTGTGAACTATCTTTCTTGCAAAATCATCCCGGATGATTGGACGTATCAAGAGAAGAAGAAATTTTTCCATTCTTTACAATACTATTTCTGGGATGACCCTATTCTCTTGAAGCAATGCAGGGATGGTGTTTTACGCAGGTGTGTACCTGAGGTGGAATACGAGAGTGTTCTTCGTCATTTCCACACACTACCGACGGGCGAACACCATGCAAGCTCTCGCACTGCAGCCAAAGTACTAGAAAGTGGCCTATACTGGCCTACCTTGTTTAGGGATGCTTATGACTTTGTGCGGCAATGTGATTCCTGCCAAAGGGCGGGTAACATTTCAAAAAGACAAGAGATGCCCCTTAATGTATTCCAAGAGGTTGAGGTATTTGACTTATGGGGTATAGATTTTATGGGACCCTTTGTGTCCTCAAATTCTAATTTGTATATTCTTTTGGATGTTGATTATGTGTCGAAGTGGGTAGAGGCAATACCCACAAGAACTAATGATTCTGCTGTAGTGTGCAGGTTTGTTAAGGAATATATTTTCTGTAGGATCGGTGTGCCTAGAATGATCATTAGTGATGGGGGTACACACTTCCGGAATCAAAAGTTCGCGGCACTGTTGAGAAAGTACGAGGTCAAACATAACATTGGTACCCTGTACCACCCACAAACTCAAGGACAAGTGGAGGTCTCCAATCGGGAGATTAAGAAGATCTTGGAGCGTACTGTGGCTTCCACAAGGAAGAATTGGAGTACCCTACTACCGGATGTGTTGTGGGCATATAGGACGACGCACAAGACACCTATAGGCACTACACCTTCTAGGTTAGCTTATAGTCGGGCATGTCACTTATCGGTGGAACTGGAGCATAAAGAGCATTGGGTGCTGAGGAAGCTAAATTTGAGTTATGATGAAGCGGGAAAGAAGAGGTTACTTGAACTCAATGAACTTGATGAGATGCGAATGAATGCATATGAAAGCTATCGGATATACAAGGAGCACACAAAGTTGATTCATGATTGCCATATTCAGATGAGCGTCTTCAAGAAAGGAGATCGTGTGCTTTTGTTCAACTCCAGGATGAAGATGCATCCCGGGAAGTTGAAATCCCGATGGAGTGGACCGTTCACAGTAGAGGAGGTCAGACCACATGGCGCGATCCTGGTGCTTGATGGCGAGACCACATTCCTGGTCAATGGACAACGGTTGAAATTATATTTTGGTGAAGAATACACAAAGAAAGTGAATGAGGTCAAACTCATTGCACTTCTAGATTCTTAAGGAACTTCATGTCGTCTAGCCTAAGACGTTAAATAAGGGCGCATGTTGGGAGGCAACCTAGCCATTAGTACTTTAGTTTAGTTTCTTTCACATTCGTAGTTTGATTTATTTTGACTTTGTTTTTAGTGTAAAAAAGATACCATGATCATTTACCCATTGTGCAGGACTGAGGCAGAGTCGATACCATCGACCATCGCGTCGATGGTATTGACCTGGGTATAGGTTGGTGACTGCAGAAATCGCACTGCTTCGATACCATCGATGGCCTCGTCGATGGTATCGACACACCAACAGGTTGATCGAAAAGTCAAGGTCGATAGTATCGACATGCAGGTCGATACCATCGAGATCTCTGAAGATTTTCAGAAGAAATCATCTCAGTGAAGTCGATGGTATCGACTCAATTACAGGCAGAAAGTGGCGGCCGAACCTCGCGAGGGTGTTACCCTAACTGGAGGTCGATACCATCGACTTGTGTCGATAGTATCGACACGACACGTCACCGATCCGCGCGAGGAGATCAACGGAGATCGCTGCAACTAGATAGTCGATCCGGGGGACGTGTCGATACCATCGACACATGTCGATAGTATCGACACGTCAGCGATCCGGGCCCTGCGAATCCAGCCATCGACGACCGTCGATACCAGTGGCAGTACGGATTGTGATACGTGCTTCGATACCATCGACCCGCGTCGATGGTATCGATGGACATACATCAGCGCCGGCCACAGCTATATAAATGAGAAGGATTGTCGTCATATGACGTCACAACTCCAGAGCAATTCTTCTCCACCTGTGCCGAGTGTATTCAAGAGAAATCTGAGCCCAGCGACGAGCATCCAGGAGCACGTTCTTCATCGAGCGGAGATTTCCTTCTCCGATCTTCACTGAGCTCTTTCTCTACTTCTCCTTCTTCCGCAACCATGGTGCATGTTGCCGGTGCGTCTTCTTCACACGCCAACCCGATGGACATCCCATAATTCGTGCCTCCACCGACTGCGTCGATTCCATTCCCGCGTATTATTCATCCGTCTGCGGAGGTCAAGAAGATCTACGAGGAGATCATAAAAAGGAAAATAGAGCCGACCCGTTATGTTGACCGGGAGGTGATCCGCAACTTGGGGTTTGAGGCTAATATGGCCTATGTTCTAAAAGGGCAGGCAAGACACACGAGCAGGACGCCCGATGAGCTGGAATACCATGTTGATGGCCAGCCGTTCTTCAATGAATGGCCTACTTACAAGGAGTTGGTGGCGGAATTCATGGCGTCGTTGGACGTCTGTGTCGTGCCAAACGACATCATCGCCACGGACCGCGAGTGGATTAAGGGCCGTGTGTCTTTCCGGCTGTACAACATTGACTACAATCTCACACTCCGCCAGTTCAATGAGATCTACAACTGGAATCATGGGCGGACTGATTACCGGCGGCCAGACAACCGGACCGACTACGACGCCATCTTCGCCGAGCTTGTGACGGTGCCGCCGAGAAAATCTGTGAGCTACCACAACGCAGCGGTAGCAGACTTCGAACATCCTTTTGTGCGGATTCTTCATCGGATGTTGTGTTCCACCCTATTTGCTAGGGGTGATCTATCTCTTAGCAAATTCCAGGAGATGGACCTGTTCTTCTTGTACAAACTACTCAAGCGCCAATAATTCAACTGGGGAGCTTTCTTTCTGCAGTGGGTGTTGGCAGTAAAGCGGAGTACGCGGAAGGCTCCAATTCACTTTGGATGACTCATCACTTCACTGGCACACTACCTTGGGCTGAACTTCTCAACCTTGACTCCGCTCTCCAACAGAAGCAAGGTCAATTTGCAACATCTTCACCGATCCAACTTGATCCTGCTTCGAGATGGTTTACCTTATGCTCATTGCCATGTGAACCATGCTTATCAAGAATGTTCGCTTCCCGACCCTATCTTCCACATCGAAGGGGCTCAACATTTCTGATGGCCAATCATAGCCATTGCTGACTCCGATGAAGACTGCGGTAACGACGACGACAACAATAATGACGACGAGGCTGAAGAGGAAGAGGAGACCTACACTCCTCTTCGTGCACGAGTAGCACCTCGGAAGCGTCCTCGAATGCATCCGGGTGCATCTTCATCTTCACAGCCTCCGCCACCACCACCGCTGTCACAGCCAAGCGAGGATGTCTATTCGATGCAAGGAATGTATGCTATGTTGCAGGACATACAGCAGACGCAGCAACATCACACTGCAGGGTATACCGATATTCAGGAGACTACGAACCGGTTACTTGACAATCAGAGGGCAATCTTTGAGAATGAGCGCCTCCTCCTAGACAACCAACAGTAGATTCATGACAGGTTGCATAGGATGGAGATGCAATAGCAGCCCTTTTACGATCACTACTAGAGCCAGAATTACTTTGGGGGGTATCCACAACCTCCGCCCATGCCCCAGTATGATCCGAGCTTTCAGGGGCAGTACCCATCCTGGGACCCCACAGTACCCGCCTCCGCCAGAAGAGTAAATCGGTATCTCTATTCCAACCTTTAAGATTGTTTTTGACTATGAGGCCATAGTCAAATTCAAGCTTAGGGGGGCAGTTGGAACATCTCTATCTTTTATTTTCTCAGTTTTTCGTTTTATTTTGTTGTTTCTTGTCATTTATTTATTGCAATCTTAATTTGTTTGTAGGATCCACATTTTATCTAGTGTAATTGTGGATGTCTTAAGTCTTGTGTCATCTCAATTGCTTGTATATGGGAATTAAGGGAAAATTAAAAAATGAAAGAAATTTTTTTTTGAGTGTTCACAAGCGTGTGTTGTTCAACTTTGAGCACATAACTTAAGAAAATGATTGGTTTTGTCAACTCTAGAACTGGAATATCACAACTGTACATTCCTAATGATTCATGAAATGTGGACGGATTTGGTTGTGTGAGCCTAAACTAACCAAATGATAATGAGACTCTAATTTGAAGTAAGAGAGAGAAACCTCTTAACTACTACACAGATCAGTAAGGAGGGACACATAATAATTTTCAAAGGTTCAGTTAATTAGTCTTGTGATCTTTTCACTTCATTCTTTTTCACAATCCACCATAAGAATTGGAAGTACATTACGATTTTCATCTTTTTGATTGCATCTCATGTAGATAGGTCTGGCATTGCAAACACTTTCACATGTTTTGCATGAAAATAAAAAAAATAGAATAGTTATACATGCACATTATTCTTAGGTGCATGTCATTTAGCTGCATTCATAATTTTTAGGCATAGAGTACATCATGTATCTTATTTCTTCTTTAAAGGTGATTAACTTGTTCCATACCTTCTAAATAACTCAAATATTTGAGCTATGAAGAAAAAGTGAGCCCAACAAATTATTCATTGTCATTTGTGGATATAAGGGCCTATCAGAAATAATATAAAAAAAAGAAGAGAAAAAAATGAAAAAGAAAAAGAAAGTTAGTAAGAAGCAGTAGAATAAGAGGGAGAAAGGAACATAATCTCACCTGCATTTTAAGATGAGTAAGTACATGGTGTATCTCAGTTAGATATCCATCTCATCTTGAGACGGGATGTTAGTGCATGCATCATTCCACCCAATCTTAGGCATTAGGGCAATTTTCATGTGCAAATGCATCATTTAGGGCATTTTTGTTTTATGCATGTTGAAACTGTATAATGCTTCCATTTCTTCCATTAGCCACCCATTCCATCCACCCATTGTTTGAATTGGTAGGCCACCATGATTTTCTCCTCACTTGTGAATATCAGGAGAGCTGCTTCCATTTAGATGGTAGTTAGGGCGAGCAACATAGCATAGGAGATCACAAGATGCACTGAGTCTGGACCGACAAATTTTATTATGTTAACTGCCTTATGTGATAGTGTTCTTCAGTTTTGAAGTAGATATCTTTTATGGATGGTTACTGTCTCCTTTAGGGTAATTATCATTTTGTTGTTAGTGAGGGTCAGAATGTGAATGTCCGGTGGGGATCATATGGGATGTTTGTTGTGATGATGTGTTCTTTAGTTGACTCTGGCAATTCTATTCTAAGGTTTAGTTGCTCGAGGGCGAGCAATGTTCAAGCTTAGGGGAGTTTGATGCGATGATTTTGAGTCACATTTATAGACTTGTTTTATTTGTGTTTTATGCATTTATTAGTCATTTTGGTGGTTAATATTGCATAATTCATCTACTTTGGTCTATGATCTTTATCTATGTCAAATCTCCCTTATTTCAGTATTTTGAGCATAAATTATCACAAGAATATGTTTTGTTTCGGCTTATGTGGTTTCATGTTGAAATTTCAGGAAAAACAAGTATCTGTTGTTGTCGATACCATCGACCGGACCACAGGTAGCCAGCCGCAAGGAGCAGAAAAATCTCGATACTATCGACAGGAGAGTCGATGGTATCGAGATACCATCAGGTTGCTTCAGAAAAGAGAGTCGATACTATCGACACAAAAGTCGATACCATCGACGAGTGGAGCTATAGCGACGTAAAAGGACAAAACCGATGCCTATGAATGTCGATACCATTGACTCGCATCGATGGTATCGAGGTGGCATCCGTCACGACAAAGAAAAGAAAAGAAGACCAGTCGATACCGTGCAGGGTCGATACCATCGACTCGCCGTCAGATACATGTTTTCTTCAGATTGATCTAAATTTGACGGCTGTGATATTTTGGCGACCTAACTCAGTGATTGTACCTAATGATGGTGGCCAAGAGAAATCTATCATGTCATTAGCTGCTGCACACATCCCGAGAAGGTGAAGAGAAGAACGGAGCCCAGAAGCACGCCCCAGACGTTTCGGACGCCGAAGAAGACGTTTTCCACCACCGAAAGGCGGGAGAACGCATATTCTATGCCAAGGAACACTTGGATCTTCTCCGTTCAGGGGTTTCACCACTCAATCACGTTTCCCCCCATGTTTCCCTTTTTCTCTACCATGTTTTGCTTTGAGATGAACATGCGAGGCTAATTCCCTTTATCTTTAGGACCGGGAGTAGCCCGGGAAATCATTGTATGACAATTTTATCATAGTAATTCATCATTTATCTCTTAATTTTGTAGTATAATTTCGATTTCTCAATTATATTGTTATGCTTGATCAACATAATAATAATATAATGCCCTTAATTACTTTGAAAGAAGAATTAATGGTTGAAAAGAGATGGAATTTGCATTAATTGACAAATCCCTTGAACAAGGTGGTGTAAGGTTAATGGTGGATACTGAGAGATCGAATATAATGCACCTAGTTTAGGGTATAGGTTGCTACGATGGTGGAACCGACCTAGACATAGGTAGTGAATTGTACCACGACAGTGGGCAATTCTGATATCAGGCCACTACCCGGATAGAGAGATAAATCTGAGTGACTAAATAGAAATTCATACAATGAAAACCCGCGGTGAAACCGCAATCCTAAATATTCCCACTTGAATTGATTAAACTAAACATTTAATCGATTGCTTTGTTTTGTTTTATTTTATTTTCTTTTAATTTTACAACAACCTCCAACTTTTTAACCAGTCTAGATGATTGCGAGTAGTTAGTAGTAGTCTCTGATAATTCATGTGTCCCTGAGTTCGACTCGGGCCTCACAAAGGCCTATATTACATTGACGCGTACAGTTGCATTTCTACGCACGTAAAAAGCGTGTCAGGATCCTACATAGCAGAAAAACTACTCCAAATAAAACAAACAAAAAGCTAAAATAAAAGAAAATAAAAACTAAGATAGTAACTATTCCAGCACCCCCCTAAGCTTGAATATGACTATGTCCACATAGTCAATATCCCAACTTAAGGAGTGGAACAGTGATATCCGACTCAAAATGGTGGTGGTGGTGGCTGCGTGGGGTCATGGGGAGGAAACATCCCCTGAAAGGTAGGATCAGATGGGGGCATGTTCGGCGGCATCGGGTAACCTCCAAAATACCCCTGGCTCTAGTAATGATCAAAGAAAGGTTGTTGATAATTCTCCATTCGTTGCAGACGCTGATGCATATTCTCTTGGTTGGCCAAGAGAAGGCGTTCATTTTCATAGATCGCCTGCTGGTTGCTATACAGCCGACCTTTCACATCCTGAATGCCAGCCAGGGATTGGGTTTGCTATTGTTGATACGTCTGGATGTCCTGCAACATAGTATACATACCTACCATAGAGTAAGCATCCTCTCCTTCTTGAGAGGGCGGAGGGGCAGAAGATGATGAGGCAGTGTAATGGCAAGGATGCTTCCGTGGACCCACTCAATGTGTCACAGGAATGGTGGGCTCCACTTACTCCACGTCATCGCTTCCCACGCCTTTCTCCTCAACCTGAGCTTCTTGTTGTCCATCATTGTCATCATCGCCCAGAGTCATCCATTTATAGTTCCCGACTCCCTTGATGTTGAAGATGGGATCAGGAAGTCAACGCTTGTAGAAAGTATCATCGACTGAGCATGTAGCAAAGATGACATCGTTGTCCATAGTAATGAGGCCGGACTTCTTGAAATGAAGGTGGTTGATGCGTAGCCTGGAGTTGAGTGGCTCTAGAGTAGAGAGATCAAGGCCCAAGTGAAGAGAAATGGGGGTGATAAGTCCCCCAAAGAGAATGGGTGTAGCTCACCTGACATTGCACCTCATTGCAATAATATGTTGGAGAAAGAATGATCCCCAATTAACCAGCTCTCCCTCCATAAGTTGATATAGAAAATACAAGTCCAATACTTGTACTTTTGCTTGCACTTGGGTTGACTTTGCAAATAGTGTGTTGGTCAGCATCTGATGGATCACTCGAACAAAGGGATTGTAACATCCCTGACCTAGGTTACACTTTAACCCTAGGTGTTTTGATTAAGAAAGATGATTATATGTTTAATCTTATCTTGTGAAAAGTAATTAGGGCTAATGAGAAACTTATGTTTCAATTTTGGTCCTGTTTGAACAATGTTGAAGCAATGTTTGCTTATTTTGGACTAAAGTGCAAATTACCCAAGTTGAGGGGTTAAATTACAAATGTTGCATGATAATATGTTCCTCATGTGTTGAAGCATCATTAGAATGAATATGATGCAAAGGTATGGCTTGTGGTAGCCTGAGTACCAAGGAAGAGCTGATAAAGCAATGTTTATGCATTAAAATCTAGTTTTGGTGTAAAGTGCAATTTACCCAAAACCTAGGGTTCAATATGAAAATTAACACTTCAATAAGGTCCCTAATGTTTCTTGTCACCATGTAGAGAAAATAAAATGATAGGGGTGCCTCATTTGAATTAAGTTGGAGGAGAGAGAATCTTGATATTAAAATAATCAAGATTTAATCCTAATTGAAACCCTAATTCGATTTAGGGCAAAAATAAATGTATTAGTTAAAGGGACTTCAACCAAAATAAAAATGGTTGGATTCATATGTGTGTGTGACGTCCTTGAGCCTTGCAATGACCACGAAAATATCCAAGGGAGTGGATAACTCACACACAATTTTATAAGAAAAAGAAATATCCACTCACATATGGATATTAATATAATATGATTTAAGGTGCTTGATTTGCTTTTCTTTAAATCATGGATAATTGAGAGGGATAAGAGGCAAACAAGATAGCCTCGTCCCTAAGGAATATGAGGGGGAAGAGGCGGCCACATTTTTGGGATTAATTGGATTTTTGCAAAGTACATTCTCTCTCATTGAATGTTTTTATAAAAGGACCTTTTACAAGCCAAATGAAAGGCTTTTTCGACCCCCCCTTCTTATCATTTCTTGGGAAACTACCAAGGGAGCTTGGGAGGATCAGGAGGACGACCCCCAACCTGTTGGTAAGGTTCTTGATCCATTTCACCTTGATTCCATGGTGGAAATCGAAAATAAATTATGGATTTCTTCCGATTTCGATCTCCTCTTCAATTCTAACCATTCCTTTTCACTCAAACCTTGAGGACGAGCCTTGGAATGGTGAAAGGAGTTGCATCCACCATTTTGTCCGTGGACATGGAGCTTTGGAGCTCAATTGGAGGTGGGTTTTATAACTTGAAACCCTAACTTTGTTATTGCATTCAATTCCTTATCAAATAATGATCATTTCCATAATTGCAATAATTGATTTGGTTGATTGATGCAATCACCATGAAACCCACAGCAGGTTTCGTGAGTTTAGAGGTTGAAGATGATAAGCACACACCTCTACAAATATCCAAGGCAAACGGTCTTGTTTGAGTTGCTCAAACAGTTTCCCAAATCGTTTGGGAGCAAACGGTTTCAAACCGTTTAGAAGCAAACGGTTTCACCAAGCCGCATGAGGCCAAACTGTCTCAAGACCGTTTGGTGATGTTGACCAGGGTTGACCGTTTGGAGACCTATTGAAAATGATCTAGGTTAATGACCCACCAATTATGATTGGTTAGTTCCAATTGGTTCATGAGTTGAGGGTCAAACAATCACCAAAACCCTAATCGGGTTAAGTGGTGATTTCCAAGTTGATTGAGTTTGAAACTTGGGTTGATTGACCCAAATGGTTTCAAACCCGGGGGATCACCCGAACAGTCTCAAGACTGTGTGGAGGTCTATGGTTGAGTATGGTTAGGTATTTTAAGATTCAAACATGTGGTATAAACCCTAATCGGCTAAGTACTGATTTTGCAATTGAATGAGTTGATGCTTTGGGTTGATTGACCCAAACGGTTTCAAGACCGTTTGGGGGTCACCCAAGACTATTTGGAGGTCTAGGGTTAATTTTGGTCAAGTGTTTTAAGGTCCAAAGATACCAAATTGAAATACAATTAAGTGTTGATTTGGTGACCAATCCTAAGATCCAAACCCTAATTGTGTGGTTGATGATGATATGATGGGAAACGGTCTCAAGACCGTTTGGAGGTCATCCAAACAATCCCAAGACCATTTGGGGGTCACCCAAGACCGTTTGGAGGTCTAGGGTTGACTATGGTTAGGTGTTTGAAGATCTAAAGGTACTAAGTTGAAGTGCAATCAAATGCTGACTTATTGATCAATCCAATGATCCAAACTTTGATTGATTGACTTGGATTTTGATGTTGACATGGGAAAATGGTCTCAAGACCGTTTGGAGGTCATACAAACAACCTCAAGACTATTTGGGGTCAGGTCATGCCCAATTTGGATGATGATCCAATGGTTTTAAAGTAACTAGTTTCACATTGGTTAATGTTGAAGGATCATCGATTCCAAACCCTAATCCAATTGATTCAAACCCTAATTGATGATCAATTGAGGGTCAATTGAGGGTCAAATCAGTTGAAGGTTGACCTATTTAACTCAATTGAAGTATGGTGATACGTCCAATTGATGATTGGATACATGAATTAAATGATTGAAGGAACCAACATTGGAAACCCTAATTTAATTTGATTGGTAGAGACCATATTAGGTCCATTTGGTTTTGAGGAGGTTTGGACCAAACGGTCTCAAGACCGTTTGGGACCAAACGATCCCAAACCGGTTGAGTCCATGTGGTTTCAAAAAGGTACTTTAGCAAATAGTTTCAAGTACTTGCTTTAGCAAATGGTCTCAAGCACCACCTTTACCAAACGGTTTCAAACCGTTTGAACTTTGAAAGACCAAGACCGTTTGGGGCTCAAATAGTCAAAGTCAATTGAGGACTCAATTGGTTAATCCACTTGGACACCTATTGTAATTGAAGATTCAATTGGTCAAATCAATTGGATACTTTATGTAATGGAGGTCCAATGAGATTGAAATCAATTGGATACCTTATGTAATGGAGGTCCAATGAGATTGAATCTCTTGAGAATTAAGATGATGAATGAGCCATTGACCCAATGATGATTAGTAATTCTAATCAATGAAGGTACAAAGGTTGAAACCGTAATAGTACCTAAGTGATTAGTGTCAATTAAGGGATGAACCCTAATTGCTGATAAGAACCATGACTTGGTACATTATGTTAATCATAGTTGTATGTACTTGATTGAAGGGTTGATGTAACCTAATCAAGTTGAGAGGATGATGGAAAGGAATTCATACATGAGTATTGATCATGTGATGAATAGGGTATGATCCTTAATAAAAAGGTCATGAAACCCTAATCAAGAAGGTTGTTGAGCCCTAACCCTAATTTAGAGCAATATCAGATGTAACCCAAACCCAGGGCAATGTTGTGACTCTAAACCAAGATAATAAAATGTAAATCCCTAATTGAGGTTGATTCAATGTGAATCCCTAATTGAGGTTGATTCCATGAGAAACCCTAATTGAGGGTGATGCCATGAGAAATCCCTTGTGGGATGAATAGTAAACATTAAGTATAGGCAATGAGATGTGAAAGCCTAATGAAGGGTGATGCTATATGCAATCCTAACTCTAATGAAGTATGATAGCATGTGAAATCCCAAAGCCCTAATAAAGGGTAAAGGTATGTGAAACCCTAATTGAAGTTATAATACATGAAGCCTTAATCTTGGACAACATGATGACAACCCAGAACCTTAATAATAAAATAGTGGGTAAAACCTTATAAGGGTGAAATATCATAAATGGTTGATTATAGGCAAGCTTATTGTAAGAAATGCCTTAACCTGAGATGAGTTCATATCATTAAAGATAATTGGACCATTATTATGTGTAACCTATGCACTTCATGGTAAGGCTGATAGGTTAGTGGATGACCGGATTAAGATGGGAAATACCTTAATCCAAGATAAGTTGATAACTTAAGAAAGTTGGAAGTAATGAGGTAAGTGATACATCAAAATATGAAAGACTTCACAGTTAGCATCTCGAAGTTGATATACCTTGATAACTATGAAATCCTAATGTGAGATGGGAAATCTTAACCCTAAATTGGGTAATGGGACATGAGAGATCATATTATGATATGAATAGTAAGCCCTAACCCTATTGAGGGAATAGAGGTGTCACTATTGTATTACATGAAGTAATATGTTATCGTTGCCTAGGGAGAGGTGACAAGATGTTTAATGGTCTTGTGAGCCATATGGTTAAATGTTGCCTAGTGAGAGGTGACAAGATGCTTTATGGGCCTTATGAGCCATGAGAGCAATTATGGCATAGTGAGAGGTACCAAAATGATTATAAAAGTTTATTATAAGAAAGGATAATGTTTTAATAAACTTAATAAGAGGAACAACTGTATTCAATAAAGAATGTGTAAAGCTATGTAGGCTAACCTCAGGGTTTAGAGCCTAAAGTAGTATGTGATGATCAATGATGAGTTAAAGGAATTAAATTCCATGAACTATGTAATCAGGATTGGTTAAAGTCCAATGCCTGGCTGTGTAATCAGGTTTGGTTAAAGTCCAATACCTGGCAGAGGTGTAATGCCTGTAATTAGGATTGGTTAGAGTCCAATGCCTAGCTGTGAAATCAGGATTGGTTAGAGTTCAATGCTTGGCTGTGAAATCAGGATTGGTTAGAGTCCAATGTCTGGCTGTGAAATCAGGATTGGTTAGAGTCCAATGCCTGGCTATGTAATCAGGGTTGGTTAAAGTCCAATGCCTGGCTGTGTAATCAGGTTTGGTTAAAGTCCAATAACTGGCAGAGGCGTAATGCCTGTAATCAGGGTTGGCTAAAGTCCAATGCCTGGCTGTGAAATCAGGATTGGTTAGAGTCCAATGCCTGGCTGTGTAATCAGGGTTGGTTAAAGTCCAAAGCCTAGCTATGTAATTAGGTTTGGTTAAAGTCCAATACCTGGCAGAGGCGTAATGCCTGTAATCAGGGTTGGCTAAAGTCCAATGCCTGGCTGTGAAATCAGGATTGGTAGTGTCCAATGCCTGGCGGTGTAATGAGGTTTGGAAGAGTCCAATACCTGGCAGAGGCTAAATTCCTGTAGTGATACCACAGGATTGGTAATAACCCAATGCCTGTAATGATGATTTAGGATTGGTATTAATCCAATTCCTGTATTAATGATAAATGAGTACATGGTAGATATATCTCTTTATTTGTTTAACGGGTTGGATAAGGCCAACAGAATGAAACAAGAATGTTTCATGGGTGACATAACAAGATGTTGAGTGCCACAAGAAAAGTTTGATATGATGGTATAACATGTTGGATAAATGATATACATGCCATTCCTATTCCTTATTAAAAGAATAGATGATATATTGCTCTATCATAAATAGTTGCAATGCTTACAAAGTTGAGAATGCTTTAAACTACTTAACCTCTGCTCAGTTTCTTATCTTTGAATTGCAATACAATGTTTTTGCGGAGAGTTATATCTCCCGCTGGGGCAATTTACAATTGTCTCACCCCCATGGGATCCAATGTTTTTAGGTGGACGCAGACAAAGAGGCAGGAAACCTTTAGCAGAGAAGGAACAACAGCAGCATCGAGGACAACAGTAATATCTCAGGTGGAGATACTGCCTGTCTAGTTGTATAGATAGTAGTCCTATGTGTCGTCTCTGTACTCTCAGGTCCTTGGGATTTATAGATAGAGCTTTCATCATCGACTCGAGATTTTGGCTTGATGCCTCGAGGTTTTATGCTGTCTGTACATAATGTTGAATAGGACAGCTGATGTTGTAATCCTCGAGAAGAGATAGTACTTGTTGAGTACTTATGGAACATAATGTAAATATTATATTTTGGTTCTTGATGAAAAGGATTTCCTATGTGTGGATCTCTTTGCAAAAAGTTTTAATTTTTAGTGATTTTCAGTAATCCGCTACAAATGATTCGCTTCTGCTTGGTTAATCTTGTGTTTTATAAGTTGGATGCCACAATTTAGTGGTATCAGAGCTCTAGGTTCGCCGAGTCTACAGAGACATAGGACTAAGGTAGTAGAGTCTGTTATGGTGTCATCCAGTGTATCTAATAGTGTCTTCTACTCGTATAAGAGAAGAAGAACTTAAAGATGACTAGGTCACATGAGAAGGTTGCTGTTGAAAGTAGCAATGTTGCACCAAGAAGAGGTGCATGGGAACAGGCAAGAGAGAGACAATTGCCTGAGAATCCCCTAGTTGATCCATCTATGATAAGAAAATCCTTCTTTAAGTATTACTGTTGGAGAATTTAGGGCAACAGTAATGTATATAGTGGATCAAGCTTTGGCAGTGTAACCTAGATTACTAGTCCCAATGATGATGTTTTAGATATCAGCAAGATTTGTAATTAGCATCTGCAGGTTGAAGCAAAAGGAAATGATGAATTTATGGACTTAAATTAAGTCTGTGCTCAACCTTATCCTATTGAATCAACCTTTGAGGCAGAGTTAGCCTGAGACAGTGAATAATCCATGAATTATGACAAGTTAGGCAAGATAATGTCATTCAAATATGTCATTTTATGAATTCTTGGATTAATTGAGAAAGGAAATGATTGAACTCTCCTTGATTAGTACTATGAGGACTTATGTTTTGCATGGTAAAACATTACAAATGTTTTATGTTGTCCTTACCTCTATAAGAAAAGATGAGGTATATAAGAGATGCCTGGACAAAATCCAGGGATGTTAAACCTTATGCTTGTGATAATATGAAAAGAAGGAATATGATAGTATACAAAGTGCATACCACTTAATCTCAATATTTATATACCCTGGCCAGGTATACAACTATTGATGATAAAGTGGGTATGGAAACTCTTAGATTGTTGTCTTTTTTATTGCTCTGATCAAGTAGTCATTTTGAGACAATCTAATGAGTATCATGAAATCAGAAATATGGGATGAATAAATGTGTCATATCCTATGCATAAGAAAGAGAAGTCTGAGATAATCTCAGATGAGCATGTTGTATGAGGAACTAAAAGTGTACTCCTCATAAGATAAGAATAAGGGAGATGAACCATGTTCAATAATGCTGCCATCATAATAAGGATCTTTCCCATAATGAGGAAATGGGAAATGTGATGAGATCATGAGATGATCATAAACATGCTAGGTAATAATAAAGAAAGGAATAATGACATACAATCATACTTACAAATTCCAATGCTAAAGGCAATGAACCTAGGATGAGATAAAGAGTAATTGGTTCATGAATAGTTGAAAATACATGAATTAATAAGAGGAATATGAATCCTTGTTTTCTTTCCTTTCAGGGACATGGAAATCAAGTGGGTCTTAGGACACTTAATGTGCATAAGATAAATATGTTCATGTGATGGATACTTAGAAAAGTATCAGTTATCTTGGACTTTGGTCCCAAGATGAGGACATATGAAACAATTAATGTTCCATGATGAAAGGAAGAGATATATATATATCATGTGTTTCCAACACATGTGATAGATACCAAGGTAAGAGATTATGGTATCTAAGAAATAATAGATGGTTTATGTTGAATATGTGAAATGGTCAATTATGAAATCAAATTTATCATGTAAAATAATATGAACATCACATGTTAGGGGTTTATGTTTTGCATAAACATAACAATTGAAGATATCTTTGAGATAAGTTCTTAATTGATAAGTAACCTTACCTTATGATAAGAGAATGTACAACTAATGAGATAGTTAGTGTAGGTAATAAGGAAAGATAGTATGGTGTTATCAGGTGAGATGACACAATCAGGGTATGAAAAGACTTATAGTCTCAAGTGGATGACAGAATATAATGGTGATCTTGAAAGAGAAATATTGAACCAACTAAGGAACATGGGAGAATGTGTTCCATGTGAACCATTCCATGATAAATTTGTGTGATATAACTTTTTGTTGATCAAAACTCTATGGTGTCTCCATAATAATGAGGTGTTATGTGAGGACATGATGATATGATGCATGGATAATATCTGTTTCCCTTTATCTGGGATTTCGGGGATGAAATCCTTGTTAGGGGTTTATAATTTGTAACATCCTTGACCTGGGTTACACTTTAACCCTAGGTGTTTTGATTAATAAAGATGATTATATGTTTAATCTTATCTTATGAAAAGTAATTAGGGCTCATGAGAAACTTATGTTTCAATTTTGGTCCTGTTTGAACAATGCTGAAGCAATGTTTGCTTATTTTGGACTAAAGTGCAAATTACCCAAGTTGAGGGGTTAAATTGTAAATGTTGCATGATAAGATGTTACTCATGTGTTGAATCATCATGAGAATGAAGATGATGCAAAGGTATGGCTTGTGGTAGCCTGAGTATCAAGGAAGAGCTGATAAAGCAATGTTTATGCATTAAAACCTAGTTTTGGTGTAAAGTGCAATTTACCCAAAACCTAGGGTTCAATATGAAAATTACCACTTACATAAGGTCCCTAATGTTTATTCTAACCATGTAGAGCAAATAAAATGAGAGGGGTGCCTCATTTGAATTAAGTTGGAGGAGAGAGAATCTTGATATTAAAATGATCAAGATTTAATCCTAATTGAAACCCTAATTCGATTTAGGGCAAAAATAAATGTATTAGTTAAAGGGATTTCAACCAAAATTAAAATGGTTGGATTCAGATGTGTGTGATGTCCTTGAGCCTTGCAAGTACCACGAAAATAACCAAGGAAGTGGATAACTCACACACAATTTTATAAGAAAAAGAAATATCCACTCACATATGGATATTAATATAATATGATTTAAGGTGCTTGATTTGCTTTTCTTTAAATCAGGGATAATTGAGAGGGATAAGAGGAAAATAAGATAGCCTCGTCCCTAAGGAAGATGAGGGGGAAGAGGCGGCCACATTTTTGGGATTAATTGGGTTTTTGCAAAGTACATTCTCTCTCATTGAATTTTTTTATAAAAGGACCTTTTACAAGACAAATGAAAGGATTTTTTGACCCCCCCCCTTCTTCTCCTTGCTTGGGAAACGACCAAGGGAGCTTGGGAGGATCCGGAGGATGACCCCCAACCTGTTGGTAAGGTTCTTGATCCATTTCACCTTGATTCCATGGTGGAAATCGAAAATAATTTATGGATTTCTTCCTATTTCGATCTCCTCTTCAATTCTAACCATTCTTTTTCACTCAAACCTTGAGGACGAGCCTTGGAATGGTGAAAGGAGTTGCATACACCATTTTTTCCGTGGACATGGATCTTTGGAGCTCAATTGGAGGCGGGTTTTATAACTTGAAACCCTAACTTTGTTATTGCATTCAATTCCTTATCAAATAATGATCATTTCCATAATTGCAATAATTGATTTGGTTGATTGATGCAATCACCATGAAAACCATAGTAGGTTTTGTGAGTTTAGAGGTTGAAGATGATAAGCACACACCTATACAAATATCCAAGGCAAACGGTCTTGTTTGAGTTGCTCAAACGGTTTCCCAAACCGTTTGGGAGCAAACGGTTTCAAACCGTTTAGAAGCAAACGGTTTCACCAAGCCGCATGAGACCAAATTGTCTCAAGACCGTTTGGTGATGTTGACCAGGGTTGAATGTTTGGATACCTGTTGAAAATGATCTAGGTTAATGACCCACCAATTATGATTGGTTAGTTCCAATTGGTTCATGAGTTGAGGGTCAATCAATCACCAAAACCCTAATCGGGTTATGTGCTGATTTCCAAGTTGATTGAGTTTGAAACTTGGGTTGATTGACCCAAATGGTTTCAAAACCGTTTGGGGATCACCCAAACGGTCTCAAGACCGTTTGGAGGTCAACAAAGACCGTTTGGAGGTCTATGGTTGAGTATGGTTAGGTATTTGAAGATTCAAACATGTGGTATAAACCCTAATTGGCTAAGTGCTGATTTTGCAATTGAATGAGTTGATGCTTTGGGTTGACTGACCCAAATGGTTTCAAGACCATTTGGAGATCACCCAAACAGTCTCAAGACCGTTTGGGGGTCACCCAAGACCGTTTGGAGGTCTAGGGTTAAGTTTTGTCAAGTGTTTGAAGGTCCAAAGATAACAAATTGAAATACAATTAAGTGCTAATTTGGTGACCAATCCTAAGATCCAAACCCTAATTGAATGACATGGTTGATGATGATATGATGGGAAAACGGTCTCAAGACCGTTTTGAGGTCATCCAAATGATCCCAAGACCGTTTGGAGGTCTAGGGTTGACTATGGTTAGGTGTTTGAATATCTAAAGGTACTAAGTTGAAGTGTAATCAAATGCTGACTTATTGATCAATCAAATGATCCAAACTTTGATTGATTGACTTGGATTTTGATGTTGACATGGGAAAACGGTATCAAGACCGTTTTTAGGTCATCCAAATGACCTCAAGACCGTTTGGGTTCAGGTCATGCCCAATTTGGATGATGGTCCAATGGTTTTAAAGTAACTAGTTTAACATTGGTTAATGTTGAAGGATCATCAATTCCAAACCCTAATGCAATTGATTCAAACCCTAATTGATGATCAATTGATGGTCAATTGAGGGTCAAATCAGTTGAAGGTTGACCTATTTAACTCAATTAAAGTATGGTGATAGGTCCAATTGATGATTGGATACATGAATTCAATGATTGAAGGAACCAACATTGGAAACCCTAATTTAATTTGATTGGTTGAGACCATATTAGGTCCATGCGGTTTTGAGGAGGTTTGGACCAAACGGTCTCAAGACCACTTGGGACCAAATGATCCCAAACCGGTTGAGTCCATGCGGTTTCAAAAAGGTACTTTAGCAAACGGTTTCAAGTACTTGCTTTAGCAAATGGTCTCAAGCACCACCTTTACCAAATGGTTTCAAACTGTTTGAACTTTGAAAGACCAAGACCGTTTGGGGCTCAAATAGTCAAAGTCCATTGAGGACTCAATTGGTTAATCCACTTGGACACCTATTGTAATTGAAGATTCAATTGGTCAAATCAATTGGATACTTTATGTAATGGAGGTCCAATGAGATTGAAATCAATTGGATACCTTATGTAATGGAGGTCCAATGAGATTGAATCTCTTGAGAATTAAGATGATGAATGAGCCATTAACCCAATGATGATTAGTAATGATAATCAATGAAGGTACAAAGGTTGAAACCCTAATAGTACCTAAGTGATTAGTGCCAATTAAGGGATGAATCCTAATTGCTGATAAGAACCATGACTTGGTACATTATGTTAATCATACTTGAATGTACTTGATAGAAGGGTTGATGTAACCTAATCAAGTTGAGTGGATGATGGAAAGGAATTCATACATGAGTATTGATCATGTGATGAATAGGGTATGATCCTTAATAAAAAGGTCATGAAACCCTAATCAAGAAGGTTGTTGAGCCCTAACCCTAATTTAGAGCAATATTAGATGTAACCCAAACCTAGGGTAATGTTGTGACTCTAAACCAAGATAATAAAATGTGAATCCTTAATTGAGGTTGATTCAATGTGAATCCCTAATTGAGGTTGATTCCATGAGAAACCCTAATTGAGGGTGATGCCATGAGAAATCCCTTGTGGGATGAATAGTATACATTAAGTATAGGCAATGAGATGTGAAAGCCTAATGAAGGGTGACGCTATATGCAATCCTAACTCTAATGAAGTATGATAGCATGTGAAATCCCAAAGCCCTAATAAAGGGTAAAGGTATGTGAAACCCTAATTGAAGTTATAATACATGAAGCCTTAATCTTGGACAACATGATGACAACCCAGAACCTTAATAATAAAATAGTGGGTAAAACCTTATAAGGGTGAAATATCATAAATGGTTGATTATAGGCAAGCTCATTGTAAGCAATGCCTTAACCTGAGATGAGTTCATATCATTAAAGATAATTGGACCATTATTATGTATAACCTATGCACTTCATGGTAAGAGTGATAGGTTAGTGGATGAAAGGATTAAGATGGGAAATACCTTCATCCAAGATAAGTTGATAACTTAAGAAAGTTGGAAGTAATGAGGTAAGTGATACATCAAGATATGAAAGACTTCACAGTTAGCATCTCGAAGTTGATATACTTTGATAACTATGAAATCCTAATGTGAGATGGGAAATCTTAACCCTAAAATGGGTAATGGGACATGAGAGATCATATTATGATATGAATAGTAAGCCCTAACCCTATTGAGGGAATAGAGGTGTTACTATTGTATTACATGAAGTAATATGTTATCGTTGCCTAGGGAGAGGTGACAAGATGTTTAATGGTCTTGTGAGCCATATGGTTAAATGTTGCCTAGTGAGAGGTGACAAGATTCTTTATGGGCCTTATGAGCCATGAGAGAAATTATGGCATAGTGAGAGGTACCAAAATGATTATAAAAGTTTATTATAAGAAAGGATAATGTTTTAATAAACTTAATAAGAGGAACAAATGTATTCAATAAAGAATGTGTAAAGCTATGTTGGCTAACCTCAGGGTTTAGAGCCTAAAGTAGTATGTGATGATCAATGATGAGTTAAAGGAATTAAATTCCATGAACTATGTAATCAGGATTGGTTAAAGTCCAATGCCTGGCTGTGTAATCAAGTTTGGTTAAAGTCCAATACCTGGCAGAGGTGTAATGCCTGTAATCAGGATTGGTTAGAGTCCAATGCCTGGCTGTGAAATCAGGATTGGTTAGAGTTCAATGTCTGGCTGTGAAATCAGGATTGGTTAGAGTCCAATGCCTAGCTGTGAAATTAGGATTGGTTAGAGTGCAATGCCTGGTTGTGTAATCAGGGTTGGTTAAAGTCCAATGCCTGGCTGTGTAATAAGGTTTGGTTAAAGTCCAATAACTGGCAGAGGCGTAATGCCTATAATCAGGGTTGGCTAAAGTCCAATGCCTGGCTATGAAATCAGGATTGGTTAGAGTCCAATGCATGGCTGTGTAATCAGGGTTGGTTAAAGTCCAATGCCTGGCTGTGTAATCAGGTTTGGTTAAAGTCCAATACCTGTCAGAGGCGTAATGCCTGTAATCAGGGTTGGCTAAAGTCCAATGCCTGGTTGTGAAATCAAGATTGGTAGTGTCCAATGCCTGGCAGTGTAATCAGGTTTGGAAGAGTCCAATACCTGGCAGAGGCTAAATGCCTGTAGTGATACCACATGATTGGTAATAACCCAATGCCTATAATGATGATTTAGGATTGGTATTAATCCAATTCCTGTATTAATGATAAATGAGTACATGGTAGATATATCTCTTTATTTGTTTAACGGGTTGGCTAAGGCCAACATAATGAAATAAGAATGTTTCATGGGTGACATAACAAGAAGTTGAGTGCCACAAGAAAAGTTTGATATGATGGTATAAATGTTGGATAAATGATATACATGTCATTCCTATTCCTTATTAAAAGAATAGATGATATATTGCTCTATCATAAATAGTTGCAATGCTTACAAAGTTGAGAATGCTTTAAACTGCTTAACCTCTGCTCAGTTTCATATCTTTAAATTGTAATACAATGTTTTGGCGGAGAGTTATATCTCCCGCTGGGGCAATTTACAATTGTCTCACCCCCGTGGGATCCAATGTTTTTAGGTGAATGCGGACAAAGAGGCAGGAAACCTTTAGCAGAGAAGGAACAACAGCAGCATCGAGGACAACAGTAATATCTCAGGTGGAGATACTGCCTGTCCAATTGTATAAATAGTAGTCCTATATGTCGTCTCTGTACTCTCAGGTCCTCGAGATTTATAGATAGTGCTTTCATCATCGACTCGATATTTTGGCTTGATGCCTCGAGGTTTTATGCTGTCTGTACGTAATGTTGAATAGGAAAGCTGATGTTGTAATCCTCGAGAAGAGATAGTAAAGGTTGAGTACTTATGGAATAGAATGTAAATATTAGATTTTGGTTCTTGATGAAAAGGATTTCCTATGTGTGGATCTCTTTGCAAAAAGTTTTAATTTTTAGTGATTTTCAGTAATCCGCTGCAAATGATTCACTTCCGCTTAGTTAATCTTGTGTTTTATAAGTTGGATGCCACAATTTAGTGGTATCAGAGCTCTAGGTTCGTCGAGTCTACAGAGACATAGGACTAAGGTAGTAGAGTCTGTTATGGTGTCATCCAGTGTATCTGATAGTGTCTTCTGCTCGTATAAGAGAAGAAGAACTTAAAGATGACTGGGTCACATGAGGAGGTTGCTGCTGAAAGCAGCAATGTTGCACCAAGAAGAGGTGCATGGGAACATGCAAGAGAGAGACAATTTCCTGAGAATCCCCTAGCTGATCCATCTATGATAAGAAAATCCTTCTTTAAGTATTACTGTTAGAGAATTTAGGGCAATAGTAATGTATATAGTGGATCAAGCTTTGGCATTGTAACCTAGATTACTAGTCCCAATGATGATGTTTTAGATATCAGCAGGATTTGTAATTATCATCTGCAGGTTGAAGCAAAAGGAAATGATGAATTTCTGGACTTAAATTAAGTCTGTGCTCAACCTTAGCCTGTTGAATCAACCTTTGAGGCAGAGTTAGCCTGAGATAGTGAATAATCCATGAATTATGACAAGTTAGGCAAGATAATGTCATTTTATAAATTCTTGGATTAATTGAGAAAGGAAATGATTGAACTCTCCTTGATTAGTACTATGAGGACTTATGTTTTGCATGGTAAAACATTACAAATGTTTTATGTTGTCCTTACCTCTATAAGAAAAGATGAGGTATATAAGAGATGCCTGGACAAAATTCAGGGATGTTAAACCTTATGCTTGTGATAATATGAAAATAAGGAATATGATAGTATACAAAGTGCATACCACTTAATCTCAGTATTTATATACCCTGGCCAGGTATACAACTATTGATGATAAAGTGGGTATGGAAACTCTTAGATTGTTGTCTTTTTGATTGCTCTGATCAAGTAGTCATTTTGAGACAATCTAATGAGTATCATGAAATCATAAATATGGGATGAATAAATGTGTCATATCCTATGCATAAGAAAGAGAAGTCTGAGATAATCTCAGATGAGCATGTTGTATGAGGAACTAAAAGTGTACTCCTCATAAGATAAGAATAAGGGAGATGAACCATGTTCAATAATGCTGCCAGCATAATAAGGATCTTTCCCATAATGAGGAAATGGGAAATGTGATGAGATCATGAGATGATCATAAACATGCTAGGTAATAATAAAGAAAGGAATAATGACATACAATCATCCTTACAAATTCCAATGCTAAAGGCAATGAACCTAGGGTGAGATAAAGAGTAATTGGTTCATGAATAGTTGAAAATACATGAATTAATAAGAGGAATCTGAATCCTTGTTTTCTTTCCTTTCAGGGACATGGCAATCAAGTGGGTCTTAGGACACTTGATGTGCATAAGATAAATATGTTCATGTGATGGATACTTAGAAAAGTATCAGTTATCTTGGACTTTGGTCCCAAGATGAGGACATATGAAACAATTAATGTTCCAGGATGAAAGGAAGAGATATATATGATGTGTTTCCAACACATGTGATAGATACCAAGGTAAGAGATTATGGTATCTAAGAAATAATAGATGGTTTATGTTGAATATGTGAAATGGTCAATTATGAAATCAAATTTATCATGTAAAATAATATGAATATCACATGTTAGGGGTTTATGTTTTGCATAAACATAACAATTGAAGATATCTTTGAGATAAGTTCTTAATTGATAAGTAACCTTCCCTTATGATAAGAGAATGTACAACTAATGAGATAATTAGTGCAGGTAATAAGTTGTTGGTGGGAAGACATGGTGCTCGAAGCGCCACGTAGCTCCCTTGTACGCCGGTCGATGGAGATGGACGGCCGATACAAGCATTTCTCGGCGCAAGGTGCTGGCTATTGGTCACGTGGCGGGCGGCACACCTACCGGTGGGTGGTTGTGTCGCCCGACGAGTTGGGTCGTCGAGGCGGCTTTGGCTCCCTGTCAGGTAGAAGGTGTGTCGGCCGGCACGTTCCTGTCGCGCGGCATCTCCTCGTCGAGCATCTTTGTGTCGCTCAGCCCGTGTCGAGCAGAGGCTGTATCGGGCGTCAGGGAGGCCGAGACGGGTCTGGACTTATTCATGGGCCGGAATCGGCCTTATTGCACAAAAGCGAGGAAAATTCTGTAAAAGATAGGAAAATCGGAGTTAGAGCATTGCTTGGCCAATTATTGCGAAAATGCTAATAAAATAGAGGAAAATAGCAGAAAAAGGGCAGTTTTGATAACAAAATAAAGGGCAAAAACGTCACAAAAACTGATGTTATCAACTCCCCCAAACTTAGCGTTTTGATTGTCCTCAATCAATATTTAAACTATATTTTTGTGATGCTTCTTTTTGCTCGGAAAGCTTTCAGGCCAAGAGGTAAAACAAGTGTAGTAATGCCTTTAGAGATAATGCTGCTTCACTCAAACAAAAGACTACGCGTTTCCTAGCCTTATTATTTCAATAAAATTTTTCTCTACAGCTTCAGCGAGACTTTTGTTGTATGATTCTGAAGTTAGCTTACGCACCAAATAGCTTTATTTTCGGGGCAGAAAGTTGTGTGTAGGGTAGGATAAGGCTTTTGGGTTTTTCATTCTTGTTTCCCATCAGTCCATCCAGGTAAGGGTCCGTTAACGGGCAAGTGGTCCCTGCAGTCCAAGCTAGTTGGCTTTAGAGCAGTGATTTCACATCCTACGTACCACTTCCCTGGTTCTACCATGCCTAAAGATGGGTACTTTTGGAAAACAAGAGGTGTGTGTGTGTGTCTATATATATATATATATATATATATGTATATATATATATATATATATATATATATATTGGGCACAACTCTCGTGCTTTTATTCTCTCTCATAAGGTTTCTCTCCCTTTTTAGGATTTTTGGGATTTTGTTGGGTGAGGGAAACAAAGAGATTTCCGCTATTTGGGTAGCTTTTTCCTTCTCCATACTTATCTCTTAGCTGTTCGCGAGATTATTATATTTTTGAAATTTTTGACATGGCAAAGTATACTCTTTTGTTCGTTTGGAGCAGCATTATCAAAAAGATATAACAGGACTTGCATCACATTTAGCACAAAGAAAATAAACTTTGCAAAAGGTAACAACAGATTTTCATTATTATTACAGCAACTTTGTACATATGCATAGGGGCGATATAGACAAAAGAATTTTTCAAAATTTTCAAAATTTTGGTATGAAAACGTATATGTACAAACCTGAAAGTGTATATGTACGTAAAAGAATAACGAATATGGGACAAAAAGAATGAAAGAACAAAGTGGAAGAGGAAGGAAATTTGTACCTCCCTCACTGGAACATGGTACCCCCCAAACTTACTCCACACTCTGTCCCAGAGTTGTGAAGTAGATAAGGTGAGGTGATGTTTATTCCAGTGAGGTCGCGCCTGCGTTAGAGAGGAGCTCCCACACATATTCTCCTCGTTTGCTGTGGTATCCTATGTGTTGGAGCTGGTTAGGCGTCACTTCATTTGCCATCCACTCCAAGACGAAGATGTCGCAGTTGTTGGATAAGGCAACTTGCTGCAGACTGTGGTGGAAGAACTGGAGTTCGTGCCATGTGCCTCCCTATATGTCCAGGAATGGATCGATCATCTTTGACACTTCGTCGTAATATTTTCGAACTATGCATTCGACGGGTGTCAAAGGTTCCGATGTACACGGCACCGGATGATTCTTGTTGCTGTCCGAGCTGTTGTAGAAAATGCCAGCTCGTTGTCGAGTGTACATCGCCAGGAGCGTCCAGTGATTGTAGTGCACGATAGGTAGAAAGATAGTGCCTGCAACGCCTTCCTTCAAATCTTGCAGGAAGATCTGCTTCGCTCCAATTTTGTCGACGAGGCAGACATCATTGAAGAGCAAAGGGTGGGCTATGTATGTATGTTTTAGCTTTGGCTGTATATATTGGATGTAAGCTGCTGCAACCGATACCGTCAAGCACCCCCCTTCCTTTACCATGTCCCTTAGCTCATCTGCTAGGACTAAGACGTCTCCTGCCTGAAAAACAACGTCTGATGGGGTTGAATCAGCAAGCTTCTTCTGGATGATGTCGACCTGTTCTTGTGTGAGAGTCGCACACGAAAAACGGTCAAACTTTTTTATCAGCTCTTCAGAAGCCTTGGGCAAAGCAGTGTCTTCCCTCCCGTGCACTTTCTTCAGGATTGCTAGCTGCTTGCCCGCCCCATGAATCTCGGGAGCTAAATCTTCTTCTTTTCCTTCTTGGTTGCTGGATCGTGAAAAAGAATCTTCTTCTGCATCACTATATAGCAGCTCCTCCGGCACACCTGCATCCTGGAAATAGCACTTGTCCTTGATCAGGAGCATGGCATAGATGCCCCTGCGTTGATAGTAGCACCTGTTCCTGATGATTCCCAAATTCCCGACACCATTGAGCGCTTCAATGGCCCCCAAGATGGTGATGGCGCTGTTTCTGCTCCCCTTTTCTGCTGGTTGGGGAAGGTTTCTGATAACGTAGTGGTTCCAAGCCCCTTGAAGACGTTGGATTCCTTCCTTTAAAGCTCGTAGCAGGCGTATTGGCAGACGTCTCAGCACTCTGTCCTCCGGGCGGCTGAAATTACCCCCGGAGCGTGGTACTTCATCATCGCTGCAGCACAGCAGCTGAACGTCGCGGTTTCTGATGTCTGCCATACAGAGAAACCACACGTTGTGATGCATGTACGGGGCCAACACCATATTTGGCTTATGTGCTTCAACGTATTGCAGCATGTTGACCACCGCACGGGAGTCTAAATCTCCCTTCATCAGCCTTCTCGCCAAGGTCGGGGTGGCTGTGTATATCTGTCTCCGACCTGTCCTGCTGTTGATGTTCTCGATCATTGCGTTCTCCAGGACCCTGAACACTCGCTTGCCGACTACAGTCGACGTGCGGAACATCTTCTGAAGATCTCCCCGTCGTAGGGAGAGGTAGCAGTCGCTCCAGACGACTTCTTCTTCATTTCCCTGCGACCTCAAGACCGAATTCAGCAGCTTCTGGTCTCTGATCGTCAGGTTCTCAATGGCTCTTCTATCAAAATCAGCCATCTCAAATGATGGTATCTCGGACGGCTCACGGAATCTGTCCGCAAATGAGCACTTTCCTCGGGGTGGATGTCTGTTATTTACAGTGTAGACATCCCCCACTTCTCCTTCGTACTCGTCTGATGAGTCTCCCCCGATGTTGGTATCTGCGTTATCATTTTCCACTTCATTTAGGGGATGTAGAAGTTGGCGTCTCCCAATCCCAAAGAGCTCTCCCGTTTGCTAGGAGACCCTTCGGCAGATCCTTGCTGCGTCCCCTCTCCGTGCGTTGATGATTGTCTGCTGGAGGAGGATCGGGAGGAGGACGTTGTTCCCGAAGAAGAACCTGAAGAAGATGGACTATGGTTCCCACTGGGAGGGGACGGAGACCGTCTCGGCCGCCTTTGGCACGGATGATCGTCGCTCCTGTTCATCCTCTCCTAAATCCTGTTGAGTCGTTGGAGGACTTGCTGCATCGCTGTATTCAAGGCCTCCAGTCCACCGGGTATGACCGCAAGAGTCAGCAGCTCGCTCTCTTTCTTATTCAGCCTGACCTCGTGGCTGTCCTGCTTATCTTGAAAAGATGCAAGTTTGTGTGTTAGGGAAGCACAAGTAGCAGAGTTTGTGGTTGTTACCTCCCGCAGATTGTCGATTTCGTCTCTGAGCATCTTTCCAAGCGACGGAGGGGGTCCGGTGGGTCTCCCTTCCGTCCTTGCGATATCTAGTCCATGTGAAGGTCCACCTGGAGAGGTGGAATCTATGAAGATCGTTCGCGATCCAGATGACTTCAGGTGGGGCTTCGGCGCTGTTTCAAGTGCCGCCGCCTTGCCTTCTCTTCTGACTGGGGACGGCCATGGTGAGGGCGGACTTTGCTCCACCTCTGCACTATCGGCGGTCTCCTCGACCGTTGCAGGCGGGGACTTCGGCGGCAGCGAGGGTGTCCTTTCGAGCTCCCTTCTGATATCCTCGGACATTCCGATGTTGTTGCTCCGCTGAGGCTCCTCTCGCGCCTCTACAGCTTAAAAAATAGGTCTGGGAACTGCGGCCGTCTCTTGCGTGGCAGATCCCGAAGTTTCTATTCTGGTGACCTCGACGATCACCGGTACCTTCTCAACCACAACCGTTGTGGCTGGTGTGGTGGCTGGTATAGTAGGGGCGACGACAACTCGATCAGCACTTTTCGTCGGAAGTTCTAAAGTGGGCCTCTCTGTGGTCCTGGTCATGGTGACTGTAGCTCTGCCATCTGCTATGGCTTTGATCTCGGCGGCGGTGAAGACCAACTTCTCGATGTCATAGTCGGCGCAGCGAGGAAGGGGAAGGAGTATGTCCGTCCTTGAAAACTTGTAGAAATACCTCCCCCTCTCCTTCCTGATGATGTTGGTTCTCATCAGATATTTGGTATCGAACACCTCTTCGCCCGGCGTTCTTGTATGGCTGCGATGCTCGAATGGATACCCGAGCCCCACTGCGATGAGGTTGATGATGCCGCCCATGCAGTATTCCTTGGTAGCGTCCTTCATCGGGTGGAACCTATTCATTAAGAACCTACCGAGGTTGATTGTTCGGCCCTCCATAATGTGCCACATGACGTGGAGCTCCTCCGTGTAGATGTTGTTGGATTTGTTCTTGCTAAATAGCAAGCAGGCTACTAGTTTGTGCACGATCCTCCAGAAATAGGAGTGCACCGCCACGACCTTCGCTCCCGGCTTGAATGAAGATTCGCCGGTGAGCTTCCCCCAGAACTCCACGGGGTTGAACCCGTCACCCTCGGTGATCCTTTCACCGTTGTTCATCCTATTCATCTCCTCCTCGCTGGAAGAGAAGATTCTGTTTAAGTCCTTCTCGGAGATGGTATGCTCCGAGTTGTACATCCTGGCCTGAAATCTGTCTGGCCCGCCAAAATTTTCCCTTTCTGCCGCTGAATTCTTCACTCGGCAGAGGGAGGACATGAATTCCATGGTCAGTTTAGTGTATGAGGCCTTCCGTTTGAAGCAGATCTTCTTCAGTCTTGCCGCCGCAAGGACGCTCTCTAGCCTCTTCTCAATCCCAAGCTCATCAAATGAGACCCTGTGGCAGAACCTGCTCGGCTTGTACTGCTTGGGCACCAACTCAGCATAGCGACGAGCATGCTCGTCGTCTCTTGGCTCGAAACTCTCCCGGAAGGTTTCCGGGATTTCTGCTAGTGGTGTTGGTGCGGCTGTGGGCTGTGCCGGTGTTGGTGCAGGAGTTGTAGCTTGTCCAACCCTCGCCTTCTTCTTTGCCCCCGACGTCCTAGCCTATCCTGGGTTCGGGCGCTTAGGTCGGGTCGCCTGCCCTTCAGTAGAAGTTTCAGGATAGATCCTCCTGCCCTACTCGTCAACTGGGACAGCGGTAATCTTAGTGCGGGCCATTTCTGTAAGTCAACAAAAGATAACACCCTGATTAATTAAGCTGGCTTTTGAAAATATAATAAAGAGTAAACGTTTGGCCCGGTATAGTCTATACAAAATTGCCCGACATTCCTGTATCGGACGACACATTGGTTTCAAAGGTGAAGCCCTGTGCCCGACACAGGAGATGGGTATCGCCCGATACGTTTTCATGAAAGAAGAGCAGTGTGTCGGCCGATAAGAAAAATCAGGCGATGCGATGCAACATCGGGCGACACTGCTATCGCCCAACATGGGGTATCGGTCAACATGAATCAAAGATACTTTGCACGATGCCCATATCGGTCGATACACCTGCTCAGCAAGGAAAACTTGAGACCGATAAACTTTTAACAAGAAAGAAATCGCATCGGCCGACACGGTCTGTCAGGCGGCAAGCCTGTCGGGCTATACCTTGTTGTGATCGGAGCTTGTCGGGTGACACAAGAGGTTCAGCAGTCTCACGCGACACGGTAGCTAAAGCACAGGATATTCTCGCTCGACACAGGAAAGTAAAAGCAACAAAGCAAGGAACCCGACACGGTAAATCTTGTTTTCCTTTTATAGTAAGTAAATAGTGAAACCCGGGATGCGCGTCGACCGATTGCTTCAAAACATAAGTCGGCAGCCCAACCGTCGGCGGGACTATTGCGCTTCACAAAGCCCACCGCCCGACACGGTCTGTCGGGCGGCAAGCCTGTCGGGCTATACCTTGTTGTGATCGGAGCTTGTCGGGCGACACAAGAGGTTCAGCAATCTCGCGTGACACGGTAGCTAAAGCACATGATTCTCTCGCTCGACACAGGAAAGTAAAAGAAACAAAGCAAGGAACCTGACACGGTAGCTAAAGCACAGGATTCGTTCTTGCTGAATAGCAAGCAGGCTACTAGTTTGTGCACGATCCTCTAGAAACAGGAGTGCACCGCCACGACCTTCGCTCCCGGCTTGAATGAAGATTCGCCGGTGAGCTTCCCCCAGAACTCCACGGGGTTGAACCCGTCACCCTCGGTGATCCTTTCACAGTTGTTCATCCTATTCATCTCCTCCTCGCTAGAAGAGAAGATTTTGTTTAAGTCCTTCTCGGAGATGGTATGCTCCGAGTTGTACATCCTGGCCTGAAATCTGTCTGGCCCGCCAAAATTTTCCCTTTCTGCCGCTGAATTCTTCACTCGGCAGAGGGAGGACATGAATTCCATGGTCAGTTTAGTGTACGAGGCCGTCCGTTTGAAGCAGATCTTCTTCAGACATGCCGCCGCAAGGACGCTCTTCAGCCTCTTCTCAATCCCAAGCTCATCAAATGAGACCCTGTGGCAGACCCTGCTCGGCTTGTACTGCTTGGGCACCAACTCAGCATAGTGACGAGCATGCTCGTCGTCTCTTGGCTCGAAACTCTCCCGGAAGGTTTCTGAGATTTCTGCTAGTGGTGTTGGTGCGGCTGTGGGCTGTGCCGGTGTTGGTGTAGGAGTTGTAGCTTGTCCAACCCTAGCCTTCTTCTTTGCCCCCGACGTCCCAGCCTGTCCTGGGTTCGGGCACTTAGGTCGGGCCGCCTGCCCTTCAGTAGCAGTTTCAGGATAGATCCTCCTGCCCTGCTCATCAACTGGGACAGGAGTAATCTTAGTGCGGGCCATTTCTGTAAGTCAACAAAAGATAACACCCTGATTAATTAAGCTGGCTTTTGAAAATATAATAAAGAGTAAACATTTGGCCCGGTATAGTCTATACAAAACTGCCCGACATTCCTGTATCGAACGACACATTGGTTTCAAAGGTGAAGCAATGTGCCCGACACAGGAGATGGGTATCACCCGATACGTTTTCATGAAAGAAGAGCAGTGTGTCGGCCGATAAGCAAAATCAGGCGATGCGATGCAACATCGGGCGACACTGCTATCGCCCGACATGGGGTATCGGTCAACATGAATCAAAGATACTTTGCACGATGCCCATATCGGTCGATACACCTGCTCAGCAAGGAAAACTTGAGACCGATAAACTTTTAACAAGAAAGAAATCGCATCGGCCGACACGGTCTGTCGGGCGGCAAGCCTGTCGGGCTATACCTTGTTGTGATCGGAGCTTGTCAGGCGACACAAGAGGTTCAGCAGTCTCGCGCGACACGGTAGCTAAAGCACAAGATTCTCTCGCTCGACACAGGAAAGTAAAAGCAACAAAGCAAGGAACTCGACACGGTAAATCTCGTTTTCCTTTTATAGTAAGTAAATAGTGAAACCCGGGACGCGCGTCGACCGATTGCTTCAAAACATAAGTCGGCAGCCCAACCGTCGGCGGGACTATTGCGCTTCACAAAGCCCACCGCCCGATAAGCGTGCACTCAAAGTGCCGGTTGAGTTGCCTCCTGTGAAATCGTGAAGACAAAACTATTTAAGCTGCGGCTGATGAGTAAAACATCATTGGCCTAGGACTAAGCTCCTGGCCTCAGATGGTATTACCCATCCCGGAAAGTAAAACTAAGGCGGTGGCCCATAAAACAAAAGAGTCAGTGCATGTGGCGCATACACTGTCTCGGGCCTTATTACATACCAAATGTTTGTAGTGTTTGTCTTGCAGGAAAGTAAAATGCAGTCCTATTCTAAGAAAGAAAAGAAAGCTCAGGTTGCCTCCCGAGAAGCACTTCGTTTTTCGTCTTCAGCTAGACGTCTTTGGCCTTCTCTTCACCTTATGCCTCTCTCAACTGTTTCACATCTGTGGCAATCCTTTGAATCTGTGAGGTGATTGCCTCCAGCACCTTTGATTCAATCGAGGACCCTTCTCCAACCTTCTTTATCGGCCCTCTATCGGACCGATCGAAATCAGTGTCGGCCATCAACTCCGCCATATTCTTGATGATCAACTCCGACTTCTTGGCCTTCTTCCCCAGGAAATCACTGCCTGCTGCTGCGTTCAGTGATACCCTATTTTCGGGGGTCAAACCATTGTAGAAGGTGGTTATGAGGAAACCCTTCTTGTAGTTGTGATGGGGGCAATCCTGGAGGTACTCCTGGAATCGCTCCCAGGCATCATGCAGGATTTCACTCGGCTTTTGCGTGAAAGAAGTTATCTTCTGCCGATTCCGTACTGTCCTTTCTGTGGGGTAGAACTTGTTCACAAAGGCATCGGCTAACGCCCTCCACCCGTTCAAGGATTGGTGGGGTACCCCAAGGTACCAGGACAGCGCCTTGTCTTCTAGTGAAAAGATGAACCCCTTACAGTATATCACTTCTTGGGGGACCCCTCTCATCTTGATGGTATCACAGATATTCTTAAATGTATCAAGATGATGATACGGATTATCATACTTGGAGTTCCCTCTAAAACTTTTATTCTGAATCATGGATATCACGGATGGCTTGAGCTCGAAATTGGTTGCATTGAAATGTGGGACTACGACCGGGCATCTGGAGTGGTTGGCCTTCGAGGACGCCAACTCCCTGAGCGTCTTCTCCTCTTCCTCAGAGTCTTCACTGTCACTATCCTCCTGGTGCTGTTCCTGCTCGTGGTTTCTTCTGTTTCACCAGTGGTGACGTCTGTTACGACGGTGATCTGTCTCGGATTGATCCCTTTCTGGATCTCCCGGCTGGTCGTTTCCGTTGTATCGGCCGTCGTCGTCAGGAGGAGGCGAGTTTTCCCTAGGCCTTCCCTGTTGTTCCCCTTCAAACGGGGGTGGCTCAATTCGGGGAGGCATGACGGCTGGAGTAGATGCTCAGACGAATTGGGTATCCTCTCCTTGAGGTACCTACATATTTATTCACAAAGAAAATCGAGTTCAGAAAATTAAATTTTTATTTTAAAGCAAGGTATAATGCTACGAAAAGAAAAAGGAAAAAGAGTGTTTTCAAGCTTATCTCTAAGCTTGAGGCACAGGAGTGTAGTTAGTGGATTCAGGTTCGTCTTACAGTACCGCTATTGCCTTGTCCCCGGCAACGGCGCCAAAAAGTTGACCGGCCGAAATTGTGCGTCCAAAATTGGAGGCGGATTTGAGGTAGTCGAGCTTTTACATTTATAAACCCGAATCCTTCTAGGCCCCCGCAACTTTGCTCATGGGGTCGAAGTAGTCATACGGGGTCGAACACAGGGACAAGGGGTAGTGTTGAGAACCATGAATCGACACGCTACACTCCGGCAGGTATAAAGAGATATGAATTCCCAAAAAGGGAACAGCAAGATGTCACGAATTAAACAAGAAAACTATCTCCAAATGGAGCTACAAGAGAGATTTAAGGTTTTAGTCCTTTAGCAGTTTTTAGGGGTTTTCATGCAACAGAAGCAGAAAGATAAAGACCAGAGCTCAGGCAAGGTTCGGAGGATAAGACTATAGTAAAACAAGCGGTAGCGGTAACACCCTGCACCCCTCCTCTCAGAGCGGGTACCTCTAACCTCTACATCAACACCCCTCTCGAGGTTGCTGGGCTTCAGTTAGAGTGGAATGTTACAGAAAACAGCTCTGTTCCAGGCACTCTCGTACTCCAGAATCGGACCAAACGATAGAGCCGCAACACAACTTTCGAAGTTGTTGCGACGGGAAAACGGTTCGGTAGCTAATCGAAACACGATCCAAATCATGCAAGCTAGGGTTCGGATATTAAACAGAGCAGTCATCCAACATTGTACACCAAGCATAGAGCAACAAGTAATTCAACATTTCCATTTCCATAAACATTTAAATGTCTTAATTCATTGCATAAACAAAGAATTAAATAACGAAATTAAAAGATAGGTGTCGCCTCCTTGATATAGATCGGCGACAGGGTGTTGTAGCTCTCCTGACCGATATCGGTCAGAGGCCTAGCCCGATACAGAGGTGTCGGGCGACACACCCTCTCGGGCGACACGCACCGACTGGTGACTGCATCGGTCAAGGGCTCTGGCCGATACGCTCATGTCGGACGACACACCCTCTCGGGCGGCACATTTGATAGACTAAGCGTATCGGGTTGATATCGTGTCGGGCTAAGAGCTAAGCATTATTGAAGTCGGTCACTTGTGTCGGGCAGTGGTGTCGGCCGATATCGGCCCGCAGTGTCGCCCGGGACGGTCCTAAGTGAACTGTCCCCTCCCTCTCGGGATGAGGATAAGTTCACCTAGTGTCGCCCGAGATGAACACTGGGGCACGATACGGGTGCTCTCAGAGTTTCCTCGCTCAAGCTCTCAACTGTCTAACTGTCAGTTGTCTGAATGCGAACTGTTCCGGCTGTGCGAGCTGTGCGAGCCGTGCGAGCCGTCTTTTCGGCTCCCTGTAGCTGCTATTTATAGTCAGCTGGTTGGTGGGAAGACATGGTGCTCGAAGCGCCACGTAGCTCCCTTGTACGCCGGTCGATGGAGATGGACGGCCGATACAAGCATTTCTCGGCGCAAGGTGCTGGCTATTGGTCACGTGGCGGGCGACACGCGTGCCGGTGGGTGGTTGTGTCGCCCGACGAGCTGGGTCGTCGATGCGGCTTTGGCTCCCTGTCGGGTAGAAGGTGTGTCGGCCGGCACGTTCCTGTCGCGCGGCATCTCCTCGTCGAGCATCTTTGTGTCGCTCAGCCCGTGTCGGGCAGAGGCTGTATCGGGCGTCAGGGAGGCCGAGACGGGTCTGGACTTATTCATGGGCCGGAATCGGCCTTATTGCACAAAAGCGAGGAAAATTCTGTAAAAGATAGGAAAATCGGAGTAAGAGCATTGCTTGGCCAATTATTGCAAAAATGCTAATAAAATAGAGGGAAATAGCAGAAAAAGGGCAGTTTTGATAACAAAATAAAGGGCAAAAACGTCACAAAAACTGATGTTATCAGTCATTTTCTACATCATTATTTCAGTAATGTGGAATTAAGGAGTAACAATACAATTATTTCAGTTATAATATTTCGTACTAATGTTAAGTTCAAGTTTTGAAAATTAAAATTTTGGTAGAATAAATACCTCAAATGGAGAGTTATGTGTTGACAATCGAAGAATACAAGAAGAGAAAGAAGAAGCTCCAAGATCGTCTCCGAGCAGTAGAAGATATCAGCTCCAAGATCGCCCGAAATAAGCTAGAAATCGCCTCCAAGTAGTAGAAATCTGAGAAAAAGCTCCAGAGCAATGGGAGTATAGAGCAAGAGTAAGGAAATGAAGAATGGTGTGAGTTTGGGGGGGGGGTTGATTTCTGCCAATATATATATGAGAGCAATGCGTCCTGGTTGGGGACGCATTGCGCCCACGTGGCACCGCCCCGCGTCGGGCCGCGGCCCCAACAGCAAAATAGCCATTGTCCAGGGAGCAATGCGTCCCCGTCCCGGACGCATTGCCCGCGTGGCAATTTCTAGCCGTTGGGGCGTCTCCGCGCGCGACGCATTGGCCCCACAAAGGGCAATGTGTCCCGCTTCGGGACGCATTACCCTCCTGTGGGGTCAATGCGTCCCCTGCTGGGACGCATTGCTCTCACGTGAGACAATACATCCCGGTGGCGGATGCGTTGGTCCCACGGGAGGGCAATGCGTCCGGAACCGTGACACATTGCCCTCCTGTGGGACCAATGCGGACGCATTGCTCCAGAAATGTGCCATTTTGAGCAATAAGTTCAAGAACGTGCCATTTAGGTAATAAAAATTGGCAAATGTGTCATTTATGTTTTTTTGCCTTAGTCTTTTTGTTGTGAGTTATACAAACAATAAATCTTCTATTCTTATGGCATTGTGACAGATAGTACCGTCTACCTCAAATTCAGACACCTGTTTGAATAAAGTCCCTCAGGGATAATATTGTTTCATTGCTGGAAGGGAGCCTATATTCACGGACAAGACACATCTTCTGAAACCAAAGATAGGTCTATATATCTAGACTACAACCAGATTAGATGTAGGAGATACATGAAGCTAGGGTGTGCACGTACGTTTCTATTTTAGTATACTAATCAGCGTATATTTTATGTACAGGTATCTGCATGGCCATGTACGTTTGACTACTTGTCAACTAGGGTACCACGTGCACCAACGTCAGTTGCAATCTTGAGAAATGCATCATCATGGATTGATCTCAAAAGAGATGACAGGAATTCTTATGTCTTTTAAATCAATGTTCATAAGTCCGTTCTTTACAAACATTTGGATGAAGTTTTGGAAGCGGTAAAGTTTGGTCCACAACATCCAATTCTTCAACATCAAAATTGTAAAAGCAGTGCAATCCCCACAGACATGTATGGTTGGACACAAGAAACAATCAGCTATGTGGGAACTGATACTTGATGCTCTACTTTCAGGAGTATATCAAGTAATGGTCTGCAATGCACCCCAGTACTCTATGTTCTACATCTCGGTAAGCAACCACTTAGGGCCTCTCATGCCTCTACCAAATCAGATTTCACACAGGTAGAACCAAACCATACATGATTAACGAGATAACTAGCTATAGACAGGACTAGATGCTATAGTAGCAGGTTTCTGTCTTAATAATATTGTAACTAATTTCGTTGATAGTATGTTAAATTAAAGCCATGGATATAAAGGCTTTAAGATAAATTACTGATCAGTGCTACATCACCATGATATTGAAAATTTTGTTGTTATGTGCATGACTAAATTTTGATTGCTGCTATTGGGTACTACACCAGTAGATGGCGATGTCCTTGTTTCTATAACAACTATGTGATAAGTGGCTTTATGGCATCCTTTTGGGAAGTCTGAGATGAGCTCTAAAGAGTGACAATTGAAAATATATGGACCAGTGCAGTGGGATAAAGATGAAGTTAAAACAAAGATGAAATGGAAAGCAGAAAATGATTTTCTCTGGGAATATATGAGTACTTATTTTTTCTTGGGATAGTAATTCCTTGTTAGTCCTTGTATATTATTTTTATTTCAAAGATACTCCTCACCTAAATGCCCACTACCGTTTTGTTTTACCATACCATACAGGCCTGAACCTCCACAGCCTTGGGGCGAAGAACTTGTTGGTCAAATGGAAAATTGCTTTAGCTTGACCATTTTAGTGTTAATAATCTCATGCACATTTAAAGCCTAAGGGGATCTTTGAATAAGGTGCTTAGGAGGGGATTGAATTCACTGTTACGGTTCCGTGTAGCAGCACACATTGTAGCCATACATTTTGTACCCAGTCAAGCTTTGCCTCCCTCCTAATTGAGATCTGATGGTCGGGAACTACTCCTCACAGAGATGCTGGAACAGGGAATCCGAACCTGCTAAGGAGTTGGTCAATGCATGTTAATGTCTCAACTAGGTTCTATCGCCTCTTCATTGCGAAGAACGACTTGGACGCAGTCAAGTCTCTTTTAATGCACAACTCCAAGGCTTCATGAGTAATGAGTGACCCTTTCTATCTCCTCATCTACGGTGTACCTTATGTTCATCGATAAAAGATATGAAACTGATGTCAAGGTGTATATATACGAAATTCTTTTGTTTATATGCCTACTTAAAAGTTAGCAATAATGCATAGAAAGACGTTTTAAAATAAAATAGTGATATTTTGTAGCTTAGGCATATCTATACAAAATGTATTAATTGTTGGTGCCTATTATGATGATGGAAATAAGAAGATACATGTTAGTACCTACGAGCTTGGAAAATTGTAATATATGATAGGTCATTCAGTTTGTAGGACACAAATGAAAGTTCATCATTAAAAACCATCTCATAAAAAAATGAAGGAAGAAATGATGAATATATAAAATGATGGGACCCTATTACTCTCCTAATAAATTACTTCATGACCATCCTATCATAAAGATGACCCTACATGCATCAATTCACTATTATGCCTAGAGCTTTCTAAGGGGGGCATTGTTTCATTGAGCATTAACATGAGAACATGTCATTTTGTTTTGTGGTGTAAGGTGATACTACAATATTATTTTTATTTTCAATATTATAATGAATGAATTATAATTTATATTTTCTTCCCTATTCCTCCATGATAGTATATGAGGATCGGCCACTTTAAAAAGATGTGTTTTTTACTTATTATATAGTTATATTTGTGAAATGAAAAAAATGCTTTATATTTTTAATGAACATTATCGAGAGTAAAAGTTATACTTACATTTTTTCTTCGATCTTAAAAAATGTAATTATTTTTTCTATATTATTGTTTTTAATGAGTTTTTAATAATCTAAAAAATAACTATTTAAAAATTCATAAAATACTTAATTTTATTCTCATTCGATGATCCACAAATATTTTCACATTCAATGTGTCACGTGCTTGTACACATGTGCATTCACTATATATATATATATATATATATATATATATATATATATATATATTTCCATTCATTCATTACCCGTGTGAGTAATTAAGGTTAGTTACCCGCATCTGTTTTGTAATAGGAAGACACATATTTGTAATGAGACAGACAACATTGTAATGAGATGATCAAAATTATAATACAAAAACTCATTTTGTAATACTACGTAAAGTGCTATCATAATATCATTTTTATTGTATTCAGATGGTGAATAAAAATTTGACGTATTTACAAAATTAATCTTTGTATTATTATTTTGGTTTTGTCATTATAATTAGGTGTCTTCCTATTACAAAATAGATTCCCAAGTAACAAAAGTTAGTTACCCATGTGGGTAGTGAATATATACCCTATATGTGTGTATGTGTTCATTGATATATATGTATATAAATAGTATATATATGTATATATATATGTATATATATATGCATGTATATATAGGGTATATATTCACTACCCATGTGGGTAACTAAATTTTATTATCCATGGATCTATTTTGTAACAGAAAGACACCTAATTGTAATGAGACAACTAAAATTATAATACAAAGACTCGTTTTCTAAATACAGCGTCAAAGTTTTATTGTTCCTCTAAATACAATAAAAATGACATTTATGGGAGTAGTTTACGTAGTATTACAAAATAAGTCTTTCTATTACATTTTTGGTCATTTTATTACGATGTTGGCTATCTCACTACAAATATGTACCTTCCTATTAGAAAATAGATGCACTGGTAACTAACCTTAGTTACCCACAGGGGTAGTGAATGGATATATATATATATATATATATATATATATATATATATATATATATATATATATATATAGATATATATAGTGTCTGGTTTGACTGGTTCGGCCAATTCGACCTCTAGTTTCCTTATATTGTAGTGACCGGTTTGGTTTTTCTAGTTCATTTTTTTTTACGTAATACTGACATTATTTCTTATCCAATAGGTTCAACCACTTTGCTCTGAGTCAACGCTGATCTCACATTTGGATCGGTTCTGAAAATATTGATATTAACATGTATGTAATGTGTTTGCTTTTTCTATTAACATATGTGTAAATATTATTCTTTGATTTGGGAGCACGTCTAGAGCCCAAGAACCCCCCTCCCAAATCTATCCCTACTTGAGGATGTCCCATGTAAATACATGATCACAAATGAACAATGTGGCAGCTATTGGGGCTCCAACATCCATGTTGCTACATAAATTATAGCAAACTCCTTTCATGATGGCTTGATGCTCACACATTAGGCCTCGAATAGAAGTAACATCTTCAGGGTAGTTGAGGGAGATCCCAATTCTCTTACATGTGTGAATCTCATGTAGAAATATCACCTCATAGTTGCTTGTGGAGTTGCAGGTTGACATCCAGTTGAATATTTACTAAATAAGCCATAAACTTCCAAGCCCGGCCACTCTTAGGTTCAAGTCATCTGAGGGTCACTCTTAGTAGTGGCTCAAGACCTAAGGGAAAGACGGGGTTGGTTGGTTGTGTTGGCTAAATTGGACATTAATATAATCCCTTTGTTTTGATGATGACAAACATTTCTTTCTTGTGGTTTTAACTTTCTATTTGAGTGTTTCAGGGACAAGCATATAAGGTGGTGGATAGCAAAGACTTGGAAGATCAATTTGCTAAAATTGCTTCATTTTCATGATTGTAATCAAATGTAAAAACTTTTACAAGTATATAACGTACAAGTACTTAGATATCATGTAAATCAAGCGTTTAGATCTTCCCTATCCACACACAACACTTAGATAGGTCATCTCCTAAGTTAGCATCACAATTGCTCATTGATACACACACTCAGTAAAAGAATACATTGAATCAGGGATATTCTCGGTCGGCAAAAACTTCGACCGAGACACTCTCGATCGACAAAGTCCTCGACCGAGAATAGACCCTCCTAGTTGTTAAACTGAGTTAGAAAAAGTAGTTGGGAGTTGAGTTGAACGTTGCAATACACTTACTCCAGACTTACCCTCGGTTGACAAATTCCTCGACCCAGAGACTCTCGGTCGACAAACTTCTCGACCGAGAAAGGTTCTGGACTGCACTTTTCAGCATTAAACAACTAGTCATTGCAATGTAATTAGTGGACACATAATGTCTAGTTGAGTATTAAGAACACCCTAGAAGGTGTCCAGAACATCCCCAAGCATTATCAAACCACTCCTATAAATAGGACAAGCTATAGGACACCCAAAGCATCACTTGTGCATATAATTACACTTGAGAATCATTCTTTGTGAGAAACAAGCTTGAGCTACACTTACAATCTGTTCTACATTAGCATCCTATAGCTTAGTATCTCCTAGCCACCATACTACCATGTTCATCCATAGTGGATAGGAGATCAATACGCTTGATATAGGATCAAAGCACTGTACTAAATTGGTAACATTGTTCTTTCTTCCAATCTTGTTCCTTTTATTGTATTTTATTCTCCTTTTCTACTCCTAGGTTGGAAGCTGCGGAAAGGAGGTTGTTGGAGCTTCTTCAGGTGGTGAAGGTAGCTCGGTGGACTTTGGACTACTTCTAGAAGGTCTCAATGGGAAGCTACTTCAATGAGGAAGGCTACTTTAAGGGGGAGCTTGAAGTTACTTCATGTGGCATCCAACTCACAAAAACATGATTTACTTAAGCGGAAGCATTCATTTGCAGCGGATTACTGAAAATCACTAAAAATTAAAACTTTTTACAAAGAGATACATACATTGGAAAACTCTTTCAAAAAGAATCAAAGTAATTCTATTACATTCTGGTTCACAAGTACATCTCTTGTACCATTCTTTCTCGAGGATTACATACATTAACTGCCCTGTTAAAACTATACATATGCAGCATAAAAATATTGAGGCATCAAGCCAAAATCTCAGATCGATTCATTAAACTAACTACTGACTCCGAGGACCTGAGAGTACAGAGACGATACATAGGACTCTATGTACAAACATAACAGCCAGTGTCTCCACCTAGATGTCACTACTATCCCTGTTGTTGTTGTTATTCTTCCCCCGCTGTAGGGTTTCTGCTTCTTCTTCTGCATCTACCTAAAAATTTGGATCTCACGGGTTTGAGACAATTGAAATTGTCTCAGCGAGAGATATAACTCTCCGCCAAAAATATTATTATTGCAATTAATGGAATAAAATTGAGTAGATGAATCATAAATATTTATCAGTAGATAATTCAATTGTTTAAACAAATTAGAGCATTGTTCTATATTCAAGTCATTTCAGTTCTATCTTGATAAAGCAGCATGTTATTCATCTCATAAGTAATTGAAGAACATACACTACTACAGAAACAATGTTCAACGTCGCTTTTAGATGCCTCAGTTTTTTAGTAAAACCGACGCTTTTAACATTAAACGTCGGTTAATAAGGACATCCGATGTATATATTTGAAGACCATCCAGACACGGGATCACTTTTCATTCAGTTTCGGTTGATGAAAAGAAACTGACGCCTAAAATAGCCCGCAAAATCCAATTTTTTCGAGCAAAAAAAATTGTGCCAAAGTATCAGATACAACATCGGTGTATTACCTGATAACCGACATTGAATGAAGATAAAATTTGTGCCAAAAGTTCCAATATAGGAGTCGGTTTTCTTAGAATAACCGACGAGATAAGGGTGCGCGTGTCGTCCCCGCCAAAAAAATTAGGGTAAAGGAATGTCCAATTGGACGTCAGTTTTATTTAAGAACCCACACCTTTAGTTTTAGGTGTCGGTTTTATTTAAGAACTGACACCTAATGTTAACTTAACAACACCCGTGTGAGCCTGACTCTTCCCCATTCTCTGTTTCATTCATTCTCGCGCTACCAGGGTTTGGTCCGGTGATTTCTCCGCTTGCTCTGGATGCGCGCTGCTCCGCTCAGTTGCTGGTCCTCTACCCACCTTCGGCGCCGCTTGCCCTCTGCCCCCAGCTCACTGCTTCGGCGGCCTTCTCCTCCTGCTCCGGCGGCCTGCTCTCCCTGCACTGCCGGCATTCTCTGCTGCTCCGGCGGCCTGCTCTGCCCGCACCGTCGTCGCTCGCTGCTGCTACTCTCCCCGCTGACGCCTCCGAAGGTACTTGCTCTTCTCTTCTTCCTCCTCTTCTTCCTCCGCCCTCAAGCAGGTACCCTACTCCGTGACCGTGTGAAATCACAGGTTGGCACGGACATGCTGGGAAGCACGGCCGTGTTGGTAGCACAGTCGTGCTGCATAGCATGGCCTTGTTGGCTAATTTTGTGCTATATTGCTCAATTATAATCGGATAGCTATATTTGTGTGTAATGATTATCTTGATGATGAATATGCATCTACATTTGTGTGTATTTATGTGGATGATTTTTTAAAAGGAGTGGTTTTTTAGATTAAATGACTGCAGAAGACATAATATTAACTCTAGCATAATCTCATGTGTAGGTGATATTAATCTTTGAGATATTAATTTTTGCTCAGACCCAGGTGCTATTTTGTTTGATTTAAACATGATTGGGCATTATTATGACTAATTTTTCCCATAATGAGGCAATTTTTTTACAATACCTTGTTCTTGTTCCAATTGTTAGACAATTCATATACTCTCAATTAGTAAATATTATTACTCTTCTAAAATTATTCTTATAATGTTGAATCGGGTCAATGAACACCTGCTATTGTGCCTGAATTATGCCATGTATGTTTGTACAAAGTGAATCTTATCGATCTAATTGTGAATTATTGCATTTTTGACACTGTTGAATTCTTGATTTATTATTTAATAATGCTCTAATTGTGAGTGATGTAATGTAAGTGAGAAAATACATGTAGTGGATATGTACTCATTAGCCTAGAAACTCGTCCAAGATTTACTCATTAGGAGTAAATCTTGGATAGTCCCCGGTTTGGGACTGTTCTTGAACACCTAATCTCACTTAGGATGTAAGTGTATAATGTGTATTGGGTTTTCAAGAAAATTTCGGTAGCATTTCCCCATTTGTTGTCTAAATACATATGTACTTGGAGAACATCGAGGAAATGCTGCCGAAATTTTCTTGAAACCCCAATACACATTATACACTTACTAGTGAGATTAGGTGTTCAATAATGGGATAGGTGGTATACATTTATTATATATAAGAATGATAGCACATGCATTTGTTGGCCTAGAAACCCGTCCAAGATTTACTCATTAGGAGTAAATCTTGGATAGTCCTCGGTTTGGGATTATTCTTGAACACCTAATATCACTTAGGATGTAAGTGTATAATGTGTATTTGGTTTTCATGAAAATTCTGGTAGCATTTCCCCGTTTGTTCTCTAAGTACATATGTACTTGGAGAACAGTGGGGAAATGATGCCGAAATTTTCTTGAAAACCCAATACACATTATACACTTACTAGTGAGATTAGCTGTTCAAGAATGGGATAGGTGGTACACATTTATTATATATAAGAATGACAACACATGTATTTGTTGGCCTAAAGTTTTAACCATGCAAAAACTCTAATCTGTTAACCCTAGACCCTAATCTTGTTGCAATATATACTTGTTTTCTCTTTGATCATAGAATGGATAGATCATGGATGTCCATTCACAATCGCTGCACCCCAGAGTTTATAACTGGTCTTGACCAGTTTATTAGATTTGCCGAGGAACATAGGAAACAACCTGAAGATAGGTTCTACTATCCATGTAGGCATTGCGGTAACAACTTGAATGTCAGCACTGGTGACGAAATCAAAAGTCATGTCATGTGCAACGGGATTATACAAGGCTATACTGAATGGCACTGGCATGGAGAGATTTCAAACTTGAAACCAGTAGATGTCAATAGCAGTTCTTGTGTGGAAGAAGAAATTGCCTCCGATGGCATAGATGTGAATGAACTAGTTCCAGTAGACATCATTGATGCGATGCTGGATAGTTTTGGGGTAGAGCACACTGATCCACCTCCTATTTTTAGAAACATTGTGCATGATGTTGAGATATCGTTATACACATGTTGTACTAAGTTTATGAAGCTTAGCGCTGTGTTGAGATTGTATAAGCTGAAAGCTAACAATAGATGGAGTGACAAAAGCTTCACGTCATTGTTGTCTTTATTGAAAGAAATGCTTCCTGAAGGAAACGAGCTGCCAATCTCAACATACCAGGTAAAGAAATTGTTGTGCCCAATGGGAATGGATGCCAAGAAGATACATGCATGCCCGAATGATTGTGTATTATTTCAAAAGGACTATGTGGATTTGAAAGATTTTCCAAAATGTGGTGTGTCACGGTATAAATTGACGACTTCGGGGGAGTCCAAAACTAGTTCTCCTGCCAAGGTGATGTGGTATCTACCTATAATATCACGATTTCAATGCTTGTTTACCAATTCGATAGATACGAAGAATTTGAGGTGGCATGCAGATGTTAAGAAAAATAATGATGGAATCCTACGACATGCGTCTGATTCCCCACAGTGGAAGAAGATTGATCTATTGTACCCTAAATTTGGTGAAGAAGTCAGGAATCTAAGACTTGGACTTTGTACGGATGGGATGAATCTGTACGGGTCACCCTTCAAGCGTCGACTATGTTTTTTGCAAGTACAAAGGATAAGAGTCCACGTGAAGCTAAAATGTCATATTACACAAAGTGCCAAGATGATAAAAGTGTCGTCCAAAACAGTGGGGTCACCCTTCAAGCGTCGACTATGTTTTTTGCAAGTGCAAAGGATAAGAGTCCACGTGAAGCTAAAATGTCATATTATGGTGTCATCGAAGACATATGGCTACATAGATTTTACAATTCTGCTTTTCAAATGTAATTAGGTTGATAACACCAAAGGAGTTATAGTGGATGAATTGGGTTTCACTTTAGTGAACTTTGAAAAGATTGGCGAGAAGGGTGAACCATTCGTATTGGCATCACAGACGAAATAAGTATTTTATATCGATGATCCTGCAAATGATAAATGGTCGGTTGTTCTTCATGGTAAAAGATAGTTCATTCAAGATCATATCGATGAAGAAGAGTACTATGATAAGTATGATGACTCCAGTCCATTCTCAGTTGGGTTGCCAACACCAGCAAATATTGAAGCTAATGATGTTGCCAACACTAGCAAATATTGAAGCTAATGATGACTTGTATGTGCGTGGAGATCACAATGAAGGATTGTTAATTGATAAAAAATTGCAATATTAGAGGCATGTTTATTTTTTTTATATGTTTTATTTTTTTGAATGTGAACTTTACAATGTTAATTACTTTAGAATGTGAATGTGAACTTTACAATGTGAATTTTACAATGTGAATTACTTTACAATGTGAATGTGAATGTGAATACAATGTGAGCTTTACAATATGAATTACTTTACAATGTGAACTTTACAATGTGAATGTGAACTTTCAGATGGATGAGCATTTTCCTGATGACCATGTTGATGATTACCGTGAGGGTGAGGACATCAATGTGCCGCCTCAAAATGTAAGTTTTAAAAATATTTATCATATATTTATATCTATATGTCCATTTCTAGTTATATCCTAGAAGTGTGTTTATTTTGTCAAAATTTTAGGTTGATGATGCAAATGTACCCTCTGAAGCACTTGAGGCACTTGATGAGTGGCACCAAAAAGTTGACAAGAGAAGGAGCATCACTATGATGAAGAAGTTAATAGCACAAAGGGGCAATGGACCCAAACTTGTTGTGGATTTTGATAATGTAGGAAATGCACTTGGAGTGAATCGCAATTCATTTGTTTCATATCTTGGGTATGTTACTCGTAGCCATTGCGGTTGTAAGATAGATTTTTGGCATAAAGTTCCTAAGGAGAAGAAAGACATAATATGGAAGGATTTATGCTTGAGTTATTATTAATTTGCAATTCTATTTTTTAGATTACTAATTTTTTGGATACTAGTTAATAGAAATTCTATTTTGCAGAGCATATTTGAATTGGATGAAAAGATGCATCGTAAATGTGCAATGCAATGCTGTGGGAGAGTCCTAAGGAACTATAGGACAAATATCACCCGAGAATACATAAAAGAAGGTGACAAGAGGAAGAAGAAAGTCACAGAACAGTGGAACTTCCTGGACCAAGAAGAATGGGACGCATTTGTTGCTTCAAGACAAACTGATGAATTCAAGGTATTAGGCGTCACCCCCAATTTAATTAATATACATTGTATTCACCTATTCAAGATTAACATTTAGTGTTACTAACCAAATCATTAATGTGCATACTAACTAGGACCTCAGTGAGGCACAAAAAGCAAGGCATGCATTGAATGTGCATGACCACACAATGGGCCCAAAGGGGTATGCAGGCATTCGCCAAAGACTACAGTCTGAGGCTAATGCTCAGTCTATTGCTACTCAGGAGTCCTCTACTATAGGTAGCACACATCTGTCTCGCCATGATGTCTATATAGCTGGGAGGCAAAATAAGAAGGTAGAAATAAGGAAGCCTGCAACTGCTGAGGCGGCTAAAAAATGGTAAAATACAACTCTTACAACAATCGTTCGAATATTGATTATATGTGGTGTTTACTTAATTACAAATTTTTATTTTGGCGATTAGAGGGAGCTGCACGAGCTGAGGAAACAAGGAAAGTTCATCCCTGAGGGCACAAGGAATGAATTGACAGTTGCTCTGGGTAACCTAGAGCATCCTGGACGTGTTAGGACTGCAAGCGCTGGTGTGGGCATCAAAGCGTTCTTTGGTCCATCCCAGCACAAACATTTCCCAAAAGTGGGACTTTCACAAGAAGAGGTAACCTATTCTTTCTTTATAATGTTACTGTAAAAGAGAATTCAATAATCTGAAGCTAACGTTTCTTTTATCCATGTATAGGTAGATAAGCTAGTTGATAGGAAACTCAAAGAAGCACTGAGCAAGTGGCAGGCATCTCAGACTGCCACTCAGCAAACAGTACCTATGGCATCCCGCTCTACTCCTACTGCAGAGGTTAGGAGTAATCCTGTAGACCCACCACCTAGCACATCCAATGTAAGTATTTTTATTACATAATAACTAGTCTTTTCAAGATGATATGTTTTCAAGATGATATGTATATATGTATATAACATTCTTTACACAAAAATTTGTAGGGGTTGAAGCCATGTCGTATAAAAAGTAAATAATTTGTCATTGCAGAGGCGTCGACTTACCCATCCCTACTAGGGGAAATTTTTCATGGGTCTCCATTACCAGCTGGTTGGGTTCGTGTGAGCCCGGTACATATATTCCCCAACTGGATGGATCTTCCATTTCCATATGCCCACCCAGATTGTGAAATGCTTGGTGAGGCAGAAGGCGGAGTGATATTGTGGCCAAAAGTGGTTGTCTTCTATATTGAAACTGTATGGTAAATTTACATTACGTTAAATTGTTAGTGTGTGTATATGATGTCAGTTGATATGAAATTATATATATACAGGTTAAAAAGAAGACACACACAACATCTAGGCCTCCACCTCGACCTCCTACATTACCAAGTTGGGTTCCAAAGGACCTACCTGTCCCGTTAGGTCCTGATTGTAGGGGTATGGCAATATGGTTAGGCGAACATGATATAAATTTCCCTATAACTGTTTCTATAGATGCGGATGTTGCAGGTCAATCATACGAAAGCAACCTATTTATACAAGATATTTTGGAGTTGTTTCGATATGATTGGCTGAATACATCTGTGATAGAGCTATGGATAATGTGAGATCTTCTTTATACATCCATATACCTTGTGTAGGATCTAGTGATCTGGTTTCTTATTTATTAATGCATATGTAATACATGTTTTGCAGCTACTTCGACAAGATATGTGCAGATTTTTCATTCGAACATGTAGGATTTTTTATTCCATCTTTGATTAGTCTAGTAGCTAAAGACCCTCCGTCAGTTCAACAATACTGTTGTGATTCTTTTAGAAGTTTTTCTCAAAATAAGAAGACGTTGATAATAGCTCCATTCAATGTGGAGTAAGTTTACTTTGCTTATAATTTGGACTTAAGAAAATTACATTTTTATTGTGGATTTTGAGTTATTGATTTTTAACTTTTTTACCTCTAGTGGTATGCATTGGGAGTTACTAGTTATTGTCCCTGAGACATTCACTGTCTATTATCTAGATCCTAAGGGGACTAAATTGAATTCAGGATATGGACACAAAATGAAAATGGCATTATTCCGGTGAGAAATATTTCATTTTCATATCCGTTAACATATGTTATTACATTACTATTTAATTATGCAATGTACTATGTTACATTAACATGTAGGGGTTTAGATGAGTTCAAAAAGGCTGGAGAAAAGGACCCCAGGAAAAAGAACTAGCAAATAATTTGGACAAACGTGGAAGTAATTTCCCGACTGCAATGTATATATTATTTATGTGAACAATGCTTAATTAGTTGTATTTTTTAATATTTTGTATGTTTCAATTTATAGTGTTCTACACAAGACAACGGATGGGCATGTGCATACTATGTGATGCAATTTATGCACATGATTATCAAATATGCCGCAGTGGACATCGATACCATTCCTGAGGTATTATATATAGTCTCATTAGATAATATGAAATATATCACTCTTATTTATAGCTTATTAATTATATATATACATAATTCTCTTTGTAGGTGTTTAAAACTGACCACACTATAGGAAAGGCCTTATCATATGCACATGCTCCCTATATGACAGGAGAATTAAATGAAGTAAGAGAAGAATGGGTAAAAGCCATACAAGTAGTGGGGGTTTTAACATATAATTGGGATGTTGATAGTGAATAATGACTAAAGAATGATATTTTGTAAATGAATTTCTGAATTATAATATGTGTGAATGTTTCTACATGTCTGAATGTTTCTACATGTGTCTGAGTGAAAATGAATGAAACTACCGGTTGCTATATGAATGTTTCTACATGTGTGAATGTGAAAATGAATGGAACTACAGATTGCTACATGAATGTTTCTACATGTGTGAAAATCGAATGGAACTGCAGGTTGCTAAATGTGTGAACATTTATGTTGTTAATTTTGCAGGTTTGTGGCCTGTTGTTGGCTGATATCAATGGATGTCGTAAAACCTACAGTTCATAAATGAACTGCAGGTTTCTCATCCTGCGACCAGCCACAGCAGGTTTGCAGACTGACAGAAAAAAAAACATAAAATCAGCGTCAGTTATTTGTATAAAACCGATGACAAATGGTTACAGTGTCGGTTGCCCTACTAGTAACTGACGTCGATTTCCCTAATGAGGCCAGACACCATGGCCGTGCTGGCCAGCACACTCGTGGTAGTGGGCTAGACACCACGGTCATGCTGGCCAGCACAGCCGTGGCAGCGGGTGAGATGGTATCAGTTATCACTACTAAACCGACACCGATAGTGCCCCAAATGGTGCCCTTTCTATGGCGCGAAGGTATATGGCGTCGGTTTCAAAGCTAATAACCGATGCATATACCCCCCTGCTAGCACGTTTTCGGTGGCGCGTGAAGGGTTGTGGCGTCGGTTTGAGAACTGACGCGTAACGGTTGGGCTTTTAGCGGCGCCCACATAGGTGTCGCTTAAAAACTGACACTAAAGGCCTTAAATGACTGACACTAAAGGTTGGTTATGTACTAATGATATATACATTTATCTATTTAAGATATGCTAAGTAAGGTATCATCAACCAGTGATTCTCATATTTCAACCTTAAGTAAATATGCTACACGACTTATTACATTTTACAATCATAATTAAGCCTTGAGGAGATGAGGTATACCGCTCATACTCCAACCGACCATTGTGAAATCGAAATCAGTACCATACATAGGTCAATAGAAGAGTCAGATTCCCATGACCTCATCTTCCTCATTCAGTGTGAGGACCAAATGCAGGACATCTTGTGTCTCTGCTAAATAGCTTTCCAGGGTATACTGGCAACTTCACTATTAGAGTTACAGTGGCATGTTGTACTCTCTTCACAATCATGAGATTTCATATAAATCTCACATCGATCATGTATTAATATCATCGGGAGATTAGTGATACATCCATCCCAACATTTGGGAGATTAGTGATACATCCATCCCGGCGTATATAATGAAGGATTGACAGATTTAATGTTTATCCCACATCAATTCCTCCATTAGGGCGTAAGGATATTTGCGCCCATAACCCCCACATACTCAATAGTATGCCCTCTAGGAGTTCCCATAGGAAAACCTGTTTCACCATCACCAATCTACTGACGATGATGGATCTATGGTCAGGGCTCTACATGATAAGATTTCACTTGATTAATTAAGTACATTATCATACTCTTTTAGCATCAGCCATGTTTTCAAACATAAATCATGATAACAAATGCTACAAAGCATGAGTAATACTTCTATTAAGTACTTTTCAAAGCTTTATTAAACACTGGAATCTTAATCCCTTGTCATATCAAGGGTATTATTATCCATTAACATCTCATCATCATGATTATGGAATATAGGTATTCAAACCCTCAGTTCATCAAAGAACACTTGTTACCACTTATCAGGTAACTAATACCTTCAGGTCATCTGACCAAGGTAAACGTGATACTTGCAATACAGGCATCTTACATGTCTCTTAAAGCCCATTAACCTCTTGATACCTCTTACTAGGCAAAAAGGCATATTATGGCTCACAAGGCCCATAAAACATTTTCAGTAATAAAACATCATACCTCATACCTGGCTATGTCCAACATCTCAGGATACCTGCATGATTAGTATACATGATAACAATTATATCAATTACATATCAGCACTATGTGATGTAAGAGTAGCATCACTATTCCCTCATTAGAGTTAGGATTTCCCAATTCATGTCAATTAGGAATACACATCCCATTATCCAAATTAGGTTTATGGTTTATCATCATATTTCCCAACATTAGGGTTTCATGCACTATAACCCAAGATCAGGGCTTCACATACCTTTACCCTATATCAGGGTTAGAATTTCATATTAGGGTTTCACACATCATTACATAGCTTCATCTTAGTTTAGAGTTTCACATCACATCTCTGTATAGGGTATCATTTGACATCACTCTTGATTAGGGTTTCACTTAACATCACCCTTAATTAGGGTTTCACATTTCATCACCCTTAATTAGGGTTCCACATGTCATTATCCTTAATTAGGGTTTCACATGTCATCACCCTTAATTACGGTTTCACCATTACCCTAGATTAGGGTTACACCTATCAATGCCCTCAATTAGGGTTAGGGTTCATCAACCTTCTCAATTAGGGTTTCATGATCTCTTTATCTAGAATCATACCCTAATTACATATTTTATTCATATTGAAAGTATTGAGGATTAATCACTACATGTTTATCACTCATGTATGGATTCCTCTCTCTCTCTCATCCTCTAGGATGTTGATCACTTCAAACATAATTAGATTAGGTCAACTCCTCATTTAGGTATACACACTTAGAGTTAGTTTAGTATGTTGGGATGTTGCTTCCATAAGCATCAAAGATTGACCACTCAAAAGGTACTAATCACTTAAGTACCTTGAAGGTACAACCATTGTAATTAATCACCTTTGATAAACATCATCAACAATTATGGGGATTGATTAATCTTTCATAGCTTTGATATTACTTTTGAACCTTCAAATGGTTTTGACCTCCTTGACCTTCAAACGGTCTTGTAGTCACATGACCTTCAAATAGTCTTGAAGACCGTTTGACCTTAAATGGTCTTGGTTCAATTATATCTCCATATGGTCTTGAGATGTTTGACCGCCAATCGGCCTTGCCCTAACTTCTTCAATCGGTTTTCAAACTGTTTGCTCAATTGAAACCGAATGAACATCAAATGGTTTTGAAACCATTAGCCCTTCAAACGGTCTGAGGACCATTTGGTCTCAAATGGTCTCAAGACTGTTTGGACTCAAACGGTCTCAAGACTGTTTGGTCCAAACCCCCTTGAAACTGATTGGACCAATTAGGGTTTCCTCCAACCAATTGATTGGTTTTAGGGTTTGCTTTATTAAAACAATTATCAATTGAACTATTGAAAGTTATCCAATTACAGCCCTTGGATCTTCAACCATCCATCATAGCCTTTGAACTCCAAATGGTCTTGATACCGTTTGGTCTCAAACGTTCTTGAGTTTGTTTGCCTCCAAACAGTCTTGAGACCGTTTGGACCATCATCCAAGTAATCGATCCAATTCAATTAGAAATTCTTCAATCAATCGATTAGGGTTTGAAATCCATTGATCATCCTTAAAATTAATTATAATCAAATCAATTTGAGCCATTAAATCATCATCAATCACATCAGCAATTAACCCCAAATGGTTTTGAAGTTTAATTTACCCATTCGGTCTTAAGATCCATTACCCATTCAGTTTTGGACTCAATTAATCATTCGATCTTAAAGTCAATAACCCATTCAGTTTTGAAGTAATTTACCCATTCGGTTTTGGGTACAATTACCCATTCGGTCTTGAGTAATTTACCCATTCGATTTTGAATTCAACTACCCATTTGGTCTTGAACTCAATTGCCCATTCGGTTTTGAAACCGAATCAATTCAATCGGTTTTGAAATTGAATTGGCTCATTCGTTTTTGCAAACCGTTTGCCCCTTCCTTGGTTGAGGTGTGGGCTTAATATGACAGCATCATCTTCAATCTTCAAACCTTCAAAATCAGTTGTGATTCTTATGGGGATTCCAATAACTAATTAAAAGGAAATCAAAAGAGTAGAAAGGTTCAACACAAATTGAATAAATTGCAAGCAATAATGACATTTAAGGGTTCAAGTTATATAACCCGCCTTCAAAATTGAATCCAAGATTCAACCTTAATGTCCTCAATGGTGAATGAAGCTTTCTCAACCTTCCAAGGTCCGTCCTCAAGCTTTTGAGTGAAAAGAAATGGCTAGGATTGAAGATTGAATGAAGAAAATAAGAAATCAAGCATTGATTTTCGATTTCCACCATGAAATCAAGGTTGAAGATGATTAAGGAGAATACCTATAGGTTGGGGCACGTACTCCTATTTCTCCTTAGCTCCTTTATGTTCAACCAAATCAAGGAAAGAAAAAGGGATCGAAAAAGCCTTTCATTTGAGTTGGAAATGGGATGTTTATAAGGAAATTTCAATGAGAGAGAAAGTCTTATAGTAATCCTTTAATTTCCAAAATTGATTCCACATCTCCCCCTCAAATCCTTGCATGAAAATCCATATTCCCCACCTTTGAATTCCTCTTCATTATCCATGAATTAAAGGAAAAGCAATAAAGCCCCTTAACCATTATAATAATAATATCCAAAATTGAGTGGATATTACTTTTTAGTTAACTAATGTGAGTGGGCTCTCCACTCACTTAAGATATTTTCGTGGCCTTTGCAAGGTACAAGTACGTTCACACTTATGTAAATTCAACCATCTCATATTTGGTTGAAGGGAACTCCCATTAATATATTTATTTTTGCACAAAATTCAATTATGTTTCCAATTATGCTTAAATCTTGATTATTTTAATATTAAGATTCTCTCTCCTCCAAAGTGATTCAAATGAGATGCCCCTCTCATTTTCTTTTCTCTACATGATGCCAAGAAACATGAGGGACTCTCTAGAAGTGGTATTTTGCATATTGAACCCTAGGTTTTGGGTAAATTGCACATTACACCAAAACTAGGTTTTAATGCACAAACATTGCTCAACAAGCTCTTTCTTAGTGCTCAGGCTATCACAAGCCATAACTCTGCATCATTTTCATTCTTATGATGCTTCAACACTTGAGGAACATTTTACCATGTAACATTTTCAAGTTAACACCTCAACTTGGGTAATTTGCACTTTAATCCAAAATAAGTAAAATAGTGTTTCAACATTATTCAAAAAGGACTAAAATTGAAACATAAGTTCCTCTTGAGCCTTAATTACTTTTCAAAAGATAAGATCAAGTATATAATTAACTTTATTAATCAAAACATCTAGGGTTAAAGCATAACCCAGGTCAGGGATGTTACAAATTATCCACCCCTAATAGGGATTTCGTCCCCGAAATCACAAAGAGAAAAGAGAAGGGTACTTCCTCCTCATCTCTTCCTCTAGCTCCCACGTAGCTTCTTCAATGCCACGATGATGTCAGAGAACTTTCACAAGACATGTCTTTCTTTTTCAGTTTTTTAATTCTTTTATCAAGGATCATCACAGGTCCTTCAACATATGATATATCATCATTTAATTCTACCTCTACAGGTTGTAAAACTGACTCTGTGTCAGGATGACACTTTCTCGGCATGGAGATATGGAACACTGGATGCAACTTATGCAGCTCAGGTGGAAATTCTAGTTTATAGGCTACCTTTCCAATCTGCTCAATGATTGGATAAGGCCCCATAAATCTAGGAGCTAACTTTCCCTTCTTCCCAAATCTAAGGACACATTTCCAAGGTGAGACCTTGAGATATACTTTATCTCCAACTTGGAATTCTAACGGTCTTCATCGTTTGTTGGCGTATGACTTCTGTCTATCTTGTGTAGTCTTTAATTGTTGTTGGATTACTTTAATCTTCTCAGTTGTCTGTTGCACCAGCTCAGGACCTAGAAGTTGATATTCTCCTGTTTCATACCAACATAATAGAGATCTACAACATCTACCATATAATGCTTCATATGGTGCCATGTCAATACTATGCTGATAGCTATTATTATAAGCAAATTCTATCAAGCTTAGATCCCAACTTCCTACAAACTGAAGGACACATGACCTAAGAAAATCCTCCAAAGTTTGTATGGTCCTCTCAGATTGTCCATCTGTCTGTGGGTGAAAAGCAGTACTAAACCTTAACTGCGTACCCAAAGTTTTACATAGTCGTTCCCAAAAATGACTCATGAACTGGGGACCTCTATCAGAAACAATAGAAGTTGGAACCTCGTGCAACTTCACTATCTCATCTATATACATTTGTGCAAGCTTTTCAGAAGTGTAGGTTATTTTGACAGGAAGGAAATGTGTTGTCTTAGTCAACCTATCAACTATCACCCATATGGAATCATGACCTTTGGTTTTTCTAGGCAAACCAACCACAAAGTCCATGGTCACATGATCCCATTTCCACTGCGGTATAGGTAAAGGTTGCATTGTTCCTGTGGGCTTCTGATGTTCAACTTTAACCTACTGACACACCAGACACCGCATAACAAACTCAGCTACATCCTTCTTCAATCCTAGCCACCAATACATATCCTTCAAGTTATGATACATTTTGGTGCTCCCTAGATGCATGGCATACATCGAAGAATGAGCTTCCTCCAAGACTAATTTCCTTAAGTCATTGGCATCAGGTACTACCATCCTACCATGGTAACAAACTACCTGATCCTATGACTCATGAAAGCCATCCCGTTTCTCACTACCATACTCTGAACTGATCTGTTGAACCACAGTATCAACTTGATGTGCTTCTTTAATCTGTTGTCTCATAGTCCGCTTTATGTGCATCTCAGCTAATAGCCCGGCTAACAAAGATACTTTAAGTTGTATATTGTTTTGCCTCACAGAGATAAGCATATCTCTTTTAAAGCACACTGAGGAGTTCAAATGTTCTTTATCTGAGGCTGGTGATGATGATTTCCTACTTAGTGCATCAACCACTACATTAGCCTTTCTTGGATGATAATCAATTGTACAATCATAGTCCTTGATTAACTCCATTCAGTGGCGTTGTCTCATGTTCAACTCATGTTGTGAAAAGACATATTTTATATTCTTATGGTCTGTGAAAAGTTGGAATGTTTCTCCATAGAGATAATGTCTCCAGATCTTCAAAGCATGGACCACAGCAGCTAGTTCTAAATCATGTGTCGGATAATTATCCTCATGTTTCTTAAGTTGTCGAGATGCAAAAGAAATCTCTTGATTATCCTGCATCAACACACATCCTAGTCCATTCTTAGATGCATCATAGAAAACTATGTACCCCTTCCCTTTTTCAGGTAGCACCGGCACAGGTGCACTTGTTAACCTTTCTTTCAACAGCTGGAAAGAATGTTGACACTTGTCATTCTAGACAAAAGGAATCTCCATCCTGGTCAACTTGGATAGGGGTAAAGCTATAGAACTGAAGTTCTTAATGAACCTCCTATATTAGCCTGCCAGTCATAGGAAATGGCATATCTCCATTGGTGTCTTTGGTTGTTCCCATTGCAGGACAGATTCTACCTTCTTAAGATCAACACAGATACCTGAGGCAAATATTATGTGTCCTAGAAAAGAAACTTCTGGTAACCAGAACTCGCATTTGCTAAACTTAGCATACAACTTATGCTCTCTTAGCAAAGTTAAAGCCTGACGGAGGTGTTGCTCATGCTGTTGAGCATCTCTACTGTATATCAAGATGTCATCTATAAAGACTACTATGAACTGATCAAGAAAAGGTTGAAAGATTATATTCATGAGTTCCATAAATGCAGCTGGTGCATTAGTTAGTCCAAACAACATAACTATGAACTCATAGTGACCATACCTTGTCCTAAAGGTAGACTTAGGTATATCACTATCCTTGATACGCAACTGATGATATCCCGACCTCAGATCTATCTTAGAGAAGATAGTTGCACCACACAATTGATCAAACAGGTCATCTATCCTCGGTAGAGGATACTTATTCTTTATGGTTACTTTATTCAACTGTCTGTAATCAATACATAACTGCATCGATCCGTCCTTGTTCTTAATAAAGAGAATCGAAGCACCCCATGGTGAAGTACTCAGTCGGATAAAACCTTTCTCAACTAACTCCTACAACTGTTTCTTGAGATCTGCCATCTCAGCATGTGTCATTCTATATGGTGTTTGTGTTATTGGTTTTGTGCCCAGAATTAGATTAATTTTGAAATCAATCTCTCGGGGCGGAGGTACACCTGGAAGTTCCTCAGGGAACACATCTTCAAACTCCCTAACTATCAGAACCTCAAAAATATTAAAGCTCTCTATTGTGGTATCTACCACATGTGCCAAGAATGCAAAGCATCCTTGCCTCATCAGCTTCTCAGCTACCATAGCTGACACAAGAAAGGTTGGAAGAATCTTTCTATCTCCCTGAAAGATCCATGTGTCACCATCATCTGTGAACACAGCCTGTTTGGATTCACAATCCAAGACAACCTTATACTTTTCTAGGGTGTCCATCCCAAGAATTATATCGAACATTTGCATCTCAAGTGGTATAAGATCCACCTGAATGTGATGTTCAGAAAAAGAAAGAGTGCAGGGAGAACACACCTCCCGCAGCACTATAGATCCCAACAACAAGGTTTCTAACAACAGATTATCTGCTCTAAGACTGACAGTCATGTTGTAGTCATGGATCACTCTTTGAGTGATAAAAGAATGTGTAGCACTCGAATCAATTAAAATAGATACAAAGTAGGTTGAAGACATATCAGAATGAAATAGTTCCATCTGACTTGTCACAACTCGAGGGTTGACTACTGCTTCAGGTTGATTCATCGCGTAGAATCTCGCCATTGCTTGTTGTTGACCTTGTGCTCGATTGTTGGGTGCCGACAATCCATCTTGGGACGCTTGTCCACATCCTCTAGCGCCACTCAGAAACTATCACCTCTGAGAGCCTTGCTGACTCTGCCTCTGAGGTTGAGTCACACTTTCTTCTCTAGCTTGACAATCTTTCATCAAATGCCCCATCTTTCCGCATATAAAACAACCTCTTTTCCCTGACTGTGGTCTGGGTGGTCCTGTTACTGACACTGATGCTGAGCTGTGGGCTCCTTCTGGTGGTAAACTACGGCCTCTACCCCTATTATACGCCCATTGCGTCTGGGTATTGAACCTTGGTGGTGCTATTGGTGCAGAAAATATCAGTTTCTTAAAAATTTTGGACCCTTGTCCTTGAAAGTGAGTATACACCTTCTTACCCTTGGTTTGACGCTTCTCAATCACCGACCTTTCAATCCGAATGACGGACTCCACAAAAGTGGCAAACCTCTCCGTGTTCTCCAAGGTAGACACAGGAGTGGTCAAATCAACGTTCAACCCCTTCTTAAAATGTCGAATTCTTTCTTCATCATTAGCTATCATATGCGGACATAACCGCAAAAGCTCCATGAACTTAGCTTCATACTCGCTAATGTTCATTTTTCCTTACCTTAACCTCTCAAACTGAGAGATCTTCTCATCTAAAAACATCTTAGGGAAATATCTACTGACGAATTCTCATCGGAATACTTCCCATCCGATCTCAACACCTGGCCTTTTGCCCTCTTCTATGGTCCACCAGTGGCCAGAACTCCCCTTAAGAAGGTACACTACATGTCTAACCTTCTCAACTTCTGGGATATTAAGGATTTTGAAGGCCTTTCCCAGCTCAGTTAGCCACATGTTTGCATCTGCTGGGTCATCTATTCCAGCATATTCTGTGGATCCAACCTGGCGAAGTCATTCAAAAGTCTTGTAGGTGCCCTATCCTTCATGGTGAACTGGTGTCCTAGGCGCTGGTGGTGGCATCCTATCCACCATACGTGTCATAGTTGCCATGAACTACCCAAACAGATCATCGAAGGTTGGGTTCTCCAGTGCGGCCTGGTTAAGCTGGGGATGTTCAGGTTCTGGTTCTTCCCTAGTTTGGTCCCTTACACCTCTTCCTAGTGCAGCAATGTTGCTCTCAGTAGCATGTTCTTCATGTGATCCAGACATCTTTAAGTTCTTCTTCTCCTCCTATATGAGTAGAAGACACTATCAAATTACTAGAAGACACTAGAACAGACTCAACAACCTTAATCATATGTCTCTGTAGACTCAGCAAACCTAGAGCTCTGATACCACTAAGCTTGTGGCATCCAACTCACAAAAACATGATTTACTTAAGTGGAACCGTTTGTTTGCAGTGGATTACTGAAAATCACTAAAAATTAAAAAAAAATTACAAAGAGATCCATACATTGGAAAACTCTTTCAAAAAGAACCAAAGTAATTCTATTACATTCTGGTTCACAAGTACATCTCTTGTACCATTCCTTCTCGAGGATTACATACATTAACTGCCCTGTTAAAACTGTACATAGGCAGCATAAAAACATTGAGGCATCCAGCCAAAATCTCATATCTATTCATTAAACTAACTACTGACTCTGAGGACCTGAGAGTACAGAGACGACACATAGGACTCTATGTACAAACATAACAGCCAGTGTCTCCACCTGGATGTCACTACTGTCCCCATGGTTCAGGAAAGCGGTATGCGGTGTACGAGCGGAGAGGGTACTGCATAGAGTATATGTGGTATGAGGGAGTATATACTCGAGTATATGCGGTTTTGGATTTATTTTATTTCAATAAACTAATTATATATAAAATAATATAGCGAGATCATAAATTAAAATATATAGAGTAGGCACATACATCTATTTACTTATAAACATATTAATATGCATGTATGATGTATGATATGCTTATATATGTATATATGTCTATATATAGAATGTGTTTGTAATATATGTACAAATACTAAAATGTAGGTAAATCGATGTACAAATATATGTATAGTGTGTATAAATGTGAATAAATCAAAATGTATATATACATGCACAAATATGTGATTGTATATTTAGGTATATTATATATGTATCTATAGATGTTAATATATCAAATGGTATTCGAATAAATGTACAAATGCGTGTGGAAATTTTTTATATGTATTACAATGTATACATATAATTCAATGACTATATCTCAATTTATATATATAATGGAATGTGTGTATATATATGCATGTATGTACAAAATGCATGAACATTAGTTGTGGGCTTTTTGAAAAGTGGAGTTTAATCGGTCGCTTAATCGGCCAAGCGGGAGTATATGCGGCCCATGACTGCTTAGTGGACCGATTAGTAATATGCGGTGCGGTAGGGTGACTAAATAGGTATATGCGGGAGTATATGCGGCCGTGCGGACCGATTTCCCAAACAGTGACTGTCCCTACTGTTGCTGCTGTTGTTGTTCTTCCCCCGCTGTAGAGTTTCTGCTTCTTCTTCTATGTCTACCTAAAAAGTTGGATCCCACGGGAATGAGACGATTGAAATTGTCTCAACGAGAGATATAACTCTTCGCCAGAAACATTATTATTGCAATTAATGGAATAAAACTGAGCAGATGAATCATAAATATTTAATAGCAGATAATTCAATTGTTTAAATATATTAGAGCATTGTTCTTAATTCAAGTCATTTCAGCTATATCTTGATAAAGCAGCATGTTATTCATCTCATAAGTAATTGAAGAACATATATAACAATTATTTATTTAAGATATGCTAAGTAAGGTATCAGCAACCAGTGATTCTCATATTTCAACCTTAAGAAAATACGCTACATGGTTGATTACATTTTACAATCATAATTAAGCCCTGAGGAGATGAGGTATACCGCTCATACTCCAACCGACCATTGCAAAATCGAAATCGGTACCATACATAGGTCAATAGAAGAGCCGGATTCCCACAACCTCATCTTCCTCAATCAGTGTGAGGACCAAATGTAGGACATCTTGTGTCTCTACTAAATAGCTTTCTAGGGTATACTGGCAACTTCTCTATTAGAGTTACAGTGGCATGTTGTACTCTCTTCGCAATCGAGAGATTTCATGTTTATCTCACATCAATCCGGCATTAATATCATCGGGAGATTAGTGATACATCCATCCTAGAATTTGGGAGAGAGATTAGTGATACATCCATCCCGGCGTATATAATGAAGGATTGAGAGATTTAATGTTTATCTCACATCAATTCCTCCATTAGGGTGTAAGGATATTTGTGCCCATAACCCCCACATACTCAATAGTATGCCCTCCAGGAGTTCCTGTAGGAAAACCTATTTCACCATCACCAATCTACTGACGATGATGAATCTATGGTCAGGGCTCTACATGATAAGATTTCACTTGATTAATTAAATACATTATCATACTCTTTTAGCATCAGCCATGTTTTCAAACATAAATCATTATAACAAAGGCTACAAAGAATGAGTAATACTTCTATTATGTACTTTTCAAAGCTTTATTAAACATTGGGATCTTAATCCCTTATCATATCAAGGGTATTCTTAATCCTTAACATCTCATCATCATGATTATGGAATATAGGTATTCAAACCCTCGGTTCATCAAAGAACGCTTGCTACCACTTATCATGTAACTAATACCTTCAGGTCATCTGACCAAGGTAAACGTGATACTTGCAATACAGGCATCTCACATGGCTCTTAAAGCCCATTAACCTCTTGATACCTCTTACTAGGCAACAAGGAATATTATGGCACACAAGGCCCATAAAACAATTTCAGTAATAAAACATCATAGCTCATACCTGGCTATGTCCAACATCTCTAGATACCTGCATGATTAGTACACATGATAACAATTATATCAATTACATATCAGCGCTATGTGATGTAAGAGTAGCATCACTATTCCCTCATTAGAGTTAGGATTTCCCAATTCATGTCAATTAGGAATACTCATCTCATTACCCAAATTAGGGTTATGGTTTATCATCATATTGCCCAACATTAGGGTTTCATGCACTATAACCCAAGATTAGGGCTTCACATACCTTTACCCTATATCAGGGTTAGAATTTCATATTAGGGTTTCACACATCATTACATAGCTTCATCTTAGTTTAGAGTTTCACATCACATCTCTGTATAGGGTATCATTTGATATCACTCTTGATTAGGGTTTCACTTAACATCACCCTTAATTAGGGTTTCACATTTCATCACCCTTAATTAGGGTTCCACATGTCATTATCCTTAATTAGGGTTTCACATGTCATCACCCTTAATTACGGTTTCACCATTACCCTAGATTAGGGTTACACCTATCAATGCCCTCAATTAGGGTTAGGGTTCATCAACCTTCTCAATTAGGGTTTCATGATCTCTTTATCAAGAATCATACCCTAATTATATATTTTATTAATATTGAAAGTATTGAGGATTAAACACAACATGTTTATCACTCATGTATGGATTCCTCTCTCTCTCTCATCCTCTCTAGGATGTTAATCACTTCAAACTTAATTAGATTAGGTCAACTCCTAATTTAGGTATACACACTTAGAGTTAGTTTAGTATGTTGGGATGTTGCTTCCATAAGCATCAAAGATTGACCACTCAAAAGGTACTAATCACTTAAGTACCTTGAAGGTACAACCATTGTAATTAATCACCTTTGATAAACATCATCAACAATTATGGGGATTGATTAATCTTTCATAGCTTTGAGACTATTAGATCTCCAAAAGGTTTTGTTACTTTTGAACCTTCAAACGGTTTTGACCTCCTTGACCTTCAAATGGTCTTGGAGTCACATGACCTTCAAACATTCTTAAAGACCGTTTGACCTTAAACGGTCTTGGTTCAATTATATCTCCATATGGTCTTGAGATGTTTGACCTCCAATCGGTCTTTCTCTAACTTCTTCAATCGGTTTTGAAACTGTTTGCTCAATTGAAACCGAATGAACATCAAATGGTTTTGAAACTGTTAGCCCTACAAACGGTCTTCGGACCATTTGGTCTCAAATGGTCTCAAGACCGTTTGGTACAAACCCCCTTGAAACCGATTGGACCAATTAGGGTTTCCTCCAACCAATTGATTAGTTTTAGGGTTTGCTTTATTGAATCGATTATCAATTGAACTATTGAAAGTTATCCAATTACAGCCCTAGGATCTTCAACCATCCATCACAGACTTTGAACTCCAAATGGTCTTGAGACTGTTTTCCTCCAAACGGTCTTGAGACCGTTTGGACCATCAACTAAGTAATCGATCCAATTCAATTAGAAATTCTTCAATCAATCGATTAGGGTTTGAAATCCATTGATCATCCTTCTAAAATTAATTATAATCAAATCCATTTGAGCCATTAAATCATCATCAATCACATCATAAATTAACCCCAAATGGTTTTGAAGTTTAATTTACCCATTCGGTCTTGAGATCCATTACCCATTCAGTTTTGGACTCAATTAACCATTCGATCTTAAAGTCAATAACCCATTCGGTTTTGAAGTAATTTACCCATTCGGTTTTGGGTACAATTACCCATTCGGTCTTGATTAATTTACCCATTCGGTTTTTAATTCAACTACCCATTCGATCTTGAACTCAATTGCCCATTCGGTCTTGAAACCGAATCAATTCAATTGGTTTTGAAACTGAATTGGCTCATTCGGTTTTGCAAACCGTTTGCCCCTTCCTTGGTTGAGGTGTGTTCTTAAGATGACATCATCATATTCAAGCTTCAAACCTTCGAAATCAGTTGTGATTCTTATGGGGATTTCAATAACTAATTAAAAGGAAATTGAAAGAGTAGAAAGGTTCAACACAAATTGAATAAATTGCAAGCAATAATGACATTTAAGGGTTCACGTTATATAACCCACCTTCAAAATTGAACCCAAGCTTCAAACTTCACGTCCTCAATGGTGAATGAAGCTTTATCAACCTTCCAAGGTCCGTCCTCAAGCTTTTGAGTGAAAAAAATGGCTAGGATTGAAGATTGAATGAAGAAAACAAGAAGTCAAGAATTGATTTTCGATTTCCACCATGAAATCAAGATTGAAGATGATTAAGGAGCTTACATATAGGTTGGGCATGTCCTCCTGTTGCTCCTTAGCTCCCTTATGTTCAACCAAAGCAAGGAAAGAAAAAAGGATTGAAAAAGCCTTTCATTTGAGTTGGAAATGGGATGTTTATAAGGAAATTTCAATGAGAGAGAAAGTCTTACAATAATCCTTTAATTTCCAAAATTGATGCCACATATCCCCCTCAAATCCTTTCATGCAAAGCCATATTCCCCACCTTCGAATTCCTCTTCATTATCTATGAATTAAGGGAAAAGAAATTAAGCACCTTAACCATTATAATAATAATATCCAAAATTGAGTGGATATTACTTTTTAGTTAACTAATGTGAGTGGGCTCTCCACTCACTTAGGATATTTTCGTGGCCTTTGCAAGGCACAAGGACGTTCACACTTATTAAAATTCAACCATCTCATATTTTTTTGAAGGGCACTCCAATTAATATATTTATTTTTGCATTAAATTCAATTATGTTTCTAATTATGCTTAAATCTTGATTATTTTAATATCAAGATTCTCTCTCCTCCAAAGTGATTCAAATGAGATGCCCCTCTCATTTTATTGTCTCTACATGATGCCAAGAAACATGAGGGACTCTCTAGAAGTGGTATTTTGCATATTGAACCCTAGGTTTTGGGTAAATTGCACATTACACCAAAACTAGGTTTTAATGCACAAACATTGCTCAAGAATCTCTTTCTTGGTGCTCAGGCTATCACAAGCCCATAACTCTACATCATTTTCATTATTATGATTCTTAAACACTTGAGGAACATTTTAACATGTAACATTTGCAAGCTAACCCCTCAACTTGGGTAATTTGTACTTTAGTCCAAAATAAGTAAAATAGTGTTTCCACATTATTCAAAAAGGACTAAAATTGAAACATAAGTTCCTCTTGAGACTTAATTACTTTTCAAAAGATAAGAGCAAGTATATAATTAACTTTATTAATCAAAACATCTAGGGTTAAAGCATAACCCAAGTCAAGGATGTTACACTTCAAGTGAAGGCTGCTTCAAGGTTGGTGAGATGATTTTGGGGTGAAGGTTGTCCAAAGGGTGGTGAAGGTGTTTGTAATTTTATGTAACATACTTGCAAGGTAATAAATTTCAAATACTTTCAAAATCTCGATTGGGAACAACCAGGTAGTGGACTGACTCCCTTAGTGTTTGCTAAGGATGGAACCACTCTAAACGCCGTGTCTACTTCTCCAATATTTTTGTGGTTGCTTTGTTGAATTAATTTTAAAAATTTCATAAAACCTTATTCACCCCCTCTAGTGTTTTTTTTCAATTGGTATCAGACCAGGCTTCAAGGAACTCTAACAAGTCTTGAAGAAAATGGGTGATGGGGTACTAAACAACCTCAACCTGGAAGGAACACTTGTGGCTCGGCCTCCACCATTTGATGGCACCAACTACACCTATTGGAAGAGGAGGATGCATTTCTACTTTCAAGGGATAAGTTGGGATCTATGGAGAATGGTTTCAAATGCTTACACTCTTCCTCAAACGGAGTATGCTACATGGGATGCTAATACGGTAAAGCTATCCCAATTGAATGCAAAAGTTGTAAGTATCCTTTATTGTTCAATTTTTGTAGGTGAGTTTAATATAATATCAAATTGTGAAACTGCATATGAAATATGACATAGACTCTCTATTACTTATGAAGGAACCGTTCAAGTGAAGAATTCCAAAATTGGTATGCTTAAACAAAAGTTTGAATAGTTTCATATGGAACCAAATTAGTCTATTAGTGAAATGTATGCAAAGTTTTCTTCTATTGTTAATGGTTTGAATGTTTTAGGTAAAGCAATTAGTGAAGAGGATCAAGTGTCTAAAATACTTAGGTGTTTGCCTCCAAAGTACAAACCAAAAGTGACTGCAATTGAAGAAGCCAATGACCTCACTCAACTAAAGATGGAGTAACTCATTGGCAACTTAGAAGCACATGAGGCAACCTTGGAGGAAGAAGAAAGATTGGCGGTTGAACACGAGAAGGAGAAAAGAAAGGACATTGCATTCAAAGCATCGACCAAGATTAGTCATGACACAAGTGAAGACGATAGTGAAGAAGAAACTCTCATTGTGAATGGTAAGCAGTATAGAAGTTTTAAAACTAACAAAACTTTTAGTGTTTCTTCTTCCAGGTGCTTTGAACGTGGTAAAAAGGGACACGTAAAATGTGATTGTCCCAAACTTAAGAACGGAAATAAATCATCTCACAAGAAGAAATAAAAAGCCTACAAAGTTGCATGGGATGATTCAAGTGATGATAGTGAAGATGGAGAAAAAGAAGTAGAGTGCCTTATTGCTACAAAAAATGAAGAAGAAGAAGAAGAAGAGGTAAGCCTTTTTTATTTATCTAAAGAAGATTTAGTTGCTAGCATTGAGGAATTACATGATAAATATATTGATTGTAAAAGGAAACTAAAAAGAGTTACTAAAACTAATGAGGATTTGTATGCACAATTAGATGATCTTGCTTCTGAAAAAGAAAGTATTATTTATGAAAATTCTTCCTTGAAATCATCTTTTAATGATTGCAATAAAAAATTTCTTACTCTTGAGACAAATCATAATTTACTTTGTCAAGAAAAGGTTGAATTGCTTGCAAAATTGAATGATCTTCAATCACAACCTATCTTGTGTACTCATCTAGATTATGACGCTATTGTTAAAGAAAGAGATATTTTATCATCTGATTTAGATCAAGAAAAGTTAGATATCAAAAATAAAATGGATGAGATTGCTAAATTACAAAGAGAAATTAGTAGCTTGAGAAACAATGATGTTCTTGATAAGATTATGAAAAATTCTTCTAGTTATAATGGAAGGAGAGGTTTAGGATATGTTCCAAAAGAGAAATCCTATCAACCTAAACCTAGAAGAACACAAGCACCCAAGACCAAGATCATGTATGTACCCAAGAAAAAATTCAAAAAGAAATGAAATTGATTCTATTTGTTGTCACTATTGCTTGCGTCTTGGACATTACTCTTTTTCATGCCCATACAAGAAAAGGGATGTTGAATTAGTTTGGGTCCCAAGACCACAAACTTAGCAAATTTGAATATGATTAAGTTGAGATTTGACCTAAAACTTCATTTGAATATCTTAATGTCTCATCTCAACTAAATAGACTGGTACTTTATCTTATTGCAATAACTCAAGTTTAAAACTAACATAAACAGATTATTGAAAATAGTATAGAAACAATCTCGGTCGACAAAATCTTCGACCGAGACAATGTCGGTCAAGAAAATTCTCGACCGAAGTAGTTTCTATCTCTAGCATGTAGAAATTTGGAAAAATAGTAACCACGCCGATCGAAAATGACTTCGACCGAGATAAATTCAATCGAACATTTATTGGACCAAATTTTAACTGATAAAACTAGAGATACAACAATCTTCTCAGTCAAAAAGAATGTCGACCAAAAATAAGTCGGTCGAGAAAGAGTTTGACCGAATAAGGTTCTGGAAAACATGTTTAACTGGTTCAGTTTGCTATAAACTTGCTATAAATTTGGTATAAATTGATTGGAAATTATGAATGAATCATAAATCTTGGAGACAACTCTCAAATCACATATTGATAATTTGCATCATAATCTATATGTTGATTCTTGATATCCTTATGAAATATGTTGTAAATTTACTAATTATGTGATCAAAAACTATATACAAATAGAAACTAGAAATGTTTTATTAAAATCAATGCACACATTGTAAAGCCTTCAATTGATATTTCTCTTGAAATGATTAAGCATGTTCATTTACATGGTTTGTCTTAAATTTGAACATTGATGAACCATGATTGATCATGAAAAATACATTGCCTTGGTAAATCTTCCTTAAAATGTATGATTCTCTACATTGTGTATCTTAAAACTAAAAAATGTGATGATTTAAGTAAGTTTAATCAAGAAAATCATGGATTTGCTTCTCATGAGATTATTTTGGTTCATCTCCTACATGGTTTGGCTTAAAACTGAAAATTATAAACCATGTTGATTTAATAAAGAAAATTACTATTTTATCATAATCCACATGGTTCTCGATATAGAAATCATGTGTCTTGAAATTTGCTTTTAAATGATCATGATCATTTTATTTCATGAAAATATGGATATGCTTCTATTATTCTATCATGATCATTGTATTATGGATATGCATTTACTGCTTCACCATGATCATTGTGTTTCATCTTTTACTTGGTTTGCCTAAAATAATCTTTGATCTATATATATATATATATATATATATAAACCATGAATGGATATTGTTTTCAAAATGATCATAGTGATTCAGCTCATTACACATAAAGATGATGTTATCAATGAAAATGCCATTTTTGCATTAAGGTAAATCTCTATGGCACAAATGCATCTTGATATATTAGTTAAATGATTATCTTGTGCTTAGCTTATGGAAAATGATAACATCCTTGTTATACATGAATACTTTTTATATGATACTTTGTAAGCTATGTTTCAAATATTCAATCAAGTGGATCATTGTGAATGCTTAAATTGGAAATCTGTAGAAATTGCCTCTCGGTCGAAATAAAAATCAATCGAGGGGCGCCCAGGTCAAAGTCAAGGTCGACCTAAAATAAGCTTGACAAAATACTTAATTGTAAATCATTTCCTGGCATTCAATCTTAGTATATTGAAAATAAGATTTTAGTTCATAGATCTCATAAAAGTTTAACTTATTATGATCTAATGCTTATTATGACCTTAGAATCCTTAAATTATCTTGATTATAAGATTAAGGGGGATCTCACAAAAACTATCTTGACTATAAGATTAAGAAGGAGCTCACAAAACTTCATAAACATTATAATAAATCTTGATCAAATCAAACTTTAAAAACTTACTATGACCTTAGGATTATTAAATTATCTTGATCTAAAATGGACTCTCTATATCAATATGGGCTTAACATCCCTCATTATTGATTAGAGATATATTTCTTGATCCTACTATGTCATAAAGAAAATATCATATCATTTTTAGGGCTTAACGTCCCTTGTAAAATGGATGGGAAATCAATATATGTATCCATCATGAGCCTAAATGGATCTCATATCATTTTCAGGGCTTAACATCCCTTTTAAAATGGATGATAAATCAATATATGTATCCATCATGAGCCTAAATGGATCTCATATCATTTTCAGGGCTTAACATCCCTTGTAAAATGGATGAGAAATCAAAACACATATGCCATGAATCTAAAAGGATCTCATATCATTTCAAGGCTTAACATCCTTTGTAAATGATTGAGAAATAAATTGTGGCTAAATTTGACATAAAAATAAGTGGTTTTCATTAAATTGTGTTGATTACCCTTGCTTTAAAAATTGAGTATCAAATTATCAAATTAAGGGGGAAAATAAAAGTCATACTTAATTATTAGCTTGGTTATCTTTTTGAAATGACAAAGGGGGAGAAATAATATAAAATCAATAACATAAAGTAAAATGAGTTTCATAATCTCTCGGCTAGCACACACAAACAAGAGAATGGCTAAAAAAGGTCAACTTCAGGTATGAAACTCATATGATTTATATTTCCTTGATTTATATTTTGGAAATGTTTGTCATCTTCAAAAAGGGTGAGATTGTTGGATAAATTGGACATTAATATAATCCCTTTGTTTTGATGATGACAAACATTTATTTCTTGTTGTTTTAACTTGCTATTTGAGTGGTTCAGGGACAAGCATATAAGATGGTGGATAGCAAAGACTTGGAAGATCAATTTGCTAAAATTGCTTTATTTTCATGATTGTAATCAAATGTAAAAACTCGTACAAGTATATAATGTACAAGTACTTAGATATCATGTAAATCAAGCATTTAGATCTTCCCTATCCACACACGACACTTAAATAGGTCATCTCTTAAGTTATCATCACGAGTGCACATTGATACACACACTCAGTAAATGAATACATTGAATCAGGGATATTCTCGGTTTGCAAAATCTTCGACTGAGACACTCTCGGTCGACAAAGTCCTCGACCGAGAATAGACCCTCCTAGCCATTAGAGTGAGTTAGAAAAAGTAGTTGGGAGTTGAGTTGAACATTGCAATACACTTACTCCATAATTACCCTCGGTCGACAAATTCCTCGACCAAGAGACTCTCGGTCGATTAACTTCTCGACTAAGAAAGGTTCTGGACTGCACTTTTCAGCATTAAACAACTAGTCATTGCAATGTAATTAGTGGACACATAATGGCTATTTGAGCACTAAGAACACCCTAGAAGGTGTCTAGAACATCCCCAAGCATTAGCAATCCACTCCTATAAATAGGACAAGCTATAGGACACCCAAAGCATCACTTGTGCATACAATTACACTTGAGAATCATTCTTTGTGAGCAACAAGCTTGAGCTACACTTGCAATTTGTTCTACATTAGCGTCCTATAGCTTAGTATCTCCTAGCCACCACACTACCACATTCATCCATAGTGGATAGGAGATCAATACGCTTGATATAGGATCAAAGCGTTGTACTAAATTGGTAACATTGTTCTTTCTTCCAATCTTATTCCTTTTATTGTATTTTGTTCTCCTTTGCTACTCCTAGTTTGGAGGCTGTGGAAAGGAGGTTGTTGGAGCTTCTTCAGGTGGTGAAGGTAGATCGGCGAACTTTGAACTACTTCTAGAAGGTCTCAATGGGAATCTACTTCAAGGAGGAAGGCTACTTCAAGGGGGAGCTTGAAGTTACTTCAAGTGAAGGCTGCTTCACGGTTGGTGAGACGACTTCAGGGTGAAGGCTGTCCAAAGGGTGGTGAAGGTGTTTATAATTTTATGTAACATCCTTGCGAGGTAATAAAATTCAAATAATTTCAAAATCCTAGTTGGGAACAACCGGGTAGTGGATTGACTCCCTTAGTGTTTTCTAAGGGTGGAACCACTCTAAACGTCGTGTCTACTTCTCCAATATTTTTGTGGTTGCTTTGTTGAATTCATTTTAAAATTTTCATAAAACCCTATTCACCCCCCTCTAGTGTTTTTTTTAGGTTGTCAACATCCAAGAGGAGGGAGATTTGTGTTCCCTTATGGTAGTGATGTTACAATACACTGCTATATCACAACAATTTTTTCTATACAATAAAGCGGTCAACAAAGAAAAGGAGAAAGAAGAAGGGGTAGGAGATGAAAGAGAAGGTTATATGGTGGAAAAATTAGAGGAAGGGACAATGAGAAGATCAAAGGGAAGAGAATGGAGAATAACATGGAGGTGGAGGTGGAGGTGTAGTGAAACTACACAACATATGCAAACTTTTCTAAGTTTCAAGCAATTCAAACCAGGGTCTGAGTTAAATCACTAAAGCATTCTGGATGTGAATCCTAGACCTAGAATTTAAGGAAACAACAATGAATAGGGAGTGTCTTGACCTTGACCTAGACCCAGGTTTAGGCTTTGGGTCTGATACCAACTGATAGGGAACAAAATCTTAAAAAAATCAAGAATCAAACTCTGCATGGACAATTACCATAACGCTAGTCTTTATAACAAAACGTAAACCCCTAACTGACATAACATTTGTGACTAATACATAGTTATTGATTTAATAGAGTTATAAAAGTAAATTGTAACATAAAATTTTAGAGTTGACAAATAACTCATCGAATTAACAAATAAGCCCAAAAATATTGTTCCTGGATCAACTCTATCAAATGAAATTAGATAAAAATCTAACTTAGGCCAATTAGACCCTCACAGGAGCTGCTAAGCCTAATGACGAGTATGGTATGCTTGTTTTCCTAGATAATTTATTCAATATAGAAAATCAAAGCCATATAGGGATTTCTCCATTTTAGTTGTGTGAAGGCATTTTCCTATCCATTATCACTCAAGGCTTAATCTAGTCAAATGATGATTTAACATGAACTAAAGTCAAAGTTTGGTTTTAAAGATTGGACTTGAAGGAGAATTACCCTCTCCCCACTAGTCCCACTACCATTCCATCTTACAAGGGACATCTTTTGACATTACAATTTCACATATGGCAATGGTACAAAGCAACAATGTTCATCGACAAACTATAAAATACTTTGGTTTCATAAAAGAGACAATTCCAAATTTTTTTATCTCTATGCCTGATCATTTTATTGATTTATCTATCCTAATAACTTTTATACAAAATCATCATGCCTTTTGAGAAAAGTATATGCAATCTGAGAAAATACATGAAGACAAAGAGTTCCATTTTTTCCTTTAGTAACAATATATGGTTTATGACATATTCTATTTGAAAAATAATTTCGCATATGTGAATTCTAAAACCAAACGTGTATTTTGTAGTTTTATTTCATATCATATAAGAGATGACATAGTTTCATCTCAAAATTTACCCAATTAACTAACATCAATTGTAATATATGCAGCAAATGGTTAAATATGCCTTGAATACAACACATATTTCAAAAAATAATGTCAGGATACCGACCGTACCATTTATGACAAGCACGTAACCAATGGATCTGAAAGAATATTTAAGTGTTATTATGAAAACAAATCATAGGTGTTAACCGCTAGTTTCAAATATCAATGTATTGTTTTATAACATTCAGGGATACTACTTAATCTAGAAATAAAGAAAGTATGAATAGAATTTGACATTATTAATATTATAATAGTAGCATAGAGAAAAATCATGTTAACAAACACCTATTAATCAAAACACATGGAACTAAATGATAAGAGGATTGAAATTTTATCATATATTTTTGGATAAAATGGCAATACATACAATGGTGGTTTGAAATTCCAAAACACTTGAGGTGGAGAGAGTTGGTCCAATATTCAACCCAATGAAGCAAGTCGTCAGAGGAAAAGCCAAGGACCCAAATGAACCATTTTGGGTGTATGAACCAACTTTGTAATTATTTTTCTTTGCATGCCTCTTAGCTAACGTACTAAAAATGTGACATGTTTCGAAAGGATTAAGGGTTATAAAGTTTTGTTGTGTTGCTTTGGTATTATGTTCATATAGCGCTCGAAGAAACACTCTAGTGATTCGTACTAGATAATGCATTGGAAAGGCAAACAAATTAATTTTGGTGATATTTCTTGTTTAGTAGTATTGTACAATCATAATTGTGTTGATTACTTAACTAATGAAAGAGCAAAATAGTTTCTAAACCATATAGATTCACTCATTTAACAACTTATTGTCTAGTTTTTTGAAATGAAATTGATAAATGAAAATGAACGGATAAGATTATGAAGTCATGTATGTGCCAAAATATTTTGGGCTATGTATCAATTTGGAATTCAATCTTTCTTACAATAATTTGTTTACCCATAAGTCCAAATTAACATTTATTCTAGTTGAAGTTTCATAGGGTTATATGATTACAAGATTTAGTATCATGCCATTGTTGTCAAATCTAAATGGTTGTGTTATGATGTCTTTTATTTTGTGGTGTTTGCCATTTTTTCCTATTTAGTTTTATGACTGATCATGTATTTCGTATCTATGTAATTAGTCTTCCTCTCTTATCCTATATAAAGAGAGGTCTTATAATTGTTTTAACCATTTAAATGATATTGCACTACTCTACATGGTATTAGAGCATTAGGATCCCCCCTAACCCTGTAACCATGTCTCCATCCTAGCCCTAATGCTGCCCTCATTGTAACCAGACACTTCCACAACCATTCTCCTTCACTCCCCCTAACCTCCACCCCCCTCTCCTACCTTCCCCTCTCCCCGCAAGTGCCTCTAGTCTCTTCATCGCCCCCTTCCTGAGTTGTCGCCACAAGTCATCCCTCCTATCATTGTCTGACATCCAACCACCAACCATGTAGACGTCGTTTCTACCTCCACCAGTCATTGCCCCTTCCTTCCCTTACTCTAGTTGCCATCTCCTCTTCACCTCGAATACTCCACCACCTATCCACCCAAAAATCACTTCAAGGCCCTACCTTACCTACAAGGACAATCATCACCACCTCCTCTCCCATATAAAAACTACATCCTCTCTTTTTTCATGTAGCCTCCACCGCCTTTCATCTCCCTAATGATCATTCCTCCTTCACATGTAGGCTTCTTTGTCTTTGCTTTTTCTCTCCCCACCAACCTTACTCCCTTATAAGTTCTTCTCTTCTCCCTCAATTATCCTCTCCATTTTTGTAGGGCATGCCCTCTGCCTACGTATCAAGTTATCGTAAAATGACACCATGAAATAGATTTATTTTTCCTTTTTGTCTAGGGTTTCTCCGCTATTTACTACTATTTTTGTTGATTGCCTTATACTCTATTGTTTCTTAACATGTTTCATCAGACCCATCTATCTATAGTTGTTGCTTCATGTGTTTACTCATGTGCTTATCTATCTGCTCTCATGGCATCCAGCAATACCCTCAACTCGTGTGTTATGATTGCCAAGTTGGATAGATCTAACTATCATACATGATTTGCCTTGTTTAAATTGTATGTCTAAGCAGAAGGGCCATACTCTCATCTCATTATTTTTGCCCCATCTACACCTGATAAAGTTGATGATAAAGCAAATAGGCCTATGACATATGGGTTAAGGAAGATTCAATGGTGATGTAACATTCCAATTTATAAAATGTGTACATTATTGAGTGGAATCATATCTCTCGTTGAGAATGTCACAAACATGATGATCATTGCGTAAAAAAATATTTTTATTCAACCAACATAAAAAACAATTTAATATTTCTCATTCTCATCGTCCTAAGCATAAAACTCACTCTTTAACCTAATACATGGTTCTCTTAACTTGACAAAAAAATTAAACTAATTATTATATGATGGTTGGCACCCCCAACATTTTGACTTTTAAATTTTTCCTTGAGATGTATGATCCTTGTCTAAGCTCCTTAATCCTTCTTCCATATGAACATCATGTCCCTAGCCATGCAAAGGAAAATAGAAATTAGTTTAGAGTAAGTGATACTGAGTAACATTGTATGAGATGAAATATGTTTACTTTTGAGAAAGCTTAAATTTAAATATGATAAACATTGGATTCTTTCCATGTTATTTATCTTGATGTTTGTTTATCTTGATCTCTGGCATTATTATTGTGGGTTGAACATGTCATCCTTCATCTATAAATGCTCCCAAGATCTCATTACTCACCCACTGCTTATGCACCCAAGTGCTTATTGCTCTCACAAACCTTGTGCTAAAAAGATGACTTAACTTTGAAAGGAACAATCATAGTTCATTCATCATATACTTAACATTGATGAGCATAATTACTTAAAGCATTAAATTTGACTTATAAAGCATGTACATCTTATGATGATAGAAATATGTAAGAAAGATATAATGAAAATAATAACTTTATTCATGAGAAACTATCATGACCACATTTATCAAAACATATACAAGATGTCATCATAATAAGTTCTCGTATATATAACCATATAAAATCCCTTGTTAACCATGCTTTATAACTCAGAGTGCATGTCCACTTACCAATGAGGGAAAAATTCCTCTAAGTTCTCCTAAGGTTTGTAGAAATTCTAAAATCTTGACAAATGGAGAGGCTTCATGTGTCCCATAGGAGTTGTTGGGCATCGTCACTTTAAGTTGTGGCAGCTAACGTCATTAGAATGACGAGACCACAGAGTATTGACAGAGGTGGATCGCCATTACCATAACCAAAAGAATGAGAATAAATAGAGGCATTGGTTTATGCTCTGTGGATGTATCCTCATGCTTCTTAATCTCTTGTCTTTATAGTAGGAGGGTATAAGTGTCGAAAGGGGGCTAGGTAGAGTCATGGGAACCCGGGGGTCTCAGGAGAAGAAATCCCAACCAAGATGGGATTGTACATATAAAAAAGTGTGGAGAGTCAACTGATACTGGGAGATAGACGGATGATGTAGAGGCAAGGGAGGATGAGATCACAAGAGGGAGGGGAATCATGGACTGTTGGAGTTGGGGGAATACTAAGGAAGTCAAGTGGGAGAGATGACCCCATCTCGCAAATATATGAGGTCCAAGAGTCCAATTGGAGGGGGTTTATGTGCCTGACACACAAAAAGTGTGTGATAGTATGAGAAACAATAAAATATGAATCATCAGAATCAATCAAATGAATATAAATCAGGGTATATCTAGGGCATAAACTATATATAAAATTTTCATATTTCTTTTAAGGGTCATATGAGGTAGGATTGACTTCAAACTTAAAACATCAGTTAATTGGGCAGTTTGGAACAATACTAAAGGGTTGTTTTCTGAATTTGATGACTAAAATATGAGTAACTTCTATAATGTAATTAGTATGATTTATGTACATTAAATGAACTATGAGTTATCCCTAATTGATTGAACTTACCATTTATGGTCATTACAGTTTATTTTATTTGTATTGCGCCTATAGGATCAAATTAGCTCAATTAGGATTCATATACTTATCAATAATAAGGAGGCCACATTAAGGAGAGAGAAGTGTTGTATATATAATTTTTTTTGATTTAACTTGTAAATAATTTTGAAGGAGGCAAGCGCAATAGAGAAATTAAAAAATAATTTCTCAACCTTGTTGCAGAGCAAGTCCATCTGTGTCCCCTTCATGTAGTGGTGTGTGTCACTCCTCGCTCGCACAGACAGTCCTTGTCAACATCCTTCGAACACATTTTCTCAGTGTCTGCATCTCTACATAGTCCACACGGATGGACTAGAACCCATTGTTGTGCTTCTAGAGCCGACAAGGAAGGACAACTTCACTTGGTGATGTACTAGAGTCATGGTTGTTCTCCTTCCCTCTCTCTCCCTCTCTCTCTCTCTCTCTCAGATGATGAAGACTATAGTTCACATATAAGAGCGTGTCTAAAATCCAAATGTCGTGCCCCTATAATGAGAGAGGAAAGGAAGTAGGATTTTCCAAAAATTCTGGGAAATGAAAGGTTGCATATGCATTTAAAGCGGTCCTCTCATGCACTACCAAATAGTTATTTAGAATATTCTGGAATCATGTTGTTAATTGATTAAACAATTAATCATATTAATTGGTTAACTAATTTTTGGTGATCTGACTCTACATGATTGCTCGGGGTTAGCCGGTCGAATTATCATATTAAGTAAATACTTTAAATTCATTAGTTTAAGCATTTCAACCAATTAACTTGTATTATATTATTATTCTAGTTGGTTTTTTAAACATTTTAATAATCAATTTGGCTCAAAACATTTCTGACCATATCTACAATTATACTCATATTCCAATGCATCCTTTTGTGTGACCTTATAGGCTCCAAATTATGTTAGCAGTGATACTCATAATCAAATTATGATTTCATGAGCAAGGATTGGTATCTACAAAGACTTCATTTCTATCCAAGTAATTGGAGAATTTAGAGAACAACTTAACCTAGTATTATGACCAGTGTTATAGTGGTTGTAGAATCCCTTTAATTTATATCCAGATTAAATCTGAGGCATGTAAACATCATCCTCTTAATGTTCAATCTTTCTTCCTTGATATAGTGTAGAGTATTAAGACACTCATGAGCTGAATATCATATATTGATTCACATGAGCATGACCACGCATTTCATAGTCTCACATCTAAGCACTACTTGTATAGAAACCTTATATAAGGTCACGTTGAGTAGTGTTAAAGTACATTTAACAACTTACAATCATTATAGTGACTTCATGTCTATGGACCACAATCACCATTGTCACATTGAAATGTGATTTTAACTGCCATTATTATCTTCCATGTATCACACTCAAAGTGGGTCTGTCCAATACATTTTTTCATAAAAAGTACCATGTGTTTGATTTGATATCCAATATCATGACTAATGAGATTTAGTCACTCAATCAACACACATATTGATCCTAGAGTATAATTATTATCCTAATTTCCACAATAATATCTCACCAAGTAATTAGACATGAATGAATACTCTTAACATACACATGATCTCATGTTCATGTTCTCATCCTAAATTCACATGTCATCGAGTCAAACATTCTTAGGACATTATTAAATTTATCCATTAACCCATATTGAAAGAAATAAAATAATTGGAAATTCCTTTATTAATAATCAAATAAGTTACAAGATGTGCCACTTCAATCATCATATGATTGCCTCTTGAGGCATATCACCAGCATTTTTATCATTGAATCAACTATCTTCATGAACATAGAAATTATGTCATTCATCTTTTACAATCTTCAAAAGAAAATTTTTGTTTAGTTGGATTATTTTGTATTGACGTCCAACAAGTTGGATATATTTAGTGCAAAATTCATTAAGGATTCAAATGTAATTATTTTAGTAAGTATTTTTGGGATGTTATAGGTGATGGCATGGATGGTCAATAGTGATGAAACCCAAAATCAACCAATCTCTTCTTCATTGTCAGACTACAAAAAAGTGTGGGATCAACTCTCACATGTCTACTGTCATCTAAAAAATCCAAAGTAAGTATTTGAGACCTTAAAAAATCTAGCCAACGAGTTTTCTACTGATGTCTATGTCAAAGACTACAATAGTCATTATTTTTCTCTTTGTGATAAATTTTAAGTTTTCCATTCTTTTTCTGCTAACATCACTTAAAGTCCATCATCATCACAATGACCTGCAATTAGTTCATTTTCTTACTAACTTACATGCCTCCTTTTTTGGAGTTGTTGATCAGATCTAGTGACCCCTTTCCCACCCTTTCTGATGTCCAAAAGAGGGTCCAATATGTTCCATCTATACCTTCTATACCATCAGCATCTGCTGGTACATCTACACTTATTGATCAATTAAGAGATCATAGGAAAGTTCATGGTTGGGGTCGGGGTGGGGTCTTGATTGCTCTTCTGGGGCCCCTAGACTAGGACGTGGATAGATTCCTCCTATATAGAGACATTGAGTATTTTGTGGTTGCAATAACCATACTAAACAGTGATGTTGGGCCAAACATGGTGAGAACCGACATGGGCTAATCAAGTCACTACTCTTCTTCTATCTCTACTACTACTTCAACTGACTATACTTGATCCTCTACAAAAAGATATTTCAAGAATGTGTTCCAGTGCATACTAATGTCACCCATCCAGTGGATGTTCTACTTTTCTTGCTTCCCATGCTACATATGTAAACATAGATGGGTCACTGAATTACATGCCTCACCCCATATCTCTAGGAATTCTATTTTATTTTCTAACTTTTACAAATCATTAGTTGTTCCTCTTATCATGTTATCAAAGGGATCTCAATCCTCGGTGCATGGCATTCAAAATACTTGGACACTTACCAATCTATTACTCAAATCTATTGTCTATGTTATGAGTTTTCCCTCAAATCTTCTATTTGTTGGGAAAATTATTAAAAACTCCAGTGCTTGAATTTTGATTGGGATGTTTGTGTCTTTCAGTCTCTACATGATGATGATGATGATTGATTTGGGTCATGAGGGACCAGATGGTATGTATTATCTTAAAACTCTATGTGCTACTATCACTCATCTGCTATCTTCTTATGTGACTGGCAGTCTACAGTGACACTATCATCTTGGACACACACATATTGCAAGTGAAATGCTTAATTCCTATTGTATCTGATATTGTTTTCCATTGTGAAGCATTCCAGATTGGCAAAAAAATCATTTTGCTTTTCCTATTAAAAAATTGTTGCTTCAAAATCTTGTTTAATGTTATGCATGTTGCTATCCAAGGTGCTTTCTCTATGACGAATCTGTTAGGATTTCAATATTTTATTACATTCATAGATGATTTTTCCAACTACTTTGTTATTTTTTCTCAAAGATCAAGCATATATTATGGCTACTATTATTTCCTTATTTTCTGAAACTAAAACATCATTTGCTATAACCATTAAAAAAATTCAAATTGATAGTGTCCTTACATTCATGCGAAATTCTATTAGTAATTCTTGTAAAAGTATGGACCCTCTTATTAAACTTCTTGCTCCTAGACACCACAATAAAATGGTTACATCGAAAGGCAAAAATAGTTATGTTGTATAAGTAGTTTGAACTATTATGCTTCATTGTCGTGTACCTAAGAATTTTTGGCCTAAAGTTGTTTCTATTTCCCTCTTTTTGATATATCATATGCCTTTGCCTATACAAAACAACAAAGTTTCTTACAACATTTTGTATCCAGATGCACCACTTTTCTATGTTCATGATAACAAAAAACCCTTATTGAGGCTCTCAATGCTTACGCCTCGAGGCGAGGCTATCCCAAATGTGCCTTGAGGATTACACCTAGACTAAGGCTTACGCCTCGCAATGTGTGAGTCCCACCTCAAATATTGAGGCTCTGAGGTTTTCTTAGGCGCACGCCTCAATTTTGGATGATAATATATTATGTTAACCACCAAATTGTCTACTTCTAATATTATTAATAACACTTCCTTTTAAAAAATTAGAGTGCTTGTAGTAAATTATCATTGATTATAAATGAACATTTAATCATCATTCTCTGAGTGGCATATTTCAATCTTCATTTTTTATCTTTGTTTGCTACATTATTCACTATGTTGGTAATTTCATCTCATTTGTCAATGAATTTTGGTTCCTTGTTTGTACAAATTCAAAATAATATCTCCTTTATTTTTTCTATTGATGACATCTTTTATTATAATAGTATGAAGAATTACATTATTATTTTTCTACATATGTAGTTTAGTATTGTGGTGGCTCTTTGGTCACTATTTATCATTATTAAGTTTCACAATTAATTTCCATTTTATTTGGTTGTGCTTGTATATACATATTTATGTTATACACACATGCATATACATAACATATATACATATATGTAATACAAATTTATTTCTTATGACCACCTCATATATATTTTGAGGATTACGATTCAAACACCTCGAGACCTACGCCTCACCTTGTTGAGACAAAAGTGTCTCGTTACGCCTCACGGACTTAAAAACCTTGCAGCCACAATTTTTGGAAGTACCTACTTTGTCTGAAACCTTCGACCTAGATTGATAAAGCTTTACCAAGATCTCTATGTAATTTCTTGGGGTGCTCAACAACTCAAAAAAGGCACAAGTGCTATGACCCAACTGCCAATCAAAGGTTTGTGAGTGTAGGTGTGGTCTTTTAGGAAAACATGCCTTACTTCTCTGAGATAGGCTCTTCATTGTCTACAAATAGATACCACTCTCCATATTTCTAAAAAGTTGAATCATATAACAATCCTACAATTCACCCTCAACCATGGTTCTCTAAGCATTTAGACATTGCCCAGGGACCCCAGACAACATGGGCGTTCCTAGGCATTATATACACACATATATACAGGGAATATCAAGGAAAATTTAGAAAATCTATAGAGAGAGGAGGGAGAGAGGATATAGTATGTGCTAACAAAAAAACAAAGAAAAAAAACTTATTTTTTGATAAAAGTTGTGTGTGGTTGGAATATGTACTTTGTGGATGCATGGGCTTCCTACCTCCATGCAAAGACATGTTGTGGGTTGTGGCATGGACAAAATAGTTAAGAGGGGGAGGAGAAAGAGGAATGAAAGGAGGAAGATAAGACAAAGGTAGGGAGGATTCAAGGAGGAGGGTCATGTAACCACATCACCCATGCAAGGGTTCAAGATGGGTGATTGTGCCTAGAAGAAATAAGTAGATTAGAGATATAAAAAGGAAAGGAAGAGGGGGAGGAGGAACAGGAGGTGGAGGTGGGTGGAAGAGGTAGTCCTGAAGGATCAGGTGGGATCTTGTACTTATTCTTGCATTGTCATCACATCAAAGAGAGTTGGGAGGGGTAGTTAGGGTTCACTAGATTTAGGGAGGGGTTTTTCATGCTTTATGATCTTTTTATTGCCTAATTGATAGGCCCAGGCCCATCAACCCCCAGGCAGGCTCCTGAACTATGCTTGTGTCACTGTCACATCAGCAAATCTGTGAGGGGGAGTTGGGAGCCAACTTCCTTGCTTTATGACATTTTTTATTATGTAATTGACAAGCCCATGCCCATCAACCACCCTAGGCAGGCTGCCACTCCGTCCACACACCCTTTGAGGCTAGGCACCCAGAGTTGGGAGGTTGGGTGTGCCCAAGAGCACCTAGGTGGCGCCTAGGAAGGCCCCATACAACACAACCCCCAAACCCTCAAGGTCATCAGTGTCGTAGAAAATTTGCAACTTCTTCGATTGCCCATCAATCATCCAATCCTCTCCCTCTGTCGACAGAGAAAAACACGCCTCGGATAACTTCTAAATTAGATCTTCTGATTGGTTTATGGAAAGGAATTCTTTCATGTAGCTTACATCCTATAAGAAATTTATGTTCTACTTCTAATATCCCACTTTCTTTGCTCACTTCACTTGTGCACTTTCTACATTGTCTACTCCTAAAACTATAGCTCAAGATCTACAACATCCCTCTTGATGTCAAGCAATGGAAGCTGAAATAAGTGCTCTCACCAATCACTTGGGATCTAGTTGATTCTCCTGCTCACTGCTCTCATGTGGGATGTTGATGGGTCTTTGTTGTTAAGTACCACCAATATGGTACAGTTGAACAATTGAAAGATCCCCTTGTCACCAAAGGATATACTCATACATGTGGAGTTGACTACTTTGAGACATTCTCTTTAGTTGCCTGCCTTAATTCCACTTGTGTGCTTATTTCTATTGTCAGTAGTCATGATTTTCCCTTATTTCAATAAAGTGTGAAGAATGATTTCCTAGGAAGCACGGATATATGCTTCCTTGAGCATGTCGTGGTTGTGTCTAAGCTGAATCTAATGCAGACACTCTATGGACACCCCTAGACACATTGCAGACATGGAACCAGATGTGTCCTTTTTTATGTTTTATTTGGGTGGACATTACCCAGACACGGCCTGGATACAAGGTGCACATGGCCCAAGCTCACTCTAGATGTACAGTGAACTGACGTAAGTTAACACAAAGAAAAAAAATCCAAACCCTCTCCTGACAAAAATCTTAGACCCAATACTTTGAACTTCTCAATTACCTCTCTTCTCTTGACTCATGTCCTAACCTCTCATCTCCATCTTCTCCTCCCCGACTAGAAACACCCCTCATCTTCTCCTCTCCAGCCAGCAGTAACACCAGGTGGAGAGGCCACTGCGTGGAGCAACTACCACATGGAGCAGCCATCGCTCTTCTGGTGGAGCAGTTCTCCATTATCCTCTTCTTAAGAACCTCATTCTCTCCTTTATCTTCCTCTTCTATGAGTTCTTTCTCCTCCCCTTCCTTTTCCTACTCTCCATTTCTTCCTATTCCTATTTTGGATTTTGTTATGTTATTCCTCTACCATAATGCTTCTCCTTCTACCTTCCCCTTCCTCCTCCATGCTTGTTCCTTCTTGCTTCCTGATCATGATCTCCCTACCCATTTTCTCTTGGTCCACATCCTCTTTCTTCTTCACGATTGAGCTCAACCTACCCAGATTCTCCTCCACCATATCTTCTTCCTGATTTACATTATACTTGCCCTATTTCTCCCCTTCCCTTGCTATGATACCTCTCTTTCTCTTCTAGTCTTACCTCCTCATTCATCTCCTTAATTCTCCCCTTTCTTCACCAAAATACATTTATCCTCCCTTATCCCTTAGTCCTCATCTTTACCTTATTACATTTTGTCACATTTCCAATATAATTCTCCTTGTTTCCTATATGTTACAATGAAACATGTCCTCCCCTTTTACTTACCCTCTTCCACTAACTTTCTCTTCCTCTAATACAACATGTTTATTGTCACTCCCATCTCTTAGTTGTATGTCAATTAAATCCTCATTTTGTCTAATAAAACCACCAATTCCCATCAAATATTATATGATTCTACTTTCGTCCTTTATTCCCAGTTGCCTTGAATTAAATCATCTCTTCCCTAAGTTTCCTCTAGTTAGATGTTATTGTCTTCCCTCATATGACATGATTTGTATTGCATTTTACTTTTATGTGGAGTTTATTATTGGATTTGAATGCTTGTAAATTTTTATATTATTACATTTGTGTGTAAATATGGTACTGATATCGTCGCCCAATTTTTATATATTACTATTTAGTCTAAAACTATTATAGTTACCTAGACTTGCAATGTTTCACAATTGTAAAGTTAGTATTGTTATATTGAATTAATTTTTATTTTAGTAGAATAGTTTCCAAAAGGGATTAAATAAATATGCTACAATATGATATTACAGTGCGAGTTTATGTTATTGTGTTTTTTCTTTGTGTTTGTTGGTTATATTAGGAGTTAGGGAAGAATCCAATTAATTTAGGGATGAAATAGGATTCAAAGATGAATCCATATATTTATAGATATATGCAATTGTTTCTTCCTGACGTAATGTCCTATATTTTTCAAGATCATCATCTTTGTGTCTGTATTCATTTATGTGCATGTTCTTCCTAGTATTCTTCAAATAATGAAAACCATATGAAGAACAATTTTCTTTCTCAATATTATTTCAACACCTCCTTATCAGAAAAATTGTATATGTTGTTGATCTTCCAGGCCTAAAACCAATTGTTTTTTTATATCTATGTTATAGATTTTAGCATCTGCTCAATAATCCTCTCCCAAATTTTCGTAGTGTGAGACACCAATTTGATAGATATGTAGTTTTTGAAGCTCTGAACATCTCCTTTGTTCTTATAGATGGGGACTATATTACTATTTCTCCACTTATCTGGCATCTTCTTGGTCTTCACAATCTTATTAAAGAAATTCCTTAACCACATAACTCCTTTGTCCCCGTATTCTTTCATACATCAATGGGAATATTGTATGGTCCACATGTCTTTCTCATTTTCATCTTTGTTAAAACATTCATGACCTCAATAATGATATTCTCCGTGTGTAAATGATATCTTTTGTATTCATGTAGCACAAATCTCTTACATTATTCACAATATCTTCACTAAAAATCTTATTGTAGTTTCTTCATTAGTCCTTGATATCATCATCCTTTGCCAGCACTCTACCATCTTAATTCCTGATGCATTTTACTTGACTCAAGTCTCTTCTTTCATTCCTCTTATACGATCCATTTTATGTATATCTTTTTCCCCTTATTTTCTATCCAACTTCTTATAAATATCTTCAAAGTCTTTGAGCCTTTCCTTTTGAAAAACCCTTCTTAGCTTCATTCTTTGCTTGTGTGTATCTATGAAAAGTTGCATCATCTCAAGATATGGGCAACTCCAATAGATCTCCCTTTTGAGTTTGATAGCCTTCTTTACTTCATTATTCCACCACCAAGTCTTTTTTGTGGAGGCCCACAACCATTGGACTCCACCAAAATGTCTTTGACAATTTTTGTTTGCAGAAGCTCATATTATGCCACATAATATTAACATCGGACTCTAAGTTTCAAGTTCCATCCTTGGTGATTTTGTCATGAAAATCAATTTCTTTTCTACTTGAAGATTCCACCACGTGATCATGCTATCTTGATTTATGTGATGCTTGCCTTTATTGATCTTCATGTGAATATCCAAACCCATCATATGTTGGGCAGTGAGTTCTTCTCTATGAATCACCTTACAATTCTTGCATACTTTATGATCCACCTACCTCATAAGGAAGAAATTAATTTGACTAATTGTGCCAACTTTTGAAAGTAATCTTATGTGATTCTCTTTTCTTGAAATGGGTGTTTGCCAAAATCATATCATATGCAACTATAAAATCTATTATCCTCTCTCCTCCATTTCTGTTGTTATTTCTAAAACTATCATGAACTCTTTCATATCCAGCATTGCTACTCCCCACATGGTCATTAAATCACTCCCAATAGTAATCTTCTCCTCTATCTTATTCACTGCATCAATTCATCCATGTTGTCCCAAAAGATCCTTTTAGACGATGTCATTCTGATTATTTAATTTTATAAAGAAGATTGATTTAGGGCTTGCGGTTCTGATTGTGTACATGGATGAGATCATTCTTTCTTGTAGTGATCATGATGGTGTCCAAGATACCAAGTCTTATCTGGGAAAACATTTTATGACTAAAGACCTAAAGAAACTTTGATATTTTTGGGCAATTAAGGTCTCACACTTTTCTTCTGGGGTTTGTCTATCTCAACGCAAATATGTTTTTGATCTCTTCTAAGAACTTGGCATGTCGGGAGCCAAGCCTATATGTGCTCCTCTTAATCCCAATACATATTGGGACAATGACTCTTCTTTTCCATATCTTGATAACAAGAAATATAGAAGATTGGTTGGTAAAACTGATCTACCTAACTATTGCTTAAGCTGATATTACTTATATCATTGGACTTATCAATATGTATCTAGACAATGCTCGACAATGTCATTGGATATTCTCAAATTACTTAATAGGCTCCCTAGAAAAGGACTTTTGTATAGACGGCATGGGCACTGTAAATTTAATGAGCATACTAACAATAGAACTGATCACAAATCTGTTGACTTGAGAGTTATACATTGTCTATATTTTGATAATGAATTAACCGTTCCATTCATATGTATGTATTATGTTTATTTAAGATTTATTTCAGGCTTTAGGTACAGGAAAAGGATCAAATCACACAATCCCTACCTTGTCCAAGTTCATGTCAAAAGCAATGCAAGTGTGCATTTTGGGAAATCACTCCAAACCACCTTAGAATATTTTTGTAATCACGTGTATTAATGATATGACTCGTAACTAAGATGAGAAAAAATTAGGGACACTTAATTCCAACTTTTGGTCACTCTAAAATCATTTTGAAAAATTTGTCACAACAACTTTGTTGGTCGAGTTTGAATCTTGACCGATCAGTGACAGATTTTTAGAAATGGATCGATCAGTCGAGTCGTACACTCACAGAACTTGAACAACCGACTCACTGACTAAAACTGATTTTGACTCATCGATCAAGTTTCCCAGAACAAACTCGACCGATAGTTTGTAAAATTAGCTTTGTCGGTTAGTAAACTCGACTGAATGCATTATACGAAAAACACAGAAAAAGTGATTCCGACTGTTGGAGAGTTGTTACAAACAAAAATATATTTGTTGCAAGTTTTAAAATGTCTATTTTTCATTCTTAAGTGATCCCACACTCAAAGGAACACCCCCAGCTATAAATAGGACCCCTTGGAGTTCATTCCAAGTTTTCTCATCCATGCTATCCTTGGTCCTTTCTATAGTTGAGTGTGTTGCAACCCTTTGAGCCCCTTTCTTTCTCTCATTTACAAAGAATTTCGTGATCATGAGTGAGTTAGGCATGTTGTAAGAGAGCTACCTCCATATTATCTTATAAAACTATCATTCCTTCCATCTTCCCAATCCCCTTTATCAAAGAGCAAAGGTTGAAGTGAGCTTCTCCAAGTGAAGGTGAAGTTGTTGTTCTTGTTTAAGGTTGAAGAAGGTATGAAGATCTTCTCCATGTGAAGGAGAAGGACAAGGCAGAAGATTCAAGAAGGGTGGGTAATTCCTTCAAGGCAGAATACTTGATGCAAGTGTGGGTAAGTCATTGGTGAAGGATGAAGACATCTTGATCAAGTGGGTAAGTCCTTGTGTAGGTGAAAGACTCTTGTCTTGAATAGGTAATCCCTTGGATGTATGGTGGTCTTCTTGTAGCTCTTATGATGAAATATAAGTATACATGGGTTGTAAAGTCCTAGAGTTTGACCTCTCTAGATAGTGGATTGATAGTCTCCTAATTTGGAGATTTGGATCACTCTAACTACCTTGTCCAAGTGTATGTTTCAATCTCTCTCATCCTTGATATGCTTTCTTAGATAGGACTTCAAACAGTTCTTAAGAATTTGGTTTGAATTGATATAATTTGAAGGTCTAACTACTCTTGTGAGAATTTTGAAGCTCTATTTAACCCCCCTCTAGAGCCCTAGATCCAACAAGTGGTATCAGAGCTTGGATCTTCTCCAACAAATCTCCCACAGGAGGAGAAGATGGGTGAGAACCTACTTGGTTCACTCAACCTAGTGGGAGGCTTCTCCATGCGCCCCTCGGTCTTCTACAGCACCAACTTCCTCTATTGGAAGAGAAGCATGTAGTTCTATATTCAAGGGATGAACTTTGATATGTGGAACTTGATGATTACACCTTACAAGGAAACAATCGAAGTTGTGTCAACATGGGATGAAGTTGCCCTAAAGAATGCCCATCTCAATGCCAAAGCAATTAGCATCCTCTATACTGCCCTCACTCCAACCAAGTTCAACTGCATCTCCTCATGGGATACAGCCTATGAGATATGGGATAAGTTGTGCATCACTTATGAAGGAACAAAGCAAGTGAAGGAGGCAAAGATCTACATGTTGAACAGCCTCAGAGAAAACTTCAAGATGGAGAAGAAAGAAGGAGTTACTGAGATGTACTCAAGGCTCAACATCATCATCAACGGACTAGCTGCTTTGGGACACACTTTGGATAGAGGAGCAATCAACTCAAAGATCTTGAGGTCTCTACCAAAGAGATGGGAGTCAAAGGTGACCTCCGTTTAAGAAGTGAGAAGTCTTTGTGACATTCCAACTGATGAGCTTATTGAGAATCTCCAAACTCATGATTCAAGACTTGACAAGTAAGAAGAGGAAACCAAGCAAGAAGAGAAGGAAGCAAGGAAGATAAAAGATAGTGCCTTTAAAGCTCAAGTGGAGTTTGTCATCCTTCAACAACAACTAGCTTTTCAGACCTAGTGAAGATGATGGCCCTAGTGAGCATGAACCCAACTACTCCAAGGGAAAGCACTTCAAAGGAAAGCAATCTTCTTCTTCTACTCCAAGATGCTACAAGTGTGGTCAAAAAGGACACTACAAGAGTGAATGTCCTAAGGAAAGAAAGTCACACCACAAGAGTGGCTCCAAGAAGGAAGAAGAGTACAAGAAAGACAGAAAGTATAAGAGAAAGGACAAGAAGGAGAGGAGACACAAAGACACAACTCATGCAGCTTGGGAAGCATCATCCTTTAGTGAATCAAGCTTCTATGAAGATGGAGAGTGACACCTTGTACTCACAGCCTCTACAAGTGAAGATATTGTTGAGGTAAGTGAGGTAAGTGAGGTAATCTTGCATGAGTTTGCTAAAGAAACTCTTATTGATATGTTTGTTTCTACCTATTCTTCTTATTCTAAATGTAAATCTAAAAAGAAGAGGTTCAGTAAAATCATTGATGACTTGTATTCTAAACTTGAGACTCTTGAGTAAAATGAGAAAATTCATCTTGAGACCATTGATAACTTGCAAAGCCAATTTCTTGATCTTGAGATCCAATACAATGGAGTTGAGGCAGAGAATGGTGTTTATCTTAAGAATATTAAATCTCTTAAGGAAGACAACAAAAAGTGCCTAGATGAGCCTAAAACACTTAAAAGTGAAAAATGTTGAATTCAAGCTTATTATTGATGCTCGTAGAGATGAGAGGGATGTTTATCTTAAAAAAATTCAATTGCATAAATCTGAAAATGCTAGGTTGCTTGGTCAAGTTAATGATTTATCTTCTAGACCTATTTTGCATAGTAATGATGTTTCTTCTATTTCTCTTGAAAATGATTCTTATTTGACTAAAGCCCTTTGTTTAGAGGTTGACCTTGTTCATGCTAGAGATGATCTTGCTAGTTTGTCTTCTATTGTTATATCTCTCACTGATGACAATCATAGACTTAGAGCCTCTGTGTAGAAATTCCTCAAAGGGAAAAAAACTCCCTAAATGAAATCCTCGACCATTCTACCAAAAAAAGTGGTACTAGTGGTTTGGGATTTGTAGGGGGCACCTAAGGGCAACAACAAGGCCAAAGGTAAGAAAAAGATTAAGGAAACCTCCTTTTTCATTGGAGAGTATTCTAGCACTAAGAACCCTATGATTTGCTATAATTGCAAAAGTGATTATCATTATTCTACTTATTGTCCTTACAAGCCTAAAGGGACAAACCCAAAGATGAAATGGGTCCCCAAGCGAACTCTGGATCTCAAACTTTGAGTTGGGAACTGACACTCTCATGTCTTGCAGGAAAAAGAAAGATGGATTATTGATAGTGTCTGCATTAAACACATGATAGGTGATATAAGCCATTTCAACAACTTCACAAAGAACAAAGGAGGTTCAATTACTTTCGGGGACAACAAGAAACGTAAGGTAAAAGGTGAGGGCGATGTAGGTGAATCCTTGTGTATCAAGAATGTTATTTTTTTGAATGGCCTACACTACAATTTAATAAGTGTAAATCAATTATGTGATAATGGTTACCTTGTGCTATTTACTTCTTTTGAATGCTTGATTCTAGATTCCCTCACCTATCATGGCATGTATAAGCGAGCTAGAAATGATAATCTTTATGTAATTGTACTTAAATCTATTAAGCCTATTGTTGGTAGATGTCTTGTAGTCAATTTGAACGATATTTCTCTTTGGCATCGTCGGCTTGATCATGTAAATATGCATCAATTGAAGAAGTTGAGCAAAAAGGAGTTGGTCAAGTGACTTGCCAGTTTGGATTTTGAAAAGCATGAGGAATGTCAACCATGTACCCAAGTAAAACAAACCAAATCCTCCTTCAAATCCAAAGGAGTCCTTAGTACCAAGAGAGCTCTTGAACTTCTCCATATTGATCTGTTTGGACCTATGAGAACTCAATCGCTTCCTGGTTCCAAGTATTGTCTTATTATTGTCAATGATTTCTCTCAAAATACTTGGACCTTCTTTCTCATTTCCAAGAGTGATACGCCTGATGTTTTCTCTAGTTTTTGTAAGCGAGTTGAGAACAAAGCCTCTTACCAGATTGTTTCCATCCGTAGTGATCATGGAGGAGAATTCGAAAATGATCTTTTTGAACATTTTTGTGAAGAATCTGGATATGCACATAAATTCTCCTCACCTCGAACACCTCAATAAAATGGGGTTGAAGAGAGGAAGAACATGTCACTACAAGAAATGGCTAGGACCATGTCTTTTAGAGTATGACACTCCAAAGAATTTTTCGGCCGAAGCTGTTAGTACGTCATGTTTTGTGCAAAATCGGGTTTTCACACATCCTTCTTTGAAGAAAACCCCCTATGAGATATGGCATGGTAGGAAGCCTTCTATCAAGTAATTTTATATTTTTGTATGTCCTTGTTTTGTTTTGAACACAAAAGATTCTCTCAACAAATTTGATCTGAAATCATACAAGGCTTTCTTTCTTGGCTACAACACTACTAGCAAGGCTTATAGAGTGTTTAATGTTGATTTTTATAAAGTAGAAGAATCTATTAATATTAAGGTTATTGAGATTAATCCCTCTATTTGTTCCAAATGATGATTTTGTGAGTGAGGTGATTCCTATCTTAAAAGAACTCAACATCACCCAAAAGAGAAAAGAGGTAGCCACTCAAGAAAAAGAGAAAGATGAAGATAAGAAGGATCCAACTCCCGACTTTGCAATGAATCATCCAAAAGAGATGATCTTAGGTGACCCCTTTGAAAGAGTGAATATGTGGTCTGCCTTCAACAAAGAACAACCAAACATTGCCTTCATCTCACAACTCGAGCCAAAGAACGTCAAAGAAGCTCTTGGGGATGATGAATGGATCCTAGCCATGCAAGAAGAATTGGAGCAATTTGAGAAGAACAAAGTATGGACCCTAGTGCCAAGAAAGATGAAAGCGGCAAGGTGGTAAGAAACAAAGCAAGGTTAGTGGCTTAAGGCTACAATCAACAGGAAGGTATAGATTTTAATGAAACATATGCACATGTAGATAGACTTGAGTCCATTTGTATGTTGCTTGCTTTTGCTAGTTATAAGAACTTATTTCTTCATCAAATGGATGTGAAAAGTGTGTTTTTGAATGGTACAATTGAAGAGGAAGTGTATGTTGCACAACCTCCGGGCTTTGAATATGATAGTCTACCTAACCATGTTTATCTATTGCAAAAAGCTCTCAATAGACTCAAACAAGTAACTCGAGTTTGGTATGAGAAATTAAAGAATTTTTTGTTAGATCATGGGTATATCATGGGCAAAGTAGATTCTACCTTGTTTCTCAAACACACTTCTAACTATTTTCTTATCATTCAAATTTATGTTGATGATATCATTTTTGACGGAACTAATCTTGATCTTTGCAAAAAGTTTAGTGATCTTATGCAGAGTGAGTTCGAGATGAGCATGATGGGTTAGCTTAGATTCTTCCTCAACTTTCAAATCAAGTAAACTAAATATGGGAACTTCATCAACCAAGACAAGTACACAAGTGAGCTACTTAAGCGCTTTGGGATGGAGAACACCAAGTCCATGGACACCCCCATGTCAAACACCACCAAACTTGATAAAGATGAAGAAGGTGAGAAAGTGGATGAGAAACTTTATAGAGGTATGATTGGAAGTTCACTTTATTAAACTTCCTCTAGACCTGACATAATGTTTAGTGTTGGATTGTGTGCCCACTTTCAATCAAATCCTAAGAAATCACATCTTATAGTTGTTAAGAGAATTTTAAGGTACCTAGCTAAAACTATAAATTTTGGACTATGGTATCACAAATCAAGGGACTTTACTCTTACGACCTGTAGTGATGTGGATTATGCAGGATGCTTGATTGATAGAAAGTGCACAAGTGGCACTTGCTTCCTCCTAGGACCATGCTTGGTGTCTTGGTTCTCCAAGAAACAGAGCAAAGTGGCTTTATCAACTACCGAAGTTGAATACATTACAGTCGGGAGTCGATGTGCCCAGGTCCTATGGATGAAGAAAATGTTCTAAGATTTTAACATTTATTTTGATGCTTCTCCTATTTATTGTGATAATACAAGTGAAATCAATTTATCTTACAATCTTATATTGCATAGTAAAGGCAAGCATATAGATGTTCGTCATCATTTTCTTCGTGATCACATTGCCAAAAAGGATATTTATATCACACATGTGGACACAGAAAATCAGTTGACAGGTATTTTCACTAAACATCTAGCTAGACAGAAATTTAATTTTATTAGATCTAAACTACTCATAACTTCTTTGGATGAATATGATATATCTTCTAATTAGTTGTTATCTACCATATATGCTTTACTTATATCTTGATCAACCTTGCTTGCTAAAGTGCTAAACTTTCATCTTCTTATGTCATGTTTTTCACTTGTTTTGGATATTTTTTTACAAATGCTTGTATTATCACTAAATAGTACCCAATGATGAGTGATATGTGCCTAAGTATTTTTAAAATGCAAAATGGGCTAGAAAAATAAATTTAATTTGCACTCAAATGGCTAGAAATTAAAACGTCTAATGATGGTTCAGGTTGACCATCGATCGAGTTGCCAACTCGACCGATCCTTGTCTGAGGGCTTTTGTAAAAAGCCATTTGGTCAAATTTCCTTCTCACAGAACTCGACTGATGGCCCGGCTGGAGCAAACTTAAGTGTGGTTCGGCTGACTTTTCTCCCTCTCAACTAGAGAAAAATCAACCGATTCACTCTCCAGTTCCCTCTAGCTCCCAACTCTAGCCCCGGCCATCCTCTTCCTAGCCCTAGCCAACCCTTATTCAACCTTCCTAGATCTCTTTCTCTTCAACCCTAGGTGATTGGTTGTGTTTTGGTGGTGTTCCCTACATTTTTTATCTCTCTTTCCTTCTTATCTTGCCTCCATGGCTTCCAATAGGAGCAAGAGAGCCGCCCCCTCCGAAGCATCATCCTCCTCCTCCAAATCTCACCTTATCCCGTTCGATGATACCTTCTTTGTCTCAAATGATGCTCGAAATAGTTACAAGGAGCTCCTTCCTAGGAACCCTTTCCCTTTTTGTGCCTTGTTTGAGCCACGCCCGCGTAGACAAAATGTCATTGATCAGGTTGTCGAGTTGTTGTACGACCACCACCTCTCTGCCTAGAGTGTTGAACGTGTGTGCTATAACAATTCCATCACAAGCACTAAATCTATTCACGAATTCTATGCAAATTTGTAATGGAATTACAACACTCTTATACCCCCACCAAATACTCAAGTTGTTCTTACTTCCATGATTGTCGGGAAGAAATTCCAAGTTTCAGAGGATACCTTGATCATCTTCTTCTCTAGTACTGAGGCGACCGACACATGGAGGTAGGATCACCCTGAGTATTTTGACCTCCTAGACCCTGAGGGCTTCTACAAGAGATATGATATCACTCTCCCTGACATACATAAATTCTTGAAGAAGCCTCAGTTTCCCTATAGGAAGAAGTTTCCCTATAGGAAGAAGTCTACCCTTTCCTCCTCTGCCTTAGACCTGAAGAACTGCATTCTCGCCCTAGTAGTCAACTGCAATATTCATCCAAACAAAAATCAAACTGAAATTGTAGAGAATACCGCGGTGATTATATTTTGTATTCTAAAGAACATCAGAGTCAAGTGGTCTCGATATGTTCTCCATCACATGACCTGCTTCGACTCTGGTAAGAAAACTCGTGGTACCCACCCATCCTACCCAACCCTGATTTGTGGTATTTTTCAATCTGCCACTGGAAAGTATCTTTTTCATGACCTTCATTACAAACATGCTAGAAAAGGAGTCTGCATCAATGAAATCACAACTCAAAAAAGTGTGCCTACCCCTTCTTCTACCACACCCGGAGCATCCACCTCTACCCAGGCACCTCCACCTCCTCAACCATCATGACCTGCCTGTGCCTCTTTTAATGTATCAAATGAAACCCTCATGGGCTACATGATGCATCAGCAGGCATATAACCTTCAGGTTCAGGAGCATATGCATGGCGGAAGATTCAAGAAGAATGTGCAATTCTTTCAAGGAAAAATATGTGATGCAAGTGTGGGTAAGTCTTTGGTGAAGGTTGAAGACATCTTAATCAAGTGGATAAGTCCTTGTGTAGGTGAAAGACTCTTGCCTTGAATAGGTAAGCCCTTAGAAGTATGGTGGTCTCCTTGTATCTCTACTGATGAAATATAAGTATACATGGGTTGCAAAGTCCTAGAAGTTGACCTCTCTAGATAGTGGATTGATGGTCTCCTAGTTTGGAGATTGAAGCCAATCTAACCACCTTGCCCAAGTGTATGTTTCAACCTCTCTCATCATTGCTATACTTTCTTTGATAGGACTTCACATTGTTCTTAAACATTTGGTTTGAATTGATATAATTTGAAGGTCTAACTATTTTTGTGAGAATTTTGAAGCTCTATTCACCCCCCCCCCCTCCTCTAGAGCCCTAGATCCAACAAAATCTACCTCCCGTTATGCACCTCTATCGAAGGAAATATGGTTACTTGACGCATTAAAAAGCAAATCATTGGTACACGACCAAGCGACGAAGCGGAGTATAGAGCCATGGTTTGTACCACTTGTGAATTAATGTGGGTTCAAGGTGTTCTGAAAAAAATTGACACATGCGATCCTAAATCTATTCTAATCTTTTGTGACAATAAAGCATCTATCTCCATTATAAACAATCCTACATTTCATAAGTAACACATTGAGGTGAACTGTCACTTTGTAAGGGAGTGAATTATGTCCAGACGCATCTCTACTCTTTACAACAGAACTGGGGATCAGCTTCTGACCTCTTCACAAAGCCACTTTCGAAAACAAGATTTACTACCATGGCGGCAAGGTGCGCATGCAAAACATTTGTGCTTCCGCTTGAGGGGAAGTGCTAAAATATTTAATGATATGTGTTGTGTCGTGTTTTGTATTGTGTTATCTATTAGCTTTTCCTCTTTAGTTTTGTCTCATATTGCTTATCTATGTAGTTAGTCTTCCTCTCTTATATCCTATGTAAAGAGAGGCCGTGTAATTGTTTTGATCATCTCAAGAATATTGCATTACTCTACCGTCATTACATGTATTATCAAATTAGATTAGATAAATAAATGTTAGAAGACAGAAAAGTAGAATTCCCTTTAATACTGAGTGTACTTGTACTGCATAGCATAGCCTGGCCACCCGTTGATCACCAGGTAAAAAGTCCCAACGTTCCCATGCAACATATGATTGAAGCAAGAATAATCAAAACACAGCATCAGTTCGTAGTATTAGTATTACGGCAGAAATGCATGAAGTAAAAAGTTATTTACCGTATTATTGAATCAAAATGGTACAAAGTTTGTCTGTTTCATACATGAATATCTAAAGCTAGAAAAGAAATATTTCTGTTTGGAGGTTGGGAGTGCATATTTTAGCACGGAATACACTGTTCTTCAAGTGTTTTGTATTAATCATTTTAGGATAGATAACACTTTTCTCGATGATAACCTATGTATATTTTGCATTAATCATTTCATGGTTATGGTCATTATGTAGGAAACCAGCAGTTCAGTTCATGTGAAATTAAATGGATAAAGATCCTTCAGGATCAGCACTTCAAATTGTCGATGTCATCCAATAATTGATATACATCATTAGTATTTTAATATATTATTATATCTTGTGAATTAGTTTTATTTTTATGTTCAGTGATTTTTGACAGCTTCGAAACGAGCAGATACATCATTAGTGATGTCAATGGTGAATCTGGCTGCTGTGGTTGTTAAGTAGCTGACAGCAGACTCCTGACAATTTGATCTCTGGTTCAGTTTACTGACCATTGACTCAGATATATTGAAACTTCGTAAGTAATATTATTTACAATAACAAAGAGACTATTGATATCTATAGGTCAACCTATATTTAGTTTGTTATTATTTCAAACAAAATGAGAAGCAAAAATAGACAAATGAACCTGAACATGATATAGAAGACCGGCAAAAGAAAAAAGCATGGCAGCAGCCATATCTCATTCTATACTTTTTAACATGATCAAAAGGAAGATGCCAAAAACTCTAGATAATGAAGGTTCACATTCCACAATATATGCTCTAAAAAAATGTTCCACAATATATAAACATATATCACGAACTAGCTTCTAGTGAAATTTCACAGCCACACCCTCTATTGTTGAATAATATAAAAAGAACGAGCCTCAGTTTTAGTTGCATTATATTATCATCCATCCTAGCTCTCTTACGACAAAATTTATAACCCCTAATATGAACTTGTTTACCCTATTTGCTTCTGTTTCAACATTGCTTAGAGCAAAGTTTGGAGTATTATTTGCTTCCATCCAACTTCAACTGCAGTTCAAATGGACAGGAAATAGCAAACGGAAGACATAGGTACCAATTTTGCATTGAAGATCCACTGATACTTTGTCAACTTCTGATGCAAACTTTGCAAATGAAATTTTCAGATCATAAAATGTTACATTGAATGCCACTGACTAAACTCCCCAACAAAAATTTTAATAGTGAAATCATTCTATAGGAATCATGGCAACTGGTGTGTTAGTCAAAAGGAAGACAAAGAATACAACTAGTGTGCTCGGATTTTTTTCTCAACATTCATGGACCTTTCTTGTAAATATCATACAGTTCGTTACACAACAAATCACACTGATAGGCCTTCTAGAATTCTTAACTCAATTTTACGTATATTACATAATTCATTGCAAATACTGCACTGGTCAAAAAACATAAAGACAGAATAAGCTACTGCGCCTGAACCTTCTCAATCTGTACTGCATGGGGTGAGGTCGCAGCAGCTGCTGGCACCACCTCTTTGGCTGCTGGGGGATAAAGTGAAGGAGAGAAAAGCTATCATGATAGGGTGATTTTCAGGCAACACCAAAGTATATCATCAATTAGGTTTTTTCGGTTGACATTATCAAGCACAGTTATGCACTGATTCATATTTTGTTAGCTGAAAATGGAAACAGTATGAATATGTAATGACAAATCTGAAGCAAGTTAACCAGTTAGATTTTTATTCTATTGATAACAGCAAAAAAGCCGAATCCCTATACAAAAGAAAAGGCTAAATATCAAATTTCAACCTCTTTTTTTGTCAACACAGTCGAAGCTAATGAGAATTCGGGCACCACTACAACCTTCGGACTATATTACCTAATAGATTTTGCTAAACAAAAGCACCCATGGGTGGGCACTAAGATCAAGGTGAAATATATATTAGAAAAACTGGATTGAATTCACTGCCACCTCCATTTGCATCCCTGATACTAAAGGTAGACACAGCTTCAGAAAGGTATTCAACAGCTTGAGACATAGTCCTCTGCCATTTTGTTATACTAGAAACCATTGACAAGTAGAGAAGGTGAGAAACCTTGACCTAAAGAGGCAAAATTGACATATCACTCTGCCTGAGATAGTTTTGTGGTCATCAAGAATAGCAGACACCCCAACATGGCCCTTCCATGAACAGAAAAATAAGATGCATTCAACTTGCCGCCATCTCCTCTTCGGCTACTACTTACCCGCTGGGGGATAAAGTAAAGGAGAGAAAAGTTATCATGGTAGGATAAGTTCCAGGCAACACCAAGCCAAAGTATATTAATTAGTTTGTTTAGGTTGGCATTATAAAGCACAGCTATGCGCTATTTCATATTTTGTTAGCTGAAATTGAACCGTAAAACAAATCTTAAGCTAGTATTCCCAGTTAGATTTTTTTTTTTGGGTAACAGCAGAAAAACTGAGTTCCAATACAAATAGAAAGGGTAATTATCAGATTTCAATCTTTTTATGTCAATAGAGTCGGAGCTAATAAGAATTCAGGCACAGCTAAAACGTTCAGACTAAATTTCTAAACAGATTTGCAAAGCAAAAGCACCCTTGGGTGTGGACAGTAAAATTGAGGTGAAATATATATATAAGAAAATCTTGATTGAATTCACTGCCACCTCCATTCGCATCCCCGGTACTTTATGTCTATGCAGCTTCAGAAAGGTATTCAACTGCATGAGATAAGTAGTTTCTCTGCCATTTTGTTATATGGAAACCATTTGAGACCCAGAGAAAGGTAAAAAAACCTTTACTAAAAAAGGCCAACATTGGCATATCACTCTGCCTGTGATATCTTTGAGGTCGTCAACCATAGTGGACGCCCCAACATGGCCCTTCCATGAACAGAAACATATGCTGCATTCAACTTGTCAACATCGGGGATGGTCAAAGTATCATCAGGTTCTCTCGGCTGTTCATAAGTAGGAACTGTCGGAACCATAGGAACGGCTTCCGCCGGAGCAGGAGCTACAGAAGCCATTTCTGCCGTCCCATCAGCCTGTTGAGGGTACTGTCCATAACCAGGGTAAGCATAAGCAGATGGATCTTGAGATGCATATCCATAAGCATCATAGCCCTGCCCATATCCGTAATAAGCTGCCCACTGATTCGGATCTGCTTGTGGAGCAGCATAAGTTTGTGCCGCTGGAGCAACATAAGCTTTGGCGGCTGGATACTGTGGCTGAACCCCAGTTGCTGTAGTGGTCTTCTTCGGAGTAGCCAAGCTGATTCGCATAGGCCTTGTGGAACAGTAAACTCCATTCATCTCAGTCATTGCACGGTCCCTCTCAGATTCGTCAGAGAATTTCACAAACCCATAGCCTTTGGACCGCCCTGTGCTGGGATCAGTCACAACCCTAGCACCTCTAACCGATGGGTACTGGAGTCTGAAAGTTTCTTGCAGCAGGTAATCGGTAACATCAGGAGACAGATCTCCTACGAAAATAGAGAAGTCGGGTCCATCAGGGCGCCTTTCACCCAAACCAGAAGACGCCCAGTTCAACCTGAACAGTTGTTCAGTCCCCGGCATCGGGGTGCCGTTGTATGTCTGCAGGATTCTCTCGGCTGCTGCGTGGGAAACGAACTCTACAAAGCCATAACCTTCCGGTTGACCCGTTATCTTGTTCCGAATGATTTTGACTGATACTACCTCCCCCGTGTGCGCGAAGGCGGTGTGGAGGTACGACTCTTCCACCCAATACTGCAAGTCTCCAACCCATAGGGTTCGGACCTCCTCCAATGTCGCTGGCTGGTGATAACCGGGCCCGCTTGCCATCGAGGTGGTACGATCAACGGGATTAGCGGCGCCGTATATCGCTCTGTGATGACCCAAGAACATGTCGGTGAGGGAAATGGACAAGGCGTTACTACAAGCAGTTTATAGACAACGCTTGGGGCGTCAGTACTCACCTCCAGATGACTCGCTGGGCCGCCCCCTCTGAGAGTCGTGCTGCTCCCTACCTGGAACAGCTTCAACGGCTGCGCCGTGCCGAATTCGTACCTACAAACCGTCACGTTCTCATCGAGTCGCCACCGCGCCGCTTGCCCGCCCGCCCGCACCGCCACACCAACAAGGGAACCCGCGCAGCAGTAGTCGCTCGCCGCTCGCTCTACCTTTTGCCCTAGTGTGCCCAAATTAGGTTCGGTTTCTGAGAAAATAAGGAGGACGCATCTAATCGGGAGCCAATACGCGGATCCAGGCTTGCGCGGCATCTATACTATATATATAAAAGGCCGTTTTGGATTAGTTTTGCAATTTTTTGCAGCATTTTTTCAAATTACAAGTATGTCCTTTTCTATACAAGACAGCGTCTGATATTAACGATGCAAATTTATGGAACATTTTAGCAAAATTGCACTGATATACTTTACAGCTGTTGGCTCACACTCAACACTCGACCCCTTCAGATTCCTATCCCATATACCGTGTTCTTCTTTACCACCGCTTCTCACCCTCAATGGCTCGCAAGAAGCAGACCGCTCGCATGTCCACCGGCAGCAATGCCCCGAGGAAGCAGCTGGCGACAAAGGCTTCTCGCAAGTCGGCCCCAGCTAGGTTCAGGCCCGGAACTGTGGCGCTGCATGAGATCCCAAAGTACCAGAAGAGCGACCTGCTTCTCGATCTGGTTATATATATAAGCCGCCTCCATCCTGTGTTCTTTCCAATTCGCTTCCGTTTCCCCTAATTTCCAGATTCATGTTTCTTCGTCTACCTAATCGAATCTCAAAACCCCCGCTACCGCCTCCGGTCCGGCGATCTCAGCAGCCTAGCAATCACCCACCCATCTTCCTTCCCCTACGAGACTTGTCATGGTGGCCGAACCGCAGCTCCAGCAACCCCTCGTGGTAAACCCCTAATTCTTCTGCCCTACCCTTACCTCCTTAATCTCACACACCCTCTTCTCTATGAAGATCCCTTCGTCGGTGGATCCTGATTCGAATGGTTTTCTTTTCCCTGTTGTGAGTGCAGGACCAGGACGATCGCCAGCATGAGGACGTCAACGACGACCAGGAGCGTCTCCAGTACCTCGACTTCGTCCAGGCCGCCGCCGCACAGGCCCTTGCGTGCTTCGCCTGCCTCTACGAGATCGCCAAGCATAGTTCTGGACCGCTCCGCCCCGAAGTATAGACCGTCGAAGGGACCATCAAGGTCGTTGTTGCGCCCGTATATGATCGGTACCATGGGGTGCCCTATGACCTACTCAAGTTCGTCGACCGCAAGGTGCGTGTTTGGGTTTTGCATGTCGTGTTCTTCGTGTGTGTCTTTTTGGAATTGAGAGTTTTTTTTTTCTTTCTTCGATTGATTGATTCGGCTATTGATTGATGGTAGCTTTATCTTTCTCTTACTATGTACCGGGTTTAGAAGATATGTACCTTCACCGACCCCTAAACCTTGTATATAAGAATCACCCCTTCTCGGGGTACCGGCTCTCCTGATCTAATGTGGTGACTGCTGAATCAGGGAATTGAAACGAAACAGTAATTGGTCTCGGATTTCCATCATTGGGCTCTTTTAATGCCGTTTTGAGGATATATCTTGATTACTGGAGTTTGCAGGAATTAGAACATATAGAGCTCCTGCCCTTTGTGCCCGAGCGAAATTTTTACCAGATCGCCATACACTGATTGATTAATTAGGTGTTCGCCCCTTTCCATTAGGGATTTAGAAGCCAGGTTGTAGCTATGACTGGATTTCACCCACCCCGTAGACCTTCGGACTCCAGATTTGACTTCATGCGGAAGTCGAGCTGTGTTTTTTTTTACTTTGCTTTTCTTTTCCAATTCGTCTTGGTATATCTAGCACAACGTCTTCTGCATATCTTGCAGCTTCCGATATGATCCTGAAACCCTTGTAATTTCTCTGCAGGTCGGCAACTCCGTGAACGAGATTGAGCGCCACATCCCCGTCCTCGTCCGCCAGGCCTCTTCCCAGGCCTACACAGCCGCACAGAAGGCACCCGAGGTGGCCCGCTCCGTGGCTGCCGAGGTACATCACGCCGGCGTCGTCGAGACAGCCACGGGAGTAGCAAAGTCGACCACAAGCTAGCTTGTAGTTTCATTTGGGTCACAATAACATATTTCATGACAATGACCGACAAGGGACACATCTATGCTTTTCCAAATCGACCTTTTGAGCCTACGTGAATCAACTATCCCTTACATTGGTCTAGAGATATTGTGGTTGAATTTTATTCAACCTTATTTTCATATTTTTTAGATGTATATTATTAGTGGACTCCTCGCCAAAACCCAATCCTTTATGTGTGTATACGGTGAATCCCCCACAACAAAACTAGAGGTCCGTACATAGGTGAATATTTTTAGATGTTGTATATTGTAGGATGATTCCCCACTAAAATTATAGGTTCTCACATAGGTGGATATTTTAATAGTGGACGTTTCTTCACATAGCCTTTACATTTCTCATTTATAATCATTAGACGTGTGGATAAACTTAAAATTTACATTGATGTCACTAAGATGCCACATATTCCACTCACCAATGCAAACTTAGGAATTCCTATCCAACACACAAACTCCAACAATATCGTCCCAACGAGCTTGCCAGTTCTATATTCTCCCTTGATAGTTGTCTTTCATTTATATTTAGCCAATATTGGCTGCTGGAATGTTAATTTTAAAGCACACCAAGAGTTGGTTATTGTTTTTTTCCTTTCTTTTGATTATAATTTTGACAAATAAAGATTTGCTTATTCCGAAATGTTGTTTTATTTTCTCTTAAAAAATTTGTACCATAAGCCATGTTATCAATTAATAAATGTAAGTATGTTTACAAAAGTTGAGCTTGTGATTACCTATTAGAACACCCAATAATCAAAGTTTTCAGTCCATTAGATGATCAAGCAAGCAAATAATTTCCATATTATGTACTTGAATGGAATGTTTGTCCCTGCCGTAAATGTAGATATCAAAAGTAGATTATTATTTCGTGTATGATAACTCAAATAACTATCATTTTCAGATTTGCATGTAAGGCAACATACTGAGTAATAAATCAATCATTACAATGCAATTTGCATTTAGTTATTGAAAAAAGAAAGTTCAACTTTTAACCTTTTCAAATGTCCTTGCAGGATAAAAAAGACTCTTCAGAAAGATCAGAAGATAATCATTGCTATGGCTTCCACAATAGATGCTAGCAGATTATGTAATTAAAGAAGTGTTTGTATTTTTATCTTATACAGGATGACAAAAACCAGCTGCACGTAGCTACTGTTTCTGTATGTTGGAAGAAACTATACATTATTTTGAGTTGCTAGAAAACAAGAAAAATCTTCTTCTATAAAAAGCTTAACTAAATTTGTTATTGTACATTGCATAACTTTATCTTGCATCTCCTTTTGTTAGTTTTGAAAGTTTAACTTTAGAATTATTTCATATCGTGTATTCAGGCACCCGTGCATAGCACGGGGTTCTGTCTAGTTTGATAAAAACCTGTGACCATATTAACTAAACGGTCCAAACCAGATATTGTGTTCGGTTCATTTTTATTTTTCATTCCACTCTTCTCAATATGCAGGCAAACTAAAAACGGATCCACATAAGAGGAGTTTGTATTGATCTCGTCTCCTCGCGAGCAAAAAAGAAGAAACTTTGTGTTACATATCGGAGCATCTAAGCTCATCAGGTCTGCTATACTGCGAGGTATCAAAAAGTATAGTTATACATTAGTTCCAAGAACACAAAAACTCATGCCCAAAACGCAAAAACTCAAAAAGTTTTATCTCGTGTGTCTGGTGTGGTGTGTGGCGTGTCCGACACCTCGCTGACATGCCCTTAGCTCGGTTTCAGAAGATTATTCTTTTAGGTAAAACGGTTTTAGAAGATGATTTCGGTCGGTTTCTGTAATTGTGTATAGGATTTTACAATTAATATTTCGAAGTATATAGAATATCAATTGGGTTTTGTTCCGTTGTGAGTAACCGGTTTAAATCGGTACTATAGTTTAGTTAATCTCATTGACACACTTTTACATGTGTTTGTATAACTTTTTTTCAATATTCACAAGTGTGTACGACATGACAAATTCGATCGGTTTGAACTTAATATGGATTTTAAAATTATACTTGTTACTAGCATATGCAAATAAAATCTAACTACTCTATTTTATATCTTGCTGACTTGGCTCAACGACAATGGAGATATAGTGTTCTTTTGGTTTCGAGAGTTAAAACAAAAAATAACCTAATCATTTTTTGTAGTATCACATCCAAGTGTTATGCTTTGTTTTTTTACTCATTGAAGAGCATGTGTTAAGCATGTACATTACAAAATAGCTAGAATAGAACTATCACAGTGTCATACAAACTTATTCTACATAAATAAACATCTACATTGATATTTATATTTCATATATATATGGAGTAATCCAAAGCATATGTTGAGCATGAGTATCACATAACAAATATTTGATATACATAAACATCTACATAATATATTCACATCTCATTGTGATGTATCACAAAATAAATAACATATATCAACATTGTACTATATAAACACATTACAGCTAATTATTTTCTTCATGTTTGATCTTCAAAACTTTCAATCGTTGAATATTGGTATACGGCATATCAACCTCTATATGGAAGATCAAATGCATACCGGAAATTGTAAGTGGCTCTTCTCGATAAGTATTGTTCTCACAAATTAGCAACATGAGAATTTTGCAACCATACTATAGTATATTACATCAGGGATACTTACCACGTGACTGTGACTGAGTGGCATTTGCATATTTAGGATGCATGAAAGAAGATCTTGTACTTAATTTCTAAATAGAGTAGAATAAATTGTATCAGAATTGTCATGGAATTGAATTTTTATTACACCCTAATGCAGTCCTTAAAAGCAATCACATGGAATAATATATATAGACATCTATATCTATCTATTGAGAGAAATTGTAGTATTGTTGACCACAAGGATGGAGCAAGCAACATGAGGTTGGGGGCCATGGTTAAGTAATTGGATTAAAAAATGAATAAATGAACTATTACCAAATAACATTCTTATAAGTAATGATTTTATTATTCTTTGTGGTTTTCCATAGCATAAAACGACTAGTTGTTTTATGACATTAAAATCGTGACTTAGATCTATATATAAAGAATCATTACAAAGTATAAAATATTTTAAATATAATATTGAATAATTGTTATATATTGTTGTAAGACATAAAATTAGTTTTATATCTCACTAATGGTTCTAAACGATACATCATGCATGTATTGTCTTGAGGGTGATTTAAAAAATTTATAATATATCAACAACATTATGTATTCTCAATGAGATGTTGCAACTTAAAAAGAAATAAATAAGTCAAACATATGAACATATATGTTTACCATTTTCACCGTCTAGAAAACTCAAGTCATTTGTTGTCAATAAATATTCTGACAAGTCCTTGGCACGGAAGTATAAATGTAGTTATTCCCGTTTTTTCTTTGCCGACGAGCTATGCTCCTTCAGAACTAGACAATGATGGTGTATAATAAGTTGTATCTCTATTTTTTTAGATTTGGTGGCATACGATCTTGGACTACCCTTTTTTTATCATTTTATCAAAGTCACAATTGATTTGTATACATATTGGAAAATGATTAAGAAAATTAAATATGATGGAGACATGATTTTTTCTTCAAAGTAAAAGTTTGTATTACCATGTGTATGCACATAGTAAATTAAGAGATGACTCGTTGTGGACCATGTGCAAAGGAAACCTTTCACCAATAGATTTTTCGCATACAAGGAAAGTTTATATAAATTGTGCTAGTAACTCAACAAAATATTGATATGTACCACATAAACATATTCTGACTTCCACAAAAAATAAACATTGGATTGAGGAATTGTTTTGTTTTATGGATTTACTTGGATTTTTATAGATTGGTGAGTTTTAAAATACATGTTGTGGGTTCTCTAAATTTTGAAGTAATTCTATCAATTGAAAACTTAATTTTAGCTTGCTTGATTAAATAAGACTAGTATTATTCTAATTTAGTTTTTTTTGTTGGGTATCTTTCGAATAAATGTTAAAACTTACTATTAAAAGTGTATTTCTTTGGACAGATAATGCTATAAACTATATGTATATTAATAGGCGAGAGAAAACGATGACTGGAATATAAGAGAGGATGTAAATAAAAAAAGATACCAACATCAGACGTTTCGCAAAGGTGGAATAATAACATGTGAGAGATGATTAAAAATTACTTATTAATAGCTAAATGTATTTTTTTAGGGAAAGGTCCCCTATGGCCCCCCTCCCTCCGTCCTTGGTTGACCATGACTTTGTAGTGGATTGTGTATAGTAATATTGGCAATAGTAGCTTGTATTATAAGGAGCGCTACATTTCTTATGGAACTTATTGCAAGCCATATTTCATTATTCTTGTAGGTTCAAAATTATGGATTTTGTAGGTTTTATCAAATAGATGTCACCCTATATAAATATGGTGTGTTAGTTTGATGACACTAGGACCATAAGCAAATTTACCACATTAAGAGATATTAAAACTACTTAGATGGGAGTGACCAAACGTATTTTTTTGTTGTACTTGGTTAGAGCAACCTGAATTACGTCCTCGTGAGCATTTTTTTAAAGAGAAGTTAGTATAGATGTCACATGACTTATTTCATTAATATAATAATTAAATGAAAATAGTAGACCATTCTTGTAGTTGGTTCAAGATTGATCAATACTTTTGTTTACTCTACCAATAGACAATGCATGATATAATTTAAAGTAAAAGTAAATAAGATAATAATATTTAATAAAGTTTGTGCTATTTCTCATAGATTTCTTAGAAAATCATCTTCTCTATGACAATAATTGGTATTATTTCACAGCGATCAGTCATGAAATTTTCCCATATTGATAAGGTTGCAATTTTTAAGTTGAACCAACCAATGAAATATATATAAAGACTACTAATGAAATTGTAATAATTTTATATTATAATGTGTTTATCCTTATGAAGTATCAATTATGATAGCATCTCAGAAGGCAATATCCAGTTCGTCTCATTTTCTTTTGATGTCTTGCTCAGGAAGAAGACTCAGAATGATGGCAATGATATCTGTTTATGTTTTTCATATGAGAAATGAAATATTAGAAAGAAAAGAACAAACAAAAACATGGGTATGTATGGTGATGTACCTATTTGTGGTGGAGTTAACACTAGATGCAGGAAATATGCTAGAGACAAAAGTTCTACTAGAGACAAAAGGTGTAGCTTGTTACTTCTTCATGTGATATTTCACTTTCTGCTTTTTCCACCAGTGAATCATCTTATTGTCATTTGGAAGTCTTCATCATTCACTTTTCCTGAGTGAAATCTTTCCTTAATGAATGACAACATTGCTCATGATATATAATATGTATTATTCAATGTCAAAATATTATTTACCCTTCCAGTGTCCTTATTGAATATCACAGGCTATATCTTGACTCTCTAGAAATGTGTTGTTGTATGTGTATATAATAGTTTTTTGAAATATCGTATTGTTGATCTATGATGATTTTAAACATACTTTTTGTTGGGAATTATGGAGAGAGATAATGCAGTGGAAATAAAAAAAACCAATACATGATTTACGAACCAGCAGATTGTGTCACTAAAAATATATCTAGAAAAGAGGGTTGTAAGAGACATACCTGGTCCTGAAGCAAGTCCACCGACTTAACCTTACAGTAGTGTGCTTCTTATCCGAGCAGCACTCGAGCAGTCATCAACAACGGCCTCTGGGTTGATGACCACAGACGGTGGTTGGATGTGTCCTCCTAATGGGTGGCAACGGCATCCTCACCTCTTTAGTAGTCCAAGCGAACCACCGGAAACTTTATGTTGTGCTACCAGTGTCAATGGGAAGGAGTTGTCCTTTTGAATGTCAGCGTGCTAGCACCGACCTTCTCTCTCAATTGTCTCTCCCTTGATATCCCTCCCTTTGACAGATAGGACTTGCTCGGGCTCTCTAGTTATCACAACCAGAGGGAATAATAATTATCAAATATTATTGTTTGTCTTTGAAAGATTAGACTGTCCCCCCCCTATATAGGATGGTCAGGGTTAGGGTTTCCAGTTCATCTGGTAGTTAAAGAGACAAAATTTCATAAATTTTCTAGAAGTTGTGTATGGTAAGCTGATCAGTTCACTTTTGAACTGTTCAGTTTATAGGTGAACTACTTGGTTCAACCCTTGAACTAATCGATTTACTAGCTTTCCTATTTTCAATTACATTGCTACATATTTATTATTCGATTAATGCACAACATGACATCAACATCAATCCTTGATCCAATCATATTGATCATTGAAGCGGGTGACCAAAGGTAGTCGAGGCTTTATTGCCTACTTTCAGTCTCCTACTCAATGTAGGAGACAAGCCTAGAGTCGTGCGATGAAAATCCAACAGCTGAGGGACAGTCCCCATACTAATATAAATAAACTTGATCTGCGTGACACCTGACTTTGGGCGGGAAATTGATGAAAAAAATAGGTGTGACATTCACATGTATATATTAGGGTCTACAACATTCTTGTTTTCTTAGTTTCCATATTTGGTGTCTAGTTGGTGACTATTTAATAGAATGTGGTGATTACCATATTAACAATATTTAAGGATGTTAATATTCTTATTCACTTGACATTTCAATCACAATCAATTACTTATAGTTAATTAACTTTTATTCAATTAGGGTTTCCTTTATGGGACTATTTTCATTACGATCTAAGATTTCAATTTAATTAGTGGTGATAATTTCTATTAATACCCTAAAATTATTTTATGAAAATGTTGGGATGTTACAATTCTACCTACCTTAAGTGAATTTCATCATTGAAATTTCAACATACTACCCACCTTAGGGTTTTACTTATTCTTTGTATACTAATTTATAATATCATCTTAAAGTCTCATTCTCATGGTAAATACTATCTAAACCTCATTATTAAAACTAACATGTGGGAATACTACTAATGAATTTATCTCACATCATTAATGACATGATAAAGGATCTTTCTTACTTCTTATCCATGGTTTCTAGTTCTACCTTGGATCTAACTTTCTATATCAAATTATCCCTTTGTATGCATTTTTTGGTCTTACTATGTATATGATTAGGTTTAGTTGACTATATGTTTTGAATTCTTAATGTTGACTCTTGTTTTATTTGTCACCTTTAGATACATGTCGACCACTCATATATTCAGAGGTGACATGTCTTGTCACACTTGCCTTAAAGACAAGCATGATTCCATATAACATTATCTCTACAATACCCCATAAGCATGTGTCTCATACCAAAAAAACATGGGAAAAAGGGAGAGCACGCTATATACAACTCTAAAGATAACATAAAAGTCCAAAACATATACAAACATAACCCTTATACTTATTTGAACTTTTTTCTCTTATCTAGACATCTACTTTGGTTTCTAGTATCATTCACTTACTTCTACACCTAGGGTTAGAACATATGAATCTGGTTTTTTTCCTGGTGTCCATCTACTTATTTGCTTTGATACCACATTGCAATGCCCCTCCAAGTACATACATGACAGCAGAAGCAAACCATATGTTTTCCATAACATAGGTCACTTGGATTGGAGGAACATTACAAAACATGGTATACATAGCAACAAAATAAATGAAACACCATGCAATAATTGGAAATATAGATTCACACATTGATCTTTGTAATAGGAAACTTAAAATGTAGACTATCTCATCTTTGAACTAGAATCTAATACATAAAAGGTAGAAGAAATCTAAGGCATAGATCTTCTTTGAACTTGATATGGATCTTCCACGATGTAGATGACATCCCACCAGCTAAGTCTTGGGAGCTTCTACTTTGAAGCACTCATTTCAAATTCCTTTGCTTTTGATTTAGGGACATCTCGTCCCACAACCATGAAAAAAATAGAGACATACATCAATAAGAGACATTATACATTTTATAAGAACTTGAAAAATAAGCCTATATACTTGACTTGAGAGAAAAATCTTGACATGTAATTTACTTAAGCATTCTTGAAATAATTTCTTGGCATAAATAAGAATTGAATAAGTAAAATATGCACTATCCATGATTTTCCCACTTAAGAGTCCATAATTGGCACAAATTCCCATTATTTGGTTAAAAAAGCCCATAACGACACCTTGAGGTCCATGATTGGTTATAAAATCCCATAATTGACATGAAATCCTATAACGACCCCATGAGGTCCATGATGGCAAGAGCATATAAAACTTAATCAAATTCTTATAAGATGATTCTTAATATGAACGTTAGCATGATCTAGAATATTAAATCTTTAACATAATGGGATTTCTCCCTCATAATTCTAATATTACATGATTTATATGATTCTTTCTTCAATTTCTTAATCATTACATGATCATAACATTAAACTAATGAGCATCAGTGATAAGCATATGACTTTATAAATATAACAAACAATACGCAGTAATATAATATGAGACATGATCATTATCTTAATTTCATTCATTAACTTGATATCTAAACCCTAATCATAAATCATACATAACATATAATTAAACTAATGTATATATGTATAGTGACATGACCTGCTTAGCTGGAGCAAAGCAAATCCTGTTTAGTCTCTTTGATCCTAATCAAATCTTAAGTTCTTGAAATTACATTATTTGTATTAATTATCACCTTAACTAGCATCCTAAACTCTAATTTGGGTCTTTTAAGGAAACTTGGTCAGAGACGATGAAAGTAGGTTTTGAAAACACTAAAATCAGATTCCACTCGAACAAATGTTTCCAAAGACTACCTGTATAATTTTTTTTGACCTAGGGTTCATTTGTTATGAATTATCAAAGAACTAGCCAATCAAAATTTGTAGAAATGACATGTGTGCATTGTTCTCCAAATTCTTGGAGCAAACCCCAATTGGCCCAATTGCATGCGGCCATGTTGGCCAGGGACCACCATCTGGGCCAAGCGCATTGATCATTGCGACAAAGTCCTAAATTCCAAATTTTCCCATAGGGCATGTGACACATGCAAGTGGTAATTATGTACTTTACTACTAGTATCTTCCTCAAACTAGCGATGAAACGGAGAAAGTTGGGGATCCATACCGTGATCATTGTTCTTCAGTGAAAAACTAAGGCGTTGGGTGCCCCCGTCGCTGCTTATCGGGTCTGGCAAGACCAAATTTAGGACAAAGCGAGGTCAAAGTCTCTATGGAGCTCTCCCACCATGACTGGCTAGGGGATAACTCTAAGATGGAGCAGCAGGTCCACAAGAGAAAAACTAACAATGTAGACCAGTTCATGACATCAAAATGAAGTTATTCATAACAAAACCAAGCGAAAAGGTGCTTAGAAAACTGGTATTGGATACGGGATTGAAACAAGGTAAAAAGAGGGGAACTTTGGGTACCCTCACAAGGGACAACCACAGAGCAAATAGACGACTGGAAAAAAAATGGGGGAGTTCATGGATGATTACTTATCTCTCAATTGCAGCGGATGTGCATGAAATGGCTAGGGCAAATCCAATTTCATCAAAGGAGTAAACCGAGTGGGGCTTTCTCAGGGTTATGGAGATCAAATTGATACTAGAGGAATTATGTGTGAGGTCCGAAGTTGGTTTCCAGTCCTTCAAATAGATTGGGGAGGCATTGAGGTGGCAGAAAAGACCTTCAGGTGGCAAGGAGAGTCCAACCCTAATTGGGTGTTCTATCGATAGGGTATGAAATCCTAGAAAACTTAGGATGGTTAAGTTTGGGTGGTGGTCATGATTCCATCAGTGAAGAGATCTTGGAAAAACGGACTATGTAGAGGAAAAATAGGGCCATAGATGGAGTCGAGGCTTGATTGCTTACTTTCAGTCTCCTACTCAAGGTAGGAGACAACCCTAGAGCCGTGTGATGAAAAATCCAATGGCTAAGTGACACTCCACATACTAATATAAATATGTCTGGTTTGTGTGACACCTGACTTTGGGCAGGAAATCGACAAAAAATAGGCAAGCCATTTAAAAATCCAAGAAGTATACCAAATCAACTTAATCAAATTAAATGTTATCATGTACATTGTTTAAACTATATGTTAATTTTACAAAATCAAACTGAGGGGTCAAATAATGTTAAAGAGAAATACTGAACCAACTAAGGAACATGGGAGAATGTGTTCCATGTGAACCATTCCATGATAAATTTGTGTGAAATACATTTTTGTTGATCAAAACTCTATGGTGTCTCCATAATAATGAGGTGTTATGTGAGGACATGATGATATGATGCATGGATAATATATGTTTCCCTTTATCTGGGATTTCGGGGATGAAATCCTTGTTAGGGGTTTATAATTTGTAACATCCCTGGCCTGGGTTACACTTTAACCCTAGATGTTTTGATTAAGAAAGATGATTATATGTTTAATCTTATCTTGTGAAAAGTAATTAGGGCTCATGAGAAACTTATGTTTCAATTTTGGTCTTGTTTGAACAATGTTGAAGCAATGTTTGCTTATTTTGGACTAAAGTGCAAATTACCCAAGTTGAGGGGTTAAATTGCAAATGTTGCATGATAAGATGTTCCTCATGTGTTGAATCATCATGAGAATGAAGATTATGCAAAGGTATGGCTTGTGGTAGCCTGAGTACCAAGGAAGAGATGATAAAGCAATGTTTATGCATTAAAACCTAGTTTTGGTGTAAAGTGTAATTTACGCAAAACCTAGGGTTCAATATGCAAATTACCACTTCAATAAGGTCCCTAATGTTTCTTGGAACCATGTAGAGAAAAGAAAATGAGAGGGGCACCTCATTTGAATTAAGTTGGAGGAGAGAGAATCTTGATATTAAAATGATCAAGATTTAATCCTAATTGAAACCCTAATTCGATTTAGGGCAAAAATAAATGTATTAGTTAAAGGGCCTTCAAACAAAATTAAAATGGTTGGATTCAGATGTGTGACGTCCTTGAGCCTTGCAAGGACCACGAAAATATCCAAGGGAGTGGATAACTCACACACAATTTTATAAGAAAAAGAAATATCCACTCACATATGGATATTAATATAATATGATTTAAGGTACGTGATTTGCTTTTCTTTAAATCATGGATAATTGAGAGGGATAAGAGGCAAACAAGATAGCCTCGTCCCTAAGGAAGATGAGGGGGAAGAGGCGGCCACATTTTTGGGATTAATTGGATTTTTGCAAAGTACATTCTCTCTCATTGAATGTTTTTATAAAAGGACCTTTTACAAGCCAAATGAAAGGCTTTTTCGACCCCCCCCCTTCTTCTCCTTGCTTGGGAAACGACCAAGGGAGCTTGGGAAACGACCAAGGGAGCTTGGGAGGATCAGTAGGACGACCCCCAACCTGTTGGTAAGGTTCTTGATCCATTTCACCTTGATTCCATGGTGGAAATTGAAAATAAATTATGGATTTCTTCCTATTTCGATCTCCTCTTCAATTCTAACCATTCCTTTTCACTCAAACCTTGAGGACGAGCCTTGGAATGGTGAAAGGAGTTGCATCCACCATTTTTGCCATGGACATGGAGCTTTGGAGCTCAATTGGAGGTGGGTTTTATAACTTGAAACCCTAACTTTGTTATTGCATTTAATTCCTTATCAAATAATGATCATTTCCATAATTGCAATAATTGATTTGGTTGATTGATGCAATCACCATGAAAACCATAGCAAGTTTCGTGAGTTTAGAGGTTGAAGATGATAAGCACACACCTCTACAAATATCCAAGGCAAACGGTCTTGTTTGAGTTGCTCAAACGGTTTCCCAAACTGTTTGGGAGCAAACGGTTTCAAACTGTTTAGAAGCAAACAGTTTCACCAAGCCGCATGAGACCAAACTGTCTCAAGACTGTTTGGTGATGTTGACCAGGGTTGACCATTTGGAGACCTGTTGAAAATGATCTAGGTTAATGACCCACCAATTATGATTGGTTAGTTCCAATTGGTTCATGAGTTGAGGGTCAATCAATCACCAAAACCCTAATCGGGTTAAGTGCTGATTGCCAAGTTGATTGAGTTTGAAACTTGGGTCGATTGACCCAAATGGTTTCAAAACCGTTTGGGGATCACCCAAACGGTCTCAAGACCGTTTGGAGGTCAAATAAGACCGTTTGGAGGTCTATGGTTGAGTATGGTTAGGTATTTGAAGATTCAAACATATGGTATAAACCCTAATCGGCTAAGTGTTGATTTTGCAATTGAATGAGTTGATGCTTTGGGTTGATTGACCCAAACGGTTTCAAGACCGTTTGGGGATCACCCAAACGGTCTCAAGACCGTTTGGGGGTCACCTAAGACCGTTTGGAGGTCTAGGGTTAAGTTTGGTCAAGTGTTTGAAGGTCCAAAGATACCAAATTGAAATACAATTAAGTGTTGATTTGGTGACCAATCCTAAGATCCAAACCCTAATTGAATGACATGGTTGATGATGATATGATGGGCAAATGGTCTCAAGACTGTTTGAAGGTCATCCAAATGATCCCAAGACCGTTTGGGGGTCACCCAAGACCGTTTGGAGGTCTAGGGTTGACTATGGTTAGGTGTTTGAAGATCTAAAGGTACTAAGTTTTTTTTTAAGGTAAGCTCAATGTCATTAAAAGACAGCCATACGGCATCTACAAGATAGATATCTCACAACGAAGAAACTAACAACTACCCCCTTTTAGGACCAACATAGCACAAGACTCGGATTGGGATGCGATAGGTAAATTTCAGCACCGACCACCTCTTGTAGTGGCTGTCTAAAGCAGCTATCTGGGATGGAAGCCTTCAATCTACAAGAGCCTTTGAGTATATCGGGTTGGGAGTTTGCAAAGTTGTCAGCAGAGATCAACATCATGAAGAGGTCAGAAGACCACATGAAAGGAAGAGAGCTCGACCGAAACCAAAGACACAACAAGCCGCCAATAGAAAAACACACTACAGCCAACCAGCTTGACCCCCACTGCAACCCTCAACAAAACAGCAAAAAACGAACAAGGCCAGAAGGGGACCAAACCAAACCCCAGACAAACACACAGACAAAGCGATGATGGGAAAATGAACACCACCCGGATGAAGATACAACCTAGAAGACAGACAAAACACTCGAAGAAAACAAAGCACCAGACAACTCACATAGACAAAACAACAAATAGGTAGGCAACACCTAAGAAGCTGGGCAGGCAGGAGGCAAAAACCCCAACAGAAACAACCGCAAGGGAAGGAGGACCCAGACATATGAGATGGTGGGGGGTAGGGAAGGCAGGGAACCCCACCACCACTCCACACTATGCCGGCACACCCTTCCACCCATAAGCTACATCTTGAGGTGGACTAAGGTGGCCGAGGATAGGAGCACCCGCCAAAGATCGAACCCGCTAAAGGTACTAAGTTGAAGTGCAATCAAATGATGACTTATTGATCAATCCAATGATCCAAACTTTGATTGATTGACTCGGATTTTGTTGTTGACATGGGAAAATGGTCTCAAGACCGTTTAGAGGTCATCCAAACGACCTCAAGACCGTTTGGGTTCAGGTCATGCCCAATTTGGATTATGGTCCAATGGTTTTAAAGTAACTAGTTTCACATTGGTTAATGTTGAAGGATCATCGATTCCAAACCCTAATCCAATTGATTCAAACCCTAATTGATGATCAATTAAGGGTAAATTGAGGGTCAAATCAGTTGAAGGTTGACCTATTTGACTCAATTGAAGTATGGTGATAGGTCCAATTGATGATTGGATACATGAATTCAATGATTGAAGGAACCAACATTGGAAACCCTAATTTAATTTGATTGGTTGAGACCATATTAGGTCCATGCGGTTTTGAGGAGGTTTGCACAAAATGGTCTCAATACCATTTGGGACCAAACGATCCCAAACCGGTTGAGTCCATGCGGTTTCAAAAAGGTACTTTAGAAAATGGTTTCAAGTACTTGCTTTAGCAAATGGTCTCAAGCACCACCTTTACCAAATGGTTTCAAACCGTTTGAACTTTGAAAGACCAAGATCTTTTGGGGCTCAAATAGTCAAAGTCAATTGAGGACTCAATTGGTTAATCCACTTGGACACCTATTGTAATTGAATATTCAATTGGTCAAATCAATTGGATACTTTATGTAATGGAGGTCCAATGAGATTGAAATCAATTGGATACCTTATGTAATGGAGGTCCGATGAGATTGAATCTCTTGAGAATTAAAATGATGAATGAGCCATTGACCCAATGATGATTAGTAATGATAATCAATGAAGGTACAAAGGTTGAAACCCTAATAGTACCTAAGTGATTAGTGCCAATTAAGGGATGAACCCTAATTGATGATAAGAACCATGACTTGGTACATTATGTTAATCATAGATGTATGTACTTGCTTGAAGGGTTGATGTAACCTAATCAAGTTGAGAGGATGATGGAAAGGAATTCATACATGAGTATTGATCATGTGATGAATAGGGTATGATCCTTAATAAAAAGGTCATGAAACCCTAATCAAGAAGGTTGTTGAGCCCTAACCCTAATTTAGAGCAATATTAGATGTAACCCAAACCCAGGGTAATGTTGTGACTCTAAACCAAGATAATAAAATATGAATCCCTAATTGAGGTTGATTCAATGTGAATCCCTAATTGAGGTTGATTCCATGAGAAACCCTAATTGAGGGAGATACCATGAGAAATCCCTTGTGGGATGAATAGTAAACATTAAGTATAGGCAATGAGATGTGAAAGCCTAATGAAGGGTGATGCTATATGCAATCCTAACTCTAATGAAATATGATAGCATGTGAAATCCCAAAGCCCTAATAAAGGGTAAAGGTATGTGAAACCCTAATTGAAGTTATAATACATGAAGCCTTAATCTTGGACAACATGATGACAACCCATAACCTTAATAATAAAATAGTGGGTAAAACCTTATAAGGGTTAAATATCATAAATGGTTGATTATAGGCAAGCTTATTGTAAGCAATGCCTTAACTTGAGATGAGTTCATATCATTAAAGATAATTGGACCATTATTATGTGTAACCTATGCACTTCATGGTAAGAGTGATAGGTTAGTGGATGAAAGTATTAAGATGGGAAATACCTTAATCCAAGATAAGATGATAACTTAAGAAAGTTGGAAGTAATGAGGTAAGTGATACATCAAGATATGAAAGACTTCACAGTTAGCATCTCGAAGTTGATATACTTTGATAACTATGAAATCCTAATGTGAGATGGGAAATCTTAACCCTAAATTGGGTAATGGGGCATGAGAGATCATATTATGATATGAATAGTAAGCCCTAACCCTATTGAGGGAATAGAGGTGTTACTATTGTATTACATGAAGTAATATGTTATCGTTGCCTAGGGAGAGGTGACAAGATGTTTAATGGTCTTGTGAGCCATATGGTTAAATGTTGCCTAGTGAGAGGTGACAAGATTCTTTATGGGCCTTATGAGCCATGAGAGCAATTATGGCATAGTGAGAGGTACCAAAATGATTATAAAAGTTTATTATAAGAAAAGATAATGTTTTAATAAACTTAATAAGAGGAATAATCGTATTCAATAAAGAATGTGTAAAGCTATGTAGGCTAACCTCAGGGTTCAGAGCCTAAAGTAGTATGTGATGATCAATGATGAGTTAAAGGAATTAAATTCCATGAACTATGTAATCAGGATTGGTTAAAGTCCAATGCTTGGTTGTGTAATCAGGTTTGGTTAAAGTCCAATACCTGGCAGAGGTGTAATGCTTGTAATCAGGATTGATTAGAGTCCAATGCCTGACTATGAAATCGGGATTAATTAGAGTTCAATGTCTGGATGTGAAATTAGGATTGGTTAGAGTCCAATGCCTGGCTATGAAATCAAGATTGGTTAGAGTCCAATGCCTGGCTATGTAATCAGGGTTGGTTAAAGTCCAATGTCTGGATGTGTAATCAGGTTTGGTTAAAGTCCAATAACTGGCAGAGGCGTAATGCCTGTAATCAGGGTTGGCTAAAGTCCAATGCCTGGCTGTGAAATCATGATTGGTTAGAGTCCAATGCCTGGCTGTGTAATCAGGGTTGGTTAAAGTCCAATGCCTGTCTATGTAATCAGGTTTGGTTAAAGTCCAATACTTGGCAGAGGCATAATTCCTGTAATCAGGGTTGGCTAAAGTCCAATGTCTGGTTATAAAATCAGGATTGGTAGTGTCCAATGTCTGGCGGTGTAATATGTTTGGAAGAGTCCAATACCTGGTAGAGGCTAAATGCTTGTAGTGATACCACAGGATTGGTAATAACCCAATGCTTGTAATGATGATTTAGGATTGGTATTAATCCAATTCCTGTATTAATGATAAATGAGTACATGGTAGATATCTCTCTTTATTTGTTTAACAGGTTGGCTAAGGCCAACAGAATGAAACAAGAATGTTTCATGGGTGACATAACAAGATGTTGAGTGCCACAAGAAAAGTTTTATATGATGGTATAACATGTTGGATAAATGATATACATGTCATTCCTATTCCTTATTAAAAGAATAGATGATATATTGCTCTATCATAAATAGTTGCAATGCTTACAAAGTTGAGAATGCTTTAAACTGCTTAACCTCTGCTCAGTTTCATATCTTTGAATTGAAATACAATGTTTTGGCGGAGAGTTATATCTCCCGCTGGGGAAATTTACAATTGTCTCACCCCCGTGGGATCCAATGTTTTTAGGTGGACGCAGACAAAGAGGTAGGAAACCTTTAGCAGAGAAGGAACAACAGCATCATCGAGGACAAAAGTAATATCTCAGGTGGAGATACTGCCTGTCCAGTTGTATAAATAGTAGTCCTATGTGTCATCTCTGTACTCACAGGTCCTCAGGATTTATAGATAGTGCTTTCATCATCGACTCGAGATTTTGGCTTGATGCCTCGAGGTTTTATGCTGTCTGTACATAATGTTGAATAGGACAGCTGATGTTGTAATCCTCGAGAAGAGATAGTACAAGTTGAGTACTTATGGAACAGAATGTAAATATTATATTTTGGTTCTTGATGAAAAGGATTTCCTATGTGTGGATCTCTTTGCAAACAGTTTTAATTTTTAGTGATTTTCAGTAATCCGCTGCAAATGATTCGCTTCCGCTTAGTTAATATTGTGTTTTATAAGTTGGTTGCCATAGGGATGCTCAAAGTCTGCCAACGAACTATGGTGGAAGTTAAGTCTTTTACCCTCCGGTGCTGTCACAAAATCCTTCCAGATGGCATCCAAGTCGACATTCTCGGGCTGACAACAGGGCACGTGCGGCCATCCGTAAATATCATTGAAGGTGTGGAGAGTAAGGGAGTAGTTGGTGTTGTAAAGGCGAAAATCCACCTTTCCTTCTCTCCTTTTGCCGCTTGACAGGTGTGCTTGATCGGGGGTGACCAATATCTACAAGGATGCCATGAACACAATGACGATTTCTTTGTATGTTGGCCACCTGCAAAAGATTGGATTCACAGATCTTCAATCAAAATCATGTCGCTCGAGGACATACGCCATGTTGTCGAAGAAGCCTATATCCTCCAGTAGTTGAAGATCGTCGTATCGCGTAGGTGCGAACGGCCACTTTGCAAGCTCTTTATAGACCTTCCTCACCTCTGTCGAGGGGTGCCTGAGGCGTGGTCTTGGCATAAGAGCGCCAGGGGCTCCTCCTCCTCTGGCCATGATGATGGAGTGAGCGGGGAAGAAGAGTAAGAGAGAAAGAGCTCGATGAAGCCTCAGGATGCTCAGTGTAGCTTCTCGTACTCGTGGGAGTCATTGTTCTTCAAGTTGTGAGAAAGAAAACAAACTATACCCTCCCTTTTATAGGGTCACGCCGACCTGCTGCGACAGAGTCGGTGGCACCGACTTCTAGGGCTGAATCTACTCCTTCAGTGCATCGACAGCTATCGGTGCACGATCTTATTTTTCCAGATTGATGGCATGTCTGTGGCACTGACTTCAGATAATGCACGTGGACACATATGGGCCATAGATCAAAGTTTCTCATGGATCCATGTTTTCTTTGGTCGGTGGCACCGACATCGTGTTCGATGGTACTGACATGATGATCGACCCCCTTTTTTTTCTGAGTCAGTGCATCGACGCACCCACTGAGCCTGGGACCTCATGTTGAGTTAGTGCCACCGACTTGTGTGTCAGTGGTATTGACTCGGCTCATCAGTTAACTACATCCGAGTTCTGCACTTTCTTCAGAGATGTCGATGGCACCGACTTTTATCAGCCACAATGCCTGTTTCTCTGACCCTGTCTTGGTGCCATCGACAGGGATGTCGGTGGCACCGACTCAACCACAAACTGCACACTCAACAAATGAATCAGGGTATCATTTTTACACAACATTTTCAAAAATTAAGTACTAATAAAACAACTTAATGGAAATGAAAGAAACAAACATCCTAATGGTTGGGTTGCCTCCCAACAAATGCCCTTGTTTAACGTCCTAGGCTAGACAACTCCCTTGTTGAGATTAATTAAGAGTAATGAGTTTAACCTCATGCTCCTTCCTCACAAAATCTTCTCCAAAATAATATTTCAATCTTTGACCATTGACCAAGAAGGATCTCTCTCCTTTTATCCTAACCGCTCCATGTGGAAACACCTCTTCTATGATGAATGATCCACTCCACCTAGATCTCAATTTCTCAGGGTGCAATTTCAATCTTGAGTTAAAGAGCAACACACTCTCTCCTGATAAAAAGACTCTCCTAGCTATATGGTGGTCATGAATTTGCTTAGTTCTTTCCTTGTACAATCTTGAGTTCTCATAAGCATTCATCCAAATTTCATCAAGCTCATTCAACTCTAACATCCTTGTCTTTCCTACTTCATGTAGATCAAAATTGAGCCTTCTCAACGCCCAATGAGCCTTATGTTCTAATGCCATAGGAAGATGACACGCTCGGCCATAGTCTAACCTAAAGGGTGTGGTTCCTATGGGTGTCTTGTAGGTTGTCCTATAGGCCCATAGCGCATCAACTAACAAATCACTCCAATTCTTTCTACTAGATGACACCGCCTTTTCAAGGATCTTTTTAATCTCACAATTGGAAACCTCTACTTGTCCTTGTGTTTTTGGGTGATATGGTGTACCCACACGATGCGTCACTCCATACTTGGTTGAGTGCCCCAAATTTCCGATTAGTGAAATGATTTCCTCCATTGCTTATGATCATCCTTGTCACTCCAAATCTATAGAAAATGTGCTCTTTGACAAATTTGCATACAACTACGACATCATTGGTGCGGGTTGGAATTGCTTCCACCCACTTCGACACATAGTCAATGGCCAACAAGATATAAAGGTTGGAATTAGAGGACACAAAGGGTCCCATAAAATCTATTCCCCACAAATCAAAAACCTCTACCTCTTGGAACACATTCAAGGGCATCTCTTGCCGCTTGGATATGTTACCAGACCGTTCGCACGCGTCGCACCTCCGCACATAGTCATATGCATCTTTAAAAAATGTTGGCCAATAAAAACCACTTTCTAGAACCTTTGTAGCTGTCCAAGAACTAGCGTGGTGCCCTCCTATAGGTAGAGTGTGACAGTGTTTCAACACACTCTCATACTTGCTCTCTAGCACACATCTTCTCAAAATACCATCCCTGCATTGTCTCAACAAGATAGAATCATCATGAAAATAATAACGCAGAGAATGGAAAATTTTCTTCTTTTCTTGATACCCCCAATCATTAGGAAACTCCTTGCAAGCAAGATAATTCACAATATGAGCAAACCAAGGGTCCTTATAGTTAAGAGCAAATAATTGTTCACCGGGAAAGGTTTCTAGGATGGGTATGTCAAGGTCTTTCTCATCTACCCTCTCTACCCTAGATAGGTGGTCAGCCACCACATTCTCAACCCTGGCCTTGTCTTTCACCTCAATATCAAACTCCTGTAATAAAAGGATCCATCGGATGAGTCTAGGTTTGGCATCCTTTTTCTACAGCAAGTACTTGATGGTTGCATGATCCGTCCACACCACTACTTTAGCTCCTACAAGGTATTGCCTAAACTTTTCAAAAGCAAAAACCACAGCCAAGAGTTTTTTTTACGTGGTGGTGTAATTCAATTGTGTGTCGATAAGAGTTTTAGATGCATAATAAATGACCGTAGTGACCTTGTTGAGATGTTGTCCTAACATAGCCCCTACCGTGTAATCTGATGCATCACACATCAACTCAAACGGTTGGCTCCAATCCAGAGCTTGCACAACCGGTGCGGATATTAGCTTCTCTTTCAAAATCTCAAACTCTCTAAAATTTTTTTCATCAAACTTAAATTCCACATTCTTTTCAAGAAGCTCAGATACTAGTTTAGCGATCTTTGAAAAATCATTGATAAACCGACGGTAAAACCCGAGGTGGCCTAGAAAACTCAGAACTTCCTTCACCGAATATGGTGGAGGAAGTTTAGAAATCACTTCTATCTTAACCGGATCTACCTCTAGTCCTTTTCTAGACACTTTGTGTCCTAGCACAATCCCCTCGCTAACCATCATGTGACATTTTTCCCAATTAAGCACTAGGTGTGTGTCCTCACACCTTTGTAAAACCTTGTCTAAAATTTTCAAGCACTCGTCAAAAGATGCCCCATAGACCGAAAAATCGTCCATAAAAACCTCGAGGCACCTCTCCACCATATCTAAGAAAATTGCCAACATACACCACTGAAAAGTCGCGGGTGCATTGCACAACCCGAATGGCATGCGAGGATAGGCAAACGTGCCATAAGGGCAGGTGAAGGTAGAATTCTCTTGATCCTTAGGCTCGATAGAAATCTGATTATATCTCAAATATCCATCTAAAAAGAAAAAGTGGGTGCGACCAGTGAGTTTCTCCAAAATATGATCGATAAATGGTAGTGGAAAGTGATCTTTTAGTGTGGTAGTATTCAATCTCCTATAATCAATGCAAACACACCATCCTGTCACTAATCTAGTTGTGATTTGTTCATTAGATGAATTAGTAGTGGCAGTGATTCCCCCCTTCTTAGGCACTACCTGCATCGGACTTACCCACATAGAGTCAGAAATAACATAAATGATACCTACCGACAGTAGCTTGATGACTTTCTTCTTCACTACCTCCGTCATGATGGGGTTGAGACGACGTTGAGGCTGTATGACTAGCTTTGCTCCTTCCTCTAGCCGGATTTTGTGCTGGCATAGCGTAGGCGAGATTCCTTTGATGTCGGCTACCGTCCATCTAAATGCACCACGGTGGCATTAAGCACGACAATCAATTGCTCTTCCTTGGACTCGCTCAATCATGAAGAAATGATGATCGATAGCTTTTCTTCAGCCGCTAGAAACATGTACTTGAGGTGTGGGGGCAGCGGCTTGAGCTCTAGATCTGGTGGGCTCACAAGTGAAGAGACCAACGGTGGTGGCAATGGTCTCAAGTCCTCAAAATGTCTAGAATAGTAGCACGACAAGACCTTCAGTAGCCTTGCACACTCCTCCAAGGACCGACTCCTCACGCAATCATCCATGATGTTCATGAGGTATGCCTCTAGAGATAGTTGTAGATGTATATGGACTAGAGAATCCTCCATGTCATCATGTGTAGTAGAAGAAATCAGCTCCTCTTGCTCATCATCCGGGCATCCTACCGCCTTGACAAGTGAGACCACCTTGGTGTTCTGCATGATGTCCACATCTAGCATACCCCTATCCACCTTTGTCATCACATGTGCCATATTCAAGAATGGTTGTCCCAAACATAGTAAAATGTTGATGTCCCTGTGTGTCATCACATTGCATTACTCATGATCATCCGATGACTTTGAGTTATCTGACATGTTTATCTCAAACTTGTCATCCTTGATCCCCATCGTTAAGCTACCTCTGCCCATCTCCAAGATCATACCCAATGTGGCTTGGAAAGGTCTTCCCAGTAGAAGCTCATTGCCATGGTCGTCTTGCATTGCCATCACCACAAAATCTATGGGAAATACAAATCTATCCACCTTTACAAGCACATCCTCACAGATACCAAAAGGCATTACCACATAATTGTCCTTCAATTGGATAGTCATGCTGCACTTCCTAGATGTCTTTAGGCCTAGGTTATTAAAAGTGGTTAAAGGCATCAAATTGATACTCGCCCCCGAATCACACACTGCGTCGCCAAACTTGGTCTTCCCGGTATAGCAGGTGATGTTGAAGCACTCGGGGTCCTGTCTCTTAGGTTGCAGTGTACCTAGAATGAAAGCATTGACTTGCTCTCTAAGTACCACTACCTCATCGTCCGGGATCTTCCTCTTCTTATTGATTATGTCCTTTAAAAACTTGCCATCGGATGGGATCTGCTCAATGGCATCTACTAATGGAATGTTCACCAAAATCTTCCGAAAACTGTCTAGAAACTTGTTGAACTGTTGATCCATCTTTGTAGCTTTCAAACTATTAAGATAAGGGACCGTCACTGTCTGTGTCTGCTGATGAGGTGGCACATAAGATGTCCTAATATCCACCTCAGGCTCCTTGGTCTGCTCCTCCATTGTGGTCTCTGCCTCTTTTTCTGCTTGTACTGGCTCTACCACTGGATCTACACTATCAGTCGGCTTGGTTACCTCAGTAGCCGCAGGCTGCGGAGTCAACGTCTTCTTCCCGCTTCTTAGGAACATTGCCTTGACTTTTTGATTCCTGGTTGGGGCATCAGTATTTCCCAGAAACCCTTGCTGTGACAGTTTCTTCAATGTGGCCACATCCGCTGCAAGCTGAGATAATGTAGTCTCAAAAGTTCTCATCTGCGCACTATGGTTCTGGAGGTCCCGCTGAAAATTATTGAGTAACATGTTATTTTGCTTCACAATTTTGTTCAAGATATCATTAGTGCTCTCTTCTGCCACTGGGAGCTACTGCTGCACCGGCCTATGCTGATTCTACTGATCCTGATCCTACAAGAAGTTGTTTGGATCCTTCCATGAGAACTTAGGGTCATTCCCATGTGTAGTCATTATTGCGGTACCCCTGTTGACGCACATATTTCACATACTCTTCCTTTTTAGAAACATGATTGTACTTCTCAAGCAGCTTCAATAAGGTCCAACTTTTCATTCAATGATGAAATAACCTTGGACTTCCCCAAGCTCTTTATCTGCTCTAGGCGGTCTCTATCACTGACCCATGCTTGGTTCTTTGCCATGTTTAACAAGATTTCCTAACACTTCGCCAGTGAATTGTTTAAGAAGAACCTTGTACCTGTGCTGTCCAGAGTGGTCTTGTCATTCAAGTTCAGCCCAAAATAGAACATCTTGACTTGGTTCTCCAAGTCAATCCTATGACGTGGAACCTTCTGCAGCATGTTATGAAATCTCTCTCATGCCTTAGAGTATGCTTCAACAGCCTGTTGCTTGAAGTTGTGTATCTTTCTTACCATGTCATGTGTATTCTTAGGCAGAAAATAACGAGAAAAGAAAACATCCACCATTTTTCCCACGTCTTGACAAATTCCTTCTCGAGGTTGCGCAGCCACTCCTTTGCATTGCCATCCAGAGATGATGGAAACAACTTTAAGTATATGGCCGTCTGAGGGAAACGGTCCACCTTGATCATGTCACATGTTTCTATGAAATTGCTAATGTGGGCAACATGATCTTCATGGGCATGGCCGTGGAAAGCTTGCGTCTTCACTAGTGCTATAAGCCCTGGCTCGATCTCGTAATTCAGTATGTTGATCGCCTGCTTCTTAATTAGGCCCAGCTATGCTATAGAAGATTATGCCTTGATTTTATCCCATATCGTCTGCTCTTCAGTTGTTGTGCCGTCTGCCATTTTTGGTTCTGCGGTAGCAACAAGAATGCCTTCAACAAGGGGTTGAACTATCTCGTCGTCTACGACGGGGATCTCAGAGGTAGAACCACCGTATTCCGTGGTCCTGGTGGCCACCATACACTAGTACCTGAAAGATTAAAAAAATTATTAGTTCTGACACTTAATCACAAAAAATAGTATGAATTTAAATTTAATGATTGAATGAGTAAAAAAGGTGGCCTATAATGGCCGCCTGCAGCACTCGTAGTGTTGAACGTTGCCGTCTCCCCGGCAACGATGCCAAAAACTTGACATGAATTTTTTGTGCATCTAAACGCAAGTGTACGTGTCTCGTAATATAGGCTAAATGAGGCCCGAGTCGAACCCAGGGAAACTTTCGTTCAGAGACTACTACTAACTACTGGCAATCAGCTACACTAATTAATTTTGAGAGAGTTGGTTTTTAAATGAAAACAAAAGAAAATTAAACTAAAAATGGTTTGATTAAATCGAATGATGATGGAATTCCTTAGAAATACTAGTTTCACCACGGATCCCCATTGTATTTTATTTATACCGATTTTAGTATAAATTAACCTCTATCTTGGATAGGAAGCCTGCAGTGAGAATTGCCCACTCCCACGGTATAATTCACTACCTAATTCTAAGCCAACTCCACGTCTGTAGTAGTTTAAATATTAGATTAGGTGCATTAGGATCAATCTCTATGTTTCTTCCCACTAACCGCACGTCACCTTTACCAAAGGACGCATAGGATGGTGTTTATGTGTGGGTTTCAGGCGTTTAATTCTCCTTTCAGATTAATTATTTGCCTATGATTTCTAATGAAGGTTGTAACACACTGGATCTCAAACCCCACCCTAGAAGTTTGATCTCTTAGACTTAGCCAAATAGGGTTGAGGATAAATCTAGTTGATGTTAAATATAACCCTAATTAGATAATGCATACTAATGTAACCTAATTTTCTTACATTAGTCTTAGGCCGATAATAGACACATAATATTTTCATGTGAAATATAATTCATGATAATAACCACATAATTCATTTGGTGATAATAAGATGTTAATTAAATAAGTAATTATTATAATGGGCCACTAATGAGCCATAATATATATCTCAATAAAATAAGTTCCAAAAGTCAAATATAAATCTAGATTCGTGTTCCTTGAATCCCAATTGAATTGGGAATCAAGTTTCACAATATTCCCATAATAATAATTAATTTAATTCAAATTAGAGAAGAAGATCTATACTTTTCCTCAAAATACCAAATAAAATAATAAATGACTCCAAAAGAGGAAAATAATCTTGGTTTCAAAATCTACATGTCAAAATGAGTCTACTTGTGAATTTTCATCTAATTTGATCAATGTTAAATATTTTATTTTATTTAGGAGAGAGAAAATGATTTAAAGACCTAAAATATTAATATATAAGTTTAAAAAAATCAAATAATGTGAAAATAGCGTTTCTCACATTTAGTATTGCTTATAGGACAAGTTTCATATTTTTAGAAAGTTTCTAGATGCCTCTAATAAATTAAAAGGATAAAATAAGTGATAAAATTTAAATGTATTAAATAAAATAATAAAAGTCTTAAAAAAAACCAAATTCGTATTCTACAAGTTAAAATATATCTTTGAATGAATTTTGACTCAATTTGGAAAATATTTGATGAGAAGACAAATTTAGGAGAGAGAACAAGTGTAAAACCTTCAACTCATTAGTTAATATAACAAACAACTCCAACAAATAAAATTATATTAAATTTGTATCCAACACATTGAATATGACTTGTGGGTGAAATTTTGTAATTTTTGGGTAATCCTAATGTCATTAATGAAGGAGGAAAGAGAAAACAAGTTTTGAATTATTTAACCCAATAAAAGTCTGAAAAGGCAAATCTAATTTCATATTCGGAATCTACATACTTTAATTAGCCTTTCTGCAAAATTTTGTCTAATTTTGGTTTTGTTTACACCCTCAAATTGAGAAAGAAAGAAAAGGAAATAATTAATACAACCCTTTATTCAAATCCTATTCTGAATATAGTTACCAATTTTGATTTTTGCAGCCGATGTGGACCATCTGATCTTGATCGGACGGTGCACGCATCATCTCCTACCTTGGGCAGGAGAGACAACTGTATGCATGAACAGTAACCGACCGAGGTTTATTTTGATTCATGGTTTCCTTCCTCGATTCTCAATGGTTTTTTTTCTTGCGTTGGTTTCAGGAGGGAGTTCCGCACACACCAAGCCCAAACTCAACTCCTCTTGTGCCCTATTCTTGAAACACCCAACCCACAGATAAGCTGCTTCGTGGCAACATCCCATTTCCATGCCTCTCACACTCACATCTATATGTAAACCCACCTGAACCTCTGCCTGAACTCGAGCAATCCGTCCCTTGAGCCAATTTCTTCGTCCTTTGTGCTTTGTGTAGCCTCCAAGCAAATCTTGACCCTACCTTTGTGACAACTCGTGCGTGAAGTTGGCTACTTTGTTCCTTGATCGGTTTCTGGAGGTGAGTTCATTTTCTTCAGATCTTGCCTTCGGTTCCTCTAGTTTCCTATTTGTTCACATCTTGTGGTTTTGCCCAAAATGCTTCTAGCCAGCAGCTTTGCTGCTTCGCACCATGACAGGCGCGTGAGGTAGGGGATAATGTCCCTTACATTTTGTCACTTCTACCCCTCTTCTCCTTCTTTGCTGTATTTCTCACATAAGGACATTTCTACCATTTTAAATTCTTTTTCTTTTGTTTGGGCGAGTCAAGGCCATGCTTTTGACCTCTGACTTGGCTGGGTCTGATTGGGCCAAGTCAGCGTGGTGGCCCGTTCTCTCTCAGCCTATCTATTTGGCTTTTCAGTGATTTTTGATTGGACGATTGTATAAAATTCATAACTTTTACTGTAGTTGTCCAAAAATTACAAATAAATACTCGTTGGATTAAAAAAAATGCAAGATTTCTAATGGTATTGGTTTTGTCGACTGACTATCATGTTTTAAATAGATGGTTTTAACTTATCTAATTAATAAGTTAATAATTTATATAATTCATAACTAAATATTTATAAGCTAGAAAAAATATAATAAAATATGTTTTGGACTCCTAATAACATAAATTAAAATATGGAATGGTTTTCATTACCTAATTCACACATTAATAAAAAGGTGGTGTTTAGGGTTTGGTTAATGTGTATGAAATTGACATAAAATTTGTATATGTATTTGATAGGCTCTTTGGTGACCTAGACTTGGATCTAGAAGTCTTTGGCCTTTGGACTCTGATATTGAGGTATGTTGTATCCCCTATTACTTCATGTTGAGCAATTCACCTATATTTTGTCTTTCTCTTGGTCCTATGGATAATAGCCTATACACATTGCTCTTTTCTTATTATCATGGTTCATGTGAACTATCTTGATTGTGATCTTGGATATTCTTTTGGATCCTACCTTGTGATATGGTACATGAGGATCTTGTTGATGGTATATTCCCACTGTGATGTGGAGGTTTATTGGTGGTTTCATATGTTGTCCATTGTGTGATATAGCAAATCTTGTATAATATTTGACTATACTTTCCTACTTGCCTCTACATTTACCTACTATGTGATTCAGTAGCCCTAGAGTAGTATAATTGCATTGGTTTTGTCTCATTATAATTTGTGGCAATATTGTGATATTTTGGATGGTGGATGTGTGATTCCCCATGCCAGGGCAGGATGTGTGATTACTGATCCATATTATATATATGTGGGTGGTGGATGTGTGATTCCCCATGCTAGGGTAGAATGTGTGATTCTTGGCTCATGTCTCATTGGGTTAAAGATGTGTGATTCTTGGCCACCTTTGTCTGTTATAATATTCAAGTGTTATGCTTATCTCACATGTATGCAGGATGTTGGTCATGATATGTGCATGTGGTACTGCTTTATTGTTTTAATTATGGCAAGTATCTTCTTTTACTGTGAAGATGAATATATTCTTTTATGCCTGTGTGGGTAGTCCTTTTCTTTTGCATGGGAAGCATTTATACTTGATGTCCTTATTGCCATATATTGCTCAAGTTTTCTTTTCATATACACATACCAGCTTTTTGCTGATATCCTCTTTTCCTTTCATTTTTGTGGGGTATGCTTCCAACCCCAGGTTAGATCAAGGAGAGGTGAACTTCGACATCAACCTTGTAGCTGAGCTTTTGGGAGACTTGAAGAGGTGGTTAGATGACCCTCGACTTGATCTTTGGATTATATGTTTAGTTTTCCTTTTGAACACCATGTGTAGTGAAGTGTTGTATCATGTTATCAAGCTTTGTAAATTGTTAGATAATGATCTTTTCCGTTGCTACTCATTGTGTAATGATACATACATGTTGAATGAATTGGTCTCCATCCCTTTGGTGAAAAGTTTTATGTGGTGCTTGGATCAAGATATGTGGTCTTTTCTTTCTAGTAGAGGAGTGGTTTCACTTCTTTACAGCATGGTATCAGAACCTGTAGCTATCGGTTATCTAACTATTTCAAACATGTCTCCCTTAGGATGTTTACCTTTACCTTAGGTTTCTTACACCTAGTATCCTTTCCTTGTGCATGAAACCTTATGACTTTTGGATGATCATGTATGGTTGATAGGTTAGAGACATGAGGACCTAAAACTCAGCCCTAGATGGTATGACTTCGATCTGGATACATGAGAAACATAAAACTCAGAAACTTTCATAACTAAAAGATATGTGGGTAGGCTTAATACCTTGATGATGATTAGCTTGACTTGTTAAGATGAACCCTTTTAAGGGGTAGTGAATAAGTTTTCTTATGGATGTTTTTATTTGGAGGATGAAATCCCTTTAAGGGGTGGTGTGCTGTAACATACTGGATCTCAAACCCCACCCTAGAAGTTTGATTTCTTAGACTTAGCCAAACAAGGTTGAGGATAAATCTAGTTGATGTTAAATATAACCCTAATTAGATAATGCATACTAATGTAACCTAATTTTCTTACATTAGTCTTAGGCCTATAATAGATACATAATATTTGTCATGTGAAATATAATTCATTATAATAACCACACATAATTCATTTGGTGATAGTAAGATGTTAATTGAATAAGTAATTATGATAATGGGCCACTAATGAGCCATGAGGTATATCTCGTTAAAATAAGTTCCAAAAGTCTAATATAAATCTAGATTTGTGTTCCTTGGGTCCCAATTGCCTTGGGAATCAAGTTTCACACTATTCCCATAATAATAATAATTAATTTAATTCAAATTAGAGAAGAAGATCTATACTTTTCGTCAAAATACCAAATAAAATAATAAATGACTCCAAAAGAGGAAAATAATCTTAGATTCGTAATCTACATGTCAAAATGAGTCTACTTGTGAATTTGCATCTAATTTAATCAATGTTAAATATTTTATTTTATTTAGGAGAGAGAAAATAATTTAAAAACCTAAAATATTAAATATAAGTTGAAAAAAAAATCAACTAATGTGAAAATAGTGTTTCTCACATTTAGTATTGCTTATAAGCCAAGTTTCATATTTTTAGAAAGTTTCTAGATGCCTCTAATAAATTAAAAGGATAAAATAAGTGATAAAAATTAAATGTATTAAATAAAATAATAAAAGTCCTCAAAAAATAAAATAATACCAAATTCGTGTTCTACAGGTTAAAATATATCTTTGTATTAATTTTGACTCAATTTGGAAAATATTTGACGAGAAGACAAATTTAGGAGAGAGAACATGTGTAAAACCTTCAATTCATTAGTTAATATAACATACAACTTCAACAAATAAACTAATAGTAAATTCATATCCAACACATTGAATATGACTTGTGGGTGAAGTGTCATAATTTTTGGGTAATCCTAATGACATTAATGAAGGAGGAAAGAGAAAATAAGTTTTGAATTATTTAACCCATTAAAAGTGTTAAAAGCAAATCTAATTTCATATTAGGAATCTACATACTTTAATTAGCCTCTCTGCAAAATTTTGTCTAATTTTGGTTTTGTTTGCACCCTCAAATTGAGAAAGAAAGAAAAGGAAATAATTAATACAACCCTTTATTCAAATCCTATTCTGAATATAGTTACCAATTTTGATTTTTTTTACGGTCGATGTGGACCATCCGATCTTGATCAGATGGTGCGCGCATCATCTCCTACCTTGGATAAGAGAGACAACTATACACGTGAACAATAACTCGCCGAGGTGTATTTTGATTCATGGTTTCCTTCCTCGATTCTCGATGGTTTTTTATTATTTTTCTTGTGTTGGTTTCGGGAGAGAGTTCCGCACACACTAAGCCCAAACTCAACTCCTCTTGTGCCATATTCTTGAAACGCCCAACCCATGGATAACCTGCTTCGCGACAACTTCCCATTTCCATGCCTCTCACACCCATATCTATATGTAACCCCACCCGAACCTCCTCCCGAACTCGATCAATCCGTCCCTTGAGCCAATTTCTTTGTCCTTTGTGCTTTGTTCAGCCTCTAGCAAATCTTGACCCTGCCTTTGGGCAACTCGTGCATGAAGTTGGCTGCTTTGTTCTTTGATCGGTTTTCCAAGGTGAGTTCGTTTTCTTCAGATCTTCCTTCGGTTCCTCTAGTTTCGTCTTTGGTCGCATCTTGCGATTTCTCCCAAAACACTGCTAGCCAGCAGCTTTGCTGCTTCACACCATGACAGGTACATGAGGTAGGGGACAATGTCCCTTACGTTTTGTCGCTTCTACCCCTCTTCGCTTTCTTCGCTGTATTTCTCGTATAAGGGCATTTCTGTCATTTTACCTTCTTTTTCTTTTATTTGGGCGAGTCAAGGCCATGCCTTTGACCCCTGACTTGGCTGGGTCTAATTGGGCCAAGTCAGCGTTGTGGCCCTCTCTCTCAGCCTATCTGTTTGGCTTTTGAGTTATTTTTGATTAGCCAATTGTATAAAATTCATATCTTTTATTGTGGTTGTCCAAAAATTACAAATAAATACTCGTTGGATTCAAAAAAATGCAAGATTTCTAATGGTATTAGTTTTATTGCCTAACTAGCATGTTTTAAAGAGATGGTTTTAATTTATCTAATTAATAAGTTAATAATTTGTATAATTTATAACTAAATATTTATAAGCTAGAAAAAATATAATAAAATATGTTTTGGAATCCTAATAACGTAAATTAAAATATGGAATGGTTTTCATAACCTAATTCACACATTAATAAAAATGTGGTGTTTAGGGTTTGGTTAATGTGTATGAAATTGACATAAAATTTGTATATGTATTTGATAGGCTCTTTGGTGACCTAAACTTGGATCTAGAAGTGCTTTGGCCTTTGGACTCTGATATTGAGGTATGTTGTATCCCCTATTACTTCATGTTGAGAAATTCACCTATATTTTGTCTTTCTCTTGGTCCTATGGATAATATCCTATACACATTGTTCTTTTCTTGTTATCATAGTTCATGTGAACTATCTTGATTGTGATCTTGGATATTCTTTTGGATCCTACCTTGTGATATGGTACATGAGAATATTTTTGATGGTATATTCCCACTGTGATGTGGAGGTTTATTGGTGGTTTCATATGTTGTCCATTGTGTGATGTGGCAACTCTTTTATAATGTTTTGAGTATACTTTCCTACTTGCCTCTACATTTACCTGCTATGTGATTCAGTAGCCCTAGAATAGTATAATTGCATTGGTTTTATCTCATTATAATTTGTAGAAACATTGTGATATTTTGTATGGTGGATGTGTGATTCCCCATGCCAGGGCAGGATGTGTGATTCCTGACCCATGTTATATATATGTGGGTGGTGGATGTGTGATTCCCCATGCCAGGGCAGGATGTGTGATTCTTGGCCCATGTCTCATCATGTTCAAGATGTGTGATTCTTGGCCACCTTTGTCTCTTATAATATTCAAGTGTTATGCTTATCTCACATGTATGCATGATGTTGGTCATGATATGTGCATGTGGTACTGCTTTATTGTTTTAATTATGGCAAGTATGTTCTTTTACTGTGAAGATGAATGTATTCTTTTATGCCCGTGTGGGTAGTCCTTTTCTTTTATATGGGAAGCATTTATACTTGATGTCCTTATTACCATATATTTCTCAAGTTTTCTTTTAGTATACACATACCAAATTTTTGTTGATATCCTCTTTTCCTTTCATTTTTGTGGGGTATGCTTCCAATCCCAGTTTAGATCAAGGAGAGGTGAACTTTGATATCAACCTTGTAGATGAGCTTTTGGGAGACTTGAAGAGGTGGTTAGATGACCCTCGACTTGATCTTTAGCTTATATGTTTAGTTTTCCTTTTGAACACCATGTGTAGTGAAGTGTTGTATCATGTTATCAAGCTTTGTAAATTGTTAGATAATGATCTTTTCCGCTGCTACTCATTGTGTAATGATACATACATGTTGAATGAATTGGTCTCCATCCCTTTGGTGAAAATTTTTATGTGGTGCTTGGTTCAAGGGATGTGGTCTTTTCTTTCTAGTTGAGGAGTGATTTCACTTCTTTATAGCATGGTATCATAGCATGTAGCTGTCGGTTATCTAACTGTTTCAAACATGTCTCCCTTAGGATGTTTACCTTTACCTTAGGTTTCTTACACCTAGTATCCTTTCCTTGTGCAGGAAACCTTATGAATTTTGGATGATCTTGTAGGGTTGATTGGTTAGAGACATGAGGACCTAAAACTCATCCCTAGATGGTATGACTTCTAGCTGGACACATGAGAAACATAAAACTCAAAAACTTTCATAACTAAAAGATTTGTGGGTAGTCTTAATACCTTGATGATGATTAGCTTGACTTGTTAAGATGAACCCTTTTAAGGGGTGGTGAATAAGTTTTCTTATGGATGTTTTGATTTTGAGGATGAAATCCCTTTAAGGGGTGGTGTGTTGTGACATACTGGATCTCAAACCTCACCCTAGGAGTTTGATCTCTTAGACTTAGCCAAACAGGGTTGACGAGAAATCTAGTTGATGTTAAATATAACCCTAATTAGATAATGCATACTAATGTAAACTAATTTTCTTAAATTAGTCTTAGGCTGATAATAGACGTATAATATTTGTCATGTGAAATATAATTCATGATGATAACCACACATAATTCATTTTGTGATAATAAGATGTTAATTGAATAAGAAATTATGATAATATGCCACTAATGAGCCATAAGGTATATCTCATTAAAATAAGTTCCAAAAGTCAAATATAAATCTAGATTTGTGTTCCTTTGGTCTCAATTGCCTTGGGAATCAAGTTTCACACTATTCCCATAATAATAATAATTAATTTAATTCAAATTAGAGAAGAAGATCTATGCTTTTCCTCAAAATACCAAATAAAATAATAAATGATTCCAAAAGAGGAAAATAATCTTGGATTCGTAATCTAAATGTCAAAATGAGTCTACTTGTGAATTTGCATCTAATTTGATCAATGTCAAATATTTTATTTTATTCAGGAGAGAGAAAATGATTTAAAGACCTAAAATATTAAATATAAGTTGGAAAAAATCAACTAATATGAAAATAGTGTTTCTCACGTTTAGTATTGCTTATAGGCCAAGTTTCATATTTTTAGAAAGTTTCTAGATGCCTCTAATAAATTAAAAGGATAAAATAAGTGATAAAATTTAAATATATTAAATAAAATAATAAAAGTCTTCAAAAATAAAATAATACCAAATGTGTGTTCTACAGGTTAAAATATATCTTTGGATGATTAATAATATAGGAATTCCAGTAGAATTGGAAAGCATTAAGAAATTTTTTGGAAATAGCAAAAAATTGATGTTTTTCTAAATGTAATGACTAAAAGAGCAAAAGTTTGATGAATGTTATGGTAAAACTTCGTTTGAAATGATTTTGACTTAATTCGGAAAATATTTGATGAGAAGACAAATTTAGGAGAGAGAACATGTATAAAACCTTCAACTCATTAGTTAATATAACAAACAACTTCAAAAAATGAAACTAATGGTAAATTCGTATCCAACACATTGAATATAACTTGTGGGTGAAGCTTCGTAATTTTTGGGTAATCCTAATGTCATTAATGAAGGAGGAAAGAGAAAATAATTTTGAATTATTTAACCCATTAAAAGTCTCAAAAGGCAAATCTAATTTCATATTCGAAATCTACATACTTTAATTAGCCTCTCTGCAAAATTTTGTCTAATTTTAGTTTTGTTTGCACCCTCAAATTGAGAAAGAAAGAAAAAGAAATAATTAATACAACCCTTTATTCAAATCCTATTCTGAATATAGTTACCAATTTAAATTTTTTTGCAGCCGATGTAGACCATCCGATCTTGATCGGACGATGCGTGCATCATCTCCTACCTTGGGTAGGAGAGACAACTGTACGCATGAACAGTAACCCACCGAGGTGTATTTTGATTCATGGTTTCCTTCCTCGATTCTCGATGGTTTTTTATGATTTTTCTTATGTTGGTTTTGGGAGAGAGTTCCGCACACACCAAGCCCAAACTCAACTCCCCTTGTACCTTATTCTTGAAACGCCCAACCCATGGATAAGCTTGTTTGTGGCAACTTCCCGTTTCCATGCCTCTCACACCCACATCTATATGTAACCCCACCTGAACCTCTGCCTGAACTTGAGCAATCTGTCCCTTGAGCCAATTTCTTCGTCCTTTGTGCTTTGTGTAGCCTCCAAGCAAATCTTGACCCTGCCTTTGCGGTAACTCGTGCGTGAAGTTGGCTGCTTTGTTCCTTGATCGATTTTTGGAGGTGAGTTCATTTTCTTCAGATCTTGCCTTCGGTTCCTCTAGTTTCGTCTTTGGTCGCATCTTGTGGTTTCACCCAAAACGCTGTTAGCCAGCAACTTTGCTGATTCTCACCATGATAGGGACATGAGGTAGGGGACAATGTCCCTTACGTTTTGTTGCTTCTACCCCTCTTCGCCTTCTTCACTGTATTTCTCGCATAAGGGCATTTCTATAATTTTACCTTCTTTTTTCTTTTGTTTTGGTGAGTCAAGGCCATGCTTTGACCCCTGACTTTGCTGGGTTTGATTGGACCAAGTCAGCATGGTGGCCCTCTCTCTCTCGGCATATCTATTTGGCTTTTTAGTGATTTTTGATTGGCTGATTGTATAAAATTCATAACTTTTACTGTGGTTGTCCAAAAATTACAAATAAATACTCGTTGGATTTAGAAAAATGCAAGATTTCTAATGGTATTGGTTTTGTCACCTGACTATCATGTTTTAAAGATATGGTTTTAATTTATCTAATTAATAAGTTAATAATTTGTATAATTCATAACTAAATATTTATAAGCCAGAAAAAATATAATAAATATGTTTTGGACTCCTAATAACATAAATTAAAATATGGAATGGTTTTCATAACCTGATTCACACAGTAATAAAAAGGTGGTGTTTAGGGTTTGGCTAATGTGTATGAAATTGACACAAAATTTGTATATGTATTTAATAGGCTCTTTGGTGACCTAGACTTGGATCTAGAAGTGCTTTGGCCTTTGGACTCTAATATTGAGGTATGTTGTATCCCCTATTACTTCATATTGAGCAATTCATCTATATTTTGTCTTTCTCTTGGTCCTATGGACAATAGCCTATACACATTGCTCTTATCTCTTGTTATCATGGTTCATGTGAACTATCTTGATTGTGATCTTGGATATTCTTTTCGATCCTACCTTGTGATATGGTACATGAGGATATTGTTGATGGTATATTCCCACTGTGATGTGGAGGTTTATTGGTGGTTTCATATGTTTTCCATTGTGTGATATGGCAAATCTTGTATAATGTTTGAGTATACTTTCCTACTTGCCTCTACATTTACCTGCTATGTGATTCAGTAGCCCTAGAGTAGTATAATTGCATTGGTTTTGTCTCATTATAATTTGTGGCAACATTGTGATATTTTGGATGGTGGATGTGTGATTCCCCATGCCAGGGTAGGATGTGTGATTACTGATCCATATTATATATATGTGGGTGGTGGATGTGTGATTCCCCATGCTAGGGTAGAATGTGTGATTCTTGGCTCATGTCTCATTGGGTTAAAGATGTGTGATTCTTGGCCACCTTTGTCTGTTATAATATTCAAGTGTTATGCTTATCTCACATGTATGCAGGATGTTGGTCATGATATGTGCATGTGGTACTACTTTATTGTTTTAATTATGGCAAGTATCTTCTTTTACTGTGAAGATGAATCTATTCTTTTATGCCCACGTGGGTCCTTTTTTTTGCATGGGAAGCATTTATACTTGATGTCCTTATTGCCATATATTGCTCAAGCTTTCTTTTAGTATACACATACCAATGTTTTGCTGATATCCTATTTTCCTTTCATTTTTGTGGGGTATGCTTCCAACCCCAGGTTAGATCAAGGAGAGGTGAACTTCGACATCAACCTTGTAGCTGGGCTTTTGGGAGACTTGAAGAGGTGGTCAGATGACCCTCAGCTTGATCTTTGGCTTATATGTTTAGTTTTCCTTTTGAACACCATGTGTAGTGAAGTGTTGTATCATGTTATCAAGCTTTGTAAATTGTTAGATAATGATCTTTTCTGCTGCTACTCATTATGTAATGATACATACATGTTGAATGAATTGGTCTCCATCTGTTTGGTGAAAAATTTTATGTGGTGTTTGGTTCAAGGGATGTGGTCTTTTCTTTCTAGTAGAGGAGTGGTTTCACTTCTTTATAAAGGTGATCAAACAACACAAGAACAAGCATTCACACTCATAGATATCCAAGATTATGAGGAAAATTATACTAAATCATCCAAAAGTCGATACAATGATTCACCGGGCTACTCCTAGGTCCTAAGGAATTAAGGGGTTTAGCCCCACATGGTTTTCAGTTGAAAATACATAAAAGGAGAGAAGAAAAAAGTAGGAAACATGAAAGAGATTCGTGTAACCCTTGGAAAGATGGTGCTCCGGTTGATCCTTCTCAAGAAACATGCGTTCTGCAATCTTTCGGCAACAGAAACATCCATCGGAGGTGCTCGAATCATCCACTTTTCATCTTTTGGCTTCATGCTTCTCTCCTCCTCTTCTCTGGCTATCGTGCGGTGCAAAAACAGATCCCCCTTAGGTCTGGCCGTCCTCCCTTTTTATCCTAGGTCACTTATGATACCACATAACGTGGACTTTTGGATCTGGGTGGCCGGTTTAAATTGTTGAATTTCGACAGAGTCAGTGGTACCGACTCTATCGGGCTTTGGTCGGTCCTTGGCTGGGTCGGTACCATCGACTGGACTGTCGGTGGAACCAAGCTGCTGTGAAATTTTTCCCTTCCTCTCTAATGCTATATCGGTGGCACCGACTCTTTTGGTTGACTGTGGCCTTGTCTCTGATGTCATCTCAGTGGCACCGACCTGTGTGGTTGGTGGCACTGACTCCTCAAATATATGGACTTTCCTAAAATTTGACAAAGACCATGCATTAAGCTGAGAAATATATAAAATAATATAATTACAATGAAATAAGCATAGTTTGATGCACAAAGAGTATACAAGCCAATTATCAAGATTTATGCACATATAATCAACAAATAGACTAACAAATGCACAAAACAAATGTAAATTAGACCTGTAATAAGTGACTCAAAACCTGCACATCAGAGGTCTGGGTATTTGGATACCATGGCCAGGTATCTGGATACTTAGGCTGACCAGTATCAAGCTACTATGTGTATTCTTCTCTGAATGCTCTTGCCATGTATGCAGAGGAAGGATGGGCTAGAGAAAAACCCTAGAAATCTTAGGGTTATGAGACCAGAACATAATGAAGGAGTAAGAGATTAAACATAGAATGTGATACAACTCTTGCTTTATATTGCTTATTTGATTGGAGATCAATAGAAATGCTCTTATATGTATGAATTCATATTATCAGTTTATAGAAAATGTATGGTTCTTTTAAATTTTTGTGTATCATGAAGTTGATTCAGATATTCTTTATATCAAGTAGACCAGAAGTTATGTTTAAATGAGTTTTACCTAAGTGGATTTTCTTTCCACATGTTTGAGATTAATAGTTGGATATTCTTGAGTAGCTCTTAGCTTCAGGACTGCATGTTTGGCCTGGTCCGGTTGGCAAGATGCGTTACTGAGATCTAATGACTCCTATTAACAGTATAATAAGAGTAGACTATGGATAAATTAGACCCATATCACAGTGAGAATGTTGATACACTAAGATGTTGAAACATATGGGAAAGATTAGAATATCTAAGAATCAGTTGGAATTGATATCTGAGATCCAACTTTGGGGCCTCATATGAGAGTCCCTTAATCAGGAATAAAGGAACACAACATAAGGTTCAGGTTAAGTTTAATGATTAGTATTATATGAACTTTAAATATGAAATATGGAAAAGATATGAGAAAAGTATATAAGGGCCAAGATAGTAAGAATCAATCATGAGGAATGGATCATATAATTGAGTACAATGCTTTTGTGTACTCCAAAACAAAGGGAAAATAGAAGAAAAGAGTTAAGTATATAATAATTACATAGAATTGAAGAGTCTTCAGAAGAGTTAAAGTAAAGAGAATTAGATGAACATGTAAATTAGAAGACTAGAATAACAAACTTAGTTGAAACAAAGAGAATTGTTAGAAATGATAAGCTTTATTAAGGAATGAGGGTTATGATATAATTGAGAGCATGGAATTTATACATTTATTATGAAGTTTAACACATTCATCCTTACTACCTTTGGATTCTAAATCTCTATAGAACAACAAACTAGTTTCTAAAAGAAGAACAAAAGTGTAGTTTAACAAATGAATAAGTCATACAAAGGTAGACTATATTCAGGAAGGAAAAACTTGATTGAAAGAGAAACTAAGTTTGACCCATGCATGGGTCGTTTGATTTAAAATGAAGGATATGTAATGTATTAAACATGAGTTGAAACTAGTAGAGATATTATTGATCTAGAATTTCAACTTCACATTAGTAGAAGGATAAAAAGAAATATGTGCAACATGGTATACATGATCATACACATGAATAAGCAACATGATCATAAGAAAAAAAAATAGAAGTTAAAGATGACAGGTGGAATAGTAGTATATGGTAAGAGGATTATGGAAAATAAGGAAGGGTTTGAAGCATGATGGAATAATATAGATTATAAAAGAAAGAGATTGCGACATTCAAGCAAGTGCTAATTAGTCAAGTATCCTTGTTGATAACTAATTAAACCTACATACGAGAAATGTATTAAGGGAATGTTTGAAGATAAGACTTCTAAGTCTCAGAATCATCTTCTTTTTCATATATTACTTAATGAGAGCAATGTAGAAATGAAGTGATAAGAAAATAAATCATATATGATGCATAACCACCATGGTAGAGACATCTAGTGAATGTAATAATGACACACAATATCATGATGAAACCCTAGCAAGGTAAATTGAGAATGTAATTTATCTTAATGGGCAAGTAAGAGAAAGGAAATTCAATTGATAAGATAAGGAAGACTTTAGTAAAATTTGTGAGATCCAAAGTTTGAATTTCAAATTAAGGGAGAAAAGTCACATCACAATAACGTCATGTTACTGATAAGGACCAAACCCTAGAATGTTTAGAGTTTTAGTAGTTCAAGGGATGTCACTAGTGATTTGACCTTGGATACTAGCATCTCTATAAAACAAGATCATGAGATTTTCACTATGAGAAGTAAACTAGCACAGATAGTTATCCAGGGTTTAAAGGTAGCAAATCTGAAAGGTAGATAAACAATATGGAAATGATTTGGAGCAAAGGATAAGAAATAAATTTGAAATATAAAAGGTGTAATTTGAACAAAAGGAGAAGTGCAAGATGAGCAAAGTGTAATCTAAAACAAATTCTTGTAGTGATATCAAAAATGATGAATAATATATTCTTACCTTGTATGTTTCAATTTTAGGGATATTTATTCTATATGATCAAAATGAGAAGGATAAGTAACATGAAGTAAGTAGTAATGAATTAGGAGATAAGAGAAAAAATTGGCTTTCAGTAATACATGAATTTGTTTTTAGAAGTGTAATTTGTTGAAGGTATAATGAGGGATGCAAATCAGTTCTACGTATGATTTCAGTGTACATGTGTAAGCAATGTGTTAATTTCAGGTGTCTGATAGTTGTAGTCATTCATACCAGTAATCCATCTTAGTACTGTACAATTGTGGTATGGTGATATGGGTCAAATGATGATAAAACAAATGGAGGGTTACCCTAAATAAGGTAGTCTTACCTATTCACTCATATGAATAGAAGGGATGATAACCATATTGTATTGATATGTAACCCTAATGAGGTATAGCTTGTCATACCTAGCTTTAATAAAACTAAGTGATGGTAATTGGGGATGAATAGTCCTTGAATGACTAATATAATCAACGAGTACTCTGTTACTATTATTGAAACCCTAGAATGCTATAATCTGATGGTTACACCCTGATTTATATGTGGGTTCATACTTGAGAATAGTATGTAATGTGATGGTGATGCTTCACCTTATGCATCCATGATCCAATGGGGATGCCGTGAGTAAGGGTTTGGGTATAAGTGTTGATTAGTAACATTAATATAATTTATCTTGTTGAACCTAACTCTAATACAAATTGATAAAGATGAGTATTCATGTTTAACATTCTTATATGATGGAATGATGGTAGAATAACCTCCTTAATATGATCATAACCTTAATATGTTAATTGGTGGTTATCATAGCCACATGGTTGATACTTTCTTATACTAAACATGTGCATTATGAATATGATGAGGGTGAATCATATCTAGATTCCTTGCATGTTGATCTAATAAAAGAATGTTCTGAATGTTAATATAACCCTGGTATGATTGTTTACAAATATCTCCTAGCTCATTAGTGCAATATTGTGTTGATCTGGTGTATTATATGTAAGTGATGTTGTTGAGCCTTGTTATAAGGCATGCAAAAATAACGATGATCTTGTAGGGAATAGCATGATGGCCTTAATGACCTTTGGCCATGGTTGAGCCCTGGATGAGGTGTAATCCTCTTGTGTTGATAAGGGTTCATACCATGTGATATTGTGAAAAGGATTTATATCTTATGATAGTATGATGACTATTGTGGTCTCATGAATGGCAAGTGAATAGTACCATGTGATGATGAGATGAGAAATTATGTTTCACATGTTTTATATCTGTTAAAAGTTGTGATTTAAAGAGGAACAAATGAATCAATGTTGAAAATAAAATTTTAGACTATAGTATTTGAAAGCTTAAAAGGAGAGAGATACCCCTAGTAAAGGTTTTTTAGAGGAATCATGTATAGAAGAAGTTACTTGGAAAGTAGAATCATAGATATTTAACAAGTATCTTTCCTCTTTTAGAAATTTCAAGATGAAATTTTGATTAGAGGGGGAGAATTGTTACAACCCGTTCCTAGATTTGCTGGTAATCCTCGAGTTTTAAGATAATCTTAATTCTTAACATGTTTTGTTAGTAATATTCTATGTTGTACTTTATCTTAACTTTGGTACCTTAAATACTTGTTTGGGAAACTCATAATCATCACTTAAGCATACTATAAAGATCCGAGTTAAAGTTAATATAGCATTAACCCATACATGTGTACAAGAAGAGAGTTAATAATATTAGAGGAAATAATTAATAAATTATTTTTCATTTTATTGTATTATCATAATAATATGGTAGGATTGTAGAGAATTCAATTATGAATCCAACAAAAAAAATGAACCAAATCGGAGTTAAAATGAGAGAGTTATTCCCTTTTTAGTAAATATGTATTGAGAATCGCGACCGACGCTGCGTCGACACCGCCACCCGCGGTCTACACCGTGACCGCAACGCTGTGTAGACACCATGACCACGATGCTGTGTCCATACCGTGACCCACAATCTACACTTTGATCGCGATGCTGCGTTGACACCGCGACCGCAACGCTGCGTCGACACCGCAACCACGACCAACGCCGCCCTAGACAGCAAATCGTAAAACGATCTTATCTCAAACAATACTTATCAGTTTTCAACGAAACAAAGTGCATTGAAACTGTGATTCAATCCTCTATCATCCCAAACATCTTTCTCTATTAGGGGGCGCCCTAGAGGGCAATTTCTGGGGTATTTTTAGGGAAGAACGTGAAGAATAGCAGAAATCAAAAGAGGTTGCTATAAATTCAACTTGGTAAGTCATTTTAACCATGGATTCCTTCTTCACTTACCTTTGATTGAAACCCTTGATCCAAATATTTGGAGGTTTGGTTTAACCTCTAATCTCATCTTCTACCTATAGTAGGCCCCGTTTAGGGTTGAAAGGAAGAAGAAATTGTGGATTTTTCTAGGATCTTGATATGGATTCGAGATCTTCAAAGATGGGTGACATTCTTAGGGTGTTTTCACACCTTAGGGTGAGTGGGTACTTTCTTTTAAATAATAGATTGCACGAAAATCAGTTAAATCATTAATAATTTTCAATTGATTAGTATGCAAGTACAACCCTGAATGGTCGATTTGGTCTAGCTTTTGCAAGATGAGTTGATATGGATTATTCCTCTATTGTGATGAATTTCACATTATGAAATTACATTAGAAATGACTACAATCCATTTAAATGAGAAATTTTAATGTATTTGTAGAGGTTACATGAATATACTAAAATCTAAGATTTTCGGCTATGACTGAAATTGTTGTATATTTGAATAAAGAAGTTGACTAGTTGAATCTACTTGGTTATGAATGATTGTTTTATTTGTCTGTGAATTACATATATGTCAGATAAAATCTTGTACTTCATTTGGCATGGAAACCCTAGTTCAGTTTATTATAGAGTTTCATATATATATATTCAATTATATGTGAACTGCTGAGAGAAATTCTTGTTGAATGATGTTATGATGAATTCAATCCTTATGCGAGTTATGTGATAAGTGAATGAGGTAAATGAAACCCTAATGATAGGGTGTTCAGTGAAACAAGTATTGTGATATCAATGTTTCTTAGTTTGATATGTGGTGATGCTTAACAGTTCAGTTGTGGTAAATGTTATCAGATGGTTTATGAAATGAATAGTTTACAAAGATGAACAAAGATATGTTGATGTGATGATTGAATTGTGAATTTAAAGAGTGAATTAGACATGTATATGCCTTGAACACTGTAGAATCCTCATAGGATGAGGCCTGCAATGTGAGGAGGAAACAACTTCCCGACTGGAGGTAGTCCAAATCGAGGTAAGCTGGAGCGCACCAATAGGGTGCGGGGGTCTTGATCAGTAGGGTAGACTCCTTATAGTTTTGTGGTACCCAACACCAACCGGGGACGCCGGTGGTACCTGTGTTACATGTTGATTGATCAGTGGTCAGTAGGTCCACTAATGCACAATAACCCTGAGGGCTTTGACTCACTGACTGAGTACCCAGGTTGAGAGGTGGAGTCTGAGATATCTGGCCGCTTTGATGAGCCACCGAGAGGCAGACATATCGAGGTCCGCTATAGATGGGGTCTTACTCAAGATATAGGCTTAGGAACCTGGGCATGCTTCTAAGCCTTGTACAGTGAGAGCGTAGCTTGCTGTGATTCTTTCACATATTGTGGTACACCTCATGTGGGTTCAAGGCATAATAAGATGAATAAGAGGTTAAATGAGTGTGCAAAGTTATTCAATTATTTATTTTATGTTTCTGAATTATTAGTTCTCTTTATGATCAATCAAGCATATTCATATATGGGTTCACTGTTGTAGATATCTAGAGTATCCTACAATATCTATAATTGTCAATGATTAGACTCTTTAAAGCTTACTATTGTTATAATTGATATTAGTTGCTCGACAATATATATGTAATTATATAAGTGCTTTAAACTATTTATTTGAAGTACTCATTCACTAAGCGAGTAGGCTCACCCCTCTACTCACAATTTTTAGGGAAACCACGTGGACTTGAAGAATGTTACAACCCCAATTTTTGGGTTCATTTGGAGAGAAATGTAATTTCTCATATTAAAGATATTGGAACAAATAATGATATAATTTGTTTTGAATAAATGGATTTCGTTTACAATAGCCTTGATTATTGTGTTGTGGGCTTTATTGGCTATTGGGCCCAATAACAAGGAAAATTCAATTAATAAATGAATAATCGAGTTTTGAGAAAAGAAAGATGTGGAAATCTCTAGAAGGAAAAAGAATGTAATCTAAAGAGGGATTTTGTGCCTCTTGGGTTCCTTGGGTCCCAAGGAGTCCAAAGTTGCAAAGAAAATTCAATAAGAAAATAAAAGATTAATTAGATATTTCTGTTGGATAAATTGGACATTATGATAAATCCCTTTGTTTCGATGTTGACAACCCTTTCATTCTTGTTGATCTAACGCGCTACTTGAGTGTTGCAGGAATAAGGTGGATGACAAAGCTCTAGGGAATCTATATGCTTGAATGATTGTAAATGTCATGAAATGTAATCAATTGTAAACTTGTACAAATATATAATGTACAAGTACTTAGACTTCATGTAAATCAAGCGTTAGATCTTCCCTAGCTAAACACCACACTTAGTCATGTCATCCCCTTCAATAGTGTCACATATGCACACTCGTACACACACTTAGTGCCTTAATTAAAAGATTGAAACAGGGTCAATCTCGGTCGAAAAACTCCTCGACCGAGACACTCTCGGTCGACAAACTTCTCGACCGAGAAAGACCCTAGTAGCCGTTAGACACAGCTGACAAGGTAGTTGGCAGTTGAAAATGAACGTTGATCCAGAGAGCCTGTCGGTCGACAAAACTTCGACCGAGTAGGTATCTCGGTCGACAATTTGTTGACCGAGATGGACTCTGACAGCAACTGCAGAATAAAGCAACTAGCCGTTACTAATGCACCTAACTTATACCTAACGGCTAGTTAAGCACTTAGAACCCCCTAGAAAGTGTCTAGAACGTCCTTAAGCACTTGTAGGTCATTCTTATAAATAGGACATGCCTTAGGACACCTAAATACACCTAAGCTACACTTGTGCTATACTTGAGCTTGAATACTCATTGGCAATCTGTTTTGAGAAAAAGAGCAATTCCAACATTGGCTATTCATTCCCATTGCTCCATTTTCGTGTCCTATAGGCTAGCATCTCCTTTCCACAGCACTTACACTTCTACACTCATTGGTTAGGAGATCAATACGCTTGATATAGGCAAATCAAGCCTTGTGCTTAAAAGGATAAGTTGTAATTTCTGTTTTCCTTCTTGTTCCTTTTATTCTTTGTATTCTCCTTGCTACTCCTAGGGTTGGAGGCTGCGGATTGGAGAAGGTTCTTCTCGGAGGAGAAGGTGGACTTCAAGCTACTTCAAGAAGGCTATCGCAATGGGAAGCTACTTCAAGAAGGCTATTGCAACGGGAAGCTACTTCAGGAGGAAGGCTGCTTCAAAGTTGGTGCAATTACTTCTAGGTGAAGGCTGCTTCAAGGTTGGTGCGATTACTTCTAGGTGAAGGCTGCTTGAAGGGTTTAGGGAGAGAATTGTAATTTTATGTAAAGTCCTTGCGAGGTAATAAAATTAAATTCTTTCCAAATCCCAGTTGGGTAAGCAACCGGGTAGTGGACTGACAACTTTAGTATTTGCTAAAGTTGGAACCACTCTAAATCCTTGTCCCCTTGTCCAATATTTTGTGGTTGGTTGTTTGAGTTCAATAATTGTTAAAATTGTTTTAAAACTCTATTCACCCCCCTCTAGTGTTTTTCAATTGGTATCAGAGCAGGCTTCAAGGAACCCTAACAAGGTCTTGAAGAATGGGTGACGGGGTGCTCAACAACCTTAATCTTGAAGGGACATTTGTTGCTAGACCTCCAGCGTTCGATGGAACAAACTACCAATATTGGAAGAGAAGAATGCAGTTCTACTTCCAAGGCATCAATTGGGACCTATGGAGGATGGTGTCAACCCCATATGAGCTTCCTCAAACTCAATTTGTGGAATGGGATGCAAATACGGTAAAGATGGCTCAAATGAATGCTAAAGCTGTAAGCATTTTATATTGTTCAATTTCAGTAGGAGAATTTAATAGGATATCTAACTGTGACACAGCCTATGATATTTGGCATAGACTGTCCATAACTTATGAAGGTACAGTCCAAGTAAAAAATTCCAAAATTAGAATGCTTAAACAAAAGTTTGAACACTTTCGTATGGATCCTAATGAATCTATTAGTGAAATGTTTGCAAAATTCTCTTCTATTGTTAATGGTTTGAATGCCTTAGGAAAAACCGTTCTTGAAGAAGACCAGGTATCAAAAGTACTTCGATCACTTCCTCCCAAATACAAGCCCAAGGTGACAGCCATTGAAGAAGCTAATGATCTCACTAAACTGAAAATGGAGCAACTCATTGGCAATCTAGAAGCTCATGAGGCAACTTTAGAAGAGGAAAAAAGAAGAGAACGTGAACGTCAACAAGGCAAAAAGAAGGACATTGCATTCAAAGCATCAACTAAGGACACTTATGACACAAGTGAAGATGATAGTGAAGAAGAAACTCTCATTGTAAATGGTAAGCAATATAAAAGTTTTAAAACTAATAAAACTTCTAGTGTTTCTTCTTCCAGGTGATTTGAATGTGGCAAAAAGGGACACATGAAAGGTGATTGTCCAAAACTCAAGAAAGGGAAGAAATCATCTCACAAAAAGAAAGAAAGAGCATATAAAGCTGCATGGGATGATTCAAGTGATGATAGTGATGATGGAAAAGAAGAAGTAGAATGTCTCATTGCTACAACAAATGAAGACGAAGAAGAGGTAAGTCTTTATGATCTACCAAAAGAAGATCTAATTGCTAGTCTTCAAGATACGCATGAGAAATATATTGAGTACAAGAAGAAACTTAAGAAATCAAATAAAGTAAATGATGATTTGAATGTTAAACTTCTTGCTCTTGTATCCAAAAATGAAAATCTCAAAAAGGAAAATGAAGATTATGATCTTAAGATAAAATCGGTAGAAGCAAATTGCAATCTTCTTTCCTTAGAAAAGTTAAACTTGCAAACTCAAGTCAATGATCTTCAGAAACAACCTATTCTATGTTCACATTTAGATTATGATGAGGTTGTCAAAGAAAGAAACTCTGTAGTCTCTGATTTAGATCAAGCAAAGAAAGATATAAACAAGAAGATGGATGATATTGCTAAGTTACAAAGAAATGTAAATGAGTTAAGAGGAAATGACATGCTTGAAAATATTCCGAACATTTCCTCTAGTTATAATGGAAGAAGAGGATTAGGATATGATCCAAGGAGAAATAAACCCAAAAGAGTTAAAGCATCCAAGACTAAGATTATGTTTGTACCTAGGAACACAATTCCTAGAAAGAGAAATGAAGTTGACTCTATTAGTTGTCATTATTGCACGCGTCTCGGACATTATTCATTTTCATGCCCATATAAGAAAAAGAATGATGATTTAGCTTGGATTCCTAAAACTTAGTAGCTTAAAATTTACTAGTTGAGATTTGACCTAAACTGATTCTTGATATACAAATGTCATATCTCAACACAAATCGAGCTCTAAACTTGCATAATCTTATTTTGCTTGGAATAAATTAACAGTTCTGAAAATATTCCAGAAACTTTGTCGGTCGAGAATCTGTCGACCGAGTGAACCTCGGTCGAGAAATTGTCGACCGAGCATAACACTGATTTCCAGTCTGCTGTAAAATTGCTGAATTTTTTTTAATTGATCAAATTGCTATCTATTTGTGATTAATGACTGTATATATTTTGGAAATCATCCCTGAAAATTTATATGAGATTAATTTGGTGTATTCTCTAAAATGATTTAAGTTAAAACTGAAATTATGCTTGCTTAATAAAAAGGAAATTTCTGTTTTATCATTATTCACATGATGTTTCCTAAAGTATTTTATGGTCTACCCATATAGAAATCATGTGATTACAATCATAGAATTATCATTTTCATCATGATGATGTTGTGTTAGCAAGAATAGATAATGATAATTGTATGCATGGATCCTTGATGATACATAGGCAAGCAAAATAATTCAATGATGACATCTCTCTTAGAAATGCTTGCAACACATAAGATAAAAATTTCTCAATTGGCATCTTTAAAAGACTTGAGATATTAATCGTGCTTTCATTTTTAAGAGGATGTTTTTCATATTGAGTATCACTAAACATGCTTCAAAATTGATACCTAATCAAATACTTCACATATGAATGCTTAAATTGGAAATCTGCAATTTTTGCCTCTTGGTTGAAATAAAATTTGACCAAGGGGCGCTATGATCGAAGTCAAGGTCGAACTAAAATAAGCTTTGACAAAATTCTTATTTGGACATCATTTTATACTTTTGATAAAGGTCAAAATCAAAATTTAAAATCATCTGTGACCTTAGAAGCTTTAAATTGCTTTAATTGTAAGATTAAGGGGGAGCTCATACAAACAAATTTGATTATTTGCTTAAGAAGCTTACAAAAACATTGTAATCATCATTTGGAGCTTATTAAAACCTTAATACTTTTACTCTTGGTTATGACGAAATCTATGAAATTCATAAAAATGATATATCTTGTTCTTAAAGGAACTCTCTAAACAAATCAGGGCTTAACATCCCATGCATTTGGTTGGAGACATTTTTATGTACTTTAAGATTAAAGGATTCTCATTTCATTTTTAGGGCTTAACGTCCCTTATAAAATGGGTGAGAAATCAATATACATTCATCATAAGATTAAGGGAATCTCATATCATTTCAAAGCTTAACATCCTTTGCAAATGATTGAGAAACAAATTGTGGCTAAATTAGACAAAAATGATATTAAATCCATGTTCCTAATAGAATATCTATTTAAGGGGGAGCATAGTATAAAATTAAGGGGGAGAAGAAATATAAAATATTCACCCTGGATATCTTTTTGAAATGTCAAAGGGGGAGAAAGAATATAAAATCAAAAATATAAATGAGTTTCATCTTGATGGCCAAGCACTCACTTACAAAACAAGAATGGCTACAAAAGGTAATCTTCAGGTATGAAACTCACATGCTTTATATTTTCTTATTTCATATTTAGGAAATGTTTGTCATCTTCAAAAAGGGGGAGATTGTTGGATAAATTGGACATTATGATAAATCCCTTTGTTTCGATGATGACAACCATTTCATTCTTGTTGATCTAACGCGCTACTTGAGTGTTGCAGGAATAAGGTGGATGACAAAGCTCTAGGGAATCTATATGCTTGAATGATTGTGAATGTCATGAAATGTAATCAATTGTAAACTTGTACAAATATATAATGTACAAGTACTTAGACTTCATGTAAATCAAGCGTTAGATCTTCCCTAGCTAAACACCACACTTAGTCATGTCATCCCCTTCAATAGTGTCACATATGCACACTCGTACACACACTTAGTGCCTTAATTAAAATATTGAAACAGGGTCAATCTCGGTCGACAAACTCCTCGACCGAGACACTCTCGGTCGACAAACTTCTCGACCGAGAAAGACCCTAGTAGCCGTTAGACACAGCTGACAAGGTAGTTGGCAGTTGCAAATGAACGTTGATCCAGAGAGCCTGTCGGTCGACAAAACTTCGACCGAGTAGGTATCTCGGTCGACAATTTGTCGACCGAGATGGACTCTGACAACAACTGCAGAATAAAGAAACTAGCCGTTACTAATGCACCTAACTTATACCTAACAGCTAGTTAAGCACTTAGAACCCCTAGAAAGTGTCTAGAACGTCCTTAAGCACTTGTAGGTCATTCCTATAAATAGGACATGCCTTAGGACACCTAAATAAACCTAAGCTACACTTGTGCTATACTTGAGCTTGAATACTCATTGGCAATCTATTTTGAGCAAAAGAGCAATTCCAACATTGGCTATTCATTCCTGTTGCTCCATTTTCATGTCCTATAGGCTAGCATCTCATTTCCATAGCACTTACACTTCTACACTCATTGGTTAGGAGATCAATACGCTTGATATAGGCAAATCAAGCCTTGTGCTTAAAAGGATTTGTTGTAATTTCTGTTTTCCTTCTTGTTCCTTTTATTCTTTGTATTCTCCTTGCTACTCCTAGGGTTGGAGGCTGCGGATTGGAGAAGGTTCTTCTCGGAGGAGAAGGTGGACTTCAAGCTACTTCAAGAAGGCTATCGCAACGGGAAGCTACTTCAAGAAGGCTATTGCAACGGGAAGCTACTTCAGGAGGAAGGCTGCTTCAAGGTTGGTGCAATTACTTCTAGGTGAAGGCTGCTTCAAGGTTGGTGCGATTACTTCTAGGTGAAGGCTGCTTGAAGGGTTTAGGGAGAGAATTGTAATTTTATGTAAAGTCCTTGCGAGGTAATAAAATTAAATTCTTTCCAAATCCCGGTTGGGTAAGCAACCGGGTAGTGGAATGACAACTTTAGTATTTGCTAAAGTTGGAACCACTCTAAATCCTTGTCCGCTTGTCCAATATTTTGTGGTTGGTTGTTTGAGTTCAATAATTGTTAAAATTGTTTTAAAACTCTATTCACCCCCCTCTAGTGTTTTTCAATTTCTTTATTAAGAAAGAAATTGAAAACAATGAGAAAATGTGGAAAATAAGTGAAAAGAGGTACAATTGAGTTATCCTTGGTGGATTTTCGTATCCAAAGGATTTCTAATATTAAAAGGAATTCCAATAAGGAAAATAAAAGAGAGATGAAAAGAGAAATCCTCAAAAAGAGATATTTTAATAAAAAGATAAGGAGAATATGTGAAATAGACATAAATAAAGGCAAATAGATATTCCCCAATATGGGAATCCGTGCCTTTAGGATTTCTTGAGGTCCAAGGGACCCAAAATAACAAGATAATGGCAAAGGGAAAAGGATTACTAATTAATTTTGAATTAATTAAGGGATAACTTGGGAGAGAAGGAAGGCTTCTAACCCATTGGAATTTGTTCCCCAAATTTCGTGCAAAGCTAGATAATGTCAAGACAAACGTTCCCTTAAAATTTGAGACAAAAATGAGTTATGGTCTGGGAGATATCAATTTCTCAAGTTATCACCAAAATAAAGATTTAATTTGGCAGTTTGTAAAGGGAGTTTCCTTTTGGATGAACGTGTGCTTTGAGGACCATTGGATCTCAATCCAATGTTGGTCGCTCATCTTCAAAGTCCCACGAGGACTGGGACTTTACAGGTTACAGGAAGAAACTTCCATCTCGGATTTCTTACAATCCAGTGGATATGCCAACCTGTCGACAGTCCCTTTGGATTCAGGAGGGGGAACCACGAAGATCCATCCCTATTTTGTTTAGGTTTGGTCGTTGATTTGGGAAACACCCAATCCTCATGAACCTGACCTTGACCCTATATATAGGGGAGGGTCAAGGAGGGAACCAACATCTCTTTTTTTCAGCCCAACTGTTGCGGCAGAGAGCAAGGAGCATCCTAGTGCCCTCAATTGCTCCAACCATCTTGACTTGCGCTCTCGATACCTCAGCGAGCCTCGCCGGAGTCCGGCGAGTAGGAGGGCATTGCGGCACATTTTTTTTGCGAACAATTAAACCTGCAGTCGTCTTCGACGGGGGGAGGAGAAGCTCCCTGACCCATATCGCCTTGCTTGCAGGTGGCCAGCATCCCAAAGTCAACCTCGTGGTTGACCATTACTGCTACCGCGATGAGGTTGAGAGGTAGAAGAAGAAGAGGATCCATAGATTTACCAAACTACCCCACTGCATCTTCTTTCCTGGTAAGGGTTTTTTCGTCCTTGGTTTCTTTTGATTGCAAGGGAAGGGCGCGCATGATCCTGGTCACTGGATCCTAAGTGGACTAGTGGACCACGGATCAAACGATCCACAATTTTTCTGAAAATAACAAATAAAGCAATAAAAGGGTTTTCTCTATAAAAATCATATCTTGAGCTAGAAAACTTGGATGAGGAAAATTAATACATGAAAAATGATCATAAAAATGTGAGGGATACATTAAAAATGGTTTGGACACCTAAATCAGTATATTGTTGCAAAAGTGCATATTTTGATGGGAAAAGTGTTAATTTGTGATTAGAAAACCTAATTGTTGATAAAAGATAGATTTAATCTTGCAAAGGAGTTAATTCGAGCATTATTAACTTGATTAATGAAAAATTGGATTTTAACCTCTTTTGATGATGGAATTGCAAAGTTTAGGGTTTTAAACCTAATATGTTGATTAATATGCTTAGAAACCCTAAATTAGGGGAAAAGGAAAGAAAAGTACTTATAATATGAAATTAGGGTTTCCTATTACTAAAAGATGAAATTAGAACCTTTTGTGAAAGAAAGATGAAATAATTAGGGTTTGCAAGTGTTTTGGTAAAATTAGGGTTTAAAGTAATAAAAATGAGGTGGAACCCTAATTATGCTCAAAACCCTAAAAAGGACAAATAACCCTAGGAAACAACTAGGATTAATAGATCATGATGGCATGATTAATGATAGAAGAATTGGATGCCTTTTCAGGATCAACCTGTGTGTACGTGCTTGATTTCTTGATTGGTTGAGTTATTTCTGCATTCAAGTCTGCTTAAGAGGTATGTGGTTACGCCTATGAATATCCCGAATTAGTTTCCCGAGGATTTTCGAGGTTTTATCGATGACTTGAATTAAACTGTTGGTTGCATTTATTCTTGCAAATTATAATGTGGATATGACTATCACCTAAGATATGTGCCTACTAGCTCAGATCCTAGTCCCCTCTCTAGCTTAATAGATTGACCTAGTATATGGCTACCGATGGGGTAGGTCCATCATGTCATTGAACGACTTAGTACATGGCTACCAATGGGGTAGGACCATCAAGTCATCATGAGTCATATATTGGGCTACCTTTGGGTAGGGCCATGCAACTCCATAACCCTAGGTATTGACTACCTTTATGGTAGGGCCATGCGGGTAAGGATCTACCATATGAGAGAGGTAGTATCCATGTCCACTGTAGGGACAACACAGAGATAGGGGATAGGTAAGGATTGAGTAGTATTGCTTAAAACGTAATCATGGATGTTAAATGATATTTGGATGACTACATTGTTAACATAGTTGCACAATTATTGTTTCCCCCACATACCATCTTTGGCTGATCAATGTTTTGTTTGTCGGTGTTTTAGGTACAACCCTGAAATGAGCAAACATTAAAGTGACACATTGTGAGAATAAGAAATAAAGTGCAAGGAGGATTAGATAGGGTACACTCAATCTTGGATAGATAGATTTCCAAAGTTTTAAAAAGGTAAGTAAAATTTTTATTTTAATACCAGATTACATTTTAGTTAGTAGAATTTCATAATTATTATTGATTATTTGTCAAACCTTTGATCCAGTTTATTGGGATAACGGCTCTGATCTCTTGGTCTCCCTTAAGTGGGGGTTACCGGTAGATGGGGTCATTACAAAGAAGGTCACGAATCAGAGTAGATCTACCACATGAGTTAAGTATGAGATTAGATAAGTTCAGTCGATCCCTGTCACTCTAGGTCCTTGTATAGATGTGAGAGATTTGTAAATGATGTTTTGTATTTTTATTTCCTTAATAAGAGAAAATGTATCCAATTGTCATGTCGTATGTACATGGAAGTGTGAGAAACAGAATGAATGTATGGATGTGTATTATTAATGTTGAGATCATAATAGAGTATAAAAGTTTAATTCTTGGTCAAGTTTGTTTATGTGATTGGATGTGAGAAAACAAAGAGTTTGAAACAAACAAAGGAAAAAATAAAGGATGGGAGTGAACTTTGTATTAATTATAATCCTCATAGTCATGCCATAATCTTATGATTGGTGGTAATCGTGGGATGCGGGTGTGATACAGAAGGTCATATTAAACCCAAATTTGGACCATAGGTATATATTAGGGTCTACAACATTCTTATTTGCTTAGTTTCCATATTTGGTGTCCAATTTCTGACTATTTAATAGAATGTGGTGATTATCATATTAACAATATTTAAGGATGTTAATATTCTTATTCACTTGACATTTCAATCACAATCAATTACTTCTAGTTAATTGACTTTTATTCAATTAGGGTTTCCTTTATGGGACTATTTTCATTACAATCTAAGATTTCAATTCAATTAGTGATGAAAATTTCTGTTAATATCCTAAATTTATTTGATGAAAATTTTGGGATGTTATAATTTCTCAATCAATAAAAGTATGTGAAAAAGGTTCTACAACAATTTTCTATGTCTGACACATCTCATGTATTTATTCCTTTAGACTACCAATTCAAGAAGCTCTCATTTGTCGAGTCTCCATAATCTGAAGAGGACAATAATTATGTCTTGTGTTCCTTATTCTAGTACAGTTGGTAGCATCATGTATGCTATGATTTGCATTCAACCTGATATTGCTCATGTCGTTAGCGTGGTGAGCAGGATAGATTCACTAGTGAGAAATCGAGTGCATTCTTAGGTACATAAGTCTTGGATTTAGCAAGAGCATAGAGACACTTGTTGGGTACATTGATTCTAACTTTACAAATAATTGTGATAAAATATGTTCTCTTATAGGTTACTTGTTTACTATTTTTGGCTGTGTTGTAAGTTGAAAAGCTACACTATAACCTACTATTGATTTTCCCACCACTAAGACTGATTACATGGAATTGACAGAGCCCAAAGAAGCTACATGGCTTAGAGGACTATATACAAAATTATGTATTCTTGAAAGGACAACAACCATCTATTGTGATAGTCAAAGTGCAATGCACCTTACAAAAGATCAGATGTTTCATGAAAGAACAAATTACATTGACGTCAAGTATCACTTTATCAGAGAAGTGATAGTGCATTGACACATTATAGTGAAGAAGATTTTCAGTATAGAAAATATTGTTGATATGATGACCAAGTTGTTGTCAGTTTCTAAGTTTAGACACTGCCTGGACTTAGTTAGTCTATACAACAGGTAGTGATGCCCTTAGGGGATGGAGGAGAGATGATCTACTATTATTCTTTTCAAAGAGCTACCAAGTTCAAGTTAAGGTGGAGATTGTTATGTGACTCAAAGATTTTACTAATACAATTGTAGATTCAGTACAGAAATAAATAGGTTTTTTGGCGATCTGATTAGGGTGTGGGGGCTTCTCCCCCATGGTATTTATGACCTAATTTTCATATCCATATATGGATCTGATTATGGTTATATATGTATAAGTATACACACCCTTGTTAGGGTTGAGATCATCCTGTATTCTACATTGAGAGGGTCGTCGTCCTACTCTAGTGTGTATTATGTCTTTTTTGAGAGTGCTCGTCTTGTACCTTCTTCTCTGAACTAGTGGAATTCTGATCTCCTTTCTTGGAGTAGGTCTCTCTGAAAAAACCACATAAATCTTGTGTTCTTTGATTGTGTGACTGTTCTTTTTGTTATCAATTTTGTTATTTCGCACGAACTCAGCATATACTCTCGTTCAAATACTTGATAGAAAGAATGGAAAAATCAATACCAGCTTTAGCCTCTGCAATCTCAGTCCCAACATTCTGATTATTTTAGTTAGTTGACTACTTTCCTCATCAGTAAAAAATACAGCTGGTTTGGCCTTAGACACAAGTGGTAGAATAGTTATTCCAGCATGACCCCCAACGACCATAACATCAACATATATTAGCTTAAGGTTTTTCTTCTCTGTAAGACCGCAACAAATGTATTATCTCTAACTACATCCTAGGTGCTCACTCCAAATAGCTTCTTAGGATCATCAACACCCTTCTGCTTGAGAACTTCTGTAGCAATTGGGACAGTGGAATTGACGAGGTTGTTAATAATATGAATGAATGTGTGGAATTGGTCAGCCACATCCTTTACAAGGGTCTTCATGGGTCATACCCAACTTCTATGGAACACCTATAGGAATGAGAATCACATCCACACCCTTCATCCTGTAAAACTTACTGCCCTAGACAAAATGTTGCACAAAAAGGTATCAACAACAACTCTCACATTAGTCATATCGATACTGTAGAGGTGCAAGTCCAACACCAGAGGGGACATCTCAACCAGGAGTCAAAGAGGATGACCAAACCCACCATCACCATCCATGACAACCACTTTATAGGTTGAAGCTTGTGGTTGTAGATGGAGATGCTTGAGGAAATCCTGCATCGATCCAGTGGCCTTGGGCACCCATGATGTCCTTAAGGTGGGGTAGCTCTTAACTACACAGAATTGAAGTCTTAGATTCACAAGTAGTAGATGAAGCATCCTTGAGATTACAGTAGTTCTTGGGGATACTCGGCACACCAACACTCAAGAAGGATGGTTTAGATGTGGCATCCAAACCAGACTGGAGAGTGTAAGCTGAGATGGAACCAATAGAGACAACAGTTGATCATGTTTCCACGTTTGTTGTAGGAGACCTTCAGGCAAATAGCAAGCTCAAATCATCAACAACGTAAACAAAAAAATTGTGGTCAAACATAATAGAAATTGTAAAAGTGGGAAAAACTAGGCAAAGTATCAAAATATACTTACGAAGAAGAAAAAGAAATGAGATGTAACGTGGAAAAATCCTCAAAGGAGGAGGCAAAAAACCATGGGAAGGCCCTAGCCATCACACCAGCCTAGGGTTGTTATTGCTTTCTTAATCATAAGATGGGGGGACTTGTTACAATATATAGAGTAACAAAGGCTATATGGATCCAAGCCCAAGATCCATTTAGCACCATACATAAAAACATAAACTTAACACTCCCCCTCAAGTTGGGCATACAAATCAAACATGCCCAACTTGGCTACAACATTTAGAAAAATAGACTTGTTGACTCCCTTTGTAAAGATATCAGCCACATGTTCTTCTGTTTTAATATAAGGCAGACATAATTCTCCTGAATCAATTTTCTCTTTGATAAAATGTTTGTCAATCTCTACATGCTTTGTACGATCATGGAGAATGAGATTATTTGCTAGATTAATAGCTGATTAGAAATGACAATATAACATCATAGGACCCAGAGGACATATTCCCATGTCCTTTAAAAGAATCTTCACCCACAAAATTTTAGTGACTCCTTGAGCCACAACTCTGTATTCAGCTTCAACGCTTGATCTAGAAACCACATTTTGTTTCTTGCTTCTCCATATTATAAGGTTTCCACATAAGAAAACACAATAGCCTGAAGTCAGTCTTCTGTCAACTTGGGATCCTACCCAATCAACATCAATGAAGCACTCAATCTTTAAGTCATTGCTTCTTGTGAATAAAAGTCCCTTTCCTAGGTTTCCCTTTAGATATGCTAGAATGTGGTATGCAACTTTTAGATGTATGTATGTACGTGCATGCATAAATTGGCTCACAGTATTCACTGCGTAAGTAATGTTAGGTCTAGTCAAAGTGAGGTATATTAGTTTCCCAACCAATCTCTAATACATATTTTTACCTTCATCATCCATTGGAATCCCATCTTTCACGCTTAACTTGTGATTTTCCTCTATAGGAGTTCATATGGTTTTGCATCCCATTTGACATGTTTCTTTGAGAATATCCAATACATATTTTCTTTGACATATATTTACTCCTTTTTCTAATTTTGCAATCTCTATACCCAAGAAATACTTCAGTTCACCCATATCTTTTATCTCAAATTCTTTGGCTAACCTTGTCTTCAGGAGTTGTATTTCTTCATTGTCACATCCTATAATAATCATGTCATCAACATAAACTAGCATTAGTGTGGTGTTGTTTTTAGGTTTTATGAATGAAAATGTATGGTCCCCATTTCTTGTTGAAACCCCAATTTTTTCATGAAAATTTTTAGTCTTTCAAACCAAGCGTGCGGAGATTGTTTCAAACCATACAAAGCTTTCTTTAAACTGTAATATTTTCCTGCTTGTTCATATCCAGGTGGTAGTTACATAAAGACATGTTCATGCAAGTCACTGTTAAGAAACACATTCTTAACATCAAGTTGATGCATTTTCCAGGAGAAATGAATAGAAATAGCAATGACAATTCTAACTAAATTCATTTTTTCCACTGGGGAAAAAGTCTCAAAGTAATCAATTCCATACTTTTGAGAAAAACCTCTTGCAACCAGCCTAGCCTTGTATCTATCGACAGTCCCATATGCATTGTGCTTGATTGTGTAAACCCACTTGGATCCAACCAGATGAGCTCCTTTTGGAGTGTCTACAATATCCAAAGTTTGATTTTTTATTAGAGCAGTCATTTCTTTGTTCATAGCATGAGCCCACTATGGGTATTTTAAGGTTTGATCGACAATCCTGGGAAATGAGGAAGTGTCAAGAGCAGACAAGGAGGACAAAAAGCACTTATAGTTGGAACTCAATCTAGAGTAGGATACATATTTCTGGATGGGATGTGTAACATACCGAAACTTGAACCCTACCCTTGAAGTTTGACCTTTTAGTCTTAGACAAACAAGGTTAAGGTTTAGATCTAGATGATGTTTAGTATAGCGCTAATGAGATAATGCATGCATAAATCACCTAAATGTAACCTAATGTTCTTACATTAGTCTTAGGCCAATAATGGAAACATAAAATATGTCACATGAGCTAATAATGGATTATATGAAATTTCATGCAAATAATCACACATAATTCTTTTAGTGGTAATATTAAGTTATGGAACATAATGGAATAAGCAATAATGATAATAGTGAAATAATATGTTAACCTAAGTAATAATGTGATAATAATGACCACAAATATTAATTGTGTCATAACTCATTAAAGGAAACCTCAAAAGTGAAATCTAAGTTAAAAATTGTGTTCCTTGGGTCCCAATTGCCTTGGGAGTCAAGTTTCACATTATTCACATAATAATAATTAATTTAACTCTTTTTGGAGAGAGAAGATATGAGTTTTCCCCCAAAATATCAAATAAAATATTAAATGACTCCAAAAGTGGAAAATAATATTGGATTTGTAATCTACATAATAAATATAGTCTTTGGGTGAAATTTTATATAATTTTGATAAGTCATATGTCATTAATGTATGAGGAAAGAGAAATTAAGTCTTGGTTAATTAGTGCATCAAAAGTCCTCAAAAGGAAAATAATTGTAAAGTCAGAATCTACACGCCTTTTTTTGCCTCTATGTAAAATTTCATGTAATTTGGAGTTCATTTGGGCTCTTAATTGATGAGAGAGAAGAACTAAATAATTTAACGTAACACTTTAGTCTGATTTCAATTTGTATAAGGTTTTCATTTACTTTTCTATCACACTTTCATTGTTTTTTTTTCAGTTGCACGGTGTGTTGGTGACCATCCAATCTCGATCAGACGGTGCATGCCTTATCACCTACCCCAAGTCGGGGACCAGCTCCCTCGCTATAGTAGCGCCCGATTCTCAGATCTTTCTCTGGTGATATCTCCATTTGTACTTGGTCTTTTTACAAAATTTCTTCACCATCAGTTTCCTAGAACGATCCCACACAATATAACCTATATAAATGAGTGATTCTAATGTATGTTTTCTAGTTGGTTAGGTGCCGCCCAACACTTCCTTTTCTTCCCTTGCCTGGCCTCTTCATGTTCCCCTTTCTTTCGCTTTCTCTTAATTCCTTGCTTCAGACTTCTTTTTCTACCTTCCTTGTCCATCGTCACAACCGTTTGAACCAGATCCATGTGTTTATTAGGCCGATTTGCAACTCGAGCATGTTCCCCCTTGTCTGGCCACCGCCATTGCGGAGTTGAGGCAAAGGATGAGTCTTTTGACTACCGTGTAGCTGGATGAAGATCGGGGATTGATGCTCATGCCCATAGGATGTTCTGGTACCCTGTGATCCACTAGATCAGGTACATCCTACCCAACTAGCTTTTGGATTCGTTGTTCTATTCTCCTCACTATGATGGTGTTGTTAGGGGAGATTTTTGGGTTCCTGTTTGCCTCCATAGCTCTTTGGGGGGTCTTTGAAATCTTCAGTTCATGACTGACTTTGTGGGAATGTTTTCCCCATGGTCTGGTCGTGCTTTGCTGAAGATTTTAGAGCTTTAAAAATCTACAGGAGATCAGTTCTTGTTTGCTGAGGCAGAAGAAGTTCGTCACATGTTTGTCATATTTACCCCTCTTTTGGGTTTTGTTTTGTTTTCCAATCAGGGGTATATTAGTCTTTTGGTCTCTAGAGCCTCTCTTTTCTGCACTGTGGAGCTTGTTGTCATGAGCATTGAGTTGGCTGACATTGGTTGGCCCAACTCAGCAGTTGTGGCCGATGACTGAGTTTTGGTTGCTGACGAGGATATTTGGTGATTTCTAACTGGACGATTTTTCTAAAATTCATAATAAATTATTTATTGATCACAAAATTATGAAAAAATAGTTGTTGGATTAAAAAAAATATAAGCTTTCTAACGGTATTGGTTTTGTCGCCTGAGTCTAATATTTAATAATAAGTAATTTTAATGGATTAATCAAAATAGATAATATATTGTAAAATTCATATATAAATATATATAAGTAAGAAAAATAGAATAAAATACGTTTTGAACTCAGAAAAATATAGCCTAAGACATGGCATAGTTTTGATAACCTAATTCACATATAATAAAAATGTGATTTTAGGGTTTATGAAATCAATGTAAATCTAACCCTAATTTCACATACATGATTAATAGGTGTTTTGGAGACCTAGACTTGGATCTAGATCTATCTTGGGCTTATATAGACTCTGAAGTTGAAGCATGATTGCATCCCACATTATCTATATATTGAGCAATTTCTAATTCCTCTCTTAATGTATGTTTGCATCTCCTATTATTCTATGTTGAGAAATTCACCTATATTTTCTTTCTCTTGGTCATATGGACATTAGCCCATACACAATGACTTTTCTTTTGAAAATCATGGTTCTTGTGAACTATCTTATTTTGCTACTGATATTGTGATCGTGGATATTCTCTTGGACTCTTTTTCTTATACCTTGGTGCCTGTTGGACTTATTTGATGACATGTGTCCACTTTGAGGTGGATGTTTATTTGTTGATATGTGATATCTTGTGCCCACTTGCATGAGGATATATGTCTTATGAATTGTGTGATGGCAACATTGTATAATCTGACTATACTTTTTACACGCCTCTACATTTTACATGCTATGTGATTCGATAGCACTAGAGTAGTGCAATTGCATTGATTTTTGGGCGTGTGCCCCTATTTTTGGAATGGAGGTGGTGGTGCCCCATATCTGAGATTTAAGGATGTGAAACCCTGGCTCAACTTTATATATTGGGAGTTTGGCAGTGTGTCATTTTCTATCAGGTTACAAGGACGTAAAGCCTTGGCTGCCTTTGTCTTTATATTATTCTAGGGATATGCTTATCTTACATGCATGTAGGTTATTAATGATGATTGTGGGGTGTGTGTCCTACTTTCTTGATATGTGCTTCGTTTTCCACCATGGTAGTGGATGTATATATGGCACAATCTTTTGACATTGTTCTATGGCAAGTATCATTTTATTATGATTCTTTTCTCTTGATACCAACTAGGGTGGTACTTTCTTTTCCATGGGAAGCCTTTTATACTTGATGTCTTTTATTCATTATATCTTGCTCAATTTACTTTTCAGTATGCACATACCAGCCTTTGCTAATGTCATCTATTTTTCTCTTCTTGCTGGGGTATGCTTCCAACCCTAGGTGAAGGACATGGAGGACATGGCATAAAGTTATGGACTTAGATTGAGAAGTGAAAGCTTGGAGACAATCTTGATGTGGTTAAGATTTCCCTCTACCTGGATCCTATAGTGTACCTTACATGTAAGATGTTCTTTTGTAACCTTGTGTTAAGTTGAATAAAGTCAATATTTGTATTCTGATGCTATACTTTGGTTGTTTTGAATACCATTTGAAAGATTTGAAAATTTTACACCCACTCCAACATATCTTTGGGTATGTTTAACTGGAGGTTTGATTCTTCAAATTTTAGTAGAGAGGTGGTTTTACTTCTTTACAACATGGTATCAGAGCCCATGGTAGTCAGAATCTGACTATTTCAATTTTGTCTCCCTATTAGAACCCTTGACTTTGCTAAGTTATCCCTAAGTGAGATGTTCATCCTAGATTTGATCTATGATGATATTTTAATGCAATAAGGTTTGATTTTAGGATAAGATTAGGGTATGTGAAGTAGTAGGATAAGAAGTCATAACATGGAAATATTGTGACTTGGTTTTCGCTTTGATTTTGGGCCCTAATTTCTATTTTCAATCACAAAAGTTTTTCACTACAACTTATTTTCCTTATATACCATATGTACAAAAAAATGTTTTCTTTGGATTTTATCGAAGTTTTCTTAAACTGAGTCACAGTAAAGTGATATGAGAAGTTTTGGTGGTGAAACCCTAAACCTAGTGTTAACCCTAGTTTTGACTTTGGAATTCTGACTAGGATTGGTATAAAGGTGTAGTTGACCTACCCTATGAATTTTGGTTGTTTGTGTAGGGTTGTTAGGTTAGAGATGCAAGGACCTAAAGACTCAACCCTAGATGGTTACTTCTAGTTTGATACATGAACAACATAAATATCTAAAACTTTCATTACAAAAAGATATGTGGGTGGCCCTAATTGTTGATTAGTTTGACTTGTTAGGTTGAACCTTTTAAGGAGTGGAGAATAGTTTTATGTTGATTTTTGGATCTATATATTTCAAGGACGAAATCCTTTTAAGGGGTGGAGTGTTGTAGCATACCAGATCTTGAACCCTACCCTAGAAGTTTGGCCTTTTGGTCTTAGCTAAACAAGGTTAAGGTTTAGATCTAGATGATGTTTAGTATAACCCTAATGAGACAACACATGTATAAATCACCTAAATGTGACCTAATATTCTTATATTAGTCTTAGGCCAATAATGGAAACATAAAATATGTCACATGAGGTAATAATGCATTATATGAAATTTCATGCAAATAATCACACATAATTCTTTTGGTGGTAATATTAAGTTATGGAACATAATGGAATAAGAAATAATGATAATAGTGAAATAATCTGATAACCTAAGTAATAATGTGACAGTGGCCACGAATATTAATTGTATGATAAATCATTAAAATAAACCTCAAAAGTGAAATTTAAGTTAAAAATTGTGTTCCTGTAGTCCCAATTGCCTTGGGAGTCAAGTTTCACATTATTCACATAATAATAATTAATTTAATTCTTTTTGGAGAGAGGAGATCTAAGTTTTCCCCAAAATATCAAATAAAATATTAAATGACTCCAAAAGAGGTAAATAATCTTGTATTCATAATCTACATAATAAATATAACATTTGGGTGAATTTTTATGCAATTTGGATAATTGTTATGTCATTAATGCATGAGGAAAGAGAAACTAAGTCTTGGTTAATTAGTGCATCAAAAGTATTCAAAAGGAAAATCTAATTGTAAAATCAAAATCTACGTCTTATTTGGCCTATGTGCAAAATTTCATGTAATTTGGAGTTCGTTTGGGCCCTTAATTGATGAGAGAGAAGAACTAAATAATTTAATATAACACTTTAGTCTGATTTCAATTTGTATGAGGTTTTCACTTACTTTTCTGTCACACTTTCATTGTTTTTTTTTCGGTTGCACGGTGTGTTGGTGACCATCCGATCTCGATCGGACGGTGCATGACTTATCACCTACCCCAAGTCGGGGACCAACTCCCTCGCTACAGTAGCGCCCGATTCCCAAATCTTTCTCCGGTGATATCTCCCTCTATAATCGGTCTTTTTACAAACTTTCTTCGCCATCCATTTCCTGGAACGATCCCACACAATATAACCTATATAAATGATGGTTTTGTTGCCTGTTCTCTAGTTGGTTAGACGCCAACCAACTCTCCCTGTTCTTCCCTTGTCTGTCCTCTACCTGTTCCCCTTTCTTCCATTTTCTCTTAATTCCTTACTTCAGACTTCTTTTTCTCCCTTCCTTGTCCATCATCACAACCGTTTGAACTAGATCCATGTGTTTATTAGGCTGATTTGCAGCCTGAGCATGTTCCCCCTTGTCCGGTCACCGCCACCGCGGAGCTGAGGCAGAGGTCTAGTCTTCTGACCGCCGTAGAGCTGGATGAAGATCGGGGATTGATTCTCATGCCCATAGGATGTTGTGGTACCCTATGATCCTCTAGATCAGGTATAGCCCACCCAACTAGCTTCTGGATTCGTTGTTTCATTTCCCTCACTGTGATGGTGTTGTTAGGGGTGATTTTTGGGTTCATGTTTGCCTCCATAGCTCTTTTGGGGGTCTTTGAAATCTTCGGTTCATGACTGACTTTGTGGGGGTATTTTCCCCATGGTCTGGTCGTGCTTTTCTGAAGATTTTGGAGCTTCAAAAATCTACAGGAGATCAGTTCTTTTTTGTCAAGGCAGAAGAAGTTCGTCGCTTGTTTGTCATGTTTACCCCTCTTTTGGGTTTTGTTTTGTTTTCCAATCCGGGGTATATTAGTCTTTTGGCCTCTAGAGCCTCTCTTTTCGGCGTTGTGGAGTTTGCTGGCATGAGCGCTGACTTGGCTGACTTTGGTTGGCCCACCTCAGCAGCTGTGGCCACTGACTGAGTTTTGGTTGCTGACGAGGATATTTGGTGATTTTTGATTGGACGATTTTTCTAAAAATTCATAATAAATTATTTACTGATAAGAAAAATATGGACAAATAGTTGTTGGATTCAAAAAAATATAACCTTTCTAATGATATTGGTTATGTTGCCTGAATCTAATGTTTAATAATAAGTAATTTTAATGGATTAATCTAAATAGATAATATATTGTAAAATTCATATATAAATATATATAAGTCAAAAAATATAATAAAATATGTTTTGAACTCAGAAAAATATAACCCAAAATATGGCATGGTTTTGATAACCTAATTTATATATAATAAAATGTGAGGGTTTATGAAATCAATATAAATCTAACCCTAATTTCACATACATGATTAATAGGTGCTTTGGAGACCTAGCCTTAGATCTAGATCGATCTTGGACTTATATAGACGCTGAAGTTGAGGTATGATTTCATCCCGCATTATCTCTATATTGAGCAATTTCTAATTCCTCTCTTAATGTATGTTTGCATCTCCTATTATTCTATGTTGAGAAATTCACCTATAATTTTCTTTCTCTTGGTCCTATGGAAATTAGCCCATACATAGTGTCTTTTCTTTTTAAAATCATGGTTCTTGTGAACTATCTTATTTTGTTACTGATATTGTGATCATGGATATTCTCCTGGACTCTTTTTCTTATGCCTTGGTGCATGTTGGACTTATTTGATGATATGTATCCACTTTGAGGTGGATGTTTATTTGTTTATATGTGATATCTTGTGCCCACTCGCATGTAGATGTATGTGTTGTCCATTGTGTGATGGCAACATTGTATAATCTGACTATACTTTTACTTGTCTCTACATTTTACATGCTATGTGATTTAGTAGCACTAGAGTAGTGTAATTGCATTGATTTTTTAGCGTGTGCCCCTATTTTTGGGATGGAGGGTGTGGTGCCCCATACCTGAGTTATAAGGATGTGAAGCCTTGGCTCAACTTTATATATTGGGTGTTTGGTAGTGTGTCATTCTCTATTAAGTTTCAAGGATGTGAAGCATTGTTCGCCTTTGTCTTTAAATTGTTCAAGGGCTATGCTTATCTCACATGCATGCAGGTTATTGATGATGATTGTGGGGGGGGGGTGCCCTACTTTCTTGATATGTGCTTCATCTTCCACCATTGTAGTGGATGTATATATGGCACAATCTTTTTATGTTGTTTTATGGCAAGTATCATTTTATTGTGATTCTTTTCTCTTGATACCCACTTGGGTGGTACTTTCTTTTATATGGGAAGCCTTTTATACTTGATGTCCTTTATTCAGTACATTTTTCTCAATTTACTTTTTAGTATGCACATACCAACCTTTATTGATGTCATTGATTTTTCTCATCTTATTGGGGTATGCTTCCAACCCTACATGAAGGACATGGAAGACATGGCATACAGTTATGGACTTAGATTGAGAAGTTAAAGCTTGGAGACAATCTTGATGTGGTTTAGATTTTCCTTTGCCTGGATCCTATGATGTATGTTACATGTAAGATGTTCTTTTATAACCTTGTGTTAAATTGAATAAATTCAATATTTTTATTCAACTGCTATACTTTGGTTGTTTTGAATACCATTTAAAAGATTTGAAAATTTTACACCCAATCCAACATTTCTTTGGGTATGTTTGACTGGAGGTTTGATTCTTCAAATTTTTAGTAGAGTGGTGGTTTCACTTCTTTACAGGATGCTTGGTGCATTCTCTAGTTCCTTTCCTAAGAGCAATTGGTAAATCTATCTCGCCTTCCATCTCAACTTCTGCATCTAGTTAGGGAAAATTGGTGTTGGTATTGGTATCATCATTCTCGGTGACAATTTTTTTTCTAATCCTTCCTCTTTCATACACTTGATCAAACCTCTGTCCTTTATGAGTGTCTTATGTCATCCCTTCCAAAGTATTAGGAAAGCAAATTGGTTCCTCTACTGGACATATTATAGTGGACTCCCCCTATAGAGGAAAAGAAAGGTACATTCTCATGAAATGTGACATCTTTGGAAATATAATATTTCCCAGTTGACACCGATAGACATTTATATCCTTTCTTTGTCACTAAATAACCAAGAAAAATAGCTCTAATAGCCTACAGATCAAATTTTGATCTCCAGGTTGCAAGTTATGCACATAGCAAGTACAACCAAAAACTTTTGGTGGTAAGTGAAAAACATTTTTGTTTCAAGATGGAACTGTCATTGAAATCTCCCCTTTCAGTTTTCTACTAGGCATCCTGTTAATTAAGTAGGTGGTTGTCAACACTGCATCACACTAGAATTTTTGGGGGATGTTTCTCTGAATCAAGAGAGCTCTAGTTTCCTCCAAAAGATGTTTATTTTTCCGCTCTGCCACACCATTTTGTTGTGGTGTGTAGCTACAAGATGTTTGATGAATAATCCCTTTCTTATTGAACATCGACTTGACCCCTTTTACTAAATACTCTTTAGCATTATCATATTGAAATTTCTTTATGATAGTTCCAAATTGTGTTGCTACAATTGTTAGAAATTGCTCTATTAATTGTGGAATCTCCTATCATTTTTTCATAAGATATAAAAATGTGCATCTGGAATAGTTATCAATAAAGGTGACAAAGTACTTAAAGCCTCCGTCAGATACAATAGGTGTTAGACCCCAAACATCAGAATGGACCAACTCAAAAATATATGTAGTATTACTTTCAGAATGCTCGTACATAGAACATGATGTTTGAACAACTCACAAACATCACATTTTAACTGACTCAATTCAACAGAAGAAAAAATATCTGGAAACAACTTCTTTAAAGAGGAAAAACTCAAATGCCCTAAGCGACAATGCCATAACTGAATCTCCTGCCTCTTGCTCTGAAGCGCTACCTAAAGCACATAATTAACTCTACCTGGTACCTTGTAAAGGCCTTCAGACTCCAAACCAATCCCAATATTCTTCCCCAAACCTAGATTCTGTAGAACACATTGATCAAAGAAGAACTCAAGACTGCAATCTAGTGCTTTGGTGATTTTACTACCGGACAATAAACTCAAAGATAGGTCAGGAACATGTAAAGCATTAGAATAAACCAAGTTTTTCATGATATTGATGTCACCTTTCTTAGAAACAGTAGCAAAAGAACCATCTGCCATAATAATTTTATCGAGACCAAACCCAAGTTTATACTTAGAAATCATTTTGGATGAGATGTCATGTGGTTTTTAGCACCACTATCAATAACCCAATCATCATCACAAGACGTACCTCGTTTTTCTTGGGTGGAGAGAGCATGGTTGATTGAAGGCTCATATTTGGCTAGACTTAGAGATCATAGTCTGGGACAAAATTTCTTGGAGTTGCTCCATCTGTCCTGTAGAGAAACAATCTGATTGTCGTTCTTGATGTAATTTTGTAGCAACTGTTACAGTTCCTTGTGTTTTGTAACGATCATTTTCCCTATATTTCTTCTTTTCTCGGGGTGGAGCTTCCAGCAAAATTCTATGGTGTGTCCACGCTTGTGACAGTGAGTACACTTGAGGGTACCTCGTGTGGCTCCAGAAGAAATTTGGCTGAGAAAGGCTATGTTTTCATTCGAGTCACTAGAATAAGTCATAATGGCTCTACGAGCCTCCTCTGCTTCAATCTGAAAATATACCTCTTCCAGACTAGGAATGGAAATCTCATTTAGAATTTAACTGCAAACATTTTCAAACTCCACATTGAGACCACCCAAGAAGGTAAACATACGCATCTTCCATTCACGTTCCCAATATAGCTTCTGATTAGTAGTGCAAGTCCATGACATGAGTGTGAAAGGGGTTCAAGAATCAGTTTTCTTTTTATATGGACTAAAAATAAAACGGACTGATGTGAATTCAGTACTAGAGTTATCCAATATACAAGAATTTCCATTTTGATATTCATTGTAGTAATCCATATCCTTCCACTTTGACTTCAAGAGGCTGTAAAAATCAGTTACACTCAGTTTTTCTTGCAGAAGAGTACAAATCTCCTTATTAAGCTGATATATACATATGTCTTTTTTCTTCTGCCCAAATATATTCTTCAAAACATCCCACATTTTATGAGCAGTTTTCTTTCGCACAATCAAGGGCTGAATATCAGGAACAACATAATTGACTATCCAAGATTTCACTTGGTTGTCTTCTAAGTACCATTGATCCCATCCCTTGTCTTCATTTGCAGGGGCTTCCTTTTTCCCATTAACATACCCAATTCTTCACCAGCCCGCTATTGTCATCTCAACAGTAGCTACCCATAGAAGATAATTGTTACGATTCAGCTTTGTAGTAGTGATTTGTAGATCTGACGTATCATTGTACCTGGAGGAGTCCATGAGAAAGAATTGGAACTCGAACAACACAGCCTGGCAGCAAAAGATTTAGGCTACAAAGTTGCAAAAAAAAAGATAATTCCTGCTGTAAACAGACTCTACGTCAGTAACCAATGATCAACAGAAAGTCTGACCGGGATAGTTGTAGCACAAGTAGGAACATGATAGTCTGCTGCCCGAAACTACTGTAGGAATAGTAGAAATTTCAAATCGGGCAGCTACCGGAGAAGGTGGTAACAAAGCCACAGATAGGTAAAGATTATAGGGTGCCGTTATTGTAGCGCCGCCGTACTGTAGCACCAACACAAAATCCGTCATTACTGTAGCGCGTCATTACTGTAGCACTACGGGAAAAACACACGTAGAACAGTTGTTGCAAGGTGTGACAGCGAAATTGCATGACAGTCTCTGATCTTCATGCTCTGATACCATGAAGAAGAAAAAGAGACAACATGTAACGTGGAAAAATCCTCCAAGGAGGAGGCAAAAAACCACGGGAAGGCCCTAGCCGTCACACCGGTCTAGGGTTGTTGTTGCTTTCTTAATCATAAGATGGGGGGACTTGTTACAATATATAGAGCAGCAAAGGCTATATGGATCCAAGCCCAAGATCCATTTAGCACCATACATAAAAACATAAACTTAACAACATGAACCAAACCAGCATCAAACAAACACCCAACAATATGCTTCTGAACAGTAAGAGAAAAAATCCATCAATGGTTTATTACTATTTGTACATGCATGGCAAGGATCAATGGTAGAATATGTTAAAAAATACATAGATAGGAAAGAATTGAAATAAAGACCATGAGAGGTTATGACTACATATAATATGTTTTCCAGTGATTTGCTATATATACCGAGCCGCTTCATGTGGACAGAAATTTAAATTTGACAAAAACGGAGATCACTCACATCAAGTAAGTTGAATATATCGACTGAAAATACATGAAATGGCAAGAATCAAAACATTGGCTCCATACAAAATTAGCCTGATTTTTTCATCCATATGTCATTTTCCCACTTAACACTGATTTCATTTGGCTCATTCAGTTCAACACACATCAATGTCCCACAAGATTAAGCAGTGTTCGAACCTATATATACATGGAGCAAAAAAAAACTTCTACTTTGATACTGTTGTAGCTGATATAATGGCAGAAGATCTTCATAGCTGAGCATAAGAGCAGGGAAAATGTCGCCTTCGCTCAGTTACAGCTCTAAGACGTTCAGCTCTAAAACGTCCTCCCAATGGTCTAATCCTTAGGAGGAGAAGATGTTTCCTAACATTTTAATCTTTTCCGCCAGCTTCGTGCTAATTTTTTTTTAAAACAAATACAAAATACAGACCAATTGATGAATGCTTCAATCAGCAGTTAGTATATCGGAAGTTCAGTTGATGGATGTCTCAGGCAGAGACTACTGTACAGAAAATTTAGATCATTGATGGATGTTTCAAATGACAATTAGCATACAGAAAAATGAGATCCTTTGAAAAATGTGTCAAGCAGCATTATATACTACAAAGTACAGACACTACCTGCAAATATTCTTGCTGAAAAATAAAAATAAAAAGATATAACATATACTCATTTGATTTGTTTCTAAACAACAATTAATATTCTACAAATATAGATCACTTGATCAATGTTTCAAACAGCAATGAGTATACAAAAAATACTGATCATTTGATGTATATTTCAAACAGCAGCAAATCTGATAGAGCAATCAGCATTCCGAAAACACTGACTGTTGTAGCAAGTAGCAGCTACATGATCCCTAACAGAATGAGCAGCACCGAGCAAAACTGGAACAGCAACAAAAGACATGACACACTGGGAAAAAGGAGAAATGGAAACACACACATCCATTATGTTGGGGATGTTGTACCGATACAGTCCCGGATGTGACGAAAAGTTGTCACGGAAGCGCTACCAACAAGCGTATAAAACCCAAAGAAGAAAAACACCAGATTTAACGTGGAAAACTCTCCCCTCAATAAGGAGAGAAAAACCACGGGGCAATCCCCCTAATAAGCACTATGTAATAAAATTACAACTCACACCTCCCAAATTTAATTACCCCTAAATCTGGGTAGCAACCGCCAACCGCTACTTTGCTTCAAGGAAAAGTCGCTGACCCTCTCTTATAAACCAAGAGAGCTTCTCTACCAGTTGTTCTTGTTCTCTGGCACCCTCTACCACAGAAGGCACCAACAAGCAACTGGAGAACTCACACCTCAACCGGTGGATGATCCAAAGGCCTCCCCAGGGGCCTCTATTTATAGGCCTCCATGCATGTGATTGCAACCAGGAATTCTAGTCCTAGTTCGAATCCTAGTCCAACTGCATGTTGCACATAGGAAGTCATATTCCTACTATTCAAGATTTGACTCCTATTAGGATTGGTAGCACAAACCAACCCTCCCAAGTCTAAATCCCACTAAGACATGGGCTGGATTATATTCCTAATCCCAACAATCTCTCCTCCAGCCCATGAGGGAGATGTGGTCTTCAGCGATCATCATTGGGAATGTACACCGTAGAGCTTCTTACAAATCTCTAGCTTGTCTCGTATCACCACCTTGGTCATCATATCAGAAGCATTCTTCTCAGTATGGATCTTTTTCAGAGTCAACAACTTCTTCTCTATAACATCACGAAGCCAGTGATATCTCACATCAATGTGCTTTGTCCGTGCATGATGCATTGTGCTCTTGCTCAAGTCAATGGCACTCTGACTATCACAGAAAATAGTCTGGTCAATCTGAATCATCCCTAGCTCCCTTAGAAATCTCACCACCCAGAGAATTTATTTTCCTACTTCCGCTGCTGCAATGTATTCTGCCTCTGTAGTTGAAAGTGCAACACACTTCTGCAACCTGGACTGCCAAGATATGGCTCCCCCTGCAAAAGTGAAGATATACCCAGAAGTAGATTTCCTGTGATCTATATCACCTGCCATGTCAGCATCAACGAAGCCCTTTAGAACTGGTTCCGAACCACCAAACATCAAATACGTGTTGCTCGTGCCTCGTAAGTATCTGAAGATCCACTTGACCGCCTCCCAGTGATCTTTTCCAGGATTTGAAAGAAACCTGCTCACAACGCCAACTGCATGAGCAATATCAGGACGGGTACACACCATTGTGTACATCAAACTCCCTACAGCAGAAGAATAGGGAATCCTTGCCATCTCCTCCTTTTCCTCATCAGTAGATGGGCATGACTTCTTACTCAGCTTGAAGTGACCTGAAAGTGGAGTCCCCACGACTTTGGTTTTGCCCATGTTAAACCGCTCAAGTACCCGTTCAACATAACTCTGTTGTGACAACCACAACTTGCGATGTGTCCTGTCATGTGTGATCTGCATCCCCAAAATCTGTCGTGATGGTCCCAAATCCTTCATCTCAAAGGCTTTGGAAAGCTCTATCTTCAATTTTCTGATCAAACTGAGATCATGACCCACTATCAACATGTCATCCACATAGAGTAGTAGAATAATGAACCTGTCATTGGGAAACCTCCTGATGTAGACACATGGATCTGCACTTGTCTTCTGGTACTCGTGACTCTGCATGAAAGAATCAAACTTCTTGTACCACTGTCTAGGAGCCTGTTTCAACCCGTACAAACTCTTCTTTAATTTGCAGACTAAGTGGTCTTTCCCCTTGACTTTAAAACCTTCTGGCTGCTCCATGTAGATCTCCTCTGTAAGGTCATCGTGAATGAAAGCTGTCTTCACATCCATCTGCTCAAGCTCCAGATCTAGACTAGCAACCAAGCCTAGAACCAATCTGATAGAACTCATCTTTACAATCGGAGAAAATATCTCATCAAAATCCACTCCTGGTCTTTGACTAAAGCCCTTGACAACAAGTCTGGCTTTGTATCTAATATCACTACCAGTGTCGTCATTCTTCATCCTATAGACCCACTTGTTCTTTAGTTCTCTCCGACCCTTGGGAAGTGCCACAATCTCATAGGTGTCATTATTCTGCAAAGAATTCATCTCCTCCTGCATCACCTGATGCCACTGTACTCTGTCTCTATGAGTTTGTGCCTCCTGAAAAGTCTCTGGCTCCCCCTGATCAGTAAGCAAGATATACTGAGATGCCGGATATCTGGATGAAGGATGACGTACTCTGTCAGACCTCCTCAGTTGCTGCTCTGAGGACTCTGCCTGGTCCTGATCCTGCTCCCCCTGCCTAGAAATCTCTTCCTGTGAAGTTGAATCACTCGTCTGTGCGTCTGGAACTGGACCACTTGATGTGCTATCACTCTGCTTCTCATGGTGATTATGTTTCTCTTCTTCATCATCAGAAGACTGCACCTGTGAAGAAGCTGAATCATCCTCATACTCATCGTCTGAAGAACTGTCACCTGGTCCCGCAGCCTCTGCATCATCAACCTCAGGCTCTGTCACTGTCTGACTCTCACAGAAAGTCACATCTCTGTGTCTGGTCATGGTCTTTTTCACTGGATTCCATAACCTATACCCAAACTGTTGATCTCCATAGCCAAGAAAGATACATGGCACCGCTTTATCATCCATCTTTTGCCTCTTTTCCTTGGGAACATGAGCATATGCCTTGCATCCAAATACTCGGAGATGTGAGTAGGATGCATCCTTACCTGTCCATACATGCTCAGGTATATCAAACCCCAAAGGAACTGATGGAGATCGATTTATCAGATAGCAGGCAGTTTTCACTGCCTCACCCCAAAATGTCTTTGGCAACTTTGCAGTCTTCAACATGCATCTGACTTTCTCGACAATAGTACGGTTCATCCTTTCAGCTGTACCATTGTGTTGTGGTGTGCCGGGCTCTGTCCTCTCATGCCGTAGGCCATGCTGCGTGCAGTACGCCTGGAACTCCCTGGAGGTGTACTCTCCTCCATTGTCCGTTCGGAGACACTTTAATTTTTCACCGGTCTCCCGCTCTACCATGGCATGGAACTTTTGGAAACATTGAAAAACCTGATCCTTGGTCTTCAGCAAGTAGACCCACACCTTCCTAGATGCATCGTCAATGAATGTGACAAAATACTTATTGCCTCCCAGTGAAGCCATCTCAAACGGACCGCAGACATCCGAATGAACCAACGGTAGAAGCTTTGACTTCACCGCAGACCTTGTCTTGAAAGAAACTCGTCGTTTCATTCCTGTCTGACATGCATCACATGAACTGAGACCACTATCCTTGCCACAAGGAATCAACCTCTTCTTGGATAGAAGATTCAAGCCCTTCTCACTCATGTGTCCTAACCGTTTGTGCCATAGATCTGTCTGGTTATCCTCAACTGCATGTATACTGCCGTCTCTAAGTACTTTGAGCTTGGTCTTGTATAATGTGCGAGACAGTTTGCCACATACAATAACCAAAGCCCCCTTGGTGATCTTGCATTTGCCGCCACCAAAATCAAGATGACAACCTTCTCTATCAAAGAAAGAACCAGAGATCAAACTCATCCGCAAATCTAGAACGTGACGAACATCCTTCAGCGTGAGCGTGCAACCAACACTTGTCTGAACACAAATGTCACCAATCCCGACAATTCTAGAGAAGCTGGAATTTCCCATGTTCACCCTCCCAAAGTCTCCCCTCCTGTATGAAGTGAAGAACTCCTTACTTGGTGAAACATGATAAGAAGCTGTAGTATCCACCACCCACTCAGAATCATCCTCATCAGCATGCAAACACTGTTCTTGGACTGTTAAGACCACATCGTCATCATCACACCTATCATCTGAGATCGTCGCTGTAGTATTCTTGTCGTCATCTTGCTTGTCTTTGGCTTCAGACCCATGTTTCTTTTTCCAAATCTTGCAATCTCTTTTGAAGTGACCTGGCTTGCCGCAATGGAAGCACCCTCTACCATTCTTTGACTTGGATCTACCACGAGACTTCTCGCGGTCTTGGGATTCACCGCGGCTCTTAGATCTACCACGGTCTCTCGCTCTATCAACGCCTCTGCCCTCTGTGAAGTGCACCTCTGATCCACTATCGCCTGAGGCTCGTCGTCGAGTCTTTTCATTCAGTACACTGCTCTTCACTTAGTCAAGTGTCAACTTGCCCTCCTGTGCAGAATTGCTGACTGTTACTACGAGTGTCTCCCAACTGTCCGGTAGCGATCCTAGAAGAAGTAGAGCCTGAAGTTCATCATCAAGAACCATCTTCATGGACCCCAACTGATTTACAAGGCTTTGAAATTCATTCATATGCTCGGCGATGTTTGTACCATCCCAGTACTTGAGGTTCACCAACTTTCGGATCAAGAAAGCTTTATTTGTGGCAGTCTTCCGCTCATATAACTTCTTGAGCTTTTTCCACAGATCTTTGGCATTGGTCTCTTCTGAGACGTGATGGAATACGGAGATGTCGAGCCACTTCCGCATTCCGATGGTTTTCCTGTTTAGCTTCTTCCAATCTGCATCAGATGTAGTCTCTGGCTTTTGTCCCTCTATCGGATCGTATAGATCTTTGCAATAGAGAATATCCTCCATCTTGGGTTTCCAAATCTGCAAATTTGTGCTTGTCAACTTTATCATCGTCGCATCTTCATCTTTCCCCATCTGGACTTGTATCTGCAACCTCGCTCTGATACCACTTGTTGGGGATGTTGTACCGATACAGTCCCGGATGTGACGAAAAGTTGTCACGGAAGCGCTACCAACAAACGTATAAAACCCAAAGAAGAAAAACACCAGATTTAACGTGGAAAACTCTCCCCTCAATAAGGAGAGAAAAACCACGGGGCAATCCCGCTAATAAGCATTATGTAATAAAATTACAACTCACATCTCCCAGATTTAATTACCCCTAAATCCGGGTAGCAACCGCCAACCGCTACTTTGCTTCAAGGCAAAGTCGCTGGCCCTCTCTTATAAACCAAGATAGCTTCTCTACCAGTTGTTCTTGTTCTCTGGCACCCTCTACCGCAGAAGGCACCAACAAGCAGCTGGAGAACTCACACCTCAACCGGTGGATGATCCAAAGGCCTCCCCAGGGGCCTCTATTTATAGGCCTCCATGTATGTGATTGCAACCAGGAATTCTAGTCCTAGTTCGAATCCTAGTCCAACTGCATGTTGCACATAGGAAGTCATATTCCTACTATTCAAGATTTGACTCCTATTAGGATCGGTAGCACAAACCAACCCTCCCAAGTCTAAATCCCACTAAGACATGGGCTGGATTATATTCCTAATCCCAACACATTAATCCCTAAAGTTACTATTTCAATCGAAGAGTATACTAATTCAAGTCATTCCATATACTTTGGTAGTAAATCAGCCAACTGTAACCTGTATCCAAGTCAATTATGAGAAGATTTATACCAGAGAATTCAACATTGGAGTATTTGGCAATGGGAAAAAGCGGGTATAACATGCTACATACAGTCGGGCCAAGTAGTTATCTGCCAATATTTTAGACATCCCATGGTAAAACTTACTACAAAGAAACTCAACATAAAATTATGCCGGAAATCATATAGAGAAAAATAAAAAAACGCAAATGACAGCTTGTACAGCAGTAAAACTTTTCTACTCTCTCCGGGGGACCGCCAGTGACAACACACACAATTCGGTCTTCCTTCTCCACCAAAAGCACTTGCTGCTTCTCCTCCAAACCCTTTATACATTTTGAAACTAATGAACAGTTGTATAACTAATAGGCTCAGACATGGTAAAGCAGACTTTTTCGTTGTTGTTTAAAATATTGATCGCAAACTTGAGTAGAATGCGAAAGTTTTGGATAAAGACCGAACTGCGGTATGCTAACTCGCAAACTAAGTATTTGATTAGCATAATATGTGCCCAATCCAAAATCACAGCACCATAAGCTAAGACGCAGCCCCAGCAAGGTGTGCCTGTGGATTTCTGTTAGCAAATTCTAGACCCTTTTCAATGCTCGCCTTGAGCTCAGGCTTCAGTGCTTCCAAAGCTTTCTCCTCGTACTCGGAAAGGCCCTGCAAGTCAGCAGAAATTACTGCTTCAACGCCATTTCTCCCAAGCTTGATCCTTGAGGCAAAGAATGGAAGCTCTGTCAGCTCGGACTGTATGAACGAGCACTCATAAACATCAGCATCTCCATCCAACGCTCTAAGAGAGGACTCGACGAATCTGGCAGCAGCATAGGCCATAGAAAGAGTGGCGGAACCAGCACCAGCTTTAGCCTCAACAACTTCAGTCCCAGCATTCTGAATTCTTTTAGTCAGTTGATCAATTTCCTCGTTGGTAAAAGATACAGCTGGTCTGGTCTTAGACAGAAGCGGTAGAATAGTGATCCCAGCATGACCACCAACGACTGGAACATCAACATCTATTAGCTTAAGGTTTTTCTTCTCCGCAACAAATGTGTTAGCTCTAACTACATCCAGGGTGGTCACTCCAAATAGCTTCTTAGGATCGTAGACACCCTTCTGCTTGAGAACTTCTGCAGAAATTGGGACAGTGGAGTTGACGGGGTTGCTGATAATCTGGATGAATGCGTTGGGGCAATGGTCAGCCACAGCCTCTACAAGGGTCTTCACGATGCCAGCATTTATGTTGAAGAGGTCATCACGGGTCATACCTGGCTTCCTTGGAACACCTGCAGGAATGACAACCACATCCACACATTGTAAAGCGTTAGGCAACTCAGATGGTCCTGTGAAACCTACTGCCCTGGACGGCGTGTTGCAGTGACTGATATCAGCAACTACTCCCTTCACGTTAGCAATATCATAGAGGTGCAAGTCTGACATAAGAGGGGACATCTTGATCAGGAGTGAGAGTGGCTGACCAATCCCACCAGCAGCACCCAGAACGGCTACTTTGTAGGTTGAAGCTTGTGGTTGCAGCTGATTGGGGAAATCATGTACTGACCCAGTGGCCTTTGGCACCCATGATGTCCTTAAGGCAGAGTAGTTCTCACTGCCCAGAAAAGAAGTCTCAGATTCACAACTAACAGATGAAGCAACCTTGAGACCACTGTAGCTCTTGGGAATCCTCGGCACACTAACACTCAAGATAGATGATTTGGTTGCAGCACCCGAACCAGACTGGGGAGTGCAAGCTGCAATGGAACCAGTGGAGAGGGCAGCTAACGCTGCTGCCATGTTTGATATGTTGGAGACCTACATGCAGATGGCAAGCTCAAATCATTTAAAAAACAAACACAAACACCTATAGTGGTCAAACATTATAGAAATTGCAAAAATGGGAAAAAGTAGGTGAAGTATCAACAAAAACTTAAAACAAACCAGCTTCAAACAAACACCCAGCTTTATGCTTCTCTACGGTAAGAGAAACAAAAGCCATCAATGGTTTATCTATATTTGTACATGCATGGCAATTATCACTGGTAGAATATGTTGAAAAAAGACTTTGATAGGTAAGAATGAAAACAAAGACTAGGAGAATAATGGCTACACTACACAGAATCGGTTTTTCAGTTATTTGTTATCAAAAACTGAGCCGCACCAAATGGACATAAATTGACAAATGATGAAAACAGAGATCACAGCATTATACTTATATTTCAATTGAAGACTGATTAATTTAAGTCATACCATAGACTTTGGTAGAAAATAAGCATAATTTGGGTAACCTGTACCCAAGCCAATTACAAGAAAATTCATACCAGAGAAATCAACATTAGAGTATTTGCCAATGGGCAAACACTGTTAAACACACTACAAATTATTGGGTGAAAGAGATGTCTGACAATATATATGACATCCCCATGGTAAAATTTATTATAAACAAACTCAACAGGAAATTATACCAGAAATCATATGGAGAAATTTCAAAAAACATGACAGCTTGGAGAGCAGTGTAGCTAATAAGCTTGGGAAACAGTAAAGCAGGCTTTTTTAATTATTTTAGAAGATTATTCTAACAGGCATCTTCACGACTCTAACCAACAGTCAAAATCCACCATATGTGAACAGTACAAGAGAAGTGGTAGTACACAGGGAGCACTGTGACTAGCTGCAGCAACTACAACAATAAAAATAGCAAGTTACAGGAAATGTGAAGAAGTACAAGCAAGAAGCATGAATGGTGAAAGACATGGACGAGAGACCAGTCTGAAAAAAAGCGGCTAAAAGAACGAGAAGAATATGATTCAAAAGTGTGTTGTTATACATTCGATCTGACGTTTGTCTACACCCATCCAGCAGAAAAGGTTGGAAGTGTCGGAATAGTCTCACACCACAAGATTTAGGGTGGTCCTTAGGCTTATAAGGTGATCTCTTCACACATACTCGGTTTTGGATTGAATATCACACATTCTAAGTGAGCCCTAGGAGACAAGTGTGAAGATCACACCCTATTTAAAAGAACAAGTGCAACACACAAAAATGAGAGCACTTGAAAGAAAATGTTGGAATAGTCCTATACTGCTGAGTTCTAGACTGGTCCTTGGACTTATAAGCAACTTGAGATGAGCAAATATGATACAGGGAGTGTGAGATGGGCACGTAAGAGAGGACTAGCCAGGAGACTAATCATGACAGCGGACAGGAGCCAAATGATGCCGAAGATTTAACTAATAGGTGAATCATGCAGAAGTAGGAAAAAGTAACAGAACCGATTTCTTGGGAGTGAGTTGGATGCAAATTAGACACAATAACCACCGCCACCAAGTCTGGATGGTGGGAGCCAAATGATGCCGAAGATTTAACTAATAGGTGAATCATGCAGAAGTAGGAAAAAGTAACAGAACCGATTTCTTGGGAGTGAGTTGGATGCAAATTAGACACAAGAACCACCGCCACCAAGTCTGGATGGTGGACAGATAAAAAAAATTGTATGCCGACGGCGCCTCAACCTTAGACGAGAAACAAGGCAGAAAGTTCAATCATGAAAGCACAACGCGAGCACTTGCCAACTAGCTCAGTTGCGGTCCGAATCTCAACAAACTCGTTGGGGGCACTAAAGGAAAGGATTATGAAATTCCCCACTTCAAAAAAAAAAAAATGAAGGCACGACCCAAACCATCTACACTGCGAGACTAGCACCTTCAGAGATATCGGTAACGATGCTTACCTGTAGCTGCGCGCCGGACGGCGGATGACTAGAAGCGCTCGGAGAAACTTGAAGACGGCCTGTAAATCTCTTCAGCGCAAGAACCACCGCCACCAAGTCTGGATGGTGGACAGATAAAAAAAATTGTATGCCGACGGCGCCTCAACCTTAGACGAGAAACAAGGCAGAAAGTTCAATCATGAAAGCACAACGCGAGCACTTGCCAACTAGCTCAGTTGCGGTCCGAATCTCAACAAACTCGTTGGGGGCACTAAAGGAAAGGATTATGAAATTCCCCACTTCAAAAAAAAAAAAATGAAGGCACGACCCAAACCATCTACACTGCGAGACTAGCACCTTCAGAGATATCGGTAACGATGCTTACCTGTAGCTGCGCGCCGGACGGCGGATGACTAGAAGCGCTCGGAGAAACTTGAAGACGGCCTGTAAATCTCTTCAGCGCAAGCTTGCTCCGTTGCTAGTGGACAACACCTTCTTTCCTGTGGCAACTCCTGTTTGGCGTCGCGTGACAGCTCCTTCTTATAGGTGTGGGGCAGCTGCCACCAAGTCTGGATGGTGGGAGCCAAATGATGCCGAAGATTTAACTAATAGGTGAATCATGCAGAAGTAGGAAAAAGTAACAGAACCGATTTCTTGGGAGTGAGTTGGATGCAAATTAGACACAAGAACCACCGCCACCAAGTCTGGATGGTGGACAGATAAAAAAAATTGTATGCCGACGGCGCCTCAACCTTAGACGAGAAACAAGGCAGAAAGTTCAATCATGAAAGCACAACGCGAGCACTTGCCAACTAGCTCAGTTGCGGTGCTCAGTTGCGGTCCGAATCTCAACAAACTCGTTGGGGGCACTAAAGGAAAGGATTATGAAATTCCCCACTTCAAAAAAAAAAATGAAGGCGCGACCCAAACCATCTACACTGCGAGACTAGCACCTTCAGAGATATCGGTAACGATGCTTACCTGTGGAGCTGCGCGCCGGACGGCGGATGACTAGAAACGCTCGGAGAAACTTGAAGACGGCCTGTAAATCTCTTCAGCGCAAGCTTGCTCCGTTGCTAGTGGACAACACCTTCTTTCCTGTGGCAACTCCTGTTTGGCGTCGCGTGACAGCTCCTTCTTATAGGTGTGGGGCAGCTGCTCCTTCACGGCACCTTCGAGGTCGAGAGGAGATTAGAGGAATGGGAGAATAAGGAGTCGTAGAGAGGAGTTGGAGTGGGCAGTGGGTCCCGATGGGAACATGCGCAAAAAAGGACTTAATTTGTTCACGCACTGCTGGCTCGGCAGGCGTTTGAAGTGCGGGGAAATCACTGGGTCCCGATCCTCTGATTTAATATGTTTTCCGAGCGTGTCACAGTGAGTTGGATGCAAATTAGACACAAGAACCACCGCCACCAAGTCTGGATGGTGGACAGATAAAAAAAATTGTATGCCGACGGCGCCTCAACCTTAGACGAGAAACAAGGCAGAAAGTTCAATCATGAAAGCACAACGCGAGCACTTGCCAACTAGCTCAGTTGCGGTGCTCAGTTGCGGTCCGAATCTCAACAAACTCGTTGGGGGCACTAAAGGAAAGGATTATGAAATTCCCCACTTCAAAAAAAAAAATGAAGGCGCGACCCAAACCATCTACACTGCGAGACTAGCACCTTCAGAGATATCGGTAACGATGCTTACCTGTAGAGCTGCGCGCCGGACGGCGGATGACTAGAAGCGCTCGGAGAAACTTGAAGACGGCCTGTAAATCTCTTCAGCGCAAGCTTGCTCCGTTGCTAGTGGACAACACCTTCTTTCCTGTGGCAACTCCTGTTTGGCGTCGCGTGACAGCTCCTTCTTATAGGTGTGGGGCAGCTGCCACCAAGTCTGGATGGTGGGAGCCAAATGATGCCGAAGATTTAACTAATAGGTGAATCATGCAGAAGTAGGAAAAAGTAACAGAACCGATTTCTTGGGAGTGAGTTGGATGCAAATTAGACACAAGAACCACCGCCACCAAGTCTGGATGGTGGACAGATAAAAAAATTGTATGCCGACGGCGCCTCAACCTTAGACGAGAAACAAGGCAGAAAGTTCAATCATGAAAGCACAACGCGAGCACTTGCCAACTAGCTCAGTTGCGGTGCTCAGTTGCGGTCCGAATCTCAACAAACTCGTTGGGGGCACTAAAGGAAAGGATTATGAAATTCCCCACTTCAAAAAAAAAAATGAAGGCGCGACCCAAACCATCTACACTGCGAGACTAGCACCTTCAGAGATATCGGTAACGATGCTTACCTGTGGAGCTGCGCGCCGGACGGCGGATGACTAGAAGCGCTCGGAGAAACTTGAAGACGGCCTGTAAATCTCTTCAGCGCAAGCTTGCTCCGTTGCTAGTGGACAACACCTTCTTTCCTGTGGCAACTCCTGTTTGGCGTCGCGTGACAGCTCCTTCTTATAGGTGTGGGGCAGCTGCTCCTTCACGGCACCTTCGAGGTCGAGAGGAGATTAGAGGAATGGGAGAATAAGGAGTCGTAGAGAGGAGTTGGAGTGGGCAGTGGGTCCCGATGGGAACATGCGCAAAAAAGGACTTAATTTGTTCACGCACTGCTGGCTCGGCAGGCGTTTGAAGTGCGGGGAAATCACTGGGTCCCGATCCTCTGATTTAATATGTTTTCCGAGCGTGTCACAGTGAGTTGGATGCAAATTAGACACAAGAACCACCGCCACCAAGTCTGGATGGTGGACAGATAAAAAAAATTGTATGCCGACGGCGCCTCAACCTTAGACGAGAAACAAGGCAGAAAGTTCAATCATGAAAGCACAACGCGAGCACTTGCCAACTAGCTCAGTTGCGGTGCTCAGTTGCGGTCCGAATCTCAACAAACTCGTTGGGGGCACTAAAGGAAAGGATTATGAAATTCCCCACTTCAAAAAAAAAAAATGAAGGCGCGACCCAAACCATCTACACTGCGAGACTAGCACCTTCAGAGATATCGGTAACGATGCTTACCTGTGGAGCTGCGCGCCGGACGGCGGATGACTAGAAGCGCTCGGAGAAACTTGAAGACGGCCTGTAAATCTCTTCAGCGCAAGCTTGCTCCGTTGCTAGTGGACAACACCTTCTTTCCTGTGGCAACTCCTGTTTGGCGTCGCGTGACAGCTCCTTCTTATAGGTGTGGGGCAGCTGCTCCTTCACGGCACCTTCGAGGTCGAGAGGAGATTAGAGGAATGGGAGAATAAGGAGTCGTAGAGAGGAGTTGGAGTGGGCAGTGGGTCCCGATGGGAACATGCGCAAAAAAGGACTTAATTTGTTCACGCACTGCTGGCTCGGCAGGCGTTTGAAGTGCGGGGAAATCACTGGGTCCGGATCCTCTGATTTAATATGTTTTCCGAGCGTGTCACAGTCATTAACACACCCAATTATATGTTTAAAGTAGATTTTTGGCATTTATGTATGATTGAAATTAAGGGACGCCTATCCTATAGGAGGCCTCCTATAGGAAAAATGGTAGGAGACCAATCAGAATTTTTTTATAGTATTAAAGAATTCATTTTAATACTGAAAAAAGAATTTCTGTCTCCATTAATTTTTTATGGGTTAGGTTTTTGGCGTTCTCATTGGTTGTCCTATACAATAAGTATAGGAGGCCTCCTATACTACCGGTTTTGGAAATTAAGTGAGACATAAGTTGGAAAACAAAGCTTGAACAGAAGATTTGGAATAGAAATCACTCTCCCCAACCTGATAGTTTGTTTATTGCCCCATACACCTATTGTCTGCCCTGTACCATGTACAATTCTACTGTCCTTTTTTTTTCACATACACCTACCACCCTATTTAGGGATGGACAGTGATGCAGATATGATGTAGTTCATAGAAAAATCATAACCATACTACATAGAAAAATCAAACATCATATATGCACCATATCCTCTGTGTTTTTAATATGAGAATCTATATGTGAATCCTCAAAAAACCGCGATTAACCGCACCGCACTATACCACACAACACCAAGTGAACAAATTTCTATTAATATAGTAATAATTGTAATATCATAAATAAAAGTTATGAAATCGTAGTAATAACTATAATATCATACATAAAAGTTATAAAATCTTACACAATAAATGGAAATAACAACACAACCAACAAAAAGGGAACATGTATGTTTACTAGTTGTATAAAGAAGACAACCATGTTTGTAGTAATTGTAGAAAAAAAATTTACTTATGTATACTTAAATTTCATTTTAAAAATAGAGATCTAGCAATCTATTTGAGAACGACAATAAATAATGTAATTATGATAGTATTATACATACATGTATATATAATTAACATGAATTATATGCGGTGCAATTTTTATCCATGGTTTATCTCTAGAACCATAACCACACCACACCATAGCGACTTTATAAACTTAAAATCATATTCACACCATAACTATTTGGTGCGGCTATGCGGTGTAAAATATGGTGTGATTATCCGCGGATATAGTTTTTTCACAACACCATTGTCATCCCTAATTTCACTTAATATATGCCATCCATTACCATCTCTCTCTCTCTCTCTCTCTCTCTCTCTCTCTCTCTCTGATGTAGCGCCTATTTTTGGTGACTGTGTACCTTTTCTGATGCAATGTGCATCTTCTTTGGGCATATGTGTCTACGTTGGAGATTTGCCGCCGACTTTTTATAATTATACTTATTTTAAATGAAACAACATCTTCCTTGTACTAATGCGCATATTATTTTTCCGATATGAATTGATGATTTGACACCTCATTATAATGACTATGTGTATGCTTTTGCATGAAATGTGTCTCTTTTTGTCACTAATACACATAATACTTTATATGTGAAATCATATTTAGTCAACATTTTATTCATTCTTTTAAATTTGATGCATACTTTTGGTAATTACACACATACTTTTACATAATACCCCTAGTAGTAACACGGCCAATAATTGTAATAATGTGCCCATAGTACTAAAGCTCAATATGTGTAGTAATTCATTCGGCAGTGATGGTAATGCATCCAATTCTTAATATAATGCACACTTTAATTGTCTTGCTATGTCTAATATCACGTAAGCATACTTCTTAATATATTATGCATAATATCTATAGTAAAGCGCCCAGTAGAGATGGTATTGTGCCCACTTCTTAATGTAAGAGAGTATGCTACCCATAATATCAAATGCACACACTTTTTTAATGTAGTACACCAAAACTTCGTCGTAATGTGCCAAGCGGTGGTGACATTGTATTCAATCCTTAAAATAACACAGAATTAATTATTTTTTATGTTTAATATCGAATGAGCACGCTCCATAAATAGTTGCACCAATAGTGATGTTCATGCCCTCAATTTTTAGTATAATGTAAAAGCTAATTATATTTCTACCCACAATATCAAATGAACACAGTTCTTAATGTATTGTGCCTGGTATTTGTAGTAGCACGTGCGGTAGTGGTGTTAATGCACCACTTCTAAATATAACACGCCCATTAATTATATATTTATCCATAATATAAATTGAAAGCAGACTTTAACGTACCGCGCCCACATGCGTAGTCTCGTGCCCAGTGTTAGTGCGGCCATTTCTTAATGTAACACACCTATTAATTGTATTGCTACCCAAAATACCAAATGAACACACTTGTTGATATACTACGTCAAATATTTGTAGTAATACACCAATCGTGGTGTTAATGCCTCCAATTTTTAATGTAACACACACGTTAATTATATTACTACAATTAATATCACATGAGCACACTTCTTAATGTATTGCCCAACATTTGTAGTAGTGTGACCAACGGTGGTGGTAGTGTGTCCACTTCACATCATATGTATTGTTATGCCTAATATGTATGTACATACTTATTGATCTATTGTGTCCAATATATGTAGTGACGCGTGTAGTGGTGGTGGTATTACGCCTGTTATGTGTACTTAAGCACACGATTAATCATGTAATGAGCCTAATTTTTAGATTCATACCCCAATTGTTCATGTAATGTGTCTACTTCTAGATATAACATGCCTACTATGTGTACTAACACACACAATTAATGATGTAATGCACCTAAGTCTTAATGTCATGTGCCATTTGTTAATGTAATGTGTTTACTTGTAGATGTAATGCACCTACTATGTGTACCAACACACAAAATTTGTGATGTAAAGTGTCTATTTCTTAATTTCCAGCGCCACTTGTTATATAATGTGTCTACTTGTAGGTATGACATGCCTAATGTCATGTGTCACATGTCAATATAATGTGTCTACTTTTTCAATGAAAAAATTCAATGACCTTAGATAGAGTCAAACCCATGACCTCCCACATGCATGCAAGGCGGCCACCCACTAGGCTACTACGCTCTTGATATTAAAAGGTGTCTGTAAAGCAAGGTTATGCTCATAATCACTAAAGTTGTGCACATTTTCATGAAAAAATATGGGAGAAATCCCCATTGCTTCCCTCCTTTCCTAGCAATATCTCACTCCTCATTTGTCATTACTCCCTCCTCTTAGAGAAAAAGGGGATGCGACAGAGAGTAAGAGGGAGAGATGGACAAAGAGAGAGAGATATGTGGCAGGTGGTCGGGGATGACTGACTACAAGTGAGATGGTAGTTTTGTGTGAGAGAGAGGGTAGGTGGGGTGGTAGGTAGTATGTGGACAGATGGAAGTGGGTAAGTGCTCGACTATCACTAGGACTAGCTGGAATATGAAACAACTCAAACTACGGCTAGAACCACTTTCACATGTGCATCAAACCTGAAGTTACTTCAAGAAAGGCTGCTTCAAGGTTGGTGAGACTACTTCAAGGTGAAGGATGTCCAAAGGGTGGTGAAAGTGTTGTAATTTTATATAACATCCTTGCGAGGTAATAAAATTAAATACTTTCAAAATCCCAATTAGAAACAATTGGGTTGTGGACTGACTCCTTTAGTTTTTGCTAAAGGTGGAACCACTCTAAACACCTTGCCTCCTTATTATCTCAATTGTGGTTTCTTGAGTTGAATTATTGTTAAAATATCTATAAAACCCTATTCACCCCCCTCTAGTGATTTTTCATTTGGTATCAGAGCAAGGTTTCAAGGAACTCTAACAAAGTCTTGAAGAATGGGTGACGGGGTACTCAACAACCTCAACTTGGAAGGGACACTCGTGGCTAGACCTCCACCTTTTGATGGCACTAACTACACCTACTGGAATAGGAGGATGCAATTCTACTTCCAGGGAATTAGCTGGGATCTCTGGAGGATGGTATCAAATCTATATGAATTTCCTCCAATAGAGTATGCAAATTGGGATGCTAATACGGTAAGATCTACCCAAATGAATGCAAAAGCTGTAAGTATACTCTATTGTTCAATTTTGGTTGGTGAATTCAATAGAATATCAAATTGTGAAACAACATATGAAATATGGCATAGACTCTCCATAACCTATGAAGGAACAGTTCAAGTTAAGAATTCTAAAATCGGAATGCTTAAGAAAAAATTTGAACAATTTTGTATGGATCAAAATGAGTCTATTAGTGAAATGTATGCAAAATTTTCTTCTATTGTAAATGGTTTAAATGCTTTATGTAAAGTGATCAGTGAAGAAGATCAAGTATCAAAAATCCTTAGGTCTCTTCCTCCCAAGTACAGGCCCAAGGTGACTGCTATTGAAGAAGCAAATGACCTCACCCGACTAAGGATGGAGCAACTCATTGGCAACTTAGAAGCACATGAGGCAACCTTGGAGGAAGAAGAACGACGAGAGTGTGAACTTCAACAAAGAAGAAAGAAAGATATGGCCTTAAAATCTTCAAAGATCATCACATAAGAAAGTGATGAAACAAGTGATGGAGAAGGAGAAGAGGATCTAATTGTTAATGGTAAGAAATATAGAAGATTTAGATCTAACAAAGTTGTTGGTTCTTCTTATTCCCCTCCTAGGTGTTTTGAATGTGGAAAGAAGGGACATCTCAAAAATGAATGTCCTAAAGCAAAGAAAGGAAAGAAAAGCTCATCCAAGAAGAAGGGAGAAAAAGCATACAAAGCTGCATGGGATGAGTCCAGTGATAGTGAAAGTGGAGAAGAGAATGTGGAGTGTCTCATGGCAAAAGAAGATGATAGTGATGATTCTCAAGAGGATTGGGTAGTTGATAGTGGATGTTCCAAACACATGACTGGGAACAGGGATGCATTTCAAACTTTTGAGGAAAAAAAAGCGGAACAGTCACTTTTGTAGACAATGGTAAAGGCAAAATTGTTGGAATAGGTAATATTGGTACAAATCTTGAAATAAAAAATATTTTACTTGTTGATGGTTTGCACCATAATTTAATAAGTTTTAGTCAATTATGTGATAGTGGATATGATGTTTTATTCAACAAAAATGGCTGCAAGTTACTAATAGAAAATACTGCAAATGTTGTTTATGAAGGAAAAAGAGTTGGAAATCTATATATCCTTAGACCTAACTCTATGCAATCTGTATTTGGAAAATGCTTACTTACAAAAGAAAATTCTTTACAACTATGGCATAGAAAATTAGGTCATGCTAGTTCATATGTTATCAAAAAGCTAGTTAAATATGATCTTGTTAATGGTTTGCCTAAATTATCTTTTGATCAATCTGAAAATTGTGAACCATGTACTTTGGGTAAACAAACTAAAACTTCTTTTAAACCCAAAAACATGCTTAGCACCAGTAGATCACTAGAACTTATTCATATGGATTTGTTCGGACCTATAAGGACACAATCTATTGGTGGGAAAAGATATTGCTTTGTTAT